>JARWLC010000013.1:54801801-56073051 GCA_033318265.1 Phyllotis vaccarum
AGAGCTAAGTGGATCTTGGGAGGCTAGGATTTAGACTCCTTTGTGAATGTGGTTTAGTGATAAGGTGCTTGCTAGATTCTGGATCCAGTCTCCAGCACTGGAGAAAATTTTAAATCTGCTGATACTAATTTGGGCTAAACATGCTTCTTAGTGGTAAAGCGCTTGCCTACAGTCTGAGACCCAACAGCTACTTAGGAAGTTGAAGAACACATGAGAAATGTAAGCCCTCCCCCCTCTCATTTTCCTGTTTTTTGTTTCCACCTCTCCCACTGGACACCCAGGATTAACTGACCAGACCATCGCTTGAAATTACTATATTATGCGAAGTAACTCAGACAATAGCATGTATTTTCTCTCACATGCAGATTTTATATAGGCAGATATATGGAGAAGGTAGATACAGGTCCACAAAGGGGAAAGATAGGTTTTAGGAGAACAAGAGTAGAAAAATAGGGTAACAGAAGACACGTGACATGGAAGAAACAAAGACCTACAGGCAACCGAGGAATGTCAAGAGCCCCTAATTGATTATTCACTGCCAAGTGGTCTGAAATCATATACGATCATATACATACAAGTAACCTTATACAGACTGAGATGCTTGGAATTATTATTTAGGTGCACACATACACAAATTAAAGAATAAGAAGCCCATGAATTTGAGAGAGGAGCTGCAATTTTATTGCTAAGCCATCTTTGGCCTGAAATAACAGTGAGAAACAGAGAACCTGAGATGAGAAGAAGCCTGTGACAACAGAGAAGCAGGAAAAATAAAGAAATCCACAATTACACGTGTGAGGCAAGGCAAATATGGACCAAATCCCTTGGGTGTTATAACAGTGTTAAAGACACAGGTTTCATCCTTGCAGAACTGAGAGGCCATTCTTTACAGTCACTCGTATCACCAGTAGCTATTCCCCACGTTCACAGCTTGCAGAAATCCGATTTAATGAAGCATCGGGCTAGTGACCAGTGCTCAGCAAAGATAGGCTTATGTCCTAGCACCCAGGGATAAATCACTGTTGGCCTGAGACTGATAATCCCATCCCCCACATGCCCCTTTGTCACACATTTGTCTGGGAATGGGCAGTGACCCAACTTAGGTCAATGAGATGAAAGGGAAATTTGCTGTTCTGAGAAACAACAGAAAACAGTGAAATAGCAAGACCTGCACATATATTGACTCGTTGCTAGTTAATCAAATGCTGGGAAGTAATCGTGGATGACTTCTACACTAGGCCATAAAATGCACTGTGGTGTTTTCTCTTTCTCCCTTCCTCGCCTCTCTCCCTCTCCTCCCCACCCCCCACCCCACCCTATCTTTTCCTCCCTCCGCCTCCCTCTCTGACTTTCTGATCTTCTGGGGCAGCAGCTGGCATGTATTAGGGACATTCAAATAGTTTTATGGGGTAGCCCAGATGGTGAGTCACTCAGCATACTTTCAAACAGCTAGCATTGAACTGAGTTCTGCTGCCTGCCACTCCTTAAAGGAGCCAGCTTGAAAGTGGGCTCTCCTGCCCCAAGTCAAGTTTTCAGATGCGTGCCACCAAATTTAGCTGTTGTTAATTTCCTGACTCACAGAAAGTATGAGGTAGTATTTATTGTTTTGAAGCACTAAACTTTGAGATACTTTCTTGCTCAGAAAATAGGCAAGTAATACAGAGTTATAACAATGAATTATTCCATAAGACAAAATAATCACCTGAACATTGATAATGGTGAACTCAAATTACAGAATAGCTGAATCCTTGCAGGCATTCATAATTTACTAAATTTACCAACCATAGCACTACTATACTATGTAACTTTCTGTCATGTGAAATAAGGAAGCCTCTAATATGAGTAATAATTATTGAATATAGTGTTGCTTGCAGCTGAAAACTTTTCACTACACTATTGGAGGAATTAAATGGCATTAATATGATCAAGTTTAGATTTTTGTAAAAAAAATTTTTATGACAGGAACTCACTATGTGGCCCAGGCCATCCTCAAACTCAAGACCCTTCTATGCTAGCCTCCTGAGTGCTTAGATTACAAATATATAACACCACATGTGACTACATATCAATTTTTGAGATTTCCATATCTGCTAATATTGGAGGTATATAGTTGAGGCTGAATTTCTTGCTGAAAAAATAATAGAAAAGCTGGGTGTTTGTAGGGACCAGTGCTGGGAGCTATGTCAAGGACTGAACCCAGGGCCTCACACATGCTAGGAAAACATCTAGCTTTTTTTTAAAAGACAATGTTGTTCAAGCTGGACCTGAACTTGAACTCACTCTGTAGCCCAAACGAGACTTAAAGATGTGATTCCCCTGCCCCTGCCCCATTGTTCCAACTACTTATATTGTAGGACTATATGCCACCAGCTCCAGTTTAGCCAAGAACTTTAAAACAATGCTTTTGAAATGTTAGAAAACCACCAAGGATTGTAGAGTGTTATACAAATGAGATTTAGAAAGCACCAGGCAATGGTGGACTATATCTGTAATCCTAGCACTCTGGTGGCAGAGGCAGGCAGATCTCTGTGAGTTTGAGGACAGCCTGGTCTATAGAGTGAGTGAGTACCAGGACAGTCCGGGCTACAGAGAGAAACCCTGTCTCAAAATGCCAAAAAAAAACCAAAAACAAATCTTACCTGGTTTTTAAAATTGCAAGCACAGGAAAAGGGTTGGAAAACTACCTGTTTAAACACATAGGAGACATTTCAAAGTGCATGTTTCCTGTTACTATCATTGCTCAAAGAAACCAACGATAAACAGTAATATCTACATACACATTCTTATGGGACAAACTGGAAAATTTTAATATTGACTGGGTATTTGATGGTCTTTGAATTTTTGCTTCAAAATTTTAGGCCAGCCTACTTCCTGCCTCATCCTCCTTCCTTCTAGGATCATACACCACTGGACTCGCTTCATTGAATATATATATTATATATTATACAACAATATTTGTAGGGCTAATATATATATATATATGTATAATAGTTCTAGTGTATATCTTTGAGAATTTCATACAGTGTGCTCTGATCATATTCACCCCTCTCTCCTCACAATTTTGATCTTTTAAAGGGTCTTTATCTTAGGCACACACTGAAATGATTTTGTTTTCTGTTGATGGCGGTGTGAGGATCAAAGCCAGGGTCTTTAAACCACTCACCCTCATCTTCAGCCCTACAGGTCTCAACTGTAGAGCCCAGGCCAGCCTCCTTCCTTCCTGCCTCATCCTCCTTTACTTCTAGGATCATACACCACCGGACTCAATACATTGACATTTTTGGTTTTGTTGTTAATGATTTTTTGAGACTCTATGAAGGGTAGGCTGGCCTTGAACGAATGGCAATCCTTTCTCTTCAGCCTTTCCATGCCCAAGGACAGGTTTGAAACACCATTCTCATCTGTTATTGACATTTTGGTTTTTGAGATAGGTTTTTACAATGTAGCCCTGGCTGCCCTGGAACTCACTATGTAGACCAGACTGGCCTCAAACTCACAGAGGTCCACCTGCCTCTGCCTCCCAAGTGCTGGGACTAAAGGTGTGCAATGTGTCCTCAGGGCACTCTTATTAGAAAACTCATGGTGTTTGTTGCTGTGCTACTAGGAATATTAACTTTGACCATTCGGCTCAGGCAGTCCTTAGAACTACTATTGCACAAATTCTATTTAGTATTATAATAAAACCCAGAGACAGATATGGGAGGGGGGGGCTGAACTATCAGAGACAGGGAACAAACCACAGCCAACTGTTACCCAGCCAACTCCTCAGATGGAAAGGGTAGGTTCTGTCTCTATGAGTCCCCAGACTGACCGGACCTGCAGGTATTTCTTTAGCTGCCCACCTATTTTACTTCCTCATTCAGCTTTCCTAGAGCTAGGATTAAAGGTGTGTCCCATCACCACCTGACTCAGTTTGGCCTTGAACCCAACAGAGATCCAGAGGATCTGTGCCTCCCAAGTGCTGGGATTAAAGATGTGGGTCACCACTCCCTGACCTTCCTGGCTTGGATCTGTCCTCTGATATTTCAGGATATTTTTATTAAATACACTACCACAATAGACTACTCATAATTTTTTAGATGAAGTCTTACTATATAACTTTGACTATCCTAGTACTCACAATGTAGAGCATCTTCCTCAGTTTTCCAAGTGCTAGGATTACAGGTGTATTCCACCATGCCCAGCTACCCTTATTCTTTTTTACCTTACAGTAATAAGTAGTTTGCAGAAAGATTTAGTGAGTTTGTGTAATATCCTGCCCCTTCCTTGTCTTGTTGGTCTGAATGTTGAAACTGTTACGTGTATCAATCTCCTCTCTCTCTCTCTCTCTCTCTCTCTCTCTCTCTCTCTCTCTCTCTCTCTCTGTGTGTGTGTGTGTGTGTGTGTGTGTGTGTGTGTGTGTGTGTGTGTGTGTGTGTACACCAAGTAAAATTTAGGGAGAAAAAGACTTTGCAAGCTAGTATTGCATGACTCAAACATGTCTTCCTGTATCTGCCAACTGGATTCAGCCCATGGGCCATGAGGTTGTAACCTTTGCTCTTTATTACCCATATTAAAATACAGTGTCTCAAAATAATCTGTGGTGCTGAATGAACATCAAGAGAGTGGTTGCCTTTGCAGAGAAGTGGGTATTAACTAACCAGTCACTTAAGAGCTTCCTCAGTGCCAGTAATTTCCTGCTATTCTGGGTGGTCTACTGTAAACAGCTGTCTGGTTTGCCTAGGACCAAGGCATACAATATTTGAAGGGCTAAAATGATGACACCCCAGTATAACCACAACAGATAGTCACCCTAACAGTTACATATCCTTACATTGAAAGTTCACTGAGCTGTATATTTATGATTCATACATTAGTGCCTTGAACAGGTCTGGTTAGCACAAGTGTAGAATCTAGAGTTCCATTGAGGGGGCTTAAGGTTACATTATCATTTTTTTTCTCAGTCATATTATAGTGTTAAACTTTGAGGTAATTAAAACTCTTGGACATAATTTTCATGAACTATGATTTAGACATGATTCCTCTTTCTCTCCTTTATACAAGTACTTTTTGTTGCATTTTATTTCATATGCATTGGTGTTTTTCCTGCATGGTGTCAGATCCCCTGGAACTGGAGGTAAAGACAGTTGCAAGCTCCCATGTGGGTACTGGAAACTCAACCCAGGTCCACTGAAAGAGCAGCCAGTGATCTTAACTGCTGAGCCATTTCTCCAGAAGCATACAAGTAATTTTAAACCTTAGAGACTTGAGCTCCATTAAAGTTCACTCTGCTTCTGTTTCTATTTTCTTTTACTGAAATATATCATTGCCTTTGAGAGATTTAATGTCTTAGTCCTGGACCCCTGTTGTCTTTTGCATGCTAATAAAGGGCATGAAAGAGGTCACATTCTCCAAGCTGTATGCACTTCCAATAAATAATCTTGGCATTCTGGTCAATACCACTACCTTTTTCTCAGTAGCCTGCCGCATTTGAATCTTGTGTCTTCCAAAGGTCCCTGTGGTAAGTAAGGCTCTACCTAGTGTTGTATCCGTGGGAAATAATTGTTGTATGAGGTTTCTGGCTTGGACTTCAGGGCCTAGCCTCAAAGTTTGGATCCACAGACCTGCAGACCTGCAGACCCACAGAGACACACAGATGCTTGACCTGGGGCCCAGGCATATAACTTGCTAACTCTTGCTCTTAAACTAATCCATGATTCTTATCCTGTTCAGCCATGCAGCTTGGTACCTTTTCTCAGAGTAGCATAGTTGTCCTCTGCATCTTCTGGCTTGTCTGGCTTCTCTGCTGCATTTCTGCTCTGTTCTTCCTGTTCCCAGAGTTTTCTTAATCTGGTAACCCCGCCCACACTTCCTGTCTGCCTTTGGTCAATCAGCGCTTTTTATTAAAAAATTATTTACATAGTGTTTTGCCTGCATGTATATCTGTATGAGGGTGTTGAATCCCCAGGAAGGGAGTTATAGACAATTGTTAGTTGCCATGTGAGTGCTGAGAATCCAACCTGGGTTCTCAGGAAGAGCAGCCAGTGTTCCTAACCTTTGAGCCAATTCTCCAGCCCCTTAGGCATAATAATTAAAACTTAAAATGTAACTTTGGCTCTCACACAAGAAAGTATGGGGAGACCATCCGATGTAAGATCAGCTCTCTGACAAGTAGCCAATTAATTTATTACCAAGCTCCAAGAGTTGTCTTGGAAATAGATTGCTGTCTCCACGGACATGTGAACAATGGGAAAAGAAGCGACAGAAAATGCACACATTCAGTTGCACAGACATGAAGAGAACAAGGAAAATAAGTGCCCAAGAGCATCCAGCAAAAGTAAATAAACCTGAACACAGGGAACTAGATATGGGATGGCAAGGAGTCAAAGGCACAGGAACCCGAAACACCCTGACATCAGTGATCCACTGCAAATCTCTCAAGTGGAGGGTTTATACTGTTACTTAGATTCCAATGTCCCAGTCTTGCATTGGCATCCTTAACATCACCATCATAACACATACCAATTTATCTTCACTAAGGTGTAGGACACCTAACTTGTAGTTAAGCCATAGCCATCCAGCAAGAGACTAGATTTCCTCACTTCTCTTGCAGCTTCAAGTGCCCCGTTGATCAAATTCTATACCTCCTGGATTGTTCCAGAATGTAACCATGATAGGAAATTTATGCTTTTTTTCTGTCCTTTACTCTCTCCTGATGGATGGAAGATGCCAAAAGCTACTGAGGCCATCTTGGTCTCCTTAACCAGTCCCAAGCCACTCACCTTTACCCCATTAACATGACAGAGAATTGAACTTCTATCGCCTTGAAACTATTGGTGTAAAATGTTGAGTGTTTGTGGCAGTATCTGTCTTCTGTTCCAGCCCTAATAAGACTATGCTGAACTAACCTTGAAAAAGACACCACATGCAACACACACACATGCATGGGTACTGGGGGACTAGAACATGAGAAAACAGAGCAATGGGAGATTATAGAGAGTACTTTGGGTCAGGAAGTGGTGGCAGTGGTGGCACATGTCTTTAATCCCAGTATTCAGGGTGGGAGGGGGCGGTTCCAGGACACCCAGGACTATTAGACAGAGAAAAACCTATCTCAAATTGCTCCCATGAAAAGAGACAGAGAGAAACCCATTGGGCCATTAGTAGATTAGGTGAGTAAATATGTATTTCTTTTAAAAATCAGTGGTATGGGGCCAACTGTAATTATATGCTGAAATAACTTCTTAGTTATTTTTATTTCTTCATGATGCTGAGAGTGGAACTCGGGACCCCATACATTCTAAACAAGTGCTAGACTTTTAGTCTAGAAAGGTAAAGTTCAATTATCTTTCCCACATATACAGCAAGTAAATTTTTAAAAGGACAAAGATTTAATGATTTTACCTTTTAAGCCAGCAGTGCCATTTCTGTGAAGTAATAAATAGTAAAAAAATATCTCTGCACTTTATAAAGACATAAGTACTTCTTCCTTGTGTATAACAACAACAAAGATAAGAAACATCCCCAAGCATTACAGATCTCCTTGCATTGGTTAGGTTTTGCCAAACTGACACAAGCCAAAATCACCTGGGAAGAGGAAACCGCAGCTGAGAAAATGCCTCCATCACATTGGCCTGTAGTCAGCTTTGTGTGGCATTTTCTTGATTAATGATTGATGTGACCACTGTAGATGGTGACACTCTTGGACAGATGGTCCTCGACTGTATAAGAAAGGAGGCTGAATAAGGTAAGAAAGTAAGCCAGTAAGTAGTGTTTTTCCATGGACTCTTACCACACACCAGGCTTCCTCTTTGTCTTCTTGTGTATTGACACTTATCTTTTAAAGTCACTGAATAATATTCCATTGTCTAGATGTATCACAGCTTATACATTGACCTATTGAAAGACAACATGGTGGCTTCCAAGTTGGAACAATCTCAAGTAAAAAGCTTCAATGAACATTTGTGTTCAGACGTTCATCTGAATGGCTTGTTTTTGAAACAGCCTCACTATGCAACCCAGGTGGGCCATGAACTCGAAATCCTTCTGCTTCAGCCTTTCCAACTGCAGAGAACTAACATGAACCAGCACACTGATATTTGTCTACAGAGTTTTTAAAAGTAATGTCTTATTTATTCTTTGGGTATTTCATACATATGTACAAAGTATCTTGATCATATCCACCCCCAGTGCATATTTTTATATGAATGGCTTTTGATCTGAAAATTCGAGTTTTTCTAAAATACATTTTAGGGCCAGCTCGATGGCTGAGTAGGTAAAAGCACTCACCACTAAGTCTGAGAACCTGAGTCCAATCCCTGTGACCCACTTTATAGAAGGGGAAAGCCTACTTTTCAAAAATTGCCTTCTGACACATAAACACAAATAAACAAAACGTAAAACAGATTTTACATTTTTGTTTGTCTCTTTTTAAGACAGAGGTTATTGTTGTCTAAAGTCTTTTGACTCTTTGGGGACCTGCTACCCAGCTTTCAAATAAATCACAGGGAGTCTTATTATTACTTATAAATTCCAGGGCTTAGCTTGGCTTATTTCTAGCCAGCTTTTCTTAAATTAATCTTTTGCCTCTGGACTTCTTCCTCTCTCCATTTCTGTATACCTTTTCTTTCCTTCCAGTCTATGTCTGGTTGCGTAGGTGGGTGGTTGGCCCCTTCTTTTCTTGCTCCTTGATCTTTTTTCTGTATTTTTCTTCTATTACTCTCTCAACTTATCGTCCTGTCTTGCTATTGGCTGTTCAGCTCTTTATTAGACCAATAGGGTGTTTAGACAGGCAAAGTAACACAGCTTCACAGAGCTAAACAGATGAAAGAGAAAATAATGCAATGCGTCTTTGCATCACTAAACAGATATTCCACAGCATAAGCAATTATAACATGTCTTAAAATAACATTCATTCTACAAGAACAGAGTTTCTCTGTGTATCCCTGGCCATCCTGGAACTCACTTTGTAGACTAGCCTGGCCTCAGACTCACGGAGATCTGCCTGCCTCTGTCTCCTGAGTGCTGGGATTAAAGGCGTGTGCCACCACCACCTGGTTTTGTTTATCAATTAATTTTGTTCTTTTGATAATTTCCCAGTTGTACATAGTGAATTTCTCCCACACCCACTCTACTTTCTCCCAACCCCTATCAACCAGCCCACACAGCCCTGCTAGTCCCTTTGGAGGATGTATTACTATTGGTTTGGTTTTGTCACCCCCTTTAGTTTACCTGTACCTCTTCCCAGCTCCTTCCTTCAGGATTTTCCCTAGTCGGAACACAACAGAAGATAATGGCTCCCCCTTCTCTCTAAACCTATCAGCAAACATTTAAGCAATGAGGAGTAAGCCTTCTTGAGCCCCTCCGGCATCTCCGTCTGAATGTTGATGGTCCATATTTTTGCTTTTTAGTATTTTACATAGTGAAATAATGCATGATTTCTAACACACATTCAAATATTATAGATGTCAATAAGGTAAAACCTGAAAATGAATCTCCAATGGACTGCTCAATCTTTTTAGAAAATAATCATGAAAATCACCAGTCATAGTGATACTCATCTTTGATCCCAGCACTCAGGAAACAGAGGCATGCATATCTCTGAGTTTGAGGACAGTCTGGTCCACAGAGTAAGCTCCAGGACAGGCAGGGCTGTTACACAGAGAAACCAAATTAAATAAAACATATTCATCATCTAGAAATCGAGAAACACAACAAGTAAAATGTAAAAAAAAAAATTACTTCCAGTTACAACCTGTAAAGGCAGCCATTATAATTAACATTTTGGTGTATTTACTGTCCGTAAGTATGGTTGGTTGTTTAAGAAGGGTAGCCCAGGCTAGCCTCAAACTTGTTTCATGGAGAAAAATGAACTTGAACTCTTGCTCTTGCCATCTCAACCTCCCAATTCCAGGTAAGACAACACCCAGCTCTTTGGGGATTTTCTTTTTATCTTTTGTTTTGTATGTGTGGTGTATGTTTATGTAGTGCATGCATGCGGGTGTGCACATCCATGCTGAGGCCACAGCAAGAACTTGGGTATCTTCCTCTCTTGCTGTCTGTCTTACTGCCTTTTGGCATGGCTGCTTATTGGATGGGAAATTCAACTCTTGGGCTAGACAGGCAGGTCTGCAATCTCTTGGAATGCACCTGTTTATGGGCCATAAGCTGGGGTTATAGGCCTGCCTTTTCTATGGCTGTTGGGATTTGAACTCAAGTCCTCATGCTTACAGAGCAAGCACTCATATTCACAAGCTATCTTCCCAGCACCCTCCTTCAGGATTTCCCCCAAAATTAGTTATTATATTTTTCTTTCTATCTCTCACACTCACACACACAACACACACACAATTTACAGACATCATTAAAGGAAAAAATTTAAATATAAGTATAAAAACATTAAATAATCACTGTTAATATTCTGGAATGTACCTTTATAAAATTGAAATTTCATGTCTAGACATAAATATACATATATGAGCATGGGAGTTTCCTTGAAATTATGAGTTGATCTTTTTTCAACTTACAATATAACTTACCTTGTGCTTCTTTCCACGTTGATAAATATATATATTTATATTCTCATTGAGGAGGCCTATACAGCACCCCACTCTATGGACATATCAGTGTATTCCCACAGCATTATTATGATCTCCACATTTTCATTACAAAAATACTTCAAGAAATAACTCTAGGGCTGGAGAGGTGGCTCCCAAATTAAGAGAGTTACAGAGGCAATTAGATCCCAGCATGCTCATTGAGCAGTTCCCAAATGCCTTTAACTCCAGTTCCAAGGGTTCTGACTCCCTCTTCTGGGTCATTAGGCACAAACACACACACTCACACAGACACACACATACAAGGGGCTCTCAACTGTGCAGCTCCACGACACCCCCCCCCCACGCGCGCCATTGCCAGCTAGCTTCCTTTCAAAAGTTAGTGTCACACACTCTTCTTGCCTATCTTATTCTCAAATCCAAACTCAATCTCAGCACTCTGGGTGCCATCCACTCAACATACACTCTCCAACAGGTCAGTCCTATATATTAATTATCAACAATAAAGTGAATGAAGCTAGGGAGGTGGCTACATGTCTAAAATGCTTGTTCTGAAAACTTGAAGGCCTGAGTTTAGTCCTCAGCACCCACATGAAAGCAACTATAACCTCAGTAATGGGCAGACAGAAACAGGATGACCCCTGGTGCTTGCTAGCCAGCCAATCGATGAGCTTCAGAGTCAGTGAGAGATTCTGTCCCAAAATACAAGGGGGAGGGCAATTGGGAAGACATCACACACACACACACACACACACACACACACACACACATACACACACACACACACACACACACACACACACACACACACACACACTTGATTTGAGATGTCTGGCCTCTAGAACTGTGAATAATATTTTTCTGTTGCTTTAAGTTACCACATTTTTAATAATTCACCATAGTGGTCAGAATAAATCGACACACAGTGTGCAACCTGCTAGGAGTATCTATCTGTTAGCAGTGGAGTGCTTAGGCCACTCGTTAGCAAATTAAAATGGGGCCAACAGGATGTGTTCACCTGCAGTAACTGCTTCAGCATTGGTTGATTGGTTATTCCTCAGAAGACCACCAGGTGGAAGTGCTGTACAGGAGATGGAGAAGAACCTCCTTCTAATTAATGTTCCCCCTCTATTTTCTTTTCTTGAGGTAAGATACCAGTTTGCCCTCTAATGTAGCTGAGAATGACCTTGAACTCCTGATATTCTTTCCTTCGTTTTCCAAGTGCTGAGATTAAAGGTGTGGATTAAGTAACACACCTAGATCCCTCTTCCCCATTAAATAGCTTATTTTTCATCCCTCCTACCCATAAAACCAGAATCTTCTTTCCTAAAGTGGCAAGTTTTGTCCTTGTATGTATGTCTTCAGGCTGCTGATAATTTAGATTCTAGAAATTAGACTGGGCATTTCTTTACCCCTCCCTCTCTTGTCTCCACATTCTTCCTTCTTTTTTCTTTTGAGTATAACATCTTATGTATCCAAGGCTAGTCTAGAGCTTAGTAAGTAGTTCGATAGTATGTATTAAACTCCCAGTCCTCAGGACTCAACTTCCTGAGTGCCAAGATTAAATACATGTACACAACTATACACAGTTTATGTGATGGTGAGGTTCAAACCTGGGACTGCATCTGTGTTAAAACAACTCTTCTAATTGAGGTACATTCCCATTCTCTAGATTTAGTGTCTCAAGGATTAAAAAGGAATTTCTTTTAGACAGGGTCAAGGTGTGTTGCCCAAGCTTGCTGAGAGCTCAATCTTCTTGCCTTAGCTTCTCAAGTATCTAGGACTACAGACATA
The DNA here is from genome assembly GCA_033318265.1 of Phyllotis vaccarum. Classification (NCBI taxonomy): domain Eukaryota; kingdom Metazoa; phylum Chordata; class Mammalia; order Rodentia; family Cricetidae; genus Phyllotis; species Phyllotis vaccarum. Next base: position 54,814,131 of record JARWLC010000013.1, read on the forward strand.
TGCCACTGTGCTATGCTAAAGATTTCTTAGTATTTTCAAAGCTTTCAATGCTAGAAAATTGCAACCTCTCATCTGGATCTGTTGGTACATACCTATAATCCTAGCTACTTGGGAAGCATAGACTGGAGGAATCCATTGAGTTTATGACCTATCTGGAATGTAGAGGGAGTTCAAGGTCAGCATGAGTAATTTAGTGAGACCCAGTCTCAAATAAAAAGTCAAAAGGGAGCTGTGAGTATAACTCAGTGGTAGATTGAACCTTTAGGTATTCTCAGTATAGTAATAAATAAATTCAAAAAATGCTATGAACTCAATTCTCAGTATAATAATAAGTTAATAAACAAATGGTATGAATTTTGGAGAAAATAATCAAGGTCTGCCTTTAGGATGGTCTTAGCAGAAATTGAGATGGGCAAATCTGGTGGCCACTGTATTTATAGTGGCTTCTCTTTAAAAAGATTGGAAACACAATGCTCTCTCTGCTCCAGCTCCTTTGGGCAAAAGGAAGATGGGTTTCTTAACCAGAGTTTGTTGAGCCCTTGTATGCCTTATTTCTCTTAATCCTTACAACCTGTTGGGAGATGCTGTTTTGATGATGTTCATTTCATAGATGGGACACAAAGTTTAGGGATGTTGAGCATCAGGGTTAGTTACTAAGGGGGAACCTAAGCCCCAAGTTCTGGGTACCGATTTCTGTGCTAATGTTAGGGATTTGGCTTCTGGCCATCTTTCCATTCTTTGACTTAATCACATACTGCAACACTGATTTGATCCTTGAACTATGCGTTGTAATTATCCACAGCATTATAATTATCATTTTATGTAGAGATGCTGTATTAATTACTGCTCTGGTTGCCATGATAATACCTGGCAGAGGCAGGTGAAGGAAGGAAGCATTTATCTTGGCTCACAGTTTAAGTCCACTAGAGGGGGAAAGGCATGACAGCTAGCGCCTGAGGCTGCATCAGCCAGGGAGCAGGAAATGAATGCTTCTGCTGTGTTTGATTTATCTGGTTTATGCAGTCTAGCTACCACCCCATTCCACCACAATCAACCCACCTACAAACACCCTCACAGACACGCCCAGAAGTTTGTCCCCTAGCAGATTCTAATGCTATCAAGCTGACAGCCAATAGTAACCATCACCTTATATTGTATTTTCCTAATTAGATAGCAAATTTAATCAAGAAAGATTAGCCACTGACCTTTGACATTCAACTAGAATTTGGCACTGGGCTTAAAGCCAGTGCATTCCCCTAAATGCTTGTTAACATGTGAGTTGGGGATGTACCCTAGTTAGACTTTGAGATAATGAACTTTTCATCTTTGTGACAAAATCCCTGAGGAAAAGCATCTTAAAGAAGGAAAGATTAACCCGGCCCATGATCTCAGAGGTTTCAGTCCTTAGTCACTTGAGTCCACTGGCTTGGGCCTGTGACGAGGCTCCCTGGCAGAAAGCACCATGGAACAAAGCCTCAAACCTCAGAGACAGAGGAAAAAGGATCAAGGTTGCAATATACTCCTCAGGGCTTGGCCCCACTGATATAACCTCCCACTGGGCCCTGAGTCCTAAAGCTTCTACCCCCATTGAAAAGTGCCGTAATCTATCCAACAGGTCTTTATTTAGTATCTGGGAAGTTTGGTAGGAGGCACTTAAAATTCAAACCATAACAGGCGTTTGCTCATGTCACTATGTTTAATGATTTAAAATGGAAAGAGCCCCTGGCAAACTTCATCTGTGATCTACTTACCATTGGCCATCACTAATGGGCTTAAATGCACCCTGAAGGTGAAGTGCACACTAAAGTAAGATGACAACCTTGAGCCGTTCTTGAGTCAATTCAAAGTCCCTCATTTATAGAATGATCTGCACAGCAACCAAAGTCCAAACACATCTAGAAGCCTGCTTACACATTTCCTGAGCTAATAGCTCATTTTTCTTGAGCTAATTAAAGGACATTCAAGCTTAAATTGCTCAGTTTTATATAAATCATAACGTATAACCGGATATGTAGTGATACAGCAAAGCCTTAGTTTTGATCTCCCGCACTGCACAAACCAGTGTGATAGCACAAGTCTTTAATGCCAGCACTGGGGAGCTGGAAGCTGAAGGATCAGTATTTTAAGTAGTTCAGCTACACAATAAGTGAGCCTTAGGTACATGAGATCCTATTAAGGACACACACAAATAAAAACCTTTATAATGTAGCTTGTGTATCCTCAATTTTATGATTTTGACAATTAGAATGAACATTATTTTGGACAAATCATTAAATTTTCCCAAGGATAAAGAGCCCTGCTGGGATTTGATGAGTCATTATGTATTTTATACACAGACCTACATTCTCACTAAATTCCTTTTTATAGCATAACTCATATATATATGTTATAATCATAATTTATTTGGATTTTACTGTACCTATGTTATTCTTAGGTTTATAAATAGCAGCCTTTGAAAATGAAACATATATGAGCCTGAAAAAATGGGCTGAATTCATGAAGGTGCTTTACTTCCAAGCCTCACAATCTGAATTTGATCCCTAGGACCTACAGAGTACAAGGAAAGAACAATCTCCCAGAAGTTGTCTTCTGACTGCTACACATTCATGAACCCTGATATTCACAGGCATGCATGCATACATGCACACACACGCAGGCACACACATGGTATGTTTATTGGTAGAAAGATTAAAATGCAAGGTATGAAGTGTTTGTGAAATATTAGAACATTTACAATGTCAAAATTGCATTATTGTTACTGTTATTTCTTAATTAGTTATTGTTGCATGTGCACATATGATGTGTGCATGTGGGAGGTAACTGATGCTGAGATTAGACGATGGGTTTGTGGGAGTCGATTCTCTCCTTCCATCCTTAAGTGGATTTCTGGGATCACACTCAGGTTGCCATGCTTATTTGGCAAGTGCCTTTATCTCCTGATCTATGTCGCCAGGACTGTTACTGCTATTTTTTGAAGAGATTACACAAAGAGAAGTCCAAAAAGAATGTAAAGGACTAAGTGTGAATCACCATGTCATCTAAGTGGAGTTAATTTTTAAAGATCGGAGAACATCGCCAGAGTAACTGTTTAACCCAGAGCTTCTCAAACTTGGCTGTGCCTAAGAATCATCTGGAAATTTTGCTGACAGGCAGATTCAGGGTCGGTAGGCCTGAGATTTTGTATTTCTGAAAAGCTTCCAGGGTGTAGACTCATGCTTTGGGTTTGTGTAGCAGTGTGACTAGAAAGTAATCATGTTGACTCTGCCTTTGGTTTGGTTTGCTTTGCTTTGGTGTGGGAGAAACAGGGTTTCCATATATAGCATATGTTTGCTTCAAATTAATGATCCTCCTGATCAGGCCTGGCTGTGCCTTATAAACCACTACCAAACCTATTATTAATAGAATAGGCGTGGCCACAAGAAAATACTATATAACAGGGCCCCAGACCTTAGTCGTCCCCAAGACCTTAACGCAACTGACTCCATGATGGGAGTACCATTAAGGCCATAAAAGTCAGCATGCAGACAGCACCATCTGCCAAAACAAAGTGCTTTTTGGCTTCTGTGGTTCCACTTTTGATTAAGTGTTTTTGTTAACTGAAGTTTGTCAACTGAGGACATGGTTTTGTGCTTTAAAAGTTACCAGGAGAAAAGCTTGGTACTGTGCTGGAATCCCAAATACCAAGTGTCAACATCTGCCAGGTAATAAAGACTTTCTACTGGTTTAAACCCAAGCCTGAGCAGGGTTTAAATACCCTCCCTCCACAGTACATGATCAATGAGGATGTTGAGACATTGCCCTTTTTTCACAGATACAAAACTGGCATTGAAATTGTGGTTTGGAAAAACTTGAGAGCCATACAGGTAGGCCTCGGATTCATTTCCCAGTGAAGAAGTCTCTAACCCTCCTACAGTATTCATAAGAGAGAACATTTCAGTTCTTCAAAATAAATTAAAGCTTAATATATTTCTATCTTTAGTAACAGGAGGCTGTTTATTTTTATAGTTTATTCTTTTGTATGATATAACCCTTTGTACTTCAGACTTGTAAAAAGAGAAATTATACAAAGATTTTCAAATCTCTTTTTAAAATTAGAGCCCAATGCTTTCATTAAAAATTAAAAAGTAACTGGAGCTCTAGTAATTTAGTCTAGGAAATGAATTTTCTTCTGTCCTGGCTGGCTGTTTAATATTTAACACATAAGAATACATAATGCAAGCCCCCGTGAAATTAATGAGTATGCCGTGAACTACAGCACCACCCTTTCCAAGCCCCAAACAAAGGACAGCAGCACCATTTTATCAGTGATGGCAACAAACAGTATTTCTTTCATTGCATTGCTCGTTATCATCCTCCTCTTCCTCCTCCTCCTCCTCCTCATATGTGGGTGAGAGAGAGAGTTTGTATAGTCAGTTCTCTCCTTCCATCTTCATGAGGGCATCAAGGATCAAACACAGATCACCGTTAATGGCTGTTCTTTTACTCTTTTGCTCTTTGGGAGGCCTGCCACCTGGCTCTCAAATAAAACACACGGAAGCTTATTCTTAATTATAAATCCCAGGCCTTAGCTTGACCTATTTCTTGGAAGCTTTTCTTAACCTAAATTAGCACATCTACCTTTTGCCTCAGGCTTTTCCCATTCTCTTCTGTATATCTTACTCCATGACCAAAGAGCTAGCCTCTGAAGGAGGGGCAAGTGATCTTAACTACCCATCCATTTCTCTAGCTCCTACTTCTTTTTAAATATCAACCACAATCTACTTCTCAGATTGCTTCAGAGAAACAGAATCATGTGGTTGCAAAAATGTCCATCCCTTTACTGAAGTGGTTCTTAGATGCGTTGGGCAAATCTTCACTGATTTCCTCTCTGGAGACTGGTCTTGTGGGAACAAAGTTGATATTCTTCTGGCTGATAGTGACAAGAAAGATCACCTTCATGAACACATGACTGATGCCTTCACACAAGGCCACAAACTCTGAAGGTTCTGTGTGCTTGATTGAATGCTTTGTGATCTCTTATCTTGTAATTCTGAACAACTTCGAACTCACTCACTATGTAGCCCAGCCTGACCTTGAACTCACAGAGATATGTCAGCCTCTACTTTCCGAACACTGAGATTCAAGGCATGCACTACTGTGCTGAGCTATATTTCCAGTTTACACAGAGTCCTCCAGTCTCTCCAGCACAAGAGCAAACATGCTGTTCTTTTAGTTTCCTAGAAAATGCCTATCTCATCCTTTCCAAAACTAAGTCAGCCGGAATGGTTAATTATTTACCTTTCTGTCAAGGAAGTCTAGACCTCTATGCACCTAAGTACACTTTTCTATTAGCCCACAGTCATCATGATCTTCACAGCATTGGAACCCTCATGTCACATAGTTTCAAGGACTCTTAGATCATTCTTCAGCGTGCTGCCCAATCAACTTAGTCTTTTTTATGTTATGTGAGATAAGTTAGTTTCATTAAGATAAATGTGGCATGTTAGTTATGTTAGGAAATTTAGTCTACGCTTGGTTTTCCCTGCTGTGAAAGAATCAGTAAGAATGAGAAGATAATAGTACTCTCCTCCACCCAAAAGAATCTGTTTTTATGCTAGCTGAGATTATTGGGAAACCACCTCTCTTCTGCCTGGCATGTAGGGAGGTCAGTGAGGAGAGCAACCATAGGGTGGAGGGGCGCAATGTCAACCAGACAGGTGAAGATTGCCCTAAGACCAGGCGAAGAACACGGTTTCGCATGTCCCTTCCATTACTCAAGAGCCACTCCACCCCCAGGGAGGCGACAGAAAAGCAGGAAGGAATGGGTGTGACAGGTTTCAGTAAAATTATATTACCCAGTGTTGCCCAGAAAGAGCAAAGTCTCGGGCTTCCAGGGTCCAGTTTGGACAGTGGACATATTATTGGTGACCAACATGGTTCAAAACTGGGAAACTGTCCCCCATTTTTATGTATAAAAATACTGGGGACTTAGGGCCTGTAACCCTAGAAACTGCGAAGCCACAAGAAGATTTTGAGTTCCAGGCCAGCCTGAACTATGAAAGAAGAGCTTAGCCTGAACTATGAAAGAAGAGCTTGTTTCAAAAGGGGGGAGGGGAGGACCAAAATCTTAGAGTAAATAGTAGAAAGCAGTGGGTTCGGTTAGGATGCCATTTACATTGAGGGGTAGGTTAGGGTGTGTATTCAAGTAGACACCTGTCGCCCCAGTTGAAAATGAATTCTGTCCATCGCTTCTCTTCCTCCACAAGTTGCTCTTAGAATTTTACAGATAAAGAGAAAGTTAGAATTAAGGGCAGCAAGGTAGGAAAAAATCTTCTTTTCCTGGGGAAAACAATCCAAAACAGGAAGTGCTATTCCCTTGTCAACAGATCTGACTTAGGTTCCTAAGGCCCCCACATACAATTGGAATTTGTAGCACTTTTGTATGCAATACCAGCTGGTAAGACATCATGGCCCTTTTGTCTAATGCCGGGGCCATGACCTCTTTCAACTTTAAAAACAAAACAATTGATAAGGGTTTAGAAGCCTCAAAACAGAAAAACAGCCTGTAGTCACAGTGCTGGTACTAAAAAACGATTAACTGTTTTGTTTTGTTTTGTTTTGTTTTGTTTTGTTTTGTTTTGTTTTTAACTAGAATCCATGTTGTTTCCATTACAGTCTCTGTTGTCACCAGACTCCATAAGTCAGCTTTTCCTGCAACTCAGAGCACAAGAGCCAGGGCCACACAACGGAACCACATCTCAAAAAAAAAGAAAAGAAAAAGAAAGAAAGAAGGAGAGAGAGGAAGAAGGAAGAAAGAAAAGAAGGAAAGAGAAAGAAAAAGAAAAGAAAACAGATTTGAAAATTCCAGTGACTCTGGTCTGGGACTACTGTCCCAGGCACAGAGCCATGTGGAAGGCAATCAATTCCTTTTACCCCCTTATTTTATTTTTATTTTTATGTGGGTCTTTGCTGTTGTACTGTCTTGGTTTTGTTGTTTCTTTTGCTGTGAGTTCTTAGCAGAAAGGTGCTGTTATGTGACTCTGTTCTGGAGAGAAATGAACAATTTGTCTACTCACTCCAGATAGGAAACTAACCACAGACTCAAGTATCAATAGCACCAAAGTCCCACTTGATGAACCAATGAGTTTTATTGGGTTTATTTTATAAGAACGTGAGTGAGGAGAGCAGAAATGACTCCAAAACAGCTGCATCACCAAAGCCAATCCAAGCTCGGTTGACATCTCACAAAAGCTGGAGACCTAGAGCACACTGTAAAACTTGCATGCAGCCTAACAGGATGAAGAGTGTCCTTTCCTGGTGGCTCAGTCCTTCTGAGCCTCTTCCAGGCAGCTGGGCTGTTCTCTGCTTCTACCAGGCAGCTGGGCTTGTCTGAAGTTATCTCTCAGCAGGATTTACTGCTTATTCATGCTTGGCAAGGCAGGAGCCTAGTAACTGGTCAGTATCAGGAATTTGGTAAAACTATTTTGAGTTGTTTACTTCCTGTCTTAACAAGCTTTCCTACGGGATGGAATATTTCAGCCTCCCCCTAGAACATCCTGCTTTTTTTTTCTCTCTGTAAACATCTATCTTACGAATCCCCCCCCCCCCACACACACACACAAGATGGAAGGCTTGGAGGAAACTGGTACACAATAAGTACAGTCTCTCTTGACAGGAACTAATTTGGAGAAAGTGCTTAAGTAATGATTTCAAAGACATGCAAAACCTTTCTGTTCACCAGAGTTTCAGGTGACTGGTGTTCTAAATTCTCTCCGTAATAAAATAGGGATTTAGTCCTCTGATCCAGACCCATAACAATGAGACTCTGCTCCTGAAAGTTTTCCAAGTAATTCTCTGCACTCTCCCCACTGCCTGATGAACACTATCGGAATGGTCCTAGGCCTTACATTGATACGCAAACCCTGCCTTTGCTCTTGAAGAGTGGGTTTATTTAGTAAGGGCCAGCTTACATGTATTTGGGGGAACATTATGCAGACAAATTTGGGGTTGAAAGACTTTCAGTCACTCGACAACAATTAGATGTGCATTTTCTTTCTCCGTAGCTTCATTGCCCAGTGCATTTCTTATGCGTGCCCAGAAGAGTGGCTGCTGGTGAGCACTGTCTGGCCAGGTGATAAATGTCTGTCTGTTTATGAGTTTCCTGAGTCGGTGGTAACTGGACAGTTTATAGTTAGGAATCTCTTCAAGGAAGATCAAGATAATGACATCCTTGTGCTCATAGAACATTTTCATGCTGGCCAGTTGGACTTCAAGCCGGCACCATTCACTGTGCAGGTACTGGTTACTGACCACACACACAGTTTTGCGGCTTGTGTTGATTGCTTTCTGAATGTTCTCAAAGATGTCAATGCCGAGTTCAAAGTCCCGGTGGTGAAGACAGAGCTTAAAGGTGGTCTGGCTGCCTTCTTCTAGGGCTGGAACAAGCTCTTCATATACCCACTTCTCATCAGTGGCTGAGAAAGAGACAAATGCATCATACAAGAACTTCTTCTCTGCTTTTGGCCGTTTAGTGAAGTACCAAGCCCTGCATATGTACAAACCATACCACAGAGATGAAATCATCTTGGTACTGAACCAAGAGAAGATCATGGTGGTGAGGACCACACTGAAGGAACAGAAGAAGTAGACCTTTCCCAAGTCAAAATTACACATGGCATCATCAAAATCTATAAGCAAACTCTGGCTGTTTGGCTGCTGACAAGGGTAGCTCCGGAGGAAGGGGATGTGGACCTCCCCTGTGTTCACTGACCAGTTCTTGAACCACATATTGTCACAGTTGCACTGAAGTTTGTTTCCATAGACATCAAAAAACATCAGTGATTTCAGATTCTCCAGATGACTTTGATTAATGATCTTCAAGCTGTTGAATCTTAAAGATAAGACCTGTAGGTTCTGTAAACTGGAGAACATGCCAGGAACCAACGAATCTAAGTTGTTATTTTCAAGGCGCAGGATCTTTAGCCTTTGGAGTTTTTTGAATAAAGAAGCATTTAAATAGAGACTTCGTTCTCCACCTTTTGTTCCTGAGATATCCAACTTTGTGAGATTAACCAGAGGGTCAAATTGATGGTAGTCCAGGAATATGGAGGGATTTTTTCCTAGAAGTAATTCCTGCAAGCTACTCAACCCTTGGAAAAAGTTGCTTGGAACAACCTGAATCCCATCTTGTTGTCCTTCTAGGTTGAGCTGTTTCAGAGACTTGAGCTTCATAAATGGAGGATATTGAAGGGTCCTAGTAGTTTCATATTTGATCTTATTAAAGCCAAGTTTCAAAACCTGCAGCCTTTCCAGGCTTGAGAATACGTGTTTATGAAAATATGACAAGCTATTGTATACCAGGTCAAGGTGCTGTAGGCAAGTGAGACCAGAAAACGCGGCCGGCTCTATAATTTCCAGGCGGTTGTGGGAGAGATTCAAAACACTGAGTTTTTTCAGACATCGGAAGATTCCACGGTTGAGAGTCCGGATATTGTTGGCTCCAAGATCTAAGAGCTCTAAATTTGGAAACTGAGCAAAAGAATACCTATCAATTGTTACTATCCAGCACCCAGCTAAATTGAGTTCCTTCAGTGATAATAGCCCACTGAAGGCCAGGTTATTGAGTTCTGTGATGGGGTTTCTTGAGAGAAAGAGAGACTTCAAGCCCTTCAAGGGTGAAAATGCAAAATCTGGAAAGCTTTTAAATTTGTTGTGGCTCAGATCTAGGATGGTCAAGTTCTGCAGGGACCCCCAGGTCCTGTTGCTGACAAAGGACAGCTGGCACTTGTTCAGATTCAGCCTTTGGAGACTGGGCAGAGCCTCAAACTCACTGTCATTGAGATGAACCAAGTCACTGTTTTGGCCTAGGTCAAGAAATAAAAGCCTAGTACACTTCGCCAGTTGCTTAATGCCCTCTGCATTTGTGGCATTTTTTTGAAAAACCAGTGTATCTAACATGGGTAGATTTCTGAGGAGGCGACAAACAGTTTTCATGTTTAAGTGGCCATGTCTAAGCTCCCGGTTGCTGAGGTCCAAAGCCCTTATATTCTGCAGGTGTTTGGCTGAAAGCATCTCCAATGGTACCAATGTTCCACTGAGATTCAAGCTCCTCAGTTGGGGCAGAGTTTCCAGATCTACATTCTGAATGATTCCGTGACCATTCTGGGAAGCACTGAGAAAGGTCAGGTTAGGCAGTGACAAAGCAGAGAAGTTTAACTCCATTAGTTTGTTTCCCTCAAAACTCAGGTGGATCAGAGAAACTAATGACTTAGGGCTGTGATCTAAGTAGATAATGCTGTTGTTAGTAAGATCAAGGTACTCTAAGCATGGAAGATGCTGGACTGCTTCAAGAAGACCAGAAAAATTGGTAATGTTGTTCTGAGATAGGTTCAAATGTTTCAATTTGACAAGAGGAGTAAAGGCCTTTTTGTGAATATGGGTGATCTGATTGTGGTTGAGGAGCAAGGTCTCCAAGTTGGACAGGCCCTCAAAAGAGTTATTCACAGTTTGAATCTTATTTTCCACTAAATTCAGAAGTGTCAAATTTTCAAGTCCCCTAAAGGCTCCTTCATCAATCTTCCAAATTAAATTCCACTCTAGTCTCAAATCCACCAAAGCAGGCAGGTTAGTGAAGCTCCAGGCAGGAAGGACCTGAATGTAGTTCTGTGTCAGGTTGAGGTGAGTTGTATATCTAGGTATGTCGCTGATGGCATCTGTCAAATTGGTGATCTTCTTCCGAATGCAGAACACATGGTGAATATCAAATTCATACTGTGTGCACTTACTGAACCCATATGTCTCTACCAAAGACAGCAGAGAAAGCCCTGTTAACATGAGCAGAAGCTGTAGAGAAGGCACAGAGCTGCCCCAATTCATTTTGACTGCCCCAGGCATCCAGGTTACAAGAGAAAAGAAATCCCTTCACATATTCCATGCTCAAGTTCAAAGGCATGATCTTTACATATGGACTTTGCTGCAAAGAAAAACAAAGGTTTTAGTTTAAATTTCTCTTCCCTAATAAGTATTTTATAGATGCTTCAAGGAAACAAAATAGCTAAATCCTAACCTCAGCCCTTCCATCTTTCCCACACACCCCCCCCCCCCCCCGCCCCTACAAGTAGGGTTTCTCTCTGTAATAGGCCTCTCTGTCCAGGAACTCATTTTGTAGACCAGGCTAGCCTTGAACTCACAGAGATCTGCCAGCCTCTCGAGTGCTGGGATTAAAGACATGCATCACCATCATCTGGCTCAACAACAGCTTTCAAAACCCATGGCCAGAGCACTCCCTGTTATCAAGAAAGGCTGCTACTCCCCCCCCCCCCCAGCAAAATTTTCAGCATGCAGAGCCAAAGTAGGCAACACTATGTTTCATTTAATTTATGTAAATTGGGAAGTGCACTCATCTTCCTTTTCCACCTGACAATAAAACATTCTTTCTTGTCTTCTGGGCTGATACCTGAAATGTCATCACTATTGATGCACTGGATGGGTTAGAAATGGAATGTCATATGTGGACACAAGTCACTTCTGCCTCAATGGGAATGAGTCCATATGATCAATAATTTCACCACAATTTGCATTTGATAGAGAGAGGTAAGTTGGTACAGCTTTGTACTGGAGCTGAATTGAAGGATGAAAAGGAGGGGAGGGATGAGGGGAGAAACATTGGGCAGGGGGAAGGAGGAACACTGAGATAACCTGATGTAATTTGAGTAAGTTACCCTGACTAGTGAGGTGCAGAAGCACAATATCTGGTTCTTCATGATTTTGAGAATCTCTATATATACTGGGTAGTTTTTCTTCCAGTGTATTTCTTGTTCATCTCCACCCTTTCTTTTCTTTATTTCTTTTTTCTTTTCTTTCTTTTTTGATGCTTTGTTAACATTCTTGTATATTCTTTTATTAATCCTTTGTTAGTATCAATGATTTAACTATCTAATATATAATTTAACATTGCCTATCAACTCCTTTGCTGACAAAAAAATCAGTAATAACATGAAGTTGTGGTTAATTTAAATTATCAACCTGGAATAATGTGTAATCGAGTGTGACAAGCCTAGGGAAGGACTGTCTAGATAAGATTAACCTGAGAGCTACTGTAGGAGGGTGTCTTAACTACATTAGTTGATATGGACAAACTTAGCCTAGAAGTGGGTGGCACCATTCACTGGGGTTGGGCTCAGACTCTTCAAAGAGTAGGGAAAGCTAGCTTAGCAGTCAGCATGCATTCACTTTCTGCTCTTGACTGTGCTTGTAACGTGACCAGCTGTTCCAAGTTCCTGCTGCCCACATTTCCCTACAATGATGGACTACATATGAAAACAGGCTCTGTGAGATGCTCTTTTGTTTGGATCTCTGCAAACACCAGGACTGGCAGAATAACAATTCATGTGAGGCAAGAAGGAAATCTGGTTCAGCATAATTTAGTTAGCTGGTGCTGATTCCAACTTCTAGAGTCTGACACTAGGCAGTTTATTTTAGGCATATTCAAGCACAGTACAATTTTAGGGGGAAAAGTTTCCTGGTGGTAATTTACTGAATCACATGCCCACAACAAAGATTAAGATACTTTTACATTGAAACTCTTTTCAAAGTGCATATGGCTTCTTCCATAAAGATGGGTTCTGTTCATAAAGCAAAGAATATCCAGGGTTCAAACCACAACCCCTGAACAGCTAAATAACAGGATGAACTTAAGAGAGACATCCAGGGATTCCCCCTCCTCCCCCCAAAGGAAAATAGAGAAGATCTCCTGAGTAATTGGGATTATAATGGGGAGCGAGCAAAGGGAGGTGGGAACAAATCATGAGAGAAGGAGATGGCTGAGTGAGAGGAGCAACAGAGAGGGAGAACAAAGAGATGGATATCTTGATAGAAGGAGCCACTCTGGAGTTAGAAGGAAACCTGGTGCTAAGGAAACCTCCAACCCACAAGATGTCCCTGGCTAGGTCTCCAAGCAATAATAGAGAGGGTGCCTAAACAAAAATTCCCCTATAATTAAATGAATGACCACCCTAATTGCCATTATTGAATCTTCATCCAGCAATGGATAGAGGCAGAAGCAGAGATCCATAGCTAAGCATCAGGTTGAGCTCCTGGTTCAACCGAAGAGGTCGGGGGGAGAAAGTATATGAGCAAAGGGATCAGGATCATGAGGAGGAGACCCACAGAGATGGCTGACTGGAGCTATTGGGAGCTCACTGACGGAGAAATAATCGCTGAGGAACCTACATGGAACAGAACTAAACCCTCTGAAGGTAGACGACTGTCAAATGGGGTGGGCAGTTTGTGGAGCCTCTTGCAGTAGGATCAGACTATGTTCCTGGTGCATGAACTGACATCTCAGAGCCCGTTCCCTACAGAGGAACACCTAACCCAGCCTTGATACTGGGGAAGGGACTCAGACCTACCTCAACTGGATATGCCACACTGAACTAACCAACCTTGGCACTCCTTGCCCTCCTTGGGGAATGGATGGGGTGGATGGGGTGAGGGAGGCTAAGGGAGGGCAGGGAGGGACTGACAGGAGGGAAGGGAGGGGGAGTAGTGGTAGATATGGAAAAAACTTTTTAAATAAAAAAGCTGGGTTCTGTTAATTCAGAAACAATGCTTAAGATAAGAGTCCATGGAATGACTGAAAAAAACACAAAAATCTGTGGGAGTCAGGAGTGGTCTGACCCTACAGATAGCCCAGAAGTTACCTAGGCCGTAGTAGTAAAGCACAAGTGATATCTCTGAAGGATGGGTTTTTGGACTGAGAAACAATGTTTAAGATAAAGGTCTAAGGAGGAAGTCTAGGATAACAGTCTTCCGGAGACAGGTGTGGCCTGGCCCTACACAAAGCGCAGTTCACCAGGCTATTTTAACTACATGCATTCCCAGCTTTCTGGATGAAAAGCAGGTCTTTGAGGAGGAGACACTCAGGGTCTTTAGCATTCCCAGTTTCCCTGAATAAAATAACTCAATAAAATAGCAAGCAGAGGTTTAAGGCATTTTATTATTGTAGTTGTTAAAAAAAAAAAAAGTTCCACTCTGGAACCTAGGCTGTCCTGGAGCTATGCACCCCAGGTTGCACTGTGGTGATCTTCCTGCCTCCGTCTTTTGAATGATAAAATTAAAGTCATATGACTCTGCCCAGCTTTTAAGGCCTTTTTACCTTTTAGAATAACAAGAGTGAAACAATGAAACAAGATGAGAGATCTTGTGTGAAAGTAAATGGAACAAAGGGAGAGATGGAGATGTTGCCAGATATTTGAGCACAAGACCTTGAGTAGGGACCCCAAGATTCCCCTAAGCCAAAAGACCTTAACTTTTGGGGGCATGGTCATCCATGGGTATAATCATAGCACTTAGGAGCTGAGGAAGAACCGAAGCCCCACCTGAGCAACTCAGAAAGAAAGACAAAGGGGACAAAGAAAAGAGCAGAGTGTGGAAAGAAGAGGAGGAGAGGGAGGAAGATACATGGAAGAAATGCAGAAGCAGAGGAAGCAGTAGATCCACATTGCTAAACATGGCTAGATGACAGTGGGCGGAGCCAGATCACCTCGCTAGATGAAAGGGTTCTTTGTTCTCAGAGATGACAAAGGACAGTGATATAAACTCTCAAATCTAGCAGAGTTTGCTGCAAGAAGATTGTAAATAAAGGACACTAGGCATGAAGCAGTCTAAAAACAAACATGAAAAATGTCAAAACACATAGATGACCTGTCCTTCAAGGAACATATAGGGAACCATCATCAGTGAAGTTGTCCTGAGGCAAGGGCTGGTACAGGAGACCAGGAGCAGATGAGCAAAAGTCAGAGCTGGAAGCTGAGGCCTGGCAGCCGCACAAAGAGAATTCTTAAGGATGTAGGACTGGCTTCAGCAGGCTTGGCAGGTGAGATCGCACAACACTGAAGAGGGAAGCAGGGAACGAGGCAGGCTTCAAAGACACTGCTCTTTCAGCTACATTTTAAAAATTACATTACATTTGTGTGTGTGTGTGTGTGTGTGTGTGTGTGTGTGTGTGTGTGTGTGTGTGTGTGTGTGTGTGTGTTGTTGTTAAAGTTCGTTTCTTTCTTCCCACCATTTGGCCCCCAGGGATTAGTTTAAACTCAAGTTGTCTAAGGCTTGGCAGGAAGTGTCTTTATTTGCTAATGCTTGCAGCTGGATTTTACAGGCTCACTCACTACAACACCGTGCAATGCCAAGGACTTTTGAAAAGACAAGGCAGAGAACCAATCCCTTCCAGTTGTGGCTGTTGTCTCCCGAATAAGTGCCATTCTGGCCTTTAATGGCCCATCCTACTAAAACCCTATGTTTATAGAGGAAATAGGGAAAAACCTGTTTTCCTGCACTATAGACGCTGCCACCTGCTGAGTGCTAGCCTCTTGGAAGACTTGAGACCTTGGGTGTGCCAGATGAGGGGGCAGGGTGTGAAAGAGAGTTAAGGTGATAGAGAGCGGGAGACAAAGGGGACACGAGGAGAGACACAGGCAGAAGCGGGAGAAGAGGCAGAAGCTGGGGACAAGCATGGAGTAGAGTCAGTGTGAGTGGAAGGGGCAGAAGGAATCCAGCATGGCGGGAAGCAAGAGGGGAAAAAGCTAGGCGAGATGCAGTGGCAGGAGAGAAGCATGGCTAAGAGACAGACAGGTCTAAGATATAAGATGTACTGAATAAAGCTCAGGTCTCTCAGTGTCAGAGAGAGCCTGAATGATGGAACCTAATAAACGACTCCTGAGTGTAGACTTATTTAATCTTGACGCTCCTCGCCTGGGACAAAACTCGGACCACAAAGAAACCGGACGCGGTAAGTGGAGGTCATAACCGAGATCCACTCGGTAGTGGCATTAAAAATAAGGCAAGGATCCCTAGGATTATTATACACACTTGTAATCCTAGCACTGGAGAGGCCAAGGCCAACCTGCATAGTATACATAGGGAGATCTGATCTCAAAGATACAATCAACAGACTTCCACTAATTTATAATGTTGTACACCCTTGTTTAGAAATCTCCAAGTCTAACACTTCATTTTCTGCTAGTACCACATACTGCACCAAAAGCTCTTTGAGCAGGAAAAGAAAGCGGGTGAGTAGGATGCCTAGAATCCTAGCACTTAGGAGAAAAGAGGCTGGAAGATTGGGGGTTGAATGCTAATCTCAGCTATATGTCAAATTTGAAAGCCTGGGCTATGAGAACCCCCTTTCAAAACCCAAACAAGCAAAAACTGTGTGGTCAGATATAGTGGTACACATACATAATCCCAGCACTGGGGAGATGTAAGCAAGAAAACTATAAGGTCAAGGTCAGCCTGAGATATACAGTGAGACCCTGTTTTTAAACAAAGGTTGCACCTAGCATGGTAGCATCCACCTTTAATCCCAACACTGAGGGGGCAGAGACAAAAGGATCACTGAGTTCCAGGCCAGTCTGGTCTACACATATCTGTAAGTCCCATGACAGCCAGGACCACAGAAAAAATTAGAATGCCCCCTCCTGGAGAGGCTGAGGGCTGGCTGGGAGGGATTGGGAGGGTGGAGGGGAGGGAGAGCAGGGGGATAGATTGATGGAGATGACATTTTTCAATAAAAATAATAATAAATAAATGAATAAATAAATAAATAAATAAATAAATAAGTTAATGAATAAATGAATAAATAAATAAAACAAAAAAAAAGAATGCCCCCTCCCTCAAAAAAAAATGAGAGCTAGCATCAGAGATATGTCTCAGTGGGTAGAGGTGCTTGCCACAAAGCATAATAGTCTAAGTTCTATCGTGGGGATCTACATGGTAAGAGAGTTGACACCTCCAGGCTGTCCTCACCTTCATGTACACAACATGGCATGCACACACTCAACATCTTCTTTCACACACAAAACAAAGAAATGAAAGTGTGTGTGTGTGTGTGTGTGTGTGTGTGTGTGTCTGTGTCTGTGTGTCTGTGTGTCTGTGTGTCTGTGTGTGTGTGTGTGTGTGTGTGTGTCTTTAAATGGGTGGGTACAGGCCAGTATACTTCTCTAAACTCTTGGGATTTGGCCTCCACTAGTCAATTAAGGAGCAAAATATATACATGAGATGTGGGGAAGAATGAACAAATATAGAACATGTGAATTGTTCTAGAGAGAAAAATAAAGGCAGATGTTTTCTGTCTCAGCCCATAATTTCTATTCCTGATTCTGCTCAGTCCCTATCACCAAGCCGAGCTACTGTTTCTCTGTCTTTGCCATGCACTGGCCTTTAGACAGCCATTCTTTTCTGCTCCCCACAAAGATGCAACTACTTTTAGAAGCAATGAGCTTCTAAACTTGCCAGTTGAATCCATACAGGAAAGGGAGGAGCCTGATCCTCCAGTCTCCAGAGCCCAGCTAAGGAAAATGCTGCTCTGATGTGGAAGGCACCCACTGCCAAAACTGCAAAACCAGGAGAGCCTTTCAGAGAATGGCTCACCCAAGGCTTTAAAAATATTTACTGAAGACTTCAACAACAACAAAAAATCACAGAAAGCCTACAAATTCATGGAAACTGAACATCTCTCAATTGAACCACCTCTGGGTCAAGGAAGAAGTTAAGAAATAAATCAAAGACTTTCTGGAATTTAATGAAAATGAATCTACAACACACCCAAACTTATGAGACACAATGAAAGCAGTGCTAAGAGGAAAACTCATAGCACTAGAGCCTTTATGAAAAACCCAGAGAAATCTCACACAAGAGACCTAACAGCACAGCTGAAGGCTTTAGAACAATTAGAAGCAAACTCGGCTAGAAGGAGTAGATGGCAGGAAGTAAACAGACTTAGCACTGAAATCAATACAATAGAAACAAAGAGAACAGTACAAAATCAATGAATAAAAGAGTTGGTTCTTTGAGAAACAACAGGATAGACAAACCCTTATCCAAACTAACCAAAGAGAGAGAATATCAAAATTAACAGAATCAGAAGTGAAAAGAGGGACATAGCAACAGAAATCCAGGAAATCCAGAGAATTATCAGGTCATACTTTGAAAATCTATCTATACTCCACTAAAATGGAAAACCTAAAAGAAATGGACAGCTTTCTGGACAGGTACCACTTACCAAAATTAAATCAGGATCAGATAAACGACCTAAACAGAACTATAACCCCAAGGGAAATTCAAGCTGTTATTAAAAGTCTCTCATGTAAAAAAAGTCCAGGACCAGAAGATCAAAAGAAACCCCATCACCTGGAATTACAGAAATGGGAATGGACTAACAGAGGTTTGTACATTTGGCCTATTTTCCCTCCATGGTTCCATTAAGCAAACTTATAGTGCAATATCACAACCAGGAGACTGACACTGATATAATCTCTCAATCTTACTCAGCTCTACCTGGTCTTACTTGTAATTGAACTCAGCTCTCTAAAATTTTATCACCTACAGATATGCTTGTATATCTACCGTCACATTCAAGATGAAAGATGGTTACAATACCACAAGTAACTTCTAACTTGGATTCTGCTTTTACAAGTTTGTAGAATGCTATACAAATGGAATCAGGCAACATATGAGGTTTAGAGGTTGGTTTTTTTAAATTGCACATAATTTCTTAAAGGTTGATCCAGATTGTACTCTTTTTATTTCTGTGTAGGAGTCCATGTTTCAGATATGCCTCATCTGTTTTATCCATATCAGTTGATGGGCATCTGATTTGTTTCTACCTTTGGCTGTTATGACTGAAGTTTCATTGAACATTTATGTACATGTTTTTTTCAAAGTATATGTCTTCATTTCCCAGACAACTGTTAATGTACTTTCAAACTCTCAAATGCTATTGTTTATATTTAGAACATATTCCATATATCCTTTCACACTACCGAATAATGTGAAAGACTAATTAATCTCTAACTCAACATATATAATCTTAAAAATATGTTTAAGACAAATGAGACATGTACATCTCACACACACACACAAACACACACACACACACAAGGTTCAATAACCATCCTGGAAGATGAATGGAAATATTATAAGAGCCAGATGTTAGGAAAGATCACAGTGAAACATAGTCTTCTGGATATAACAAGACCACTGAGTTCATAAACTCAGCAACTGTGGCTGCCAAAATAAGATCTGCCCAAGGTCAATCCAGTCAAAACTCTAGCATGAATTAGAGGGGATATCTGAAGCTATCCACCACTGATGACCTGTGGGGAAGGGAGAGTCAGTTTTCTTTAGGAATGTGGCTGGTTGACATCAATACAACGAATTAGCACACTCAGGGATATGGCCAGCCAAATTGGATTTGTTGGGTTATTTTAAAAAGGAAGATATGAAGTTAGGAAGGAGTAGGGAGGTGGAATGGATCTGGGAGGAGTAGGAACCAATGTGATCGAAATACACTTTATAAAATTATCAGGAATACAATATTGTTTTTAAAATAATTAAGTAACATTGGTGAAATTGTTTAGCATGGGGTTTTACATGATATAGATTCTCAAAGATTGTTCACCATTGCTAGGTAGGAACTGGGACTTTAATAACATCCAGTGTCCCTACAAGACCAAGAAAGACAAGCTTCAGCTATTTAAGTATGTTCCAAAATGATCAAGACATCATGTTCATTGATAATACGGTCAGCTTTTCGGGATCTGTGTGACCAGATGATTATTTCTAAGACTTACAGTGTCATAAATAAATTACAATGCACCAGAATTCAGGAGAAGTCATCTCCTCATAGAAAACAACCAGAGTGAGATACTAGATCTGGGGTGAGAACAGAAGGGGATGTGAATGGTGGGCAGGAAGAGACATCTTTGAGCCCTAGCTAGCCGTGGAGATGAAGGAGATGGACAAAGAAGACAAGCTTACCAAGCCATACTATTGTTTTGGTTCTGAAGATGGAGCTTGGTTCCAATACATAGGAGGCAATTGTTCTATCACTAAGAATATTCACTGCCCCAACTTTATTGTTGGACATGTGGTGTAAAGTCTAACACTGGACCTTTAAGAAAAATCTGCAGGCTATAAATGTCACTCAGTAGTAGACTGCCTAGCCCTGTACATAAGAGAGAAAGGAGGAAGGCAGGACATGGACAGAGATAGAGAGGGAAAGAGGAAAATGGAAAATCTACAAAAAAGCCACCCACATCCACAGGCTTCGACACAAGGTTTATATAGCCTAGACTCACTGAGATCTGCCCATCAACTGCTAGGTTTAAGGACATGTGCCATCACCCCCAACAACAGGGGCACATTATTTTTTAAAACAAAATGTTAATATTGGATTTTCATCTTGACTCTCCCTACAATGACCCACTAGGGGACTGTACTTTTAAGTTCATGTGGACCTACATGAAGTGTGTCTAATTGCAGTGCCTCAGCAGCATTATTTTGCTTCTAAAAAACTCACTTGCATTCTCGCAAACTCTGAAATCCCAGAGATAGCACCTGAACTTTTCAGTCCATCCATTCCCTTGAAAGCTAGGAAATACAGTGGCAGATTCCTGGGCCCAAATAACCTGGCATAGGCTTAACTTGGAGGTCAGCACAACTTTATTTCATATACCTCCTCTGTGATTTACCAAATGTCCTCAAGGTACATACGTTTATCACTCGCTTCCTCATCTGTCCATTTGGAACTCAACTAATGGCCTTAGTGGATTTAGTCACACACACTTGGAAATCTTAGCACTTGGGGAGGTGGATGCAGGAAGGTCAGGAGCTCAAGGCCAACCTTAGCTACATATTGAGATCAAGGTCACCCTGAGCTCCATGAAAATCTATTTCAAATATCCAAAACAATAGTGCCAGTGAGATGGCCAAGTGGGTTAAGAGTACTTGCTGCCAAGTCTGATGACCTCTGTTCAGTCCCTGGCCCCACGTGGTAAAAAGAGTGAATTACCTCCTACACGTTGTCCTCTGACCTCCACACATGAGTTGTGATGTATAAGCATGAATATGTACACATATAGACAGACACACACAATAAATAAATTAGATAGATTAATAAATGAACAGTTAATAAATAAATGTAGTAAAGAAAAAATGGTAGCTCAATAATTAACAACTCTTAACTCAGTGTAAAAGTTTGTTATGAGCATGGATCCACCCAGGTCCTTGACAGCCCAAAGGCTGTCTCATATGCAAATGCTAAAGAGACTTTCCCATAGAAAAATGGAAGTGATCCGAGGCACCCTGTGCAGAAGAGCAGCAAGGCAAGCAGTGTTTTGTATGGGGGAGGGGCTGAAGAGGTTCTCTTCACACTGCTCTGGGGTGAGAGCCATCTCAAATTCCTAGTGCATTCTAGCAAAATCCAGGAGGTGGAGCTAGAAGCCACTGTTCGCTTCACCAAGGACGTTTTGCTCATGTTCTGAAAGCTGAGGATGCATACAGACTAGGCAGTGGGTCTTAGGGTTGGTACAGACTGAGCAGAAGAGCTGAAGCTCACCAAGGCCAGGAACATTTGGCGCTCATAAGCTGTACAACAGGCAGATCTAGAAAACAGCAGTTTTCTTTGTTCCAGTCACTAGGGAGTTTTCAGAGCAGATGTGGTTTGTGGTGTGCTGTCTTTCCCATGCTAGAAGCTGGCTGGGTCAGCTCCTTTTGTGTGGGAAAACAAAGAGTGCAAGTGGGATTCAGGCAGTGCAAGCCGTCATCCACCACTGCTCTTGACTCATGTAGGTGATCTTAGAAAAACCAGCTCAAGAAAGATGGATTTTGACATTTCAACAAAAAGGTGCCCAATGTTACTGCCACCATTAGCTCCTTTCCTAACAGAGGGAGATTTCTTGGCTCTGTGCTTTAATTCATCCTGAGATTAACCATAACACTAGGTATGACCCAATGAGTTTTACTGATAATTCAACAGAAAGGCAGGCATGATAGCACAGGCCTGTAATCCTAGCAACACTCAGGAGGCTGAGGCAGAAGCATCATGAACCCAAAGCCAGTCCTCAGAGTGAATTTCAGGCAAGCTTGGGCTATGGGTGACAACTTGTCTTTTAACAAAGTCAACCAAACAAAAGGTAATTAGAGAATATCAAATTAGAAGACACTTTGAAAGGTTGTAGAACTCCTGATGCAGGCTCTGGAGTAATGACAGCAGAAGAATGCTGGTTGAGACTGCTTGGCCAGGCCCCAGAGCTCAGAACACTTTGGGTAGCTTATAGACTTCTTTAGTGGCCCTTCCTGACCTGGATCTTGTTTCTACAGATAGAAATTAACACACATTACATAGGATAAATGTAAAAATGATAAATGCTGGTAAACATGATGCCATTAATACAATTCAGAATCCTAAGACACGCCAAAGATAATACAAGAATATCTTAGCTGGATCTGATTGTATAGCCCTGTAATCAAAACTACTAGGAGGCTGAGACAGGAGGACCATAAGGTTAAGGCTTGCTATAGAATAGGTTCAAGGCCAGCCCGGGCAATTTTGTTAGACCAGTCTTTAAGAAAAGAATGTCTAGGATCTAACTCAGTGGTAGAATGCTTCTCTGGAACAGACAGCCTCCAGTATAACAACCATAAAGTATTATCTTCATAAACAAAAAAAAGGAAAATGCCATACAAGATTACTGCACACAATTTGCCAAAAAAAAAAAAAAAACCCTGAGACACTGATTATGAGAAGAGCACCAAAATAACAGGAACTAACAGAGCTGCAACATATTGCAACATCATGGTCACTCCATCCATTAGGCTAAAAGACAACACAGTCTATGAGCTAAAACAGGAATGTCACAATTCTCAATTTGGAGAGGACAGAACAAATGTGGCTTGGAGGGAACTAGGTGCCAAGAGAGTTGAGGTTTCTGGTATGAGAATATAAAACTGTCTTGGAGCCATGCATTCACCTGTTAATTCATTCCACACACATGCTCAGTGCCTACTTCAGTTACTCTTCTAGGTAATGTGTAAGAAACATTCCTTTCACTAGAGCAACAACTCTCACTGAGGGTATCTTGCAAGAGAAAGGTTCTGAAATGGAAGGCATATATAGAATGACTATTATATTTAGATTTATGCCCATAGCTCAGTAACTCCATTTAATTAATTCCTCCTTCAGCTCTCTGTTTTGTGAGCTACATAGATTCTCTTTGCATACAGATAATATTTCACACTGTCAGTGCATTGTGCACTAGTGTTTGACATGAAAGATCTCAATTGTTACTTCAACCCTATGATACAAGTGTATCCTTCTTACCCTCCTTTACAAAGAATCTGAACATGGCCATAGCCAGGCCAGTATCTCCCTGAGTGCTGCCTTTGGCCAACCCTACTTCCCAGTAAACATGTGTGACTGGAAAGCAGTGATAAAAAATGCAGACATGGGAGCTGGAGAGAGGGCTCAATGGTCAAGAGCAGTTGCTACTCTTTCAGAGAACCTGGGTTTGGTTCTCAGCATCCACATGGCAGCTCACAACTATCTGTGACTTCAGTTCCAAGGAATCCAATGTCCTCTTCTGACCTCCACAGGTATCAGCTCTGTATGTAGGGCATAGACACACATGTAGGCAGAACACGAATGCATATAAAATTAATCTAAAAAAGTTGTTTACTGTAGACATTTTAGAAGAAATGTGACAGGATTTGTTGGAGTATGCTACCCAAGATTGGAGAAATAGAAAAGCAAAGAACACCACAGCCCATGACAAGAGTTTAGCAAGAAGTACAATCCCACCTGACAGTGTATCATGCAAGGAATGGAGTAGTTATGTGGCATATGAAACCAATGGCTTCATCTACTTCTACATGGGTCATGTGACCATTCTTCTATTCAAGTCTGTTTAAAAGCATGGGCTGTGTCAAGCATCCATTGATCCATCTGAAAACCTAAATACCAGAGCTGACATTGTTACCCTTGTTAAGGGAACACTTTCATGGTATATAAGAAGCCTCTGTTGCGACTATGAAATTATTAATAAATTAGGTGGCATTTATATTTTCTGTTTCCTTTTCTCTTTTCTTTTGTTCTATTTTTTGTTTTTGTTTTTTTTTTTAACTTTTGTTTCTTGAGACAGGGTCTCATATAGCCCAGGCTAGCCTCAAACTCAGCAGGCAGCCGAAAGTGCTTTAAACACTGATCCTCCTGCCTCTACCTCCTCAAGCACTGGGACTTCAGGCATATGTCATCATGTCTAGACTTGTGTTTGATTTTTTTATTCCTTTCGTCTGTGCCCTCTGGCTTTTTCTCTTAATGCATTTTTTCAAAACCAAGCCTGAGGCCAATGAGATGTCTCAGCAGATAAAGACTTTTGCTGCTCAGCCTAATGTGACTCCTTAGTTACAGGATGAAAGGCAAGACCTGATTCCCACAAGTTGTACTCTGACTTTCACACATGCATTGTGGCATGCACAGACACACACACACACACACACACACACACACACACACACACACACACACCTCTCAGGCCACAGGCTTGGTAATGTAGTTTTCCCCTCAACACTGAACCCTTTATAATACTGGAGTCTGAAGGTCAGAACTGGTCCCATAGGGAACAGTAGCCTTTGACCTGTGGGTTTCATTGAGGCTTATCTAATATGAAGTACACAGGCCTGTCAGCTGTCACATCAAAGCAGGCAAGAGATAAGCTGAATTCAAAAGAAAAGTCTACTGGTATTCCATCTACAAGGCTTATCATGCCAATGCAGCATTCCTGAGTTTCTTTTCTGAGTAGGTCCATGACCTCATTGGTTTTCCCAGCATCCATCAAAGGCATTCTTGAAATGGGCAGGGGCTTAGGAGCTGTGAGAAGCTAAAGATGTGGGAAGGAGTCCTGAGGAGTGTTGCGTAAGAAGCAGAACGTCTTGACTATTTCCCAAACTTTCAACTCACAGTCACAATCAGCATTATGTGCCTTGAAGTAAGGCTTCCACTGTGAAGTTCTCTGTGGGTCTCCAATAAAAGCTTTCTATAAGTTTGAAAGCATAAATACCTTATTATTGTTGTAACAATTCTAACCTGTCTCTGTGGAGTTGAGATGCTTCTGTTACTGACTTTTGAGTGTTCTGTCTCTGTCCCTTCTTCCCTCCTTCTCTCCCTTCCTCCCTCTCTCTCCTTTTCTCTGTGTGCGACCCAGGCTGAATATAAACTCTTGGATTTAAGGATCCTCTTGCCTCAAATTCCAAGGCTATGATCTCAGGGACATACCACTCTATCCACCTGTAAGTTGCTTGGCAGTGTTATTATTTGACCAGTGTAAGGATGATGGAGAGCCTCCTTTTTTTACGGGAGGTGAGCCAGAATTCATGATCTAATCTAATAGGTCTGTGCAGCTTACTGCCCAGAAAAAAAAGCCTTGTAATTGCTTAAACTTCATAGCTTACAATCCCATTACATAACTCTTCATAAAGTTTTATAGAAAAGGGATGTCCACTGGGTGGTGGGTGCTGCATGCCTTTGATCCCAGCACTTGGGAGGCAGAGGCAGGTTACAAATCTCTGTGAGTTTGAGGCTGGCCAGGTCTACAAAACAAGTTCCAGGACAGCCAAGACAGTTACACAGAGAAATCCTATATCAAAAATAAAGAAGGAAAGAAAGAAAGAAAGATGGATGGATGGAACAAAAGAAAAGAAAGAGATGTCCATAGAAGTAATGTGAGTTTGCACAGCACTAGTAAGTGATGTGCATGATCACCATTCAAATTCAGGCCTCCTGACCTCAATCCAGAACTTTTTCTTTTGTTTTGTTTTTCATGACAGGGTTTCTCTGTAGCTTTGAAGCCTGTCCTGAAACTCATTCTGTAGACCAGACTGGCCTCAAACTCACAGAGATCTGCCTGTTTCTGACTCCCAAGGTCTGTGATTAAAGGCATGCGCCATCACTGCCTGGCTCAATCCAGAACTCTATCACTTCAGCAGGGAGTAAAAACAGATCTAGTCATGCATGTTCTACCCCAGTCACATAACTGGTTGAGCTGGGAACCTTTGAAATGCAGCAAAATCCTAGCAGCAAGCAGTAGAACTGTTAGCTCAGTTGGTAGATTGCTTGCTTGCCTAGCATGTATGAAATCCCGAGTTCCATTCTCAGCATCAAATAAACCAGGCGTAGTGGCTCACACATTTATTTCGAACACTTGAGTAGTAGAGGCAGGAATGCCAGAATTTAAAAGTCAACCTGGGATACACATTGAGTTTGAGTCCAGCCTGGCATCTTATCAGAAAAGGAAAAGAAGTGAGATAGAGGAAGGGGTGAGGAAAAGAACAAGATAGAAGGAGAGAAAAAGAAGTAAGGGAGGGAGAGAGAGAGAGAGAGAGAGAGAGAGAGAGAGAGAGAGAGAGAGAGAGAGAGAGAGAGAGAGAGAGAGAGAACACAAACGTGAAATCGTAGCACCTAGAAGCTACTGGGGAAGGCAATTCTGGCCAATCTGGGCTATTGTGGCACAGTGGCCTATTCCTTTAATCTTAGTACTTTGAAAGCATTGAAGGCAGAGGCAGGTGAATTTGAGGCCAGGCTGGTCTATATAGTCACTTCCAGGTCAATCGGAGCCATATAGTGAAAATGAAACCCTGTCTTAAACAAACAAAAAGTAAAGAAAAGTTTTCGAAATGTCTGAAGCTTATTAAAATAAAAATAAGATAATCTTGCATATGTTACTTTGGACAGTTTATTATTCAAAGCATACGATGTACATTTCAAAGCACAACAATAATTTGTATAGCAGGTTCTGCCCAGTAGGTATTCAGTGGCTGCCAAATTTTTAATTGCTGCTTAATGGGTTGGGAATGTAGTTTATTCGGTGGAGCCTTGCCAAGCAAGCCCAAAACTCTGACTTTGATCCCCAATACTGCATAGACTGAGTGTGGTAGAGCACATTTGTAAGACAGCACTCAGGAGGTAGACACAGGAAGATCAGAAGTTCAAGGTGATCTTCAACACCTAGCTAGTTCGAAGCCCACTTGGACTACATAAGACATTGCAATAATTAATAATAATAACAATAATACAACATGGGGAATAGGCGAAAAGTATAAGCACCTGGGAACAAGAACTTTACAGTTATAAGAAAATAAATGTCATTCCCCCTCTGTGAAATGAATATTACTACTGTCTATGGTGATGAAGTGAGTTATGTTGAATAAAAAAAATTCATGGCCAGAAGTGGTGATGCATGTTTGCAATCTCAGCAGCCTTGAAGCAGATTAGTGGTTCAAGATTATCCTTGGCTTATAAACAGTCCCAGGCAAACTTGGGTTACACGAGACCTGTTTCAAGCAAAAATTGACCATATCCCATTTGCTGCATATTGCTGAAATGAAATCAAGTGAAGAAAACCTACATACCTCTGACAAGCTCCTGGCACATGGTGCAGTTGTTCATCTTCTCTAAACAATGACATTCTGTCTTGGGACTCTTAAAAACCGCATGATGATTGTTCCAAACTCTTAGGACACTAGACATTTCCTTCCTCTTTGAAACGCCTCTTCTTCTTTTTTACCCGGCATGGTGGAGGAGGGGGATAAAGAAATCTACTTTGGATGACCAAAATCATGCCTGACATGTATTTCAAAACCAAACAGTTTTCTAGAAAGATTTCACTTTCTGTCCACTATATATTCTCCCAAGCTTCATTCTGTGTAGTCTCCTTTAGTGATGTTCAGCTGGATTAAGCCCTGGTGTTGGGAACCATCCTGCCCTGAACCTGGACCCATTAAGGTCCCAGTGGTGGTTCAATCATAGGATCAAGATGTCTGACTTTGCTTCCTGACCCTTGACAAGTGTACTTGCTGAATTGATGCGATTCCTCAGGTTACTCTGTGCTTATTTCATTTTGGGAAATACGATTTGGTTTTTCTCCTAAAACTGTGGCCAAGAGAAGCTTGTGGGACTGTCTTAATTTGCTTTTTTGTCGCTCTGAGAAAACACTAATAAAAAGGGACTCAGGGGTGGTATTTCATATTACACATTAGAAAATTACCAAGGGACCTGGAGGTAGGACCTGAAGCATGATTGATCAGCCAGATTTTTTATATACCCCAGGCCCATTTGCCCAGGGGATGGCACCACCCATGGTGGGCTTCATGAATTAGCAATCAAGAAAATGTGCCGCAGACATGTGTATGGACCAGTGTAAAGGATGCAAATTCCTCAATTGGGGTTCCCTCTTCCCAAGTATGTCTAAGTTTGTGTCACATTGACAAAACTAACTAGCACAAAGACCAAATCCTCAAGTCACCACACTGTCAAGAACTGATATGAGGGAGGGAGACTCAGTCTTCTTCAGGGATGAGCCCCCTGATAGGTTGTCCAGTTTCAAGCGGTCAAGCCTAAACACATTTACATATGAGCAACACTGAATAGATGAAACAGGTTTTATATATGTGATAGTTTGAATAAAATGGCCCTTATAGGCTCATATATTTGAATGCTTAGTCATCAGGGCGTGACAATTTGAGGATTAGGTGTGGCTTTCTTGAAGGAAGTGTGTCACTCAGGGTGGACTTTGTGGTTTCCAAAGCTCAAGTCAGGCCCAGTGTCTCACTCTTCCTGCCGCCTGTGGATCCAGATATAGAATTCTCAGCTACTTCTCTAGCATCATGTCTTCCAGCATGCGGCCATGCTTCCTGCCATGCTGATAATGGACCAAACCTCTAAAACAATAAGCAAGCCCCAGTTAAAGCCTTTCCTTTCTAAAAGTTGCCATGGTTGTGGTGTCTCTTCATAGCAATAGAACACTGGCTAAGGCACTATGTATATGTAAAAAAAAAAAAATGAAGCCATGGATTCGAGAGGGAATGGGGCACAAACAGGAGGAGATGGAAAAGGAGGGGATGGAAATGATGTAAATGCAATGGTTATGCATGAAATTCATAGGGATGGATTAATGGCTCAGTGGTTAAGATTAAGAGCACTGGCAGCTCTTCCAGAGGACCCAGATTCAATTCTCAGCACCCACAGTGGTGGCTCGCAATCATCTGTAACTCTAGTCTCAGGAGATCAGAGACCCTCTTAGCACCTTTTTGGGGACAAGCACATTCATGATGCACAGACATGCATGCAGGCAAAACACTCATATATATAAAACAAAAATTAGGAGATAATAATACATTAAAAAATAGAGGTGATGGATCATACTGTAGTTGTAATTATTTGAAAAAAAACCATGCTGTTTTCCATAACAGCCTTATGTTTTCACATTTCTACTACCATAGACAAGACACTATAGACACTGAATCTTCATCAATTGTCATTATTCACTGTCATTTAAAAGACTTTATGGCAACCTTCATGACAGCTCTGATATGGCATCTCAGTACAGTTTTGATTTTCAGTTCTCTGGTGATCAGTGATATTGAGATTAAACCCTGTGCTTTCTTTCTTTCCTTACTTACTTAATTTTGAGACAGGGTTTTTCTGTGTATGACTGGCTATCCTGGAACTTGCTCTGTTGGCCAAACTGGCCTCAACTCATAGAGATCTGCCTATGTCTCCTGAAGCATGTGCCACTCTACTCAACAGTAAATCCTGCATTTTATGTATTATCTATTTACCTCTAAGACCAGAACTTTATTTCCAAACCTGGGAGAACATATAAGTGATGCTGTAATAGATTTCCTTCTCAGGGTTTTTAGCTTTACCCTTCCATTAGGAACTGAAGCAATAAGTTTTGGGATTAAAGGAGCACACCACTATGCCCTTTAGATTTCTTGATACATAATCAAATATGTTTAAAAGAGAGACTTAAGTACATATTTATGTACCCATGCTCATAGGGGCTCAAATGTTCATCCACATACAAAAAACAAACAGGTAAACAATATATGTTATGTACACACATGTAATATTATTTCACCTTAAAAAAGACATAAAGCTAAGTAAAACATTGTTGTGTGGCAGACTTTTCTTGGGGAGATTCAATGTGCATGTGCACACACACACTTAAAAATAAGAATAGAGCTTGGCATGGAGTTCCACTTTAATCCTAATACTTGGGGAGCAGAGGCAGGCAGATCTCTGAGTTTGAGACCAGCCTGGTGTACAGACCTAGCTCCAGGACAGACAGGGCTACACAGAGAAACCTTCCCTCAGTAATACCAAATAATAATAATCTTCAAAATCGTTGGAATAAAACTTAATATAATCTTCTAACAATGGTGTGTAAAAGAGGTATACAATCCCCAAATAATGTGAAGATCAAAGGGAATATTTATGACAAAGAAAGTGAAGATTTAAGAACCTGAGATATAGAAGATAAAATAAAAAAATGTTCCTGAGGATATCCTGATAAATTTGCTTTCGTGTGTGATTCTGTAAAGTCAATGGGGGAAAATCTGTGATCAGAAAGTGGAGAGAAGCATGTAGCCTCCAGTAAATGATAGAGAATGGCACAGGCGTACTTGTTTGTTCCAGAAAACAAAACAAAATAGCAAGGTGCTTTCCTCCGAGATGTGAGATACCAGGAAAAGGACATAAATGGCACACTGCTGCTCACAGCAGAAAAAAAAAAAGATGGGCCTCATTCCTATATAGCTTCTGCTTTTTCTGTCAAAATAAACGAATCTCTGAAGGAAATAGAGACATGGAACTACAGTAGTTTGCAGTGAAGACAGGCTGCCCTGTCAAAGGAGCAAAGTGGAAAATAGTGATTTGAAGCAGTTTTGCCCAAAATTCAGACTGGATCATTTAAAAGATTTGAGCCCATCTTGCCAGAGGGCATGTGAGCCTCAACTCCTGACCCACCCCCTCTTTGTACCTCTCTCCTCCCTTCATTACAGAGGAATTTTTTTAAAAAAGACTCGAAGCGATCATGGGTAAGATCTTCTCACAGTGGCTCACTCTGGAGTGTCTCTGCTAGCTACAGATCTTCACTCCCAGGTGTTCTAAGGGACTTCCAGCAGTGCTGGAAATGGAGCCCAGGGCCTGATCCATACTGAACAAGTTGGTGCTCCACTCTCAGCGTCTAAAGAAACATTATTGTATGAAGACTCTAAAAACTTTGCCCACCCACTTTGATTACATAACTCTGGAATGTGCAGTAAACACATCATAGAGTTTAATCACTGTAAATTTAAAAGAGGGAACCTCCTCATTCCATGAACATCTATCTATGTGTCAGCTATGCTGGAGATTAACAGGAATTAATGTCTGTCTTCCAAAGGTAGTAGACCATAAATATTTGCTAAATGCTTTCACAAACGTATGAGTGTGTTTGCACTCAAGAGATTATTTCCCTAAATACAGTGGGAAGCCTGTTAACTGGTACCAAGTGAATTCTTAGCAAGTTTTGTAGATCAGGAAAGTGATGTGGGAAATAGATAAAAAATCAAAAAAAAAAAAAACCAAAAAACAAAATCAAAGACAAACCAAGCCAGCCGCCCAAAAAACCCCTATAAAAACAACATATAAAAAACACAAATAAGCCACAAGCCACATAACAAACAAATTAATAAAAATAAATTAAATTAAAATATAAAAACTAACTAACAATATACTTAAGCCATAAACCAAACAACATAAAGTTAATATAAGTGTCTGAATCATTTCTGGGGGCCTGAGCAGCAGCGGGCGGCTAAGGGGTCTGAGGCTGCAGGTCTATGGGTCTGGACCTCTGGCCGTCCAGGACCAAGAAACATCATTGTAACAGGAAAGCAACACAACTCTGCACTAGTAACATTTCCCTCAAAATTTAACATCAGTGGGCTCACTTGGTTTAGCCATGGTTAATCTGAAACAGTTTAAGGGCTTATTTCTTGGTTTTCTGAGATGAGGTCTCTCTCCATAGACCACACTGGCTTAGAACTCACTTTTGTCTTTCTAATACTAGAGATTGAACTGGGGATTTTATAAACAGTAGACAGACATTCTACCACTGACTTATATATACATACATATATGCATGCATATATACATACAGAGAGACAAGGAAAGGGGAAGGGAGGGGAAGTATTGGTTATGAATTTAGGGTTTTGTATCCTTCCACCAAAATAAATCCCCAGTGAGGACCACAGTTTTAGTATTCTATTTTTAACTTTTTTGTTTTAAATTTGCATGTGGCATATGCACGCATGTGTAGAAGTGTACAAGGAGGATGTTTGATGTCCTGCTCTACCACTGTCTATCTCTCACCTAGCCTGGAGCTAGGCTGGTAGCCCCAGCAACCCCCATCTCTGCCTCTCCAGTACTGGTGTTGCAGACATGCATGGCCACAAAACCAACTTTTTATGTAGGTGCTAAGGATTTGAACTCAGGTTCTCATGATTGTGCAGAAAGCACTCTTACCCACTGGGATATCCACCCAGCTGCAGGACCACATTTTAAAATGAATTTTTTATCAAAATTGGTTTTACATAAAGATGTTAAGAGGACATGGCAGACATATTACCTGAAGAGGGAGGGCCCAGGTGAGTAGTGTGCCTTTTAAGAGTTCTGGGAAGTGGGGCAGACACAAAAAGAAGTTTCAAATGTGTTGCCATGTGAGACAACTTATTTATTCTATGCTCAAAGATTAGCCTACTCAATAAAGTCTGAGATACAGGACAGAGTTGAAGGAGGATGAAAGTAACTTTAATCTTCTCTTAGGTAGGGCAGCCATTGGAACAAGAGCGACTCCACTGGTAATTTCCATGACCTCAGCCACACCTTGTGAGCAAAAATGACAGTAAAATCATATATTAAGGGTCCAGAAGACTTCAGGTCTCTGCCATTTCCCCAGTACACTCTCTCTCTCTCTCTCTCTCTCTCTCTCTCTCTCTCTCTCTCTCTCTCTCTCTCTATATATATATATATATATATATATATATATATATATATAATTTTCCCAATACACAATATATATAAATTATTATTTTATTTATTTACTTTTGTTCATTCTTTTCTCATACAATCATTCCAACTGCAACTTCCCCTCCCACTATTCCTCCCAGTTCCCTCCAATAGTTCCCCTCTCTCAGATCTATTCTGTTTTCTTTTAGAAAAGACAGGCTTCACAGTGATATCAACCAAACACGGCATTAAAATGATACAGTAAGGCTAAGCACAAACCCTCCCACCAAGGCTGGATGAGGCAACCCAGTATGAAGAAAAGGGTCCTGAGAGCAGGCAAAAGAGTTAGAGATACTGTTGCAGTGTGGTTTCCTTGGTCCCGGGCAGCCAGAGACCCAGACACTGCCGCACCAGACCACTTAGCTGCCTGCCGCTCAGGCCCCCAGAAATGACTCAGTTGCTTATATTAACTTTATGCTGTTTGGCCTATGGCTCAGGCACATTGCTAGCTAGTTCTTACATCTTAACTCAACCCATTTCTATTAATCTGTCGGCCACGTGGCCCGTGGCTCACCTGTGCTCTTACATGTTGCTCCTTCCGCAGCTTCAGCTCATCTGCCTCTGACTCTGCCCTGCTTCTCCTACCTATGTCCTGATTTCTCCTCCTACTTCTTCTATGGTGCCTGTCATGGCCCAAAACAGCTTCTTTATTTAAAGATTGAGATTCACAGCATACAGAAAGACATTTCCACAACAAGATACCCTCACCCTTCACTCTTAGGAGTGCCACAAAGCCCCAAGCTACACAATCATAGCTTGTTTGCAGAGTAACTAGCACAGACATGCAGGCTCCCTGATTGCTGCTTCAGTCTCTGTGAGCCCCTATGAGCCAAAGTTAGTTGATTCTGTTGGCAGTGTTCTCCTGGTGTCCTCAACCCCTCTGGCTCCTACACTCTCTCACACCTCTTCTGCTGGGTTCCCAAGCTCTGTCTGGCTGTGGGTCTCTGTAATCTGCTTCCATCAGCTGCTAGAGGAAGCCTCCTTGATGAAGATCTCTAATATGTATTTTATTGTCTGTCATGTCAAAGGATATAATTCTGAGTTCCTCATTTCTCAGCTCACTTCCTTGGTTCCCTGGCTATTCTCAGGATAAAAAGTCCATATCTAATGATGAGAACATCAGACCCAAATGAGCAGGCACTTGGATCTTAGACTAGCCGGAAGAAGGGAGCTTTTAAAGGTCACTTTCACACAGCCTCTGCAGATGGTGACCTTGGAGCAACAAGTAGGAAGGGCAATACATCCAAGAGCAGCATGCTGCAAAAGAATCCATTTGTTTGTTAAGCAAGTATGGTGTAGATGACAGGTTAAGCCAGTATGGTGTAGATGACAGGTTAAGCCTGTAGCTGGAGCAAATACAACTTTCTTCCCACGAAGCACTGGCAGGAAGTTCTGTGACTCATACTCATCTCGACCATATCTCCCGCACATTCCCAAAGCACAGAGACAGTATATTGATTGTCAATCTGCACCTATACAACTTGCTGGCTGCCTGATTTGTTTCTTTCGGGAGAGTTGGTTTGTACATAAAAGCACAGTTCTTTTTAAAATATTTTTTTGAACAGAGTTGGGGTTTTATGGTACGGGGATAAAACCCTAGGCCTCCTTGTGCTAAGTGTGTGCTCTTTCTTAGCTACACTCCCCACCCCCACTTGTCCTACTTTTCTAGGCAAAAAGCTGCAGCTAACCAAGCCAATGCCTTTCAGAGGGCGATAATCTGTAGGTGGAGACTGTCTCCAGAGTGAAAAAGTTAGTGGCTGCTAATTATTTTAGTCACTCAGCCACAGGGGAAAAGCACTTCTGTTGAGCTTAGATTGTGTGTAAAAGCAAAATCTCAAAGAGATCTTAGTTAGGATTTCTATTTCAGGGAAAAGACACCATGACCACAGCAACTTTGGTAAAGAAAAACATTTAACTGGGGCTGGCTTACAGTTTAAATGTATTGCCATGGCAGGAAGCAATGCTAACATGCGGGTAGAGATTGTTAGCATTCAGACCTGCCCAGTATCCTGACAATGTGATCCTATATAAAATCCCCTTTGAGAGAAAACCCCACCCCCTTTCTCTCTTTCTCTTGCCATGAGGTGGAGCACACCTCCTCTCTTCCTTTCTCCCCTTCTGTTTCTCTTCTTCCTCAGCCTTTGCCTGCTTTCTCTTTCTTCTCCCTTCCTTCCCTTCTTAATAAAACTTTCTACATTTGTGCTGTCTGCATGGTGGGTCTCTCCCACACGTTCTCTCTCTCACCATTTGTCAAAAGACATGGTGCTGGAGAGGAAGCTGAAAGTTCTACTTCGGAATCCAAGGCATCAGGAAGAGGCTGCCACACCAGGACTCAGTTGTTTTAGCTTTGGCACAGTGACTATGCCTTAACCTACTGCTATCTCAATTGCAACTCAACAGTTACCAGCCTGCTTCTCTAACAGTGGCCTTGCTGCTCAGGCTGCAGCCTGTGGAGAATTCTGTTCCTGCAGGCACCAGTTCTGTCCCTGCTGCTCAAAGTAGCTTTAACTAAATCTCTAGCATTGAATAAGACTTGAGATTCAAAGGCTGTAGTGAAAACCTGTGATCTCAAAGAAGCTGAGTAGCAACTAGCTAATCCTTGATGTGGGAATGTCTTTCTGTATGCTGTGAATCTCAATCTTTAAATAAAGGAGCTGTTTTGGGCCATGACAGGCACCATAGAAGAAGTAGGAGGAGAAATCAGAACATAGGTAGGAGAAGCAGGGCGGGGGTCAGGCAGACTAAGCCTGAAGCCCAAAGGAGCAACATGTAAGGAACACAGGTGAGCCACAGGCCACACCACGTGGCAGACAGATTAATGGAAATGGGTTGATTAAGATGTAAGAGCTAGCTAGCAATGTGCCTGAGCCATAGGCCAAACAGCATGAAGTTAATATAAGCGTCTGAGTCATTTCTGGGGGCCTGAGCGGCGGGTAGCTAAGCGGTCTGGCCGCCCGGGACCAAGAAACCCCAATACTACAAATCCTCTTTCCTTGGTGGCATTCATAGAAAACCGGGGCTTCTGCTTTGCAAACCACAAAATCCTGCACCACTCCAAAGCCCACACAATCACTTCTGTGTCTATCTCTTCCAGATGCCCTCTGATGCTTTACGATGGCTTTCTGTCAACTAGTTGCTACCTCAGTCTCCTGACCCAAGGTTAATTTTATTTAATTAACACAAATGCAAATCTGGGGTTCACAGTGTGACCGAATATCCCCCAACATTTCTACCTTTTTTTCTAAATAAAAAGGAAAGGGTTTTAACATTAAACACTAAAACTATATACAAGAAGAACAATTATCAGGTATTAGCTAAACAAAAAAGGAAAGGTTTTAACTTTAATTCAATAAAACTACACACAATATGAACAATTATCAAGTAAGGATTACATTCACAATCTCCAGTCCATTTGTATTTCAGAGAAACTACTCTATTAATCTATCCTTTCTTGGCGAGTCTACTTCACTTTCCATTCTAATTTGTACTAGCAGCCTAAAACTATCTTTTCATACCTCATAACATTTTCTTAGATAAACAATTTAAGCTTTTATGTCTCTGAACTTTGTACCTATTTGGGGAATTTCTTTTCTAGATTTGGTTACAAGGAAAACTGAAAGTATATTATCTTGTCTTCAACTCAACCAGAGACCTGAGAAGGATATATTACTTGAGTAAAAAGGAAGGGCAGAGCAAACATCTTCCAAAACTATAGAAATGACGGAAACAGTTGGCTGCCTGGTTGCCCAAGTTTCCTCTGCAACATTGGGGTATCCATCTTTGATCTACAGGCCTAGAATATCTGACAGATTTTTCTGTGAGGCAGGAATTTTTAAAGACTGTCATACCCTATCTTGGCAAAGTTCAGCACTTCTTTTTCACTTTCTTTCCCAATGACTAATTTTTCCACAACAAAAACAAACTTCAAATGGAGGTTCTTTGATGCCCAACCTCCTTTCTTGAAGTAAATTGATGCTTCCAGGAACAGATGTGTCTTACTGTCATGAAAAGCCTTATGTTATTACATCTTAAATGCTATATTCTGTACATTTCTGAAGTCTTTGAAGACCATCTATCTAAAATATATCTCTGTTTAACCTTGAAAATATACCTAACATGACTACAAGTTTGATTATTATAGATGACCACTAACCCATATTTCTAAATTATGTTACATTCTTAAATGAGCTTCATAAACAAGAATAAATATATATTATAACAAAAATAAGCATACATTTGTATGAATATACAAAATGTCTTAAACAAGAGTAGAAACGTGTGTCAATATATAAAAATGCCTTAAACAAGAGTAGGAACATATAAAGATTATGTTCTAACAAAATTAACCTTAAGTTAGTATTAATATAAAAAAATCTAATCCAATATAAAATATTGAGATTAATAACTGCTTTTTAGGTTAAAGTAGATTCAATAATATACCCTTTTATTCTATCATTCCTATACTCCTTTTTTCCCAGAAAGAGATCTTTGACTCCAAACTCCCCTGCTTAGTTTCCTTCCTTACAATTGACCTGAAATAATTTGCAACCAACCCTCCAAAACAATGACAAACATCCATAACCCACTGAATGACGAGAAACTACCCACCCTATTTCTTGAGAATATGGTTATTACATTCTTAAAATTGCTTCCTGTTGTCTTGGGGAAATCGCATCTTAAGGAACCCTGAGAAAATGTGGATAATGGTCAAGTCCTGGAAGAGCTAATTGTATTTTTTTTGTTTGTTTGCTTAGTCTCTGTGTGATGGGAAAGTGTAGAGCTTATCTGAAGTCTTGGCTGGATAGTCTGTGAAGCTGGACCATCTCAGCTAATGGCTTTGAAATTGTCCTAAGCAGTTTGTAGTTCAAAGCTGATCTTTGGGTGGTGTTTGTAAGCTTAATGATATTACCACAATCTATGTGGAATTGTTATTATAGTGCTCCATCATCTTTTTGAAGTTTTCAAAGGTCACCATTAGAAATGGCCACAGTTTCCCTGCAGAAAACTTTAAAGCATTTTAAATGTCATATGCAGCAGATCTCAGAGGTAAAAAAAAAAAACACCCATAATCTATTAAGTATATCTGGAATGCACACACTTAATTCCTAGTTACCTGATTCAGACTCAAGCCAGAAATTATGTACCAGAAGGTCGAAGCCTATTTCTAGATATGACCATTAATATCACAACAGAAAGTTAATATATTATGTATGTATGTATGTATGTATGTATGTATATATGTATGTATATTTGTGTGTCTATATATACACAGCCTTATAAATTTAGAGAAAATATTTATACTTTAGTGACAATAGAATAGTCCTTTAATTTTGGTATGAAACAGAGATTTTTGATTTTCCTTTAACAAGCATGCTGAGTTTAGAGAAGTAGAGAGCCATGTTCCAACTTCAAAGCTAGCTTTGGTTTTTAATTAGATTGGGACCACAAAAGACTATTTGCCTTTTATTTTTGTACAGAGCAGAAGAAACAAAGATCTGGAAAGATTTATAAATTTTTATCCTGTTAGAAATGTAATAGACCATTAGGCCAATTCTACTCTTTTCTTGGGGCATTTTTCTCTGGATGATATGTCCTTTTTCTTGAGATGTCTCATTTGTCCAGTGGTCTTCAGATTCCTTAGTTGGATGCTTTTATTTTTATAGAAAGAAAATAAACCCTTCCCCAATGCTAACTTTGGGAAGTTCCTTTTTGTCAGGTTATATATTTATTAAGACAAAATGAATTTGGCAACAGAAAAATAATTATATTTTAATAATAAAAATTTATTTATTTATTTTTACCTGATTAAATGAAAGCCATTTGTTAATTTTAGACGTTAGTTTGGATTGAATGGCCAATATGTTTGATACACTATCACTTCTCCTATTAATGGCTATGATTTCTAATAAATGTGTAATTACAGATTCAGCATTTTCAGTACTTAAAGCAGTTGCCCATTGAAATCATGACTATGTATCTATATTATGGTGTACATACTTTAATTTTTCAAACTCTGCAAAATGAAACGCATCATCTGCCAAATTTCACTTTTTTGAGTACCTTTTGGGTTACTTCCTGCAGGTAATGGAGTTTTATTATACAAGAACAAGAAAAACATTTCCTTATAATTTCTTTGACTTGTTGCTCAGTGATAGAAATATCTTTCTTCAAACCTTTGCTGTTAACATGGTGTTTCTCATGACATTCTGAGGCTTCTAGCACATTTCCTACCAATAGCTGATCAATTTCATTACCTTGTACTAGAGGGCCTGGTAAGCCTATATGGAATCTGATATGTGTTATATACAAAGGCACTGTCTAACCACTTTTAAAGGATAAAATATTAAATACCAAACTGATAGTATTTACGATTGATATTATGTCAATCCCAGGTAAGTCATTTATCCCTTCATTTAAAATTTTTATTTTCAAACCATCCCTAATAGCACTATACAGGGACCTAGCACCTTGCATTATAATCTTTCCCATTCTTAACTTGGGAAACATTTTTCTTTTTAATATTATTAACTCTACTAAAGAACTCCCCTTGTATCTCACCAAATCTACTGCCTTCTCAGTAGTTTGTTGTTGGCTGTAAACCCTAGCCCCTCCCACAGTTTCCAAGGGCAAACCTGTTTACCAGAGTTCCAGCCAGTGGCAGCCACCTGCTGTGAGTGCTTCAGAGGAAAGGCCCACGGCAACTCAACTGTAGCAGAGCCAGCTGCCCTGACTCCTCTGCCTGGTAGGACCACAGTCAACAATTGCAACTCCATGGTTACCAAACTGCTTCTCTAGTGGTGGCCTGGCTGCTTATGCTGCAGCCTGGCAAGAATTCTGCTCCTACAGGCACCAGCCCTGCCACTGCTACTAAAAGTAGCTTTAAGTAAATCTCTAGCATTCTAATTCTGAATAAGACTCAAGACTCAAAGGCTGGGGTGAACACCTGCAAACTCAGAAAAGCTGAGTAGCATCTAGTTAACATCTCTCCTTGCTAGCAGCCAAAGACCTGTGTTTCCATTTTGTCAAACCAGAAAAACCTGAGCCACTCCAAACACCACCTACTACTTCCTGTGTCTGTCTCTGTATCTCTTCTTAAATGCCCTTTGAGTCTCTGTGGTTACTTTTTATCAACTAGTTGCTAACACAGCTTCCTGACTCAAGGTTAATCTTATTTAATTAATGCGAATGCAATTAATTAAATAAGATTAGGGATTCACAGTGTGACCAAATGTCCCCAACAGGTCTGGATTGAGCACCTAACACCACAAAGTCCACCCTCTAGTGACTTACTTCCTCCAACAAAGTCACAACAATGCCATACCTCCTAATAGTGCCACTCTCTGAGCCTATGAGGGTCATATTCTTTCAAGCCACCATAGGACCTACCACAACATTATCATAACTTGTTCCTAAGTGGAGAATTACAGGAGATTTCATTTAGGAAAAGAAAAGCAACAAAAGCATTACTTAGTTAAATGCCACATTGAAATATAAAAATCTTCCAATGGAAACACTTTTCTCTTCCATTTTGTCTCTCTTGAGACAGGCTTTCTTTCTTGCACACAAACGTGTACTTAAGGCTTCTCTGAGGCCAAGGTGCTAAGGAGAACTGTGTCTGACACAGTCTCAGCTGCTATGGGTGGCCGAAAAAGAAGGGAAGCTGGTGCCTTCATCACAGGCCTGTCCTTGCACATGATCTGGCTTTAACACAATCTATTAGAGGGGCTTTAGTGGTGGCTAATGAACGGTGTGCCCAGGTGCCACCTACACCAAGGTGAACCAGGGGCCAGCAACAACTCATAGGATCTACCTTGGTGCTCCAGGCAAGTCACCGACTTTCCCAGAATAAATAAATAAATAAATCACCATGTTGCTTCACTTCTGCTTTTCAAAGCTCTTGCAAAATCAGTTTTGTGGCTAATGCTGACTACAGTGGGACACAATTCTATGAACTATCATTCCCATTTACCAAAGCTGGCACAGTAAAACGTCATCACAAGTATGTACTGAGAAAACTGGTTTCCTTTAGCTATTAACTGCAGATTACTTGGATTATGTATGGGAGGGGCTAGAAATATCACAGCAGCAATGCCTCTACTTGAAGCTACTTGGAATCCATTCGTTCATAAATCACCTGGGATTCTGTTAACTAAAACAGAACAATCTCAAGTTTAGGTGATCCTCAGAACAAAAATAAAGAAGGGTCAGAGCTGTAGTGACAGGGTGCTTTCCTAGAACACACAAGGCTGTGGGTTCAATCCTAAGCACCACAAGGAAAGGTATTAAGGTGCATAAAATCTTGTCCATTTCATCTGGGGAAAACTTAAGATTTATTTTGTTATAGTTTAATATGTATGGGGTGTTTTGTCTGCATAATGTCTGTATACCATGCGCATGCCTGCTCCTCTGCAAGATGCTCTTATCTGGTAAGTCAACTCTTCCAACTCCACCTTAAATGTATTTTTGAAATGCCCACTGTGGTGGTTTGAATGAGAAATGGCCCCCATAGGCTCACATACTGAATTTGCATTCTATATACATCACAATTTAACTGTATACACCCAGTTGCTAATTTGCCATCGCCTCTGATACCTATTGATATAACACAATTACAGCCAACAGTAAACATTTCACCTTTCTTTCTCTTTGGTCCCCAAACCCAAACCTTTCCACGTACAATTTTCCCCATTTTAGTGAATGTAGCCCAAGCCTTGTTTGTTTGCTGAGACAAGGCCTCACTATATTTTTCCTCAGCTGGCCTTGAACTTCCTGGGTTAAGCAACCACTTCTACCCGTAGCTGAGTCTACAGGTGTGTCCCACCACACCCAATTAAACACCACCTCTTCTTTTGGTTTTTCGATGTAGCCATGGCTTATGACTTAGAACTCACTATGTAAACCAGGTGGGCTTTGAACTTACAAAGATCAGTCTGCCTCTGT
This sequence comes from Phyllotis vaccarum, assembly GCA_033318265.1. Taxonomy (NCBI): domain Eukaryota; kingdom Metazoa; phylum Chordata; class Mammalia; order Rodentia; family Cricetidae; genus Phyllotis; species Phyllotis vaccarum. Next base: position 54,855,769 of record JARWLC010000013.1, read on the forward strand.
TTCCCGGGTGCTGGGATTAAAGGCATGTGCCACCATGCCTGGCCACAGCCTTCTTAATGACTCCTCTCTCAAATTCTCTCTCAAATCAGGGACCAGGAACCACCTCCATGGATGGCTACCAGCCTATTTGAGCTGCCTCCATTGTCACTCACCTTTATTACTGCTGTGGCCTCCAAAGTAGGGCTGACAAAGTAGTAAGGCATTCAGTTCTATTTGAATTTCTGATAAAATGCAGAAATCTTTAAAAATATGTGCCCCATATGGTATCATCCTCCTCTAGCGATCCTCTTCTATGTTTCTTCATGGCGAGCCCCCCCCTTACTTCAAGGATTCTCTCAAATTTTTTGTAGGTTCCCTAGGTTCAGTCTCTGATCACTTTGAACAACAACTCCCCTCTAGTATTCCATGTTCCCTTCTCTGTTTATATTTTCCCATGGAGGTTGCTATAGTTTGTACCTAAAATGTTCTCCAAGGCAGAACTTCCTGCCCAAGCACTACCAGGCCGGAAAAAGAGCACCTGGGAGCTTACAAAGACCACCATAATAACCAGAACCACTGGTAGTTTTTGATGGCTCTTCCCTGGTTGCCAGGATGTAGTAAAGATAATCAGCCAATCAATGCCTACTGCACCTCAAAATATTGACAGTTCTAGGGCTCTGCAGGCAGAGGGGTACTGCTCATTCCTGCCTTGGTGTCCAAAAGTCTTTGTTTCCAATTCAGACAAGAATTCTAAGGTAGTTTCCAGGCGCCAGATTTGACATCCATCCACCACTTCAGATCAGTGGCTGTGGAAGTCTGTGGGGATATGTTAGATAGTCAATAAAACCAGTCTGGAATATCGGAGAATAGAATCACCCACCAGCCAATCCAGGAGGGTCAGAGAGTGGTTACTCAGGCCTTTATTCCATAACTTCAGAGACAGAGGTCTATATTTCTGTGAGTTCAAAGCCTAACTACCAAATAGTAGTAGCTCATACTTTTAATCTTAACCTGGGTGTGAAACAATTGGGAGAAGGTATTTAAGGCAGGCGTAGGAAGACAGACTCATTCTGTAGAAGCAACGAGGGGCAAGGCTGAGGAAACTGGAAGATAGCTGGGTGAGATTTGACTGTGGTGTTTCCTCTCTGATATTCCAGCTTTTACCCAATATCTGGCTCTGAGTTTCATTTAATACAACCAGGATTCATGCAAAAGAAGTCTGCCTCCCTGCAGACTTGCTATGCAAAGGATAAGCTCTGGATTGGCATCCCAGTGCTTTCGAGAGCTTTGAAATGCAACACTTCTCTGAGCTATGACAGTGTCCCTTACATTACTGGTTCAAATTTGCACCATTTAAGCAGCACATGACAATCAATTTAAAGTTGTTTCACCCATTTAATAGTTGTAATCCTGTACCAACGGTAAAGTAACTCCCATTTGTTCTGTATGCTGTCCGCCTACACTATTCTTGGATGACGGTTGGAAAGAATCCAGATGAACATAAAAGATGGTTTCCACTCACTATAGGAAGGGGTTTCTCTGTCTACTTCCTCCTCCATAAAATGAATAGATGCCCTCCACATATTTTATCATGATAGAAAACTAATATCCATTATCATCTATCATAGTAAATATTTTGTTTTACATTTGTCTTACTATGCCAGAATCTAAGATTCATGGGGGCAATGCTTTGGTTTTCATTTTTAATGTTTAATGCTCTAGTGTATGATCAACATTTGGAACAGTGCCTCTTACACAATGGCATCTAATATTTATTGAGTGTATAAAAGAATAAAGAAACTTCATTTTATCAGAAATATCTGGGCAAATTTTAAATGTAATTTAAATGTAATCTCTATTTAGAGCTCATAGGAGAGAAGGAGAAAGACAAATAGTTACTACCTAAGGTAGGGCCTGGACAGATTTATGAGTATTTCCAATTCATCCTGTGACACGGTGAGAATCAGTGTTGTAATGTCCTAATTGCTTTTTGTAGGGAGTCTTTTTGTGGGAAAAGAGTGCCTTAAGTGTCTTAGGATAGCCTCTGCCTCTTTCTAAGTGCTAGGCAGTGGTTTCTTTTCATATATATATATATATATATATATTTTTTTCTGGAGACAGTAATGTAGCCCAACAAGATTTGCACTTGAGGCTGGCCTTGAACTTCTGATCCTCCTGTTTTGACCAGCTGCTAAAATTATTCATGCTTATATAAGTCATCTGGGACTCTGCCAACAGGCAGGCTCTGGTTCATTCAGTCTGGGATAGGGCTTGAGAACTTGAATTTCTCACGAGCTCCTGGTAGCTTGGCTACACCCTGGGAGTAGCAATACATAGAGGAATTAAAAAAAATTATTGTGTATGTGTTTTGCACACATACCACAGCATTCACATAGAGGTCAGAGAACAAAATTGGAGTAGGTTCTCTCTTTCCACTTGTATGGAACCAGGAATCAAGAAGAGGCTTGTGCAGCAAGTGCCTTTACCCATTTAGCTATCTGACCTGCTGAGAAGGCAAAACGTGACCAGTGCTGTTAGAACACACATCTCTAGTTGTCTTTATTTCTCACTGAAGTCAGGCCATGCCCCTTGCATGGGAAGATTTTTGGTCATGTACAGAATTAATAGTTCTAATAGCTCCATACCAACAGAGGACCTACATGCCCAGTGACATGGCCAGTTTCTCTTTCCTTTACACTCAGGCCAAAGAAGTAACAGAAACGACTGTGTTTTTGCAATACCCCTTCCAGTGACTCTTAGAGAAGTCCATCCTCACACTCTAGGGTGTGTCTCTCTTTCTTCTGGAGTGCTTCTCTATCTCATAACTCTTATGCTTAAAATCTATTTTAAATTATCTTTAATAAATACCAACTCTGCCTCATAAAAAGGAACATTACTTCCATTCTAGGTAAGCCTCACAATTCCACAAGGCAGGCAGTATTCTCATTTTGTACTTGAGGGAACTGACTTTCAGGCTAGTCATGGAACTTGACATGGTTCCATGGTAGGCCAAGCTATGGGCCCCAGACAGGTCCTAATCTCCAGAAGCTACGACTTTGATACCTTTGGTAGAAAAGGAATTTTGCAGTCATGATTAAGTTGAAGATCTGGGCCCGAGGGAATCACCCTGGATGATCTGTGTATACCTCTAAATAATCTCAGAAATAATTGTAAGAGGAGCCAGGAAATGAGAGAGAATAGTGTAAAATACAACCATGGGAATAGAAGATGGATCAGTACAGTGATGGAGCCATGGACCAAGGAGCACAGACAGCTTCTGGAAGCCAAAACCCCCCAAGGCACTTTCAGAGCCTCTCAAGGGAGCACAATTTTCCAAATGCTGGCTTTAGCCCTGCCACCCTTTTTGGATTTGGAATCTCTCAGATTTTAAGATAACAACTTTATCAAGACACAGTAGCCCAAGCTGGTTTATAATCCAATATGTAAATCCAGATACTCCAACATGACAGCTCTCCTTCCTCTGCTTCTTGAGTGCATTGCTCAGCTAGATCATTAGACATATTACTACCAAATAATCTCTTCTTCATCCATGGCCTGCTTGTCATTTCACTAGTAATAGTGATTCAGATCAAAGAGCACACTTTTCAACTGAATTGCAAATACCTTTGGCAACTTCTAAAAGTCATTGGTCCTTTAGAATATACTGAGTTAATCTCAGCTTTTATGTTATACTTGGTGATTATACTTGGCAATGAAGAAATTGGGAATTTTGATTGGGTGAGGACAGCACTTCAGTTTACAGATCAGCCTTGGACTTTTAAGGAGAACAGAGAATGGTGACAATTCAAACTGTGAAGCTATTTGAGGACAATGGGCCCTTCGTTTTGGCAAATCTGGAAGGTTTTGAAACCTCATTGACTGCACTGCTGCTCTGACTGTAAAGTATTACGAATCATGTAGAAAAGATGATAAACGGGAACATGAGTAAAATCCCAAGCTGGGCGATGGTGGGGCACACCTGTAATTCCAGCATGTAAGAGGCAAAGGCAGGTGGATCTGAGTTTGAGGCCAGTCTGATCTACAGAATGAGTTCAAGAACAGCCAGAGCTATACAGGGAAACTGTCTTGAAAATTTTTTTTTAAAGATGTAAACCCCAGAGACATCCATCCTGTGGTCAGTTTCCCTTTTCTAGCTGAATTATCTCATGTATTTGATATGGATGGTAAAAATCAGCTCTCTTCCAACTGAGTTTTTAAGAAACCTTTTTAAATTCAAGGGCACAAGGGCTATGAGAATGCATGTTGGGTGGTGTTGAATGCTGTCCTCCAAGCATGGCAGCTGCGACTATTCAAAAGAACTTCAAGATCTGGCCAGTCATTCCCTCACAGAAGGGGTGGGAGATCCTCAGCTTAGATTTCAGCCATTGGCTCCCACATGATGCTGCCCAGCTGCACATAGTGCCAGAAGGTGATAGAGCAGCTAGGGTCTGAGACTTTAATTAATGAAGCTGTTTTGGGATCACCTATGTGCCTGTCTGTAGTGGAATTATGTTGCTCCATTGTAAATAATTGTCCTGCCTACTAATTTAATAAAAAAAAAACCCTGATTGGCTGAAGGCAGACAGGAAGTGGGAGTGGAGCTACTAGACTGGGAAAAATATGGGAACAGGAAGAACAGAGCAGAAATGCCACAGAGATTCCAGAGTTGCCAGACAAGCCAGAAAATGCAGAGAAAAGGTACCGAGTCACATGACTGAACAGGGTAAGAATCATGGGTTAGTTTAAGGGTACAGAGTTAGCAAGTTATATGCCTGGGCCTTAGGCCAATCAACATAAAATTAATGTAAGCATCTGTGTGTCTCTGCAGGACTGTGGGACTGCGGGCCTGCGGATCCAAACATCGAGACTAGACCAGAAAGTCGGGGCCAGGAGGCTAGGCCAGAAAGTCCAGGCCAGAAACCTTATACAACACCTGTCAGTAAGCCCAATAAACTCACTGCTTCACCAAGCTGGACTTGGGTGGAATTACATTGGTCTGTTCTTGGTGCCCTATTGGGGATGAGTAGACATTTACTAATATCTCCCCAGGAAAGGTTCATGCAATAAACTGGGTCATCACACCACTCATACTCCCCCAAATCAAGAAAAGCTCACTCAGAGTAGACATCATATCAAGAATTTATTAGACACTACAAAGAAGAGGCCATGCACTCTCCTGTTTCTCATTCTCACTAAGTGATAGTAGCAGGCAAGTGGGAGTTGAGGGACAATGGATTTTGTCCTCTTACCTGAATGTGCGCTGCTGCCTCTGATCTTAGTACATCATAAATTTACAGTCGAAACAACATCCAAAGAACCCCAAATAATACAATGAGGGTAGTGTGAAACTGCTGGTAGAGGGGGCTGGATGATTTAACACAGTGACATTTAACAACAATTTTTTACAACACTAAAATTATAAAGTTGAAGGCACATCTTCGGCAGAAATATCAATTACATGCACATGAGGAAAATCAAACTAGACTACAGCAAACAAATATTGCACAAAGTTGTCCGCTCCTGTTTTGGATTCTAACCAAAGTTTTATAATATGTGACTAAATATTTCTTTAAAAATACAAGGTTGAGACACCTGGTTCTGGTTACAAAAGACATTTATTATCAATCAATGTATTAAAAAGTTCATGTGATTGAGAAATAAAAATTCATGCTTTTTTATTTTATTTGGTAACTCATACCAGACTGAAGGACTTAAGAAAGTCAGTGTAAAAGTTGGTAATGAGTTGGCATAGATCTATACTTTTATATTTGGAAAAAAAACCTGTTTGTTAAATACAGAAAACAAAATAATTCAAAGGAGTGATATCAGGAATGTATATTTTTTTTTAAAAAGAATAACCTGTAACCAGATGCCTCATCAAAAGAAAAATAACAAGACAGTAAAATAAATACTAAGAAAAAATAACTTTAAAACAGAATCTACAAGTAATGGAAAAACCCTCAACTACATTTTGATTTTAAGCTGTGTACAGAAAGGATATGCACACTCACATTTTTGGAAATATTCTGTCTATAGTGCTATTTCAAATATTCTATATATCTTAATGAAGAATAACTTTTAAAAAATTAAAGCATAATATAAAATTATTTGTTCATAAGGCATCAAATTTAACTTCCTAAAATGTTGATACTAAAGTAGGAAAAGCAACATTTCTACTTCACACTTGACAACTATACTTTTAAAACTACAATAGTAAATACTCCAGTTGTGTTTTAATCTTTAAATTTAAAAGGCATCTTTGGATATTTAAGTTAAAGGTGCCCCCTAGCTGTGTCTGCATCAGCACTGGACAACAAGAATGTCCCATGGCGCCTTGTGACAGAATGGTTGCTGAGTGAGTAATGAAGAGTGGCAAAGAAAGTGTAAAGAAGCTCAAAAAAGATGCAAATAGAAATTCATTTTCTTTCTGTATTCTCTCTCTCTCTCTCTCTCTCTCTCTCTCTCTCTCTCTCTCTCTCTCTCTCGTCTGTGTGTGTGTGTATGCATACATATGAACACTCACAAAACCTGTTCTCAACAGTAACTCATTACCTAAAATTAGTGATCAACTGAAAGCAATGTGGTGATGCACTTGATCCCCTCTCTAAATGAACCCCCTTTCCTGGGAATACAGCTTCTCTCAAACACCTTTTTTTCTGGTAGTGAGAATTGAAATGCTATTCTCACTGCCCTATAACATGATGTGGAGGCAAGAGGAGGAGGACTTAAGAACATGCAGAACAGAAGGAGTAACTGGCTGAGAGCTGGGGGACTTCTATTATCAATCTGGGTCCAGAGCAAGAAAAATCTACTGTACATCACTAATATTAGCTGTTTCTTCTAGGAGTCAACGGTTATGTCAGGATGAACCACTAGAATTAAGAAACAAATATTCAAACTCAAACTCTTAAGATAGCATAAAGATTTGTCTAAAATAGAGTTTAATCCTATAAACTCACTCATACTTTACTAAAACAGGTTTGTCTTTCTACGTTAATAGCACCTTCATCAAAAAGTCTCACCTCTCTAAGATAGCTAAGATAGAAGTTGGGTCTTTTCCAAATCTGGAAAAAGACAGCACTGAAGAATGTAAACGTTTTCAGGTGTGGGTGTGAAGGAATAAGAGAGAAATGAGGTGGAATGGAAGAAACCCACTCTTCATTTCACTTTATAAACTGCTCCATAAAAATGACTTTTTATACTCAGTATTGACACAAAAAGAAGAAATTAACAACTGCTGAGCACATATCATATGACAGGCATTGCGCTATTGGCCTGAAATATAGCATGCAAATAAAAGATTAGGAGTTTGTTTGTAAGTGCAGATGCTTGAACAGGAGAAAAATATAATTGACTATAAGATATCATAAACCAGAAATTTTCTTATTTCTATATTACGGTTTGCTATGTATTTTGATAAAAGTAGTTTTGTATGACAGTATTATTTTAAAATCATTTTGATAAGTTATCTAAAATATAAGAGGCAACTAAATTTTTATTAAATTATAATCAGCCAAGCGATTGCATCCGAAAAGAAGAATTTAGTGAATTCAGGTACTTTTATAAGGCTCATATATGTTCAAATAATAGTGTTAATCTTGAAGAATTTTTCAGTGAAAGAGGCTCAGATGCTAAGTATCTAGCCTGTAACTGATGGACAGGCTCCACTATGAACAAAGCTGAACTCCGCAGAGGAGAACTGAGAGCTGGCCCAGAGCTGGGGAAACTGTAGGAAGAATCTGAGATTTCTGCCAGCAGCAGAGAACTGCACACCATAAGGTCGTCTGAGTGACACAATGCAATAACACAAGATTTTAGAAAAACTATCAGTTACAAACACGTTTTGAGACAGGGTCTTATGCAGCCCAGGCTGGCTTTGAACTTGTAATCCTCTTGCCTCACTCCCCGTGGTTATGGTCAGTTATTTTAGTCAAGGAAAAAAACACCCTAACTTGGCTCACTTGAAAGGTGACAAAAGGTCGTCCTGGAGGCTCTTAGTAACTAAAAGACAAGGACACAGGCATTAGGAGGTGAAAGCAAACCCACAATAAATAAGGCACATTCATTTTGAAGCAGTTGCGACTGTTTTCCTTCTAAACTAGATGCTTTGTACAGTGCTTTGAAAGCCACTACTCCCCAGTGGGGTAAGGATACAGGCTCAAGAATATCCTCAAGGTCGTGCTCTCAAATCTTCTCATTTTTGATCATCCTGTCTCTGGGCACTTTTTTGGTCAAATAAAAACAGTTTGCTATATTAGCAGTAAGTCAGCAACTTCTAAATGTAGAGTTTATCCTAAACTCACTGCTCTACCCTCTATCCCTAGTAAGGGAAAAACTGCTGGGAATTCGTTTTGGATAATGCCAGGTTCAGAGCTCTTGCCTTGAGAAATATATTTTTGCCATTAACAAATACAACTCAGATAGAAAAGCCCGCCATATGAGCATGAGACTGACTGACATAAGATCCTTCCATGACAGCATAAGTGCTGTGTCAGTGCATGTGAACTTCAACTAGCAGCATCCCCCCACCAAGGCCTTTTACAGTGTGGTGTCATCATCTTCCCGGAGGTCTCCCACCAGAAGTGAGTGCTTGTCAGGTTCACTAGTAATAACACTGTTCAGGGAGCGTTTGTCAGACAGTAGTGAGTTTATGGAGGCTCTGCTGTAATTGACAATCCGGTCCAGTAAGGCCAGTTTCGGAGAATTTCTGGAGGCATCATCTATTCCAACGTGAACACTGATTTCAGAAGGACTCCTCTGTCCGGAGTGGTTTCGGGCACGCAACTCATAATTGTCATAAGTTGGTTTCCTGTAACTACATAAATTTAAAGCAAACAAATGTTAACTTGATGTTTGTTGTCTACACAAAAAAAGATTTGCCTAGTATGAGGCATGCAAAAATGGCTACTGCTAAGAAAGTTGCTTGAAATTAACTCCATAGTGTTACATATCCAAAGCCCCACTTCTCAAAGGTAGTATCTGACACTTAAACCCTTTCTGGGCTTATAACTGTAACGCATATACTATATAAAATAACAACTACTTAGTTTTTTTTTTCTTTTTGTGTTGAGACAGGGTCTTTACTATGTAGCTTAGCCTGGAAAATTTGATTCTCTTGCCCCTTCCTCTGAGTGCTGAAAATACAAGTGTGTGCCACCATACACACAATACTTATTATTACCTAATAATTCTTAAGAATTGTTTAGGAGTTTGGGAGGGTGACTCAGCAGATAAAATGATTGCTGTACAAGAATGAGAACCCCGGTTGGGATCCCCAGCATCTACATAAAAGCTGGGTGTAGTGGTCTGGACCAGCAGTCCTAGTGCTAGGGAGGTGGAACAGGAAGAGCCTGGACACTCATTTCCAGTCTAGTTGAACTGGTGAACTTAGGTTCAGTCAGAGATTCTGTCTCAAAATAAAATGTAAAGAAAAATGGAAGACACACAATGTTGACCTTTGACCTCCACATACATGCTCACACACACGTACAATTACTTGGGTATACCTCATCAATACAAGAATCAAAGCCACTAAGAAAAACTGGATATTAGATAGAATATGAGCAAGTCATCATACTTACAGTTTGAGGAAAAGGGAAGAAAGTACTACAGAAACCGATGAAGCAGCCATTGCCGCCGATCCCATCCATGGTTGTAAAACCAAGCCAATGGGCAGGAAAACTCCTGGAAACAAGTTTGAATCACAGTAGTCAGTACTAAATAAACTATCAACACATTTGTTAACACATGCACAATTATTTCTTCAACATTTTATCTTCTTGGTTGTGGAGATTTGTGTTGTTGTCAATTTTTCCTTAGAGTGCTGTCATGAATATTCTTGTCCATATTTACTCATGTTTAAGAATTTCCCTAGGGTGCATCTCCAGGAAGAAACTGCTGCATCTTGATAGCTGTGAGTAGGTATTCCTAAATTCTCTAGTGTACCAGAGCTCACACTCTGCTAACGTGTGTGTGCGCACACACACCTGGAACGTGCTATGTAGCCCAGGCTATCCTTAAACTCACTGGTGTCCTCCTGCCTTTGCTGAGATTACAGATGTGAGCTACCGTATTGAAACACATTTAGCTTCAATAGATTTGTTTCTTTGTTTTTTTTTTTTTTTTTTTTTTTTAAAAAGGACAGGGTTTTTCTATGTGGCCTTAGATGTCCTGGAACCCACTGTGTAGGTCAGGATGGCCTCAAACTTACAGAGATTCACCTGCCTCTGCGTCCCAAGTGCTGGGAATAAAGGTGTGTGCCACCACCACTTGCTCCTTTTATTTTTAATTTCAGGGTTTTTTTTTGTGTGTGTGTGTGCCTATGTGTAGACACAGATTTTCTATACCATTTTTTAATGTTTACCTAGGAGTGAAAATTTTCAAATTATATCATTCCAGAGAAAAAAAATTTCAGTATCAAAATGTTTATAAATTCTTCGGTTGTAATGAATTTTGTTGAACATTATTGGTTTTAAATATACCTCTCACCAAATTAGCAGGGTATATGCAAAAACTAAGTTTAAAACTAAATCTAATTCTTCCAATATGATAGATATCTAATGATTTAAACCATAAAAGTAAAATCTGTTAAAAGCCACATACCAGCAGCAATAGGAATTCCAACCAAATTATAAATTAGAGCGAAGACAAAATTAATTCGAATCCTCTTGACTGTCTTTCTTGACAAGTCGATACTTGCCACAACATCCAAAAGGTCATTCTGAGAAGAGAGGGATGGGTGATATCAGTGAGAATCTAGGGTCACTAGGAAGTCTGCTACTTGTCACTGTGTACAATGAGGATTATGTGTGCCTTGGAATACATTGTGAATTAGGTCCAGATTTCAGATACTCTAAGCCTTGAGGCAAGTTTGGAAGAGGCTTTTCAGAAAATCTGAGAGTTCTGAAAATGCTTTCAGGGTTATGCGCTGGTATAAGGACTGAATATTGAAATAACGTCAGTGAATATAGATGTAGATGGTTATATTATTGTTAAATCTTATTTCACATCAGAAGCTTGTGATTCTCATTTGAATTGATAGACTGAGAAGGTCAGTCAGTAGTGAGAACATCTCCCCTCCAAACTTAGTCTTCATAGCTAGAACATGGGACTCGGGGCAGGAACCATACAGAGTATGCCTTACAGCACTCCCACGCACCATGTCAGACAATGTCCCACTACTCAGATCCCAGACCACAGGTCCTACTCTAGTATGGAAGTACTGCTTGCTAACTAACTGCACCACTGGAGCTCCAGGACTTACCCTTATCAAAACCACATCGGCTGCTTCAATGGCTACGTCTGTGCCTGTGCCAATGGCAATTCCAACATTTGCCATTGCCAGAGCTGGAGAATCATTGATTCCATCTCCTACCATTGCTACCCGTTTTCCCTCCTCTTGAAGCTGTTTCACCTTAGCAACTTTATGGGAAGGCAGAACTTCAGCAAACACCTTAGTTATACCAACCTAGGTGAAGAAAATCAACTCAATTCATTTCAGGAAGTAATATTGAGTACCGTAACAAAGCTGAGCTTAGAATAATGAGAATAATGAGCCATCATTTTTAACCTGCCAGATGTTTACATTAGAAAGACTGAAAATATCCATCAATATTAGGGAGAAGTGAGCATTCTTTTTTAAAAGACTTAATTATATTTAATGTTTGCCTACATGTTTGTAAGCATACCAGACATTTGTCTGGTGTTCGCAGAGGTCAGAAGAGGGTACTAGATGCCATGAAACTAGAGTTAAAGATGGTTTTGAGCCACCACATGGGTACTGGGAACCAAACCTAGATCCTCTGCATGAGCAGCTAGTTCTCTTAATGGCGAAGCCATCTTTCTATCCAATAAGCAATCTTGTGTACTGTTTGTATATACAAAATGATACTGTCTAGGAGGGGCATTCATCAAAGTGTACACATGACCTGCTCTGGAAAATCATCTTTTAACTATATCTGGACACACTCTTTCATGACAGAGTGTGGAAAATGGTACAAATTCTTTAAACCTTCATATTCTTACAGAAGAATGTACTCATATTCTTTCTGTTATTTACTAAAAGAGAGCCATCAAGATGGCTCAGTGGGTAAAGGTAATTAACATTAAGCTTGATAAAACCCGGGTTCAGTTCCCAGAATCCACACGGAAGAACTAGCTTCCACAAGTTTGCCTCTGACCTACACACACATTCTGTGGCACATGTGTGCACCACCCATACACATACAGATTAGAAGAGAAGAGAAGGCATTCTAGGGGCTTTTTTAATTGAAAAAATCCTGGAGGTGAAACAAATGGAGGGTTAAGAAAAAAGGGTATGTTAAAGAAAGAGACCCATTGGTGGTGTCCAGAATGGGTCAGAGAGGAATTTGCATGCAGCTCCTGCCATTTTTACAGCAGATGTTGAAGGCCCGGCAGCACTGCTGAAAACGACGTGCATCATTCCAAGGAAGCATCAACAGAACCAGTGTGCAGTGTCACTCAAACATCCCACGAGCTAAGCAAATACCTTTTCACTTAGGTTTGTAGCATACAAGGGCCTTCTACCATACCATGCCAATTGTTTTTAAGCACTTAGGGATAGCTACTTGATGATAATGCAAATAAGAGGTAAGGTGACTTTCTCTGCACTTAAATGGGAGGAAGAAAATGTGTATTTAGAATGAGATGTTAGCACATGGGTCCATCCCAATAACTAAGTAAACCAATTAATTACCTGAGAAGCAATAGATCGAGCTGTCTTACTGTTGTCTCCAGTCATGAGAACTACTTCTAAGCCCATAGATTTCAGAATGTGGACAGCCAGCTCTGCCTCAGGTTTCACAGTATCAGCAATGGCTATCAAGCCACACAATTCATCTAATATAGGAACAGCAGAAAAAGAGATTATGGTGAAGGAAGGCAACAGAATAAAAGTTCAGGAAGAAATGAATTTTGGTAAGCTATTGAGGGCTTGTTTTAAGTCAAAACATCCTGATCCACACAGACTTAACAACACATGTTCTGTGATAAACTTCCATATTTGATTGTGGAAAATAAAATTGATAACATATGGATATTTAATGAAGGTAATAATAGTAAAATATAAAGAAAAATGTAAGTAAAAGCTAAAAGACACTCATCCTTAGGTGTTAAAACTAGAACCACAAGTAATTTTTATCTAATTTAAGAGCAAACAATGAAAAACTAATAGGTGGATGGAGATAAAACTGGTGTTTGATACTAGGGGAAATTTACCAAAAGGTACTAACTTCTTTGTTTGAAAACCAAAAAGCAAGAGGGCTGGAAAAATGGCTCAGTGGATAAGAACACTTGTTACATAAACATGAGGACTCAAAATTCAAATTCTGCAAGCCCAGTACTGGGCAGTGGGGGTGGAGACAGGTGGATCTTTGGGGCTTGCTGGCTATCAGTCTAGTTTCGGGTTCGTTGAGAGCCCCTGCCTTAAGGGAATAAGATAGGAAGAGTGATAGGGCAAGACAGCTGCTGTTTTCCTCTGGCCACTCTGCGCATATTCTGTACACCCAAACTGTAATAGCATAAAATGATATTCTCTGCATTTTCTTGTACCTAAAATTACAATATCTTTATGCTTAGCAAGGACTGTAAATGTTGAATAAATAATCTTAAAACTGTAAATTTACCCTATCAAATAGGAAGTATATTATGGATGCCTATTGCAGTATTATGGTGAAATATAAAGAATATTGTAGGGCCAGAAGAATGCCTCAGTGAGTTAAGGTTTGATCCTCAGGATCCACATGCTGAAAGGAGAAACGGACTTGTAAGTTGTACTTTGACCTTCGCATGTGCACTGTGTATGTACCCTCACATAGACAGAAAGTCAGACATACACACAAACACAGCAAAATGCAGGTAAAACAATTACACAACAGGTGAATGATTACACAGCATATACAATAAAATAAAATTCTACAATTATAGGGTGTAGTTCCATTTTTAAAGTGCTTGCCTAGAATAGATAGTACTGTATTTAATCTCCAGAATGCAGAAATAAATAAAACAATTATATGGCAGTAATAAAAATATTTCATCAAGTAAAATAAGCCATAATAAAATAATACATGTACAAGGAACCTTAGTTATTTTTATGTGTGATACTCCGGTTTGAACTCAGGGCCTTGCCCATGCTAAGCAAACACTGTATCCGTTTATCTATGTAGTCCCAGAGAGTTAAATTCAAGCTTCCTGTCTGAGCCTCCCAAGGTGCTCATAACCACACTGGCCCCCACTTTTTCCCTAGCACTAGATATGAAGCCCAGGGCCTTGAGCATACAAGGCAAGTACTTTACTGCTGTACTCTACATTTCCAACAGGTTTTTTAAAAGTTTTTTTGAGATTTTGTATGTATATGTTTGTGTGTATCTGTAAGTATGTACACATGTGTGCCAATGCCCACAGACACCTGAAGAGGGGGACAGATCCTCTGGAGCTGAGATTACAGGCAACTGTGAACCACTCAAGATAGGTGCTAAGAATCAAACTCTGGTCCTCTGCAAAAGCAGTAAGTACTCTTAATCACAGAACCATCTTTTCAGCACAGAACCCAAACTGGATTTTAAATTTGTATTCAATTGTATTGGCATAAATTTTATATATAGCCAGATGGTGGTGGCACATGCCTTCAATCCCAGCACTCGGGAGGCAGAGACAGGCAGATCTCTGTGAGTTCAAGGCCAGCTTGGTCTACAGAGTGAGTTTTAGGACAGCCAGGGATACACAGAGAAGCCCTGTCTAACCACCCCCCAATTATTTTTACACATAAAAATGTACTACACACTAGAAATAGTACAAGATTGGAGATAAAATTCAGTTGATAGGGTGATTGCTTAGCATTCACAAGACCCTACAGTCAATCTCCAGTACCACATAAACTAGGTATGGTAGCACACAACTATAACCCCAGCACTTGGGAGGTAGAAACGGGAAGATCAGAATTTCAAGATCTTTCTTGGCTACATAGTGAGCTCAAGGCCATCTTATGATACATGGGGCTTCCCTACAAGCCCTGTGAGCTCTGCTTAGTTGAAGTCTGTGGGCTGTGTTGTGGTGTCCTTGGCTCCTCTGGCTCCTACAGTCCTTCCTATCCCTCTTCCTGAGGAATCCCTGAGCTCTGCCTAATGGTCACGTTTTAGACAGGGTCTCATGTAGCTCCGGTTAGCCTTGTACTCACTCCAGAACATCATCAACTATTAGTCCCCCAGCTTCCACCTCCTATATGCTGGGATTACAGGCATGTACCACTGTGTCTGGCTGACTTGGGTTTGGTTGTTGTTTGTCATGACTCTCCTATCTTACACTCACAAGTATATGTGCCACAACAGCTGATATGAAAAATCCTTACTTTATTATGATCATATTTTGCTAATATTTTAACTTTGTATTCAAGTTTCTTTGGAATAAACCTCATAGTTTAAGTCTCACAGACACATAAAATAATGACTGAGATCACAACTGTATTGTAGAATATTTCAGGGAAACTTTACCATCAATTGTCACCAATACAGCAGTCCGACCTTTTCTTTCATGTTCAATCATAGAATTGTCCACATCATTACTTATAACAAGACCATTTCTGATCATCCATTCCCGGTTACCAATGAGGACTTTGTACTGCTGAGTATCAACACCATCTAGAAGTACAGAAAAACATTTAGTGAGCTTATTTAACCTGTAAGTCCATCTTATGAGGCAAGTTCTTCTTGCCTAACTGTTCAGTCACTATAGTGCATGTTAAAATATAACCTATAACAGTGATTTTCAAGTTATCCAGGAAATACATTCTGTTCTTCCACATACCTCTGAATACATGTTGCTATCATCAGTCAATGGTCCTTAAGCTTTCTCTCCAAACAGCAAATTCCATCATACTGTTCGAGGGCTAGGGATATAACTCAATGGCTGAGTGCTTGCATAGCATGAATAAAGGAAGCCCTAGGTTTAATCTCCAGCAAGACAGGGAGCAGGGATGAGAATGTATGAAAAGTTCTGAGATTCCCTTCTTACTCGGGTTTTCCCTTTGACTTTCCAACACCACAGTTCAAACACTTAACCATGTATCTGTAGCTATTGTGGCTACATGTAAATGTGCAACTATGTGGATGTTGTCCTATTTTAAACCGGTAACCACTAATTTTAGGTGAGCCCTTTGTTTTATTGGGATAGATGTTTTGACTGTATGTCCCTAGCCCACTCATTATTTCTTCAGGGTTACTATTTGAAATTTCCTCTTCTTTCAAATCTCTAACTTTTCCTCCCAATTCTCACCCAAGATGCAACTGCTTCTTCTAATCATAAGAGGACTTCTCTTGGCCATACCTTCCCAGCTCCTGTGCCTCCCAAGTGCACACAGCTTGTTTACCTCCTGTTATAAACAGAACCTGTGCCTGCCAAAGGCCATCTCTCTACCTGTCCACTAGGTCACCTTCCTTTGCCTATTCCAGATCATCTCCCCATGTACTTTTTTCTCTCCTTCCTGAATAATCATTTTTTAAAAATCATCTCTGCTGCACATTGTCCTATCCTTAAAAAAAAAAAAAACAGAAGAAACCTCTATTGAGCCCATTGATCTGTCACATTCCTCTGCTTCTGTGCATTACCATTTCCCATTTTCTTGTGAACCCAATCAAGTAATGCTTTAGTCTCTATTATTCTAATACATTATTCCCACAATGCACCAGTGACATTTACTTTAGTCAACCCAGTGAGGTTTAAACAGTTGTTCCAGCAATGATGAAAATGTTCTATATCTGCTTTTTGACTCTGTGGTCACTAGTCAACACATGAAGCTATTAAGGCCCAAGATAATCAAAGACCTGAATTTTACATGAAAGTAAATTTTAATTAACTCAAAATTATATAATCACTAGTGACTATAGTATTCAATATCACAGATCTACAAAGCAAATGACTCCCAACTCTGTTTCTCTAATTCAGTCTCTTTCCTGGATCTTCGGGCCCCTGTACTGCCTACCCAATATTTCAATTTATATGCTATTTCCACTTAGATAGCTAACAGAACACCCAAATGTAACTTCTATAAAACTGGACTCCTGATCTTGTCTCCAGTATTGTTCCTCTTGTCTTCTATACATTATTTAAATGGTAACTTCATCTATCTAAACAGGTAGGCTACTACTTTGCATGGCTTTGACTCTTGTGATTTAATTTTAAAAAATTAATTAGTTTTTCTATGTTAAGTATTGTGTCTCCTTACATGTCTGTGCATCATGTGCATGCAGTGCTCCTGGAGGTCAGAAGAAGGCATGAGATCCCCAGGGACTCAAGGTGATAGCTGGTTTGAGGTGTCATGTGGATGCTTGGAATAGAATTTGTATCCTCTGGAAGAGCAGCCAATGGTCTTAACTTGTGAACCATCTCTCCAGTCCCTTGACTCTTAGTTTTTACTTACATTCTATATATCTAATTTGGTAATTACATCATTCAGCTTACCCTTTAAGACACATCTGGAATTTGACCATTTCTTACATACTCTATTGCCACACTGGTTTGAGACATTGATATGTTATGGATTACGGAAACAGCCTACTAACTCATCTCTGTGCTTCTTTCCTTTCTCCTAGCTCCCATTTCCTTCCTTAGTGCTACTGTAGATCAAACCCAGGGCCTCATACACACTAAGCACAAGGGGAGAAAAGAGAGGTGTGCCACCGAGTTATACCCTCCTCCTCACTGATAATCACTTAACGTATTGTCAACATTCCACAACACATTGTAGATACACAAAACTGTTGAGTCCTTTCCAACATGTCAGTTACTTGATATTACATCCATAGGCAAATAAAAAGAAGTCAGAGAGAAGTAGAAATAGCCAGGAAATAATTATTTTATAGTATGACTAATATAATAGAAATAAAGCACAATTCTAACTTAAGAAGAGCAAGTATTTCTATCAATGTATGTCAGTGAGTGTCACTGAAAAGAGATATAAGTCAGGTCTAGGAGGATAGGCATAAGTCAACAGCATAGATGATATTTGTGGGTAAGGCCACTGCATGGAGGGAAACAGTGAATGAAGTAGCATAACAAGTAGGAAAGAGCAGACCATAAGGGTCCTATTGAACACCCCTCCAAAAAACATCACAGGCTACTGCCAAGGTTATTTGTTGCTCTCTACCGGTACAGTCTTATTGCTGAAGACAACACTATTTATATAATAGAACATGGAGAAGTCCAGTTGGTGCTTAACTAGAAGTTTTGTTCCTGCTGACTAGTGTTCAGGGTTCTAGAAGGTACTATGTATGCCACCGGTAGAGAGGTAGGCCATCAATATCACCACTCAGCAACAAACCCTACAACCTACAACAGTGACCTGCCTATAAGACATAATAGTGAAACAGGGATATAAGTGTTATGGGAGTAACTCAACAATTTTTTGATTGGATTAAGGTTTACTCTGGAGATGGGACTCATACCTGGCACTACTAAAGTGGCCAAGACCCTGAGACTAGATAGATCATGGGCAGGGTAAAAGGTAATATTAATTCACTAAATGATCACGAATAAAATGACTCCTAATGACATACTATAATACCAATAGGTCAGTACCTCACTCAATCTACATGAGAGAAGCTTCTTGCACAAGATGAAAATTAATACAGAAACCTACAACTGGGCAATGTGCAGAGAGTGGAAGACTTTGGAATACTCAGTCTTAATGGGACTTCTACATCAAACCCCTCCCCTCAAGGCTCAGGTATCTATGCAGAAGAAGAAGCAGAAATATTAAAGAGTCAGAGGTGATGGATGACTCCATGGAAACAGTACCTTCTGGACATAACAGGATCTTCGCACATATGAACTCAGACTGTAGCAGGATACACACAGGCTCAAGCTAGATAGGAAGCTACGCCTAACCAAGAAGCTATCTGGAATTGATGCCCATTGTCAAAGGAAATGGTTTTATTCAATAGAGTGTCATCAGTATATATATATATATAACTGCGCTCTAGGGTAGGCCCTGTGCCCAAGAGCAGTTAGCCAATACAAAATTAACTCAATGGCATTTTTGTGAACTTTCTGTTTCATTTTGCTTTATTGGGCATTTGTTTTTGTCTTACTGCTTTGATTTCCTTTTTTGTGTTTTTGTGTGCTTTTGTCTTTCTGTTTTTTGAAGGAGAGAAAGACGATAAAGTTGAATGGCTAGGGAGGTGAAGAGGGCCTAGGGGGAGTTGTGGGAGTGGAAATATGATCAAAATATATCATATAAAAATTTTCAAGAAAAAACTAATAAAAGAATGAATGGTAGGTCACGAGGAGGAACTATAGGTAGTTAATTAATATTGCTAGGACATAGAACACATGTGGAGCATCAGGGAGAGACAGATGAGTAATGAGGAGGGCAAGACAATGAACAAAGCAGAGCAGATATCAAAGTCCTGAATGAGTCAGAATAATTAAAATATGAATTCTGAGCAGGTCACTTTTCAACAATCAGGAAGCAGAGGTAAGTGGATCTCTGCAAGTTTGAAGCTAGCCTGGCAGACATAGTGAGCTGTTTCATAGCAGTCAAGGGTACATAGTGAGAATTTAACTCAAAACAAACAGATAAAAAACACAAATCCTTAATTAAGATCAATGGAAGGGCTCTAACATATAACAGAACCTTTAAACCTTACATAATATCTTATTATAGAGGTGACCCACAACTTCCAGCATATTCCTTCAAAAGAACCATAAGTCAAAAACAGGAAACCAGGCATGGTGGCATACACCTTCAATCCCAGCATTTAGGAAACAGAGGCAGGCAGATCTCTGTGAGATCATGGTCAGCCTAGTCTACAAACTGAGTTACAGGACAGCCAAGGACTATTACATGGAGAAAACCCGTCTTGAAATCACCCTCCCCAAAATCCCTAAGCAATAAACAAACAAAAAATAGACTATAAACCACTAAAATAAAGTCATAGGTCAGAACGGAGTATGATCAGATTTGCATTTTAGCAAAATCACATGGGCACAAATGGTTGGGGAGGTTTTGGAACACTTGGGTAGGCAGATCATGTTGGGGACCAGATGAGAGTCCACAACACGACACCCGAGAAATATATCTCCACCAGAGATACAGAATTTGGTAATACAATCTGTAGGTGATTAAATAAGTGATGGGAATCTGGGTGTGCTGGCATGTCTTTAATCCAAGCACTTGGGAAGCAGAGGCAGGTGGATCTCTGGGAGTTCAAGGCCAGCCTGGTCTGTGGAGGAATTCCAGGACAGCCAGGACTATTACACAGAGAAACTGTCTTAAGAAATAAGAGATGGGTATGAATGACATTGGCTAGAGGAGAGGATGAAACATGAGAAGAAAGTCAAAGATCAAGTAAATCACTGCGGATATCTAATACTTGAATCAAAGAAGAGTTAGAAGGAATGCCCAAGGAGGGGAAAAAAGAATACAGAGAAAGCTGAGGCGTGTGCAAAGGAGAAAGGAGTTTTTGGAGGCATATACAACCAATATCTTCAATGGTCTTGTGAAGTCATGCATAGTGCGGAGTGAAGAGCAAGCACTAGGGTAGGCTTTGGGGCCCACAGTCATAAAAGACTGTTTTATAGTATAAATGGAGGAGACGTAGATTTGAAATGAACTGATGCATGTCTCTGCATCATTCACCAAGCCTGGTCGCTTTCTTGAATTTTCATGATAATGGGGTAGTTTTTGATGTAAGAAGTGTTTATGTTTTAGAGACACTGCTACAGGAAGAGACAAGGAATGCAAAGAAGCAGGGGGGCATAACAGAGAGGTAAGCCTTTGAGGAATTCAAGGAGGATATGATCTAGAGGAGTGGCTGAGATACTTGTTAGCACAATGAAGAATATCTCATCTGGGGTAACAAACAAAACAAAACAAACAAACAAACAAACAAACAAAGAATGCTGCTTGAGAACTCGAATTTTCTATGGGATAAATAAGATAATTTTCAGAGGGGAGAAAGAAGAGGACCACAGGATCTTGTGAAAGATGTATGACTTCAACCAGCTATGGAAAGAAATAAAGGGAATACCATAGAAGATCAGCTCAGATTTATGAGTAGTTGGTGCTATGGTAGTTTGAATGTAATTGGCCCATATAATCTCATAGGAAGTGGCACTATTAAAAGGTGTGACTTTGCTGGAGTGGGTATGGCCTTGTTGGAGGATCTGTGTCATTGTGGAGGTGAGCTTTGAGGTCTCCTATGATCAGGATACTGTCCAGGGTCTCAGTCGACTTCCTGTTGTGTACAAGATGTAGGACTCTTAGCTACTCCTCTAGCACCATGTCTGCCTGTGTGCTGCCATGCTCCCTGCTATGATGATAACAGACTGAACCTCTAAAACTGTAAGTGAGACCTCTCAAATGTTTGATTTATAAGAGCTGCCTTGGTCATGGTGTGTCTTCATAGCAATAAAAACCCTAAGACAGAAATCAATAAGCATAGTCAGCAAATGTTTCTGAGTAACTGAGTAATGTCATCAGAAGGCTTGTGGTAAAATTGCACCAGATAAAATGCATTCCATTTTTGTTTCTAATACAACAGTTTGAGGTTATATACAGTTATTTATCTGAAATCCAGGATAGCAAAAAGAATCCTAAACAATAAAAGAACTGCTGGAGGAATCACCATCCCTGATTTCATGCAGTACTACAAAGAAATAGTAATAAAAACTGCGTGGTACTGGTAAAAGCAACCAGACATGTTGATCAAAGGAATCAAATTGAGGATCCAGACATGAATCCACACACCTATGGTTATTTCTTTTATAAATAAGACAAAATATACACTGGAAAAAAGAAAGCACCTTTACCAAATGGTGCTGGTCATACTGGAGGTCTATATTTAGAAGAATGCAAATAGATCCATATTTATCACCCTGCACAAAATTCAAGTCTAAGAAGATCAAAGACCTCAACTTCAACATAAAACCAGACATATTGAATCTGATTTTAAAAAAAAAGTGGGGCACACGCTCGAGCATGTTGGCACAGGAAACAACTTACTGAACAGAACATCAATAGTACAGGCACTGATATCAACAACTAATAAATGGGACCTAACGAAACAAAAAAGCTTCTGTAAGGCTAAGGAAGGACATCATGACAAGTGTCAACCTATATAATGGGAAAAGATTTTTCACCAACTCCATATCTGACAGAGAACTAGTACCAAAATATATAAAGAACTCCAAAAAACTTAGATATTTAAAAAATAATAATCCAATTAAAGAATGGGGAACAGATTTAAACAGAGAAGTTCAATAGAGGAATCTCAAATGACTGAGAATCACTTAAAGAAATGTTCAGCATCCTTAGCCATTAGGCAGGGAAATGCAAATCGAAACTACTTTGAGATTCTATCTTACACCTGTAAGGTGGGTTAAGATCAATAACACAAGTGACAGCTCAGGCTGGCGAGGATGTGGAGCAAGAGGAAAATGTCTCCATTGCTGGTGGAATGCAAACTTGTACAGCTACTATGGAAGCTGTAAAATTGAAAATTGATCTACCTCAAGACCCAGTTAATCCTAACTCTTAGGCATATACCCAAAGGATGCTCTATCCTGTGATAAGAACATTTGCTCAGCTCTGTTCATTATGGCCTTCTTTATTCATAATACCTAGAAATTGGAAACAACCTAGATGTCCCTCAACACAAGAATGGATAAACAAAATGTACTACATTTACACAACAGAGCATCATTACTTAGCTGTTAAAAAATAACATCATGAAATATGCAGGCAGATGGATGGAATTAAAAAAAAATATCCTGAGATAACACAGACCTAGAAAGACAAATAGGGTATGTATTCACTTATAAGTGGATATTAGCTGTTAAATAAATGATAACCAAGCTATAGTCCCAAAGAGGTTAGGTATAGAGGAGGAAGGGTCTAGGCAGAACACATGGATCTCCTTGGGAAGGGGAACTAGAATAGATTTTGCAGGTAAACTGGGAACAGGCAGGGAAGGGAGTGGGAGGGACCAGGTGTTGGTGGGGGATGGGATGGAAGGAGAGAGTGCAGGGAGAGATGACTAGAATTTGGGAGCAGCAGCAGTGTGGTGTGTTAACCTAGTACAGTGGAAACTTTCTGAAATCTAGGAGTGTGATCCTACTGAGGACTCCTAGAAAGGAGGGATCGTCTTAACTGGCCATTTCATGTAGCCAGGTAAAGCTTCCAGTGGTGGGACTGTGTTCCATTTGGCTAAGTTGTTGGCTAAAGGGCTGCCATGGAGATCCCTAAACACAGCTGATGCTCGGACAGAGAGCTGCTCTCCAAAAACTGACAGTTGGATCCCATTGCCAAGGACAGCATCCACAGCTCACTGAACAGCTGGTGCGTACATGGCACCTTCACCCCTATGTTCTAGTCTCTTTGGTGAAGGAAGGTACTCACTTTGCAAGCTACCAAAAGAGAAATGTGGACAACAACCGAGCCACAAAACCTCTGACCTACAATCTATTCTGCCTGCATAATATACTAGTGCCTTATTTAACCTGAAACCCACTCCAGGAGAGGATACCCAAGCCCAACACTGCTGAATGGCCAGGAACAGTAAACTGAATAGCTCAGAGACCTAGGGTAGAAGCAAACATCACTAGTCTAAAAATCAATAAAATAATTTCTAATGATAGGCTGCTTTACTCATAGATCAGTGCCTTGTCTAGTCGTCATCAGAAAGGCTTCCTCTGCTAACAGAAACAGATGCAGAGACCTATGGCCAGACATTAAGCAGGGTGAGGATCTAAACTGAAGTTCCTCATTGGATCCTTCCCCTCACAGCTTGAGGAATCCCATGAGGTGGGCATAGGAAGACGGTAGGAGTCAGAGGGGACAGATAATACCAGGAAACCACCCACTAAATCAACTAAGCAGGGTCCATATGGACTCACAGAGACTGAAGCAGTGAGTACAGGGCTTGCATGGGCTGGCACCAAGTCCTCTGTTTATGTTATGGCTGTTAGCTTGCTGTTTGGTAGGAACTCCTAACTGTGGGACTGGGTATGTCTCTGACTCTTTTGCCTGCTCTTGGAACTCTTCCTCCTCTTATGTTTGGTGTGGGTTTTTTGCCTTGCCTTAGCGTATTTTGTTTTGTTTTGTTATTGCTCCTGTAGGCCAGTTCTTTTCTGATGGAATTAGAGGGGGTGTTGATCCAGAGTAGAGGGGAGGTAAGGTCAGATGGAAGGAGTGGAGGAAGGAAAAACTGTCTGAAAGAAGAATCTATTTTTTAAAAAAAAATGGGTAAATTTCAAGCTCAAAAAAAGAAATATTCAAAAATCTACAAACTACTACAAAGAAATAAGCTTACTTGAGAGATGAGCATCAATAATCATAGAAGATGAAGTGGATGACCGTTCATTAATTGCATCAATTTGAACCAGGGATGCATTTTTAATGTTATTTTCTTCTATCTTCAAGTTACTCTTACGTAGCAAGCCTTCAATATTGGTGACTTTACAGCTAATACCACAACCTGGTACAACCTGGAAATCTGTGCAGGTACCCAAGGTTTCAGTGTCCAGCTCCTAACAAACAGAAATACAACACAACAAGTAAATGAATGAATAAATAAGTACTTGAATAGATAAATGGTGTAATAATTTTTAATTAACAAAACAGTGTTGGTAAGCATATGAGAAGACAGGCACTCAGTACTTTGGGTACAGGTACAAACCGACAGAACCATTTGTATGAATGTTTGTAATAGTTATGAAAAATGAAACTTTCAAAGTGTCCTCTGATCTAGTAATTACACTGATAGATTTTTTTGGGGGAGGGGGGTGGAGTTGAAACAGGATTTACGTAGCCCTGGCTGTCTTGGAACTTGCTCTGTAGACCAGACTGGCCTGGAAATCACAGAGATCTACCTGCCTCTGCCTCCTGAGAGCTGGTACTAAAGGTGTGCACCACCACTGCCCGGCTAATACAAATTACTTCTATTTTAATATTTTATGTCAAATAGGAGTTAGTGTGTGGTAAGATCACAGTTCGTTTCCGTTTTGTGTTTACAAATGTCTATGTGAAAGAATTAGGGCACAATCAATACGTTTTAGTTTAGGCTGGCCTCAAACTTACTATGTAATGAAAATGACCTTGAACATCTGACCTCCTGTTTACCTCCTAAATTCTCAGATTAAAGACATGGACGAACGTGTTCACTTTATTGCTGCTGGGGATCAAACCCTGAGCCTCAAACATATAGGCAAGCACTGTACCAAGTGAGCTACCCTCCCAGCCCCAACACATTCAGTTAAATAAAAAAATACAATTAATTCTCTTTATCTTCATAATCCTTATATATAAAAATTATAGTCAAATCCAATCCAGATTTGGTCTGCATCATTCCTATATGAGATGACAACATGAATATGAAGTATAAAATTGTACCTGCTTGCAGTATTTGGTTACAGCTGCTCCTAGAGGGTGTTCGCTGTTACTTTCAGCAGTTCCCACAATGGCCAGGATCTTATTGCGTGGTATCCTGTTACTTTCCACTAGAAATTTTACTTGATTGACTACTGGGGTTCCATGGGTAATGGTTCCAGTCTTATCAAATACCACCACCTTTACCTGAAGTTAAAAACACAATGCACCCGCACGACATCTTGAGAAAAATTTACTTTTAAAAGACTGCTAGTTCATTTCTTAATAAACTGGCCTTTGACTTCACAGCTTCATCAACTGAACATCCTTGGGTGAACAAAAGACACACTGAGAAATACTATTGTAGAAACCAACTTTCCTACTCAAAGGTTCAGTTTTCATCCTGTTAAGTGTGAATTTATATTAAACAACTAAAGCTGTTAGTTATGGGTTGGCTGTTAACAGGTAATTAAGAGATGCCACTGGCACCCCTAGGGAAACATAACAGCTTTCAATACTGATGAATTATACATCTATTGGAAAAATCTGGGTAGACAGCAGGTGACTAAGAGAAATGTAAATGTTAGGTTGAAGGAAACCTAGCTGGGTTGTTTGCCTTGATTAGGTCTTGGTTAAGAACTTGGGCTGCTAAGAGGAAGCTCAGGGAAGCAGTTTGAGAAAGTTAGGCCACATAAAAAAGGGAAGAATTTGGAAAGACTACACTTACTTCATCATAAACAGAATGAGACTCTTGAAGACTGTATAACCAAATAAACTGATATAAAAAAAGATAAGAATCATATTTAAAGCATCATTCTAGACAAGAGAAAGACTGCTGTAAAGGGTCTCATGAAAGCAGAGAAAAACAGAACATGACATTACAGATTAGAAAACAGCATTATCAATACTAATTTACTAATTTTGATAAATGTACTGCGGTCACATAAGGAAGTGTCCTTATTCTTTGGATAAGTGCCCAACAGCTGCAAAAAGGAGAACCCTTATCTTTAGGTTTGAAATTATGTTAATGTTTTCTATAAAAATCACTAACCTGGGAACTGGAGATGATTCAGTGGTTAAAAGTACTTCTGCTCTTGCAGAGGATCCCAGTTCAGTTCCTAGCGCCTGTGTTGGGATCTCACAACAACCTGTAACCCTAGTTCTAGAGGATTTGACATAACCTTCCGATCTCACAGGTCCCCACACATACAAATAAAAAAAATTAAAAATATTTTTAAAATTTCTTAGGGCTAAAAAGATGGCTCACTGGATAAGAGCACTGGATACTTTTCTAGAGGACACAGGTTCAACTCCTAGTACCCACATGTCGGCTCCCAACTGTTTATTATTTCAGTCCCAGGGGGATCCAACACAGTATTCTAGCTTCTGCATGTATGTGGTTGCTGTGAAATAATCCTCTTGTATATTGTAAAAATATGTCACTCAAATTTGTTTAATAAAACACTGACTGTCTAGTATTCAAGCAGGAAGTATAGGTGGGGAGACCAAACTCAAGATGATGGGAGGGAGAAGGGGAGAGTTCAGTCACCAGGCAGACACAGAGGGAGTAGGAGATGAATGTGCCATGTCAATAAAGGTACTGTCACACTGGCAAAGTATAAATAAGGAATATGGGTTAACTTAAAATGTAAGAGATAGTTAGTAATAAGCCTGAGCGACTGGCCAAGCATTTATAATTCATATTCAGCCTGAGTTGGTTATTTGGGACTGGCTAGTTGGGACATGGAAACAACCACTTACATGTGGTACATGGACATATATGCAGGCAATATACCCATATACATTTTTAAAAGTCCTAGCCTGTTTGTGTGTGTGTGTTAGCTATTCAAGGTTGCAGACTTGTTCTAAGCCATGTGCTATGTATCCTCCATTTGATATCATTGCAATAAGGTTGTGTTAGTGGGAGCATGCTTTAGTTGAAGTCATAACAGCTGGTAGCAGCAAAGACACTGTCATTGCAGTTGCAGCTCCCATAATATGAAGTCAGACACAATCTTGTCAGAACCCTGGGAGGCCCTGGCAAATTCTCCCAGGTAAGTACTGGAGTCGGGTGTAATCTGAGATGGATATGAAGTACAGGTTCTCCACTCACAGCCTGCTGTGAGGGAATGAGCGAGGGAGTATTATTAGAGATCTTAAACAACTAAGGCAAATCTGAAGAAGAACCAACATCACAGCTTCCTTACTTAAACCCTCAGGGTAGTCCCAGAAGAGCTCAGCTCAGGAACCACATGCAAAGAACTAAGAAGCTTATTTATCAATAGGGGTGTGAGTGTAAGTTTGGATAAAGGACTCTTACCTTATGAGCCATCTCCAGTGGCTCCCCACCTTTGATAAGTATCCCATTCTGGGCACCGACTCCTGTGCCTACCATCACAGCAGTTGGAGTGGCTAGTCCCAGCGAACAGGGACATGCAATACATAGAACTGTAATAGCAGCTTGGAAAGCAAAGCGTATTATGGTTTCTGTTCGTGAGATGCTTCTATTGTAGCCCTTTAAAAGAAAGACATTCGCTTCGGTTACTCATTTACAGTTAAACCTGTGCAGAGCAAAAGAAACAAAGCTCAGCCCCATTCAAATTAAACCAGTGTCAAAATCGCATATCCTACCGACATATCTTTCTGACTAGTAATAAACACCCCTTCTTCATTTACAAACATGAAAATAAGTGATAGTCAGATTTTCATTGTGATAATCCTATAGTTACTAACTACGGAGACAAATAAGAAACACAGAACTCGACAAGTTTCCCTTATCTAAAAGAACTCTTAGCAAAGTAATTCTCAATAAATTTGGACTTGAACAAATTCTGATTCTCTGATCCTGAGGCCACAGTTGAACATTCATACAAAATTTTAAAGACAATAACTTAAATATTCATTTTAGAGAGCAAAGGTTGGAGCCACCAAGAAGGCTCAGCAGATAAAAGCGCTTGCTATGCAAGCCTCACACCAACCTCAGTTCAACTCAAAGAAACTGCAGTGTCAACAAAACAAACTCTTCAAAGCTGCCCTCTGTCCTCCATATGTATACATGTACTCATATACGTCTCTCTCTCTCTCTCTCTCTCTCTCTCTCTCTCTCTCTCTCTCTCTCTCTCACACACACACACACACACACACACACACACACAGAGAGAGAGAGAGAGAGAGAGAGAGAGAGAGAGAGAGAGAGAGAGAGAGAGAGAGAGGGAGGGAGGAAGTGAAATAAAGAAGATAAGGTGGCATAGTGGTTAGGAGCACTTACTACTCTTGAAAAAAAGCCTCAAGTTCAGTTCCCAGAACCCACATGTACTAACTGACAACTGCCCCTAACCCCAGCTTCAAAGGGCTCTGACAACTCTTCTGGTCTCCATGGCCACTTGCACTCACATGCATATTTCCATAAACAAATACACACATTGATGCATAATTAACAATAAGTCTTTAAAATATTTAAAAGAGAAAGTTGGAGGGGATTTTCATAAATATCTAGGCTTAGGCTTTCACATACATCATATATGAATGCTTCACATAACCTGTGTGCTCTCACCTATGTGAATTCAAATCTTTTAATGTGAGCACATTATCCTTACTTTGCAACTGAAAAAAAGAGAAGTTGAATATAAGTTTATCTACAGCACCAAAATGAAGTTCAATCCCTTTGTGACTTTTGACCAAAGAAAGAGTGGCAAATTGCATTTTAATGAATCTTTTCTCACATTTGCAAGAGTGTGTCTTCTCCTCTTTCCAAACAGCTGAGACAGAGGTATAATGTTCTGTCAATACCCATTCAAAAGGATGATGATGTTTGTGCTCTTGAGGACACTACAAAGCCCCGCAGACTGGCCAAGTGGTCCAGGTGTACAGGAAGAAATATGTCATCTACACTGAATGAGTGCAGCGAGAGAAGGCTAATGACACAACTGTTCATCCATGTGGGCAAAGTGGTTATCACCAGACTAAAGCTGGACAAAGACTATAAAAAAAAATTCTAGAAAGGAAAGCCAGGTCTTGACAAATAAAGAAAGGAGAAAGAAAGATACAGGAGTAGTGGAATCTTATGTACAACTTCCATTAAAGACTGCCTAAGCAAAACAAATAAAGTGAGGCACGTCACAGATCTATTTGTACTATATATTACAGAGCCATACTTTAGAAAGCATCAGAGAACCAATGAGTAGGCACTAACACTACAGCTTTATAGACATTAATTATAAGGTGTTCTTTGGGGGCTGGAGAGATGGCTGCGCAGTTAAGAGTGCTAGTCGTTCTTTACAAGGTCCTAGATTCTAGTCACAGCATCCACATGTTGACTTGGAACCCCAGCTCACACACACACACAGTGGCTCACAGCCATCTGTAAGTACAATTCCAGGGGATCTAACACCTCTTCTGGCCTCCACAGGTTACCATTCACACACATGGTATATAGACATATACACAGGCAAAAAACTTAATTAATTAAAATGTATTCTTTAATACATTATCTGAGATGGGTGTGATAGTACACACCAGTAAACTCCAATCAGGAGTTCAAGGTTATCCCAGGCCACACAACAAGTTCAAGGCCATGAGATTCTGTGTCATATATAAACAGACATATGTTATCTTATAACATTCACAGATTATGCAAAATGGGCATTATAAAATGTCACTACCAGCAGGTATGTTGGCCTACACATCTAGTCCTAGCACTCAGGAAACAGAGACAGGCAGAAGTTCAAGGCTAGCCTGGTCTTCATAGAGAAATTCAAGCCAGTCAATTGCTACAAGGTGAGAGCCTGTCTCAAAATTCTTTTTTAAAAAAAGAAACATGGAATATTATTCTGTCCTACCTAAACAGAACACCCATTTGATGTGATATGTGTGTGTGTGTGTGTGTGTGTGTGTGTTATCTGCCATTAGCAACCTACTAGCTGTCTCCTGGTTTTTGAATAGTCACTGAAATATTGCAACACTTGTGTAGAATCCCTGTTTAAACTATGTTCCAAAAGTGTAAAAGTATCATGATGCCAATTTAGATATGACAGAGAGATGCCATATGTTTTTTCTAAAGGAAAAGATGAAAGTTATTGATTATAAGTATAGAAAAAAATCATATGCTAAGCTTACTAAGATTTACCATAACAACCAATCTTCTATTTACAAAAATGTAAAGAACAAAATAGAAAATTGTGCTGGTTTTGCTGTCATACCTCAAAAGTACACAGGCCAAAAGCACATAATGGTGCTTAGTTAAGATGGAAAAAGCATTCAATCTGTATACGTGTGTCTGCATAGGGACCAAAGGTGGCACATATAATGTTAGGTAATATCTGTGGTTTCTGACATCTACTGGGGCTCTTAAAATATATTCCCAAAGTAGAAGGAGGGACTGCTATACTGGAAATTTCTTCTTTAGATGTCTTTTCCATTCTCTTCTTTATTTCCTTTTCTTCCTTTCCTTTCTTCCCTCCTTCCTTCTTTTTGATACTGAGGATAAACTCAGGGCCTAACAAATGCTGGGCAGCATTTTACCGTCTACACTCTCAGCCAAGACTGCTCATTTGCAAAGTTTGTTTGTTTTGAGACAAGGTTTCATTGTTCATCCCTGGCTGGACTGGTACTCACAAAGGTTGGCCCTAAACGCACCTAGATCTGCCTGACTCTAGCTGCTGAGTGCCAAGATTAAAGGCATGCAGCATTACACTTGGCTCAAAGTCAATTATTTATTTTTCTTATTTTTCTGTACTTGTGTGGAGGTATGTGAAGATGAGTGCAAGTACTCCTGGAAGGTAGGGCATCAAATTCTGCTTTAGCTGGAGTTACACACAGATGGCTGCAATTTGCCCAATGTAGGTACTGGGTGTCTAACTCGGGCCTTCTGCAAGATCAGGAAGCATTGTTGATCCATTTCTCCAGCTTCTCAAAATTATTTTTACTTATTTAACTCTACGAAAAGTTCATAAAGTGTTTAGCACACAGTCAAGAGTTATTATTATAAGTCACTTACAGGAAAGTAGGTTTCCACAATTTCAAAATTTTGAAAACCAATTACAATCCACACCAAGAGGGTAGCAATGGAAACCAAGACGATAAAGGGAACGAAGTAGCCACTTAGTTGGTCTGCGAACTGCTGAATGGGAGCCTAGAATTCAAAATAACAACAGTAATAATAATAACGAAGGGTCTTGTAGCACTTTTTCTAATACTGAATAAATAATATATTTGGTAATTAGCATAGACAGAAATATTTTAATAAATACCACATGAATGCAACTAGATCAAAAGAAAATACACATCAAGGTCCATACTAGAAACCTTTAAAGTTTCTGCTTCTCCTAGGGGACTAGATTACCTTTGATGTTTGTGCCTCCTCTACAAGTTTGACAATCTGTGAAAGGGTTGTGTCGGCTCCAACATGGGTTGCTCGAATAAGGAGAGATCCATTCTGGTTAATGGAACCAGCAATCACGGTGCTGCCAGGCTTCTTAGCCACAGGCATTGCCTCCCCTGAAGGAAGAAGAAAAGGTCAGAACAAAAAAATTACTATCCTCTTAAAGCATATGCTTATTTATTCACTGTCAAGAAATAATTAGAAAAGACATTCTTCTCAAACTAGAATCTGGACACTTGCAAACTTAAGTTACCCTTGATTTTTTTCTCACCTCAGTTGTAGGCCAAACATAGGGATATAGACTTTGAACTGGAAAAGTTTACCATGTTAGCTCTTGCTGACAGATACTTTAGGGCCTTCATTCTACCCCTAGATTAGAAGGTCTCAAAGGGCATTTTGAAATGTGGGAGCACATTCTTTTTTGTAACAGTGGATGCAAGTAGGATACTGTTACGACTGCGCAGTAGACCAGAGACAGTGCCATTACATTCTACTACATAGAGCAAGACATAGGATTAAAAACTTCTCATCCAAACTGGCAATAGCAGAACACTGGGAAACAGAGTTCTGAGATAATAAATAAACTGAGCCTTTGCTAAGACTTCCAGAGGTGAGAGACGGGTTATTTTGATTTTCATCCACTCTGTTAGCCAAGATTTCTAAACATCTTCCAGTCCTGTTTTCTATAAGCTGCCCTGATGTGGAAAAATTGGAACTTTGACCTACCTTTCCTGCTAAGGCAGGAACACAGACTATTTACCTGCCCTGAGGAATTTGCCAAAGTCAACCTGGTTCTACAAGGCACGGAATAACTTTGTTCTTGTCCATTCTAGTAATTAAGCATCTTCAGTGTGGGTGCTAGAGCAGTTAGGAGCACTGGCAGACTGAACGCTCACATACATAAAATAAAAATCATAAAATAAAAAACAAAATAAAGAATCTTCAATGTTTAGTCCTCAACATACTTAGAACATAGGAAAACCTAGGAAACTGAAGGCAGTCTTTAAAAAATTGATATTCTTGGCTCATGGCTTATACATTTGTTGGTACTCCTTTAGCGTCTGCTTTTCATTATCATTTTAGATTCACTTTATTTTCACGTCATGAGCCTCTGACACAGCATACCTGTGATGAGAGACTCGTCTACCATAGAATGTCCTTCAATAACACGGCCATCCACTGGAAATTTGCCTCCTGGAACCACCTTAATTATATCTCCACGCTGTACAAGTTCCACATCCACTTGTTCTTCACTGCACATGAGTTAACATAAAAAGCATCATGGCACCTGCTTCTTAGTCTAAGCTCTACACACACAATTTGGATATCATGCCAAGCTTAGGGCTCCAGAATTACTCCCAACAGAACCTAGGACCAACATTTATGTTAGCAACAACTACCTATACTAGTTTTCCCCACTAGTAATAATGAACAAAGCTGATAGTCTAAATATTTATTCAGTAATCACTGAATAAGTGAAAGCTTTTTTTTTTTTAAAGTGCTATAGTGAGGCATGGTAGCATACATCAATAATCCTCGTACTTGGGAAGTGGAGGCAGGAGGATCATGAATTCAAAGTCATCCTGAGTTCAAGATCAGCCTGTGTTACATGAGACCCTCAGTAGTTGTACATAATTGCTGCCAGGTATCTTATGTTTTTTTAAAATAAAACAGCTCCTTTCTTCTTTCCTCCCTGCCTCCCTTCTTTAGTCAAAGGAGAAATCACTAAGGGGAAAAAATGAAGTAATCACTCACTGACAGAGCACTTGCTTGGTATACTTAAGGGCATCAAGTTGTTTCCTAATACCAAAAAACCCTAGAGCCAGAGCCACAATGCAAGACCTTATGTCAAAAGATGGGGATAATAACAGATTGATCCAGGTATTCTCAAAGCCATGATCAGGGGCTGGATAGATGCCTCAGAAGTTGAGAGCACTGACTGTTCTTCGGGAAGATCTGGGTTTAATTCCCAGCACCGACATGGCAGCTCACAACTGTCTGTAGCTCCAGTTCGAAGGGATCCGACACCCTCCCACAGACATACATGCAGGCAAAACACCAATACATATAAAAAGAAACAAATCTTTTTTTTTTTTTTAAAAGCCTGGTGGTGGTGGCACATGCCTTTATTCTCAGCGCTTAGGGGGCAGAACCAGGCACACCTCTATGAGTTTGAGGCCAGCCTGGTCTACAGATAGAGGTCAACAATAGGCTCCAAACCCTGTCTTGGAAAAAAAAATTCCATGATCCTCCTGATTTAGCTTTCAGAATGTTGGGATTATAGGTATGTGCCATCGCATATTATGTGATTATGTCCTTTCATAAAGAAATATTGTAGAAAATTTACCACTAAAACTACATAAGTGGGACTTACTTCCTATTTCAATAGCAGAAAGAAAGATGTAACAGCTAGGGGAAGTAAAGTATGATAAAATTGGAATAATTGTTAAATCTGAGAGGCAGGTTATGTGGGGTTATGACAGTCCTTACTTCTGAATACAGCTCAACATATGCCCATAAGAGGCATCAAAAGAGGGCCAGTAAGCTGGCTCAGCAGATAAGAGTGCCTGCTGGCAAGCCTAACAGCCTGAGTGCTATCCCTAGGGCGCACATGGGAGGAGGAGGCTCCCACAAGCTTTCCGCTGACCTCCACACACACACACGTGTGCCATGGCCTGTGTGCAGTCTCCACAATAAAGTTAACGTGATAAAATGCTTCAAACAAATTACAAAAGGGAATAAAGATAAATACCTCAGGAGGAGATTTTCAGAGTTGAGAGTAACAATTGTTGCTTCTGTTGCTTGTAGTGAAATTAGCTTTGCAAGAGCTTCTGAGGTTTTGCCCTATAAATTAAAACACAATAATGATGCTAAAAAATAAAATGTTCAAACCTTATATCTTTAAAGATATAATCTTTAACACTTACTAAACATCAGCTTAAGAAAAACATTTGATCAGAAAAAAATTTACATTCGAATATGAATATTTTACAAAAGGCATCTTAAAGGCACTAAGTAAAATTTATGAAGAAATGCGATTAGTAAAAACTACTTTGCTGGCAGTCCCTCACCAGCTAAATTTCCCACAGCTTATAGCATGAGACCATGAAAATATATATACCCTTTAAGACAGCAGTCATACCCTTTTTAATTACTCCTAAGCTCAGAGATGATTATCAGACATGACTATGTTCAGTATAGGATTATCTAAAACAAAAATTTGCAAAAGAGGTTAACTGAGAAGAAAACCAGAATGGTTTAGCAAACGAGAGCACAGTCACTTGGCAGGAGTATGAAGTGATTAGGACTGTAGTCAGTGAAAGACTGTGCAGTGCTTTCTACTTTGCTACATATAAAGTTACATGGAACGGGGTTAAAAACTGACTTTCATCACAGCATGGAGCATGGACTTTGACATCAGTTTTAAGCCACATAGTCAAATTAATTCTCAATTAACAATCTGATATGAAAAATAAATACTTCTCCAATATCACTCATAAAGTACTATGAATATACTATCCTTGGCAGTAATATAAATTTGATACATTTCCTGAAGATACTGCTAAAACTAAAATGGTAAACTACATAAATCAATATATATTTGTAATAAGTGGTCTAGAAAATATTAAGGTCTTGACTGATGCAGTATTTTTTTAAAAATGTCACCTTTCTTACGTTACCTTTGCTATATGTTCCAGCCATCGACCTAGGGCAATAAACACAAAGAGCATAGGAGGCGTGTCAAAGAAGGTAATAGGGTTCACTTTGGCCCTCTCATACATTGCGACCAGAAGAATAACCAGAGAGTAGGCAAACGCAATGGTGGTTGCCAGCACAATGAGCACATCCATATTTGCTGTCTTATGCTTCAGTGCTTTGTAAGCTTGAATGTAGAAGTACCAGCCTCCACAAAACTGTAACAGATGAGTAATAATTACTAGATTTCCTTAGACACAGAAATTCATATGCATACCTAAATAAACAGCATAAAGTATTAATATTTTACATCCTTTGCCTTGTAACTAATCCATAAACACTAAGAGGATTATTTTTGTTGTTGTTATAGAGCCTCATTTGTATCCCAGGCTGGCCTTGAACTTGACAAGATCATCCTGCCTCATGTCCCAACTCCTAGAATTAAAGGCATGCACCACCATACTTGACTGTAAGGGGGAGATTTTGAGCTAAAGCAAGTTTACATTTTAGCAGAATTACCTGCCGAAGAAGGGCTTCAAATTGCTGTGCAAGACACCGACGGACATCCTCTATGATCCAGAGGATACTTCATACCATAAAGAAATTCGGGTGGCTATTATATTTTTCTTTTTTATGCTAGCCTAAACAAGTAAACTAGAAAATAAGTTTACACATTTTGAAAAGGGCTTTTTAAAAATATATCAAACTTAGCCCCTTTCCAAAAGTCAATCGCAAGCCCTGGGTTCTGTTGGGAAGTATAACAGGAGAGCTTGTGCAATTCGTACTGATTAGTTGCTAGTACTATTGCCTCTCGCTTTGCTTTGGGGTTTTTGGTGCTGCTGGGTTCTCAGTATATGAGGCTAATAATCTACCAACTACACCCTCAACCCCACTTTTAAACTTTTAATGGAAATCAAT
Source organism: Phyllotis vaccarum (assembly GCA_033318265.1). NCBI lineage: Eukaryota > Metazoa > Chordata > Mammalia > Rodentia > Cricetidae > Phyllotis > Phyllotis vaccarum. The sequence continues at coordinate 54,892,119 of JARWLC010000013.1, forward strand.
AAAGGGGGAAAATTTCTTAAATGGAAGTGTAACTTTTTAGAGTAAAAAATTATCTCAAAATAACGGTAGAAAAGCGTAGAAAGTGAATAATTAAAGAATCAGAAAGAAATATAAAATTTTATATGACAGCAAACAGAAATGCCCAGTTTAAAAAAATCAAACCTTTTTCCTGCTTTATTATGAAATAATATTCTTGGAGATTAAATAGAATATATTAGCTACTTTAAAGTATCATGTATAAAATGATCCAACTTCTGGCTGTTGTCTATTTAACAGTGAAAAATAAAACAGTGCCTACCACATTTTGGTTATTTTTCTTCATCAACAAATACACTTGCTACTATGTCACTTGCCTGTACAGGTAGACACAATAAAAGGGACAGCAAGTTCATAATGGACAGTCCTGGCAGAATCTGATGCTCCAGGAACATAGAAGAATGGATCTTGATCATTTCTTCATTGCTCATATTCTGATTATGGTGAAGAGTTGCAAGGTGGTGATCCATAACCATCATATATATCATCAGCCCCATTACAGGAATACAGAAAAACAGGCTCACAAAGAAAGACCTTCTCCATCTTATATGGAAAACAGTTTTAAAAGAAAAAAAAATTACATGTTAGTGAGTACCTAAAAGTTAAAATATTTCATGTACTATAGGGAAACTGGGTGTAACTATCTCACCCAGTATAAGAATGATATCATGGGGTTGCGGCAATGGCTCAGCAGTTAAGAGCTCCTACTGCTTTTGCAGAAGACCCAAGTTCAATTCCCAGCACCCATATCAGCTTATAAGCACCCATAACTCCCGTACCAGCAGATCCAACACTTTCTTCTGGCCTCTTCAGGCTCCAGCCTACAGGTGGCATACACATATACATAATTTTTTAAAGTAAATCTTTAAAAATGCTATAGTAAAAATTGATATGCAAATGGTATTTCTAAAAGGAATTGAAATGTTTTTTTATTTACAATTCAAAAGTACTTACTGTTTTATTTCTCGTTTATGATCTAAGTGGCTGGCTGACCGATCCTTCTTGACCAAAGAAGCTTCAAAACCTAAGCTCTAATGAAATTCACAATAAAAATGTCGTTTCAGTCAATGCAGAAATACTCTAAGCCATGCAGTTATCACTTGGAACAATTCAATTCGGGGGTGGAGGGACATGAAGTTGTCAAGACCTTTCTGCTGTTGACTACTTTGGTTTCTGATTTTACAAAGAAACTAATAGCTCATTGATTTTTAGCTACTGTCCATCCTTTTGCTCTCAAACTAGCAATTTCACTCAAATACAGTAGTGGTTTTCACAACAGTGCACAAAATCTAGCCCTATATTATTACACACACTGACCAAGGCCTCACCTACATAGCTTTCATTTTTGTTCCCTCATAAGAAGAACATGAACAAAAATCTTTTCCCCCAATACAACTAAGTATAAAAAGATAACTACAATGAACTAAGATGCACACAGACTTAGACAGTTACGATGCTGTGTTTTCAACTTGGTGAAAGAGCTGTTTCAGGGGAACAGCTGCCATCTTCTAGCTGTTAGCAGTGTAACATGGTGAAAAGAGCAAATGTGAGCTCTGGGGGCAGGGTGATCAGGAACAGGTCTCATGGGACTCAACAAGTAACTTCGAGTTGTTTCACCTCTGAAATAAGATGGCAGCCCTATTCAGTACCTGCTGAGGATGGCTAGGGTAGGTACTCAGTAACGCCAGCTTCACGGATGTCAATGGCATTGCTGCCCAAATGAATAACTGAAATATAATAAGCTTTCAATGATCCGACCACCAGCTTCATAGCACACTGAAACTTTGCACCTAATATGCATTACTGCTTAAGACACACAGATGAACTTAGCACAAAGGGAAGGGGTTGGTATCGTAACTTCTACTCGGGATGGTTTTTGGTTTATCATGTTCTCTTTTGCTTTAACAAACCATAACTCATTGCAAAGTGATTAGCTTGAACCTTCCTTATAAATTGCATGCTATATCCATTGCCTAAATACCTTGATAGATAGTTCTATCTTAAATCTATTCACAATTTAATAGTGCAAATGTACTTTTGGCTAAATGTCCCTGATGAAGGCCATGGCAGGAAGAACAAAAGCAGACGGGCTTATCCTAATATTCTTATGTGGACTAGTCAAAGGGGTTAGAGTCTTTTCATTGTCTCTATCTAATGCAAGCCAAATGTGATCCCAGGAAGTGGCTGACTGGAAAGGTAAGACAAATAAAGCAAAGTCACGGCACTTACTTCAATGGCATGAATAATATCTCTGGGGCCAATAATTTCTGGATCATATTTAATATGTGCTTTGTTGGTTGCCAAGGCCACAGAGCAGTAGAAGATCCCTTTATGTTTTGTGAGAGTAGACTCAATTTTGTGGACACAGGAGGCACATGTCATTCCTCTTACCTGTTTAAAAATAAAGCCTTTATTGAAAATATCCTCTTTCTTTGATTAAAAAGGAGTTAGTACTTCTAACTAAAAGTACTATCATATAGACAGGATTGTCTTACAAGGTTTTATCTGTGCAATTAGTATACTTTTTATATATATTTTGAATTCTGTTTTTATGAGAGACTTCTACCTCTGCTGTATTATCAGGGATAATGACAAAGATGAATACTTGATTCTGAAGATAAAAGTACTAAGCTATACATATATTAAAAGCCATGGAGCTGTACATTTTCAGTGCATGGATTATATGCGTTATACCTTATCTTGATAAAAAATTTAATAAAGAATAAAGAATTCTAATTTTTGTTGTGTACATATATGGTGTATGTATATGTGTTCATGTATAGGAAATTGTGTGTGTGTCTATATGCATACAGATGTGTGGAGGCCAGAGGTTGTAAATGAATATCTAACTTAATTGCTTTACTTTATTGACTGGGATTAACTGAAGTAGCATTTCTAGTGAACACAAAACCTTTTCGGGCTTTCAAAGGCACCATAATACATATGGCACGTACTCAAGTGCACACACACACACACACACACACACACACACACACACACACCCACACACACACACACACATTTGTACCATGAGTATGTACAGTGCTTTTACAAGCCAGAAGAGGGTGCCAAATACCCTGGAACTGAGTTATAGATGGTTGTAAGCTACTGCATAGGTGCTGAGGATTGAACTTGGGCCCTCTAGAAAAACAGCCAGTGTTCTTATCTGTTAAGCCATCTGTCCAGAGCACTGAAAATCTTTTACGTAAATAAGGGCTAGAGAGACAGCTCAGTAGTTAATAGTACTTGCTGGTCTTACTGAGGACTCAAGTAAGTTGACATAAATGCCTGTAATTCCACCTCCAAGGAATCACACATCCTCTTCTGGCCCCCTGCAGATACTTGCACATATGTAGAATACATACAAACACACATATGTATAAATAAAAACGGTTTAAGTAAAAATTTAAAATATTGTTTAAATTCCTCCATAAAAGCAGGACAACTTTTAACTTTCTTAACCAATTTGCTTTTCAACTTGTAGACATCCAGGCAGCATTTACTCAAAACCAAATCAGAGGAACTTTGATAACAGCAAGTTGTGTGGCATCTGTTGCACTCTTGTCTCTTCCTTTCCATTCTGTGGGAGGGAACTAAAAGCCTATGACCATGAAGAAAAACAACAGCAGAGCCCTGGACATCACAGAACAAAGGGTTCATTCAGAGCCTCCTTTCCAGAGAGCTGTTATCATTTCACCTGTCATACGGTTCTTGGAGACATCCCCTGCAAGAATGTCTGCCCTTGACTGAATGACTGGAATTCACTGAGTGCAAAAAGCCTCCTTCCTGGGAAACATTTCTTAGCAAAGTAATGCTTTCATTGTTTAGAGGAAGTAGACACAAGCTTTCGTTCCCAACCAAGAAGTTATTTCCAATTAATAACCATTCACTAAGTTTTTTCAAGAGTCTCTGGGTATCCAAACCCCACTTAAGCACAGGCCCCATGCCCAGCGGTAGATGGTCAACACAAAACAAACTCAAAAATAGTTTGACATTTGTTGTCTCAAATTGCTCTGTTTAAGCTTTCTTTTACCGTATTGATCTTTTTTCTAGTATGTTCTGGTTTCCGGTTTTGTGTTTTTCTGGTTTATGACTGTGTGTGTGCATGTGTATGCCTTTCTCATGCTCTTTATTAGTTTCTTTTTTATTTCATTCATTTTGTTTTATTCTTGTTTATCTCTTATATTTGTCTGTTTTCTTGAGAGAAGAATATCTGGAAGGGTGGGGAGGAGATGAGGGAAGGAAAGCCATGATCAGAATATATTGTATGAAAATATCTTTGTTTTCTATAAAAATAAATATCTTTTGCTTGTTTTTTTCTAATTTTAATTTAATTCATTAGTTTTTGAGAATTTCATACAATGTATTTTGGTCATTGTAACCTCCTTTCCCAGCTCATCCACACCTTCTTCCCTACCCAACTTTTTGTGTCTTGTTTTTTTAAATTCATCAGGTTAGATGCTGAGACTATGAGCACACGAAACCACACCCCACTGTTTTAAATGCATTTATTTATATAGTGTTTGAGGATGACTTTCCACAGTCAGTTTGCTCCTTTCATCATGTAGGTCACAAAGACTAACCTCTGATCCTTAGACTAGTCGGCAAGCACCCTTAATGCCTGGGCTTTCTTGGCAGCCCCTGCTCCCATTTTGTTTTTGAAGAAGATATTAATTCCATGTAGTGCTTGAAGACTGTCATTAAGACATAGTCTTCTATCTTCCTTCATTTTCATTATACGCCCTATTTTCCAAGCTTTTTGGCTACCTATACAATTTTTCTCTGAAAGCCTCTCCAAGTTTCTGTTAGAGGATTATTAATCATAGATAAGTTCCTACTTACAACAAGTTCCAAAACACCATCCCCTTCATTGGCATTTTCCATCACTGTGGCTCCAAATCCAAGCTCTCGGATAAACTCAGCTATCACTGGAGGTTGGATAACAGCTGGGTTATATCTTACTTCTGCTTTGCCAGCCATCAGGGCTACAAGTACGGAATATATACCTGGGAACATTGATAAGAAAAACAATGCAGGTAATACACTTTACAAAAAAGAATAAAGCTATAACTACTTCTCATATTTTCCAGTTAGCCGCAAGGTCTTAAAGAAAATTTGCATAAATTTATTGCTCAACTTTTGATACAAGACTTAAACCCAAATAATATAAAACTGTTTTAAAAGGTGGCCTTAGTTCTTTAAGCTTATCATATAAAGTTTTAATTATATATTTGTAAAGGGGAGAGCTACATGATACACCTTCACTGATCTTAAACAATTATTAATAGCATTTGGCTCACCTATTGAAAGAAAGGGTCTCACTATGCAGACCTAACTGGCATGGGACCTGCTATGTAGACCATGCTGGCCTTGAATTAGAGCTCAGAGAAACCTACTTGCCTCTGTGTTCCTAGTGCTAAAGACATGTACCACTACATCTAGTTCATCTTCTTATTTTATTTTAATTTTTAGAGACAGAATCTTGCTGTCACTCAGGCTAACACAAGATTTCTAGACACAAGCTGTCTTTCTGCCCCAGCCTCCCAAATGGCCAAGAGCACAGCGGCCACAACAACTGGGTCTTTTTCATCTATATTCTTACCAATTCTGCTCCCAACCCTCTATCCCGATTATCTTGAAGCAAATCCCAAACACCCTATTACTTTGTGTACAAGTATTTAAATATGAATCTCCAAAATCTCCCTATAAACAACCACACTGGGACTAGGAATGCAGTGGTAGAACACTTGCTTAGTATGTGTGAGTTTCAGTCACACACCATATAAACATCACTTTCACATCTAAAACAATTTTCTTAAACCTATTCACTTAACAATTTTCTGTCTAAATGAGGATCCAAATAAGATTAATATATTACAATGAGATAAATCTATACCTTGTAGGAAAAAAAATCACTTTTAGAAACTAATAAAACCTGGGCTAGGGATGCAGCTCAGTTGATAGAGTGCTTGACTAAAACACACAAGACCCTGAGTCCTATCCAATAAAAGTGTGCACAGTGGTAAATGCTTGTGATCCTAGCACTTGGGAGGTAGGGGTAGGAAGATCAAGAATTCAAGAATATCTTTGGCTACAAGAGGAGTTTGAGGAGTTTTTATCTATATGATAAAACAAAAACCAAAACCAAGTCTTACCTAAGAGAAAAGAAGGGATGCCACACTTGGGAAGTCACTGAAGTTATAGTCAAGAATCCAAGAATGTATCAGTGTATCAGTATACACCCCATGATACTGTCAAATGACAGTCATTTAAACATTCTCAAGCTTTGCTGTCTTTCAGTAATCTCACAAGGTACAGTGTAACTTGTTAATAAAGTGAATAAATTCACTTTCTGATAGAAATGCTGTTTGTAGACGTACACTTCTGTTAAGAATTTCTACTTCTCTAGGTCAGCTAGGACTGACAGGAAGATACTAACAGCACATAACAAGAACAACTCTTTCAGGGGATCTATGCTACTTGGGAGAATACTTATAACAAAAATTAGGATCAACAATCCATAGGTCACTGGGCAATTGTGGCACACACCTTTAATCCCAGCACTCAGGGGGCAAAGGCAGGTGGATCACTGTGAGCTGCAGCAGTTCCAGGCCAGAAAGGGCTATATAGAGAGACCCTGCTTTAAAAATAAGAAAGAGAATAATAATATAGATGATGTAAGAATAAATCTTTGTGTTTCTGTTTAATGTGGTTAGTAGCCCAGCAAAAACAGAATATAACTTTTTAAATTTCAAAAAGCAGTTATTTTAACAAATCTCTCATGCATTTCTGCTGATCTTTTTCATCTTGGAGGTGGTACTGGGAAATTGAACATAAACTTCACAGACGCTAGACATGGTGCATGCACTGCCAATGAGCTGTGCTGTTCGGGAGTTTCATTTGAAGTAATGTAATGCAGAGTTAATGAGAAGCCCAAGACTTCTTAGTTCCACTGACTAAAGCCAACAATGTGTCAAGGTGGTTAAAAAAAAAAAAGATGATGGGGTTAACTGAGAGAATCAACTTAACACATTTTAAAATGGGGGCTGGGAGTGTCACTTAGAATCCAAGCATGTATTTTGCTTTTACAAAGCCCAGAGAAGACAATTATAACTGGCATTGACACTGTCTCATGAAAAGAAAATGTAATGTTTCTCCAACGGGAACTCTTCAAACTTCCTAGGCAGTCATTTACTTGTCATTTTATTCCCTATCTCCCTTTCATCTTTCCTTTTCTGTTTTGAAATAGGCTTTCACTATGTAGTGCTAAGGTGTCCTGGAACTGGCTGTGCAGACCAGGCTGACCTGAAATTCACAGAGATCTGTCTGCCTCTCCCACTCTTTCTTTTAAATTAATCAGATAAAGCTCTGACTGCATATCCATTCAGGAAACGTGGGGGCTGAAATGAATAATGCACAAATAATCGAATGAAGATATCACAATGAATCAAAAACATATGTTTTACATCTCACAAAAAATAATCTTCTGGTCTTATTATAAAAGATGATGTGCTAATTACACTTGAAATTATTTCCTCAATTATCAGCATATGCTTGCCACATTAATCCTTACTTCCTTATCCAGCCCTTGTGAGTAACATCTATCAAGACACCTAGGGTTAGGGCAGCCTAAGCACCAAATATAATACTTTGGTCTCATTAAACAGAATCACATTATCTATATGGTTAATTAAGCTACTATGCTATACTGAAACATCTATAAATATGAATATACATTTGAGCTAAAACATCTGAGTGACTGAAGAAAAACTGTGGTGTTGATTTTTGAAGATTTTATAACCTGAAGTTAAAATACATGATACTAAGCAACTTTCCTGCCACAAGGGAAGATCAGACGTTAAACTGTTAGGAGAGACAATATATTCAACACAAACATGGTTTGGCTCTGGTGCTTTATATAGGTAAGACAATATCTCTTATTCATTATCACTTTTAAGCAAAGCTTTAACAAAAAAATGTAGTTTCTTATAGCCCATTATAGCCATGGTTCATAATAGTAATGCTATGTATTTCTTTTAGCTATAAAGTTCTCAGTAAATTTTATTGGCACTAAAATGTGACCATAAGATAAATGAAATAACACTAAGAAAAACTACCAGAAATTCAGGGTTGTTCTGTGCATTGAGAATTTTGTTTATGAAGTCTTGAAAAGAATTAGAACCATGGTCACAAAATGCAAATGGGACAGAATTTGGAAATAAGTACATAAAATAACACTTAAATATGTCTTACCTTCTTCTCTTCTTAAATTCCTCTCAATGTTTGCTACACATGAAGCACAAGTCATTCCAGAGACTTGTATGTAACACTTGCTATGAACTGCTGTCATATTATCTGGCTCATTAGTTGAGGGCAAAAGCGGTGTTTCCAATGAGGGCTGAGCTATCACTACCAATGGCTCATTTGTGTCTGTTGAAAAAGAAAAGGTTCTTTTCATTTGCGCTATTAATTACTCTCTGGCTGCCACCTTGTCATATATCACAATCCACACCTCCAGGCCTGCCAATTCGTTTCTTTCAAATCAGTAAAGTCCTAAAATCCCTCAACAAATACACTGTTATTACCCTTTCAGTTTAAATTTCTTTAGTGCCCACCCAGGTCCCAAGAAAATCTGACCCAAGTAAATATATAAAACTTTTATTACATCAGATTCTTCTAGCCATTATCTCCAAACCCAGACCCAAGTAGAGAATAATTGGTTAGCAGACAGTTCTTATGCTTGTATTTAATGGGCATTATCATGTTGACAATCTGTATACTGACATTAAAAGAGTGCTCCCTTATCTATGGGAGATACTTTTCAGTGGCTAAATGAAAGAATCAAAAGTACCACCACCCTATGGTGTGTGTGATAATTTTTAATTTATATATGCGGTACAGTCAGGGTTTAACAACTGATAGCAAACAGATTATAACAATACACTGTTATTGAGCCATCTCGAAAACCTTGTCACATGGCTTTTGGCACAGTGTATCACATACAGGTATAAAGCATCATGTTGGGTCTGCCTTAAGTTTTTAGGCATTTTTATACACAGTGGTGGCTATTGCCAAAATAGGAAGTGGAATTTCAGTGTGCTGGGGCATGCCCTTAACCCTAGCATTAAGAAGGTAAAGATAGTTGCATCTCATCTCTGTGTGTTCAAGGCCAGTCATGTCAATATAGTGAGTTTCATACCGACCAGCAAGGGCTACATAGCAAAACCCTATCTCAAAAAAAAAAAGGTAGAATTTCAGTGACTGGACAATTTCCTGCTGTTAAAAGCCACATGAAGAAACAAAATAGGAATACAAAAACATTAGGGATATCAAAGAAAAAAATGATGATTACCTAGCAAGACAGCATCAAATCCCATGTCTTCAATTGCTTCTCGCAAGGTTTCTGCAGAGGTTAGTAGAGGATCATATTCAACAGTCCCGGTACTATTTGCGAGGGAAACATGGATGGATTTTACACCTGGCTTTTTTGATATGACACCCTCTATAGACTGCACGCAAGAATTACAAGTCATGCCATTAATGTTAATCACAGTTTCTTGGGTCAGAGGCTGGCTAACTAAGTTCAAAGGCATCTTTTGAAGAGATGAGCCGGAGGGAGAGTTGGAGGTACTTTCAACTTCATTTGCAATACTAACTCTGTATTGCCCTGGTGAAACAGCCTCTATTGCTTTTCTCAGCATTTCTGGAGTGACTGAGTTTGCATTGTACTTTACAATGGCTGACCTATTCTCTAAAGAAACAACTATACTGCTTACATACTGGAGTGTAGATAAAGTACTTTCGATATTTGACACACACGATTGACAATGCATGCCCTCTATGATGAACGTGGCTGTTGAATCACTGGGATATGATGGGCTCTTTTGCTGTGGTCCTTCTGGGGATTTGACTGGTGTGTTCTTCAGACGCTCAACATCAATGGCTCCCAATTTGAGGTACTTGGGCTGCTTTTTTATGAAGGCTGGGAAGCCCACAGCTTCAATCTGCTTCTTTATTTCTTCTGCTGTGATCAGATGAGGTTGATAAACAATAGCAGCTTCTTGGTTGTCTAGGGATACTAAGTAATAAACAGAAACATACTTAACTTAGTTATTCCTGAGTCATTTCAGAGTCAATTGCTGTTTCTCACTCTACTCAAGGTTTTTTCTTAGATTCTTTTACGTGTTTCAGAAATGGGATTGACATACATTGGAAACAAGAAAAGACATGACCATTGTTCCTGAGGTTTCCACATTTCTGCATTGCTCTGGTATAAATATACTAGAGGTAAAGAACACCCCAGGCAGGCTGTTCAGGAAGCCTGAACTCTACATATTGTTACTGCAGCTGCATTTTCTACTAAAGTTCAAGACTCTTATAACCTTTCATTATAATCATTAACTTCACTAACATTAATCTTGGACTTCAATGAAGCAGGAAGCAATTGCAGGCCCACGGACTCAAAATTCATACTTGGGAAAAAAGCAAAGAGTTTAAAAATGAAAACACAATATCGCTTTACAAAACAAGCAAAAAAATTGACACCAGATAAGTTACCTTTAATTCGCTGAACACCTTGAAGCTTCCCAACCTTGCCTTCAATGGTGCTTGTACATGAATGGCAAGTCATCCCTTCCACTTTCATCTTCAACATGACTTCCCCTGTCTGAGGAACGCTGTGCTCTTCATAAGCTCCTGACTTTCTCTCCTGACTTCCCATGTCTAAACTGAGGTCTGGAACCAGCTCCATGATCTGACTGGCACTCACTATAGAGGGGATTATGGTTACTACTGCAGTTCTTTGCTGAGGAGAAATCTTAACGCCAGTCACACCCTTGGTCTTGAGCAATGTGCTTTGGATATGGTCCCATGGCAGAGTCAGTGGAGCAGTAACAGTCAGAAACACAGTATTGGTTAAAACAGGGAGAGGGTTAGCATTGTGGAGAAGAGCATCAAAGCCCATGTCATTGATGGCTTCTTGGAGAGTCTTTGGAGTCTGAAGTTTAGCATCAAAAATAATAGTTGCACTTTTTTCTTCTAGTGAAACCTTTTAGAAAAAAAATTTCAAAAGTTAGTTTAATTCAATAGGAATTAAGAATATCATATCAATTAAAGATGAGCAGTGGTGGCACAGGCCTTTAAGCCCAGCACTTGGGAGGCAGAGGCAGGCAGATCTCTGTGAGTTTAAGGTCACCTTGGTCTACAAAATTAGTTCGAGGACAGTCAAGGCTACATAGTGAGACCCTGTCTTGGAAAAAAAATACAGAATAAAAGGGAGGAAGTGATGATGATGATGATGATGATAATGATGATGAAGAAGAAGAAGATCAATGATCAAGAGCTAAGCCCTCCTGAGCCATCTCACATTCCAAAGCTTAGCTCCAGGGCACATAGTTCACACACTGGCCTTCCCTGTCAAGTGGAGCTCTCACTTCTCAAAGAAGCTTCTTTTCTGTAGCAGACCAAGACTATTACAGAACATCCACAACTGGTCAAAATGCAGAGTACCATGAGGTACTCATCCCCAACTGATACATCTGCAACACAAATCCCACACGTAAGGCTCAGAGGAATATTGCAGGAGAGAAGACAGAAAGAAATACAGGATATCTGCTAAGTGAGAGTGTCTTCTATGCATGACAAGAAAGATGAGTCCATGAAACCACAACAATATGGCTGTTTAAAGAAGACCCACAATGACAATAACAATTGACATGGCAATGTAGATGGAAGAAATCTTATAAGCCCCGCCCCCCCAGGTATAGAGATACAGCCAAAATAATGGTTGTTGAGAGATGGAGAATCAGTCTTCTGAAGGATGGTGATCATCCCTAAACATATGAGCAATATGAAATGGACTTGTGTGTGTATGTGTGTGTGTGTACATGTAGCAATAATAATTAAAAAAGAAAGAGGTCATTGTAGGGGGATTATGTTGTTCCATTGTAAATAACTGTTCCACCCACTAGTTTAATAAAAAGCACTGATTGGCCAAAGGCAGACAGGAAGTGTGGGCGGGGCTACCAGACTAAGAAAACTCTGGGAACAGGAAGAACAGAGAGAATGCCAGACAAGCCAGAAGAAGCAAAGGACAACTATGCTGCTCTGAGAAAAAGTACCGAGCCCCATGGCTGAACAGGATAAGAATCATGGGTTAGATTAAGGGTAAAGAGTTAGCAAATTAAATGCCTGGGCCTTAGGCCGATCAGCCTAAAACCATTGTATGCATCTGTGTGTCTCTACGGGTCTGCAGGTCTGTGGGTCTGTGGGTCTAAACCTCAAGGCTAGGCCCAAAAGTCCAGGCCAGAAACCTCCTACTACAGGTCATAAATTTGAGAGGGAGTGTAGGGAGACATGGGGGGAATTAAAGGGGGAAGAAGGGGTAGAAATGAGGTAAATACCCAAACTCATGGACAAAATTTTCAACAGAATAAATTTTAAAAGTAAAATAAAATTGGAGACTATTAGTCATACCACATTCAAGAAAAATGAAATAAATAACAGCACTAAAAACTAGTGTTTCTCAATTAAGTTTTCGCCTTTACTACTCTTGTTGGAAAGAAACACAAAACGTTTTATCTACCTAAAAGAGCAATGTGTAGTAGGCTTTCATAACTGTGGTATCAATCAGGTATGTAAAGTATGTGTACTGACATAAAATTTCACCATAGAATATAGATTACACTTTCCTAACATATCCTTTCATAAATTTTTGCAACATGTCACACAATACTGATGAGGACCGGAGTTCATATCCTAGCACCTACATCACAATTCATACATTCAGCACACACCTTTTAGCTTAGCTCAGAGTGAGGCAGGGAAAGGAAGATTGTTGGGCTTGCTGGCTTCTGTAGCTGAGAGAAATGTAAGGAAAAAACTTGCCTCAAAAGGAAAAGGGAGAATATAGTAGATGAGGATGCTAGGAGCTCTCTCTGGCCTTTGAGCACATGAGCCCTCACACACACACACACACACACACACACACACACACACACACAGAGAGAGAGAGAGAGAGAGAGAGAGAGAGAGAGAGAGAGAGAGAGAGAGAGAGAGGGTGTGCTGGGGGTATGACCCCATATTTTCCAAGGTTTTTATAAGTAGGAAAATTCTTTTTAGCAGTAATGCTATAAAATAACGTAAACAAGGAACAGCTAACATTTACTAAGTACTTGTTAAGTGTGCCAGGAAAGGAGATTCTTAGGACATAACATGGCATACTCATGTGGACCAACACTAGGATACAGAATATAGAAGGTGGCTAACCATTGGTCCCTGACACTATGGCTCAGAAAAGACTCCTTAGAGGAGAGAATGCCTATTAAAAGACAAAGGGAGTCACTCCATATGAAGAAACTACAAATAAATGAAAGCACAAAGGTAGAAAAATATGAGCCTAGGAATGAAAGAATTGCTCTATTATGGGATCTTATGTCAATAATAATTTGTAATTTACCTTAATGGTAATAGAGTGTCATGAAAAAAGTTTCACAGGGGTGGGGGGGTGGAATGAGATCTGTATCTTAAAGAATCATTGCAGAGACAGTATAGAAGATGATGAGGTGGTTGGAGAGAACAATTAGGAGGCTACTCCAATTGCAACAGCATAACACATAAGTTGAGTTAAGACATATGCATGAGGTAAAAGGGAACAGAGGCAGTTCCAAGACATGATTAGCAGAGCAAGACACAACAACAGATAGGCTTGGTAAGATAACCTGGATTGTCTTGCTGGGGCCAGTGGGCAGATGGTAGTGATGTTAAATGATATGAGAGAGGAGGGAAACGAGAATTTAGAAGGTTAGAAGGAAGAGATAAATGATTAATTTAATGCTACAACTGTTCATTTTGATATAACAGTAGAGTAACATTTAAATGACACTTAAAAGATAGGTGTCACTATTAATAATTCTTAGTATATAGCTTTGTTCCATACAACAAAAATAATGCAAGTTTTTAAAGTAATTTAAAGTAGGAAATGTTGTTTTAAATCTTCTGTGATAATTGTACTGTTAAATATTTGTTTGCTTTAATTTTTTTAGATTTTAAAAAATATGTATGAGGGGCTGGAGAAATGGCTCAGTGGTTAAGAGCACCAGCCAGAGTACTCGGGTTCAATTCCGAGCACCTACATGGCAGCTCACAACTGTCTGTAACTCCAGTTCTGACACCCATGCCAAAACACCAATGCACATAAAAAAATTTTTAAATTCATTTAAAAACATGTGTACGGTTGTTTTGGCTGCATATATGTCTGTGCAAAATGTGTGTTTAGTGCTTCAGAAATCAGAAAAGATCATAGTATCCCTTGAAACTGGAATTACAGGTAGTTGCTAGCTATCATTTGGGTTCTGAGAATCAAAACCAGATCTTCTCAGAGTGCAGACGGTGCTCTTAAACACTAAGACAGCCTCCTTTTGCCTCATTTAATGAGCTTCATTTTTTTATTTCTTCCTTTAGCTTTGTAACTGATAGTGCATTTGACAAAACAAATAAATTGAAATATGATCATGGCATGGAGGTTCCTAAGGCTCAGATAACTATAGTTAGGTAACTTTTCCTAATTGTGGAGGAGAGCACTAGTATGAGTAATCCAAAACAGAAATGGGAAAATAATTTATATTGGTTTTAGATTATACCATATGTCATTTACTACAAAAAGAAGAAAATTAGATCCATGCATGGTGATGCACTCCTATAATTCCTGTATTTAGAGGGGATGAGGTGGTAAGATTGTGAGTTCAAACTCAGCATGGCTATAAGATAAATTACAGTCCAGCCTGGAAACAAAGTTCTCTTTCAAGTAACTGGGTTTCAATTCCCAGTGCCCATACGACGGCTAACAACATCTTATACTTCCAGTTCCAGGGATCCAATATCATCTTCTGGCTCCATGGGCACTAAGTATGGTAGGCAAAATACCTATATACACAAAACAAAAATAAATAAAACTTAGGAATGGAAAATCTGCTGAGGAGATACTCTTGCAGAGGACCCTTGCTCAATTCCCAGCACCCACATGGCAGCTCACAATCTCATTTGTAGCTTCAGTTCTAGGGGATCCAATTCTCTCTAAAGGCACAGACCTACATGCAGGCAAAACACCCACATACATAAAATAAAATAAAAATTAAAACAAATATATATTTTCTCAAATTATAGTTTATAGACATAGATTTTTTAAATAAGATACACTATAATGGTAGCCACTATTGAATGAAAAGTCTTTGTTTTATTAAATAAATAGCTTTCTCTTAATCTCACTCGCCTGAAGTCCATATTCTTATTAAGCAAACAGATTCAAGTGCAGCTTAGTAGCAGTATATTTCCTTAGTCTGCAAGGACCTAGGGTAATCCTGAGTGTTGTAAAGAAAAGGCTTAAATAACTTAGACAGTCTAGCTAAAGGAAAAGAGGGGGAATAGATCAGTGGTTGTCAGGGCCTATGTATAAGCTTTAGGCAGTACAGGGAATTTTCAGCAGTGGTGGCACTTTGTTGCATGGTGGTGGTGGTGGTGGTGGTAGTGGTGTTTAATGCATTTCAGATAACTGTTAGATGGGGTAGGAACCTTCAGGAGTTAAACTGCCATATTAACATCCCTTCAAATAGTTCTTTACCTTTCTTTTCAGCTAAAACTTTATGATACAAACTGAACATGCCCAGAAGCATTCCTGTACTAACTTTTTGAATATTCTCTACCACCTTAGGCTAATCATGCCTCAAACTTTGTCTATTATGTTTCCTTCTTAAATTATAATCTTAAATTTATCATACTCAGGATTATACTGTTTAACTGAGTGAGCGTGCTCAATAATGGGTCTACCCCTGTATGAAAATATGTAGGCTTTCTGAATATTAAGCTTCATTGATAACACACAAGCACTGTGATGGAAATAATTACCCCAAACACCTTCCATACTATAGGTATTATATCTTTCTCCACTCCTTTATATTTGCTTGTGCATATTTTGGCTTTTGTACTTACCAAGATGGAAACCTATCCTATTTGATCACATTCACAAAATGTAAATGTAAATTTATAAAAATAAAATTTTTAGCATTCACAATCAATAACACTCACAAAAATAAAAATGACTAGCAAGCATGAAGCTCTGATTTTAACGCAAAAATAAGAAAAAAATTAAAGGAAAATTGCATGAGTAAAGGAAACTCAAAGCCAGATCTCAGGGAAAGGCTGAAATATCAAAGAGAGGAAACACACAGTCAAATCTCACTCATTATCTTCCAGTTTCCTCAGCCTGCTCCTCGTGGCTTCTACTGCCTCAATCTGTCTTTCTATGCCTGCCTTAAATACCCTCTTCACCCAGTTGTTTCACATCCAGGTTAAGATTAAAGGCGTGGGCTACTACTATTTGGTAGTTAGCCTTAAATTCACAGAAACACAGAAAAATCTCTGTCTCTGGAGTTAAGGGATTAAAGACCTGGCATCACTACTGCCTGCCTGGAAGCCTGGAACTCCCTCTATAAACCAAGCTGGCCTCAAACTCAGATCTGCTGGGATTAAGGGTATAGGTCACCACTCCCAGGTATTCCCTGTGCTGGGATTAAAGGTTTAAATCATCACTCTCTGATTCTCTTGGATTGACTGTGGGTAGATCTCTTTGATATTTCAGATTGGTTTTTATTAAATTTGAAACATATCACCACAAAAGTTCTAATTATATACCTAAAAAGGGTTAATATAGTTAAATGGCAAATTTTTATACAGGGTATCTATGGTTCATGCTCCTTTAAAGCTCATAACCATCCCTCATCGGCCTTCTGAATGCAGGAATTATAGGTATGTGCCTCCACATCTAGTTCTAAATGACAATTTTCTAAAATAAATTCAAGTAAGGCCAAAAATTCAGTAGCTGAGCTTCACTATCTACAATTGGAGTGCTCACAATGGCTAGCTAGTGCATGTGATATCACATATAAAACACTTCCATCACTCCTGAAGATTCTTGCATAGCCCTGCTGTGGGACTACTGCATACTTAAAAGTACTAACTTAAAAGATTCTTTTCTTTTTAAGTTTCAATACATCATAGCCAATATATCTTATTAAATATTTTGTTACATTTTTTTCTATGGGGCAGGGAGTCCACATAGTGAGTTTGGGGCTAGCCTGGGCTTGACAAAACCCTGTTTCAAACAACAATAATACATATAAAGTAGTATTTCTCTATGTTATTCACTCGGCAGATGAGAAAGGCATGTTCCTATTTAGTTACTTCTGTTTCTATATTGATCTATGAGCTAGATGACCACGCTCAGGACAAATCACTTTGGGGTGTTAGCACTCAATTATAATGAAGAGACTTTAGAAACCTTAAAGTTTCAAAGGAAGCAAAATTTCAAGCCTCTTATTTTCTTTTGAGAAGAAAGTCACACAGTAGCTCAGAATCATCAAGAACAGCTCTGAGTGCCAAAACCTTGGGCAGGAAGCTAGGTTGGCATGTATTTATCTAACAAATATTTACTGAGTGTCCATTATGTGCTTGGCATTGTACTGGCTGTTAGAGGCACAATGGTGAGGAAAAGCAGGCAAGGCTGTGCAGAGCTGGAAATTGCTGGTAGCACTGTGATTCTTTGCCTGAGCAGCTCTCCTTTCACGTGCTCCTCTCATCTCTAAACCACTGCCTCCAACTCCCCACACTGTTCCAAAGTTTCTACAGACTTATTCAGTAGGAATCAATGCTGTAGTTTTATTTTTAGAGAAGCTATTTTCCATTATATCAAGAGTCCCTCTGAATGTAATCAGCACAGCCTACAGATTATGAGCACAGGAAGCACTGGAGACGGTGGAGTACAAACTACTCAGCAGAAGGGAGTAGTGCGAGAGAAGAAAGGGAAGTGAACTAATGGTACTCTGTGATCTTAGCAACAACAGGTGCAGTGGCGCCCACCTGCAACCTTAGCACTCAAGAGGTGCCCTCAACAGGAAGATCAGAACTCCGAGGTCATCCTATACTATATGCCAAGTTTAAGGCTACACACACACACACCACACACACACACCACTGCACTGCACCGCACCCTACCACCACCACCACAGCTACAATGTAGAAAGGTTACTAACTTTCCACATAACTATATTAGTGCTTATAATTTTCTGTGCCTCTTGAAATGCTAAACTTTAAATTCGGACAAAGCCAGGAATGGTAGCTCATACCTATAATTCTAACACTTGAGAGGCTAAAGCAGAAGAATCAGTGTATACTTGAGCCTAACCTGGAATACACAGTGAGTTCCAGGTCAACCTGCACTACACAATCAAAAATTCTATCCAAGAAGGGGGGAAGGGAAGACCCAGATGTAGTATATTTCTCTACATATAATTTCTATGTAAACTGTATGAATAAACGGTATCTTCTATTCTCAGAAATATAAAAAGTGAGAACTTTGGAAAAAAATCGTCCCACCTCAGAAAATATTCCTATTTTAGCTTGACTGTTCTATAAAAGTTTAAAATTGTGCCAGCAAGATGGCTTAGTGGATCAAAGCACTTACTACCAAATCTAAGATCCTGAGTTTGAGTCCCAGAACCAGTATTATAAAAGGAGAGACCCAAATCCAACAACTTGACCTTTATAATCCCCATGCATTTGTGTCATACACACACACACACACACACACACACACACACACAAGACAAAGGAAGGGTTTGTCTTACTACAGTAAGAGGTTTTTGGCCTGGACTTTCAGGCCTAGCCTCAAGGTTTAGACCCACAGACCCACAGAGACACAGAGATGCTTACAATAGTTTCAGGCTGATCACTCTAAGGCCCAGGCATATAACTTGCTAACTCTTTATCCTTAAACTAACCCATGACTCTTATCCTGTTCAGCCATGGGGCTCGGTACCTTTTCTCAGAGCAGCATAGTTGTCCTCTGGTTCTTCTGGCTTCTCTCTGGCATTCTGCCCTGTTCGTCCTGTTCCCAGAGTTTTCTTAGTCTGGTAGCCCCACCCACACTTCCTGTCTGTGTTTGGCCAATCAGCGCTTTTTATTAAACCCGTAGGCGGAAGAGTTATTTATAATGTAACATCTTAAATGCACCACAGAAGGGAGAAAGGGAGGGAGGAGGAGAGTGAGGGAGGGAGAAAAGAAGGGAAGGAAAAAGGCAGACCTGCGGACTGGCTGGTTGGTTTAAAAAGGCTAAATTTGGGATGGAGAGATGGCCAAGTGCACTGACTGCTTTTCTAGAGGACTTGGGTTCAATTCCTAACACCCACATGGAAGCTCACAATTGTCTATAACTCTAAGATCTTGATACCCTCACACAGACATACCTGCAACATAAACAGCATTAAAACCAACGTCTGCTTTTCTTTTTTACATTTCATTCACATCATGTTTTTGAGAAAGTGTCACATATAGCTCAGATTGGCTCTTAAACTCACTTTATGGTGACGAATGACCTTGAACTCCTGATCCTCCTACCTCCACTTCCTTGTGCTGGAAATTATAGGCTTATACCACCCGACAAGGTGAAACAATTTAGAAAACACATTTCCTGAGATTTTAGTAGAACTGAAAATTACACATTTCTGAGATTTTAGTAGAACTGAAATTAAGACTTTCTAGTGTCTCCCCATTTTAAAAGTCAACTTGGCATATATATATATATTTATATTTATATACACATATATATAACACTGTGTGTGTGTGTGTGTGTGTGTGCGCGCGCGCATAACTGGAGGCTGAACCTAGAGCCTAAAGAATGCTAAGCAAGTGATCTACCAGTGAGCTACATCCACACTTCCTTGTGGCTTAAGTTTTAGCATACTGAAATTCATTTCTTTCTCCCAGAAACCAACTTACGTGTCATCAGAATAAATCTAGTTTAGCATGCTGCTTGGTCGGTATGGAATTTTCAGATAGCTAAAGCCTACTTTCTTAAACTTTTTATATACTGATTCAGCATAAAATAATCAGAGGTTATGCAGAACTGAAAAGACACTGCCATTTTATAAACAGAGACAAGTCAGAAAGTGAAGTCATTTATCAATTATCCTAAATTTCTTCCTTTTTGCTTTATTTATTTAAGACAGGATTTCTCTGTATAGCAGTCCCAGCTGTCCTGGATCTTGCTTTGTAGACCTGGCTGGCCTGAACTCACAGAGATCCACCTGCCTCTGCCTCCTGAGTGCTGGGATTAAAGGTGTGCGCCATCACTGTCTAGAAATTACCCTAAATTTCTAATGTATCAAACTGACCATTCCTAACAAATTTTGAATCAACTAAAAGCTATTTGTAATGTATGCTGCTAATGCCATTTATCAATACAATCCATATTATGAGTTGTTGAAAGCATATATATTGGTAGAGTAATGCTAGATGCTTGTCCACTAATATATAACACTGAAAACTGGAATATAATGAGATGCTATAAAGATTCATTAATATTTATCCAGGGGAAAGAGCTATAGTGCTGTGGTAGAACATATATTTAGCATGTGAAAGTTCCTAAATTCAACCCCTGCTTATACACATACATGCACTCACACACGCAAACAGTAAGTATTTATCATATTAGACCAATCAAAATAAAGGTTACTACTTACAACTATTAAATCAGTTATGAAACTGTATAAGAATTCTTAGACATACAACAATAATCCAAAAGCAGTACTAATATTCAAATATTTTAAGATGAAAGAGACAGATTTCATAGATTTGTAAAAAACATTTACAATAATTTTCACAGACTAAGCTACTTTAAATTGAGCTTTTTGTCATAATCCCATTTTAATAGATTTCAATTGCTTCAAATATATACAAAATATGCATAATTATTCATATATAATTCAGATGCAACAGTATAAAAGTGAAATACCCTCTCTACACTATTTCTCCACTGTGAGGTCTTCATGGATGCATGCTTGCTCATTAGTATTTATTTTTAAAGATTTATTTATTTTTATTTTATGTGTCTGTTGGTATGTACTGTATGTGTGTGCTCTATGTGCATTCCTGATTCCCACAGAGGCAAGAGGATGGCATCAGACCTCCTGGAATTGGAGTTACAGGTGGTTGTTATCTGCTATATGGGCGCTGATCACTGAATCCTGGTCCTCTACAAGAACAAGTACCCATAAGTGCTGAGCCATTTCTACAGTCCCTATTCACTAATATTTATAATAATCAAAATGCTCTTTTATCTTAAAATAGTGTTGGTAAAAGGGCATCAGTTTGAAAGACTATCAGTGCATGTGTTCCCTTTTAATAAAATCTTAAATAATCTTAATTGGAGAGAGGAATGTGTTCATTGCTCCCCAGGAGGACTAGCACTAAGGGGATCACTTTCTGGTGTGAGCATGGTGTGTATGCATATGTATTTGTGTGTTCACATTTATGAGTGCACACATTTGGAGGCACATGTACTCATATTGGGGATGGCAAGGGCAGGCATTATCTCCCTCAGTCATAGTCTACTTGATGTTATGTCCACCTGGCATTTACATGGGTGTGAGGAATCCACACTCTGGTCCTCTGGTTCTCCTGATTGTTCAGCAAACAGTTTATTCACTGAGCCATCACCCCAGACTCCTGGGAGATCACTGTTTAAGGATCCTCTATATAAAGGAGTAAAGGGGGGAAGGTACTCCAGAAGTCAGCCTGTAAGTTTCAGGTTAATGAGGCATTAACCTTTGCAGTCATTCAGTTCTTTGAGCTAATGAAATTTGATTTTACATTCCCACTTCAAAAGAGCCCAACAATTGCAGAGAAAGATCTTCACATTATCTTCCCATGTTATTTATCCTTTGAACAGACCACTGGGGTGATTCAATTAAACTTCACGTTAATTCCTTTAAAGTCTACTGTCCTGTGCACTAGCAGGACAAATAAGAATATTACACTCAATAACAATATAATTTCAGACAAAATTCCCAAAATGCATTTCAATGATAAAGCTAAAAAGGTAAATAATCACATTCCATTTCTTTCAGGTTTAGAGACTTCCTGACTCTCCACTCTCTGCATTAAAGCTCTAATCTCTTCTACTGCTGCATTATTCAATAAAGTAGCCCCACTCATCTTAACATCACAATTTTATTACTTCATTCCAAACACCATTAAGTTCCTTGGCTTAATCCAAATATTGTTCTTCCCAAACCTGTTTTAAAATTGACTTCACAGAGGCTGTGGATATACGTCAGTGGCAGAGTGTTTGTCTAGTACATATTGGGCCCTGCATATCACACACACACACACACACACACACACACACACACACACACACACACACACACACACAAATATACTGACAACATGGTATAATCTCAGAAATAATGATCCAGAAAATTTAAACCTTAAAATTCTTTGAAAAGTGATTGATACTTGTATATTTCCATGCTGAACTACATCCTGACTATAAATACTGTTTTAACACAGACAGTTTTATAAATGGTGCCTAGAAAGAGCTAAATCCGCTACTTGGAGCATCTGAGACAAACAATTGGAGGGGCCTTAGTTAAGGAAAAGAATATAAAGCTACAAATAGCAAAATTTTATACAAAAAGTAACTTTTGAATATAACAGAAAAATTACAAGTTACATCTGGGCATTGCGGTACAAGCCTGCAATCCCAACACTCAAGAGGCAGAGGAAACAAGAGTTAAAGGTCAGCCTGAGCTAAGCAGCAACACTGTCACACACATAATACAACAAATAAATCACAAGTTACAAACTTCTCTTAAATCTTTTTTTTTTTTTTTGGTGTGTGTGTGTAAGAGAGAGAGACAGAGGGGGAAGGGAGAAGGAGAGGGAGGGGGGAAGGAGAGGGAGAGAGAAAGCACAAGTTATAAACCTTTCAAAGATAAAGGTTTAGCCAGGCATGGTGGCACATGTCTTTAATCCTAGCACTAGGAAGGAAGAAACAGGCAGGTTGCTATGACTTGGAAGTCAGCCTATATTGAGAGTTCCAGAACAGCAAAGGGTATATAGTGAGACCCTGTCTTCTCTCTCTCTCTCTCTCTCTCTCTCTCTCTCTCTCTCTCTCTCTCTCTCTCACACACACACACACACACACACACACACACACACACACGTAATAAATCTTCATAACTAATATTTTTATTAATGATATCTAAAATACCTCTGTAAATTTCTTTGTGTGTATATATATATATGTATGTGTGTGTGTGTATATAAACACACTTTCAACCATACTTGTTTAATCCTAATGATTTTATAAAATCATTTTTGTACACAAAGATAACTCAGTGTTCCTGCAGACTGAATGTTAGTTTCCTCTGTCTGATCTACAATGTTAGTGCTAGAATGCTGTATCCCTGAGCAGCAGCACCAGCCCTAGTATTCCAATTGAACATTAAGTTTTTATAGATGCTGGCAAATTTGAGGAAAAGTCCTTGGTTTCTCTCATATATAAGATTTCAGAAAATTTTTTTAAATCTTCCTATGCAGTAACTAATTATATTAGTTATTCTGAGATGATGCTATTTTTTTTTAGAGTTTTATATCAGGCCTGACATCTTCATGTTAAGATCCTGGAGAAGGCAGCACAATAGATGGTAGGGACTTTGTGACATATTCCTATACCATAATTCCTAGCAAAACTTCACTAAACAGACATAATCAACAAAGCCAAATAGCCTAACAACCCTTAAACTAATCATATCTCCAACTTGACTCCCCTGCTTAGACTGTCCAAATGCTCATATATATTCCAACCATTCAACACAAAAGGAATGAAGCTTTGTTAAGAGGTAGTGGTAGGTGTTCCTCTGTAGGGAACAGGCTCCCAGATGTTAGGTCATGCACCAGGAACATAGTCTGATTCTACTGCAAGAGGCTCCACAAACTGCTCCCACCATCTGACAGTCGTCTATGGCTTTAGTTCCTTTCCCTGAAGGTTCCTCAGTGATGGATTGTTTCTGAGTCAGTGAGCTTCCAATAGCTCCAGTCAGCCAGCCATCTCCAAACTGACCTATCTTGGGAATCCTTGCCCTCCTTGGGGAATGGATGAAGAGATAGGGTGAGGGGAGGCTGAGAGAGGACTGAGAGGGATTGGGAAGAGGGAAGGGGGGAGCAGTTGTAGATATGGAGGTAAAGTGAAAAGGACAGTAGTCCATTAAAAGACTGTTAAAAATATTGCTTTCTCAAACTGTACAAAATATGACTGTGGGTATAATAAAACATATTTGTTACGCCCGCTCTTGGAACACTATGGCAAGCTCAAATCCTGCCTTGGCTACACAATGAGACCCTATATCACTTCTTAGCATTTGGCTAAGTTCCAACATAAAAGCAAAACAGGCCAAGCATAATAAAGCAAGCATACAGAAAGTCATGAATTCAAAGCCAGCTTGGGCTATAGTGAGGCCCAAAGCAAGCAAACAAAACGCGTATCCATGTGAGCACATTTGAGACTCTTTCCACAGTCATAGAAGTAAGTTAATTCAGAGTCAGGCTCTGAAACTTAGGTTTCATTAACTTCACAATAAATCTCTGAGTCTAAAGGTTTAATAGTAAAATATTTTGTAAGGGAAAGGTCACGATGTATCCTATTTCATAAAAGCTTCTGATGGAAGAGAGGCAGAGCTGGAAAAGGCTGACATTTCCTTTCAGGTTCAGAAATCAAATTACCAATGTGCCCTGGAAAGAACAGCCTTCAGTATCTGTCACAAGGTTTCATATAAATTACTGTTGGTAATCCAAAGTGCTTTCCTATTACAGCCCTGCTCTTCTTTACTATTAAATCAGGATGCAACTGCATTTCTCTAACTTGAAAGAGACCTTATTATAAGTGGAAATGGCAGTTTTATATCTGGGTGGGGCACAAGTACACTGCTTTGAGAAATAGAAATCTATATGAAAATATTAAAATAGAATCTAGCTGAGGGTGTAGAGCTTTCTAGCATACACAAGGCCCTATTTTTAAGCCCCAGCACCACAAAAAAGTCTGTCTGACACAGTGGTCTGTAATTTTGGCACTTCAGAGGTAAAGAGTATGATCAAGAATCCAAGCACATCCTCAGCAGCGCAGTGTGGATTTGAGACTGACCTGGTATACCTAAGACCCTGCCTTAAGAAAAAAAAAAAAGTGGAGGGGACTGAAGAGCTAAGTTAAGAGCACTTGTTGTTCTTTCAGAGGATACAGATTCAGTTCCCACATGAGCAGCTCACAACTATCTGTAATTCCAGTTCCAGGCAATCCAACATCCACTTTCACTATGTTCCAGTACCTCCTCACATGTGGTGCGCATACATATACTCAACTCAGGCACGCATACATAAAACAAAATAAGTGCATAAATATTTTGTTAAGTGGTATTTAACCCTATAGTTATATATAAATGGTTTAACAGAAACAAATACTCAATACACTTTACTAGGCAGGGGTTAAAGATTTGGGGAAATACCTAAATTGTCAGTAGACAGCATCTGTGGTTAAATGGCTTTACTGCAATTATCACATATACATCTGTATAATTAGTAATATTTGGCTTGAATTCTGGCCTCCAGCACCAGCCCTACCTTAACTCAAGTGGAGGTTTAATTGGATTCAGTTATGAATGAAGCAAGCAGAGGTGTCATACATATTACTTATTGAAATAAACTCATTTGGAAGCTTTAAGCCTGAAGGGTGTGGAGCTTCCTTGCTGGTCATCGTTCCTAACTGCCAAACTACAAAATATTCATCTAATTTTATAAAGCTATGATTCATAAATATTATGTAAATATTTTCTTTACAAATTTGGCTATTTGTGGAGATAAATTTATTTAAGAAACTCATAGCATAGTGATAAATAAAATAATTACCCATCACTTCTCAGCTTTTACAACCCAGCTCTCTTGCCAAAAATAATTAAAGCCAGCCATACAAATCCTTATTGATTTGTTGGTAAGAAGCAAAGGAATCAGGCCAAGGCAGAAGACGAAGTCTATTTTTGAAGCATGTGAAGATGGAAAATGTAAATCTAAGTGTTCACATGGATGCCTCTGGGACAGAAAACTTCAGGCAATACAAATTACATGATAAAAATGAGGCTTAACCACAACTGTCTACCTAGCCTTGGCTGATCAGAGCCAGCACAGGAGAACACAGGCAAATACTAAATCTACCCAGTTTATTTTATCCTCTCTAACCAAGAGGGGTAGGAAGGAGATGGAGAAAAGTACCTATAGGTTCATAATTGACAAAGAGGAACCGCATGCATATGAACACTCTCCCATGACTCTTGAATTAAAGAAATTCAGAAGGAATCATGACATGCCATTTAGTAAATGTTTTATAATAAAAACAAAGTAAATCAATGTGTTTAAGACTATGAAGAATCATGGACAGAACATTAAATAGACAATAAAGTATAAATCCTGTATTTCTCTGAAAAACCTAAACCAATCAAAATCTCTGCTGACTAAGCAATTAAAAGTTAACATTTAGATAAAGAAGAGTTCAGGTTAAGTAATCTGGAGATACACAAATCTTCTAGTTACAATGTAATATAGATACATTTAAAATATAATGAGCTTCTCAAAAACAGGGATCTAGTGAATCCTCAATTTTATATTACGTGCTAAATTCAGTGTGTATTTGGAAAAAGCTCCCTTTAAAAGAGTACCATTTAGAAGATTACTCCTGCGATACTAGCACTCAGGAGGGTAAAGGAAGAGGATTGTCACAGGTTTGAAGCTAGCATCAGCTAGCCAGTAGATTCCAAGACATCCACAGAAAGTTCTTTTCTAAAAAAAAATCTGCTCTTAGTAGTATGCCTAAGAATGCAATGTTTGCATGTGGATTTCAGCTTCTCACAGAGAAGGCATTCCAGGATTGAAGCAAGTTGATCAAATTCCAAAGTAGCATTTACTTTCCACCAGCACTGTAAAAATCACTGCATAAAAGCAAAATTACAGAAACCCTCCAAAAATAAAACTACCATCAATATAAGGTGATCTTAAAAATGGTGAAAACAAATATTGAGACACCAGGCACATTGTACAAATAAGAAAAAAATTCAGCAAGAACACTACATATTGGAATTAACTCATTGAGCTCCAGCAGTGAAAATAAACATGAACAAGTCTAAACAATTTATAGGATAATATTTAAGAAAATGCTTCCACATGGTATTGTTATTATAAAAGGAATCCTCAAACAAATTCTCTTTGAGCCAGAATCTTGCTATGTAGCCCAGTCTGGCCTGGAATTTGCTATGTAACCCAGCCAGCCTCACATTAACAATCCTTCTACTTCCTCCCTAGCCACTATACCCAGGAATCTTCAACACTTTGATAAGAAAGGGGCTCTATTCATTTGATTGACCTCTGTGTATAAGCTGCAGAGAAACGGGAGAATGGGTGCAAGAGAAATTAGAGAATTGAGATGAATTAATGTTAGTGCTGAGACTCTCAAAAAACTCCAAGAGGTAGGGGTAAGGGTCCAAACTAGGGGAGCAACTGAACAATCTTTACAGCTCCCTTAGTCTAGACCCTTACCTCTATAAAACTCAGATTCCCAGCTACCATGTAAATATTCAGGTGTGGTATCACACACCAGTAATCCTAGTGTTGGGGAGGTAGACACAAAAAAATTTCAGGGGCTCACTAGCTAGCAAGTGTAATCAATTAGTAAACTATAGGAAAATAAGAGAACCTCCCTAAGAAAATTAAGGTGGGGAGAAATTCAGGAAGACACTGTCATAGACCTTTAGCCTCCTGATGCAGAGACAAACACATTGACATATATCATACATACATAAATGTGTATGTTTAATCTAAAAAAGTATGCTTGGAGCCAAATGGCACACACCTCTAATTCCAGCATGTAAGAAACCAAGGCAGGAGAATTACTACAAATTCCAGGCCAGCCTATGCTGCAGAGATCCTGTCTCAAAATAAAGATACTGGAAGAATAGCTCAGTGATTAAGAGAACTGGCTGGTCTTCCAGAAAATGCCAGTTCAACTCCCAGTACTCACACAGCAGCTCACAGCCATCTACAACTCCAGTCCCAGAGGATCAGATGCCCTATTCTGGCCAGAGAGGAACTGTATACATATGGTACACATACATGAAGACAAAACCTCTCTACATGAAAAATAAAATAAGAAAAATTTAAATAAAAGACAAGCAGAAGGCTTAGAGATAGTCATTGGCATGGAAATACACTAGTAATTATGATGCACTACTCAGGGATCTCTGCCTTACCATATATACAATAGGGAGGAAGGCCTGAATCAAATCTGCAGTACCTTATCAAATTTATCTCATGATGTCATGCAAACAAATAGCAAGGACTTTCCTAGATGTGGAAGAGGTCTCATGCATTAGTCTCTCTATTTTTGTATGTCCGAAATACTTCATTTAAAGTAAGTACTCTTAGCTGGGCAAGATGTTTGTAATCCTACTACTTGGGAGATTAGAAGTGGGAGAATCAGGAGTTCAAGGATTACCTTGACTACATATCAAATTCATGGCCAGCCTGAGCCATATGAAATATGAAATACATCATATTTCAAAGAAAAAAAACAAAATAAAGAAAGATTCTTGAGAAAACCTCAAGCAACTGACAGGCAGGATGGTCACCATCTATACTCCCAGCCCTCGGGAGGCTAAGTTAGATGAATCACAAGTGTGAGGCTAGCTGGAGCTATACAGTGAGTCTACTGTATAGTATAGTCTACTGTAACAGTGTAGGCAAGTCTGACTACACAAATAGGTCCTGTTCCCCTAGCCACCCTCCAAAGACAATAATACTAAAAAAGACAGCCTCCAGTGCCTCTATAGTGTTAAACTCTTTTAACAGCCTGAGCTTCAGCAGACATAGAGCTCATGCCTAGAATCCCAGAATTCTGGAAACTAAAGAAAGAAGACTGATAATTTGGGAAAGGGCTTGGGCTTGGCCATGCCATGCCAGACCAGTCTAGCACAACTTTGTTCAAAACACCCAAAATAAATAAAAGTAAAATAACTTTCTAGGGATATATAGCTTAGTGATAGGGCTCTTGCCAAACACATGCAAGGCCCTAGGTTCAAAGTGCAGCACTGCCCTCAAACAGATAAATAACCTGACCTTCAATTACAACCTAAGTGAAATCTGCTGATGGTTAAAGAATGTTAAATAATAATAAGGTATAAAGCTTTAAGTATTTTATATCAACTACATTCATAAAATAACCACTATACTATAAAAGATAAAAACTTCTAGCTTGCTCATTGATATATTTTCATCAAGCACAAAATTAAAAGCAAATCTGATCATGATCCTATATACGTATAATTCTAGCACTTGGGAAGTTGAGGCAGGAGGCTGCTGAGTTCAAGCCCATTTAGCGTTACATGCCAAGGCCCTGTTTCAAATAGAAAAATAAAAATTAGGAGAAATAAGAGGGACACATATACAACCACAATAGAGTCCATATTTGAACACTGTTAATTTTTTTGCTGTTTTTTGGGGGGTAGGACTGATTATATTAGCCCAAACTGGTTTTTAGATTTCTGAACTCAAGCGATCCTCCTGCATCAATTATACCTGACTTTGATTCTTTAAAAGAGGATTAACTAGATATATTATTATTATTATTATTATTATTATTATTATTATTTAGATTACTTAGTATCAGGTTAGCAGTGTGATAGTCTTTTTTTTTTTTTTTTTTTTGGTCAAATGTGTCGGTGTAATGGCTTCAATCCCAGTAATAGGAAGTATTTCTTAACAGAATTATTGTTGATGTCATCTTACTAATTTACAAAGAATAACTTACTGTAATGTGATAGACACCATTTGCTTTCCCGATATGCTGTTCAATGGTCTGGACACAGGAAATACATGTCATTCCCTCAATAGAGATAGTGACTGAATTGACATCCATACTTGGCTCCATTTTAATGTCTTTACATTCCTGTTAGAGAAAATAAAATCATTAATTTAGCCATGAAAATAATCTTTACTCACCTTTTCTACACGCCAACAGTTGAAAATGTGCTAATAAAATATGATCAACATTCTTTTATACTTGAAGAGGAGAACTTTTTCTGGAGGGGGTTGGTTTTTGTTGAGACAGGGTTTTCTCTGTGTAACTGCTCTGGCTCTCCTGGAACTCATACTGTAGACCAGGCTGGCCTTAGACTCACCAAGATCCATCTGCTTCTGCCTTCCAAGTGCTGGGATTAAATGTGTGCACCACTATCACATAGAAAAGAGAAAGTTTTAACCAACCCTTTGATGAAGTAAATAAAGGAAAGCAGATTTTATGATTAAGATAATTAAAAATATATAAATAGAGCACTCTAAGCAATAGATTTTTGGGACCAACAAGATGGCTCAGTCAATGACCTACATGGTAGGAGAAAGGGAACAATCCCCTAAAGTTGTTCTCTGAAATCCATAGGTAGGCACACACATATAAATAAGCAAATATAAGAAAGTTTTAGATTGTAACTTGCCTTTATAAACTACTTTTCTGACTATGAAACATGTTTCACATGTAATCTCATATAATACTGATGTAGAGAGAAGAACCAAAATTGCCAAGTCCTTAGACTATTCATACGGTTCTACATGGTTTCCCCTGTCTGTCCACCACAAAGTGACCCCTCTGGCCTCCAACCACTCAGCACATCTGACTCTGTGCCTGTCACATGGCCTACTGGATGACTGCAACTCGTGACCTTTGGTTTAGCTATTCTTTTGGTTTGGGATTCCTCAATTTTAGAAATCTGCTTAGCTAATTTTCTGATCCCTTTCAAGTCCTTAACCTTTGTCACAGGGCCTACATTGATACAATGTTTAAAATGGCAACTTATAGCCCTTCAACACAAACCTATCCTGATTCCCCTTAATTTTTCTATAAAACTCACATGCCAAGAAACTCAGTCTTTCAAGTGTTTCAGTTCAGTGGTATTTCATACATTAAAAAGATATACAATCATAACAATTACATGGCTGCAGAACATTTTCCTTTCCTTCAAAAAAGAAAACCTCTATCCTGGCAAGGTTGGAGGTACAAATCACCAAGCCTGAAAACTTGAAATCAACCCCTGAGACTCACACAGTGGAAGGAGAAAATCAACTCCTTCAAGGTAATCTCTGACCTCCGTTCACAGACTCTGGCATATGCATATACATAAGCAAAATAATAAATAAAAATGAAATGAAAAACACCCACTGCCATCAGTTGCACCCATTCCCTTCTACTCAGTCCCTGGGAAATATTGATGAACTTCCTATCTCTACAGATATGCTTATACTGATTATTTTATGTAAATGGATTTATTCGATATGTAGATTTTGTCTAAATTTTTATAGTTAGCATATATTCAAGGTACATCAACAAAGCTGCGTGTACTGATATTTCCTTAATATTCTTAATGGTTTACTAGTAGTACACACAAAAGCTTTTAATTTTATGAAGTCTAATTGTTTTTGTTGTTTCTTTTATTTGTGCTGGAAATCAAACCCAGGACTTGCACATTCTAAGCCAAGTGCTCTACCACTGATCTTTCCCCACATACCCTACATGACATTCTTATACATGCAAATATACAATGCTCTCAGAACCACTTTAAAGTTTTAATTAAACTTAGTTGACATTTATCTCAACTGTTTAAAGTAGATTAAATTGTTCTTAATATATGAGTCCACATGTGTAGCCATAGCCACAGTTAATTTTAGAACATTTTTATCACCTCATAATGAAACCCTATCCTCTTCCTATCCCTCACTAACTCATAAGCCTATCACCCCGAGTGCTAGGCAACCACTAATCTCCTCTCTGTATATACAGAAGTCCTCTTTTAGCTATTTCATATTACTGGAGTCATATAATATGCTATCTCTTGCCACCCAGCCTCTTTCATTGTGCTTTTTCAACCTTAATTCACGTTGTGGCACATACACACCATCTCTCTTACAGTTGAATAAATGCACATTTTGATTATTATTCACTTATTAGCTAATGGGCATGTGAGTTATTTCCACTTTTAATTCTTATATCTACTGATGTTATATATGTGTTGGTATAAATTTTGTGCTCTCATTTCTTGGGTAATACTGAAGAGTGGACTTGCTGTGTCATATAACTCTGCATAACTGTCTAAGGAACAGCTGGGGTACATTTTCTAGCAGCTGTGTCACTGTGAATTCCTACCAAAAGGATATGAGAACTTCAGTTTCTTTACCTCCTGATAGACACATTGCTGCTGCTATCTGCTTCTTACTGTGTGTGTAGAGTGGGGTTAGGTTTTGTTTTATTTTTCTCTCTCTTTCTGGATGGCTTTGAATTTGTAATCTTACTGCTTTATCATCCTACGAGCAGCAATTACTATGCCCTGGCTCTGACTTTTTCCCTAGCCATTCTGGTAAATAGGAAAAGATATCCCATGGTGGTTTTGATCCAGATTTCCTAATTACTCATAATATTAAGCATCTTTTCGTGGACTCAAACCATGAGCCAAATCAATCCTTCTTCAAGTTGCTTCTTGTCAGGGATTTTGACACAGCAATGAGAAAAGTAACTCCTACAGGCCCCTTTAATAAAAGGAAAATCTCCTGGGACACATATTAGGGAGATCAGAAGAAAATGTCTGAACATAAATGAAAATTACATTAATACAGCTGAATTTCCCACTACATCTTAATTTAAGTATGGCAAATAAACTACAAATCCATACTTTTTTTTTCTTTTGCTTTGATTTTCAAATTTCTATTTCAATTAGACCTCATACACAAAATTTCAGAGGATTTCATCTTTTATTGCTAATACAAATACACGGACATACCCACATATCTAATTGACTTTATAATACACATTATAGCCATCTTTAAAAATTTAAATGTCTTTAAAGTTAAGTACAAAATCGGGACTATGTATTGTACCCTTGCAATGCATTTAGTAAAATGGTTAGTAAACAGTGTATAACTAACTTCATATGGTATGAAAAAATGCAGACTTTGGAAAATCACAATATCAAAGAGACAGATCTGGTATACAGCTATTAAAAATGAGTGACTCTGAAACAAAAGCACTCAGCAACACTGAGGGAATTAATTTCTAGTTATTAAAATAGTTTAGCCACTCCCTAAACACAGACAGCAATGCTATTTCTATAGGAGCAGCAGCACTACAACCAGACCAGCATCTCGATTAAAACCCAACATGTACACAGCCTGCTACCATTTAAAGTTTATCACAGTAGCACAAACATTAGTTTTAAATCCCTGTAAGATAAGGCCCCATGATTTGAAGAAGGTTTCTGGATCCTTAATAAATAATCAAAGTAAAAATTCAATTCTCTTTTGAATACAGTTTTATCCAGATAGGTTTTTTAAATCCTGTGATGAAATATCAATTCTAGTATTTAATGAAAACTCAGAGCCAGATATTGGGGAAGAGCTAAAATAGCAGAGAGAGGAAACAGACCACAGTCAAATCTCACCGAGGCAACGTCTCAGGGTAAAAGCTATCTTCCAGATTTCTCAGCCTGCTTCTACAGAATACCACACCCTCTGCCTACTCCTCCTTAAATATCTTCTTCACCCAGTTGTTTCACTTCCCAGTTCAGCTCTACATCATCATTCTAGAGTTCAGACTATAAAGGAGTAAGCTGCTATTTGGTATTTACCCTTGAACTCACAGAAACACAGAAAGATCTCTGTCTCTGGAGTTAGGAGATTAAAGGCGTAGGTCACCGCTCCTCCCTCCCCCTCTGTGCTGGGATTAAAGTTCTGAATTACCACTCTCTGACCCTCCTGGATTGACTGTGGGTAGATCTGTTCTTTGACATTCCAGATTGGTTTATTAATATATAAAATATATCACCACAAATTAATATGACTGTAGAGAAGAGCATTAAGGGCAATTCAACTACTTAGGGGCTCATGTACTTAGGTTGGATAGGGGATACCTAAGTATGTTATATGCTTTCCTCTTTCTATAGGCTTCTCATTATAGTGTTTTGTGTTTTTTTTTTTTAAACAAGGTCTTGCTATGTATACCAGACTGATCTTGAATTCACTATGTAGCCTAGTCTAGCTTGAAACTCACAAAACTATCCTCTTCTTTAAGTTTCCCAAGTGCTAAGGACTGACTACAAGCATGCAACACACTGCCTAACTCACAACTGTTTTTTTTTTTTTTTTTAAAACTTGAGACGGGGGTTTTATATATCCCATGCTTGCTTCAAACTCACAGGTGGTCTCTGTCTCCCAAGCACTAAGAGTATAAGCATGCAATAGAATACCTGACTCCTTACTATATCTTTTTTTGAGATAGGGCCTTATTTAGCCTAGGTTAGCCTCAAACTCATGATCCTCCTGCCTCAGATTATCGATATAATGATTTTGAAAATAGGGTGTCATATAGTCCCAGCTGCCTGGAACTCTGAAATCTTTCTGCTTCTGTCTCTTGTGTGCTGGGATTAAAGAGGTGAGCCATGGTGCTTGGCCCTATAATAATCTTCACAGACAGACAAAAGGCCATTTTAAGAGATTATAGTGAAGAAGATGTAAGGAATGTAGAGAAATTAGAAATTACGGAACACTGAAGTAATTTAATGAGATTAACAATCAATGAGATAATTCACAATTAACTCAAATGTATAAATAGTCCAAATTACCTATTTCTGTAACACTAGAGCTATACAAACAATCCTGCTTTGTTAAACTTTTAAAAATGTCTGCTTAAACAAATGAATACTTTCTAGCCATGCAAACAACACTGAACTAGTTGCCTCCAGGGTGCTACACAAAATTTCCAAATCCACTTAAATTTTCCTACCCATTTGTTTTCACTGGAAATCATGACCACTGCAATGGAAACAGACAGAAAAAGCACTACCCTCTGCGATTATACATAACACTTCCCTTTCTTCAAATTGTGTAAGCTTTCAAAATGAAAATTAATCGTATTACTTAATCTGTTTTCAAAATAGTGAGTGCCAGCTTTCTTTCATCAGACATCTGTAATTACAGGGGGACTAGGATTCCACATGAAACAGGTGGAGCATGTAAGGAGTGTGTTTTAAAACCTAATTATTCTGTTTATGTGGCTATTCCGACAAGATTAGGGGTCAATACTAAAAGAAATATTAGTAAGGCCAAAACAACACAGAACATTTGCTTTACTGGTCATTTTTATGACTCCTTCACTAGTCAGAGCATCTATAAATCATCAGTCATATGACATCAATATATGAACCTCAGATTCCCACAGTATTGCATAGCTGAAAACCTTCACAAGCATACCTCAAGAATCTGGGACCTAAAGCTCAGATGCAGCCACACTTACACAGGCAAGTCAAGAAGGAATCCAGGGTTAATCATAGCATCAAAATAATTAACTTAGTAGGGCAACATCTGCAAAAGTTATAAAGTAAAACCAGACAATGAAGCAATGTGGAAGAATGCTTGAAAACTATTAGTGCCCTGCAAAGAAACCAGATGGAGACAGGTTTTCCAGACTGATAAATATTCCTCAGATCTCTATGACCCTTTCTATCACAAGCAAAACAACAGCCGCCAGGCCAGTAAGACTAAAAGGAGTGTGCAGTTTCCAGTGAGTGTGGAATTTTTTTTGCTTTAGACAGAGCAGCTATCATGATGTCAAGAAAGTAGGAGAAAATCAGATTGACCTATTTAACATCATGAAAGAATCAGTCATTTCAACTCTTTTATGACTTAAATGTGGACTTAAGACAGCAGTCTTAGATTCTAAGAAGATAACTGGTTGGAATGTATGCCCCCTATCAAAACAATCACCTGATTCAAGCTTGCCAGATACACCTTGTAGGCAAATTAAAGACTTATAATAGAGTTTCTTCATTGTTTTTCAGTTCTGAGGACCTCATCACTAATCAACACAGCTAGTCCCCAATACCGCTTTCTTCATAAAAGAACGTTTAATTTTTTAGTTCTAAAACAAGGCAGTAATCCCAAACCATACATGCAAAAACATTACATTCATTTGAAAGTTAATGCTGTCAAAATTTAACTATTCATATAAAGTCAAAAAATGTTTCATATTTGTTAATTGGTTGGGAAGAAGTAAAGTATAAAAACATAATAAAGCCAAATGTGGTAGCACACACCTTTAGTCCCACCACTTGGGAGGCAGAGGCAGATGGATCTCTGTGAGTTCATGGCCAGCCTGGTCTACACAGTGAGTTCCAGGACAGCCAGGGCTGCTACACAGAGAAACCTTGTCTCAAAAAAAAAAAAAAGGAAAAAAAAAGCTCTTTTGATCCTAAGGCTCAGGTATGGTTGCAGAAGATGGAGATAGAAAGATTGTAAGGGCCAGAAGAACAGGAAGTTTGCTGTGAAATTGTGCCTTCTTGAAATGTCAGAGAAGGTACAAGAATGACACATACCAAAGTGAACAGGAGAAGGCCATGAGATCTTAACCCTACACAAAAAACCACAGGCAACTAAAGAATACTGAAATTGGGAGAAACAGTCTTCCCCAAGAAAGAGTAGTAAAGCAGTTGGTTATCTAATATCAACTGACATTATACAGACTGAGCAGGTTGTATTTATTATATAACTAGTAACACAAAAATATAAAGAAAGAATCTATGACTTAAATGATGACAAAGAGACACGTGAAAGGGACTAGACGGGATAGAGAGAAAGGGAAGTGATGTATTATAACCTCAAAGAACAAAGAAAATATTTTAGAGCATTTTTGAACCCAGGGCTTTGTGCATGACAGGCAAGTGTTCTACAACTGAGCTATATCCCAGACTTAAATAGTGCTAACTGTTTAAAAGTCTTGGGTTGAAGAAAAGATTCAAAAATTAAGAGCACAGCTGTTCTTCCGAAGGAGAAGAATTCAATTCCATGCACCCACCTGTTGGCTCATAACTTCCAGAAGATTTGACTCTCTTTTCTGGTCTCCACAGGCACCAGACATGCTAGTGGTGTGCATAAAGATAGAACAACAGACAGATATAGGTAGGTAGGTAGACAAACAGACAGCACACATTTATTCCCAGCACTCGGGAGGCAGACACAGGTTTGAGGTCAGCCAGGGCTGCATATTGAGACCCTACCACAAAACAACCAATAGAATAAATAGACTTGTACTAAGAATAAAGATAGGTAAATGGAACTGGAGAGACAAAAGTTCAGTAGGTAAAGTTCTCGCCGCACAAGTTTGAAGACCTCAATTCAATCCATAATATCCAAGTTAAAATGCCAAGCATGCCAATCATGGTAACACACTCCTTTAAAACCAGTGATTATGAGAGAAAGGTAGGCAGATCTCTGTAAATTCAAGGCCAGTATAGTCTACATAGAGAGTTTCAGACCAGTCAGAAATTACAAAGTGAGATTCAATCTTAAAAAATAAGAAAGGGGAAGAAGGCAAGCACAGTGATGTTCACATGTAATCCCATCACTGAGGAGGCAGAAATCTCTGAGGCTTAGTAGCCAAATAGCTTAGCATCATGAGCAAGGCCCAGGTCCAGGTGACACACTGTCTCAAACAACAAGGCCAAAAAAAGCCTAAGGAACAGCACTCCAAGTTGAAGGCTGATCTCCATATCTCACACATGACAGGGTGGCACAGACACACATAAAATATTGGGCCAATGACCTCAATAAAGAAGATAAACACAGGATAGACAAATATATGAAAAGATGTTCTTCATAGCATTCTGAAGGTTGAGGCAAGAGGATGCTGAGTTTGAGGGCAGCTCTACCTCCACAAGCAGACCCTGTCTCAAGTAAATAAAAGGTTGGATGCTTCTATAATTTACAAAACAAGGAAAAGAGCTAGGATCAATAGGAGGTCAGAAATCTTGATTTTTTTCCCCCCAGCATATGAACCAAAAGCTGAAGAGGATGCAAATGCCTATGAAGCAAGCCCCTCTAGAATTCCCTTAAATTCATGGAATAATTTCAACAATTCCATAAAATATTCATAGGAGTGTATGGGCATGCTCTCCTGTAGGTGCACATGTGGAGGCATGAAATCTATTTTAGTTATCACCTATCACCCTCCATCGTGCTTCCAGGATCCTCTGGTCCTCAGCCCAGGGTTGGCATTTCTGTGGGTTCTTGAGATCCAAATTCAGGTCTTTATGTTTTCCACAGTAATCACTTTACTCACTGAGCCACTGGTCCAGCAGAACTACACAAAAACATTTGAATGGAAAAACTAAACACCAAGAAAAATTAATCGATAAGAGATGGACTGACGAATGAGAATCAATCTAATAGTGTGAAATCCTCATATCAAAGCTAGTGGGAAGAGGTAACTCAGTATTTTGGAGACAATGATAGATTTTCACGCTCTGTTTCACCAAAAAATATGGGTAAGTCGGGCCTTAAGAAGAGGACAGGACAGGCTGCAGAGTGGATATTGAGAAAGGCGGAAG
Source organism: Phyllotis vaccarum (assembly GCA_033318265.1). Taxonomy (NCBI): domain Eukaryota; kingdom Metazoa; phylum Chordata; class Mammalia; order Rodentia; family Cricetidae; genus Phyllotis; species Phyllotis vaccarum. The sequence goes on from JARWLC010000013.1 coordinate 54,930,500, forward strand.
AACTTAGCAACCAGCTTGCCACATTTGTTAACAGCCAGGATGAAAGCTGAAATCCAAAAGGTAAAGGAAGGAAGGGGGAAGAAGAGGAAGATGAAAAAGATGACAAGAAAGAAACTGAAAGTAGATGGGGGCTTGAAACAAAGAAGAGATGAGAAAGCAAAGGGCACACGGAACATAGTGTGTTTAGCTTACCAAGAAGATTTCTCTACTTACACACATCCAGTACAAAAGTGATATCAAATCAAGTTTGCTTTTCATCTCTTTGTATATCATACCTTGTGAGGGCCCCTCTTGTCTGCTGCTGACAGGACTACATTATTTTCTAGAATTAGGAAGTTATGGATATGTGGGTGTGTGAGAGAAAGAGAGATGTGCCTGTATGGGTGCAAACTTGCATGCATATGTGTGGAGAACAGAGGTCGATATCAGGTGTCTTCCTCAATCTCTTTGCACATTATTTTTTTGTGACAGGCTTTCTCACTGGACCAGAAAGCCCAGTTATTCAGCTAGGTAGGCTGTCTGCCAATGAGTTCCAGGAATATGCCTGTTTCTGCCCCATAGTACTGGGATTATAAATACATGCTGCCTGGCTTTTACATGTACAGAAAGCACTCCACCTAGCCAGGCCGTAGTGGCACACACTTTTAGTCCCAGCACTCAGGAGGCATAGATCGCTGAGATTGAGGTCAGTAGTCTCCATAGTGAGTTTCAGAACTAGGGCTACACAGAGAAACCTTGTCTCAAAAACAAAACAAAACAGAACAGAAAGCACTCCACATGAAGTACTGGGTTTGTTTCCTAGTATTGAAAAAACTAACTGGGTGCAGGGAAGCATCTCCTTACTCTAGCACAAGGGAAGTGGAGGCAGGAGGATTAGAAGCCCAAGGTCATCATTTAATACATAATAAATTAGAGGACACCCTGGACTATATGACCTTGCCTTTAAAAGAGTGTGTATATATATAAATATATATATATAAACACTTTTACTTATAATAAATTATGAATACAAAAATTCCCAATTATTACTAACTTTGTTACACTCCAGCAATGGCAGAAGTCCCAAGAAAGCCAATGCTAGTGAAAAGGTCCTTACCACTCTCTTCCCAGGGTGTGACTTTGTTCTGTTCTGGTTACATTGGGTTCTCAAGCAAGGTGAGCGGCCATCCTTAATGTTGATTCTGTAAGCAATCTAATCACCCACCAATACATTCCTTTTCTGGCTAGTGAGTGAGCACTGCTTTTTGTTGCTGCAAACAAAGATCAAGGCTAACACCTGTGCTGTAAACAGCAGGTGGCCATACAGCCAAGGATGTAGGTCTCCTTTCATGCAGGGAAAACATTCTGGATACGTTAAGCAAGAAAAAGCAAATTTCACTCTGCTAAAAGATCTCTTAAGCAACCTCCAGCAGTTTAGTGGATGGTCTGGCTCCTATCACCAAAATGTTCAGGTTCCCATAGGGTGCTTAACTTCTAGGAGCCGTTACTTGAATGCACAGCCCTCATTCCACCACAACTGTCAGCACACTAACAATGACTTAGGTTTGACCTTCAAGCTCTTTGCACCTGCTGACCTTTCCATAATTGTGCAATTTAATTAAATATTATATAAACTGTTAAAAACATAAAAGAGATTTTCTCCCAATGAAAACAAAGGTCAATGCTTCCGAATCAGTTGGTAAAGGTGAATAGTAAAGTTACTGCCTAAATAGTTGTACAAAGGTCAACTTTACAACTGGAAAGAATTCTTGACATCTTAAATTTGCTTCCTTTTAATACAGCAGTTCTTAAACTGTGGGTTGTGACCTCCCTGGCAAACATATATCTCCAAAAATAATTACAATATGATTCATAAAAGTAGCAAAATTACAGTTATGAAGAAGCAATGAAAATAATTTTATGGTTGAGGATCACCACAATATGAAGGTTTAGGAAGGTTTTAATACAACCAAACTAGAAACTGACAGTCTTGAATGAATAACATTCATCTTGTTATATAATAACCACTACTATCTATCTCTAGAACCTTTTCATCACTTCAAACTAAATACACATAAACACAGATAAATAACCTTCCATTTTGTTCTTCTCGCTATAAAATTTTGCTTTATACATTTTTATGCAAGAAAGAAGATGATGGCGGCTGTGGAGATGGCTCAGAGTGGTTAAGAATACTGGCTACTCTGCCAAAGGACTCAGAGTCAGTCCCAGTAGCCACATGGTGACTCATAAATTTCTATAACGCCAGTCCTAAGAGAGCATATGCCTTCTTCTGGCTGGCCTAGATACCAGGCGCGCACATGGTGCACAGGCATACATGCAGGTAAAACACATACAATAAAATAAAAATAACTACAACATTTTAAAAAGAAAAATGAAAATTTCAAAAGAATCCATACACAAAGAAAAGGCCTTGACCCTACATATAAATATTGCTAAATAAATGAATGAACGTTTTAGGTTTTTTTAAAAATGACTACACTTAGCCAGGCACTTTGGCACATGCCTATAATTCCTACACTTGAAAGGTAAAGGCAGACGGACCAAAAATTCAAGGTGAATCAGAGCTATGTAGAATGTTCCAAGCCAGCCTAGGGTACGTTATAATTCAAAATAAAAACTTTTTGTGCTGGAGAGATGGCTCAGCAATTAAGAACATTTACTACTGCTCTTGCAGAGGACTCTGATTCAGTTTTCAGTGCCCACATGATTGCTCAAAACCATCTGTAACTCTAGTTCCAAGGGATCTGATGCCCTCATGCCCTCTTAGTCTCCAGGGCTCCAACACACATGATACACAGAATGTCTTACAATAAATACACACACACAAATACATATAATAATCTTCTATTTTGTTCTTCACATAAAATTTTGCTTTATTTTTGTTCTATAAAGTCATGAACTGGAACAGCTTCCTATAAATGACAATAATCTTCAAGTTGTAGCCATTCAGAATATTCAAAAGTAAAATTACTTTCCTCACATACAGGTTTTGATGATATTTATTTTTTTGTAAAAATATTTATAAACTATTGTAAAAATTCAATTTACCAAGAAATAAAACAATGCTAAAATACAAATAAGATAAAACTTACTATTTCTAATACTTTATGCATAAAATTTAGTGACAGTAAATATATTCATCTTGTTATATAATAACCACTACTATATATCTTTAAAACCTTTTCATAATTTCAAACTAAAACTCCTTATACACAAAGCAGTAAGTTCCCATTGCTTTTCTATCTGTCCCTAGTAACAATGTTTGAATTTATATCTCTATGAATCTGACCACTCTGGACCACCTCATATAAGCAGAATAAAACATTATTTGTTCTTTTGTGGTTAGATTTTCATCTAGTATGTGCTGATAGTTCATCCATATGGTACATGTCAAAATTTAGCTTCTTTTTAAAGCTTAAACATACACACACACTACACCTGCATGCACACACTGCTCCACTGTATACACACAACATATTATCCATCTATCTATCTGAGAAACCTAGCACCGCTGAAGAAGTCCTCACCAGATTATTTAAGGTGTGACCTTGTTTGCTCTTTTTTATCCTCTTTGGGTTATTGTTCATTTTCTAAATCTGGCTGACGTCCTTGCTGTTGCCTTTATAAGCAATTTAATAGCCTACCAATAAATTCTCTTTGGGTTATGTGAGTCAAAACAAATTGGGTTAGATGAGTCAAAACCTTTGTGCTCCTTCTACCTTTAAACTATTGTGAATAATGCTATAATGAATAGTTGTATATAAATATCTGTTCAAGTCTCTGTTTTTAATTTGTTTGGTGTGTGTCCAAAATGACAACTGACAAATCATGTGGTAACTGTGCTTAGTTTTTAAGGATCTTCCATTCTGTTTTCCACCGTGATTAGACATATTACATATTACTAAAAAAATTACCAGGGTTCTGGCTGCTCCATATTCTCATAAATATAGTGAGTTCTAGGCCAGCCAGGTCTACACAGAGGAACTCTGTGTTTAAAGAAGATAAACTAAAATATGAGCAAAACACAAAGGAATATATATGATTACCAGCCATTTCCCCTCTTATAAAAACAAATATGGCCTTATTTAAATGTATTTTATAATTTTTCTTGATAGTTTTAGCTTATTTGAAATACCCTCTATGTATGTAGCTCACCTGGAACTTGTTATATAGTCCCAAACTGGCCTTGAATTTGTAATCCCTCTGCCTCAGCCTCCCTATGGGTGGAATTACAGGTGTATATACCACAAAAACCTTTGAATTCTAGTTCATAAATGACTAGTTTAATGAGTTCAAAAGGATCAGGATAAAAAAGACAAACAAACCCTCATTAGTGAGTGGCCCAGGCTTCGGACTTATTTTGACAGTGAATATAAGAAACTGAAATGCTTTTAATTTTCTTTCTACAAGTTTTTCAAATGCCTAGCTTGTATTTAAACTTAAAAACATTTCCCAGCCAGGCAGTGGTGGTGTATGCCTTTAACCCCTGCACTCAGGAGACAGAACTAAGCGGAACTCTGAGTTGAAGGCCAGCCTAATCTACAAAGTGAGTCTGGACAGTCAGAGCTACAAGTGAAATCCTGTCTCTCTGAAAAAAAAATTAAAAATTCCCTAAAATTTCTTATAAAAGTAATACAAATAAAGTAGTAAACAGAATATTGTGTTATCAGCACTAAAGATAAGACAATTGCTCCAAATAATGAAGTAATATTGACCATGAGTACAGCAAAGTAAACAGACTAGTTAAGATGATAAGAACATGTAGAATCTACAATTTGTCACCTGTAGTAACACTACATCTGTCACACAGCAATTCACATACAAAGCCAAACCCATTAGAATAACAGCAGATTTATCAACAAAAACGAAATTTCAAGAGCACAGGGGATGATATACTATCTTCCAAGCTCAGAAAGAAATTACTACCAAAGCAGATTAGCATACCCAGAAGAAGTATCCCTATGAAGAAGAAAAAAGCTTTCTTGATGGGCTAGGTGTGGTGGCACATACCTTTAATCCCAGCACTTGAGAGGCAGAAGCAGGGGGATCTCATCTCTGTGAGTTATTGGGAAGCCTGATCTACATAGAGAGTTCCAGTACAGCTAGGACTATATAGTAAAACAAGTTCCAGGACCTACCAAGACTACACAGAGAAACTCTGTCTGGAAAATAGCTTCCATGATAAACAAAGGGAATTCATGACCACTAAACCAGCACTTCAGAGGATACTCAAAAAAAAAAAAAAAAAAAACAAAACACACATCCAGAAGGTCACAGGAAAATGTCAAAAACAACAAAATGATAGAAGTTATCAAATACATTTCAATAATGATCTGAATTTTCCAGTCAAAAGACACAGACCAGTAAACTAGTTAAAACATAGGCAAAAAATATGTGTTGTCTCAAATGTTTCACCAGCAAAGATGTATACACAACTATAAGGTTAAAAGACTAAAAAAGATACTCCAAGCAAATCAAGCTCAAACAGCTATACTAAATCTAACAATGTAGGCCTCAAACAAAAATTAGTAAAAAGAAATAAATTTAGAAGGTCATAGCATAAAGGAAACAATCTATTGAGAGGGCATAGCAATTGTAAATATATACACATCAAATACTGGCACACCCAACTTCATATATAAAAATAATGCTACTAGATGGAAATGCATGGATAAATGACGACACAGCACAAGTGTGTTACTTCAAGGCCCCACTTCAATCAATAGACAGATAACAGGCCAAAACAACCTAACAAATTCAACACTCAAGTTAAATGACACTGTAGATCAAAGGGACTTAATAGACATTTACAGAATTTATCCCAGTGGCTACAGAATATACAGATGTCACAGCAGCCCATGGAACTTTCTTTAAAGCATGACCATCTTTTAGGACAGAAAACAAATCTTAATAAGTACAAAAAAAACTGAGGTGGTCAGGCTATACACACACCACTGTTCCCCATTCATAACCCTGCTTACTTCTGCTATTGCAACAGTTTCTGGGCCAGAAATAACACATTTCCAGAGTTCCCAAGATGCTTCAGTTGGGTCAAGGCTGTGAAAGACTCACTATGCTTTGATGCTGGCCATCAATTGGCAGAAATCTTGCCCATTTCTGCTCTGTGGACTTGGGGTCCAGGTACCCACAACAATTCTCTAGACATGTGGACTGGACCACAGCCCACATTCCCAGAGGAGATAAAGCTCTCACCTTGTTCTCCATCATCTAGCCTGCCTGCCTGCAACCACAATCACCACCCTGAAAGTAATGGAACTGTAAGCAAAGCCCAAATTAAATGGTTTCTATTACAAGTTATCTTTGTCATGTCATCCTGTCACAGCAATAGACCAGTAACTAAGTGCTATGAAAAAGCTTTTATAAGGGGGTAGGGGGGAACACTGGAATTGAATTTCATTCTTGACCCCACTGACCCTGTAGAATAGAAGATGAAACCATTCACTGAAAATTTCAAACACTTCCTCCAAGAAAAAGTCAAAAGAGAATGGAAGTGAAAATCATGGTGGAAGGTTCTAACTATCAAAATGAACAACAGCAAAATCACTGTCACATGTGATATGCCTTTTTCCATTAAAATATCTTACCAAATTTGTTAAATCTATTTATTTTTATTTTATACCTATAATGTTCACCTACATGCCTGGTACCTGGGGTGGTCAGAAGAGGGGGGTCAGATTCCCTGGAACTGGAGTTACAGACAGCTTGTGAGTCATCATGTTGATACTTAGAACCAAATCCAGGTCTTCTGCAAGAGCAGCAAGTCCTCTTAACTGCTGAGCCTTCTCTCCAATCTCCCAGAAACATATAAAGAAATATAAGCTATGTGACTGGTTATAGTAATGGTCGATGTTAGAGTAAAACTTATGTTATTTCCCAATTAACAAGAATGAAAATGAGGTTTAAAACGAATTTATCTGCTATATTTTGTTTGAATTCATAAATGAGTTTAGGAAGAAAATAAATTTAAAAAACAAAGCTATTGCTTGAAATTCTGGAGGAAATCCAGTCTGCAGCCTTAGGAATATAACAATATAGAATTTTAACACAGGTCTTAAATTTTTTATTACATTTGTGTGTGTGTGTGTGTGTGTGTGTGTGTGTGTGTGTGTGTGTGTGTGTGTGTGTACATGCATTCATGGCATGTGTGTTACAGTCAGAGGACAGCTTGCAGGAGTCTTTTCTCCTGTCATAGGATCAATGACAGATCCTCAGGATCGGTGGCCCCTTTACCTACTAAGCTGTTTTACTGGCCTCTTGACATAGGTTTTTAATAAAAGGCAAGAGATAAACCTCTAATCTGAAAACAACATTACACTGAGACCACAGAGGAGACAATAACTTGGCTAGATTTTGATGCTTCAATTTGTGATAGCATATGCTAGGAATTTACAACTTATTATTTCTGTCGACTACTGAGATAATTTAGAAAGGATAAGACAGAAAAATCACAATTTCAAGGTTAATGTTGGCTGCATAGTGGGATTTTTTTCTAAAAATGGACCATGTAATACAAACTATAAACTAAAACAATGGCACTGACTTAGTCACTGTTCTGTTGCTGTGAAGAGACACCATGACCATGGCAACTCTTAGAAAGCATTTAACTGGGGGCTTGTTTATAATTTCATAGGGGCAATCCATTATCATCATGGCAGGAAGCATGGTAGCAAGCATGGTGCTGGAACAGTAGCTGAGAGCTATGTCCCAGTCTGCAAACAAAAAAAAAAAAAAAAAAAAGAGAGAGAGAGAGAGACATAAGCAAACAGAGATTAGGCCTCGCAGGCACTTTTGAAACCTCAAAAGCCACCATTAATGTCACAGTCCCTTCAACAAGGTCACATTTTCTAATCCTTTTCAAATAGTATCATTCACCGATGACTAAACATTCAAATATATGAGCCTATGAAAGCCATTCTTATGTATGTACATATTTATTTGTCTAAATCTATGTTAGTTATTGTAAACACAAACATGTGGCCTCAGTAAGAGAGGTCTAACTAAAGCAAGCACTTCCTAGACCAAGGCAGCAGCTTGTTTTCCAAAGCTTTGGCTTGGCCCAGAATTCCTTCTACATGGAATAGCCCTTATTCACAGTCATGGCTCCAATAACAAAACCCTGGGCTGCCACATGCACGTGGACCAAGTGAATGAACATTTTAGTATTTCCCCGGCTCTTCAGTGTGTATAACTCATATGCAACAATTGCTGCAGACCCTGCCATTCCAGTGGGGACAGACAGAGCTTCCTTAGCTTCCCGAGTAAACCTAGACACTTGCGATTCCGCATATTAGGAAAGAAAAAGGTCTGTGTTGGTTGACATTGTGATTTCTTGAAGAATTTTCAGAAACACGGCATCCCTTCCAGTCCTGCCAGCTCCTGGCTGGCACCACTCTTATTTAAACCATCACAGGCATCATGTTTCTTTACTTACTGCACTGGCAGGAAATTAAAAGATTGATGTGTCTAGGGTATAGAAAAATTTTTTTTAATCATACTGTTAACCAAATCTAAATCACCACGGCTCTTTTTGACAGGCAATTTTGTAAGACAAAGCAAATGACTCAGTAATTTTACTAAAAATAATGTAGCATACAAAACTACATTCATAGATGTATAAAACAATAAAGCTAAGCATTTCCTGGCATGAAGATGTCAATTTCAACCCACCCTGGACTATATAGGGAAACCCTGTCTCAAAAGAGAAGAATGAGAACTGGAGGATCTTTGAATGTTGATCGTTACAGACACAGAGAGAGAGAGAGAGAGACAGAGAGACAGATAGACAGAAAGAAAGCCATGTGTGGTTTAATCCCAGCACTTGAGAGGCAGAGTTGGGAAGACAGCTCTGTGAATTCAGGGCCATACTGATCTACATACACATTGAGTTCAGACCAGCCCAGGTGACATAGTGAGATCCTGTCTCAAAACAATAAAAATAACAACAAAGCCCCCAAACATTCATACATTAACAGTAAAATGCAATGATCTATATGTGTCATAGTCATTGAGAAGCATATCTGTAACTGAAGAATCTAGAGGACAATAAGCTATAATAATTATTACTCTATGTGCCAGTTACTGTTTTGTTAACTTGACACAAGCTTGCGTCACCTGGGATGGGGAACTTCAACTGACAAATGGCTTCCACACACAAGACTGGTCTGTGTCGCATGAAATAATGAGACTCAGGGATAGATCTCTGAAGAAGTTGGAGATACTAGAGGGAATAAACACCACAGTCAAATCTTACCCAGCTGTCTTATAGCTTCCTCAGCCTCGATTCCCTTGGAATGGTTTTCTGTGTTTGAATCCCGATTTAAGTACTCTTTCAGTACCACACCTGCTTGGGAGCCTAGAATTCCTTCTATAATCTGAAGTGACCTTGACTCAGTTAGGATTAAGGGCATAGGTCACCATTCCCAGGATACTACCTGTGCTGGGATTAAAGGTTTGAATCACCACTCTTATTTTCCTAGATTGACTGTGGTTAGAGCTCTGGGACTTCTGGAACTTTTACTAACCCCCCACATAGACTGTGGGTAGATTCCCTCTGATATCTCCAAAACTTCTGAAACTGTATTAAATCCCCACAGGTCTGTAGGCTAGTCAGTGGTTTTTTTTTGGGGGGGGGGGGATCAGTGACTGATGTGAGAGAGCTCAACACAGTATGGGCAGCGTCACTGCTGGGCAAGTGGTCCTCAGAGATAAAAGTAGTTGATGTGAGAGCCTAGAGACTAGTAAACAGCACTGCCCCATCATCTCCCCTTTGGTTCCTGCCTTGAGATCCTGTCTTGACTTCCCTTCATGACAGACTGTAAACTGTAAAAATGAAATAAAGTCTTCCCTTTCTGAGTCGTTCTTGCTTAGTGTTTTGATCATAGCAACAGAGAAACAAACTAGAATAGCCTATAAGTGGGTGTGTGGTGATTTATTGTATATTTAATAAAGCTTGTCTGAAATCAGAGGACAAAGCCAAGCCTTTGAAGGTCAGGGAATGGTGACCTATGTCTTTAATCCCACTGGATCTCAGTGAGTTCAAGGCCAAAGAGAACCTTTAATCCTAGCTCTAGGAATGTTGAAGGAGGAAGTGAGAGAGCTGGTCAGAGGGAGAGAGAGAGGGAGAAAGAGAGAAAGAGAGAGAGGGAGGGAGGGAGGGAGGGAGGAGTATGCTCCTTTTCAACTGAGGCATTAAGTCTGAGGATTTGTGGAAACAAGACCTACCTTTTTTGGTCTGAGGAGTTGATCAAGTGGACTGTTTTCTCTGTCTCTTGATAGTTCAGCTTTCCCACAATATCTGGCTCTGAGTTTTTATTAATAATACCAAATACAATTTGTGAAACAGGAGTGATTCCTCTTTTAACTTTATACATTTCTGTATTACTATATCTTCATCAAAGCAAGCCTGGCTTTCTCTAGTATTCTGAAAAAGCAAGGAAAAGGCTAAAATTGTCCATTTTCTTTACTTGAATTTATTTTCTTCTGTAGCTTTAAACATTTGCAAGCAGAGATTTTCCAAGTACAGAGAAATCAGATCCTTTTTAAAAAGTTGTATATGGGTGTTTTGTCTCCAAACATCTGTGTTCCACATGCATGCCTGGTGTCCTCACAGAAAAGAAGTTGAGACTGAAGTTACTTACATGTGATTGTGAGATACCATGTAAGTGCTGGCAGTCAAATCTGGGTTCTTTGAAAGAGTGAGAAATGCTCTTAACTGCTGATCCATCTGTCCAGCCCAACATATAATTCCTTTGGGGGTGGGGGTTCAAGACACGCTATGTAGCCTTGGCTATACTGAAACTAATGTAGACCACTCTGACCTAGAACTCACAGATTTCAATCTGCCTCTGTCTCCTCAGTGCTGAGATTAAAGGTGTGCACCACTACACCCAGCTATATGGCGTTCTTTTAAAGAACATAATCAAGCAAAAGTTCAGATTTAGAAAGAAAGATGGTGGGGTGAAGGAGGGAGGGAGGGAGAAAAGACTACAGGAAAGATTAGCTGGGCATTTATAACTCCAGCACTTGCCAGGCAGTGGTAGCGCATGCCTTTAATCCCAGCACTCAGAAGGCAAAGCTAGGCAGATGTCTTTGAGTTCAAGGCCAGACTGGTGAGTTCCAGGACTGCAAGACATAGAGAAACCCTGTCTCAACACAAAAGAAAATAATAATCCCAGCACTCTGGAAGTGGAGGCAAGAGGATCAAAAATTTAAAAACAGCCCTCTAGCTGAGTGGTGGTGATGTATGTCTTTAATCCCACCCAGCAAATGGGAGGCAGAGACAGGGGATCTCTGTGAGTTCAGCTAGCTGTGAGGCCAGCCTGGTTTACACAGGGACTCCACAACAGCCAGGGCAGCCACACAGAAAAACTCTATCTTAAAAATTAAAAAATGAACAACAAACCAGTCCTCTAAACAACTAGCCCATGGTTAGCCTGGGCTACCTTACTCAAGAAAACCAAAGAGGGATGGGATATGGTTCAATCAGTAAAGTGCTTGCCACACAAGCATGAGTGTCTTGAGTCTGATGCCCAGCACTTACATAAAAAGCCACACCCAACAGTAACCTGTACCTTAAATCCAGTGCTAGGGAGACAGAAACAAAGTATCTAGGAGACTCACAGCAAGCTAGCCTACTTTGGGGAGTTCTGGAGAAACCCTGCCTCCCAAATGATGGGGACAAATAAAGATAACATTACAACAACTCTGGTCTCTGCACATATGCATATATGCAAAAACATAAAAGAAAAAAGAAAGAGTAAGAGAGGGTTGAATAGGGCTGGAGATGGATCAGCAATTTAAAAGGGTACACATTGCATTTTCAGAGGACCCAAATTCAGTTGTAAAACACCTATGTTCGGAAGCTCACATTTCCTGTAACCCTCGCTATAGAGAATCTGATATCCTCTTCTTACCTCTATGGGTACCTTGTACTCACATGCATACCCATACAGAGACAAATGTGTATAATTAAAAATCAAATCGATCTTGTAAAAAGAAATAGAAGACTAATAAAAGGAATTCTATTAGTGCTGGGCTAACACAGTGCCAGGCACTAAAATAATGAGCAGAATGTGACTTAATAATCTTTAAATGTATAACATGTTTGGAGGCAGCCTCTCATGTAGCCCAGGCTGACTACAAGCAACCTACATATCTGAGAACTTCCTGATCTTCCTTTTTCTACCTTCATTGTGCTGTAATTACAAATTCCTCCACCATCTCCAGTATCTGTGCTGTCAGAGAGTTAACCTTGGGTCCAGTTCAGCCCCAGAAAGCACACCTACGTCCCTACCCTATGTAAGATTTTTTTAACCTTAAATTTGTAACAGAAGAACAAAAGAAAAAGTAAAATATAGTTTTCTTCCATTATAGGAAAATTTAAAACAAGAAGATGCAATGAAGATTACAATTAGTTCTCAAAGACAATGAAAATCCACTTGTAAACAGAAAAGAGAGTAAGGCAGATTCTCAACTATCTGATTGGGAGTCTAGCAGATGAGAAGAAAACACCTCATATTCTAATTTGACTTTGGTAGTAAATGTGAGTTAAAGAATCCCATAACCAAGAATTAACTCATCTCCCAAACTGGGGATGGATGTAGTCTATGAAATGAAGAACAAAGCATAAAGAAGTTATATGAAAGCCCACACATTAGCAATCACAGATGTTAATATGTAAATGAAGATCTGAATTAGAATATGATCATTTGGAGCTGAGAGAGTATTTTTTTTTTAACTCAATTCAACAACAAGTTCCAATAACTCTGTCATGGGCAAAAGAACTAGCAACAACATGTTATTTTGGTAACTAAGGTCTTGGGTTCATTTTAATCTGCTTAAAGGTGATCAAACAAACAGACCAACTTTTTGGCCATGCTTTCTACTGAGAAGACTCCAAATCCTAAAATATACCCAGTCATTTCCATCTGAGACCTATGACATGGTAATGCTGTTCCAAGAGGAAAAAATTTTGTTAGTGCAATATACTTACCTAATAAACAAAATAAACATACTTATATCTATCCCCATTATAAAGATATTTTATATGTAGCCTACTTAGCATGTCTTCAAAAGAACTTTAATATACCTTGAACTCAGATTCACCTACCTCTGCTTCCCTGGATTTAAAGGTGTGTGTCACTATGCCCAGCCCTGATTCTTACTTTTTAAAGCTTTTGATACTACCATCAAACTATCCTCCAGAAAGAGGCATCACACCTGCTAGCAGTTTAGGAAGAGTATCTATTTTCTCACATTAAGATCAATGTTTTGGCTTGGTGTGGCGGCACTTACCTTGAATCCCAGTACCTGGGAGCCAGAGGTAGGCAGACCTCTGTGAGTTTAAGGACAGCCTGATCTACAAAGCTAGCTCTAGAACAGCTAGAACTGTTACACAGAGAAACTCTGTCTCTGAAGAAAAAAAGAAGAAAAAAACATAGTACTATATCAGGCCTATTATGGACAAGGCAAAATATGCTTTAAATCTGTTATATGTAGAATGTTCACCTATTAATTTTTTGTGGGGATATTTTCAAATATAATAAAAACAGTCTGAGACATCAGAGGGATCTACCCACAGTCAGTCTAGGAGGATCAGACAGTGGTAACTCACACCTTTAATTCCAGCACAGGGAAAATCCAGAAGTAGGACCTTCGCCCTTAACTCAATCTGAGTTCAGGTCATCCTCCTTTACAGAAGGAGTTCCAGGCTCCCAGGCAGGCAGTGGTGGGGTCACGCCTTAACTGAGCAAAAGAGTATTTAAGGCAGGCATAGAAAGACAGAGATGCAGAAGAAGCCAGAAGGAGTGAGGCTGAGGAAGCTGGAAGACAGCTGGGTGAGATTTGACTGTGGTGTTTACTCTCTGATATCTCCGCCTTTCCCAGAGATTTGGCCCTGCGTTTCCTTTATTCGTGCAACAATCTTTACCTCTGGTAATAAGACATTCTAACAATTTGCACTTCTGCTGAAGGATTGCCTATTTATTACCATTATGCACCTTTTGTTGTTGTTTTGGAACTTGCCACATGACCAAGTGGAATTCACAGAGATCTCACCCGCCTCTGTCCTGGGTGCTATAATTAAAGGCGTGTGCCACCATGCCTGTCTTCTACCATGAACTTTTAGCTCTATTTTTAAATTAGCATACAAAGCAATGGGTTTCATTCTGGAAATTTTCATACACACTTTTTTGTTGTTACTCTTCCTTCCTTGCACCCCTCCCTCATCTCCCTGCTCTCACTTCTTCCACTGCCATAACTGTCTTCTCCACTTTGATGACACAAGGATCTCCTCCCCCCTTTTCATAGGACCTTTTCCCCTTCTCATGGTCCTTTTCCATACTCGCATACTTTCCATATATATTACACCCTGTAAATATTTAAAATTAGAGACTGTGAATGAGAGAACATGTGGTGTTTGTCTTTCAGAATCTACATAACCTCACTGAATAATATAATTTCTAAATCCATCCATTTTGCTGCAAATTTCATGATTTCAATTTTTTTCTGACAGAATAGACTTCCATTGCACATATGTGCCATATTTATCTGTTGATAAACATCCAGGTTAATTCCAGTTCCTAACTATCAGTCGGGAGTTCTCAAAAATCAAAATAGAACTATCACATGACCCAGTTACACAACTTGGTAAATATCCAATGGACTCTACATCCTACCACAGAGACACTTGCTCATCCACATTTATTAAGTGAGATAGTTTTTCCTCCCTATCAGAAAAGCTTTCACCATTATATATATATATATATATATATGCTAAATTCTTATTTATATTGAGGTTTTCTTTGCTGAGCCTTTGCAGCTGGACAGATGACTCAGACCTTCCAATGGACCAGGGTTCAATTCCCAGCACCCACATCAGATGGCTCTCAACAGCCTTTAACTCTAGTTCCAGAGTATCAGGTCCAAAAGAAACTAGGGACAAATGACTATCTGTGGTGTCTATTAGCAAACTAAAATGCA
This sequence comes from Phyllotis vaccarum, assembly GCA_033318265.1. Lineage (NCBI taxonomy): Eukaryota > Metazoa > Chordata > Mammalia > Rodentia > Cricetidae > Phyllotis > Phyllotis vaccarum. The sequence continues at coordinate 54,945,503 of JARWLC010000013.1, forward strand.
GGCTGGCCTCCAGGCTTTCTCATCATCGCAAATGCCTATTACCAGTCCATGCAGGCATTCTAGTTCTTCTTGCCCCACCTTAACCTAATCTTCTCCAGCCCTTGGGCTTCCTTTCCCTAGCTTCTCATTCCTAAAGGACTCTGCCAATTCAACCAAGTACTCTCTTGGTCTTCTTTCTTGACTTCCTCTTTCCTCTTCCTCTCTCACCCTCCCTGGCCCCTCTCTTCTCTCAAGTCTGCTGGTCATGTTCAATCTCCTACTTTCTCTCCCTGCTCTGAAGTCTTCTAGATCCCTCTGACTGTATTCTTTCTCATATCTACAATAAAAGAACCTTCCCCTAAACCATACCTTGGAGTGGTCATGTACTCACAGAGCATTCAACATCTCTTGCCTCCATAGTCAGCCACACTCATGTGACACATAAATAAAATAAATATTTTTAAGAGAAATAATATCAGTGCCTTGCTCAGCCACCATCTGAGAAGATTCTTCCTGCTGGGAACAAATATAGAGATTCACAGCCTATGCTATGCAGAATAAGTGACCTTAGAATACTCAGCCCTAATCACATCCCTCCCATGGGGCTCAGGAAACCCCAGGGAAGAGAAAGCAGAAAGAAAATAAGAGCCAGAGGGGTTGGAGGACAGAAGAAAACAAAACCGTCCAAGTCAACATGATCAAAGTTCTTATGAACTCAAAAAGAGTGAGGTAGCATGCACAAGGCCTGCTTGAGTCTGCACCAGGTCATCTGGTTATATATTATGGCTTCCAGTTTAGTGTTTTTATGGGATTCTGGAGTATGGGAATGAGTGGGTACTGGTTCTTGTGCCTTCTCTTGGGTTCTCTCCCCTCTATTGGTTTATCTTTCCCAACTGAGATGGGATAGCATTTGTTTTCTCTTATTATATTTTGTTATGCCTTATTACTACCCTTTAGAAGCCTGCATATTTTCTAATGAGAGACAGAAAGGGGGTGGATCCAGTTGAGAGGGAAGGCAGGAATGGACCTGGAGCAGCAGAGGCAGAAGAAACTGTAATCAACATATATTATGAGAGAAATAAATCTCTCTTCCATTAAAGGAAAATAGAAAAAGGATCCTAGAAGTTTGAATGAGGATTGTAAACAATGACAAAGGCATGAATGTGGGGAAGGGACGTAGGGAGGAGTAAGTGAAGTGATAGTATGGGGGTCCAGTGTTCCAGTAATCAGAACGCACTTCATACATTTGCTAAATTGTCAAAGAACAAGTTTAATAAAAGTTATTGGAAATGATGCTATAATCTTCTTCTGTATACGGTAGAAAACTTGAGGGTACTAATAAAAGGAAAGCACTTGCCTTCCATCCTGGCTGCCTAGACTGCAATATGAATGATTTTCTCTAAGGGGCCAAGAGCTTACACAGGTATTACACTTGCAAAATTTATCATTCACTTACACAAAACAATATACTCAAAGCTTAAGTGTGGCAAATCTATCTGATACAAGAGCAACTTCCAGTGCAGTAAAATCTGTATTCTAATGTATGATACATACATGTGATTCTCTATTTTTCGCTGAATAGAACATTTCTATGGCTTTCCACACAGTGATGGTAAATACTGTCATATTTGCTTTCTTTACTTAAACTGTCCTTCATGTAGTACTGAGAGTATAATGAACACTGCCTATAGTTTTTTAAGAGAACTAGCAAACCAAACCAAGTATTAACACCAACAATGCCACTGACTTAATATGACTGGGCAAGAGGAAAAAAAAGATGGACGACTGGGAAGGAAATAGGGGACAGGGAGAAAAGGAGGGTAGGAAGGGGGACCACCAAAAATTCCCCATGTTACTCTTTTACTTTATAACCAACAGCCTGAACCCCTAGCATCCAGTGTCTTCCTCCTTACTGTTGCTTTTCTGGGATTGTCATATACATGGAATTCTGCACAATGTGGCCTTTTGATGCTACCTTCCTTCATTCAGCAAACTGCAGTCTTAGATACTCGGTGACATAATTACATAATCAAGAGGTAGTTCTTTTTTTTTTTTTTTAATCAAAGACTAGCATACCATGGCATGGAGTACAATAGTCCGCTTATCTATTCCACCACCTGAAAGATGTGGCTTGTTTCCAATTTTGGTGACTACTGCTAAATAACGGTGCTGTAGACATTCGTATACTGGGTTGTTTTATTAAGTTTCTAAAGCAGGGAGGGGCTCGAAACTATGGATAAGGCTGCTGAGCTATAGCCCTAGCAACCAAGTATAGCTTTCTGGTGAACCTAAGCTTTCATTTCTCTTGGCAGATACTTAGAAGTAGGACTGGTGAGTCATATGGTAAATACAGGTAATTGCACAAGAAACTGCCAGAAGGTGTTCTGCTCAGTGGAAGTATTGCTTTTGCTCTCCCACCCACCAGCAATGAATGAATGTTCTAGTTGTTCTGCATAGCTGCCAATGTTGTTTTGCATTTGACACAATCTAATAATGTAATTTGTGTTTTCTAAAAAAAACTTTATTCCTAGGGCATTCTTAGGGTCATAAAAAAAATTGAGAAGAAAATACAGAAATTTCCCATTTGCCTCCTGCCATATATATAATCTCTCCTATTATCAACTGCCATTATGATTTTATTTTCCTTATCAATTTAAGTTGCATATGGTTTTTAGAGCCAGGGTTTCTCTGTATAAAAGCTCTAGCTGTTCTGAAACTCACTTTGTAGACCAGGCTAGCCTCAAATCCACAGAGACCCACCTCCCTCTGCCTCCCAAGTACTACTATTAAAGGCATGCACCACCATTGTCTGGCAATTTATTTATTTTTAATTTGTGTTTAATATTTTGTCTGCACATATGCCAATGCAGCATGTGAATGTAGTACCCAAAATTGCTGCAGAAGGGAGGTGGATCCCCTAGAATTGGAGTTACAGATGATTATGAGCCATCATGTGGATACTGAGAATCAAACCTGAGTGCTCTAGAAGAGTGGGCAGTGCTCTTAACTGCTGAGACATCTCTCCTCACCACCACCCCTTTAGTGCTTTTAATTACTAAGTTTTACTGATTTGTTATCACAAACAAGCAGAGGCGTGTAGTAAGAAATTTCTGAGCCATCTGGTCCAAGGTCGGGAACCCACAAACCCACAGTCCCACAGAAACACACAGAGACTAATGTTAATTACAAACTGTTTGGCCTATGTCTCAGGCTTATTGCTAGCTAGCTCTCCCATCTTAACCCATTTCTATTAATCTATGTCCTGCCACTTGAGTTCCTTTACATATTGCTTCTTGGGCAGCTGGATCACATCTCTCCTGACTCCACCCTCCTTCCCCTGTATCTATGCTTGGATTTCCTGCCTGCTTCTAAGCTGCTCTGCCATAGGCCAAAACAATTCTTTTATTGTCCAATGGTATTCACAGCATACACAAAGACATCCCACATCAGAGGTGCTAATATAGTCATCTCAAATCTAATGAGTTGCTAAAAGCAAAACAAATTCTGCAATACCTCAAATGCATACTTGCTAAACAGAAATTGAGGCAAATATGCCTATATGGAGAGATTTTCTTTAGTTGTGCATAAAATCATGCACGACTGCTTTCATGTATTTTTAAGTGACCCAATAAGTTTTGTTAGTATTTACTTATAGGAAATGAGGAACTGTTGATAGACTCATGTGCACAGTAAGTAAACACTAACAAAACTCACTGGGTCATTTAAAAATACATAAAAGCAGATAGGGAACTAATTGGAAGGGGAAATGGATCTGCAACAGTGGGAGGGGAACAAGAAAGAATAATGGGGTAGATCTGATCAAATGCATTAAAATACAGGTATGGAACTGTCATAATGAAATCCTTATGTATAATAAATATGTGCTAATAGACATAAAAGACAAAAAGAATATACATGTACACAATGGGAAGTTAAGCTTTATTATTAGAAAAAAAAAAAGAGAGAGAGCTTGCCATTTCCCATGCCATTCATGAGGTAGGAGGACTTGCTAAGTGACATAAGCTAATCATAGAAAAGAAAATATCCCATAATCTTGCCTGTATGTGAAATAAACAGTAGTTCCTTGGGGTGAGTGATGGGGAGCAGGAAGTCAGAAGATGCACAGTAACGAAGACACAGGAAAGGCATAGCATGAGCAAATTTAGAGTCACTAGAAAACATGAGGACTCTACTCTTGAATGTGCATTTGCTTCACTATGGTAACCTTTTAAGCAACTGACACGTGTATTCCACAGGGAGGAAAAACTATTTTAAAAAAAGAAATCGATGTCAGGCACTCCTTTAATCCCAACCCTTGGTAGGCAGAGGCAGGAGGATCTCTGTGTCCAAGGCTTACCTGGTCTAGAGAACAAGTTTCAAGACATCTAGAGAAATCCTGATTGGGCTGAATCAAACCAAAGTGTCAGTAAAATAATATTTAATAGTTTAGGTATTTCAAATGCATACTCAGAGAAGAAGAGCTATTGTGTGCATGGTGTTCAACCTCTAACGCTGGGGGGGGGGGGGAGGTAAAGTACAAATTCATCATGATTTACAAGGACAATGTTGTGTCCAGAATCTACTGCTGAGTTCTGAGGTTTGGTAGTTAAAAACAGTCTTTAAACCTAAGACAATTACCTGACACACCTATTTAGCATATCAAAGTGGCCCTGGTAGCCATGTTTTTCCTGAACCCCTCAGTTCCTACCTGTAACAGACAAACCCTACCCCCTAGCCCAGGGGGCTAGGTTGTTCTTCCCCATATGATCCAGGCATTTTGGTTACCCACTCTTTGTATTTGGAGCCTCCTGGCTGTTGTACCTGGAAGCCCTCTCTCACTTCTCCCAGTCATTCCCACCCCACCCCACCCCACCCCCAGTCTCCTCAGGGTCGTGAGTATTATGGACTCTCCCAGAAGTCCTAGTTCCTGCCTCTACCTACAGTCCTCCCTTTTATCTACAAGAAACCTCCCACACCAAATCTAGAAGTCATGAGGCAACCATGTCCTTTCTTTTTTCTTTTTCTTTCTTTTTTATTTATTTATTTTTTTTGTTCAGAAAGTACCAGCATGAACTTTCTCATCTTACAAAACTAATTCTACTTGAAACAACTGAAACCTTTAGAAAAGCAGCTTGAGGGGAGTAAACGTTGCACCTAACCCCCCCCCCCCCCAAAAAAAAAGCGAGAAAGAAAAGAAAAAAAAGTTATTTTCCTCATTTTGGATAAGCAGTTTTTCCAAAGCCACTTCCTGCCTTTAGTTAGTATGCTTTTAAGGGTGAGCTGTCATCTTTTTGGTTGTGTAGGCAATCAGATCCAAAGCCCCAGAGCTCAGCCCTAAGATGGACATTTTGAACTCTAAAATCATGTAATAAAGCTACAGCTAAATTTTCAATGCTGTTCTACTGTGTTCTATTAAATATTTTCAGTATTCTTTTGTTTTGACTTTTGTGAGACAGGGTCACATTCTGTAGCCCAGATAGAACCAGAAGTCACAATTCTTCCACCTTAGCCTCCATAGTACTGGGAATACAGACATGTCCTGGATTGAAATAAATGTGTAAAGTACTTTCATACTGTGACTTTTCTTTCCATATTTGATGAATACTGAAATACACACACACACACACACACACACACACACACACACACACACATACACACACACACACACGTACAGAGAGACAAATATACACATATAGACAGACTAAACTGATTAACAACTTCCAGTTAAAAACTAATTGTGCATAATGTTTCTCGCTGCTAACTCTTCCCTTTGAAAGTGATGTGATGCTCTTGTCATACAAGCATTTTACTTGCTTGGTTAGAGTTACAGCAAGACATTTTATATTATTTGTAGCTACACACCGTTAAACCCAGCACACAGGAGGTAGAAGTAGGTAGATCTCTGAATTTGGGGCCAGCCTGGTCAGAAATCCTATCTTGAAATTTTTTTTTAAAAAAACCCAAGAAATAAATAATTCAGCCAGGCAGTTATGTCCCATGCCTTTAGTCCCAGCATCAGGAGGTAGAGGTAGGTAGATCTCTATTTTTGGAGCCAGCCTGGTTTACAGAGTTAGTTCCAAGACAGCCAGAGCTACACAGTGAAACCCTGTCTCCAAAAAAAAAAAACAAATTCAATTTGGACATACAGGCACAGAAAAAGATAAACTGACTGACTAAAACAGAGAATGTGTAAGTATAATAGTAGTCACCCCTCCACACCCAAGGGTCTCTTATTCCAAAATCCCCAGTGGATGCCTGAAGGCACAGACCATAACAAACCTTAAGTGTGTTCTACCCATACAAACACAAACTTAATGGCTTTCCCAATTTGAGTAAGCATTTATCATTCACTGTGAGCTGATGTCTAAAATTTAACAAGAAAGGCTACAGGGGGTGATTAAGAATACATGCTTCTCTTCCGGAGGTCCTGAGTTCAATTCCCAGCACCCACATGGTGGCTCACGACCATCTATAACTGTAGCCTCATGAGATCCAATGCCCTCTTTCTGAAGTGCAGATAGATGTATATGCAAATAAAACATCTATATACATAAAATACACTAATTATTCTCTTAAAAACTAAATAAAATATAGGAAAAGGAACTTTTTGTCTTTACAGTTTCACAGATAAAAATTCTCTCTTAATGTATTTTTTAATTTTTCAAAAATTACATTTATTATTTATTATTATTATATTTATTTTTCTTTATATGAGCATCAGATCACCTAGAGCTGGGGTTACAGATGGTTGGTTGTAAGTTATCATGTAGGTTCTGGAAATTAAACTCAGGTCCTTCAAAGGACCACTTGTAATGAGATCCGATACCTTCTTCTGGCCTGTAGGGATACATGCAGACAGAATACTGTACGCATAAAAAATAAATAAATCTAAAAAGAGCAAAAAAGAAGTGTAAGATGGTAAAAGAAAAGATTCCAATTGTGAATCTGACAGACCTCATTGTCTGTGTACATGAAGTAAAGTGACTGAAGGAAGAAGAATGGCTTGGGCAGCTTTCAGGTCTACCATTGCATAATTTCAAATCCTGTGGGTTCATGGAGCACAACAGCCTGAGATGAAATAAAGTAGGGTGTCTCAAACTTGCCGATCAGGATCTACTGGCACATCTAGAAATCGCAACTCCTGACCCTCCAAACTGGTTCCAAAATGTCTTCTCCTCTCTGATGTACCTATCCCCTTCCTGTCATAAGGCCTAGATGAGATTCTCAGTGAGATAAAATAAGAAGTAAGCAACTCCCTCTCAGGATTACACTAGCAGAGCCTGCCCTGACCTCAGGATGCCAACATTAAAAGAGGCTAGGTTGAGCTAGCAAGATGGTCCTCAAGGAAAGGCACTTCTCACCAAGCCTGGTGACGTGAATTTGATCCCAAGATCCCACATGGTAGAACTAATTCTTATTATTATTCTCTAACCTTCACACATACAACATGACACACGCACACACACACATAAATATTTTTAATTTTTTAAAGTTGAGTATTTCAACTTTGCCTTTCAGGAGATCTTCACATTTTATTAATGAGCTTATGTTTATTCTGATTTTAAAAAAAATATAAATGAAAAAGCAGCTCCTCCTTATATTAAAGGTGGTTTACAACTATGATCCCAGAACTCAGGAAATGGTGGCAAGAGGACTGCTGTGAGTCCTTGGCTAGTCTGGTCTACATAGTGAGTGTGAAGTGAGCCTAGGCTATAGAGTGAGACCTGTGTTAAAACAAAACCACCCCCATACTTTTTTCCATGTGTTGCTGCTCAATTGTCTATAAACTTGGTACTTGCGAGGCAGATTTATAAGAATTTCCAAAATGTGAGCCTCTGTGAGTTCAAGGCCAGCCTGGTCTACAGAGTGAGTTTCAGGACAGCCAAAGAAGAATAGAAAAACCAAAAAAGAATTACCAAAGTTCAACTTAGACTACATAACACATCAGGGTTACATAGGGAGAATCTGTCTCCAAACATAAAATCAAAGAATGAAAATGTTAAAGATCATTATAGCAAAAGATTAGACTGAGACAAAATGATCTTATGTGATCATCTCTACCTGTTTAGTGAGAGGTAAAAAGAACTAAAAAGTACAAGGACAATAGTATCAAACCTTTCTAGAACTTAATAACACATCAAATCCAAAGGTAAAAAGAGAGAGAATACAGGCATTTATGGGACAATCCACTCTTGATGTAAACTAAGCTAAGGAGAAGTGAGAATAGGTTACAACCAGTTTTTGCTTCAGAAACCTCTATCAAGTTGTGTTCAGGAGCAACAGAAAACCAAGACACAACTGGTCTGGCCAGTTGCTTCAATTATGAAAGATAATCTAAAATTGGCCACATGCTTCAGATGCAGAACATAATCTGCATTTCCAGAGCTGTGGGTGTATCACAATGGTAGACAGCTGGTCTAGCTTAAGTGCCCAGGCTCTTAAGTCTCAAAAATTTACAAGATAAAATAACTACTGGTTGGTCACAAACGGATGGGTCAAGTAGTTGTAGCTGTTTCTCTTCATACTTGAGAAAGGAAAAGATAGTATTGCAGAGTCACAGTCAGAAACTAAAGCTAGGGCTGGGTGCAGTTGTGGTGATATATTTTATATTTAATAAAATCAGCCTAGAATATTAGAGAGCAGATCCACCCACAGTCAAGCCAGCAAGGGTCAGAGAGTGGTAACTCAGGCCTTTAATCCCATAATTCCAGAGACAGGGATCTTTCTGTGTTCCTGTGAGTTCAAGGCCTAACTACCAAACAGTGGTAGCTCACACTTTTAATCTTAATTCTAGAATGATGCTGCAGAGTTGAACTGGGAAGTGAAACTGGGTGAAGAAGATATTTAACATAAGAAGGCAGAGATTTCTTCTGTAGAAGAGACAAGAAGCCAGGCTGAAGAATCTGGAAGATAGCTTTTACTCTGAGAAGTTGGCTGGGTGAGATTTGAATGTGGTCGGTTTCCTCTCTTTGATATTCTAGACTGGTTTTATTAAATATAAAATATATTACCACATGCAGTGACACACACATGTAATCCCAGCACTTAGGAGGCTGAGGCCAGAGCATAGCAATTTCAAGGCCAGATTGAGCTACAGATAAAGTTTGAGGCCAGCCTAAACTATACAGGGAGTTTAGGGCAGTCTCAGCTATATAGAGATCCTCCATCAGAAAGGGGGGGGGGGGCGCTAGGGCTAGTGATACAGATTTGTTGGTAAAGTCCTTGCCTAGCTTGTGTGAGGCCCTAGATCCAATTTCTAACAGTGTATAAGCCAGACATGGTGATACTGAGAAGTCTGAACAGATGCTGTAACAGACTGCTCAGTGTTTTCTCTCAGAAATCAGGCCTCAAATTCAGTTTTTGATTCTGAGAGCCACAAACGAAAAGAACAATTGATCACTGGTGCCCTGGACAGCAAGAGAAAGAAAGATAGGATGTACCAGGCCTAGGCCACTGAGCCAGCCCCCTCAGTCAGAATGTACTAGGCCAGCCAGCCTCCACAGCAACTCAAGGACAAAGCCTGGGACTTGTCTAGGCCTGCTCCCAAATGGAAAACTGTAGCCCTGAACAGCCCCTGACTAGCCCTGGCCAACTAGAACACACTAATATGATTACCATTTACTTGAGCCAATCCTATCTAAAATGTCCTAACTGCCCTAGGCTATGCTTTAAAAGTTCTCTCTCTCTCTCTCTCTCTCTCTCTCTCTCTCTCTCTCTCTCTCTCTCTCTCTCTCTGTCTTACTGCCTACCTGTATATATAGGTCTTTTGTGGGATTTCTCCAGGACATTGAAAATCCATGTCTTCTCTTCGGCACTCAGGTAGTGGAGGCAGAAAGATCAGGAGTTCACTGTTATCTTCAGCTACACAACTCATTTGAAACCAGCATGAATTTATGAGAGCCTATCTCCAAAAAAAAAGGAGAAAGGAAAGAAAGAAGGCAGGCATATAGACTAATCAAATGTACTGTTTGGCTTTAAGACGTAGGGCATGCTACCTATTATCATACATAATTTCCTTCTGTTTATCCCGATCTCTAAGACACTTCACTGGCACTTCACTCACATATTGATTAGCCTGACTAATGCACTTGTCCTAGAGTTAGTGACCCTGGGTCACTTGATACAAATATCATGTCTATGAAGTTATATCCTTGAGAAAACTTACAACAAAACTCTAAACTTCACTTTCAATGCTTTGCATCAAAAGAAAATCCCAATTACAGACTGGCAAGTCCTTCACTGAAAGATACACAATATTTGATCTCCCCATTCTTTTCTGTCCCTTCATCTAGAAGGCTGTCTTTCTCATATTTAAATCCTATCATTGACTAATATATAAGGTCCAGATAAATAGGATTGTCCACTGTGTTCACTGGCATATCCTCAGTGAGCAGGGTAGCTACTTGGTAAATCATTGTTGAGTAATTAAAGGAACTACACCTCCACTATGAATAAACATGTCTAACACTCCTACTCACTTTCTTTTGTAATGTCAAACTCCTCAGAACTAGTATCATAGCCTAATGCCTAATTTCTCTGCATTGCAAAGCTCTGCATATCTCGCAGGGTATAAGTAAATTTGTATACACAGGAAGCATACTATAAACACGTCTAGCACACAGATGTACTGCATGAGAATCCCATTTACCTAACTTTGTGAGAATATTTATTTTTGCACACTAGGTTAGAACTGTCCAGGCCTCTTCACTTGCTGACATTTTCTATTTTAAAATTCATTAAGCAGAACTGTGATTGAGCATTTGGCAATTAGGGAAAGCATCTGGAAAATCTCGATGTCCCGGAGATTGTGGCTTGTGGTGATGATATAAGCATATTGTTACAAGTTTTCTTGGTTGGGAAGCACAATGACTGTATATCATGGTGACTTCATCTGCTAGTTAACATGAGTTCCAAGACACATGATCAAATAGTAGGTGTACTGTTGGCTCCTCGGCCCTCCCAATATCAGTTTTCCCTTTTCTGTGGCATAATATAGAAATTAATTATTGCTTGTGACCATTGATTAGTATATAGCTCTTATAGTCTTCTAAATTGACAGTACAGCAGAACTATAATTTGTAAATTTATTGCATAGGTTGCTAAAATTACTTTTACAATGCATAGTATATTAAAATAATAATAGTGGTAACTGAGATTTATTGTATGTTCGCTACTTGATAAGCACTAATTTTTTTTTTTTTGGTTTTGATTCTGGATTTTCTGAAACAGGGCTTCTGTATGCCCTGGCTGTGTCCTGGAACCCTGTAGACCAGGCTGGCCTCGTAACTGAGAGAACCCACCTGCCCCTGCTGCATGAGTGTTGGAATTAAAGGTGTATGTTACCACTGCCTGGCACCAATCACTGTTCTTAAAGCATTATAAGTGTTAACTCATTACCAATTCTAGAAGGTAGGTATTTATTTTATTGTCCCCACTTCACAAATTTGAAGAAGGGTGAGGATATGCCTTCAACTATTACTTATATCAGGAGTAAGCAGAGACCTAGGATTCCAACCTAGATAGTTTGGAACAAGAGTTCCCACTTTTAACCCTTTGTTCTACTGCCTCTCCCAAACAACACAACACTGTAATGCAACAATGACTTAAGGTCCTTAAAGGAGCAGGAGAATATAGCCACTGGATCCAAGAAATGTAACTGGGAATGTTTCGATCTGTACTTGCTCAAGTTCTACTGTACTTTCTTTCAGAAGAGTTCAATCTTATACATTATTATAAATAGGAAAGTATGGCCAGGTTTACTCTAAAGATAAAAAGATGTGTTGGTGGTGCTGGCACATGCCTTTACTTTCGGCATAGGCAAGAGGATCTCTGGGAATATGAGATTCTGACAAAAAAGGAAAAGGAAACTACAGATCCTAACGTATGAAATTAGTTTGAAGGTAACAAGGAAATGAGCAATCACAATTTTTCCTGCGGAGCCTTTCTCTGTAGCTTAGGGTAGCCTGGAATTCATTATTTAGCCCAAGTTTACCTCAAACTCAGACAATCCTTTTGCTTTTACCCTCTAAATGCTAGGATTTCAGGTGTGAGCTGTCACACCCAGGTCTTGTATGTGTGGGGTTTGGGTTTGGGGGTGTTCGGTTTGTTTTGAGATAGAGTCTCATATCTCATAGGCTGGTCTCCAACCTGCTACAACACGGGACTGAAGTCTTCACCCTCCTGTTTCTACCTTCCAATGCTAGTACTATAGGAATGCACAGCACTCTTAGTTTACTGTGTATTTTCCAATCATACTTCCCAGCTGGTAAACCAGCCTAAGCTATATAGTAAGAGTTGGTCTCAATAAAAATAACTAACTAATTAACTAAATGGGGGAGGAGAGAGGGAGAGGGAGAGGGAGAGGGAGAGGGAGAGGGAGGGAGAGGGAGAGGGAGAGGGAGAGGGAGAGGGAGGGAGAGGGAGAGGGAGAGGGAGGGACGGGGAGGGGGAGGGGGAGGGGGAGGGGGAGGGAGGGAGAGGGAGAGGGAGAGGGAGGGAGGGAGGGAGGGAGGGAGAGAGAGAGAGAGAGAGAGAGAGAGAGAGAGAGAGAGAGAGAGAGAGAGAGAGAGAGAGAGATTGATTTTAACTGGGCATGGACCACAGGTACTTGAGAGGCTGAAGTGGAAAAATTGCTTGAGCTGCTAAGTTTGGGATAAGCCTAAGCAAAACAGCAAAACTATTGTCTCAAAATGACAGCAACAAAATTACAATTCTTTTTATTGTTAAGTAAGAACATTGAAGCCAAGATTGGGTACTTTTAAACCCCAATTTATCTACATGCTAAAACCCGAATTTATCTACATGCTACATCTGGAAATTGAATCCGTCCCTATGACATATAGCTAGTCTTGGGCTAGGGAACTAGTCCAGTAGTACAGAGCTTGCCTGACATGTACCCTACCCACGATTTGTCCTCATAACCTAAAAAAAAATTCACCCTTACCAAAGTACAAACAAAAGACAAAGTGTGAGATTTCTTTTTCAAACCAAACTGTTTCGGTCCCTATTAAACTTATATGCACAAAAATAAGTACTGCAATGCATAGGGGTACATGCCTATGGTCCCAACACTGGAGAAGAGTTTAAGGTAGCAGAGTTCCAAATTCGAGGCCAACCCAGCATACACACTAAGACTCTGTCTCAAAATATACAAAAAGATTCAAGATCCTATGTCTTAGTATGTACTAAGCTATGTTCTAGAGTTAAAATGTGGGAATTTGTGGGTTATATTTTTAATAACCACTGTGAAAAAACTCGACAATTCTAACCAGACTTTTGCACTAAATATCAAATTATACAATGCAGAAAATAAACATCCTATTAGCAATCATCACTCAGTGGATTTAAGGATTTAAAACCATTTAAGAAGCTATCTAAGTATGAAAGCACAAAAGCAGGACACCAATGAGTTGGCCATCCTGAGTTCACAGTGAGTTCTCAGCTACTATGGACTACAAAATGAAACTCATTACTCAAACCAGCCTGGACTACAAAAGGACCTATGTCAAAACAAACAAAATTCAGGTGTGGCAACTCACACCTGCAATCCTACACACTTGGGAACTGAAACAGGTTTACATAGTAAGTTTCAGGAAACCTAGGCTTGGAGGTTTTTTTTTTTTTTTTTTTTTAAAAAAAAAAAAAAAAAAAAAGCCCTTTCTTAAAGGTGAAAAAAGGGAGCTACATGGTTAAGAGCTCATGTTGCTCTTACAGAAGCCAGAGCTCAATTTCCAACACCCAAATCTGGAGTCTCACAACCACCTGTAAATCCAGCTCCATGGGATCCTATGCCTTCTCTGGGCCTCCTCAGGAACCTGCATACATGTGCACATACAGAAAAATAAAATAATTTGTTTTCATTTTTCAAAGCATTTTCTCTGTATAGCCTTGGCTGGCTGTCCTGGAACTCACTCTGTAGACCAGTCTGGCCTCAAACTCACAGAAATCTGCCTGCTTTTGCTACCCGAGTGTTGGGACTAAAGGTATAAATCACCACCATCCAGCAAATAAGTATTTTTTAAAAGAGATGTCTAATGAGATAGCTTGGCATTTACGGACATTTGTAATTCTTCCTGAGGACCAAAATTTGGTTCCCAGTATCCAAATCAGGAAGCTCACAACTCTCTGTAACTCCAGCTCCAGGTGATCTTATGCCATCTGGACCTTACAAGTATCTAAATACATGTGGCATGCACAGGCATGTGTGCACAAATACATACATACCCACATAAACAAAAACAAAACTGAAATAATTTTTAAGAAAGAAGTGAAATATTAGAAAACATTTTTAGTCAAAATGAAACAGGCTATATTAAAATGACACTAATATTACGTTAGTACTATGTTTATTAATAATTATACCCTAAACTTATTATTATGTTTACTAATGCACTAATAATTAATATATAATTAAATTACTACTAATTTATGTTAATAAACAAGAATTCTACTAGAGTTGGAGTTCAAAGGGAGGAGTATTTGTCTAGTGTGGAAGAATGCTCTTATACATTCTAAATATTTGTCACTTTTATTAGTTTAATAAAACACTGATTGGTCAGTTTAGGCAGGAAGTAGAAGTGGGGCAACCAGGTTAGGAGAATTCTGGGAGGAGAAAGAGCAGAGCAGGAGACACGAGCCAGACACAGAGGAAGCAAGACGAGAGTACTGCAATGAGAAAAGGTACCAAGCTATGTGACTAAACATGGATAAGAATCACAGGTTAGGTTAAGAGTAAGAGTTAGCAAGTAATAATCCTGAGGCATAGGCCAAACTGTTTATAATTAATATTACCCTTTGTGTGATTATTTGGGATTAAATGGCTGAGACCAGATGAGTGGGACAGAGAAACTTCTGACTACAATCTATCATAAAGTAGGTTATATATTTAGCATCACAAAAAAGGAGGAGAAAAAAATCAACATTACCATCATCTTTAGAGCAAATGATTTTATCAACCAAAAAAATTACACATGCCAGGCATAGTAGTAGTGGTACATGGCCATAATCCCAGCAATAAGAGGGCAAGTTCTAGGTCAGCCAGGGTTACATAGTGAGCTCCAGGACCATCCGGAGTAGTTAATGAGATTCTGTCTCAAAACAAATGTTAGATACCTTCTATTATTCCATCACAAAGGACATCACACACACTTGGAACTCTTAACAACTGAGCTCTTTGTATTGGTCAGCTGTAAGGTCAACTCGGTGTGCCAAGAGTTGAAAGAGGGATCCTCACATGTTAAGCACATGCTCTATGACTGAGCTACATCCAAACCCCTAGGAGCCACTTTTCAGAAACTATCACACACTAGTGACTACCAATTTTTCCCACAAAGTTCTGAGAATTTTCTTGAGATAGGGACGGACTTTTCAGCTCTTTCTCTCTGTTCTGGTCTTTTGATGGTTTTTCAGGTCTTAATAGAAGCCCTTTCAAATTTTCTTTCTCCTGAGCAGCATGTAGCACCTATCAAATGAAAACCCAAGAAAGCAGAACCCAGCTATAAATGGTGACTCAGGCCTTTAATCTTAGTACTTGGGAGGCTGGGGAAAAAAGATTACAAGTTCAAGGCCAGCCAGGACTACACAGTGACTTTCAGGCCAGCTAAGGTTGCATCGTGAGACTGTCTCAAAAGTAACAAGTGGAGCTGGGGATATAGCTCAGTGGTAGAGCTTTTGTCTAAGACATGCAGTTCCTAGCACTACATACATGCACACACACATAAGTAAATTAATTTTAAAATCTTATTTAAAAAAGAAACAAAAAGGATGGAGAGGACTGTATAACTCAGTGCGAAAGTACTGGTTAGCGTATACCTAAAACAATTTGAATCAAAACCCTCCACCAAAAGAAACGGGAGACACAGAGAGAAAACAGAAATTGTTTCCTTCCTAATGCCAAGAGGCACAAAGAGTTCTGCAAACTTGTCCACGGTGAGTGGAAAAGGGAAGTGATTCAAGTTTTTTCTTTCCCTGTCTGCTTTAGTTATGACAGCAATTGCAACAGCATACAGCAAACACACTGCTTTTATGAACAAAATCAGCAAGAGTAAATAGTCAGGCTAAAACAATATCCCCGTCACGTGACGTAATCCAATTAAATTCACTTTGTGCTATATGTGTGAAAACTGCACCTTCTACACTATGTACAGTAAATATTACTAATTTTTTCAACTCCTCTAAACACAGCTGTACAATTCCAAACAATCAGACAACATGCAATAATGTACATATAATCAGTTCAAAACTGGAATATTTTCCCCTCATTTCTATCATGAAAAGAAGTACTGTAGGGATGTTTCAAACATAATAAAAGCAGCCTGAGATATCAGAGGGATCTACCCGCAGTCAGTCTAGGAGGATCAGACAGTGGTAACTCACACCTTTAATCCCTGCACAGGGAATATCCAGGAGTGGTGACCTATGCCCTTAATCCCAGCACATATGAGTTTGAGGCCAGTTTAGTTTAATGAGGGAGTTCTAGGCTCCCAGGCCAGCAGTGGTGGCACACACTGTTAGTCCCAGCACTTGTAAGCAGAGGCAAGAGAATCTCTGTGAGTTCAAAGCCAGCCTGGTCTTCAAAGCAAGTTCCAGGATAGCCAGGACTGTAACACAGAAAACTCTGTCTCAAACAAACAAACAAACAAAAACAAACAAGGACTGGAAGAGGTGGCTCTGATATTCCAGACTGGTTTTATTCAATTTGAAACATATCCCCACAAAGTACTTGTGAAAATCGGTGTGATCTATCATACTTGAATTCACAAAATGAAGAATTCAATTTGCTGACAACGCAGCACAACATAGGAACACATTTATGAAACCAGAAGTACAGCACATACTCTGTAATGACACAATCCTAAATAAATATTGGTACATTTCTTGCCATATTGCCTCAATAAGTTAAGTGTGCGAGTTTTTTGTTTTGTTTTGCTTCTTTGAGACAAGGTCTTGCTATGTAGCCCAGGCTGGCCTTGAACTCTTAATATTCCTGACTTGGCCTCTCAAGTGCTGGGAATTAAGCATATACCACCACTCCCAGAAATAAGTTATATCACATTAAGTAAACCTGCAGATTGAGATCAAGATGTAAAATATTCCCCTCTAATAAGACACTGACATCTATTATCCTATCAGTTGGAAGATGGAAGCAAGAGAAACAGGAGTCCCAGGCTAGCCTGGGCTACAGGAGACACTGTCTCAAAAAGAACAAAAAATAACAGGTTAGCAGTATGGCCCTGCTGATAAGGGTGCCTGCCACCAAGCCTGATAAAGTGAATTCAATTTCTAGCACTCACATAGTAGATGGACAGACTTGAGATCCTCCAAATTGTCTGCTGACCTCTATATAAGGTGCCCATATATGTGTACATGTACAGAAAAAATGAAGAAACAGAATGTTTTAAAGACCCCCACTCTTCTGACAGGTTTAGTTAAATTCAATTAATTCAATTCAGGTTTAATTAAAACTAAATGTTCTTTAAAAAAAAAAATACGGTGACACATACAATCCTAACACTCAGGGAAGTATAGTTGAAGATCATTGCCAAACTGTAAGTTAGCCTAATGTAGATAGCAAGCTCCAAGTCAGTTAAGGCTTCATACAGAAAACCCTGTCTCAAAAGACAAAAGAGGGAGAGAAAGAGGGGAGGAGGAAGAAGAATTAGAAGAAAAGAAAGGATTTTTTTTTCAAGCATGGTGTTGCATGCCTTTAATCTCAGCACTCAAAACCATCCTGGTCTATATAGTAAGTTCCAGGATAACCAAGGCTACAAAATCAAAGATCTTGTCTCAAAAAAATTTAAGAACAAAAATATTTGGAAAACCTGGGCTGTCCCTTTAACAAAGATAGGTAAAGAGGATTTTAGGAGAAAATTGCAAAATATTATTTTTATCTATGGTAGGCACTGTATCAGCTCATACAAATATTTCTGTACAATTTACTTCCCTAACTGGAAAATGAATTTATTTTCATTTTCTGTAAAGTTAAATTTTTAATTAATTATTTTTAATTTGCTGAGAAAATCTGAATATAGCATACAGGTAAAAATCAGTTCTAACAAAGAATTTATACTTTTAAAAAAGGAATGTGTTGCTTTTAGAGCCCTCATAGGAGTACAGGTTATGTATTGAGCTCCCATGATAGTGGAGCTCTCTCCATTTCTTCTCCATTTTACCTCCCTCCCTTCTCTCCATCATAACCTCCTCTTCCTCATCCCAAAACAAATTTTACTGCTTTTACATGCAATTTTTTTTTAAAGAAAGCAGCCTTCTGCATTAAGAAAAAAAAAAAAAAGATGTTCACCTACCCTTTAGGGAAAATAGTGTTTAATATAGTTTAATAGTGGTTTGGGTCACAAATCAAGACCTAACACTGGTTTGAAGAGTTTCTATTACATTAGCAAGATAAGGAGAGAAATCAATTTGAAAAGAAATGCAAGGATTTCTTGAGGGGAAATTGGAACACTCGAGCTTTAGAAAATGTTACTCAGTGCCAACAATTTTGTTTCCTTGTCGTTGTTGTTTGAGACAGGGTTTCTCTGTGTAGCCCCCAGCTGATCTGTAGACCAGGCTTGCCTTAAACTCAGAGATCCCCTGGCCTCCACTCCTGAGATCAAACGTGTTTGCCATCACACCCAGTTAGTTGCTAATATTTTTTTTAAAACTCTTGCAAATTAAGGCACAATAATCAGAATTAAAAACTGGTTGTGGCTCAACAAAGAGATATAATGAGGGGAAGGCCAGATTTGCTCCAGCACACAAACCATGCCTACCCATTTTTGTGTCTTTTAAATTTGGGGTTACATTACCATTAAACCCCATAACTTCACTGTGTTTATCATTTCTATTTTTTTACATGCAGGCTTTTTGTGAATTAACAATTAATTCTATATGTCCTTTATAACTTCTTCGGTGTTTAACTTTTTTCAGGGTGCCAGAGATAGAACCCAGGGCCTTGCTGATGGGAAGGCAACTCCCTACCACCTATTTCCTTGGCCCATATTCTTTTATTACCTTGAAATCTTCAAAGGATGGTTGTTAGAAACAGAGACACTGATGTACACTTGTTTTGTCCCTGGACTAGTCTTCCATTCCTACAGAGCTTTCCAGATCCAGTTCAAATGCTCCTTTCCATACACCCTGATAACACTTCCTGGCTGCAATGTATATTACTGAGATTTTAAGAGACTAGATGATTGTGTGGTTCTTTCCTACTTCATTTCAGGACACTCAAGTACAACAAAACCTTCATGTAATTACCATGGATGCAAGAAAGTGAAATTAAAAAACGAAAATCTCTGTTCAAAATAACCTTTCATTAAGAAGGATGGTATAAACAACCCAAGTTGTTTATCCAATTAGTGGGGCTGCAAAAACGCACTATCTTCAATAGCTGAACTCGACTCAAATGATGGCAAACTAATTTTGAGTCCAGGAACTGCCTCAATCTGGCATCGCTCCATCCCTCACACCTCAGTATCACCTAATTCAATGTTCTGCACACACTGTCTCAATACAAAGCCTTATTACTAAATAATGAGGGTATAATTAAAACAAAGTTCAGATCCTAGAAAAATACTGGCTTGTAAAAGCATGAGTGTTGCCCGAGTTGAAAAAATAACCTCAGCATCTACAACAAAAATTATAAAAGTAAGATGCAACCCAGCATGCGATAGGCGCTGAACTCAATCCCCAGCACTGCGATGGGGGAGGAAGAGGAAGAGAAAAAAGGAACAGAGGAAGAGCCTCAGAAAGGCGTCGCAGAGCGGGACAGGGATTGCTGTAACTTAACTAGAAATGGAGCACAAAGAACAAAACGAAGGGGTGATGAGTCTCCATTTAACTTACGCCTCCAGAGTATGACAAGAAGTCAAATGTCCGTTTTCGAAAAATATTTACTGATGGTCTTCAGAACCTCAGTTTCTAAAGTAGAAAGAGATGTCACTAAGCAAAGATCCCAGTCCACAAGAAGTCTAGGGCGTGCAGACCTTCCAGGGTCCATAATTAACAAACACAGGCCACAGATGATCAGAACACTCTCCGGGAGAGCACAACAAAGTCACATAAATGAGGACCACCTCTCTTGTTTGTCCTGGTTAGGAAGGTAAAGCCTAAGTGTGGTTAAATGTGTGAGTAGCGAAGGAGTTCAGACACTGCCCCAGCTTAGAGTGGTGACCTTCTCAGCACTCTAGACAGAAGAACAATTCACAAAAACGACCCCTCCAGTGAAGTCGTCGATGAGAAGCTGTTGAGGGACTCACCTGGGTTTCCAGGGCTGGGATTCAAGCTCTGGCACTCCGCAGGGAAGCAGCGATCTACCCGCACGCAGACTCCGCGCTCACTCACACTGAAGAGTCTAGGCGCCAGCGGCGGCTCCTCCCTCGATGGCTTTCCCAACCCAGCCTCCCCAGCCCGCAGCGTTTGCCCCGCCCTCCTCCGCGGCCCCCACTTCCGGGTGATGTCGAGCCCGGAAGCTGGGCCGCCCGGGGAAAATGGTCCACATCACGTGAAAGAGAGCACGCGCTCTGAGCTCCGTGCGCCCCCTGCTGCCCGCATGCAACCTCGGCCAAAATGGGTTAGCTTAGCTCCCATCAGTGCCTAATGCAAACTCAACAAAAAGGAGGGAAAGTGCTTGAAGAACAATAAGAGCTTGTCAAAAACCTATAGTTCATCCTTGTCCAGCATAAAATACGTCGACCTGGCAAACTGTTTATTTACTAGACTCCAGAAGGGAAAAATCGTCACCATGAACTTGGAATGACATCGTGGATTGGGTTTAGTCTCCTGACTGTATTCCCCGTGGTAGAAGGGGTGAGGCAAGAGGATGACGAGTTGGAATCAGCCAGGGCTACAAAGTTAGTTCCTGGACAGACTGGGTATAGATTAAAACTGTCTCAAAAAAAATTTTTTTTCCCTCCAGGCTGGATGCTAGCCCAATATTTTAAGAGTATTGACTTCCAAAGAACTAATAGCAGTTCACAACCAGTTGTTACTCCAATTTCAGACAATCTGATGCCCTCTTCTGGTCTTCTAGGACACTGCCTACATTTAGTGCCCAGATACACAAGCAAAAATACCCACATACACAGAAAAAATTCTACCCAAATGACAGATTGCTGCTGTAAACTGTCCTCTAAACACAACACACACGATTACACGATTTTCTTTTTTAAAAAAATCATACAATGGGGGTGATGATATAGCTCAGTGGCTGGCAATCCCCTGCAGGTGCTTACCACCAAACCTACTACTAACTTGAGCTTCATCCAAGTAGAGGGAGAGACTTCCTACAAGTTGTCCTCCAGCCTTCACACCTGGCTATATATAGTACACACAGCACACTCACAAATAAATATATATAATAAAATAAATATTTAAATAAAAGGGAGCCGGAGTAATGGCTGAGTGTTAAGAGCACATACTGTTCTTGTAGAGGACCCAAATTCAATTCCCAACACCCACAATGGGTAGTTCACAATTATAGCTCCATGGGACACAACACCCTTTTCTGAACTTCAAGGTCACCCATTCAATTGTACAGATACACAAACACATATACACATAATTTTAAAATTATTTTTAAAGAAAATAAGGTAACCTTTAAATGGGATCCCAAATATCAACAAACTGAATTATAAGTGCAATATAATTGGTGCTAAATTCATAAATATTCAGTTTATTCCTTTGGTCAGTTTGTACACATTTTTCCCTCAATACAATTATTGTCAAACTAATTAGATAAAATTAACTCAATGGTAAGAACCAAGAAACCAGCTTCAGAGAAACAGGATAGCAAGTCAGCTACCCCTCTAGCTAATGTAGATACTGGTTTATCTGTCACCTACCACCTCACTCTAGAATGACATCTTTGCCTCCATCCTATTGGCCATGAATGCTCAAGCATATTATCATTCTTTTCATGATTACTATACTGAATGAGCTTGAATAAGACAATGTCTTCAGTAGGTTTTAGGTTTGCTGGGAGTTCCGTAATTAACATCCAAAGTGCTGCCAATATGACATTAATAGTCTTAATGAGGTCACCATGGTAAGGAAGCAGCTCAGACTAGATGACCCCATGATTTAAGAATACTTCCCAGAACAGCTCACAATTACCTGTAAATCCAGCCCCAGGGGATCCAGTACCCTATTTTGGCCTCCACTGGCATCTCCACAGTGGTACACATAAAGATAAATCCTTAACTTTAAAAAGGCAACATATGTATTCTCAAAGTACCAGTGTTTTGTACGTGATAAGTTTAATGAATTTAAACAAAAATACATGACAATTACATTTCAGAATAGAGTTGACATTAACCTTAATCTAAAAGTACTTTACATTACCTCAATGAATTTTAAAAGATTAGTAATGCTTCTGCAGTAAGTTGTCTCAATTCCTCAGCCATGACATATCTAACAGAAGTTAATTTAGTGGCCTTCCCACTCCAGGTAATAATAAAATTCCAAGGTGCTAGAGGTACAACTGACATTTTTATGAAAGGGTAGAACCTGCCTGGTTGAGTATAACAGGTTATACTCAAGGTTAGAATATTGTGGGGGCAAGAGTCAATTAACAACTGCTTCACTTCTAGTAGTGGTTATGGTAGTGTTAAAATCCTCCATCAGAGGACAACATGGGTCAGTAGGTAGTAGTATGCTTGCTGTCAAATCTGGTGACCTGAGTTTATGTTCAAAACCTTCAAGTAAATGAGAACCTGCAAGCTGTACTCTGACCCTCATGTGTGCACTGTGGCAAATGTGGGCACAAATATACACAAAAATTAAGTAAATGTAAAATATTACACACAGCTGCCAATGATCATTAACCAGACAGAAGAGATCACAGTGAAGATTCCCTCATCATGAATGAGTGCTGCTAGCTCTGAGGTTAGGTGTTAAGACCTAACATAAGACATCTTTTAATTTTACACTAATTTGTATTTTAATGGCTTAATACTAGTTTGAACATTCTACAGATTTCATAATAAGGTACAAGTGTTTTGTGTTTTGAGACAAGGTCTCATCTATGTAGGGCCTGATTAACCTAGAACTTGCAGTCATCCTCCTGCCTCCCTGCCTTCTGAGTGCTGGAGTTGAGAAAGTGCATGGCACCACACCAAGCTTAAATTTTATTAAACATCTTTTAAGTAGAAATATTACAATCTTTTAGTAAGCAGAATGTGGAATTCCTAGCAGATAAATTTAGAGATTGCTAAAGGCAACTTCTATAACTCAGTTTTGGATCTGAGAGTTTTCTATAATTAATACAAACAATGCTATTTGACAGGAATTCCATGTTCTGCTTACTAGAACATTATAAATCTAACCAAAAGAAATAATGAAACGTGCAATTCAATTGTTTTGTTTAGCTTACATCTTACAGCTAGTTCAGTGCCATATACTAAGGGCAGGAGAATCCCTAAAACTGTTACATAGTATTGCTAGAATTACAGAAAACCAACAGGAGAGATCAATAAGTTAAATATCAAAATATTGCTTTAAACCCATGATTAACGGATACTCTTGTTATTCGGATACTCTAGTTATTACAACAATAACTAGGAAGCATGTGATAGTTCCTCTC
Source organism: Phyllotis vaccarum (assembly GCA_033318265.1). Taxonomy (NCBI): domain Eukaryota; kingdom Metazoa; phylum Chordata; class Mammalia; order Rodentia; family Cricetidae; genus Phyllotis; species Phyllotis vaccarum. Next base: position 54,969,063 of record JARWLC010000013.1, read on the forward strand.
TAAGGATTAAGGATTATGCTGAAAATCCACCACCTAATTAAGGTGAATATGCTTTAGGGGCCAAGGAGCTAGTCTTTAGCAAACCTAGCTCACATTTACAGGATCATTATTCTCTTGGATTTGCTGACAGTCTAATTCTCTAAGAGAGGAAGGGAGTTAATGTGGACTCCAAATATAATAAGGTAGAGGGTACTATGCATAACCTATCTGGACCAAACTCTTGACCCAGCTCTGAGGTTATTTATTTACAAGCTGTGATTTCAGCTTACTATAAAGTTGCCTTCCAGATCATAGACTGCCCTAATACTACTTCATAGAAAAAAAGCCATTTCAGGAGACAGTACAAGGCTTAACTTATTAAAATTCATCACACTTGGTTTCATTTACACAGGAAGAAAACAAAATGTAAAATGAAGGTCCTTTATTTTTCATAGGTCCTTTATTTTTTTTCAATATTCCATAATTTAGTGAATACATGATACTTTGACTTGGAATCACTTGTAAATTGATTTTGAAACAATTCATTGATTGTTGTACCAGCCGGCGTGACTACTGATCTCTCCATTCCTTTGGGGTGACTCTGCCAACAGGGGACAAGTTCCACTCTATTCCAATTTGGGTTGCTGTCTGTAAGAATTAAAAGGCTGTTGGTTATACATATCCAAATCATAGTCCACTCTCAAAATTACAAAGAACGCTGCTCCTTAGGTCAGTAACAAACAGAAAGTTACCAGAGATATCATGCTTTTCATAGACGTCAAAACTAATTGCTGTCCTAACTCTCCAGAGCAGCTTGCTTACCTCAGTGTTTAGTTGAAGGAAATGGTTCTAAATTTGCACTGTCTAATACAGGAGTCACTGGCCACACCTGGCTGTTAAATACTTGGAATGTGGCTAGAAGACTGAAGAAATTAATTTTAAATGGTTCTTAATTCAAAATTATATTTTACATGTTCTTCCCTTCCGAACTTTTGCCTCTGACACATAGACTATGTAGGAGAACTCATTTCATTTTAATATCTGATTTCAAGGCTGAGGTATAGATCATTAAAAGTACATGAATATGCTTAGATTAAACAAACCCTGGGTTCAATCCCCACCACCAAAATTAATAGTACCTTTAATTCAGACAAGGACTGGATTGTCCCTGTTTTATTTCTATAGGGCTCCATATAGCTCAGGGTGACCTCCCACTTCATATGTATCTGATGATGACCCTGAACTCTTGATCATCCTGCATCCCCAGTGTTGGGATTATAGATGTGTGTCATTTCACTCAGCAATCTGTATCACTTACACCCAAAATACATTGATCAGAATTAGTGCTTTTAACCAGAGTTAAAAAAAATTGTTAAGCAACAGATGCAGAGCCCTAAAATATGGAAAACAAGTTACTTTCATCTATCAAGAAAATTATACTTGGGTTTTGGTTTCTTTGAGACATAGTCAACAATGTAACCTAAACTAGCCTCAAACTTGCTCCAGCTCTAATCTGGTCCCTTCTAAACACTGGGATTGCAGGTAACTACAACCATACAGGCATGCACCTCAGTTCTGTTTATAGAATTTTAGAATGAAATCTGATCACTCAAGTATATCCAGGAAGGTAACTCAAAATATGAAACTGCAGAAACTATGGAACAAAAATCTGACCAATATGCCTACAGATGTTTTAATCTAACAAATTAAAGGCACTATGTTAATGGATTCTTGTTTTTGTTTTGTTTGTGTGTGTTGTGTTTTTGGTGCTGTGGATTGAACCCAGGGCCTAGTCAATGTCAATGTGCTTTACAAACTACAACAGAAATCTTCTACTAGCTGGTGGCTGTCATATGGAAAATATGATAGGTCAAAATTTTTGTACTGCAATTAACTGATGTACAAATTATAAAGGGAGGCATATTTAACTCAACATTAAAATTTTTAACTGTTTTAGAGGTCTCACTACCTACACTATACAGCCCAGGCTAACCTCACACTTGCAATCCTCCTGTCTAAGTCTCAAAGGCTGTGATTACAGGCATAGACCACCACCATGCTTGAACTCCACAAAAAAGATCCTTTCAACAACTACACAATATACAAAAGGGCTGCCTTGTGATCTAACAAGCAGTTTGTTACTGGAAACATTAAGAATCGCAGATGGGTAAATACTGAATGCAAATAAAGATAGAACTTACACTGGATAGATAATCAGAAAGTCTTTCAAATCCCTCCTTTAACAAAAATTTAGCATTTCTAATACATAGACTAGATGACAATAAAACATAACTAAATGGAAAAACCGGGCTGGAGAGATAGATGGCTCAGAGGTTATGAACACTCATTGCTCTCTCAGAGGTCCTGAGTTCAATTCCCAGAAACCACACGGTGGCTCACAACCATTTAGAATGAGGTCTGGTGACCTCTTCTGGTGTGCAGGCAGAACAATGTGTACATAACAAACCTTTAAAAAAAGAAAAACCACTGTGTATAGCTCAACAATAGAGCACTTGTCTAACAAGACTCCGAGTTCAATCCCTAGCACTGCAAAAGAAGAAATAATCAACTAATAGTACTTACATATATCCATGTAGAAGCACAGAAGAGGGCCCCACCTGCTAATATAGCATTTCCATATTTGTCATGGAAATTAGGTGTCTGCTTCTGGTGGCTCTGCCTTGCCACCACTTGCTGAATGCTTCGAACTTAAAAAAAAAAAAAAAACACAGAAATATACGTGTCAATTATTAAAACAGAAAACACAACTGCCAAACAACCATGGCAAAACAGGGAAAGCCTGTCTCAAAAAAACTAAAGAAAAAGAAAAGAGAAAACAAGTAAGCTCCTTCTCAAATGTTCAGAAAATAAGATAAACTGCCAGGCGCGGGAGGGGGGGGCTCACATCTGCACCTGGGAAACAGACAGGAGAAACTGGGCTATACAGTGAATTCTAGGCTAATAGATAGGGTAACTGAGAAATACTCTATCCTAGATCTGATAAACTGACACACAGACAGAAGCAGGATTAAGCAAATGTAATAAAATGTTAACACACAATGGTGAAAGTTCTTCATGCCAATTCTCAATTTCCTAGATTCCTCAAAGTTTTTAGAATAAAAAGTTAGAGGACAGGAATGATGGCACACACCCTTTAATCTAAGCTCTCCAGAAGCAGGGACAGGCAGGTCTCTGTGCGTACAAGTCCAGCCTGATATATAAAATCATTCCCAAGCCAGCTAGAGCTATATACAGTGACACCCTGTCTCAAAAAAAAAATGGTTGGAGGAAAATAAAAATGCTGTCCACTTAAAAACATAATAGGTTCAGGCTGGGGTTATAGTTCAGTGGCAGAGCTTTGGGTTCAAACCTCTTCACCTCCCCAAAATAAAATAAAAAATAATGGTCTCTATATGGTACAGTCATTGATAATTATTTAACCATTACATAGTTCTTTAGCTGTTTTACTTAGTTTTCATTTTCACCGTCAACCCAGAGAAATGTATCTCAGTTGAAATAGTGCTTGCCTAACATTTCTGGACTTGATCCCTAGTGCTGCAGAAACACAAACACACACACACACACACACACACACACACACACACACACACACACACACATACACAATTAAGTCTATAAAGGTGCTAAGTATCTGTATCCTTTTATCCCAGCACTTGGAAAATGGAGGCAAAAGGATCAGAAGTTGAAGATCATCCTTGGCTACATATTAAGTTGGAGGCCAGCCTAGTCTACCTGAAACCCTTCTTCAGAAAGAAGCCACATCCAGAGTAACAAAATTCATAAACATTTCATAATGTATTCTGCCCCTAGAACACTTAAAGGTGACTATAAGAATTCCACACTGAGAAACAAAACACACAAACTTTTAAGATAACCTTTTTCTGCAGCATAAGAATCCCTAAATCACTTAAAGATCAAATAAATTGAGATTTCCGAACAACTGTTGTTCCAGGACTATGATTTACCAAGTGTATTTCCTAAGTCTCTCTTCTATGCAAAAAGGGGGGAGGGAGGTTTACTGATCAGAGATTAATGATCTTATGAAATATGCATTTATTTACTAACCTCTGTTTTGCAAAAACCAGAAAACAAGTTTTTAAAGTTAAGTGATTTGCCCAAAGTGAAAGAAATAATAAATACAATTTGTGGTATATGACCCATAACTTAGGCTTCTATTTTTTCCAATTATTCCTAAAGCACTTCAGTGTTTAGAACACAATTTGTGATACTCCTAATATCTCTGTAAAATATAAATAAAAACATGGATACAGAAGCAAGCTAAAGGGAGTTGTGTAAGATCACCTCTATTCACATTACTGAAGGTCACCTTCAAGGGAAAGCAATGAAAATGATTTTTCCCTCCAAGCCAAAGTATTCTCCATACCTAATGCTACTCTCAAATTTCCACGTACTTGCCTAACTTTCAAACAGGAAAAAAGGACCATGATTGTTTTCCCGATAGTTAATGGTCCATTAATAATATACAGATGACTAAAGCTGACAGGCTACCACTTAGGGTTTCCATTTGCTATTAATCTAGGTGAGGCAGATTTAGTTTCCCACCATTGTTATGGTATAAGATCAGTTCCTCTGTTTGGGGTAACAAATACACTCCTAAAACTAAAACTTAGAATATCAATTAAGCAGAGAGAGCGTTCTTCTTGGAAATTCTAAGTTCCTGATAGATGGGAATGCAGAACTAGGCTAGGAACACAAGAAAGAGATGATAAAGCCACTGTCACAGCCACCACTGTCACGGACATCCTCCCAGTGACTTGAGACCACACAAAGGACCATCCACCTAGAATTAAAACTGCAGAACGTTAGGGGAGGAAAAGGGCATGAGAGCACGAGGACAGACGGATCCGCAGCTGCTTTAAAGGACACATTTGCTCACCTTGGAGACGGCTTAGAGCGCTTTTGGCCAAGGGCAACATTGCGGAGAAGATGATGGAACTGCGGTGACCAAAGACGCTGCCTCGGTGCAAATTGCCCCAGCTACCCTTGGAAAGAGCCCTGAAAAACAAAATGGCTTTTAGTGGGGATTCCGAATGGTATTTGGTGACATCTCGCGAGATTTGAGGGTTGACCTATAGAAATTGTGATCCTGTTTCCTGCGAGAAAAGAAGAAAAGGCCTTTGGGAAATGTAGTTTCAAACTTCTGAAGTCTCATAGAATAGTATTTACTAAACAGTGAGATAAACCTTCGAACGCGAAGGTTTAGGACTCTATAGAAGAGAGCTGAGACACTGACCTTACGTAAGGCACCAGCTTTATGGTGCTAAAACTGCAGAGGTTTGGGTATGGTATCTCACTTCAAACTATTATTACTTCAGTTTTTTTCATTTTCTGCCTCCTATTGATTTTTAATCATTTTTTCTAATTGGGATTGTTGAGACATGGTCTATATAGTCCTGTCTGTCCTGGAACTCTCTGTGCACACCAGGCTGTCCTCTAAGGCACATAGTTCCTCCTGTCACTGCTTCACAAATGCTAGGATTAAAGGTGTATACCACCATGCTTGGTTTAATTTTTAATCTTGAAATAACTCCAAATTTAGAGAAACTCTGCAAAAAATTTTGCTTTGTTTAGTTTAGTTTTGTTTTTGTTAAGAAAGAAAGAGAGAGAGAGAGAGAGAGAGAGAGAAAATAATTTTAAAGGCCAAGTGCAGTTGTGCATGCCTTTAATCCCAGCACACTTGGGAAGCACAGGCAGGTGGATCTCTTCGAGGTTGAGGCCAACCTGGTCTATAAAATGAGTTCCAAGACAGCCAGCCTACACAGAAAAACCCTGTCTATAAAAAATATTTTTTACAAAATTCCTGGGTGGCTACATAACTCAGCGGTGAAGTGTATCTCTGGCATTTGGGAGCCCTACTTTCCAGGCCCTGCACCCAAAACCAGTGACATCCTTAAAGCCAGAACTCTGGATAGTGCAGCAGAAGTCCAAATTCAACTCCAGTGGATCCAGCAGCTTCTTCTGGACTCCAAGGGCATCTGCACTCATATGCATAATTTACATTTTAAATGCTTTTAAAACAGAGATAGTACACAGTTTGTTGTAATCAAACACTTGGTCAACAGAAAAAAGATGGCTACAAATCCAAAGGTAGCATGGGCTACATAACGAATTCTAAGCCAGCTAGAGCTAGGTAGAAAGACCCTGTCTTGAAAAAGAAAACAAAGTGATCTATTTTTTAAAAAATGAAGAGAATTAGGTGCAGAATCCTTAAGTGATCTTGCTCAAGATTAAAGACTAAGACCGAAGCAATTGTAAGTGTTAGAACTGGAAATGATGCTTATGACCCCATGGGTATGTGCTCTCATATTTTTGAAAAGTATAAACTGTTGCTATATCAACGCGCCTTTTTGTTTTTGAGTGATTCTATTAAGTTTATGTATGTTTGGCAAGAATACAATGTAACAGATGTATCTTCTTAAGGAATTATTGGTAAAACAATGTCTCCCAATGTGACCCAGAGAAGCTACAACTCACTAAGTAGCTCAAACTGGCCTGGAATATGCAATTTTCTGCCTTAGCTTCTCTAGTGTCATGATTAGAGAATGTACAAACCAAGCCCTGCCTCTCAGAATATCCTATCAGAAGGTATATGACCTTAGCATATCACATTATTGGTAGTGTGAAATTTAATCATCAAAGTACTGTGCTCCAGATTTCTACACTTTAAAATCCCTGCTGTCCTTTTGTAATTACAAGGTATTTTGTGGGGACAGAAGGAGTTTAAGGAATAAAAGAGTGACTTGTGACTGTCCTGTTCTGAATCAAGCTTTCACCCACTATGTTCTGTGTCCATTGGTGATTCTGTACCATATTGTGTCTCCGTATTCATATACCGGAAGCAATCTACGTCAGCATACAACAGCAATACCAGAACACCCATACTTATTTTGGTATACTTGTTTGTTTATTTATGTGTTTGTTTCTTTGTTTGAGATAGGATCGAATCCTGAAGCCCACGCTGGCTTGGAATTTACTATGTAGCCAAGGCTGGTCTCAATCCCATAACAATCTGTATGCTTCAGCTTCCCAAGAACTGGGATTATAGATGCCAGCTGCCACACTTTAAAATGTAACCATTTTAAAATTTTCTTTAAAATTTTTAAAATAAACTGTCACTAAGTTGCCCATATTGGCTATTAAGGCACTCTATATTCCAGGCAGGCATTGAACTTATCATCCTCCTGCCTCAGCCTCCCAAGTAACTGGAATTAAGCTGCCCTATAAGGCCCAGCTTATATTTCTTATATTCAATTTTTACAATTTTTTGCTCTTCCTTGAGACTGGGACTCACCATGTAACCTAAGTGGGCCTCAAATATGTAATTCTCCTGCTTCAGTCTGCCCAGCTCTGGGAACACATGCAGGTGCCACTGTATGTGGTCACTGTATTCTGTCTTGTCTCTGTCATCTCTGTCTCTGACTCTTCTGTTTTCTTGTGACAGGGTCTCTTATAGCTCAGGGCTGAACTTCCTATGTGCCTAGACTGATATTAAACCTCTGATCCTTCTGCCTCTATCTCTTGAGTGCTGGGATCACAGGTCATCTTATTTCCTATCTTTTTACATTGAGACCAGTTACTTTCCTTTCAACGCAATTCTCCCTAACTCTCCAAATGATGGACTGATTCTGTGGGGGCTTTGCTTTCCAATAGGACCTGCAAGAGTAATCACATATGTTCCACACACTCAAAATAAATGCAACTTGGGCTTGGGATGCAGCTCTATGATAAAATGATTGTCCAGCTTGAGTAGGGTACAGTACTCAATACTCTGCACTGCAAAATAAATAAATCCAAAGTATAAGTAGATTGATTTTATTTTGCTACTATGTGCGATTTTTCTTCTTGGGGGTATTACTATTATCTGGTGAATCACCTCAGTTTTATAATCCTGTATAATACAGTAAACATAACTGGACCAAAAATTGGAAGCTTTCTCAATTCTAAAGCATTATCTTTAATTTTAGATAGATGAGAATTGGAGGTCTAATAAAAACTGAGACCACTAAACACCCTTAAAAAGAGGGAAATGCTTCTTCACACTCTTACAAAACAAACTAAACAGTAAAAAGGCACATGCTGTCTGTAAAGCCCTCTTGGTCCTCTAAGATTTTAGTGAAGAGTCTTAAAAAATAAATGTTTTAAAAAAATCTTCTTTAAAGACCATGACAATTGTCTTTGTGTGGTTCCAAACTTATATATGTGCTGCCAAAAACTCCACTTTTTAAATTTTTGTTTGCCTGGCGGGGGAGGCACACAGATACTATGGTACATATGTGGAGGCCAGAGGACAGTTTGTTTGCAAGAGTTGGCTCTATCTTGTGGTCCCCAAGGATTGAATTCAAATTGGGTTTGGCAGCAAGTGTCTTTACCAGCTGTGTTGAGCTATCTCACCCATCTGCACTTTTGATAGGTGTAGGCGTGTAGCTCAGGATGGCTTCAAATTTGTAGCAATTGCTTTCATTTTGATTTTAAATACTTCAGGGTCTAAGTTCTTGTCACTCATGTAAGTGGGTACTAACAGGTTTTCTGTCCTCCAATAATAGGTTTCTCTGCTAACTTACTAGGCCAGATCGAGCTGAATTGAAAAAATAGAACCGGAGAGAGCAAAGCAACCTTCAGGGAAGCCACCGCCCAAACTAAAGCAGAGAGATTATATAGCCTGTAGGTGAGGGGTGATGATGTGTCCGCCAGAACCTGGGTTTGTGCCCAAGTATGGTCAAAAGCTGGAATGCTTAGGCAGGGACTTGGGCTGCTGGCTGAAAAAAAGAAAAAAAAGTTGCAATAGCCACCAGGAATTTGGAACTGGGCTTTTTGTCACCTTTTCTTTGTTTAACTTCTTTGAGAGGGCAGGGTTTGGAGGAGAGAGAGGGAGGGGGAGGGAGGGTAGGGGGGAGATTTTCCAAATCATGCAGAAGCAAGTTGGAGCTTCCAACTGAATAGGCATATATATGCAGATATATGTTGGAAAAAAAGAAATATATAAATTCCTGGGCCTGAGAGCTGGAGTTGCAGGCAATTGTGAGCAGCCCAACATGGGTTATGGAAACAGAACTCAAGCCATCTGCAAAACCAGTATGCACTGAAAAAAAAAAAAGAAAGCAAGCTGGGTGTTGGAGGTGCACTCCTTTCATCCCAGGAGGCAGAGGCAGGCAGATCTATGAATTCAAGGCCAGCCTGGTCTAAAAAGCAGGACCCAGCCAGGTTTCTCGGAGAAACCCTGTCCTCCAAAATAAAAAATATATATCGTGTGTATATGAATATTTTGGCTGCATAAATGTATATGTACCAGGTCCCAGTGGATGGCAGAATAAAGGATCAGCGGTTGTTAGCTGCCATGTGGGTGCTGGAAGCATCTTCTGTATGAACAATTAAATATTCTTAACTGTTGAGACATTTCCCCAACCCCTCTTTCAGAATATTATACTAAGTAGGCTTCAAAAAATGCTTTTTGATCTAAGATCTTTTGTAGCCCAGACTAGACTGGGACTCTAGGTTTGTTTGATTTCTTGAATTTCTAATCCTCCTGCCTCCATTTCCACCTCGCAGATTCTGAGATTTTGGTTGTGAGAAACCGCGAGGGCCCCCCTCTTTTTTTGAGGCATTTTACATTGCTCAGGCTAGCCTGGAAACCTGGCAATGTAGCCAAAGATGATCTTGACTTCTTAGTGCTCTTGCTTTTACTTGGAAACCCAATTGTTGGAATAAAACTTGCATTACTGAGGCCTGCTCGAATCTCAAACAATTCTAAACAAACGTTTCCTGGAGAATGATTCTATTTTTAAATGTACAAACCATTTTGTTCAACGGTCCCCACCTTCCTAAAAAAAAAAAAAAAAAAAAAAAAAGCGAATCCTTACACAGTTGCGCATGCGCTTTGAAACTCGCTAACGACGTCTTTACGCAGGACGGAAGGGGCGTTGCAGCCTTTTTAACAGACCAATAAGAAACCTCCAGATTAACCTTTCCCTATTGGCTCCCTGGAACCAATCGCAAGCGAACTGGTTTTTAGCGGGCGTCTGCAGCGCGTGACGTAATGTGAGGGGTCGCCCAGCAGGGCCGAGCCGGGCCAATGGGGAGCGGCAAGGGTTCGGTTCGCCCGTTCTCACGCCCCACCCTCGGACCTTGCTGGAAGAAAGTTTCTCCTGGTCGCCGAGGGAGGCGAGCGAACATGGCCTCGACTAGGTGGCTTTGGTGTATGTGTGCGACCACGGTGGTGGCAGTGCTACTTGTTTCCAGGGTTCCTTCGGCCTCTGCCCAAAGAAAGAAGGAGGTGAGCGGCGCCTGCCAGCAGCAGGGGCTTTCTCGGCTTGGGGCTAGAGAGGGGTCCGCACGCTCCTTCCTCAGGAGCTGGGCGTGACTTGGGTTCAGCGTTTGTGAGGAAGTTGGCTTCACAAAAGCGGGAGCTGTAACTTCGTGCGTGTTGGGGTTTCAAACCCAAAAGCAGCCTGGGTTGGTCACCAGCTGAGGACTATACAGGTACAAGTTGTGACAATTCTGGAGTTCCGGTGATTTGAGCTTCTAGCTGAGGAGTCCGACTTGCTACCCAGAGGGTATAATGCAAGCTTCTGTTGTCGACCCTGTAGCTCCCTCCGATGTGTGTAAGAGCTGTCGGTCTTCTCAGCCCAGGAGTGGGAAAAGTAGATGAGATGATGGTAGTTCTGTGCCCATTTATCAGCGTGCTCGGCTGTGTTTTGTGTGCTTGACGAACACGAATGGTTAAGTCAAGACACCCCCGCGCCACTCCTTTGTGGAACAGACACACTGAGGAGATATGGAAAACACAAAGTATTCCTTTTTGTGTATTTTTTGTTCTGTTTCCTTTGAAGCATTCTCCCACTGTAGCTCAGTCTGTCCTCAAACTAATGAAAATTCTGCATTTGCCTTCCAAGTGTTACAGGTGTGAGCCGTGACACCCGGCTATTTTTCTCTTAGCATTGTGTTTAACAGCCCAAATAGATAGACTGTGTTTTGGGGCATTTGTGACGTCGAACCATATATTCTTAGAGCTTTAAACGACTCTAAAAGACTTTAAAATAATTAGTAACAATTATTTACAGCCTTTAATTTTGTAGGTACCGAAAACCAACCCGAGATTTACAGTTATCTACTATAGTTAAAATAGAGTAAAGCTCTTAATTCCAATGTTATTTCCTGTGAATTCTGCACTTTCTCTAGAACACACAAACCTTTACGTGCATTTTTAAATGTCCGTTAAACATTACAGCTCTTAAGTTAAATCAGTGAATTAATTTCTGTGTCTGAGTATTTGAATTCTTTCGTAAGACTAAACACTAAGCTAAACCTGGCATGGTGAGCATGCCTGTGTTCAAAACATCATAAAGAGGAACAAGAGTTGAGGGTCATTCAAGTGATTTCGAGACTAGTGTGGGCTACATGAAACCCTATTGGAAAAAAACAAAGGAAAAACTAGCAAATGAAAACATTGGATTAGGGAAGGTGGCAAAAAGGAAAGTAAATACAATTATCAAAGGTACGATCTAGTGAGCAGCCTTTATGCTGGACCAAAAAATTGGCTTTTTGATGTATTTGAGTGTTTGCTTCAAGGATATGTGCTCACTGCCTCCATGGAGGCTCAAAGTGGGTGGAGAATTCCATTGAACCATAGTTGAAGACAGTTGTGATCTGCCATATGAGAGCTAGGAGCCAATCCTGAGTGCTGTGTAAAGCTTCAAGAGTTTTTAACCTGTGTTATCTCTCTCTAGCCCCTGATGTGACTTTTTGGGAAAATCTCAATCTGTTCTTTTTTGGTGGTGGTGGGAGTGGAATTCCAGACAGGGTTTCTCTGTGTAGCCCTGGTTGTCCCGGAACTCAGGCTGTAGACCAGGCTGGCCTCTGCCTCCCAAGTGCTGGGATTAGTGTGTGCTACTAACACCCAGTGTAAGTCATTATTTGTAGAAAACAATATGCAAAGCAGTAGTAATTTTGTACCTTCAAAGTCCTGTTCTTAAGCAGTGTATGTATATCTACAGAGCAAACCATGTTAGAACATGACAGTCCCTTAACAGCTGCTATCTCTGGGCATTTAGTAGTCTTGGTAAGGGAACTATTTCACGTTTTACCCTATATCTTGGTATTGTCTGGATGTCCACAGTAATAACTTTTTTCTCTTGAAAGAAGTTTTTAGTATATATTCCAAGCTGGCGTTGAATTCCCCTGGGGTGCCAGGATCACAAAGGGAGGTTTGTTTGTTTTTTTTTTTTTTTCAATGTCCCTAGAGCGGCCTTGAGCTTCATAGGTCTTCCGCCCTCAGTGCTAGAATTAGAATTGTCTGCCACTATGCCTGGTCACTTAAGATTTGCTTTTATTTTCAAGTAATTAAGAAGGTTAGGTACCTGGTTTGGTGCCTTTGGAGGTCAGAAGAGGAACATTAGATCCTGAACTTATAGCTAAACTGTTTCTTAAGAGGTGTAGAGGGGTGTGTGTGTGTGTGTTTATAAACCATCTCTTAAGAGGAGTGTGTCTGTGTGTATCACAAGAGGAGGCTGGAAGAGAACATTGGATTACCTGGAGCTGAAGTTATGGCTATTATAAAACTGACTGATGTGGGTGAAGATCTGGAAGATCTGAGTTGCCTCTCTGATCTCTTAAATTTTATTTGTTTCTTTGTATGGGGGAGGTGTCAGGGGCCACTGCACACATGTGGAGGCCAAAAGATAAATTGCAGGCATAGGTTCTCTCCTACCATATAGCACCCAGCGATTAAACTCAGGTCTTCAGCCTTGGTGACAAGCACCTTTACCAATGAGCCCCACTTAATTTTTTTAAATTAAAAGGTGTGCAGTTCGTTGTTGTTGCTTGCTTGTTTTGAGACGGGGTTTCCTGAAACTAGCCCAAGCCAGCCTCAAACTCTTTGAGGAGCTGAGGATCACCTTGAACTCTTGCTATCTCCTTAAGTGCTGGGATTATAAGAGTGTGCTACCAAGCCCAGCAGAAAGGGTGAAGGGTTTATAAGCCTAGAATTTCTGTTAGAAATTTTATTTATTAGTTTTGTGTTGTACTAAAAACAAAAATGCCTTTTGGAAAGTAGATTTCTTGGTGGTGGGGACAGCTAGAGAGCTGGTTCAGCAGTTAAGGGCATTTATTGGTCTTGCAGAGTACCTAGGTTCAGTCCACTTCGTGACTGCTCACTGTCATTATTAACACCAGATCCTGAGGGCTTGATGCCCTCTTCTGACTTGAGAGGACACCAGACATGTATGTGGGCAAACAAATCTTTTAAAAACTGCTTAAATCACCTATTTTTAAAGATTTATTTATTATTATGTATACAGTTGTTCTGCAGAAGAGTGCGCCAGATCTCATGATAGATGGTTGTGAGCCACCATGTGGTTGTTGGGAATTGAAAGCTGTTCTTCCAGGGGTCCTTAGTTCACTTCCCAACAACTGAATTCCTGGCTCACAACCATCTATAATGAGATCTAATGCCCTCTTCTGGTGTGCAGGCATGAAGCACAGTATACATACTAAATAACTTTTTTTAAATGGTCTCTATAGCCCCTGTATTCTGTCTGCTTCAATCAGCCTTGTATCAGCCTAAGATGGTGATGGTGCTTTCTTCTTTTTCTTCCTCCTCCTCCTCCTTATGTTTTGAGACAAGGTTTCTCTGTGTAGCCCTGACTGTCCAGGTACTCACTCTGTAGACCAGGCTGGCCTTGAACTCACGGAGATCTTCCTGCAACTGCTTCCGAGTGCTGGAATTAAAGGAGTGCACCATCACTGCCTGTTGCCCAGACTTATTTTATTTATATTTATATCTTACTTATTGGGGAGGGGGGTTCAAGATAGGGTTTCTTTGCATAGCCCTGGCTGTCCTAGAACTTACTCTGTAGACCAGGCTGACAGGCTCTTTTTGTTTGGTTTTTGGTTTTTCAAGACTGATTTTATCTGTGTAAGGTCCCTGGCTGTCCTGAAACTAGCTCTATAGGCCAGGCTGGCCTCAAACTCAAAGAGACACACCTGCCTTTGCCTCCCAAGTGTTGGGATGAAGTATGCCACTACAACCCTAGCAACAGATAAGTTTATTTCTTTAGATTTCTTTAGTTTGGGGACTGGAGAGGTAGCTCAATGGTGTGTAGTGCTTCTATAGAGGGCCTGAATTCAATTCCTAGTATCAATGTCAGGCAGCTTTCAACCACCTGTAACTTCAGCTCCCGGAATCTGGCTCCTCTGGCCTCTATGGGCATCAGAACTCAAATTCCCATACCTCACTCCCATGCACATACCTATACAGAGAAGCATACACCTGAACTCTCACACACATACCTACCTATACACAGAAACACTTACACAACTAAAATAAAATCTTTATGCATATAAGTTTGTTGCCTGCACATACGCGTGTGTGACATGTATGCAGTATGCAGTGCCCATAAAGGCTGAAAGCAGGTGTCAGATCCCCTGACCCTAGAGTTACAGGCAGTCCTGAGTTACCATGTGGATGCTAGAAATGCAAATGGTGTCTGCAAGAACAGCAAGTGTTCTGAACCGAGTACCACTAGTTGAGCTACATCCTCAGCTAAGACCTTGTTTTCAGTTTATTTTATTTTTGTATGATTCTCTGTTTGAGTGAATGTGTACATTTGTATAGGAGTGCCTGCAGATGCCAGAAGATAGTGTCAGATTCCCTTGGAGATGGGGTTAAGGCATTTGTGGGCTGTCTGACTTGTGCACTGGGCTCTGAACTCTAATCCTTACACCTTCTTTCTCCTTTTTTTCTTTTTCAGTCTTTTGAGACAGGGTTTCTCTGTGTAGCCCTGGCTATCCTGGAACTCACTCTGTAGACTAGGCTGGCCTCATACACAGAGATGTTGGGATTAAAGGTGTTAGTCAACAACACTCAGCCCTTAAGCCTTCTTTCTATATCAGGTATACTAAATTATCTGCCTTTCCTGGATTTTCTACACTTATAAAAATGTCTCCACATGTATTACTTAGCTGGAGGAACTTTTCCCTACCACCATACCCTGATTTACCTGAAAGTCTTCTTTTTCTTTATGTGTTGATTTAGAGTCTCATACCTACGATGATCTTGAACTGACTATATAGCCAATGTTGGCCCCCTCCTCAGTGGTGCTGGGATTACAAATGTGCACCACTGCTCCTGGTATTTCCAACTCTTTAACTCTTGAAATTTTCCTGGTTCCCCAAAACCCCAGAAATTGTGTATATATGGTGGGTGTGGGTGTGTGCGCGCAAGGGCACTCACTTGGATACCCGAGAGACTGAACCCAGGTCTTTACAAATGCCGGAATGTCCTAACAACTGATCTATATATCTCTAGTGTTTTAATCAGTGTTATTATTTATGTGTTGAAACATCATGACCGAAGCAACTTGGAGAGAAAAGGGTTTATTTGGCTTATACATCCATACCACAGTTCATCATGAAAGGAAGTCAGGAAAGGAATTCAAACAAGACAGAATCTTGGAGGCAGGAGTTGAAGCAGAGGCCGTGGAGAGGAGCTTACTAGTAGGCTTGCTTCCCTTGGCTCATTCAGCTTGCTTTCTGGTAGAACCGAGTTGCCCCTTCCCCCACCTTCACCCACAATGGTATGGGCCCTCTCACATCAGTTACTCATTAAGAAAATGCCCTACAGGCTTGCTTACAGCCCAGTATTCTGGAGGCATTTTCTCAATTGAGGTTCCTTCCTTTGTGATGACCTAGAGCTGGCCATAACACCCAGTTTAAAGCAATTTTTGGAGTGTGTTGGTTGGTATCTTAGATTGAACCCTGGGCCTCATGCTTGCTGGATAAACACTGCCACTAAACTGCATCTTCAATAACCAAAATTTTAAATATAGGCTAAAGATAGAAATCAGCAGTAGAGTGTTTGTGTAGTTTGCTCAAGGTCTTGAATTTAATCCTCAGTACAGGCTAAAATCGTTGTATTGTTTTCTTGATGTTGCTTTCTACTATTTTTATTTTTGTTTTTGTGGGGTTTTCTTTTTACTTGTAACAGGTTAGTCTTAAAGCTGCTTCATTGTTGGGGATGATCCTCAGGTCCTGATTCTCCTACCTCTGTGGTTGTGGGTTCTTTTGTTTTTGAGACAGGGTCTCATGGAGTCTGAAATTGACCTGGAACTAAATATATGTAGATGACTTTGAATTCCTAATCTTCTTTCTTCCACCATTTTTAATTTTGTTTTGCCTTTTTAACAAAAGGGTTTTAACCATATAGTTAGTTCATGCTAGCCTAAAATGCATGATCCTTCTGCCTCAGCCTCCTGAGTGCTGACACATGTCACTATACTTGTTAAGATTATGTGTTTTTTCAATTTTTATACATGTGAGTATTGTGCCTGCATATATGTCTGTGTACTACATGCATGCCTAGTGCCCAAGGAGACCTGAGGAGGGCATTGGATCCCTTGGAACTGGAGTTAAGCTGGTTGTTAGTCATCATGTGGGTGCTAGGAAACCAATCCCAGTCCTCTGCCAGGCCACGAGGTACTTTTATTAACCAGTGAGCCATCTCTTCAGCATCTAAAATTCTGTTTCTTGACCTCTTTCTGGGAATCTGTATCCTGTGCCCTGGCTAGTTTTACTTCAACTGGGCACAGGCTAAAGTCATGTGAGAGGAGGGACCCTCAGCTGAGGAACTACCTCCATAAAGAACACTTATGTCTTCCACCGATCCAAGGCAGGATTTTTCTGTGTAGTCCTAGCTCCCCTCCATGGCCTCTGCATCAGCTCCTGCCTCCAGTTTCCTTCCCTGTTTGAGTTCTATCCTGACTTCCTTCAGTGATGAGCAGTGATGTGAAAGTGAAATAAACCTTTTCCTCCCCTAGTTGCTTTTGGTCTTGATTTTTTATCACAGCAATAGAAACTCTAACCAAGACAAAAGTGATAGAAAATATGAAGAGGGATAGATGCAAAACGAATGCCAAAGCATGATAAAAAATAAAGATGATGATAATGTTTGAATGGCTGTCTTCCTGTTTCTCTGCTCTCAAAAAAGTGTCAAATTTTAAAGAGCATTTGTTTTAATCCAATCATGCTGAACTGTAGTAAGTTGCTGAGTCTCGTTTTTATCATTAGCACATTGGGGGTACAGTCACCCATGATTTGGCTTTTGTGAAACTAGATTAGCTCTTAATCTAAATGAAAATTAGATTTTGCATGGATTTTCTAGTGCAGCAATATTTGGAATATAAAATATCTGATTCTTTTCCTGTATGAATAGATGAATTTCAATTCATTAATTGATGACTAGATGGTTTTAAACTGCTTTTTTGCTTTTGCAGTTCTAGGGCTCATACCCCAGTCCTTGCACATGCTAGGCAAGCCTCCAAGCTATACCTCCAAGACTTTCATTCTTTTTGTGATTTTTTTTCAAATAAAGTGAGTTCATCAAGAATTACCTGTATGTTTTTTGTTTTTATGAGACAAGATTTCTTTGTGTAACAGCTGTGGCTGTGCTGAAGCTCACTTTATAGACCAGGCTGACCTCAAACTCAAGAGATACACCTGCCTCTACCTCCCCAGTGCTGTAATTAAAGGTGAGCACCACCACTACCCAGCCATGAATTACTTGCATCTTCAATGACATAGGCTATCACTTGAAAAGCTTTTGGATTTTGTAATGCAGTTTTGAAAACTGACACCTTGAAATATCACAAATATTAGACTGAAGCCATGCCTGTTTTTAAGAGTACTTGTTGCTCTTGCAGAGGACCTGTATTTGGTTACCAGCACCAAAATGGTGGCTCACACCATCTTAACAGCAGTTTCAGTGAATCTGGCACCACCACCTCACCTCTTTAAGCACCAGGCACATGTGTGAGGCACATACATACAGGCAAACAAAGCACTCATACCCATAAATTGTAATAAAACTTGAAAAGTAATTTTGAAAAAAATAGCAGAGATGCCAACCCCTAGTTCTCTAGGCAGTATCTATTACAGAAACAAAACAGCTGCAAAGGAAAAAAGAAAGAAAACAAGTCAGCCATTCCTCTCCCCAAAGTAAAGCATCAGAGAAAAAGAGAAGGATGAATTTTCCCTATGTTTAGGAAGGAGAGAAGCTGAGGATGGAACAGGTGGCTCATAGTCTTTCTCCTTCAGTAATTATCTGTCAATTTTGTTTCCAGATCAGTTTTAATTGAAGGACGGAGTTATAAATGTATTGCTGCAGACCAGTTAAATGAGTAGGAGGGCTAAAAATAAGATTTTTTTAAAAAATGACTAAGCCCTGATGGACTAGAACAGACATGCAGTCAAGGTTTTGAAGAAAGGCAGGGATGGGGGAGTATATTTTAGAGAAATCTACATTGGTGGTGCTTCTGAAATTCGAATAACATGAACAACAGAACTAGTTTTAGTTCTAAATGGTAATGTGTTTCTGTATTCCATTACCACTGGGCTATTGTAGTGACAGAAGTCGTAGTGGTTAAGTTTTTTTTTTTTTTTTTTTAATTTTTTGAGACAGAGTTTCTCTGTGTACTCCTGGGAGTCCTAGAGCTCCCTCTGTAGACCAGGTTGGTCTCAAACTCACAAAGATCCTCCTGCCTCTGCCTCCTGAGTGCTGGGATTAAAGGCATCTGCCACCACTGCCTGGCTAAGATTCAGGCTTCTTTGCTAGAGCTAGTGGGGATAAATATGCCTGGATATGGTGATGCATACTTGTTACAACAGGATTTGAGAATTAGAAGCAGTAGGATCTCTGTAACCTTAAGGCCAGCATGTTGTCTACATAGTAAAGTTCAAGGTTACCCAGGGCTACAAAATGGAAGAGAGAAAGCTAGCTTTCTATCAGTGAATGTCTCTAATTTTATCACATACTCATGTTCATTTTTTGCTCTTTTGGGGGAGCCTGCTACCCAGGTCCCTAATAAATCACACAGAGGCTTATTCTTAATTATAAATACCTGGCTTTAGCTTGACTTGTTTATCACCAGCTTTTCTTTAAATTATCCCATCTATGCTTTGCCTCTGGGCTTTTTCCTTTCCTTACTTTTGCATATCTTAATTTTACTTTTTCTCCATGGCTGGCCGAGTAGCTGGGTGGCCCCAAGCATCCTCCTCTCCTTGTTCTCTGGCTGCTGCTTTTCCTCCCAGATTGCTCCTTCTACTTAAACTCCCTGCCTGCCAGCCCTACCTATCCTTTTTCCTGCCTCACTATTGGCTATTCAGTTCTTCATTAGACCATCAGGTGTTTTAGACAGGAAAGGTAACACAACTTTACAGAGTTAGACAAATACAACATAAACAAAAGTAACACACCTTAAAATAATATTCCACAACACCCTGGGGAGACCAAGGCAAGAGGATCATAATGTTGAGGTATGAATCAGCTACATGGGTTGATGGCCATATTAAGCCACAAAGGGAGGCCAGTCTCAAAACATAAGAAAATGGAACTAAAACCTTTCCATTTAAATTGGACAAGAGAACTGGGCGGTGGTGTGGCATGCAAGTCTTTAATCCTAGCACTTAGAGAGTTCCAGGACAAGCAAGGCTGTATAGTGAGAACTTGTTTTAAAAATAAACCTGTAGGGGCTGGAGAGTCAGCTCAGTGGTTAAGTGCCCTAGTTGCTATGCTCTTCTAAAGCTTCTGAGTTCAATTCCCAGCAACAACACAGTGGCTTGCAACAATTTATAATAGGATCTGATGTCCTGTTCTAGTGTGTAACAAAGCACTTGTAAATAAAATACATAAACAAATAATCCTTTTAAAGTACCCATAGAATAAGAGAGAAGACCAAACTGTAAAAGAAGTGTCAAAGAATTATTAAGATGTGGGGTTGGAGAAATGACTTAGTGCTTAAGAGCTCTTACTTTTGCAGAGGACTCAGGTTTGTTTCCAAGCACCCAGATGGTAGCTCCTAGCTTCCTTTAACTTTAGTTCCAGGGAATTATATGCTGCCTTCTGACCTCTGAAGGTACAAACACACCCACACATAATACACACACGTAGGCAAAATACTCAGACACATTTTTTAAACTCTCAAAAAAGATAAAAATAATTATTAAGGCATTATATTTCAGGAATAGATAGATAGCTTAGTAGCTAAGAGTGCTTACTGCTATTTCAGAGGACTTGAATTTGGTTCCCAGCATCCACATCAGGTTGCTCATAACTGTCTGTGACTCCAGTTTTGGGAGATCCCACACCCCAGACTCTGGACACCAGCACTGATGTGTGCATACCCACACACAGACATACACATAATTAAAAATAAATTGCATCTTTTTTTAGGCCAGATGTGGTTTCATATGCCTTTAATCCCAGTACTTGGGAGGTAGAGACAAGCAGATCTCTGTGTTTGAGGCCAGCCTGGTCTACAAGCAAGTTCCAGGACAGTCAGGGTTACACAGAGAAACACTGTCTTGAAAAACCAAAAAGAAAGAGTGGATTTTTTTTTAAAAAAAATTATTTTACTTATCTATATTACATCTTTCATTCATTCTGAGAAGATAAAGATGTGGTTTCCTATAAGGGGTTGTAATTTTCCTGTTCATCTGAACTGCTTAATGTTTATTTAATTTTATGTGTTATACGTGGAAGTGGAAATTTACATTACATATTATCCCTACTCATAAGAATTTGAATGGATTTTTAAAATTATGAGTGAAGCATGTTGATAAACAAAACATGGCCAGATCCAATTTTTAAAAAAAGCCACTAAAACCCTAAGCTGGCCCTTGTTTGTTCCTATGTTTTTGGTGGAGCAGAGCAGATCATCTATCATAAAACAATTCCACTCTCCAAAAATGGTCTTAAAGTTCAATTTATGTCAATAAATACTTATATACCACTTAATAAAGATTAATCTTTTATATAATAAATTACAAATAAAAATTACTACAATAGGTATCCACCTGTAATCCCAACAGTTTAGAGATGGAGGCAGAGGACTATGTTCAAGGCCAGCCTCATCTACATAAATTAGTCCCAGGCCAGAGTGGAATACATTAGACCATTTTCCACCAAACCAAAAAATAAAATTAAAAAAGGAAATATAAAGCCGTGGGTCTCAAATGTCAGTGTTCCTAGCCTGTGCATCTTGACCCCTTTGGGGTCACGTTATCAGATATCCTGCATATCACCTATTTACAGTACTATTCATAACAGTAGCAAAATTGCAGTTTTAAAGTAGCAATGAAAATAATTTTATGGTTGAGGGTCACAACAATATGTATTAAAGAGTTGCAGCATTAGGAAGGTTAAGATCCACTGCTCCAGAGAGTCATTTGGGGTGTATGTTAGTATTCCATATTCTTAAACTTTCCGTAGATCTATTCAGTCGAGTCTATTGGAAGTAGAAATCTGTATTTTTAACAGAATTATCTGCTTGACATGTATACATCCTAAATGATATTTTCTCCATAAAGCTAAGCTGAGCTTACTTATTTTAGGATATATTAAGAATATTAGATAGTTTGCTTTTTTCCTTGGTTTTTGAGACTGGGTTTTTCTGTGTAGACCAGGCTGGTCTCTGCCTCCCAAGTGCTGGAATTAAAGGCATGAACCAGCACTGCACAGTTTATTTTGCTTTTTCTTTGAGATTGAATCTCACTGTATTACCTCATCTAGCTTTGAAGGCTTAAGCAAGTCTCTGTCTGCCTCAGGCTTCCAAGTTAGGTCTGCAGATATGTACTACCACTACCACTAATTCTAATATCTAATTGTGACATTCCAGGCTATGTTCATCCACTTTTATGTATAAGTTCAAAACTACTTCATCTGTTGTGATCTGTCTTTAGCTTATTTTCAGAAAGTGCACTTAATTGCTCTCACTTTAAACAGTATTTTGAAGATAATTGTATTTCTTAAGAAACTGGCAAATGGTTTTCTCAGGTGGCTTTGTTATGGGAGATTTATTTGTGTTTTCACCCATGGAATGAACCATAGAGTTTTCTAGTGGACTCAGAGGAGATAGAAGGAAGAGAATAAGAAGAGGCTAAAAAGAAGAGGGTAAAGTGATCTTTGTTCTGTCAATCCATGAATCAATCAGGTTTATTCCCGGATTGACTCTTGAGCTTTATTGAATAATAAAACATTAAAAGAAGCTGAAACAATAGGCTTCATTTAGCTTCCTGTATGTGATTTTGGGCTTGAGTCTAAAGCAGGCAACTTGGAACTAAGTACATGTACTCTGGATGTATTTAATATATTGTAATCCTTTAACCTCTCTGAGATCTACTGCATATGATATTTAAAATGTTTAAGTTTTCTGCAGGGGACCATGACTATTTCTAACAGTGACCCTTGAAGATTCCAAGAGGATGGTGGGGCTCCACAGTGATTCTACCTAGATTGTGGTAAGGACACTAAACTGATAAACACCACCGGAGGATCAGCTTTGGACTACAAAAACTTTTCATAATAATTTCAAGGCAGTCAGCTAAGATGGTCCAGTCTCATAGACAACTCCAGCCAGGACTTCAGATAAGAACTACACCTTTCTTTCACATAGAGACTAGACAACAGCTTAGCTCTCCCAGGAGTTGGCCATTATCTTAATTATCTCAAGGTGCCCTGAAGATGCTGTCACCCCTAGATGGCAGGAAGTAATTTTAAGAACATGACACCTAAACTCTGAAAGGGTGGGGTGGGTGGTTTCCTTTCACTCTCTGGATTATGGATGTTTCTCATCAGTTGGGATAGGTTAGTTATAATTTGTTAATGGTCATGGTCAGGAAGAAACTAAGGAAAGGAGCTAAGATTCAGGGATCTCATTCTGAAAAGAAAGGGAGGAATATAGAAATGATAGGATAAAGGGTAGATTTATTGAATCTAAAGGAGCAACTACTATTCTCAGATAGTTTACATTGGTATAGGTTTTATGTTGATACAAATTTAAGGTTATTTTTGTCATACTGTATATATACTTCTTGCTTAAGATATGTTTGTTTATTGATACAAGTTTAATATTTTGTTATGCTGTACATATGTTTCTATTATACCTATACAGCTCATTTAAAAATGTAAAGTTTTAGTCCTTGAAAACTATTTAGGATAATAAAGAAAGACAGGTTAGTAGTTAGTCATAACAATCAAACTTATCATGTTAGATATGTTTTCAAGGTCAGAGATGTATTTTAAATAGAAAAATGGTCTTCAAAAATTTTAGAGACCTATAGAATATGCCACTTAAAATGTTTTAATGACATAAGGTTTTTCATGACAGAGAGACATACATGTCTCCTCTGGCAGCACCAGTTTGCTTCCAAAAAGGATGGTGGACATTGAAGAACCTCCATATGGAGTTTGCCTTCAACGGGCAAAGCTAGCCATTTGGGAAAGAAACTGCCGTTGCCCCAACTGCTGACAGCATGCTGTCCAAATTAGACAAATAGGGCACACAAGAAGACAACTGCCAAACTTTGCCAAGACAAGGAAGGACAGTCCTTCAAAATTCCCTGTTTAACAAAAAAAAGCCTGTCAGATATGCTAGGCCTGTAGGCTGAAGATGGATACCCCAAATGTTTCAAAGGATCCTTGGGGTGCCTGTCCAGGCAGTCTGTTGGTTCTATAGTTTTGGAAGTTGCTTGCAATGCACTTCTTTTTCAAGTTTCTGATGGGATTAAAGATTAGATAGTTCTAGTTATAATTTTCCTTAGTTATGATAGAAAGTAAGTTAGATACAAAACTTTGGAATCATCAAGATAGGATCGATAATGAAGTATTTTCCCTGAATTTACCAAATATTAATGAACTGAAAATTGTGAACATAATTCTTACTTGATAATTGTTCTTATTGTATTTTCATTTTGTTAAAGCTAATACTTTATGTTTTTTTCGTAGATAGTTTTACTGTGTTAAAGTTAAAACCTTTCCTTTTTATTTAGACAAAAGAGGGAGAAATGTTAAAGATTTGTTTAAAGTTAAAGACTGCCCATGGAGTGGATCATAAAGTTTTCTGGCCAACTCAGAAGCAATAGAAGGATACAGAGAATAAGGAGGGGCTAAAAAGATGCTCAGCCTTTTCTATTGGAAAGGTGGAGAAGAGGGTGAAGTGATCTTTGCTCCATGAACCAATCAAGTTTATTCCCTAATGTCTGACTCCCAAGCTTTATTGAATAATAAAACATTAAAAGAAGTTGTAGTAGGACTTACCACAGCATTTCCTCTATTAGCACTGTATGAAAGACATTCCACATCCTCTCCAGGATTTGCTCTTGCTAGCCACTGTATTTTATTTTAGTAAAGGTGCATTGAGTTGTATTGTTTTTGTTTTTATATAGCCCAGAGTGGCCTTCAAGGGTGGCCTTGAACACCTGATCCTCCTACCTTCCAAGTGTTAGAACTACAAGTATGCACCATCATACTCCATTTATGCAGTGTTGGGGAGAACAAAGGCCTTGTGAGTGCTAGTTCAACACCCTGCCGTCTGACCTAAATTCCCAGTCCCTAAGTAAAGTGTGTTTTGGAGTTTTATATCCTTAAGGTTTTATTTGTGTTTTTTTTTTTTCATTTAGACAAGCATGATTTCTTAAAATTCTGTTCTCTGTATTTGGAGAGTAGTTCATTCTTAAAATCCTAAAACTCAGAACCTGAGGCAGAGGAATCATCTCGTTTCAGGCCAGTCTGAGACCCTGTTTCAAAAAGAAAGAAAAACCTCCGGGAAAGACAGCTGTTACACAAGGGAACTCTGTTTCAGGGAATAAAACAACAAAAACCAAAAACATGTATCAGTAGTTCAGTTCAACATTCTTTGGAATCTTTAACAAATGAAAAGTTTTATGATTTTATGTGTTATTAAATAGTAAGTAATATACCTTAAAATAGTGTTTGCTTAAATATTTTGGTTTTTTTAAGATGATATTTCATGAAAACCAGCTTAGTCTGGAACTCTATGTGGGGCTGACCTTGAACTCTTGATCCTCTTCCTCCTGTACTACCACTCTACTTAAATCTTATAAAATACTAAACTTTAAGAATAATTTTTAAGAAAGAATATTTGAGTCAGTTTTGATGCTTACCATGTAATCTTGGTACTCAGGTGATTTTGAGCGTCTAGCTTATCAGAGCTGCCATATAAAACCATATCTCAAAGAAAAAAAATCACCTGTAAGTGCAGTATGCAGCCCTTTAAAGAGGCCAGAGGGCTTTGGATCTCCTAGAACTGGAGTCACAGGAAGTTGTGAGTTTTGCAAGCTAGTGGCAAATGCCTTTAATCCCAGCAGGACAGCCAGGGCTACACAGTGAAACACTGTCTCAACACTGACACACACACACACACACACACACACACACACACACACACACACACACACACACACACACACACACACACAGTAAGTTGCTTTACTAAAGTAACTTTTTAACATATATTTACTTACTACATTGTGCAAGTGTGTGGAGGTCAGAGAGAAGTTCTAATTGGTTCTCTACTTTTACTATAGATTCCTGAGATCAAACTCAGATTGGGGGCCCTAAAGTAACTTTTTGGTTTTATTGTATTTTTGCTGCTGCTGCAGACTCCCCCACCTCAAACACTTCTTTCTGAAAAAAAAGGTTTCTCACTACTGTAGACTAGGTATGCCCTCAAACTCAACAGAGATCCACCTGCCTCTGTTCCCAAGTGCTAAGAATAAAGGTCTGTGCTACGTGCCCAGCTGTTTTTGTTTGTTTCTGTTTTGTTGTTTTTGATACTGTTTTGGTAGGAATCTTAGGTTGGCCTCAAACTTACGAACTTGCCTTCACCTCCTGAGTACTGGGTACTGGGATAATAAGAGTATACCACATCTCTTTGTGGCTTTTGTTATTATTGATATTTGAGGTTGGTGGCTTACTGTGTTGCCCAAGCTGGCCTTGGGCTGTTGGGTTCAGGAGATCCTCTTATTTTAACTTTCTGGGTAGCTGAAATTATAAACAAGGCCTGCCAAACCCATTCTTAAATGCCAAGTTGAGTATATTCACAAGTCCCATTTTGTCTTTTGTAGATGGTGTTATCTGAGAAGGTTAGTCAGCTGATGGAATGGACCAATAAAAGACCTGTAATAAGAATGAATGGAGACAAGTTCCGTCGCCTTGTTAAAGCCCCACCAAGAAACTATTCTGTTATTGTCATGTTCACTGCTCTCCAACTTCATAGACAGTGTGTCGTTTGCAAGTAAGATCTTTCATCTCCATTTTGAAGTTAAATTACTTTTTGGTTTTTAACTATTTTTCCATCTCAGAAGAATCAAATTTGCACAGTGGGTTTGTTAGTAAAGTGTATACCTTACTCAAGTGGTATATAATAACAGGCAATACTACTGTTTTATTTTTTAAAGATTTATTTATTCATTTTATGTATATGAGTGTTCTGTCTTCATACCAGAAGAGGGAATTTAGTTCCCATTACAGATAATTAGGAGCCACAATATAGTTACTGTGAATTGAATTCACGACCTCCAGAAGAGCAGCCAGAGCTTTTAACTACTGAACTATCTCTCTAGAATCCAATAGGGCTGTTTTATAATGTCTTGGTTGTGCATATTGGTAGGAAAGAAAGAATAAAATATTGTAGTTACTGTGAATTATTTAAAAATCAAGGAATCACCATTTGAACTGATAAACAACATATATGCTAGTTGCACAGAGATAATTTTTTTTTTATCATGTGTGTACACACATCTGAGTTCATTTGTACCAGGGTGCCCATGTGGAGACCAGACCACAACTTTCAAAATTCAGTATTGTCCTTCCACCAGAGCACAAGCCAACAGGCTTGCATGGCAAATACTTTCACCCACTGAGTATCTCCAGGCCTCATATTAGGAGTACTTTGAGGCTAAGAATCTAGCTTAGGATATCAGGGTAGAATACTGGCCTAGCATTAGAAGTTCTGGGTTCAATCCCCAGTACTTCAAAAGGAAGAGTTTATAAGTGCTTTCAATCTCACACTTTTTCCTTTTGGGTTTTATTTTATATTTCTGAAGTAGTGTTAAAATTTGTTATAGGAGATCTGTGTGTGTGTGTGTGCGCGCACACACACACACATATATATATATATATGTATATATATATATATATATATATATTATGCAAGTATATTAAGATTGGAGAAGGGACAGGTGTGGAAGTTGTTTGTCTCCCTCTGCTATATAGGCCCCAGGGATTGAACTCGGAGTGTAAGGCACAACAGTAAGCTCCTTTATTCCCCCGAGCCAATTCACCAGCTCTTAAAAGGACATTTTTACAATATTTCTTTTTAACTAGTTTTCACTGTATAGCCCTGACTGTCCTGAAACTTGATATGTAGGTTCTGCTGGTCTTGGAGTCACAGAGATTCCCGTGTCTCTGCGCCTCAAATTCTAGGATGAAAGAATGTGTCACCATGTTCGGCCTTATTTTTATTATATGTATTTGTGTGGAGGTATGTGTGCATGCGTTCAGAGTCCCTCAGAAGCAAAAAGCTAGAGTCACGGGTGTTGTGAGCCACCTGACCTGGGTGCTGAGAAGTAAACTTAGGTCCTTATAAGAGCAGTACATTCTTGTAACTGCTAAGCCGTCTTTCCAGCCCCTTTATTTTCCTTCTTAATTATGTGGAGAGGAGGTAGGACTTAAAAAGTGTAGAAAATCCCTTTTAAGGGCTGGTGATTTGGCTCAGAGGAGTAACCATGTGAATGTAGATACCCATAGAGGCCAACATCATCCATTACAGGTAGTTGTGAGCTGCCTGATGTGTTTACAAACAAACTCAGATTCTCTGCAAGAGCAGTTTATACTCTTACTGGCTGAGTCAGCCGTCTAGCCCCTTATGTAACTAAAGGTATGAGTATGAGTGCTTGGCCTACATGTATGTCTACAATGCCACTTGATTGAAGGGCCCACTGAGGCTAGAAGAGGGTGTGAGATCACCTGAAAGTGGAATTACAGGAAGTTGTGAGTCTTCATGTAAATGTTGGGAATTGAGCCAGGTCCTCTAAAAGAACAAATAGTACTTTTAACCACCGAGCCATCACTCCAGCCTCAGCCCTTAAGAAATATTCTAAACCAGTTCATCACTTAGAGATAGAGGAAGAGGTATAAGGGGAGCTATAAATGTGAGAGTCATTTCCAGAGTGGAACCTTCTAGCTCCGTGTGTCTGAGGAGCTACAAAATGTTTTGCTGATGCATGAATGTGCCACAGGACCATAGGCTAGTTTGCTCAGTCTGTATGTCACCATTATGTCACAATACAATCACCTTTTGCCCTACAAATAGGTTTTCATCAGGAATGTGGTAGACAATGCTAGACTTGAATATTTATGCTGTAAATTTGTTCATTGTGGTCCCATAATTAGTATTTCTCACTTGATTTTATCTCTAGACACTCAGAAAGATTTTGCTTATGCTCCATTGTAGAATGTTTGGGATAGTGAACAAAATTTACAAAATGTGGATAGAGAATAGATTTGTGCATGTCAAATTGAAATAGGCTCTCCCTTTAATCTCTGGCATTAAAATATATACAAGCAGAAGAAGATGGAGCTAAACTTTATCATAGATCAAAAAAATGTTTTCTATCTGGGCTATGGTGGTGCACACCTTTAATCTCAGGCCATCCTGGTTTACAAAGTGAATTCCAGGGAAACCAGAGCTGTTACACAGAGAAACCCTGTCTCAACCCCTCCCCCAATGTTGTCTAGAAGAATAAGAATTAAAAACACAAAGCAGAAACACTAGAACCCTAAAGCTTTTTTTGTTAAGTAGATATAAGATAATGCATTTGTTATTTAGACTTAACCCTAAAGGATTGAAAAAGTATGATAAAGACACACGTGGGGAAAACATGTCAATAAACAGATCTTTAAAATGAAAACATAAAAGAGAAAATTCAAGGATAACTGAAGGTTCCAGTTCATCTCAAGTCCCTAGATTTTCTTGCCATTTATCATGATAATTCATCTGGTTGTATTTTTACTTACTAAATAGCCTCTGTCCTTCAAAGAATGGGTGAGAGTTTGTACTTGTATGTGGGTATATGTGCATGCCTGGGTGTAGAGGACAGTGCTTGGTGTCATCTTGAGAAACACTGTCTACCTCCTTTGAAGTAGGGTGCCTCGTTTGCCTGGAGCACACTGCTTATGCTGGGCTAGCTAACCAACCAGCCCAAGGGATCCACTTGTCTCTGCTTCCCAAGTACTGCAGTTACAAGAACACCACTCATCACACTTCCTTTTTAAACATGACCTCTGAGAAATGAACTCATGTCCTCATGCTTTCAAGTTAAGCACTTTATGGAGTCATCTCCCCAGCCTCCAGATTTTATTTAATGTTTTAAAAAATTGAGACAGAGTCTCACTGTGTATCCCTGGCTGTCCTGAAACTTACTACAACAGCAGGCAGGCTTTTAACTTTGGCAGTTTGCCCACCTTGGCCTTCTGGGCGCTGGTATTCCGGGCCTGTGTGTCTGGGTACATACTTTAGTGTTGCACGAATAAAGGAAACTCAGGGCCTGATCTCTGGGAAAGGCAGAGATATCAGAGAGTAAATACCACAGTCAGATCTTACCCAGCTGTCTTCCAGCTTCCTCAGCCTGGCTACTGGCTTTTTTTGCCTGCTCTGTCTTTCTATGCCTGCCTTAAATACTCTCTTTGCAAGTTAAGGTGTGGCCCCACCACTGCCTGCTCTGGGAGCCTAGAACTCCTTCTGTAATCTAAAATGACCTAGAACTCAGATTGGATTAAGGGCATAGGTCACTACTCCCAGGATACTCCCTGTGCTGGGATTAAAGGTGTGAGTTAACCACTGTCTGATCCTCCTAGACCGACTGTGGGTAGATCCCTCTGATATCTCCACTGTTTTTGTTATATTTGAAAATATCCCCATACTTTAGATTTTGTTTTGTTTTTTCAAGATAGGGCTACCCCTCATAGCTTTAGCTGTCCTGGAACTCACTATGTAGACCAGGCTGGCCTCAAACTCAGAGAGATCCACCTGCCTCTGTTTCCCAAGTGCTGGGATTAAAGTCATGCACCATGATGGCCCAGTCATACTTTAGATTAAAAATCTAGAGGTAGGCTGTTACCTCTTTGTCAGCTGATTTAGGGTCTCAAAATTGTGAGTTTGGGATATAGATCACTGTTAGATTCCCGCCTAGAATGTGTGTGACCATAGATTCAATTCCCAGCATAGCCCCCTCCCCCCAAAAATGTGTGGACACTGGGTGTGGTCATATATATCCATAACCCTTCCTGCTGAAGAGTCTGAAACAGAATGAGCACTTGAGACCGGCAGTGTGAGTCTAGGCTGAGCAACATAGAAGACTGTTTTATAAACAGAGGTGAAAGCAGCACCCAAGCTGGAGAGAGAACACAACTGTTAAAACCCATGATTGCTCTTTCAAAGGGCCTAATTTTAGTTCTAGGAACCCATGATTGGCAGCTCACAACCCACCTGGAATTTCAGCTGGGTCTGATTACTCTAGCCTCAACGGCCACTGGCACTCATGTACATATCCCATACAGACACACACACACATAAATTTCAGGACAGCCAGGGCTACACAAAGAAACCCTGTCTCAGGGGGGAAAAAAACACTAAAAGGAGGAAAGCACCACAGTTTATAGAGGATATTAGCTGGATTTGTTTTTAAGTGGCTACCAAAAAAATGTTTTGGAGCATGGCTGTAGTGACACTTGCACCTAATCCCTGCACTCAAGAGGCAGAGAATTAAAGGCATGCATTGCTACCACTACCCACCTTTCCAATAATTTTTAGTATTTCTTTTGCTAAAAATGGCCTTTATCCTGGGCAGTGGTGGCACATGCCTTTAATCTCAATACTCAGAGGTCAGAGGCAGGTGAATATCTGCATTCTAGGCCAGCCATATCTACACAGTGTATTCCAGGATAGCCAGGGTTGTGAATTAAAACATTGTCTTGAAAAAACAGCAACAAAAATTGCTATTGCTTAATTAAGTTTTGTTTTATTGCTAATAAGCTAGGTTGGTTTTTAAAAATTGTTTCATATTATTTTTTTTGTTTTGTTTCCCACCAATCTGATTGCATTTAGGCAAGCTGATGAAGAATTCCAGATTCTGGCAAACTCTTGGCGGTACTCTAATGCATTTACCAACAGGATATTTTTTGCTATGGTGGATTTTGATGAAGGTTCTGATGTATTTCAAATGGTGAGATATTTGGTTTCTTCTTTTATGCAAGAATAAAGTATGGATAAAGCAGAAATATAATTTTGGTGATTGTACAAAGTTAAATAGTTGTAACTTGGTTAAGAGAACTTATTCCTCTTGCACCCACATAACCATCCATAACTCCAGTTCCAGGGATCTGATCCCCTCTTCTAGCCACCACAGGCACCAGGCATGCATGTTGTACACATACATACATGGAAGCAAAGCACTCACACACATAAAATAAATAAATCTAAGAATAATGTTAAGAAGTTAAATAGTAATACCTTTATGTAAAATCTAGAGTATTTACTAAACTAAAAGCAAAATTTGACTAATCAAAGAAGATAGTAACCAGTAGCGGCCTACTAAATAAGATGGGTAATAAGCAAGTAACACCCACATACTTTTAAGTTTGTCATTATGTGGCATGGTCTGTGTAGCATAGGCTGGATACAAACTTCCAATTCTTCCTCCCCCATCACCCAAGTATTGGGACTAATAAGTGTTTATCACCCTACCTGATAACTTACACACATACACACTCAAACGTAAGTGTGTGTGTGTATGTGTGTGTGTGTGTGTGTAAAGCAGAGAGGAATGAGCGGATGATTAATGACATCCTCTACTGGCACTACTTTAAATAGAAGAAATGTGATGAGGAGAAGTATGTGTAATTAAACAGCAAGGTCAGGATGTCATCTGATCACTGTCTCAGTTCTGATTTCTCAAGATGGTCAATCCAAGATCATCTCTGCTTCAGAATGTAGCCTTGTCTTCCGGATAGTCATCTTATTTGGCAGAAGGGTATTCTTGTCCTTCAAGGATTTGTTTTTCAGGGAATTCCACTTACACATATTTTTATTGGTCATATATAAAGAAGAAGCCAGGGATAGTAGCTTGTGCCTATGCTCCTAGCAGTTGGGAGGTGGCTGTCTTGGAATTTGGTGTGTAGACCAGACTGACCTTCAACTCCCAAAGATCTACCAGCCTTTGCATCCCCAATGCTGGAGTTTCCGCTGTATGATATGACCCCATGTCCAGTGTTTTATTTCAAGACAGGATCTTGCTAAGTTGTCCAAGCTTGTCTTGAACTCAGTGTATTGTTCAAACAGTTCTTTAACCTGAACTCTTCCCGTTGTAGTATTATCAGGTTGCTGCTAGAGCTACATAAAATAATTTTAGCTGTTATGAATGTATGCTTAATTTTTAGTAGACTCTCTGAACAACCCATAATAACTGGTATGGGAAATTTCCTATTCAAGTTAAACAAATTGTATGTTACATAGAAATTTCTGTTTGGACAATAAAGTGTAATTGTTACAGTCACAGATAGCCAGCCTTGTGTTTGAAAGCCTGCTCCACAACTCTCCTTAGACAAATTTCAACTATATAATGATGAACTTCATGTATGTGAAAAGCCTGAGTTTCTACCAGACATGCTGGTATATGTTTTAATCTTAGCTCTCAGGAAACAGAGACAGGAGGACTATTGCAAGTTCTGTATGACACAACAGACCTGTAAATTTTTAAATTGTTATTTGCCATTTATATTATTTTCTTAGTGACTTATGTTTCTATGGGGTATTCTTTATTCAGCTAAACATGAATTCAGCTCCAACTTTCATCAACTTTCCTCCAAAAGGAAAACCCAAAAGGGCTGATACATATGAGTTGCAGGTGCGAGGGTTTTCAGCTGAACAGATTGCCCGGTGGATTGCAGACAGAACTGATGTCAATGTAAGTTTCCTTGCTTTACACAAAGTTATTATTTCACTGTCTTAAATATGAACTAAGGATCATAGCTGGTTTTGTCTTCATGTCACTGAGATGGAATAATTTGTTAATTCTTTCATTAGTAGGATTTAATACAATCATATTGATAAGAGTAAAATTATAAAATACTTTGTCTTAGTCTATTGAGTTAGACTAGAAACCATTTCCGTGACCTTAAGTGTGTGTACTTGGCAAGCATTTCTTAATTTAAAAGTACTGTGTTTTGATTAACTGTAATACTCCTATGCCTATTACATGTTGTTTCTAGGATATAGTTTAGACGGATTGGAGTAAAATACATTTTTGACTGCTTTTATTTCATTATTATTAATTAGAAAATAAACTATATTTTAGAATCTTTTTCTCTCCTTTCCATTAGATTAGAGTAATTAGACCACCAAATTATGCTGGGCCCCTAATGCTGGGATTGCTTCTGGCTGTTATTGGTGGACTTGTGTATCTTCGAAGAAGCAATATGGAATTCCTCTTTAATAAAACTGGATGGGCTTTCGCAGCTTTGGTAAGTGAATTGAAGAAAAATTGAAAAAGAACATAATCTTTTTTTTACCTTTTTTCTTTTGGGGTGGGTGGGTGTGTGTGCGTGTGCGCGTGTGTGTGCGCACGCACGCGCACCTGTATGTGCTGCAGGGTTTCTCTATGTAACAGCCCTGGCTACGTGGATCTAGACCAGGCTGGCTTGAACTCACAGAGATCTGTCTGCCTCTCCCTCCCAAGTGCTGGGATTAAAGGTGTACCCAACTCTACCATTTTTTTAATACAGGATCATGCACAGAACCTGAAGCTCCACATTTGGGTTAGGCCAGCTGGCCATCAAGCTCTTGGGATCTTTTTCGCTGTTTCTCAACATAAGAATTCCAAGATATACAGCTGTGTCAGGCTTTGGGTGCTGGGGGTTTAGACTTATGTCCGCCTATTTCACAGCTAGCACTCTTACCCTGGGAACTGTCTCCTCATTCCCATTTTTGTTTTGGTGAATGTGCTTGTTGGTGCTTGTGTAGATGTATATGGAGCCTAGAGTTGAATCCTAGGTGTTGTTGGAATCCATTTACCTTGAGGTTTGTTGTTTTCAGATAGTGTCTCACTGATTTGAGTGAGGTTGGCTGGAGGTCAGAAGAGAGCACTTGATACCCTGAAGGTACAGGCAGTTGTGAACTGCCTAATGGAGGTTCTGGGAACCTCCACTACTTTACAAGAGAAGCAAATACTCTGAACTGCTAAGTTATCTCTCCAGCCACCTGCCTTCAGCTTTTTAAATTTGCATTCTGAGAATCATTGTTTTCATTGCTTTTCTATTGTCATGATAAAGAACTTGACCAAGGCATTTCATTTGGCTTACCTTCAGAAGGCTAGAGTTCATGATAGTGGAGGGAAGGAACAGCTTAGAACCACATCTTGATCCAGTCGGGAAGCAGAGAGGACACAGAATGGCACACCTCCTCCAAAAAGGCTACACCTCCAAATTCTTCCTAAACAGTCCTACCAACTGGATACCAACCATTTAAACATAAGAACTTATGGGTCTGTTTTAGTCAGTGTATTTTCCTGTGAAGCAATAGACTGCAGAATCTCTTATAAATGAAATTTAATTGGGGTTTACTTAGAGTTCAGAGCTTCAGTCCATTATCAACATGGCGGGAATCATAATGATATTCAGGCAGACATGATACTGGAGGAGCTGCGAGTTTTACCTCTGAGTCCTTAGGCAGAAGGAAGAGAGCTGCTAGGCCTGGCTTGAGCTTCAGAGCATTTGATTCCCTAGAAGCTGCAGTTACAGGAAGTTAGGAGCCACCCATTCTGGGTCCTGGGAACCAAACTCATATCCCCTGGAAGAACAGTATGTGTAATCACCAAGCTATCTCTTCAACCTCAGTTACAGTTGCTTCAAAAATATTTTTTCAGTATGCTTTTCAATATTGAATTTTGAAACTTCTCTGTTTATAGTTTAAAATTGCTTCAGAAGTGATATTGAGCTGTGATTTTGTGATAAAATATAAATCTTAATAAGGAAATCATTCATTTGCAAAGATGTCATATGTTTCTTGGATGGATAAGCATTTTTATGTACCTACTTATCTAATTAAGATGGTCTAGCTGGACCATGAGTATCTCATTATTTTTGTTTCCTAGTGTTTTGTACTTGCTATGACATCTGGCCAAATGTGGAACCATATAAGAGGACCACCATATGCTCATAAGAATCCCCATACAGGACATGTGGTAAGAGAAGTTTGGAATTTCTTTGCATTGTATACCAAAGTTAGTGTAATTACATTTACTCTGTAAGGCTAGTGCCAGCATATACAATTTTGACTGTTTAATCTCTGCTAAGGAGCTTCACTTATTAGCACTTATTAGTGCTCCATAGTGGGATGTTCTTTATTCCATTTGTTGAGTTCTTTTAACTAGGATGACTAAGAAAGAAAGTCAGTCTCAAACTAAATGTAAGAATTAATCAATCAAGTATTTGATCATCTGTTATTTCTAGGCACTGTGTAAGTACTATCAGATATGGTGATTGATTGGAAAAATGTGGTTCTGGTTGTCATGTTTACATAAATTTACCTCATAGTTTTATCTCTCAAATACTGTTTTTCTCATACGTTTTTGTTAGTTTATAAATATAAAGAAAGAAATAATATAGAAATAGCTTTTAATAGCCTAGCAAAGTATGGGACATGGTTACATACAGCAGGTGAATTGATAATTTTATAAACTTTAATATACCATATTTTAGGGTTAATTTATATAATTTAATGTATACAATGTTAAGGTATACATTTAATGTATAAAGATTCCATTTTGTCTTTCTCTCCCAGAACTATATCCATGGAAGCAGCCAGGCCCAGTTTGTAGCTGAAACCCACATTGTTCTTCTGTTCAGTATCCTTTTATAATAAGTCTTTATTGCTGCAGTTTAATTTGGCTATTTTCTTATAATCCTGTGCTCTCTGTATAGATTTGGTTTGAGCTGCTGTCCTAATGCAGGCATAATACCCTTTGGAAATTGTATTGCTTGTGTCTTCCTTCTTGACACAATAAGTTACAGATTAACAAGAGGCAAACCTTAAGTCTGACAAGCCAGGTTTATTACCTCATTGATGCATGGATTTAGAAGAAAAATGAGATTTGAGTAATATTCAAAATGAAGCATTAAGAATACCAGTACTCATAAGGCAGAAGCAGGTAGATCACTGAGTTTGAGGCCAGTCTGGTTTACAAAAAGTTCAGGAACAGCCAGAGCTATTACATAGAGAAACCCTGTTGCAAAGAAATTTAAATAAATAAATATAATGATACATTTTTACATATTACCTATATTAATATGCTAAAAACATAATTGGGGCTGAGATAGCCTCAGTGGTATAGCACTTACAAGATTCTGGAGTTCAATTTCTAGCATCCTTCAGAGAAAACCTAGATATAAAGAGCCACAGTAAGAAACTGTGGAAAAATGCTGGAGAAGAGACTTGGCTGAGTAACTTAAATAAAGAAACCAAAAAAACAAAACCAGCAATGAGCTGGAGAGAAAGCTCAAATGGGTAAAGAAATACTTGCCTACTGCCCACCCTGACAACCTCGTGGTAAGGAAAGAACCAATATCGGTCAGTTGCCTTCTAACCTCTACACATCTGCTGTGATACAAGTGCACCTGTGTCATACACATATATGCACTAATTAATTATCAACATGAAAAATGGACAGTCATTTCTAAAAGAGGCTATTTAAGAGAGAGTACAAGATGGTAATAAAGAGATGAATGTAGTCATAGAACCTCAATAGAACACCTATTTCTCTCTTACCACTTAGTTATACCCACATGCAGTAGCATGCAATGTGCATCATGTACATAATAAACTTAGAGTGTTTGACTTTTACGAATACAAAAGTATGTGATGTTCTCTTTCCTACTAAAACATACTGTTTTGTTTTAAACATTAACACTGCTTATTTTATTATTCAACCATGTGAGGTGCTTCCTGTTTGCAGTAGCATTTCCATTTTGATTAATATAGCTAGTTGTTAAAATGAATAAGTATAAGGTCATGCAACATGAAGGATTTTTCTCTTTGATTAAAATAAGGCAAAATTGGGTAGCTGAGTCATAATTTGTATCTGATATTAATTGTTGAAAATCTGGAGAAGTTTTTGAGATTACTTTCCATTAAAAGTGAGTTGCTATCACCGTAAATGGTGTGTATTTCTAGTAAGTTTATCCTTTTCAGAGGTGTTAAAGTGCTAACAGTGACAACTTAGTATTTTGTAGTGTGGATGAAGTTGTAAAATTGCTGTGTTCAGGCAGTTTATTTCAAGGTATGGTATCCAAAAAGCTCATTTATTTTGTTTATTTGTGGGGTTTTTGTTGGTTTTTTTTTTTTTTGTTATGTTTTGATTTTTTTGAGAAGGATTTCTCTGTGTAACAGCCCTAGCTGTCCTGGAACTCACTCTGTAAATCAGGCTCTCCTTTGAACTCAGAGATTCTCCTGCCTCTGCCTCCCCAGTGCTGGGATTAAAAACATAAATCACCACTGCCAGGCATAGGTGAGATTTTTAAAATTACGTTTTTCTTAACAGAACTGAAGTATTTTTCAACTCTAATTCTTTTGGGGGGATCACTTTAGGGTTTTGGCGATTTGTTTTGCTTCTTTGAGACTGGGTCTCTCACTATGAAGCAGTAGGTGGCCTGTGCTTTGAATTCACAGAGATCTGCCTGCCCTGCCTCCCAAGTGCTGAGATTGAATGTACTACCACACCAGGTGTGCAGGGCCAGGCTTTGTTTTTTTGTTTTGTTTTACATGAGTCTCCTATAATGCATGCCTGGCTCAATCTTGATTTTAAATTAAACCATTATTGTATAATATAAGAGTATTTTTTTGGTTACTGTTTTCAGATTAAAAAGTGAAGGTTTATATAGTCATCTTAATTTGCTTCATGAGAAACTGGAAATAGGAAAGTCATATGTCTCTTGTAGCTACATGAATTCTCCTTAAACAGCTTTTCTAAGATGGTGGGGTTACCTTAGGCATGGTGCTTTTATGTGAAGCTGCTACCTCTGACATGGATATTGGAAAGCGAAGGAGTAAGTCACATGCTATAATGAATGTTCCATTTATGCCTTTAATACAGCAAAAAGAACCCTCTCTAATTTTCTCTTTATAGGTAATATGAAAAAAACTGAAACTTCTAGGAAGAGTTTTCTATATTATTCCACCAAATCAACTAATAATATAATATAATACTGGATTTTTTGTTTTGAGATAAGCTCTGCTACATGGCCAACCTCATCCTTAACTAGAAATCCTTCTGCCTCAGCTTCCTTCATGTTCATCATCTCTTTCCATTCATAAAAGCATCCTGTAGCCAGCTGGTGATGGCACACACCCATCCCTGGGACTGAACCCAGGGATTGGTATATGCTAGGCAAGTAGTTTACCAACTGAGCCACTTTTCCAGCCCTGTCTGTAAAAAAGTTTAAAAACTGTATATGTAGGAACCAGACTTGATGGTACTGGCCCTACATAGTTCCATACGTTTAGGAGGGTGAAGTAGAAGGATCGATCACAAGTTCAAGACCTAACTCGTTTTTGAAATAGGATGAAAGCCAGACTGCAACTTAGACTCTGACTCAAAATAAAGCAAAAAGAGGACTGGGCATATAACTCTGTGGTAGACTACTTAGCTAGCATATATAGGGCTCTAGATTCAATCCCCAATATCCCAAAACAAAACAACAGAAAAAAACTATGGGCAGGCCTGGGGATATAGCTCTATGGTGGGGTGCTTGTCCTACATGGACAAGGTTCCCAGCAGTACAAAAGAGGTGTTTGTGTGTGTGTGAATCTTATTCTCAGTTTAAAAATTAAATACTTGGGAGGCAGAAATAAGATTGATATAAATTTGAGACCAGACAGAGCTATATGTTGAAGACGTTTCCTTCAAACAAAAATTTTTAAAAATTAGGTAGAAAGTAGAGTGGTAGTGCACACCTGTAATTCCAAAACTTGGGATGTCAGGGCTGAAAAAGTCATTAACAAGATCTTGGATCACTGGCAGCATTGATTTTTTTTTTTTTATGCTTTAGAACATTCAAATATTGTTGAGTATCGTGACTCAACTCAACCCCAGCACACCTACTGAGCCAAGAGAATTGCTATCATTTCAGGCTTTCCTGTACTAAGTAGTAAAACGAACAGAAACACATAGGCACTTAGAAAAAGACAGATGCATACATTAATTTTATGCTGATTGTAGCCTAGGGCCTAGGTATATAGCTTGTTAACTCTTTACTCTTAACTTAACCCATGATTCTTGTTCAGCAATGGGAGTTGGTACCTTTTCTGAGAGCAGCGTAGTTGTTTTCTGCATTGTCTGGTCTGCCTGGCATCTCTGCTCTGTTCTTACTGTTCCCTGAGTTTTCTTAGTCTGGTAGCCCCACCCACACTTCCTGTCTGCCTTCTGGCCAATCAGCATTTTTATTAAACCAGTTGGTGGGACAATTATTTACAATGGAACAGAACATAGTTTCACTACAGTGAGCTTGAGGCCATCTCAGCTTATATAAGACCCACTATCAAACAAAAAATATTCACACATTGGAAGATCCCTACAATATAATTTCTTGTTAGCATAATTTCTGGAATTTGTTAAAATGTAAAAATCATACCTAATATTTATTTTCTGAAAAAGATTAATATATTGGATTTCTGATTTGATAGTTACTTTT
Organism: Phyllotis vaccarum; assembly: GCA_033318265.1. Classification (NCBI taxonomy): domain Eukaryota; kingdom Metazoa; phylum Chordata; class Mammalia; order Rodentia; family Cricetidae; genus Phyllotis; species Phyllotis vaccarum. Next base: position 55,008,673 of record JARWLC010000013.1, read on the forward strand.
GCCAAGCATAGTCCTACATACCTGTAATCCTAATGCTAAGGAGCCAGATATATCTCTGAGTTTGAGGCCAGTTTGGTTTACAAAGCAACTTACAGGCCATTTACTGCTACATAGTGAGACGTTGTCTCTAAAAATAATAAAATTAAACCCTCCATGTTAGAAGAATATATATTTATTGACCATTTAATACATGTATGATTTTTTAATTCTCCATTCTCTAGATTTATTTTTTAAGTATTTTTATTATTTCCTGTGTGTGTATGCATCCATGCATGCATGTGGATGTGTGTGAACATGCTACAACATACATGTTGAGGTCAAGGGACATCTTATAGGAGTCCAGTTCTCTCCTCCTCCTGTTTGGTTCCTGGGGCTCAAATTCAGATAGTTAGGCTTGACAACAAGCACCTTTTCTTACTGAACCAACCACTTTGCTGGCCCAATTGTGATTTTTTTAATTTATGTTTTTAATATATTCCAACTTTACTTTTCCCTCTCTCCATTTCTCTCATTACCTCCCTCACCTCCCCTTTCCCCCCAGATCCACTGCTCTCCTCTATTTCCCTTCCAAAAAGAGCATGCCTCCCAAGAATATCCACCAAACACAGCATAGGAAGGTACAATAAGAATAGGCACAAACCCTCATATCAAAACTGAATAAAGCAACCCAGATGTAGAAAAAGAGTCCCAAGAGAAGACAAAAGAGTCAGACACCCCCACTCCCACTTTCAGGAGTCCCACAAAACACAAGCTAATAAACAATATATATACAAAGGACCTAGTTCAGAACCATGCAGGCTCCATGAATGCCACCTTGGTCTCCTATGGTTATTATTTACTTGAAGTCTGTAGGCTATGTTCTTCTTGACCCCACTGGCTCCCACATTTCTTCCTCCTCCTTTTCCTTAGGTTTCCCAAGCTCAAAGAAGAGGGACCCAGTGGGAGATCCTTTAATTTGGGCTGGTGCACTCTCTCTCCCTCTCCCCCTCCCTCCACTTCCCCCCTTTCCCTCTCTCCTCTCTCCTCTCCCTAATGTTTAGCTGTAGGTCTCTGCATCTGTTTCCATCAGCTGGCAGAAAAAGCCTCTTTGATGATGATTGGGCTAGGCACTGATATAGGTCACTGGGTTATCTAGCCTCTGGTTCCTGGTCATCCAGGCAGTGGGCATAGACTCCCGCTCAGGATGTAGACCTCAAATTAGTCAAGTCATTGGTTGGCTACTCACATAATTTCTGTGCCTCCATTTCCTGAGTACTTCTTACAGGCGAGATAGATTGTAGGTAGGGGTGTGTATGTGGGTGGGTGGGTGGGTGGGTGGTGTGTGTGTTTGTGTGTGTGTGTGTGTGTGTGTGTGTGTGTGTGTGTGTGTTACTTATTGTTCAGTCCCACCTCTTTTGAAACCTTGCATGGTTGCAAAGAATGGCCACCAGATCAGGCTTTGACTCCTCCATTACTACAAATCTTCCATCATAGAATCATGGAAGTTTCTACTGGACTAGGTTTCCATAACACATACACACACACATACACACAGCATTTCCAGGTAGTGGATTGTAACATGATTATTATTTAGTTAGTAGCTAGTATCCACTTATAAGTGAGAACATACCATGTCTTGTCTTTCCGGGTCTGATTACCTCACTCAGAATGATTTTTTTCTATTTTCTGTTTTTTTGAGACAGGGTTTCTCTGTAGTTTTAGCTGTTCTGAAACTTGCTCTATAGACCAGGCTATCCTCAAACTCACAGAGATCCTCTGGTCTCTAGTTCCCAAGGGGGTGTGGGTGTGTGTGTGTGTGTGTGTGTGTGTGTGTGTGTGTGTGTGTGTGTGTGTATGTGTATGTGTGTATGTGTGTTCAAGAATGATATAACTGGATCTTGAGGTGGATGAGTTTCCATTTTTCTGAGGAACTGCCATATTGATTTATATAGTGGCAGTACAAGTTTACACTCCCGCCAGCAATGGAGGAGTGTTTCCCTTGTTCCACATCCTCTCCAGCACAGGCTGTCCTCAATGGATTTGATCTTAGCCATTCTGACAGGTTTAAGATGGTATCTCAGAGTTGTTTTGGTTTGCATTTCCCTAATGCCTAAGGATGTTGAATATTTGTTTCTCAGCCATTTTCACTTCCTCTATTGAGAATTCTGTTTAGATCTGTACTCCATTGGATTATTTGTTTTCTTGATAATCTAGTTTCTTCTGTTTTTTTTTAATATATTTTAGATATTAGCCCTCTATCTGATACGGCGTTGGTGAAATTTTTTTCCAATTCTGTAGGCTGCCAATTTGGCCCATTAAAGGTATTCTTTGCCTTATAGAAGCTTTTCATTTTCATGAAGTCCCATTTACTAACTGTTGATCTTAATGCCTGTATTATTGGTGTTCTATTCAGAAAGTTGTTTCCTGTGCCAGTGTATTCAAGGCTATTCCCCACTTTCTTTTCTGTTAGACTCAGTGTAACTGGATTTATGTTGATGTCTTTGATCCACTTGGACTTGAGTTGTGTGCAGGGTGATGAATATGGATCTATTTGCATACTTCTACATGCAGACATCCAGTTTGACCAAAACCACTTGAAGATACTGGCTGTTTTCCATTGTATAATTTTGGCTCCTTTATCAAAAACCAGGTACCCTACATGTATGGATTTATTTCTGGGTCTTCTAATAGATTCCATTGATCAGTGTGTCTGATTTTGCCAATACCATGTGGTTTTTATTACTCTAGCTCTGTAGTAGAGCTTGACATCAGTGATATTGATTCTTTTAGCAGTTTTTTTGTTGTTCTAGATATTTTTCAGCTATACTGGGCTTTTTGGTTGTTTTTGGTAGGATAGCCATTTTTATTATGTTGATCCTACTGATTCATGAACATGGGAGGTCTTTCCATTCTCCAGTATCTTCTTTAGTTTCTTCAAAAACTTGAAATTCTTGGTTTGGTTTGGTGGGGGTTTTTGGTGTGTGTTGGGGGGGTCAAGACAGGGTCTCTCTGTTTAAAAGAGCTCTATCTTTCCTGAAACTTACATTGTAGACCAGGCTGGTCTTAAACTCACAAAGACCCACTTGCCCCACCTCCCGCTGCCTCCTGAGTGCTGGGGATTAAAGGAATGTACCACCACACCTGGCTAAGCCTTGAGGTTTTTATTATACAAGCTTTTCACTTGCTCTGTTAGAGTTATCCCACAATATTTTATATTATTTGTGGCTGTTGTGGAGGGTATTGTTCCCCTAATTTCTATCTTGGTTTATTTGTATATAGGAGGGCTTCTTGGTTTTTTGTTTTGTTTTTTGGGGTTTCTTTTTTTCATTAATGTTGTACCCAGCCACCTTGCTGGATGTATTTCTGAGTTGTAGGAGTTCCTGGTAGAGTTTTGGGGGTCCTTATGTATACTATCATATCATCTTCTAATAGCAATACTTTGACATCTTCCTTTCCAATTTGTATCCCCTTGATCATTTTCAGTTGTCTTATTGCTCTAGTTAGAACCTAGAATACTATATTAATGGATATGGAGAGAGTGATAACCTTGATTATTATTCTTGATTTTTGGGCAATTGCTTTGAGTTTCTACTTAATTTGGTGTTGGCTATAGGCTTGTTGCAAATAGCTTTTATTATGTATAGGTGTGTCCTTTGTGTCCCTCCTCTCTTCCAAACTTTTAGATGAAGGGGTATTGGATTTTGTCAAAGGCCTTTCTTTTCAGCGTCTAATGAGAAGATTTTTCTATGCTTTGGATTTTATTGACAGATTTTTATATGTTGAACCATCCTTGCATCTCTGGGATGAAGCTTATTTGATCATGGTGGATGATCTTTCTGATATGTTCTTGGATTTAGTTTGCCAGTATTTTATTGAGCATTTTTGCATCAGTGTTAATGAGGGCAATTATTCTGTTATTCTCTTTCTTTGTTGAGTCTTTGTGTGGTTTCAGTATGAGGGTTACTGTGGCCTCATAAAATGAATTGAGCAATGATCCTGTTTCTCTTTTGTGGAACAATTTGAGGAATATTGATATTAGCTCTTCTTTTAAATTGTTCAGCTGATCTTGATTTAACTTTATAAGTCGTACCAATTGAGAAGATTATCCATTTTTTTAGATTCCTCTATTTGGTGGAGTACATATTTTTGTTTGTTTTTTTATTTTGGTTTTTCAAGACAGGATTTCATTTGTGTTTCCCTTGCCATCCTCGAACTCACTCTGTAGACCAGTCTGTCTTGGAACTCACAGAGATGCCTCTGCCTCTGCTTCCTGAGTGCTGGGATTAAAGGCTGCAACACCACCCCCCTCCAGTGGCTTTTTTTCTTCTTCTTTGGGGATACAAGTAGAGTGCAGGTTTTTGGGGGGTTTTTTGTTTTTGTTTTTATAGTATAGCCTTAAGATTCTCTGGATTTCCTCTGTATCTCTATTATGTCCCCCTTTTAATTTCTGATTTTGTTTATTTTGGATATTTTCTTTCTGCCTTTTTGTTAGTTTGGATAAGATTGCTTTTTTTTTTTTATTTTAGAGCTTTCAGGTGTGCTGTTAAGTTAGTTGCTAGTGTGAGATTTGTCTGATTTCTTTTGTAGTGGGAGTTTCTTGGTCCCGGGCGGCCAGAGGCTCAGACCCACAGACCTGCCATGCCAGACCCATAGCCACCCGCCTCTGTTGCTCAGGCCCCCAGAAATGACCCAGACGCTTATATTAACTTCATGCTGTTTGGCATATGGCTCAGACACATTGCTAGCTTGCTCTTACATCTTAAATCAACCCATTTCTATTCATCTGTCTGCCACGTGGCCCATGGCTCACCTGTGTTCTTACATGTTGCTCCTTGGGTGGCTTGCTCGATCTGTCTGACTCCACCCTGCTTCTCCTACCTATGCTCTGATTTCTCCTCCTACTTCTTCTAACAGCTCCTTTATTTAAAGATTGATATTCACAGCGTACAGAAAGGCATTCCCACATCAGATTTCTTTATGCAGATACTTGATGCTATGAAGCACCATTTTCCTTGTGTCCCATGAGTGTGGGTATGTTGTGGATTCATTTTCATTGAATCTAGGTGTGACACCACTGCCCAGCATATCTCTCCCTCTCTCTCTCTCTCTCTTTCTTTCTTAAGATAATCTCACTGGCTTGGAATTTGCTATGTAGAAAGAGCACACTTGCATCTGAACTCCCCATGTAGATCAGGGTGGCAGGCCTTGAACTTTATACTTTAACCCAAGTGTTAAGTTACATGTGTGCTCTACCATGCATAGCCTTTTTTTTAAGACTTTAAGACTTAATTTTTATTATTTATTTTTATTCTATGTGCATGGGTGTTTTGCGTGTGAGTATGTCAGGTCTCCTGGCACCGGAGTTACAGACAGTTGTCTTGTCATTTCCCATGTGGGTGCTGGGAATTGAACCCAGGTTCTCTGGAAGAGTAGTCAGTGCTCTTAACCACTCAGCCATCTCTCCAACCCCAAGACTTACTTTTATAATGCTTAATTATATGTCTGTGTGTGTCTGTGTATGGGTATGTGCATGTGAGTATAGGTGCCCTTGGAGGCCAGAGGTGTTGGATCCCTCCTAGAATTGGGGGTTACAGTGATTGTGAGATGCCTGATAAGAGTGCTTAGACATGAACTTGTGCCCTCTGCAAGAGCAATCCATACTCTGAGCTGCTCTCTCCAGTTTTATGCTTAGCTATTTTTGTCTTTTATATAAGGTCCCACATAGGCCAAACTGATTTCACACTATGTAGTCTTAAGCTGACATTGAATATCTGATATTCATACCTTTTCTTTCCAGGTTCTAGGATTATAGACATGAGGCAGTATTTTAACATTAAAGTACTGAAGACTGTGATACTTTTATTTAATCAATTTATCTTTTTTATCTCTCAAAACTGGGTCTTACTATGCAGCCCTGGTTAGTCTGTAACTTGCTTTATAGACTGACCTAGCCTTATATTTTCTGCAATCCTGCTGCCTCTGCCTCATACATCCTGGGATTATATGCATGTACCATCTTGTCTAGTGAGTGTGATATATTTAAAGAAATGTATTATTTCATACAATTAAATTGCAAAGGTATATAAATAAACTCTATTGCCAAGTAATGGAGCTTATGAGCATTGAAAATTCTTCAAGATTAAAAAATGGAGCTCAGAACCAGGCATAGAGGCAGATTCCTTTAATCCAAGCACTTTGGGAAGAGAAGCAAGTGATTTCTGTAAATTCAAGGCCAGCCAGATCTACATAGTGAGTTCCAGGACAGCCAGGGATACACAGTGAGACCCTGTTTGGGGAGTGGGGTGAGACCATCCCCATGCTCTGTAATGTGCCTTATTTCTTTCAGGGCATCAATCTTCTTCCTAACCCTTGTTTTCAGAATACATATTAAAATGATAAACCCTGTCTCTAAAAATGGGTCTTAAGTCTATTAGGAAGCTGTTTCTTTGTAAATGTTTCTCTTTGGAAGTCTGCAGCCTATACTGTGGTGGTGATTTATTAGATGCAGCCTGCTGATTTTCATCTCTCTTTTTTTTTCTCACAGTGATGTGTGTGGCTGGAATTGGACTTGTTGTGTTATTCTTCAGTTGGATGCTGTCTATCTTTCGATCAAAATACCATGGCTATCCATACAGGTATATTCTTATTTTTACCTATACTTAAATAAAGTTAATATTACTTTATAATATTTTATTTATTTGTTTTGTTTTGTTTTTGTTTTATTTCAACAGAGATTTTCTCTGTGTAGCCCTGGCTGTCCTGGAACTCACTCTGTAGACCAGGCTGGCCTTGAACTCACAGAGATCTTCCTGCCTCTGCTCCCCAAGTGTTGGGATTAAAATCATGTGCCACTACTGCCCAGCATGTAATATTTTATTGCTTAGCTTTTTATTTCTTTCTTTTGAAAAGTCTCCTGAGTTCTTTTTTTCTGTTTTGTTTTGTTTTTGCAGCAGGATTTCATCTACCCCAGGCTAAGCTTAAACTCCTGATCCTATTGTCTTTATCACTCAAGTTCTATAATTACAGGCATACACTACCATATTCAGCCATTTGGCGGGGGCCATTTTATTTGCTAGTGTGTTTTATGTGCTGGTGGTGTTTATTTTGAGATAGGGTCTTACTGTGTATCTCTCACTGGCTTATAACTCATTATGTAGACCAGATTGCCTATAAACTCGGCAGCAGTGCTCCTGCGTCCCAAGTGCTATGGGCATGCACCTTCCCTGGCCTGGTTTGTGTGGTGTGTTCTTGTTCTCGCTCTCTCTCCCACTCCCCCCCATCTCTCTCTCTTTGGATCTCACTATATAGACAGGGCAACCTCCAAATCACAGAGATCTTTCAGTGCTAGGATTAAAGGTGTGTACCACCATGCCCAACTGTCTGATTATTTCTTTTGTGGTTATAAGGGGTTTCCTTTGTGAAGTTATTTTTTTCTTTTTCTTTTATGGTTTTTCGAGACAGGGTTTCTCTTACTATCCTGGAACTCACTCTGTAGACCAGGCTAACCTCATACTCACAGAGATCCCCCTGCCTCTGCTTCCTAAGTGTTTGCTTGGATCAAAGGTGTGTGCCATTGCCACACAGCTTTGTTTGTGATTTTTAATTTTTTTTAATGTGTGAGAAAGAATATATATATACGTATACATATATATATATACATATATATATACGTATATATATATATATGTATATACTACATGTGTGCAGAGTTCAGAAGAGGATATCATTTCCCCTGAAGCTGGAGTTAGAGTCATAAGCTGCTCTGTGTGAGTACTAGAAAATGAACCCAGGTTGTCTAGAAGAGCAGCAAGCATTTCTAATCATGGAGCCACCTTTCTGACCCCTTGGTTTTTTTGTTTTTGTTTTGTTTTGTGTGTCCATGTGTGTTTAAGAAGGGGTGTCCAATCTTCTGGAGCTGGAATTACAGGTGCTTGCTAAGACCCTGTCATGTCAGACAGCTCACAGCCATCTGTAACTAACTCCAGAGTATCTGATGACTTCAGCCTCTAAGGGCACTTGCACTCAGGCACACATACTTACATTCAGACACTATGTGCACATAATAAAAATTAGTAAAAGGAAATCTTAAACAGAAAAGGAAACAGCCGCATATGAAATGTTCATAGAGAACCCTGTGGCTAGCTGAGGAAATTACAGGTTATTGGTTTTGCTGTTACAGGCAACTGAAGTGGTGACTGCACTGTGTTGGTTTTATGATCTGAGTATCACTTAACATAAATTTTACTTTTTAAATATTTACTTCTATCTGTTTGAGCATTTTACTTGTGTGTATAGATGTGTGTGTAGCATGGGCATGCCTGGTGCCCACAGAGGTCAGAAGAAGGGTTTGGGGGCTCCTAGAACTGGAGTTCCCAGCAGTTGTGGGTACTGGGAACTCAACCAAAATCCCCTGCAAAAGCTGTAAGTGCTATTAATAGCTGAGCCATTACCCCAGCTTCCATAATTTATTATTTAATACATCATCCTGTGGCATACCACTATGACTACTCACCTAGATATATATAATCCCCAGCACTTGGAGGTAGAGGCAGGATCAGTTCTGGATTATCTTTGCCTACACAATGAGTTTGATGCTAACTTGGACTGTCTGAGACAGTCTCAACAGAAAAAGAAGACTACTAGGCCTTTCAGTGTTTTTCATTTTGTTATTGATATTCAGGTCATGGTATATATACTAACACCAACATAGTATGTATTTATAAGAAATAAAACTTATTTTTTTTCTCTCAGAGACTAATATATTGCTATATATTTTGTTTCAGCTTTCTGATGAGTTAAAGAGAATTCCAGAGACATTATCTGTGGTAATAATGGAAACTGAGAAATAAGAAATATGTGGTATTTGAAGAAGAATGCAACTCATGTATTTTATATTACCTCTTTGTTGTCAAGTGATTTAAGTAGTTAATCATTTAACCAAAGATGTGTAGTGCCTTAACAAGCGATTGTAAGATCATGAAGTATTTGGAATTATTCTCTTCTTAACTTTCCCCATAAAACACTTGATTTTTGTAGAATTAAGTACTTTATAAAAAAATTTAAAACTACTACATTTTACTTAGAACAAAACTCAAAAACTACTTTAGTTAACTTTTGGTCATCTGTTTTATCTTATCCAAGGTTGGGGGTGGAAGGTTCTAAGCGGGAAATTCCACCCCTGCGTATTACAAACTGCATCTGGAAGCCATCATTAGTTTTCCTTTGTGCGGATGTGACTTACATCTTTCCTTTTGTGCCATGGTATCATATGCACTATGTGAACTTCCGAAAATGGACCATGTAGCCTTTGGAAAGATAAATCTGTCTTCTTCCTGTATCTCTCCTAATGAGATCAGAGCTCCATATGCCTCTTTTACACATTAAAAAGTACCTCTAACTACAAGACTATGATTTCTGCATGAGTGTTCTGTAACTACCTTCAACATGGAAAGATTTCTGATTCGTTATGTTTCTAGTTCTATTTAAAGTGGCCCCTCTCTAATAATAATAATTTGTTGCTGAAAATCAATATAACATTTAAATGGCCTCACATTTCCATGTTAGTTAGACCTTGACATTGATCTCATTTCTACCTAACAGAAAAATAAGCTGAGTTGTGTTCATGGAAAGGACTCTCTTAGAATGAGAAAAGAAAATCATAAACTATTGATTTGATGCCTGTGGATAGAAGTGGAACATTTTGCCAGGCCTGTGGCAGACATGGATATTTGTGAGTTTATGGCCAGTCCGGGCTACTTACCAAACCCTGTCTCCAAAGGGAAGAAAAGAGAAAAAAGAAATGTGCATCAAGTTTTCAAGTTGAGGTTGTGACTCAGTGGTAGAGTGCTTGCCTAGCATGATTAGTACTCTTGAGTTCAATCCTCAGTGCCACAGAAAAAAATATTTCTTGAAACCTGGTCTGTGAATTTTTTTTTAAAAAAAAAAAATGTTCCTTGATACCTGGGCTATTTTTTGAATAAGTACTTCTTGAAGCCTGGTCTGACTTTTGTTACTGTTTTCATGTGTGTGTGTGTTTTCTAAAAGAGATGTTTTTGGAAATGTCCTTCTTGTTTGTTTTTGCCTTTTTGAGACATAGCACATAGCATTGCCTTTTTGAGACTCCCTTATGGAGATCTGACTCACCTCTAGCTCACATTTGATTCTCATGTCTCAGCTTCCTAAGTCCTGGGATTACAGGCATGTACTGCCATTGTCTCTAGTCTGCTTTTTGCTATCATTTTAGCTTTTATTTCCCCCATAAATTAAAGATACAGTTAATGTATCTTGATGTACACATCACAGCTCTTAGGTACTCTGGTGGCTGAAGTAGGATTCTTGAAGCCAAGAATTTGAGACACAGTCTAGCATCATAAACACCTAACTTCAAAAATATGTCTATAATAAAATTGTGAAGGGATTTTGTTCGACTTTTATCTTTTTCTCTGATAGTGGAAATAACCATATAGGTTAACCAAATTTCCATGAGGATTTTTTTTTTTGAGACAGGGTTTCTGGGTACCTTTGGAGCTTGTCCTGGAACTCACAGAGATAGCCTTCCTCTGCCTCCCAAGTGCTGGGATTAAAGGCAAGTGCCACTATGGCCCCAGCTCTATGAAGAACATTTATGTCATGGTTAGAGTATGTCTAACTCTGGCCTCCACCAGAGTTATGAAGATTAGTTTGAAATGCCACTGTTATAAAAGTGTAGGGTTGGGATGGTTCAGTGGTAGAGCACTTGGCTAACATGTGTGAGACCCTGGGTTCTCAGCACCACAAAAAAAGAGAATTGTAAATGTCTAAAAATGTGAAGACTATTAGAAGCATTACATTTAAAAGATACAGAGATGGGTATGCACCTCAGTTGGTGCAGTGCTTGTGTAACATACAGGAAGCTGTAGGTTCGATCTGCTACATCATATATGGTGGTGCGTGCATGTAATCCTAGTGCCAGGAGACAGACGGGAAGATCAGAAGTTCAAGCTCATCCTTGGGTACATCGTGAATTTAAGGCCAGCCTGTGGTACATGAGACCCTATCCCAAAGACAGAAGAAACAAAAGATACTGTGACTGTTTCGTGCTATTGATCATGTAATAGCCCTCCCCTGTCTTACATAATAGAGAGTTGTGCAAAGAAGACATAATTGGCCCAGAAGCAATGTTTTACATGTGTCTTTTTGGTGTCATTGTTACAAATTTGATGAAGAAGAGGATACAGTTGACCGTTCTTTATAAATTGAATGATTCTGAATATCTTATCTGTTATTCTTGTACTTGTCCCTGCCAAACGAATTTAGGCTGTGATGTTTAGGAAACTTGTTCAGACTTGTAAGGTTGAACTGGGCAGTACTCCCACTGTGTAACCTCTGTAGCTCCAGGTTGTCTTCCATGGTCAGTGTTCTGTCTGTTTTCTGTGTGTTTGAGAGCAGTATTCTTCAGTACGAAGAAAGGCACGCTCTGGCTAAAATCTGGAAAGCATATTTTCTTCGCTTAAAATAGTGTTACTTTTGTGGAAGTCTTAAATTTAGCTTTTATCTGAAGTGCCTTAAGTAGATTCTTAATTTACTTTTTCTAGTACTGGTTTAAATATAATTCATTATGTATTTTTAATATACTGTTCAAAATGATACATTATTATGGCAAAGATAACCAAATGTCTGGCTTACTGCTTCCTATCAATAAACTTTTGAAATCTAAATTACATATGTTTGATTCTCTGTTGTATACATTTCTTTTCTGTTACTGTTATCGAATACCCCAACCAGAGCGCCTTAAGAGAAAAAGGGCTCATTTTGACTTCCCGTTCCAGGAGAATATATTAGTGAGGGAATAAAGCCCCTAGGCAGTCAGGAAGCAGAAGGAGAATAAGAAGTAGAGGAACAAAGCCCACCCCAATGATGTACTCTTAACAAGGTTCCAAAACCTCACAAGCATACCACAAGCTAGGGACCAAACAAATAAGCCTATGAAGGCATTTTCCATTCAAACCATAGTACTTCTCTACAGAGGGGTCAATTTGAGATAGCAAAAGGGCGCTTTTTTTTGACAGAGGGTTTTTCTGTGTAACAGCCCTGGCTGTTCTGGAATTCACTTTGTAGACCAGGCTGGCCGCAATCTCACTAAGATCCATGTGCCTGAGTGCTGTGATCAAAAGCTAGTGCTGCCACTCCCAGCCAAAGGGTGATTCTAAAACTGGGCATAGTGGTACATGCCTTTAATTCTTTTGAAAGTAAAAACTATATTTGAAATGGTTAACCAGACTAGTGAGGTGGCTCAGTGGATAACTTAATCCTTGGGATCCATAGTGGAAAGGAGAGAATGGACCAAAATAATCCTCTGACTTTCACATTCAAGCCATAGCAGTCGTGTACATGTGTGGAAACACATGGGAACACACAAATGAATTAAAAGGATTTTACAAACTTACCTTGACAGGTGGAGCTACATGGGATTAGGTGATTGAATATTTGGAAATGTGGGAAAGGCACGGTGACAGTGAAGAATGTTGATTCCTGAATAGTGCCATTCTGGCCCTTATGGCCCCTCCTCCTCCCCAAAGGACTAAAACTTTATGTTAAATAGGGGGATTAAGAAAAACATGTTTTCCTGCTCTACAGTCTCCTTACCGCTGCCACCTGCTGAGTGCTAGTCTTTGGGGATTTTCCAAGACCTTGGGTGGGCCGGACTAGGGGGCTGGGTGTAAGAGAGTCAAGAAAGGAGGAGCTAAGTGGGGGACTAGGAGAGAGAGAAGCAGGACTAAGATGTAAGGTGTACTGAATAAAGCTCGCGTCTCTCATTGTGATTCTGAATGATAGAACCTAAGGACTCCAGAGTGCAGATTATTTAACCTCGACGCCCCTCGCCTGGACAAGACTCGAACACCCCAAAACCGGACATGGTAGGAGAGAGCCAAGGTCTAGTGCTTGTTCTGTGACTGTGACCGTACAGAAGTCAGCCAAATCTCTCTGAACCTACTTTATTCTGGGGAATTGTATAGAACTTAAAACTGTATGTGGTTACATTTGAAATAAATAAAATTTGGGGGTTTTAGGCTTGAGCTGTTTTGTTGTAGCTTAGATAAGGTCTCTTGTAGTGCTGGCTGGCCTCAAATTCATTGTATAGCCCAAGATGACCTCATGATCCTTCTTGCTTATTTTTTAAAATATTTGTAAGAACTTGTGGTGATGTATTGTTTGTAATCTTAACAGATAAAGGTTGCCTAAAGATCAAAGAGCAAAGCCAGCCATAGAGTTGGGTATAGGGGCCAGGCAGTGCTGGCACACAACCTTTAATCCTAGCACTTGGGAGGCATACGAAGATAGTCACTGAGTTCAATGCCAACCTTGGACTACATGAGATTAATCTAGTCTAAAAGAGAAAGAGAGCCAGGCAGTGGTGGTGGCACACATTTTTAATCCCAGGATTTGGGAGTCACATGTTTAATCTCAGCATCAGTAAAGTGAGACAGGAAGTGATATGACTGGGCAGAGAATATGGTGGGAGGAGACACTTTGGCCCTTTTTCAACTGGACTCGTGGAGACAGGATCTTCCCCTTCCAGCCCAAGGGTTCAGTAGTGGTGAGAAGTTTCTCTATTGGCTTGTTCCTCTGCTTCTCTGATCTTTAAGCATTAAGATGATCCCCAGTATCTGGCACCCCTAGTCCCTCCCCTCACTCCTCCTAGATCCCCCTCCCAGCTTTGTTTTTTCTTTTTTGTAGCACACAGATTCCAATTTGTGCTGCCCATACATTCAGTGAGTGGGGGAGCTATCCACTATAGTGGTGGTTTTCTTGATTGCATATAATAGCAATCACCAAGCTTTCTATTAATCAGTTGAAAGGGTATTTTGTAATACTGTTTCTGAAGACAAAGATTATGGTGAAGATAGGTCCTTATTGCTTAATATGTATTAAACCAGATTTGATGGCATGTACCTGTAATACCAGCATTTAGGAGGTAGATTTATCAAGATCAGAGTTCAAGATGAGTGTGGCCTACAATAGATCCCTTCTCAAAAGCATTACCAAAAAAACCTGGATGGTGGTAGTGAAAGCCTTTAATCCCAGCAATGGAGAGGCCAGAGGCAGGCAGATCTCTTGAGTTCAAGGCAGCCTTGTCTATACAAAGTGAGGTCCAGGACAGCCAGGGCTACAGAGAGACCCTGTCTCCAAAATAAGGAAACAAAAGAAAAAAAAGCCCTAAAGCCTAATTTATATTTATTTTAAATTTAAATATACATACATATATTATGTAATAGAACAGAGCAGGAAAGAGTCTTCAGCAACATAGTGAGTTGGAAACAACCCAGACTACAGCAGACCTTGCTTCAAAAAAAAAAGGAAATATTTTTTTGGAAAGGCTGTGCATGGCACCTATAAAAATGCTATTAGATCTTATGATATGGGCCCTGTCCTGAGCCAGGGGGACATAGTATCCTCATAATATTGAGAGCCAAAGTTAAAAAGACATTAGATATGCTTAAATTAGTACTTTCACTTGTTCTGCTGAAGAAAATCTGCCCTAGAAAAATGAAGCAATTAACTCAAGGTTATGCCAAGGAAATGCTTACAGGTTTCCCATTTTGCTGAATATTCCCTATGGATTATATTTCACTTGCAGATGCAAATTGCTCTCTGGAGACCATAGGCCACCTGACATGCAGATTTCTGGAAGAAGTCCTAATAAAAAAAGGCATTTCTCTAGAGAGTCTGAAGCATGCAGGTGCCTCGAAGGAGGGAGTGTTGACTGGACATTCTTGAGTCTGTGAAAGTGGAATGGCAGTTAGGAGATAGGCTTTTGCCAGGAAAGGAAGCCAGAGCTTCTGAACTTTGTGGAGAAAGTAGCCCTTAAACCTGATGTTCTTTTTTTTCATTCATGAAATTAAACTAACACCTGTAACCCTAGAACTTAGAAGGCTGAGAAGCTGGAGAATTAGGAATTCAAGATTAGCCTCTGCTGCACAAAGGGCTATGAGAGTCTGTCTCAAAAACCAAACAAACCTACCAATGCTTATCACCGGCTGAAAGTGGAATACAATTCAAAATAATGAAACCAAACATAGTGATAACACGCCCTTAATACCACTGCTCAGGAGGCAGAGACAGGTGGATCTTGTGAGTTTTAGGCCTGTCTGGTCTACAGAGTTCCAAGATAGGTGGTGTTGCATAGTGAGACCCCATCTCAAAACACAAAAATCAAAACACCAGAAAATGTATCTGTGCTTATAATTCTAAGACTTGGAACTTCAGTCTGGAGAATCAAGAGTGTAAGGTAGCCTGAACTACATAGCAGGTTTTAAACTGATCTAGGTTACAGGTGAAGATGTCTATCTCAACAAAGAAAAACAAGTCCACTACTCCTTACCCACTACGGTAGCTACTCTCAGAAAAACAATAAATTAGTAGGAGAGGAAGAAATTGAACCTTTATAACTAGTGGGAATATAAAACAGTTTATCAGCTGTGGGAAACACTGTCAAAACTTACTACAAATTAGTATTTAGGGGGCTGAGGGGATGGCTCATTGATTAAGAGCATTTATTATTGCTCCTGTAGAGAAGTCAAATTCAGTTCCCAGCACTAAACAACCTAGTTCCAGGGCATCCAATGACTCTGACATCCAAGGGCACTAGGTACATCTGAACAGTGCACACACATACATGCAGGCAAAACATTCATACACATAACATATAAAATAAAAACATCTTTAAAGATTTACTTATTACATGTACAGTGTTCTACAGGCCAGAAAAGGGCACCAGATCTCATTGTAAATGGTTGTGAGCCACTATGTGGTTGCTGGGAATTGAACTCTGGGCCTCTGGAAGAGCAGTTTAGACTCCAAGCAACAGTGGAGAGGGAGCCTGAGCTTGCCTACCCTGGTAACCAGATTTGCAAATATCCCAATAGTTGTCATAGAACCTTCATTCAATAACTGATGGAAGGAGATGCAGAGATTCACAGCCAAGCACCAGGCCAAGCACTGGGACTTAAGTCAAAGAGAGGAAAGTGGGATTATATGAGCAAGGGGGGTGTTGAGATCATGATGGGAAAATCTACAGAGACAACTGAACCAAGCTAAAGGGAACTCATGAAATTTAGACCAACAGCTGTGGAGCCTACATGGGACTGAACTAGGCTATCTGCACGTGTGAGACAGTTTGTGTAGCTTGGCCTTTTTGAGAGGCCCCTGGAAGTTATAGTTGGTATTAATCACTAGCAACTGATTAAAAGGTCAATATTTATTAAGGGCTTTATATGAAACACTCACTGATACAAGAGATTGAACAGCTGGGTGATTCCTGGAAAGCTGTCCTTGTGGCAGAAGTGGATCTGGTCCTTTCTCTAAGAGCTTGAGGGAACAAACAGGAAGAGAGATGGTGTGCACCCAGTCTTAAACTGGCCTGGCCATGACCCATGCATGGGCCCTCAAGGCCCAAAGGCCACACCTCTAGGTCAAGGTGATATTGCCTGGTTCCCACTACATCTCTCCCTTTGTCTAAATAAGAAAGTTCTAAACCTAAATATAAAACTATATGCAGTAGGAACAATTATAAGGTAATTATAAGAAAAGGCAAATAACATAAACAAGGCCAAACTCTCACTAAAAAGAACAACAAACACAAAGATTATATTAAATGTCCAGAATTTTGGTAATATTGATACAGAGATTGCTTCAAAGCCGTCTATCTTGGTTAATACGAATCTAGTACCTACATTCTCTTAGCTAAGATATGGTCATAACCTTAAGTATCTAGTCTTCAACTCCATGAAAGACTGAGAAGGAAAATGTATTACCTGAGTAAGCTGAAGTAAGCAAGTAACTTTCAAATTTTAGTAAGAGGAGACAGCAACAGTCAGCTGCCTGGACAGTCACCCACAGCTTTTCTGTAATGTTGGAGCATCCAAATTTTTGGCTACAGGCCTAGGATATCTTACAGATCTCTTCAGAAGGAGAATATCTAATAAACTGTCTTATCGTGTCCTGGCAGGTTTCAGCAGTTTCTATCTTTCGTCCTGCTCATTCAAATTGGACAGTGTGCTTACTGTCAGCAGTTAAGGCAAGGGAAGTTCTTTGGCCAACAGACCAATGTCCACCAAGGAAGACAAACTCCATGTGGAATGTCTTTGATACCCAACATCATCTCTGGAAATGAACAGTGCTGCCAGGAGCAATTGTGTTTCTCAAGGCTAAATTCTGAATAACATTTTTATGCCGTATTCCCTAGATCTATGAAGTGCTAGAAGAGTGTCTATCCATCTGGCATATTCTACTATGTAACTAGAAGACCTAATTAACATGACTATTATGTGACAAACATAGGTAACTATGACCTGTAATTCTTACCAAACTAGATAACCTAAAGACTAAGGTTTACATTATAAAGGTAGACAGTCTATACACAGGTGTACAGTTTTGGGACAAAGACTACATACAATATGACAATTATAAAATGATGTGAGAATGCCTTTATGTATGCTGTGAATATCAATCTTTAAATAAAGGAGCTGTTTTGGCCCATGACAGGCACCATGGAAAAAGTAGGAATCAGAGCATAGGTAGGAGAAGTAGGGCGGAGTCAGACAGACCAAGCACGAAGGCCTAAGGAGCAACATGTAAGGAACCCAGGTGAGCCACGGGCCATGCGGCAGACAGGTTAATGGAAATGGGTTGAGTTAAGATGTAAGAGCAAGCTAGCAATGTGCCTAAGCCATAGACCAAGCAGCATGAAGTTAAAATAAGTGTCTGAATCATTTCTGGGGGCCTGAGCAGCAGCAGTGGGCGGCTAAGGGGTCTGGCATGGCAGGCCTGTGGGTCTGGGCCTCTGGCTGCCCGGGACCAAGAAATCGCACTACTACAATAAAAACATCTTAAGCAGAGGTAGAAATGTCTAGTGCAAAATGACAACAGTGTATCAACCTACAAAATATCTTTAACAGAGGTAGAAAAAATATATATAGTGTGACAAATATAATTAAATGGATGTAGAATGTGTATAGTGCAAATGACAATATTCTTAATATGCATAATGTACAAAATATTTTAAAACAGGTAGAAGCATGTACATGATAAAACAGATATATAGATTTAAATTTGTATCAATATACAAATTATCTTAAACAGACAAAATAAATTCACATTTGTATCAATATAAAAGAATTCATAAGGGTATAAATTATCTATGGCTAATATTTGGCTAAGTTTGTTTACAAAGATAAAAAGATAAAATAATCTACCTATATCTGTTACATCTACTCCCCCTTTTTCTTCTTCAAAAGGGATTTCTGAGTCTAATTTTATTATTCCCCCCTCAACCTAAGTATAATGCTAGCAGAATGATAATGATCCATAAAGCTTAGAAGACAAAACTTATTGGGAGAGGGGGTGTAGTTTTTCTTAGATTGCTTCCTGCTGTTTGGAGGCAACATTATCTCTGTGGGGTCCTATAAAAAAATTAAGACAGTGGTTAAGTCTCAATGGACTGACTGTAGCATATGTAGCCAGTCTCAGAGTAGTTGGCAAGGCTATCCAAACTTCTGGTTAAAGGTGTAATGTGATAGATAATCATAGTAATCCATTGTGAAACGATCCTGAACAGTTTGTAGTTCAGAACCAATCATTGGGTGGTGTATAGCAACTTATAAAAAATATCATAATGAATCAGGTGGAACTGTTGTTGTGGGGACTGTCTTCTTTCTGGATGCTTTAGAGATCACTCTTAGGAGAATTTTTCACTTATTGTGTAAAACCAAAAGTTTTGGAGAGAATATATACAAAGAAAGTTTTTAAAAGATCAAGGATAAGTACATAGAGAAATAGAATAAGATTATGATACCAATAGTTTCTAAGTATTTTGGCTGTCTTCTGTCCCACATCATGTGGTTTTTCTGATATGAGGCATAATCTCTTAATTTTTTCTTTTACCAAAATCCTTGGGTTTAGAGAAAGAGAAAGCCACTTACTTCAACTCTAAAGCTAGCTTGATTTGTAACTGCATTGGGACCACAATTTTTTAAAAAGTAAGGAGACACAGATATTAAGCAGTGAGAATTTATCCTGAGTTGTATATTGTTTCCAATAGGCCTGATAATCCTTTGCTTGTAAATCTTTCAGAATTGATTTCATTTCATCTTTAGACATCTAGGTGTCCAGTGTCTTTTTAGCTTCTTGAAGATGGTTATTTCTATCTTTCTGTAAAGACAAAAACAAAACCTTGCCCCAACCTTTTTAAGTGAGTTTTCCTTACCACTTATAAAATTGTCATATCAGTGGATGAATCATTATTTCTCTTCTTCAAGAGGTGTTTCCTGTTGAAAGTGAATCTTTATTAATTTTCTTGGTACCCATAGTTTTTCTTCTCCTGCAGAAACAAAATCAAAACCCAAAGCACATATCCTGGTTTCCATTCTAAGGTAAGCATATCCTTGAAATAAACAGGTTAATTTATCTCAAGTTTTTTTTTTTCTATTATCCAATGTCTCTCCACAGCTTTATTCCTTTCTCATCAGCATTTAAAAACTTCAAAGTTAGTAAGGCATTGTGCTATCTATCTCTGGGTGTTTTTGTTCCTTCTTTCTGTTCATAAAACATTCCTTTCACAGTATGATTAGATCTTTCAACCAACAACTGTTTGTCCTGTGGATTGTGTGGTATCCTAGTAATGTGCTTTTATTATAATGTTCAAAAAAGTGGGGGTTTTTTTGGAAACATATGATGGAGCATTGTCAGTCTTGATTTTCACAGGTATTCCCATAACGATCATGACTTCCAAAAGGAGTGTAATTACACATTCATCCCTTTCAGAGCTCAGAGCAGTTGCCCACTAAAATCTGAATAAGTATCAATGGTATGGTGTACATATTTTAATTTTCCAAATTCTGTAGAACGAAATACATCCATCTGCCAAATTTCATTTCTTTTCATACCTTTAGGATTGTTTTCTGCAGGTAGTAGTGTTTGGTTATAAAAGGAAGAAGAATGACTTACGACTTTTTTTTTTTTTTTTTTTTTTTTTTTTTTACAATTTCCTTGGATTGGCGCCAAGTGATGGAAAAGCCCCTTTTTATCCTTTGCTATTAACATGGTGTTTCTTATGAAATTCTGAGGCCTCCAGCACATTTCCTATTAATAACCGATCAATCTTTTCATTACCTTATGCTAGAGGACCTGGCAGACCCATGCGGGATCTGATCTGAGATATAATATTTATATATTTATATTATATATAGTTATTATATTATATAAGTATATATAGTTCTAATAATTTCCAGTAATTGTATAAATAATAAAGTTAATTGTTTTATCAGGAATAAAGTCAATTTCAATATGTAAAACAACCCTTTCTGCATATTGAGAGTCAGTAACTATATTGAGGGGTCCTGTAAAATCCATGAGTATCAAAAGAATGGCATACAATTCTGACTTTTGTGCAGAATTGTAAGGGCTCTGAACCACTTAAGTCTTCTGATTTATATTCTGCCATTACTAGTTTATTTGCATCACTATAGAATTAGGGACTCCAGAAATTGATTTTTGTTGTACAGTGTGAGGAACGATCCAACTAGTTCTTTTTAGGAATTCTATTCTATAACAGTTGTTAATCTCTCCCAAAAAATTATGTCAAGCTCTTTGCCACTATTTATTATCCTTCCCTAAATAGGAAATGTCCTCATTAATCAAAGGTACTATAATTTCTGCTGGATCCATTCCAGTCAATTGGTGAAGCCTTAATATTCCTTTCAAAACCAAGTCAGAAATCTTTTCCACATATGTTTTTAATTTTTTACTTGGCCTACATAGCAGACATATCCATTCTATGATAATATTTTCACTATGCATCAAGAGCTGCTGAGGATAATCTAGTGGATAATATAACCAGAATGCAGTTAAGCTCTGAATTCACATGATCCATGTGTGCCCCTTATAATTTCTTTTCAATGTAAACCAATTAGCTGATAATTCTCTGGGATTATTTAAACCCTTACCCCTTCTAGGGTACTAGCAAAATTTAATAGTTTATGCTTTTCTACCCCAATAATGGACAGTAAATTAGTGATGATCCCTAGCAATTTCTGAAAATCATTAAGAGTCTGCAATTGATCTCTTCTGAGTTGTACCTTCTGTGGCCTAAATTTTTGTAGCTCTATTTTATAGCCTAGATAATTCATAGAATCTCCTCTTTGTAGCTTCTCAGGAACAATTTGGAATCCCCAGAGAGGCAAAATTTTCTTTCTTCTAGGAACATGTTTTCTAAAATATCTGACTTTGAATCTGCTAATAAAATGTCATTCATATAACGGTAGATTATAGATTTTGGAAATTGTGCACAAACAATTTCCAATGTTTCTTACACAAAATATTGGCACAGGACAGGGCTATTTAACATTCCTGTGAAAGAACTGTCCATTGATATCTCTTAACTGGTTGAGAATTATTGTAAGTGGGTACTGTGAATGAAAAATTTTCCCTGTCCTGTTCTTGAAGAGGTATAGTAAAAGAAAATTTTTAACTCAATAACTATAATAGGTCATTCTCTAGGTAACAGAGAGGGCAGGAGCATAATAGGCTGTATAGAGTCCATCAGCTTAATTACTTTATATATGGCTCTCAGTTCTGTCAGCATTCTCCATTTTCCAGATTTCTTTTTAATAACAAATACAGGAGCATTCCAAGGGCTGGTAGATTCTTCAATATGTTGAACATGTAACTGCACCTAAACTAGCTGTTCTAAAGCCTTTTGTTTCTCTTTAGTCATTTAGTCATAGGCCATTGTTCAACCCATACTGGTTTGTCAGTTAGCCATTTTAAGGGTAGGGCTGTTGGTACTTCTGTGAGTTCAACAGCTATTGTGCCTTGTTTGCATACAGCCTGAATGGTTTGTGTCTGTTTTTTTTTTTTTTTTACAATACTTTATAATATTATTCCTAGAAACCTAAATGGTTCGATTGTTTGTGTCTGAGCCTTGAGAGATTTTTAATCTGGGTATTCCACTGTTGTAGAAGATCATGACCTGATAGATTCACTGCTAGATAAGCTACATATGGCTTAAGCCTTTCTCTCTGTCCTTCTGGCCCAATGCATTCAAGCAATTTTATGCTTTGTTTTGCCTGAGATATGGTTCAAATCCCTAGAAACTGAACATTTTGCCTCCTTTAGAAGCCATTTCAAATACCATGTTTGTGGGGTTATAATCAATATATCAGCCCCAGTGTGAACTAAGCCTTGAGTAATATTGTTATATATTCATAATTTTAATTTTGGCCTTTGTTCATTAATTGAAATCTTCCAGAATATTCATTTTCATAGTTTTTCTTGGAAATTTTGATTCCTTATTTAAGGATATTCTATACTCCAGTGTCCTGTGGTTTCTTACTTTAGGCACTGGATCTTCTAATTGTCCTGTGGAAGATTTTCCTCTACAATGACTAGGAATAATTAGACCAATCTTTAATTTAAGAGCTGTGATTTGAGGTGTTTGCCAATGGTAAAGGGTTGCCTTGTTTGTCCCTTGTAGACCTACATTTGTTAGCCAAATTTCGGCCTTTGCTACATCTACTGCATAATCCAGAAGGTATTCTAGAAATAACCTAGGCGGAATGCCTTCTGGATTGGGTTATTTCTAGAATAAACATTAGTTCTAAGAGTGCCCTGTGTACAATTCCTTCTTATATGTCCTGATTTACCACATTTAAAGCTTATGATATCTTGATTTCTTTTCATGACATTAGAAATTGCTTGTCTTGCTCAAGACTCATCATCATAATTGAGAGACTCACCATTGATTATATATTGGATCCATTCCTCTAGGGGTGCTGATCTGATTTTTAGAGGCATAAGTATCTTTTGTATTCTGAACTAGCATAATCAAAAGCAAAAAGATTTAACTTGTTTTCTAACTTCTAAATCTGGTACCTCTCTGAGTACTGCTTTAGTCAATCTTTGTAGAAAGTCAGTATAAGGTGCTTTTGAACCTTTCTTGACTTTAGTATATGGCTCAGTTATTTGTCCTGGTTTTAGAATCTTTTTCCAAGTATTTAAAGCTGCCATTAGGCATAATAATAAGGTGTGCTCATCAAAAGCAAACTGAGTTTGTACCTCAGCAAATTGACCTTCATCAAGAATTTGATCTTGAGAAACCTTAAAGCCTCTAATCTTCCCTTGTTGTTCAATGGCCTTAGCCTGTTTTCTCGGCCAATTTCTCCATTGTAAATGTTGACTATAATCTAAGACAGCAGCTATTAGCTGTATCCAATCATTAGGCACATTAGGTATTACTCTATTTTTTTGTAGAGTATCCACTTAACATTTTAATCATAGGTGGAATGAACACCACATACCATTATAGCTTCCTTGATGTCTTTTAAATCTCTTATACATATAGGTTCCCAATTACATTCTCTAAATCCTCCTGAATATTTATCACTTGTTGGATTTTCCTGAACAGAAACTGGATAAATTATAGCAAGGGGAAAAGGAGAACCCTGTATTTTTACAATTTTTAGCAAATAATCTCTAATTTCATAAGATATCACTGAACTATTCTCTGTTGACCCTGCCCTATCTTTCTTATCAGGTAAAGCAAAACAATCTTCCCATTGTTAAAATCTAGAAACCACTGATTTCTCCAAAATCTGAATCTCTCGAATAGCAAATCTTTCTAATGATTACATGGAATTAATAAGTTTCTTATTTTCATCATTAATATATGATTGTACAGATTAAAACTTCTCCATCATTGATGTTTTATCATCTCCAGAAAGTACCTGCATGGTATTTGTTTTTGCCTCCAAGAAGAATGCTCCATCTAAAATTTTGTCTTAATCAGTTTCCATGAAATTAACTTTGTCTACCAACTCATCATTGGCAGATTCCATAGCATGAATCCAAGTAATTAATTTCTCTTCAGTATTCTTCCAAGTCTGTGACAATTTATCATTATTAGTCTGCAAGGTCCCTATCAATTCATTTAATGTCTCATATTTAGTATTGTTATCAAACCATTTAAAAAAATTTTAATTGGAATGGCCCAAGTAATTACCAACAACATAGCTGAAAGAATTAAAATCCCAGGGATGTAGTACATATACTGCAAAATTTCATCAATTGTAGCACCAAGAAAGCTTTTAAATTCCTTAAAGGTTATATTGTTTGTCTGCCATGGTATAAAGTTGTCTTTGATGGCTCCAGTTGGAATTATTTCTGGATGTAATGGTGATGTTTGGCCAGCAGGTGTCGGAGGTGTCCTGCCAATCAGTCAATACACATTGTCTCAGACTTTCAGGTTTGGCCTACTATGAATATAAACCAACAAACGGCAAACTCAAAAAATCAAAACAGATTATTACTAACACATATTGAAACAACACACTAAGAGAAACTACTTACCCTTGCTTCACAATTGGGCTTTGTGGCTTGGATCAGCCGTGGGAAGGGCTGCTGTCGAGTTTTGGTGGGAGTGTGTGTGCAAGGAAACAAGCCATGGATTTACTTCACCAGACAGAACATATCCTCTTTTAAAAGCAGCTGTGGATTACATTTTGATGTGCTGTGGCCCCTCTAGACTCTTAAGACCAAACCTACTGAGGATTTCATGGCAGTCTTTGGCCTTTGCCAAGGGTACCAGTAAGGCTTCCGCTAGTCCAGAGCTGAAGCTGGAGCCAGAGCTGGTGAGACGGCCTGCTTAGCTGGCTAGCTTCCCTGCTAACTGCTTCTGCCAGGTCAGGGCAGCAAGCCATGCTGGGTGCCAGATAAAGTTGGTATTAATCACTAGCAACTGGTTAAAAAGTTAATATTTATTAAAGGGTTTATATGAAACACCCAGTGATACAAGAGATTGAACAGCTAGGCGATTCCTGGAAAGCTGGACTGGTCCATACGACGGAAGCAGATCTGGTCCTTTTTCCAAGAGTTTGAGGGAGCAAACAGGAAGAGAGACTTTGTACACCTGGTCTTAAACTGGCCTGGCCATGCCCTGTACACAGGTCCTCAAGGCCAAAAGGCCACACTCACCTCTAGTTTAAGGTGATATTGCCTGATTTCTATTATAGGCAGTGGAATCAAGATCTACTCCTGGTGCAGGAGCAGGCTTTTTGGAGTCCATTACCTATGATGCAGAGGGGAGGGGCTTGGACCTGCCTCAACTCAATGTACCAGGCTTTGCTGACTCCCTATGGGAGGCCTTGCCCTTTCAGAGGAAGTGATAGGGGGATGGATGGTAGGGGAGAGGGCTGGGGGAGGAAGAGGAGGAATGAGATATATGGTTGGTATGTTAAATGAACAAAAATTTTTCTTAAATAAAAAAATAAAAATAAAATAAAACAACAAAAAATAATATTAGATATAGTAGTACATAACTGCTGTGGGACTATGCTCTTGTACACTGTAAATATTTGTCACTGTAAATATTTATTTAATAAAATGCTAATTGGCCAGAACCTAGGCAGACAGGAAGGTGAGACAACCAGACAAAGAGAATTCTGGGAAGAGGAAAAGCAAAACAGACATATCATATCGAGATAAAAAAGAAGTAAGATAATGCTGTATTGAGAAAAAGGTACCAAGCCTACTTAAGATGCTGAGGCAGAAGAAATACTTGAGAAGAGCCTGTATGTATTTTATCTCTTAAGAAAGGGGCAGGAGGAGAGATTGTAATATTTGCAACATGACTGAGCCTTAGGATATGATACTAAATGAAATAGTCCTGCCACCAAAAGATTAATCTTGGGCTGGAGAAATGGCTCAGTGGTTAGGAGAACTGACTGTTCTTGCAGAGGACCCAGGTTTGATTCCCACATGGCAGCCCATAATTGTCTGTAACTCCAGTCCCAGGGGATCTGACACCTTGTTCTGGTCTCTGTAGTTGCTACATGTAAAAGACATGCATACAGGCAAAACACCCATACACATAAAATTAAAGTAAGATATATAGAATACTGAAGTTGCAGAGACAGAAAGCAGGTTGCATGCAAAGGCTGGAGTGAGTAGTGGAGGTTGTTAAACTGTGTGTAGTTTCAATTTTAAAAGGCAGTAAGAGTTTTGGACATGATGTTTATCTCGCAGAGCACTTGCCTAGCACACACACACACACACAAGCCCTGATGCAGGGGATATAGCTCAGTGGTAGAGCTTTTGTCTAGGTTCAATCAAACACCTGCAATTTCAGTACTGGGGACTTAAGAGTATCATGAGTTACAAGTCCTTACTAGCTGCATAGTAAATTGGGACCAGCCTGCCATATATTGAGACTCTGATTCAGAAAGCAAAAGCAAAATAGCCACTTTGGTCGATACCTTTAATTGCAATTTTCTGGAGGCAGAGGCAGGTGGATCTTTATGATTTTGAGACCATCCTGATCTACAGAGTGAGTTCCAGGACATAGTGAGTCCTGTCAAAAACAAAACAAAACAAAGCAACAAAAACATTAACAAACAATTGTTTTCTGGAAATTGATTGCAAGGGGTAGCTTCGCATTAGTGAACCACACAAACTGCAGAATGATTACAAGCTGAGCATGTTGGCTCACATCTGTAATCCAAGCGCTGGAGTTGTGGAAGCAAGAGGATCACACAAGTTCATTACCAGCCTAGGTGATGCACTTTGATTTTGTGGGGGTGGGTACTTTTTTTTTAAGCTATGAGGAGGCCAGGGAGATTCCCACAGAGGATATTAGATCACATTGAATTCTTTATTCCTCCTTACTTACCTTTAAGTGTCTAATTAAAAAGTTTTTGTCACACACACACACACACACTCACACACACACACAAGTTACACACTGTTGCACATGCACAAGTTACACACTGTTGCACATGTTTAGTTAGTGGTAGGGTTTGAGCCCAGGTCTTCATGTGTTATAGACAAGTATTCTGCTAATTCAATTAAATCCCCACCCTCAGAAACATTAAACTGTATTTCTTGGAAAAGGGGTCTTATACAGTATGTCTAGCCTCAAACTCAATGTGTTAAGAAGGCTAGCCTTGGAAAACAATGTCTTCCAGGTAAATATATTTAAGAAATGCTTTTCAATCTTTTATTATTTTCTTTATAATAGATTTAGTTTAAGTATCTGTATTACTAGATGTGGAATTCTGACCAGCTTGCCTCCACTTCTCCAGCACTGGATTACAGATGTGTGCTACTATGCTTATTTCATACAGTCCTGGAAACCAAACCTACGGCTTTGTTCATGGTAGGTAAGAACTCTACCAGTTAAGCTACATCAGTAGTTCCCCAGCCCCTTTTTTTTGTTATTTCAACTTGAGTAGAGTCAATCTGAATTGTCCAGGCAGTACTTGAACTTTAGAGTCTCCTTTCTTAGCATTCCAAGTAGTTGGGCTTAAAGGCCTGTATTACCAGGCCTAACTGCAAAGGAAATTGTCTAAATACTAAAGCATGAGCTACAGGCCAATGTAGTAGGAGGCTTCTGGTTCGGACTTTCGGGCCTAACCTCAAGGTTTAGGCTCTCAGACTCACAAACCCACAGAGACACACAGATGCTTTCAATTTGTTTTAGGCTGATCGGCCTCAGGCTCAGGCATATAACTTGCTAACTCAGTACCCTTCATCTAACCCATGATTCTTCCTGTTTAGCCATGCGGCTCGGTACCTTTCTTTAGAGCAACATAGTTGTCCTCTGCTTCTTCTGGCTTCTCTCTGGTGTTCTGCCTGTGCTTCCTGTTCTCAGATTTTTCTTAGTCTGGTAGCTCCACCCATACTTCCTGCCTGCCTTTGGCCAATCAGCGCTTTTTATTAAACCAGTGGGTGGGGCAATTATTTACCATGAAACAACACAATCCTCTACAGGCTAATATTGACACATTCTCATTGAATGACTTTGTGTTTGATCTTTTATTTGTTCACTTTTAGTTAACTTTTTAAAAAAACAAGTTCTCGTATAGTCCAGGGTGGTCTCACACTCAATACTTAGCCAATGGATGACCTTCAACTCTTGATCCTTCTTCTTTCATATCCTAAGTGGTAGCTTTACAGATGTGCACCAAAATATTGCCCTGTGTTTGATATTTCATAAGAACCTGAAAATAGGGCTGGAGAGATGGCTCAGAGGTTAAGAGCACTGACTACTCTTCCAGAGGTCCTGAGTTCACTTCCCAGCAACCACATGGTGGCTGATCCCACGGCCAGTGGGATCTTCAACAGAGACTCTAGACTTGGGGGAGGGGGTGAATGAAAAAGACAAGAGATGCAAAGAATTGGCAGCAAGATAATATTCTGATCAAGCCACTATATTTTATTTTTCACATGCAGGTTTTATAGCAAGTGAAGCAGGAAGTAGGTGCAGGTTGGAGAGTTCTCAGAGCCAGGTTGCTTAGCAACCTAACCACAATTTATTGTCAGTAACATCAGTTACACAGGTACTGGAACTTGGACTTTTCCCAAGGGCTTTATATGATTTCTGTGAAATAGCCCAGGCAAGGAGGGAGAATAGAAACTTAGTTTCTGAGAGGGGAAATAGAAACTTAGTCTCTAGCAGCAACATGGCATGGCTCTTGTTTGTCCCCAGCAGGCTGATAGCCATCTGTAATGAGATATAGTGTTCTCTTCTGGTGTGCTGTCTTACATGCAGGAGGAATACTGTGTACATAATAAATACATAAATCATTTTTTAAAAAATCCCCAAAATAAGACAACAAACAACTGGGTCATCTTTAATTCCAGCACTTGGGAGGCAGGGGCAGGTGGAATTCCAAGAAAAACCACAAAATGAATATTTTGGCAGATTTCCATAAATGAACAAAGACCAAAATTGAAAGTATGGGTATATAATATTTATATCCAAGGATTAATCGACACAGGAGCCAATGTTTCAATCATAACCTCACAATCATGGCATCCAAGATGGCCTCAACAGGCGGTAGATATTCAATTTCTGGGTATTGGAACAATATCTTAGGTAAAACAGAGTGTAAGAAGGCTTGCATGCATAGGACCAGAAAGTCAGAAAGAACAGTTGAAGCCATATATGGCTGACATAGCAGTGAGTCTATGGGATGGTGACCTTCTACAGCAATGGAATATCAAGATTGAAATCCCTCCAGGTTGAGATATCAACCAGAGATTCAATTATTTTTCTGAAAGCCACGTTTTAAGGTGCTATGAAAAAAATCATCAGCCATTCAGTTGTGCAAATGAATTGCCCAATAGACATTGAACCTGTGAAGACACTCACAATCTTGCCTTTGAGATGGTTGACAGAAAAGCCTATTTGGATTCAGCAATGGCCCTTGATGAAGGAGAAACTGCAGGCTTTAGAACAGCTGGTACAGGAGCAGTTACAAGCTCAGCATATTGAAGAATCTACCAGTTCATGGAATTCTCTATTCGTTGTTAAGAAGAAATCTAGAAAGTGGAGGATGGTGACAGTTGATGAGTTTGAGGCTAGCCTGGTCTACATAGTGAGCTTTAGGACAGCCAGGGCTACATAGAAACTCTGTCTCAAATGACAACAATGAAAAGAATGACCCATGGTTAATCCAAAGACAATCTGCCAAAAGTTTCACCTATTTCTATAAATAAAATTAGAAAATTAAAAACAAAGAGTGATTCATAGTACAGAGAACATTGAGAGATTGTCTTCAGGTTCTGTTTGAGTGACAATTTAAGGTCATTCAGTTAAAAGTTAAGCCATCTGCAGCATGAGTGATGATTAGAATATTCCAATAAATGTTTTGTAAATAATGAGTTCCAGCTGGGGGAAAGAACTCACATAAATGACAGTAGCTATTTATTCCACCCAATATCTGTAGTGGGATTATGTTACATTGTAAATAATTGTCCCACCTACTGGTTTAATAAAAATGTTGATTGGCCAGAAGGCAGACAGGAGTGTGGGTGAGGCTACCAGACTAAGAAAAGTCTGGGAACAGGAAGAACCGAGCAGAGATGCCACAAAGATACCAGAGAAGCAGATGCAGAGAACATCTATGCTGCTATGAGAAAAGGTACCAAGACAATGGGTGAACAGAATAAAAACCATGGGTTAGTTTAAGAGCAAAAGCTAGCAAGTTATATGCCTGGGCCCCAGGTCAATCAGTATAAAATTAATGTAAGTGTCTGTGTATGTCTGTGGGTCTGTGAGTCTGAACCTAGAGACTTGGCCAGAAAGTCTGGGCCAGAAACATAATACAACAAATATCCACATTCAGAAAGAATTCAATTTTGTTAGCAGGCTGAGTGGTGAGGGGCCCAGAGGAAATTTCTTTACTATCTCTGTCAGGTAGGAAGCTGCTAGCTGATTGGTTATTTTAGGATGGGAAGAAGATGCTGCACTCCTAGGCTGGAATGTCCTCTGATTATCCAGGACCTTGGGTGTTTGACCTTGGGTGTTTGGCCTTGAGGGTTTAGAAACTTCTCAGCCTGGGGGACTAGAAACTTCTCAGCTCCTAAAATAGCTCCAGGCCTCAAAAAAGGCCCCAGGACTTTAGAGATGCCAGAGTCCTGAGATACCTGCCAAGGAGAGCTGCTAACAGGGAGTGGAACCAGCCCAAGAGAAGGAAGTATAGTACAGTCAACAAAGCTGAAAGGAGTTGGAGATCTTAAGAGCTTTTTGACGTCAGATTTAGAGATGTACAGTGTACTGTTCACCCAGCTGGGTTTTGGTCTTGCTTTTATCCAGTATTTGTTGATATCCTCCCTTATATACACTCTGGAACAGTAATGTAAATCCTGTGCCATTATTTGTTGAAAGTATGTGATTTTTTTAAAATATGGGATTACAGTTAAGAGATTTCATGAATATCACAAGAGACTTGGAACTTTAGACTTTTAAACAGTGTTGAGACTGTGATAGACTATGGAGACTCTTATGTTTTCTATATAAGACTTGCCATGGTCAGGGCTGGAGAGATGGCTCAGAGGTTAAGAGCACTGACTGAACTTCCAGATGTCCTGAGTTCAATTCCCAGCAACCACACGGTGGTCTCACAACTATCTATAATGAGATCTGGTGCCCTCTTTTGGTATGCAGATACAACACCGTATACATAATAAATTTTTCTTTTAAAAAATTGCTGTGGTCATGGTATCTCTTCACAGAAATAAAATACTAAGACACATGCCCATTAAATTTTAAATTAATGGGTTTAGTTATGGCTTTTTCATACATATGAAAAGATGCTCGTTTTTAAAATTTGTCTCCCTCCCCCATGCCTTCTGCCCACATTCTAGTTTGTTCCCTCTCCCTAAATAGTTCTCTTTGCAGCTTTCATATCACATATATTTCACTACTCTCCCACCATACATACCATATTCTCACTCATCTCATGATCCCCTTTTCTAGTTTCATCTCATATTGCATGAATTCTATTTGGTATTATAATAAAAACCTGGAGCCAGATATTGAGGACAAGATGAAATATCAGAGACAGAGGAACAAGCCACATCCAGTTCTAGTCTAGCCAACTCCTC
The DNA here is from genome assembly GCA_033318265.1 of Phyllotis vaccarum. Classification (NCBI taxonomy): domain Eukaryota; kingdom Metazoa; phylum Chordata; class Mammalia; order Rodentia; family Cricetidae; genus Phyllotis; species Phyllotis vaccarum. The sequence continues at coordinate 55,040,071 of JARWLC010000013.1, forward strand.
AGGCTGAAAAGGGTAGATCCTGTCTCAGTGAATCCTCCTACTGAATGCCTCTTAGTCCTCAGCTGAAAGGGTATCTGTGTCCCAGGCAAAGGGCTGATCTCCTGCCTCCTCTCTCTCTCCACCCAGCTAACTTACTTCCTCCTTCAGCCTTCTTCAAACTTCTTAGTGCTAGGATTAAAGGTGTGTGCCACAACTGCCTAACTCAGAGATATTTATAGGATCTCTGCCCCCTGAATGATGGGATTAAAGGCTAGGGTCACCACTCCCTTACCTTTCTTGGCTTTGGTTCTGTCCTCAGACTAGCTTTATTAAATATACCACAATCACACACACACAGTTTTAAATCTAACTTTTGAATATGAGATAAAAGATGAAGTCTTTATTGTTTACTTGAGACAGTCTCATGTCACCCAGTCTGGCCTCAAACTTGATTTATATGGAGCCATAGATGACCCTGAACTTCTGATCTTCCCGCCTTCACCTCAAAAGTGCTTAGATAACAAATCTGAGTGAAAATTCTTGGGAAGAATCTGCTCTGCTGCTGAAACTTATGCACAACTGAGTAGAACTTCAGTGATTGTGGGGAGTTTGTAATGTCCCAAGTCCAGAGCCAAATTACCATGATTCGGCTTTAGCACCCTTAATTGCCATTTGTTGCCTTCCTCCCTAGCCTCCACCAAGCAAAAGGAGTATCCTACAATAGCTTTGAAATTTATAACAGAGATTTCCTGCTTTGTTTTAACCTTCCCACCTAATGTTTCTACCTATGTATTTTATAAGTGCCTTGATTATGAGTTTTTGTTTTGTTACTATGAAAACTTGATGAAACAATTCCAGCATTAGACCACTCTGATAGTTTGGGTAACCTAAATCCTTGTTCCCAGGTTATGATCACTCATACTTGGATCCAAAATAAATTATATCCTTTTAGATAAAAGTTATGAATGAAAGCATGAATTCTAGTTGGTATATAATGAAAACCTGGAGCCATATGTTGAGGAAAGGCTGGAATATAGAAAGAGGAAACAGTCCATAGTCAATTCTCACCCAGCCAACTTCTCAAGCTGAACAGGGTATTTCAAGGGTCCTCCATTTGACTGGCCACTTCTACAGAATCCTCAATTTCTGCCTTTTTCTGTCTTATATATCATTACCCCCTAGCTGTTTTACTTCCTGGTTCAACTCTGAGTCATATTCCTAACGTTAGGAGTAAAGATGTGAGCTACCACCCTTAGCTGTTAGACCTTGAACTCAGAAATCCAGAAAGATCTGTCTCTTGAGAAATGGGATTGAAGGTGTCACTACTTTCTGACCTTCAGGCTTGATTGTGAATGACTCTGTCCTCTGAGATTTCACGCTGATTTTATTAAATACACAATACATCACCACAGAAAGCTCTGTTTTTTCCTTAGACAACACCCTAGTTTTGTGTGATGCTGAGAATTGAATCATAGATTTGTGTATGTTAACCAAACACTATACCCACCTAGCCACATCTCTAGCCCCAGCTATTTGTCTTTTTAATTTTGGTTTATTTTACTTAATGATTTTTAGGTCCCTCCATTTCCTACAAATACTAGTAATCTACTTTTCTTTGTGGATAAATAAAAGCCCATCATGTGGCTGCACCAGTTCATATTCCCACAAACAGCTAATAACAGTGTCCCTTCCTTAACATTCTCATAAGTATTTGCTGTCTTTTGATATCTTGATGATAACTATTATGAGGTGAGACAGAATCTCAGGAACTTTCAGGACAGTAAAGGATGCGGGATATGTTTTTAATGTTCAATAGCCTTTTGTACTTCTTTTGCAAACTGTTCAATTCACCAGCCTATTTATTTTGATCTCATGGGTTTGTGCGTGTGTGTGTGTGTGTGTGTGTGTGTGTGTGTGTGTGTGTGTGTGTATGAGTTTCTTTTTTAAAAAATTCTTTATATATCTTATGTGTTAATCTCTGTCTATTTAGTATGTACTTGTTATTACTAAACTCTGCTAGATAACTCCTCTGCTGTGCCAAAGAATATCTTTTGAAAAAAGTTTAGGGCTCCTGATATAGTCCAAATCAGCAGGTAAAGACACTTGCTGCCAAGCCCGATGACCTGATTTTGATCCCCAGGAACCACACTGTAGAAGGAGATAACCTGTTGTGAAATATTATTCTAATGTGTGTTACTTTATTTATGCTGTGGGACATTGGCTTTAATGATGCAAAGACATGTTGCATTCTGTTAAGCTGGGTTTGTGTAACTCTGTGAAAGTGTGTTACTTTGCCTGTCTAAAACACGTGATGGTCTAATAAAGAGCTGCAAGGCCAATAGTGAGGCAGGAGAAAGGATGGGTGGGGCTGGCAGGGAGAGAGGATAAACAGGAGAAATATGGGAGGGAAAGGAAGAAAGAGCAAGAGAACAAGGAGAGGAGGATGCCAGGGGTCACCCAGACACCCAGACACCCAGCCACCCAGCCACACACCTACCCAGACATCCAGACATCCAGACACCCAGACACCCAGCCACACACCTACCCAGACATCCAGACATCCAGACACCCAGACACCCAGCCACACACCTACCCAGACATCCAGACATCCAGACACCCAGACACCCAGCCACACACCTACCCAGACATCCAGACATCCAGACACCCAGACACCCAGCCACACACCTACCCAGACATCCAGACATCCAGACACCCAGACACCCAGCCACACACCTACCCAGACATCCAGACATCCAGACACCCAGACACCCAGCCACACACCTACCCAGACATCCAGACATCCAGACACCCAGACACCCAGCCACACACCTACCCAGACATCCAGACATCCAGACACCAAGACACCCAGCCACACACCAACCCAGACATCCAGACACCCAGACACCCAGCCACACACCTACTCAGACATCCAGACACCCAGACACCACCCAGAAACTCAGCCACACACCTACCCAGAAACCTAGACTCTCAGACACTCAGACACCCAGCTACACAACAAGCCATGGAATAAGAATGGAAGTAAAATATATAGAAGTAAGAGAAAGGCAAAAGGTGGATGTGATAATTTAAGATAAAAGCTGGCAAGAAGTCAAGCTAAGGCTGGGTATTTATAATTAAGAATAAGCCTCTGTAGTGTTAGGTTAAGGGTAAAGAGCAAGTTTTATGCCTGGGCCTTAGGCCAATCAGCCTAAAATTAATGTAAGCATCTGTATGTCTCAGTGGGACTGCGGGTCTGCAGGTCTGCGGGTCTAAACCTTGAGGGTAGGCACAAAAGTCTGGGATAGAAACCTCTTACTACAAATGGCAGCCCAACGTGGGTGATATACACGAAATACACCCACATAAAGCTGGAGAAAGCTTAAAAACAGTCTGAGCATAAAACTGAAACCAAAAACAGCTTCCTAGTTGTGTCTCTCACATGAGCCGTTGTACAAAGATGCCCTGGTGAGGCATCTGGGCTTGGGCTACAACGGCAGGCTTTTGGAGTGCAGCTTAAGGTGTAAAATGGCTTGTTCCTGAAGTCTCACAGGACCCTCAATATAAGCAAAAAGTTGTAAATGATGTATTTAAGGTTTCTGTTCATAAGGACAAAAAGGGAACAGAATCAAAGATGGCTTTCTAGTGGCTATGTTTTCTTGGATCAGCTGTTTGCTGGAGGCAAGCAGAGGCTTGGCTTTTTAAGAGAAGCTTCCTGATTCAGCCTTAGAGGCAAAACACTTGTGACTCTTTTAAGAGGCCCTACTGCCAATACTTAAATGGAGTTAATGAGCAGCATATGGCAAAGCTTTACTTGGTGATTATATGGACCCTAAAATTCCCCAGAGTACCTGGACTAAAATGGTAAATTCTATGAAGCTAGACTAGGAGCTGGGTGGAACAATCCATCCATCCTACCCACCTTTAATCCTTAGCCAAGCACCTTGGCAGATTAAAGGTGTAGTCAGAAACAGAAAGAAATAGAAGAATCTGGGTGGAGTCAATCACCCTAGCCAAGCAAAGGTGTGGTCAGAGACAAAAAAAGTTAAGAAATAAATATACAATAAAGACAGTTTTTTTTTAAAAAAAAAGTCTAAATGATTTAGAGTGTGTTGAAAATATATATACATAGGCTTAGAGAGAGAGAAGGAAAAAAAAGGTAGAGAAAGCCCTTAAAACAGAAATAAAGCTAAAAAAAAGCCACATAAAGATGGAAAATACAAAGAGTGTCTGGATAACTGTATGTTATTGTCTTATCTTTAAGCTTTTTGATGGAAAATGAAGTAGTAAAAGCTGCTAAAAGACAGTTGATTATAAATGCTGTTGGATTAATCCAACCTATATATGTTGTAAATGAGTTGACTTTAAAATTGAAATCCAAAGATATGCTACTTTGGAGAAGAGGTTTTCTTTTTTTAATTTCCACAGAAAATGAGAGTCTGTGGATTTATTCCTGGATAAAGAACACCGAGTTTGATAGAGGAAGACCCCCTGAAAAATCTTCAGTGGAAATGAATGGCCCAGATGATTCAGCATTTCAGAGCACCTCTGTTGAAATTTCCCAAGCTCCGTATCCAGAACAATTTCAAAGAAACTGGCTGAGATGATCCAGCCTTAGAGACTACTCCACAAAAGACTTGTGCATAATTGTTGGGAGCCGCTGGCCCCAGCCCCTCAAGATGGCGCCGATATCCGGTGCTGGCCAACCCGCCTGAGTCAGTAATCAAGGCAAGGGCCTGAGTCAGTAATCAAGGCAAGGGCGCATGCCTTTGGTAATTTTCCGAGACTGGTCTCTCCGCCTCTCCCGTGATGTCATGTGGGATGATGAGCTGCAGCCTATAGAGAGGTGACACGTCCAAGGCGGAGGTCTTTGGTCTATATGAGGATTGGGCTTTTCCTACCTCGGGGTCTCCATTTTCTGTAAGCTGATGCTCTCCCTCAAGACGCATTAAAATTTTGCTGCAGAAGGATCCTACATGTGTCGTGCCTTTTCTTGCGGGCGAGAAGTTGGCGCGGGACACATAATCCTAAATTTTTCTTTAGATTCCTATAGGATTGCCAGCACCCCCATTCAGCAGGAAGTAGCCTAAAGAATGATGCCCACATTCCCAAAACATGGATTATGGATGTTTGTGTTTGCTTACAGTGTTGATTACAAGTTGTTATAGATAACAGTGAAAAAAATTATACAAAGGAAATTAAAGGTTCTTGTTTTAAAAAGAGAAAAGGGGATATGTAGTGGATTTATGATGTTACATTGTAAATAATTGTCCCACCTATGAGTTTAATAAAAAGCGCTGATTGGCCAAAGGTAGACAGGAAGTATGGTTGGGGCTACTAGACTAAGAAAACTCTGGTAACAGGAAGAACAGAGCAGAATGCCAGAGAGAAGCCAGAAGAAACAGAGGACAACTATGCTGCTCAGAGAAAAGGTACCGAGCCGCATGGCTGAACAGGATAAAAGTCATGGATTAGTTTAAGGGTTAAGAGCAAGTGTTATGCCTGAACCTTAGGCCCATCAGCCTAAATTAATGTAAGTGTTTGTGTGTCTCTGTGGGACTGCAGGTCTGTGGGCTTAAACCTTGAGTCTAAGCTTGAAAGCCTGGGCCAGAAACCTCTTACTACAAGCCTCTGTGTGTGATTTATTTGGGAACTGAGTGACAGGCTCCCAAAAAAGTAAGGAGCCAAAAAGGTTAAATAAATAAATGCACAACCAACAACATGAACCAACCCCCCTAAGTTGTCCTCTGATATTGACATGTGAGCACTGACATGCTCTCCCTCCACAATAAATAAATAAATGTAAATAAAATTTACAAAAATAGATTTATTTAATGTTATTTTACATCTGTGAGTGTTTTGCCTGCATATATGTATTTATGTGCACTACATGCATGCCTGGTTCCTATAGAGGCCAGAAGAGAGTTCAGATCCAGATCTTCTGGGACTAGAATTACAGAATGGTTGTGTGTAGGGGTATTGTGTTGTTTCATGGTAAATAACTGTCCCACCCACTGGTTTAATAAAAAGCACTGATGGGCCAAAGGCAGGGAGGAAGTGTGGGAGGGCTACCAGACTAAAAACTCTGAGAACAGGAAGCACAGAGCAGAACACCAGAGAGAAGCTGAAAGAAGCAGAGGATAACTATACTGCTGTGAGAAAAGGTACCGAGCCGAATGGCTGAACAAGAGACATGGGTTAGATGAAGGGGGTAGAGAGCTAGCAAGTAATATGCCTGGGCCTCAGGCCGATCAGCCTCAAACTATAGTAAGCCTCTGCATATCTCTGTGGGACTGTGGGACTGTGGGTTTGTGGGTCCAAAACCTTGAGGTTAGGCCCAAAAGTCCGGGTCAGAAACCTCATACTACAGTTGTGAGCCACCATGTGGGTGCTGTACCTTTTTTTTGAGACAGAATTTTCTATGTAGATCAAGCCTTAAACTTACAGCACTCCTCCTGCCTCTGCCTCCCCGATATTACATTCCTGGTGTGAGCTCACTATGCCTTGTCTTGAAATCTTTTGCTCTATCATTTTCAAAGTTTCAAGTCTTACACTTAAGTCTTCTATGCATTCTGAGTTTATTTTTATTACATGTATTTATTTATTGAGTATGAGTGTATGTGTGTGAGTTTATATGTGTATGAGTATGTGTGTGTGTGTTGGTGTGTGTAGATGCAAGTTCCTTGGTACTCAAGTGGAGACCAGATAAAAATTTCAGGAGTTAGAGCCCAGTAGTGGTGGCTCATGTCTTTAATCCCAGCACTCAGGAGGCAAAGGCAGGCCAGGTCTCTGTGAGTTCAAGGACAGCCTGGTCTACAGAGTGAGTGCCAGGACAGCCAAGACTTTTTATATAAAAAGTTAGTTCTTTCCTTCCACCCTGGAGGGTTCCAAGGATCAAATTCAAGCAACTTCAGGCTTGGTGCCAAGTGCTTTTACTCACTGAGCTGTCTTGCAAGCCCTTGAGGTGATTTTTGTGTAGCGTGGTTGATGTGCATGTAATTTCATTCTCTTACATGTGGATATCCAGTTTTCCCAGCTATGTTTTTGAGGGTTTGTCTATTACCAATGTATATTTTGGACACCTTTGTTAAACTTACCTGATTTAATGTGGATTTTTCCCCAGTAATCATTCTATTTGGAAAGACTTTAGGCACAGACACTAATAATTCTTCTCTTGGTCCCTGGTGATCATTAAACTGTAAAGGCACTGTATTTCAGGTTTTTACAAAACTGTGTTTTTCTGGTAGGCCAAAAAAAATACCAAAACACCAGTACTATAATTTTGCTTTAACAGTCATACTATATTAAAATCCTAACAGCTCTGTAAAAGAAAGTGAAAGATGTTCAAGACAAGCCAGTTGGTGGTAGCTCACATCTTTAATTTCAGCACTTAGGAGGTAAAGGCAGGTAGCTATCTCTGTGAATTTGGGGCTAGCCTGGTTCAGGACAGCCAGGGTTGTTACACAGAGAAACCTTTCTTGAAAAACAAACACAAAAGTACAAGACAGATAAGACAGGCATGGTAGCTTGTATCTGTAAATCCCAGTACTGTCAAGGCGGAGACAGGAAAATCATTCTGAGTTCAAGGTCAGCCTGGGTTACATATAGTGAGACTTTCTTTCATAAACCAAAAATCCAAACAAACAAATGAATCCCTAAAATTATAGATTATTTGCTGAGATAAAGAACATTTAAGTGGACTGTGGAGATGGCTCAGTGGTTAAGAGCATTTGCTGTTCTTCCAGAGGGCCCAGGTTCAGTTCCCAGCACCCGTACGGCAGCTCATAAATGTCTTTTATGCCTGTTCTAGAGGTTCAGACACCCTCACACAGACATTCATGCAGGTCAAACACCAATGTACATAAAATAAAAATGAACAACCCAAAAAAGTACATATAGACTAGCTGACCAGTGGTGGCCCATGCCTTTAATCCTAGCACTTGGAGGCAAGTGAATTCATAAAAAGGCTGAAAACAGACTGGCTAAATGATGGAGTTCCCCATGACAGAGCCAATTTGAAAAGATCTGTTCTCTTTTCCTCCTCCCTCCTTCCCTCCCTCACTTCTTCCCTTCCTTCCTAACCCTCAGGTATTCAAAAGTAACTCTCTCTCTCTCTCCTCCATGTGTTCAAAGTAATCTGCCAACCACTAGCTGACCATTAATATATGGATTAGAATTTAGAATCAACATGGAAACATTTATGTATGTCTGTGAGGGTGTTTTCATAAAGCGGCAGGGAGGACCCACCCAGAATGCAGATGACACCATCCTATAGGCTGATCCTAGACTGATAAGAAAGGAGAAAGTAACTCAGCACCAGCATCTCTTTCATTGCTTCCTGACAGCACCCTCATTCTCATACTACCCTGACTTCTTTGCTGTGGTGGATTCTGTCTCCTTCCTTCATGAAGTTGCTTTTTTTTTGGTATTTGTACACAGCAAAGAGTAACTCATATATCAAGTTTGAGGCTAGCCTGGGCTACATAGCAACTTCCAAACCAAATTATGCTACATAAAGTTGACCTTTTCTCTAAAATAAGAAAGTAGGGGTTGAAGAGATGACTCACCAGTTAAGAAAACTTGATGCTTTCCAGAGAACCAGGGTTCAATTCCCAGCACCCATTCAGAGATACTTGTAAGTCATTACAACCATCTATAATTCCAGTCTCAGGGAATCCAACACTTTCTAGGCATTGAGGGTGTCAGGTATGGATGTGGTGCACAGAGATACATGCAGGCAAAACACTCATACATATTAAAAAAATCATTGAACCAAACCAATAACCCACAAGAAGCAACAACAAAAACCTTGGTGAGTCAAGAAAGTCTCAGAATAACTAAATTAGAGTTGAGGGTGTCACACAGTAGTATAGTGCTTCTCTAACACATATGGTGAGACTCTGGGTTCAACCCCTAGCACAAGCAAAGTACAAAGACAGTGTCTTAGACTGAAATAATCACATAAAAATGTTTAAATTATCCAATGTTATTTTCCCCCACCCCTTTACCCCCCACCCCTGAGACAGGGCTTCTCTATGTAACAGTCCTGGCTGTCCTGCTTCAAACTCAAAAATCTACCTGCCTCTCTTCCTGAGTGCTGGGATTAAGGTGTGTACTACCACCGTCCAGAAAATTATCCAGTTTTCAACAAAAATTGATGAGTCATTTAAAGAAACAAGAAAAACGGCTCAGTGATTAAGAGCATATATTGCTCTTACAGAGGATCCAAGGTGAGTTCTCAGCACCCAACTTGTATGCTGTGACTGCACCACTAAGGGACTTTTTCCTCCTGTTCTGGCCTCCATGGATTGGGTATGCATGTGCACAAACACAGACACACTCATACACAGAATTAAAAATAAAAATAAATTTTAAAATAAGAAGGAAACAAAGTGTGGTTTCCTTTCAGGAAATAAATGACATAAAGTGGGACAAGACAACAAAATGAGTAGTCATTGCCCCACTAGCACACTAAAGTAAGCAGTTAAACACATAGCAATTTACCTTCTCAAGAGCTGAGTAAATCAGGTGAGGGTATAGTGTTTCTATATGTTCTACTGAAGTGAAAAGACACTGTGAAGGAAGCAAAAAGTTACTTGTGTTGCCTTTCCTCAAACTACAAAGAATCCATTTTTGTGATACATGTTTCCTTTCCAGGCAGGTGGAGAGAATTAAACCTAGGCCTTAGTCTTGAAACCCAGTCCCAGGCCCTCTGTGACACTTAGTTCTGGGTAAAACTTCATCATTCCAATGGTCTGAGCCACTGGAATTGAGGAAGGCAAGTTTAGAGGATATTTTAGTAACATGGGACTCTACTTGGTTTGGGTTCTGCACACTCTCCTTCTAATAATGCTCTTGGCAGCCTAGCTCTGTCACTTGCAGGGACTATGCACACATGCCACACTCTGAACAGTGTACTCAGTAACCTGTTGGCAACCCAGGACCAGTACTGCATCTAAATGCCTACCTCCACCCTCCAAACAACTTCTCTTTTCTTAATGACCTTCAAATTTGGTGTTCCGAGATACCCTAATGGAGACAGCTCAGCAGCAGCTACTTCTGCCCTCATGTATAGAAATATGGAACCAAATTCCTGACTCATAGTGACACTGTAGAAACAATAGAAAAGAGGGGGAGTAGTTACTGGAAGAGGAATAGTCAACCCTATTACTAATCTAGATCACCTTAAATTCAGCCGACTCCACAGCTGTGCAGGGGTTGGGTTCAGAGGGTGCTTCCCTACCTCAGAGATCTGCAATCCTTACAATAAACACATTCACTTTGTGCAGAGCTGTTTTCCTGTCTTTTAATTCTTTAATGGATGGAGAGTTTGTAGCAAAATTTTCCCCTCATGACAGAAACATTCTATCCTTCAGAGAAGTTCCTTAAAAAAGGATGCAAACAAGTCAAAAATGGCTTCAGGAAGTCCCTGAAACTAACCAGATTCCTTACACCTTTCTGTATCCAAGAGTAACTAATAAAGACTGCTGAGAGTTACTCTCAGACAAGCCAAGCTTCAAGGAAGACTCTAAGACTAGCCAAGCAGCTGCAAAGAAGCAGATGAGCCAAGTGACTCGGGGGGGGGGGGGGGGGGGGGAGGAAGAGAGCAGCCAAGGTTCCTGGAAGATATTTAGACCAACTGAGCCATCTGGAAAGAATATTCTCCGACCTGTTGAGCTGCCTGTTATGTGCTTCAGGTTCCTAGCTTTTGTGAGTTGTCACCCAAGATTTGATGGGCTTTTCTGCTCCTGTAAGCAATTTCTCACCCATCCTCCTGTAAGCACCTCAATAAAACCCATTGATTCACTAAGTTGTACTTTAATGATATCTGTCATTAGGTGTTTCATGGGTTCCCTATGTGGGGTGTGTAGACATGAATTAACTCTCTCCAGGAAGTTTGTCACACAACAATGGAGAGAAAGGATGGTAAGACCCGATGCCTAGAAGAAACAGAAGGCCTAGTATACTGGCCAGATGTCACAGATAAATCCTACAAACTAGTCTCCACATGACATGGATCAGTGTACCTCCTAGAATGACTGACTAGAAGTCTGGCCTGGGGCCAGACAGAATCCTACAGTTCCTGACCACAATTGGTAACTTTGGATAAGGTGTTTGGACCAGAAACAGGCTTGTGGAGCCCAATTTGTCTTTCAAGACTCTCTTCTTACCCCTTCCTCTGGTGTGTGTGTGTGTGTGTGTGTGTGTGTGTGTGTGTGTGTGTGTTCATAGGTATGTGGAGAACCCAGGGATTGACATCAATACATCTTCCTCTATAATTCTTTGGCTTATTTTTTTGAGATGGTCTCTCACTGAACATAGGGCTCACTGTCACGGCTAGTCTGACTTTGTTTTTCCACTACTGGGATTACAGACAAATGCCAAATGCACATTTTTTTGTTTTGTTTTTGCTTCTCTTTGGTTTTGTTTGTTGGTTTTTAGAGATAGGGATATATAGTGTGGAATCACAATGTGTGGATTCTGCCTTCAACTTCCTATATAGCCTAGATGAACCTGAACTACTGACTTTCCTGTTGAAGGGACACTAGTCCACTGGAGCATATGACTCTGGCATGCCTTGTCCTTCTCTCCCATCCTCTCTGCCTTCCTAAAAACCATTAAGTTACACTCCTAAAGCTAGCCACCAAGGTCTATTTGGCTACTTCCTGCTTCTGAGGCTGACTACCAAAGTTCAGCAATCAAAAACCCTCTTTGGATCAGCTAATTAACATACCCAATTCAAGTTAAACACCTCATCCTAGCACTGGTTTCCCCCTTTACCTTTATAAACTGCCATTTGCCTATGTGCCATGTCTGACTCCTCTCTATCCAGAGGCAGTCTTTTGTCCCAACTGGGCTAAGATCCCTGCCTCTTTCCCTTGTCTCCTTCTCCTCCCTCATCCCCTGTTTCCTTTACAGCATCCTAGCCCATTCTAACACACACCTTTCCTTTTTCTCTGTTTAAGAATGACACCTGAAAGGTCATCTGCTGTTTTTCTGCCTGAGCAGCTTTTCTTCTTCACTTAATAAAGGATCTCTCTGTGAAAATAGGTGTTTGGATATGGTTTGTGCCTAATCCAGGGCCTGGGAGGAAGCCCCCAATATTCAGGGGTCTCCATCACTCATCTCCTCCTACATATTGGGATTTTAGGTGTCTCCCATCCTCTTTCTCTTGTTTCTTTCTAAACAATGTATCAATAGTATGGTCAATCTAATTTGTGTTTTTATTGCCACTAGTGCTGAAATAGCAGCAACAATTGACCACGTACTCCTGAGAAATTTGGACCTGGTGCCCTTCAGGGCTAAAATAGTGGGGAGACTATAGGCTTAAGGAAAATAAAGCTTGCTTAGAATGCCTGAAGACAGGCACAAAGCCAGATTAGGAATATAGGAATACTGAATTAATTATTCAGTTCCCCCAAAATGTCATACACCAACCAACAAGAGAAGTTAGAAGCTCAATGTGGTGGTACACACCTTTGGAAATTTTCTGTGAGTTCAAGGCCAGCCTAGTCTATATAGCAAGTTCCAGCCAGAGTTATACAGAGAGACCTTGAGTAAAAATAAATAAAGTGGCCAGGCAGTGGTGGTACATGCCTTTAATTCTAGCCCTTAGAAGGCAGAGGCAAGCAGATCATTGTGAGTTCAAAGGCAGTCTCGTCTATAGCACTAGTTACAGGACAACCATGGCTACACATAGAAACCCTGTCTTGGAAAACCAAAATAAATAGATAGATAGATAGATAGATAGATAGATAGATAGATAGATAGATAGATAGATAAACAAATACATAAATAAAGCAGAGAGGTCAGAGACTTTGCATAGCTGAAACTGGAGCGTCAAAGAAGTTCAAGCCCAGCCTGAGCTACATATTGGATGGCCTGAGCTATTCAGCAAGTCACCATCTAAAAAGTAAAAGTTTTAGGGGACTGGAGAGATGTCTTAGTGGTTAAGACTAGTGGCTGTTTGTCCAAAGAACCCAGGTTCAATTTTAGTACCCCCATGGCAGTTCACAGCTCTCTGTAATGGGGATCTGACACCTTTACACTATTGCACATAAAATAAAATAAAATGTGTGTGTGTGTGTGTGTGTGTGTGTGTGTGTGTGTGTGTGTGTGTGTGTTTTAAAAAGAGATCCAATTAAGGCATAAAATAATGTCTGGCTTGGTGGTGGGGGTGGTGGTGGTAGAAGCTTTAATCTTAGAAGTCAGAGGCAGGCAGAAGCAAGCAGAACTCCGTGAGTTCTGTGCCATCCTGGTCTATAGATCAAGTTATAGGACAGCTAGGGCTGTTATACAAAAAAAAAAAAAAAAAAAAAATCCAAAAAACAAAAACTAAAAACCTTGTCTTGAAAAACCAAAAGCAAAACAAACAAACAAAAGGTCTGGGAAGATGGATACCTGGGAAGATGACTCAGTAGGTAACATGATTGCCAGGCAAACATAAGGGCCTGAGTTTGGGTCCCTAGCACCCTCACAGCTACATAGGGTACTAACGTGTCTGCAACCCCAGCACTTTTGGTAATGGAGATGGAGATCGCTGGAGCTTATACCTTAGCCAGCCTAGCCAAACTAAACTGACAATCCATGTTCGGTAAGAGATTCTATCTCAGAAAATCAGAAGAAGGACTGTAGAAGGCACGTAGGGTCAGTCTCTGCTCTGCTTAGCATGTACACATATGTGCACAAGCAGCTGTACATGTACATGAACATGTATGTAAAACACACACACACACACACACACACACACACACACACACACACACACACACACACTACATTGAAATTCCACATCATCACCCTAGTTAGAACAGCCCTCGTGAAGAAAACAAGCTACAACAAATGCTGCGGGGGGAGTTCCCTTAGAAACAAAAACTCTAAAATGTAACTGCCTTATAATCCAGGCATATCATCCCTGGGACATATCCAGAGGAATCTAAGCCAGAGAACCACAGAGATACTTGCACAGTCAGTCAGGTTGCGCCATCAGGCCCACCTGGCTTTTATGTGGGTACTAGAGATTCAAACTCTGGTATCCACACTTGCATAGTAAGCACTTGACCTATTTAGCCACCTTCCCAAACCCTGCAGCTGTATATTTAATTAGCTACAAAAAGAATGAATTTCTGTCGTATGCAAAATTACGGATGAAACTGGATGATCCTTATGTTAAGTAAAATAAGCCAGGCACAGAAACATAAGTTCTTCATGATCTCACACACACATAGGTTCAACATAATTTGATCTCAGAGAAAATGAACATAGAACAGATTTCCAGAGGCTGGAGAAAGTAATGATGAGGTATACTTGGGGGAAAGTAATGATAAGGTATGCTTGGGGAAAGGCCAATCAATCAAAGACGTTCTGTTTTGGAGTCAATGAGATGTCAATCTGTATAAGAGCTTTATGTATAAAGCTGGCAACCTCAGTATGACTCCTGGAATGCATGTAAAAATGGAAGGAAAAAACTGATGCCACAAAACTGTCTTCTGACCTCTACATTTGTGCAGTGGTACCTGTGCACCCTTCCCCAACATTTTATACACACACAAAACAAAAAACAAAAAAAAAACCTAATACATGCATTTTTAAAAAAGAAGTTGATTGTGTGTGGGAGTGCATGCCTTAAATTTCAGCACTCTGGAGATATAGGCAAGTATATCTCTCTGTGGGTTTGAGACCCAGCATGGTCTACATAGTTTCAAGATAGCCACGGATGGATGCAGAATGCACAATGCTTTCATATATCAAAACATAACATGGTACTTGCTACATATGCAATTTTAATGTTTTGTGTATCATATAGAAGTCAATCAAAATCCAGGCCTGGTGGTCCACCTATTTAGAAGGCTGAGACAAGAAAATCTTAAAGTTCAAGTTCAGCCTGAGCAGTTTAGAAACCCTGTCTCAAAATAAAAAGCAAAAAGTGGGTCAGGAATATAGTTCAACTGATTAATACCTGACAAAACATTTATAAGACCCGAAGTTCAATGGCTAGTACTGAAAACCATTCTTAAAAATCAAGGCATGGTGGATGATATAAGAAAATAAGTCTGATATTGAAGAACCTAAGTCGGGGACTTTAAAAAATATTACATTTATTTGTTTGCATACATACATGAATATATGTATATACAGGGGCACAGATATGCACAAGCATGGAAGCCAGAGGACAACTTGGAGGAATTGCCTTTCTCATCCTACCATGTGGATCCAGGGATTGACTCAGGCTTTCAGGCTTGGTGGCAAGTGCCCTAATATGATGAGCTATCTCATTGGTCCTCCAAAAATAATTTAAAACAATTATTTAAATTATGTTTAGGAAAGCTGGGAATTGTGGTGTAGTATACTAGTGCTCAAAGAGCTGAGTCAGGAGGATACAAGGTTTAGGCCAGCCCAAATAGTGAGCAAAGATCATCCATAATTACACAGTAAATTTGAGGCCAGCCTGAACAACATGAGAACCTGTTTCAAACAAATGGAAACAAATAGGAATGGGCTCAGTAGTTTGGCATGTTGTAATCTCAGCATTTGGGAGGCAGGGAAAAAAGGACTGAGATTTTAAGTCTAGCTTTAGTTACATAGTGAGATCCTGTCTCAAAAACAATATGGAGGAACTGGAGAGATGACTAAGAGGTTAAGAGCATTGGCTGCTCTTCTAGAGGTTCTGAGTTCAATTCCCAGAAAACACATGGTGACTCACAACCATCTGTGAGGAGATCTGATGCCTTCTTCTGACATGCAGGCAGAGCTCTTTCTACATAATAAATAAATAAATAAATAAATAAATAAATAAATAAATAAATAAATAAATAAATAAATAAATAAATATTTTTTATGAAAGGTAATATAGAAAATATGTCAAGCTGGGCATAATGGAATATGCCTTATTCCTAGCACTCAGAAGGCAGAGGTGGATCTCTGTGAGTTAGAAGCCAACCTGGCTACATAGTGATTTCTAGGCCAACCATGGCTACAGTGTGACCGTCTCAAAAAACAAAAACAAGTGAACTGGAGAGATGGTTCAGTGTTAAAAGCATTTGCTGTTCTTCCAGAGGTCCTCATAACTGCCTATAACTCCAGCTCCAGGAGGATTTCTTAAAGGGGGGAATTTGTTTAAGGCAGAGAATTTTTTTCCCACATTAAAAATGGGAAACAGTATTATGAAGGAAGGTGTTTTGTCTTTTTGATATTACTTTGGACAGTTTAAAATTGGAACAAGTAAAGGAGAAGATAAATAATGTAGATGGGATTACTGTAATATCTATTATAAATATTATTTGTTTGATTATTTCTCTTTTATCATTTGAAAAGTCAGTTAATATGAGTGCCAAGATGCAATTCTTAGAAAAGCTTCTTAAAAGAGAACACAGAGATATCAGATCCAGACAGAAGAATTTAAAGAACCAATCTCATATTGCCTTATAAGATTACAGATAAACAGCCAACCTTAGTATATCTGTTGGTTTCAGTCATGAGAACAGACACACACTAGCAGTTCCACACTAGAGTTTATTCAGGAGAGTTACCAGGCAAGTACAAGGGCAAAGAAGCAGTAGAAAAAGAGACAGACTTTCTTGTGGTGTCTCCTTTTAAGAGAATGGTTGGACACAGATTTACATAGCCATGGCTAGGGGCATGCCCTCTCTATGTGGTGTGTTCTGCAGGTGCTGTGTTGGGTTTACTACATGACTGCTACATGCCAGAAATTCTTATCTCACTGGCGCTATGTTGGGTTATCAGACAAACACATTTACCATGTAGCTGCTATATGTCAGGAGTCCTTACAATAACTCCTAACCTTACAGGAATTGCCAAATGCTAGAAACTATGCAGAAGCTGAATGGACTCTGTAAAAATGTTAGATTTAAAGAGATTCTTGTTAAATGTTAAATTTATGGTCAACCTGTAATTGAATTATCCCTAAAGACTAGACAGATATAGTTATGGCTGTCTTGGAGGCTGGACCACAGGTACAGTGGAGGACCTGGTGGAAGGATGAGGCTATAACCATAGAACAAAGAATAAGAGAGAAAGAGAGAGGATTTGAAATCTTCAAAGACTAGCTTCCTGGGGAGGGAGATTGTGCTAATGTAGAAAGGCAATATTTATATGATAAGCACACCCTGGATTTATGCCAAATGGCAGCCTTGAATGCTTGGGATAGAATTGAAGAAATAGAAAAAAAATGAATCCTTTAGAAAGGTGATCCAAGGGCCAAAAGAAACCTTTACAGATTTTTTACAAAGATTTATTGCAGTAGTAAACAGAATGGTACTGGATTCAGAAGCTAGGCAAATAATAATTGAATCTCTGGCTTTTAAAAATGTTAATTCATAATGCAAGAGGATAATTAGGCCATTAAAGGCAAGATCAACACTCTTGGAGGATTGGATTTGTGGTACAATTAATATGGAATATTATAACTATGATGATAATTGGGTAGGAGTGGTTATTTCTAGAGGTTGAAATAAAAATCAAAATATCAAATGTTACAACTGTAGAAAACAAGGTCATCTAAAAAAGGAGTGTAGAGTGTAACAAGGCATTCCCAGAAACAATGTCTTTGCTAAGAATAGCCCCAACAGAATACCACTCCCTTCTGTAGTATGCAGAAGGGGTAGAAAAGTCAAGCATTGGACCAATGAGTACAGGTCAACAAGGGACAGGCAAAGTAACCTTTTACCTTTGGGAAATGCTCTGAGGGGGCTTTTGCAGGCCTTTATATCAAATCCAGTTCAGTCTTATCCTGTCATCATGGAGGGAATGCTTTCCCAGAGCAATTAAAGATCTAAAGCCTATTTCAAAAAATCATACTGCTCTGGACAATAGAGCAGCTATAGTAAAGAGGGCAAACATTCAGAAAAAAATCATAAAGCCAATGTTTTGGGAACTTCTACAAATTAACAAAGACCAAAATTAAAAATACAAATAAATGATGTTGTCATCGAAGGTTTGGTAGACACAAGGGCAGATAAACCAATAATTTCACCGAAATCTTGGCATCTAAATTGGCCCCTTCAGGAGATAAATTTTCATCTTTTGGGAATTGGAACATTTTTCCAGGTTTAAAAAAAAGTACAAGGTCATTTGAATATATATGGCCAGAAGGACAGAGGGGCAAAATAAAGCCATATGTGGCTAAAATTGCTGTGAATTTATGGGGATGAGATTTACTACAACAATGGAACACACAGATTAACATTCCTCCAAACACAGAAATGATCCATAAACAAGCTTATGTTTATGAGGAAAATATTAGAAGGTGTTACGAGAAGCAGTCACAGATCATTCAGGTTGTATGAAAATGAGGCATAACAGCTGCAGATCTTTCTAAGCTACCCATAGCATTACCTTAAAAAAGTTTAAAAGATAATACTATATGGGTTCATCAATGGCCTCTAACAAAAAAGAAATTACAGGCCTCAAAACAGCTGGTACAGGAGCTGTTAAATGCTCAGCATATTGAAGAGTAAACCAGCCCTTGGAATTCTCCTGTATTTATTATCAAAAGAAATCTGCAAAATAGAGAATGCTAACAAATCTAAGAATGATAAACAAGGTGATTCAGCCTTTGGGCTCTCTATAATCTGAAATTACTTTGCCTTCTCTGTTACCCAAAGAATGGCCTATTATATATTGACATAAATGATTGTTTCTTTACTATACCTCTACAGTAACAGAATAAGGGAAAATGTCTTTATAGTGCACACTTACAATAATTCTCATCCTGAAAAGAGTTATCATTGGAGGGTCCTCCCACCAATGATAGGATATGCTAAATAGCCCCACTCTGTGCCATTATTTTGTGCAACAGCCATTAGAAGTCATATGTAAACATTTCCCCCTTGAGCTGTCATTTGCCACTAAATGGACAATATCTTATGGGCTGCTTCAAATATAGATACATTGAAAAACAATATTTGAAAAAGTAAAAAAAAAATGTCTGCTTGGGGATTACAAATTGCTCCTGAAAAAATACAAAGAGGAGATTCAATTATTTATTTAGGATATAAAATATATCTACAAAAAAATTAGACCTCAAAAGATACAAATCAGGAGAAATAGGTTGCAGACTCTTAATAATTGCTAGAAGGCATTTTCAATACATAGCCCACCATTGGGATAAAAAATAATGAACTAGATAATTTGTTCAAGACCTTGGATAGTAATATGGACTTAAATAGTCTAAAAGAATTATCAGCTGAAACTGAGAGAAAATTGTCTTTGGTAGAAAAGAAATTACAGGATACACATGTGGATCACATGGATCTAGACCTTAATTGCATTCTGGATATTTTACCCTCTAAGCATTCTCCTACAGGAATTTTAATGCAAAGAAAAAGATATTATATTGGAATGAATATTTCTAACATATAAACTGAGTAATGAATTAAAGACGTGGAAAATATTTCTGATTTAATTTTTAAAAGAAAATTAAGACTTTGTCAATTGACGGGAATGGACCCAGCAGAAATTGTTGTACCTTTAACTAATGAAGAAATTGACCATTTATGGTCAGAAAGTGAACCTTGGCAAAAATCCTGCAGTAATTTTTTGGGAAGATTAACAACAAATATCCTTAAAGCAAAAAGATTCAATTTATAAAGCTAACTAACTGGATTCTTCATGATAATGTATGAAAAACACCAATTTCTGGAGCCTCTAAATTTTATACTGATGCACATAAATCAGAAAAAGCAGGTTAAAAATCAGAAAATTTAAGTAAAGTGGCTCAAATCTATTATAACTCTTTTCAAAAGTTAGAATTATATGCTATTATGATGGTATTAATGGATTTTGCAGAGCCTGTTAACATAGTCACTGACTCTCGGTATGCAGAGTTGTTTTACACATTGAAACTGTTGGCTTTATTCCAGATGAGTCAGAGCTAACTTCATTATTTATTCTTTTACAATAAATATTCAAGAATAGGAATCATCATTCTATATGACACACATTCAAGCCCATGCGGATCTGTCAGGCTCTCTAGCACAAGACAATGATGAAACTGATAAATTATTAATAGAAAATATGCTAGAGGCCTCAGTTTCATAATAAAACATCATATCAATAACATAGCAAAGGTTTAAAACATGATTTTTCCATCACTTGGCAGCAAGCCAAAGAAATTGTAAAAATATGTCCCAACTGTTCCTTCTATAACCAAACTCCATTGCCAGCAGGAAGTAATCCTAAAGGTATACAAAGAAATGAAGTTTGGTAAATGGATATGTTTCATTTTACAGAATTTGGGAAATTAAGATATGTCCATCATTCAATAGATACATTTTCAGGATTTCAACAGGCAACTGCTTTAAGTTCTGAAAAGTTTGATTCACACATCTGCTAGAAGTTATGACCATCATGGGAATACCTGTACAAATTAAGACTGACAATGCTCCGGCATATGTCTCTAGTAAAATGTGTTGACCTCAGAATGAAAAACAGAATATGTGCTACATTGGAAGGGGGTTTCACTTTTGTTTCTGCAGATGAAGAAAAGCTATAGATACCATCAAAATTAACAAAGACTCAATTTGAACCAGAGAAATTTCTTTATAAGGAGAAGTGATGGTTCACCCACCCATGTGACAATTCTGTTAAGTTGTAAGAAAAACTCACCCAACATGAGTTGGGGCAGGGTTTTGATTTTGTCTTTACAGAAAACTAGAAATATCTAACTTCAAGAAGTCCAAAGACCTTGAACATTTAGACGTACAAAGCAGAACGGAAGGCTATTCAGAAAAAAATTGCAAGCAAAGGAATACTGGTCCTATTGGTACCAATACTTTATATGGTAAAATCTCACTGCCTAATAGCTATCTATATCTCTTTATTTCTAAGAAAAGTTGAAGTCCCAGTTCAATTATAAATTAAAGCTGGCTTTGGAGTTGAGTGTGGCTCTCTTTCTAAACTGAAGCATGCCTGTTCAAGGAAAACACAAAAATCTCTGTATCATATCAGAAGAGCCACCTGATATGGAACAGAAGACTAATCAGAATGAAAGGACTTTCTATTACTGCTAATTTTATTATATATAAATATATCAAAATTTATTAGAATAATACATTTAAAAATGTTTTGTTTGGATATTAATGACCATATAAAG
This sequence comes from Phyllotis vaccarum, assembly GCA_033318265.1. Classification (NCBI taxonomy): domain Eukaryota; kingdom Metazoa; phylum Chordata; class Mammalia; order Rodentia; family Cricetidae; genus Phyllotis; species Phyllotis vaccarum. The sequence goes on from JARWLC010000013.1 coordinate 55,061,159, forward strand.
TACTAATTAGTTGTAGAAAAAAGGCTTTATCTAGCTTCCTGTACATTGTTTTGGGTCTGAGTCTTTTATCATTGTTCTACAGTGAACCACGATGATCCTGAACTGTGACCTTTGAAGTCTCCAAAAGGAAGATGGAGCCCACAACTGTTGCTTGAATTCTGGTGTGTTTAAGAAAACTCAGAGCCATATATCAGGGAAAGGCTTAAATATCAAAGAGGGGAAACACCACCGTCAAATCCCACCCAGCTGTCTTCCAGCTTCCTCAGCCTCACTCCTCTTGGCTTCTACTGCCTGCTCTGTCTTTCTATGCCTGCCTTAAATACCCTCTTCACCAAGTTGTTTCACATTCAGGTTAAGATTAAAGGAGTGGGCTATTACTATTTGGTAGTTAACATTGAACTCACAAAAACACAGCAAGATTAAAGGCCTGGTACCACCACTGCCTGCCTGGGAGCCTGGGACTCCCTCTGTAAGCCAAACTGGCCTCAAATTTAGATCTTCTGGGATTCAGGGCATAGGTCACCACTCCCGGATATTCCCTGTGCTGGGATTAAAGGTATAAATTACCACTCTCTGATCCTCCTGGATTGACAGTGGGTGGATCTCTTCTCTGATACTTCAGACTGTTTTTATTAAATATGAAACATATCATCACACACAACAGTGACTTCACATGGACCACAATAACACCAATAATATGTCAAACACCAACCAAAGAAAGATTAGATTTGGACTAAAAACTGCTCAGGACAATTTTGAGGCAGCTCACTGAGGTGAACCAGCTTCACAGACTACAATAGCCAGGACTTGAGACAAGTGGTGGGCTTTCCTGTTATGCAGAGATTGGACAACAAATGACACAGCTACTTATTTCAGGACTTGACAATTTAAAAAACTTTTCTTTTCAGGATCTCCCTAAAGATGCCATCACCTCCAGACAGCAAGAAGTAAATTTAAGAACAGTACGCCCACATTCCCAAGAGGTGGGTGGGTGGTTTTTAGTCTTTCAATGTGTTAGGGATGATTGTCATTATTTAGAGTGATTGATTACAAATTGTTACTGGTTATGGTTAGGAAAAAAGCTGAACAAGGGAGATTAGATTCAGGGTTCTTGTTTGAAAAAAAAGAAAAAGAAAAAAAAGGGATACAGATATAATAGATAGAAGGGTAGACTATTGAATCTACATTTAAAAAGCAATTATTAGTTTAAAATATTTTACATTGGATTGGATTTTTGTACATTGTATACAAATTGTGTATATTGTTACAAAGTTGAGATTATTTTGTTACTGTACGTATATTTCTACTCTTGTTCAAGGTATTGTACCTATATAGTTCATCTATCTATGTACTTACACATTTCTAGTCATTGAAACTTATTATCAACTAATTAGGATATAAAGAAATACAAGTTAGTAATTAGACATTACAATCAAACTTGTAGTCATATTAGATATGTTTGCAAGGTCAAAAAGTGAAATATTTTAGATACACAGGTCATCTTCAAACACTTCATAAATCTACAAAATATGGCATTTAAGGTATTTATTAACATGGATTCTCTTTATTTTTATGACAATAAGACATGTTTGCCCCTGGCAGCAATAAACTGTTTCAGAGAAGCTGATGGGCATCGAAGAAACTCCATATGGATTTGACCTTCTTTGTGACAAAAGTTAGCCACTGGTCAAGAAAGTGCCCTTGTCTCACCTACTGACAGTATGATGTTCAAAATGGATAAACTGGACACACACACAAAAAAACTGCCAAACTTGACCAGGAAAAGGTAGGAAGGTCTTTAAGAATATCACAGAGAAGTTTGTCAGACATGATAGGCCTGTAGGCCAAAAATCTAAACTCCAATGCTGCAGAGGAACCTTAGTTGAATGTCCAGGCAGCCAGCTATTTCATATTCCACATTTTTTGAAGTTGCTTGCTTGCATGTCCTGTCTGCTTAGTTAATATTATTTCCTTCTTGGGTTTCTAAGGGAGTTGAAGATGAGATAGTTATAGTTTTCTAGGGACAGTTTCAGAAAAAAATCTCAGTAAGATGTTAAAGTGTTTAAGTCTGAGAGACATCAAAAGATAGGTTTCAGTTAATAATATGTTAGATAGAAAATGAATTAGGTACAATTCTTTGGGCTCACCAAAATAGGATAAATAATGGAATATTGTCTTTGAATTTGTCAGTTGTCTCTGACTGGATATTACTGATGTAATTATTGCTTGTATATACTGTATATAGTTATTACACCTATTATATATAGTTTTTGTATTAGTTATGACCTTCTTTTTAAATTTTTGGCCCAAAAGGGGAAATGTGGTGGTATATATATTTAATAAAATTAGTCTGGAATATCAGAGGAGAATCAACCACTTAGCCAAACCATGGAAGGACTGGCATGGTGACCCACACTTTTAGTCCTAGCTCTAGGAATGTTGAAAGAGGAAATAAGATGGCTGGGCGAGGGAAAGTAGGGAGGCTTTTTAGCTTTCCCCCGGATACTTCCTTGGTGGGCTAAGGAGAGAGAGGTGTAGAATCTTGTGGAGACAGGTTTGAGTAGCTGCAAGGTGAGACATGGCTATGGCTTGTTTCTCTAGCTCACTGATATTCTGGCTTTTCCTCAACATCTGGTTCCGGGTTTTCATTATAATACCTGATAAAATTTGTGCAATAGGAAACTGTCTCACAGCAAGTAAAGTGCTGAAAGATGGCTATGATCATATCTCAGACTTAGTGCTTAGCTCACACAAGTCTTCTAGCTTGATTCCCAGCAACACACACACACACACACACACACACACACACACACACACACACACACACACACACACACACACACACACGTTTATGGCCTGTTTTAGCCCCGAGATTGGGACCTGCTCGCACCTGCTTCCCCCTCCCCCCAAATAACTCAGATGCTTATAGTAATTACATGCTGTTTGGCGTATGGCTCAGGCATATTACTAGCTAGCTCCTGCATCTTAATTCAATCTGTTTCCATTAATCTGTCTGCCACGTGGCTTGTGGCTCACCTGTGTTCCTTACATGTTTCTTCTTGGGTGGCTAGATCACATCTCCTTGACTCCACCCTTCCTTCTCCATCTATGCTCCGATTTCCCTGCCTACTTCTAACATGCCTGCCATAGGCCAAGACAGTTCTTTTATTAACAATTGATATTCACAGCATACAGAAAGACATCCTACATCATTCACATACAAAGATAAAGTATTAAAAGAAAAATAAGTATCACCCAAGAATTCTGCATATGGGATAACAGTTCATCCCAAAGGGGAAAAGGAAGCTGGTAACATAGCTTTGTAGTAGAACACATGCCTAGCATGCATGAAACCTTAGTTTCATCCTTAGTACCACATAAAAACAATAACAACAAAAACAAAAAATCCTAGCCTACCACAAAAAAATGAGGGAACAATTATGAGATTCGTAGATAATTAAAAGTTGAAGAAAGTCTCTCTAACAGATTACAAGATTGGAAGAGAGAATCTCAGGTGTTGAAAGCAAGGTAGAAGAAATGGATAACTCAGCCAAAAAGTGTTAAATCCTAAAAAAAATCTGTTACAAAACATCCAGGAGATCTTGAACACTATGGAAAGACTAAATCTATAGATAATTAGATGAGATAAAAGAGAAGAAACCCAGGTCAAAGATGCAGAAAATATTTTCAACAAAATCATCAAAGAAAATTTCCTGTACCACCAGGTTAGGCCAGAAAGTCCAGGCCAGAAACCTCATACAACAAATGGCAGCTCAATGTGGGTGATATATATCCACATAAAGCTGGAGCTTCTAGTTGTGTCTTTCACATGAGCCAAGGTACAGAGATGGTGAGGTGTGTGGGCTTAAGCTAAAAAATGGCGAGCTTTTGGAATACAGCTTAATATGGCCGGTTCCTGAAGTTTCACAGGAGCCTAGGTGTAAGCATTCAGCTGAATATGATGGACTTAAGCTTTCCATCTATATAGATAAAAAGGAAACAGAGTCAAACACTGAATCTTAGTAGCAGCAGCATTTTTCTTGGATCAGCTCTTTGCTGGAGGCAAGCACAAGCTTGGCTTTTTAAAGTGAGTCTTCCTGATTCAGCCTTAGAGGCAATACACTTGTGAGTCTTTTAAGAGGCCCTGCTGCCAAATATTTAAATAGAGTTAATGAGCAGCAGACGACAGTGCTTTACTTGGTGATTATATGGACTCTAAAATTCCCCAGAGTGGTAATTGTGGGTCCTACCAGTACCTCTGCTAAGAAGATAAATGCTATGATGCTAGACTAGGGGCTGGGTGGAGCCAGTCAGCCACCCCAGTGAAACTTTATTCCTTAGCCTCACCTTGGCAGATTAAAGGTGTGATCAGAAAAAACAGAAAGAAAGCTGGGTGGAGTCAGTCACCCTAGTCAAGCAAAGGTGTGGTTAGAAACAGAAAAAGATAAAAAATAAGAGATATACAGTAAAGACAGATTAAATGAAAAACTCTAAATGGTTTAGAGTGTATTTAAAAATATATGTAGGCTTAAAAGAGAAAAGAAAAAGAAAAGAAAAAGGATAGAGAAGTTCCTTAAAAAAGAAATAGAGCAAAAAGAAACAGTAACAAGCCACATAAAAATTGAAAATACAAAGAGTGTCTGGATGATATCTGTATGATATTGTCTTGTCTTTGAGTTTTTTGAATGAAAATGAAGTAGTGAAAGCTGCTAAAAGACAGTTGATTATAAATGCTGTTGGATTAATCCAACCTATATATTTTGTAAATGAGTTGACTTTAAAATTGAAATCCAAAGATATGCTACTTTGGAGAAGAGGTTTTCTTCTTTAAATTTCCACAGAAATGAGAGGCTGTTGATTTATTCCTGGATAAAGAAAATAAGGTTTGATTGAGGAAGAACATCCCCCCTCCCCCCAAAAAATCTACAATGGAAATGGATGGCCCAGATGATTCAGCATTTCAGAGCACCTCTGTTGAAGTTTCCTCTGATCTCTGCATCCAAAAAAACTTTAAAGAGACTGGCTGAGCTGACCCAGCTTTACAAACTATTTCACTAAGGACTTGTCAATAATCCTAAATTTTTCTTTGGGTTCTCATGGATTACCAGCACCCCTGTTCAGCAGGAAGTAGCCTGGAGAACAACACCCACATTCCCAAAAAATGAATTATGGATGTTTGTCTTCATTTACAGTGTTGTAAACAAGTTGTTATAGATAATAGTGAAAAAATTATACAAAGAAAATTAAACTTGGGGTTCTTGTTTTAAAAAGAGAAAGGGGGCTACGTAGTGGATTTATGATGTTACATTGTAAATAATTATCCTGCCTACTAGTTTAGTAAGAAAGGCTGACTGGCCAAAGGCAGACAGGAAGTATGGGTGGGGCTACCAGATTAAGAAAACTCTGGGAACAGGAATGACCTAGCAGAGATGCCACAGAGACACCAGAGAAGCAGATGCAGAAGACACCTATGCTGTTCTGAGAAAAGATACAGAGCTCACATGGCTGAACAGGGTAAGAATTATGGGTTAGTTTAAGAGCAAGAGCTAGCAAGTTATATGCCTGGGACCCAGGTCAATCAGTGTACAATTAATACAAGCGCCTGTGTGTTTCAGTGGGACTATGGGAGTGTGAGTCTGAAAGTCTGGGCCATGAGGTTAGGCTGGAAAGTCCGGCCTGGAAACCTAATACAACATTTTCCCTAACCTAAGAATGAGATACCTATCAAGGTACAAAAAGAACATCAAATAGACTAGATCAGAAAAAAATCCCCTCAGCACTTTATCAAATCATTAAACATACAGAACAAAGAAAGAATATTAAAATCCACAAAGGAAAAAGAGCAGGTGACACATAAAGGCAGGCCCATTAGAATAACACTTGACTTTTCCATGGAGATTCTAAAAACCAGAAGAACCAGTACAGATGTTTTACAAACTCTAAGAGAGCACAGATGCCAGACTAGACTACTATACCTACCAAGACTTTCAATCACTGTGAATGGAAAAACTATGATATTCCTTGATAAAAACCCATGTTTTGTTTTGTTTTCAAGACAAGGTTTCTCTGAGTATCTTAGCTGTCCTGGAACTCACTCTGTAGACCACCCTAGCCTTCATCTCAGAGATCCATATACCTTTGCCTCCAGAGTGCTGGGATTAAAGGCATGCATAACCACTAGTGATAAAACCAAATTTAAGCAACATCTATCCACAAATCCAGGTCTATAGAAGGTGCTTGAAGGAAAACTTCAGTCTGAAGAGGATAACCATACCCAAGGAAACACAACGAATAAATCCCAGAACAGCAAATCAGAATAAGGGGTTAAAAAAACCTGCACAATAACAATAGAATAACAGGAATCAATAAACATTATTGAATATAAATTATTTCAATTCCCAAATAAAAGACCTAGACTAACAGATTAGATTAAAAAACAGGATCCATTTTTCTGCTGCATTCAAGAAACACACTTTGACATCAATGATAGATTTCTTCTCAGGGTAGAAGAATATAAAATAGTATTTCAAAAAAATCCAAGAAGAAAGCTGGTATAGCCATGTTATATCTGATAACATAGACTTTAAACAAAAACTAATTAGAAGAGATAGGGAAAGACGGTATATGAATATTAAAGGAAACTCCACTAAAAGGATATTGCAATTTGTAATAGTTATGCACCAAACACAAAAGCACCCAAGTTCATAAGAGACACTTTTTCAAAAGGCACTTCTGGCTGTCTTGGTATTCACTAAATAGACCCTAGAACTCAACAAGATCCTCTTGCCCTCCTTCCTGAGTACTGGGATTAAAAATGTGCACCATTACGCCTCACTAAAACACTTCTGCAGGAGGCTCTGAGATTACCATGCCAAGCAGGGTATCTATCCATGGAAGGCAAGAACATAATTTTTTTCAGTACAACTAAGTAGTCGGTGTTGGTTCAAACTTTGAGAGTCTGATCACAGGTGGTTTGTTTTAGGCATATGTGAGCACAGTACAATTAGATGAAAATTTTTCTGGTGATAATTAACTCAATCACGACAGAAGTCACCAGGCTATTAATCACATCTGCTCCCAGGCTTCTGGGTGGTTGACAGATTATACATCCCTTATTTTGAAGGGACAGTTTAGTAGCATACTTAAACATTTCTTTTTCCCCTAGTGCTTATTTTGAGCACAAGGACCTCCCTGCCTCCCACATACTCCACAACAGAAATCACATGTTGATCTAACATGGTGATAGTGGATGACTTCCATACAATACATACTCTCACCAATAGTCAGGTCAATCTAATAGACAAAAACTCAACAGAGCTGAGTAATATTCTATTGTGTAAATCTACCACATTTGCTTTATCCTATTCATTTATTGACAGACATCTAGGCTGTTTGCAATTTCTGGCTATTATGAATAGGGCAGCAATGAACATGCTTAGCAAGTGCCTCTATCCTTTGGGTATATGCCCAAGAATGGTAGAGCTGGATTATTGCATGAATTCTATTTGGTGTTATAGTAATAATAAAAAAAACTTGGAGCCATATGTTGAAGAAAAGCTGAAATATCAGAGAGATAGAGAAACAAACCACAACCACTTCTTGCTCAGGCCTGTCTCAACAAATCCTCTGGCTCTAAGCCTCTCTGTCTTCAACTGAAAAGAGAAGTGGCAGGCCAAGGGAAGAAGTTCTTTTCCTCCTCTTTCTCTGACCAGTTATCTCACTCCCTGCTTCAACTTTCCCAATGCTAGGATCAAAGGAGTGTGCCACCACCACCTGGCCATGTTAAGCCTAAAATTCAGAGATCCAGACGAATCTCTGCCTCCTGAGTGATTGGATTAAAGATGTGGGTAATCACTCCTTGACTTCCATGGCTTGGCTCTGTTCTCTGATATTTCAGACTATTTTTATTAAATATACAATATAGTACCACACTGGATCTTGAGGCCAATAAATTTCTATCTTCCTGAAGAACTACCATGCTAATTTCCATAGTGGCTGTACAAATTTTTACTCTCACCAGGAATGAATATGTGTTCTCCTTCCCTCTTGTCCCTGCCAGCATGTGCTTTTATTTGCTTTATTGATCTTGACTATTCTGATTGACCTAAGATGAAATCTCAAAGTAGTTCTGATTGGCAATTCTCTGATAGATAAAAATGTAGAACACTTCCTTTAAATGTTTCACACCCATTTGCATTTCCTCTTTTGAAAATTCTCTGTTTAAATCTGTACCTCATTTTTTTTTTAAAATTGGGTTATTTTTCTCAATATGCAGGTTTTTTTCAGTTCTTTATTTGTTTTGGATATTAGCCCTCTATTGGATATGTACTTGGTAAAAAATGTTTTCCCATTCTGTAGGCTGGTGCCTTGTCTAAATGATGACATCTTTTACCTTACAGAAGCTTTTCAGTTGATGAGGTTACACTTACCAATTTTGATTTTGACATCTGTATTAACATTGTCTTGTTCAGAAAGTCCTTTCTTGTTACAATGAGTTTTAGACTATTCTGTAGAGGGACTATGTTGTTACATTGTAAATAACTGTTCCACCTATGAGTTTAGTAACAAACACTGATTTGCCAAATGCAGACAGGAAGTGTAGGTGGGGCTACCAGACTAAGAAGGCTCTAGGAACAGGCAGAACAGAGCAGAATGCCAGAGAGAAGCCAGAAGAAGCAGAGGACAACTATGGTGCTCTGAGAAAAGGTACCGAGCCGCATGGCTGAACAGGATAAGAGTCATGGGTTAGATTAAAGGTAAAGAGTTAGCAAGTTATATGCATGGGCCTTAGGCTGATCAGCCTAAAACTATTGTAAACATCTGTGTGTCTCTGTGGTTCTGTGGGTCTGCGGGTATAAACCTTGAAGCTAGGCCGGAAAGTCTGGGCCAGAAACCTCTTACTACACTATTCCCCATTTTCTCTTCTGTAAGATTCAGGGATTATCTGGTCTTATGTTGAAATCGTTGATCTATTTGGACTTTTGTGCAGGGTGATAAATAAGTGTCTATCTTCATTCTTCTACATGAATCCATCCAGTTTAACCAGTATCATTTTTGAAGATGCTGTTCTTTCTCCAGTATGTATTTTTTGGCCTCTTTGTAAAAAACCAAGTGCTCATAAGTGTTTGAATTTATGTCTGAATCTTCAATTCAATCCCATTGATCAATAAATGTCTTTTTTATGCAAATACCATACTGTTTTTATTATTATAACTCCGTAGTATAACTTGAAATCTTGCATGATGATACTTCCAGCAGTTTTATTGTTCAGGATTGTTTTAGCTCTCTCTCTCTCTCTCTCTCTCTCTCTCTCTCTCTCTCTCTCTCTCTCTCTCTCCCTCTGTGTGTGTGTGTGTTTCCAAATAGAACTGATAATTGTCTTTTCAATCTTGGGGGGTGGTATTTTGAGACAGGATTTTTTGTGTATCTTTGGTTGTTCTGAAACTGACTTTGTAGACCAGGCTGACCTTGAACTCGTAGAGATCTGCCATCTTCTGCCTCCCAAGTGTTGGGACTAAAGTCATGTGCCACCACTGCCTTGTGATCTTTTCATTTTTAATGAAGAATTATGTTTAGATTCTCATGGATATTGCATTGAGTCTAGATTGCTTTTGGTGGGGTGGCCATTTTGACAATAATAAACTTACCTATCCATAAGCATAGGAGGTTCTTCCATATTTTGTTGCCTTCAATTTTGTTCCTAAGTGTGTTTTTCAGAACAGGGTTTTTCTGTGTAGCCCTGGTTGTCCTGGAATTTGTTTTTTCAGACCAGGCTGGCCTCAAACTCACAGAGATCTTATAGGGAAAAGAGGCTAGTCAAAGAAACCAACCCTGGCCCTGAAACTAGAGCCAGTGAAAGGAACACACTTGGTCCCTAGAATCAGAGCCAGTGAAAGAATATGCCCTGACCTTAGACTTAGAGTCAAAAACCTAAAAAAAGACCAGTGAAAGAAACACAGTTTGGCCCTGAAATCAGATCCATTTCTGCCCCTGACCAATGAAAACTAACCAGACCCTGAGCAGGAATAACTAACCAACCCTTGAATAACCCTAGGGAAACTCCAGCCCTAAGAGCCCCTATACAAACCCCTCTGCCTGTTCAGTTCTTGGCTGTTGTTTCCCACCCTGGGAGAGAGAGCCACTCTCCTGGACTCCTCCTTCCCAAATAATTTTCTCTCTCAAAAGAGTCTTGGGTGAAGATATTCATTTATCTGTGCCAGAAGAAGAGCCTTGATATCCCTTAGGGGACTGAACAGAAAATCCTTGCAGAGCCGTTCCCTTAGCAGGACTCAACAAGGAATAACAGAAAAAGTAACAATGTTTCTCACCTGAAAGGAGACTGCTCCATCTCTACTTGGGTTTCCCCTTTAGCAGAGTGAAGCAAAATAAATAAATAAATAAATAAATAAATAAATAAAAGTAACATCTTGTGTTACAGAGATGAAGCCGAACTCTGCTGGCTAGTCCCCTTAACGGGGTGGAGCAAAGCTCAGCTGCACCAGCTCTCCAGGAGAGGAACAGAATTGCTATATCCCGATGGAGTCCATCCCCCATTGAACCCCATATCCCGATGGAGTCCATCCCCCATTGAACCCCAGCTACAGGCATCTCCTGAACAGTCAGGATACCTTTTTCCCCAAGAGCTGAGCTGTTCCACTGCAGCTCCAGCCATCAAGAGTTGTCCTAACAGCTACAGGTATAGCCCGACTTCCCAAACAGTCAGGATACCTCTCCCTCCTTCCTCAGAGTTGTACACTTGTTTACAGATCTGCCTCCCAAGTGCGCGCGTCAAAGATGAGTACCACCACACAAACCTGGTTCAGTTTTTTTTTTTTAAGTTTTAATTATACAAGTCTTTCACTTGCTTGGTTAGAGTTATCTCAAGGAATTGTTCTGCCCAGTCTCGACGACACCTCCCCCCCTCCAAAGATCCCCAGAATCACACCGAAGTCTCCGAAAGCAACCTCCTCGAATGCAAAGGCAAAATAAGGTTTATTTCAGCAGCAGCTGAGCCCTAGTTGCTGTCACATAGCCATGCCAGTGGAGAAGCCACTCCCCCACCTTTGCTTGGGCAGGGCTTTTTAAAGCAAAGACCGTAGGAATGCCATTATCAGGCTGGTAAGTGGGGGCGGGGGGGGGGGGGGACTACTTTCTATTGGCCAGGGCCCAGAGGAATTTTCTCTGCTATCACTATGTCATCCACTAGGTGGACAGCTGCTGGCTGATTGGTTATTTTAGGGTGGGGGAAAGATACTCAGGACTGCGCTTGACCTTGGAGGCTTAGCCTTGGGTGCTTGGCCTTGGGGGTTTAGAAACTTCTCAGGATGGAGGACTAGAAACTTCTCAGTCCCCAGAATAGCTCCAGGCCTCAAGATAGAGGGAATTTGGTTCTCACAGTATTTATTTTATTTTGAGGCTACTGTAAAAGCCTCATGTTTCCATGATTTTTTTCAGTCTGTCATTTGTATATAAGAGGCCATTGATTTTTGCATTAATTTTGTATCCTACTACTTTGCTGAAAGTATATATCAGCTGTAGAAGTTTTCTAATAGAGTTTTTAATGTACAAATTTATATCTACAAATAAAGATATTTTGATTCCTATTTGTAGCTCTTTGGTCTCCTTCAGTTGTCTTTATTATTCTAGTTAAGACTTCAAGTACTATATTGAATCAAGTGCATATCTTTGTCTTGTTCCTGATTTCAGTGTAAATGCTTTGTGTTTCTCTTCATTTAGATTGATGTTGGCTATGGGATTGCCATGAACTGCCTTTATTATATTGAAGTATGTCCTTTGTATCTTTAGTCTCTCTAGGACCTTTATCACCGAGGAGGTGTTGGATCTTCTGCATCCATGTGGTATTTGTTTTTCAATCCATTTGTATGGTGGATTACATTGGTCAATTTACCTATATTGAACCTGTGAGAACCAAAGTCCCTCCATCTTGAGACCTGGAGCTATTCTGAGAAGTTTCTAGTTCCCTATCCTGAGAAATTTCTAAACCACCAATGCCAAGTGCCCAAGGTCTGGGTAATCAGAGGACATTCTGGCCCAGGTGCAAAGTACCTTCCAATTCACCCCCCCCCCAAGACAACCAATTACCCAGCAGCTGCCCACCAGACAGACAAGGTATCGATAGTAAAGAAATTCCCTCTGGGCAATAGAAAGTAGCCCCCATTTCCCAGCCTGATAACAGTATTTCTGTGGTCTTTTATCTTTGTTTTAAAAATCCCTGCTTTGAGTAGGGAGGGAGCTCTTCTCCACTGGCACTGCTGTGTGACAGTCAGGAGCTGAGCTCAGCTGTATAGCTGTAATAAACCTTGCTTTGCATTTGCATTCAGAATGTGGATGTGATTCTGGGGATCTTTCTGGGGGTCGCTGAAACTGGGCAGAACAAACTATCCCTGTATCTCTGGGATGAAGCTTACTTGATCATGGTGGATGATCTTTTTGATGTGTTCTTATATTTAGTTTTCAAATATTTTATTGGGAATTTCTGCATCCATGTTCACAAGGAACATAGGTTTATAATGTTCTTTTTTGTTGATCTTTGTGTGGCTTAGGTGTAAAGATAATAGTGGCCTTGAAAAGTGAATTATGAAATGTTTCTCCAGGGATGCGGAATGGTCTTTCTGTACATTGTAAATATGTATTACTAACATTGGTTAATAAAGAGCTGTTTTGGTGGATGGTAAGACAGCTTACTTCCAGGTGGGAAATCCAAACAGGAATATAGGAAAAGGGCAAAGTTGGGGAGATTTGATCTAGTTGTTCAAAAAACAAGATGGGAAATTACTGGTGACAATACATAAATTAACAGAAATGGGATAATTTAAGATATAAGAGCTAGCTAGTAATAGCCTGAGTCATAGATCAAATAGTCTAATATAATCCTCCTTGTGTTTATTTGAGACCAAGTGGTTTCAGGACACAGGAAAGCTTCTGGCTATATTCCAGTTAAATTTTTTATTTATGTTTGCTCTTTTTGGTGTTATTTCTTCTTGTTGTTCTATAACTTTTAGATGTGTGGTGAAGTTGCTAATATGAGATCTCTCCAATTCTGTTATTACTGTTGTTATAGGCACTTGTTCTATGAACTTGTTAGCAGAACTGCTTTTATTGTGTTCCGTAGGTTTGGGTATGTTTTCATTTTCATTTGGTTCTAAAATTTTTTATTTCCTTGTTGATTTATACATTGACTTGTTGTCTGTTAAAGGTGAGTTTTCATTTCCCATGAGTTTGTATACTTTTTGCTGTTGCTGTTGTTGGTTATTCAGCTTTTATATAGGATACATGTTGTTAATTCAATTTTCTTAAACCTCTGGAGATTTGCTTTGTGTCAAGTATGTGGTCAACCTTGGAGAAAGTTCTATGAGATGTTGAGAAGAAAATACATTCTTTTGTGTTCAGGTAGAACTTTCTGTAAATAGTCTGTTAGATAATCTGATTTATTTAACTCCAGTGTTTGTCTGTTTCTCTTTTGTATGGATGACATGTCCATTTTATAAACGGAAGTATTCAAATCTCCCACTAACACTGTAGTAGTATTTCTTAAAGTGTTTGAAGGATCAAAACATTTGCATAAAGGTGAGGCAGATAAAAAAATTGCATTCCTTGTCTTAAACACCAGTTGTCTTAATGTGTTTGGTAGAAAAATTAATATCCAATGTTTCTTATATTCAATAAAACAAATTCATATTTGTGCACATGGAATAATCTAGACTTCACTATTATTTAGGTCACTGTTTTAAATCAGTTGCCTTGGAATTGAAGCGGGCTTTGTAGGGGGCAGAAGCTCCTGAGACTAAAGAGAAGAACAAAATGTTATGTGTCTGAAACAGCAGAAAAAAAAAAGCTTCCTTGAGGCCTTCTGCAGCTTTATAAAAGGAGTAAACAATGGCTTAGGGGAGGAGCCTGAGCTACTGAGAAAGATGTTTGGCTCTGGAGCCTCCTAGAAGTTATGCAAAGAGCCACAGGGATGTAGTTTTTCTTAGTCCTCCTCTGCACTGAGTAGAGTTTTTATGATTCAGTGGCCTTTGAGTCATCCCTGCTTATGAAAATAACCCTCACCCACACTGTTAGCAACCCCAATAAAAAATCCGCTTCATCAAGTTGGGCATTGTAGGTGTGTGTGTGTCTTAAGTTTCCCTAAGTAAAGCTTCTCACACAACAATCATGAACAAGGCTCAATAAATAAAAAGGCTGAAATCATATGACGTATGCTATCTGAGAAGAACTGAAACTAGCAGTATCTGAAGGGAATTTGGGAAATTCCCAAGTACATGGTAATGGAACAGCACAGTTTATCACTTTAAAAGAAAATTGAAACAGAATCTCATGTAGCCCAGACTGGCTTAGAACTAGCTTTGTAGCTGAGGATGACTTTGATTTCCTGATGAGGAGTTCAAAACTAGCTTTGGCTACATGAAAGCCAGTTTCTTTTTTTATTGCTAGTTTTTTATTTGTGTGTGTGTGTGTGTGTGTGTGTGTGTGTGTGTGTGTGTGTGTTCCAGTGTGTATATACATACATACCTATGTAAAAATATAATAATGAAAACCATTGTCTGAGTCAGAGTCACATTATGTAACACTGGCTGCCCCTGAATAGATAGCCCAGGCTGTTCTTAAAATTGTGACAATTCTGCCTCAGCAAATGCTTTTATTAAACCATGTGTTGCCACAGCTAGTAAACCCAATATTTTCTATATTATTTTTTTAAACTAAAATAAATGAACAAAATAAAAATAAAAATCAACAAAAGTATTAAAATGCTATATCAAAATATGTGGAACTGGGTATATAGCTCAATTGGTAGAATGCTTGTCTCGCATGTATTAGGCTCTCAATAGTGCATAAACAAGTAGAGGTCCGTATCAGTAATTCCGGCCCTTGGAAGATGGAGATAGGAGGACCAGAAGTTCAAAGTTATCCTCTGGCACATTGCTGGGCTATATAAGACTCTGTTTCAATCTTCCTTCCCTGTAACTACTCAACCCAACTCAACAAACAAAGCACCAAACAAAAATGAAAACATAAGCACAACAAAACCAGATTGCACACTGAATTTTTGTTTTAAAACCTTACCTACTTTCTATCTATAAATGATATATATGCTATTCCTAAAAGAAGACAAGTTAACAGTGAATAATAGATGATATGCCAATAGTAAAGAGACCCAGAGTTGTTATGTTAATATCAGAAAATAGAGACTTCATAACATGAACAAAGGGCCAAAGGGGCATGTTTTACAGTGAAATGTGTAAATAGAAATAGCAAGATACAAGATACAACAATTTTAAATGAGTGTACAAACCTACAACAGAACATACGTTAACCAAAACAAAATAGAAAAGAAGGTAGATGTAACTAAGAATAATAGAAAATACTTCCCTCTCAACAGCAGATACAATAACTATATAGAAGATTATCTAAGGTATAAAAGCCTTGTACAGCATCATTTCCAAATCTACCTGACATTTATAGACTGCTCCATCCTCTGAGTGCGGAAGGAACATCCTCTTCCAAGTACATATAGAACATTGTGATGATTAACCTTGATTCCTGGCTTTATTAGATTGAGGAGAGATTAGTAGGACATTTCCAGTGCTAGTTAACACGGAGAAAAGCTCTGCCTAAATATGAGCTACAAGTCCAGACCAAACAAGAAAGGCAATGAGTAAGGCATCTACTCTCTCTGCTTTTTTGGTTTCCTTGGAGTGAAGAATCTTTGCAAAATGATCTATGATATGCACTCTGACTAGGATGTGGGCCTCACTAGTATTAGAATTTTATGAGAACATCTGTTATGATAATGAGCTGAGGTTATGTTGGTGTAATCACTACTTGGTTCATATTTGTCACTGGAAAGTAGATAATCCTTTTGTTACTTGCAACAATTAAAATTAATTTTCCCCATCACCTTTATAATATGTTCTCATTATAGGAAAATTTGGAGGTTATGGAAAGGCACAGTTCAGAAAAAAATCACTGAGACATTTCATCTGAAGATATATAAGCTGTCATTTAAAAAATTACACACACACACACACACACACACACACACACACACACACACACACACACACACATTTTGAAACAGAGTCTTTCTTTGTAGCCCTGGCTCTGTCTGGAATTGACTTCAGAGATTAAAGTTGTGCATCTCCATGCCTGGCTATATTTTATCTTGAAGTGTGTGTGTGTGTACTTGCATTAGATCCCAGAAACAATGTTAAAGACATGGTGAGTAATGACTGTAATCGAGATGGGCAAGCAAAGACAATTGGATCTCTGAGGCTCACTAACCAGCCAGCTTACTCAGGGATCTCCATGCTGAGCCACCCTGAATGAGAAAGCAAGATGCTGTGGAACAAACAGTGCCTGAGGTTGTTCTCTGGCTTCTTCATGGACAATAGTGTACACATGTGTACCCACAGGAACATGCACTCACAGGTATAAACCCTTACATACAAAGCTGTTTAGTGTCAAGAAACCACCACTAAGGGCTAGTTCAAAAAATAACCGAGAGGCTTAGTGTGTAGCTCAGCAATATTCACTGGCTAAGAATGTCTATTTCAGGCTCTGGGTCCAAAGGGAGGTTGATAAATACAAAATAAGTGGAAGTCAGTACCAACTATGTCTATGTTAAAATTTTCAATTCAAACTGAGTATGTTGGTGCACACCTGTGCTCCGCACAGTGAGATAGTGGCTGATGGTGGGAGGTAGAGGTAAGAGGACAGGTGAAAGTTTGAAGGCAGATTGAGCTATAGAATAAAACCCTGTTTAAAAAAATAAAGAGCCCAAAGGACACAGAATGGTGCCAAATGAAATGCCTGTAATCCCACTGCTCTTGGGTCTCAGGTAAGAGGACCAGAAAGAGTTCAAGATCACCCTTTGCCCTGTTTTAGTTTCTTTTCCTCTTGATGTACTAAAAAAACCCAAAAAACCAAAAAAACCAAAAAAACAAAAAAAACAAAAAACAAAAAAACCCTGACAAAAGCAACTTAAGGAAGAAAGAGTTTATTTGGTTCATAATTCCAGGTTATAGTTCATCAATGATGGGAGGCAAGGTCGAAAGAATTTGAAGCATCTGGCTATATCATATCTACAGTCAGGAGTAGAGGAAAATGGATTAATGTATGCACGCCAGTGTGTTACAATGAGGTTTTTGGCCTGGCTGCCAGAGGTCCCAGAGCGCTTAGCCGCCCGCCGCTGCTTAGGTCCCAAAATGACTTAGACACTTATGTTAAGTTCATGCTGTTGGCCTATGGCTTAGGCACATGGCTAGCTTGCTCTTTCATTTTAACTCAACCCATTTTCATTAATCTTTCTTGTCACATGACCCATGGCTCACCTGTGTTCCTTAAAAACCTCATTGTAACACCAGTGCTCAGCTCTCTTATATTACAGGCTAATTTTATTAAATGTATATCACCACACTCAGCTCCATTTCTTTCTTTATTCTTACATAGTGCATGATCCCTAGCCTTGGAAAATGTGCCACCACAGTGGGCAAGTCTTCCCACCTTAATTATCAAAATCAAGATAACTCCCTACAGCTATCATTAGAGACCATTCTGTGAGGTGATTCTAGATTGTGTCAAAGTGACAATTAAAATTAATCTTCACAGCTACATAGTGAGTTTGAGGCCAGTCTGGGTTATGCAAAACTATGTCTCAAAAACAAAACAAACTCGTCTCAGGAGGTGGTGGTGCACACTTTTAATCCCAGCACTCGGGAGGTAAAGGCAGATAGATCTCTATGAGTTCCAGGCCAGCCTGGCCTACAGAGTGAGTTTCAGGAGAACCAAGGCTATATAGTGAAACCCTATCTTGAAAATCCAAAATCTCAAAAAACCCCCAAACCAAACTAAAACCAACCAACCAAACAAAACAAGAAACAAACAAAAAATTAATTCAGATGAAAATAATAGACTATTTACTGTTTTTTCCATAGTTGTGTCTGTTAGATAGCATATTTATTGTGATGAAATGTATATTTCAGCTTAACTCCATTTCCTAATGAGGAAGAACATGACTCCTGTAAATTGTGTCTAAGTGATGTTTGACTTATTAAACACAAAAAGAGAAAATTGTTAAACAACAGGTTGATAGTGGTACTGGATCTTTGAACATTTAAAAATTATTTGAAATATTATACATTTCTGTTTATCAAAAAATTATGCTAGAGGTGGGAGAGATATTTTAGTGGTTAGGAGCACTTGCTGTTCTCAGAACCTACATCAGGCAGTTCACAGCTGCTCGTAACTCCAGTTCCAGGGGGATCCAACCTCTCTCTTCTGGAATGTGAGAAGTTGTGCACATACATATATCCAGGCACTCAAACACACATGCAAAATAAATATTTCAAAAGTTATACTAGTCAGCTGAGTGTAGTGGTGCAGACCTTTAATTCCACACTTGAGAGGAAGAGGCAGATGGATTTCTGTGAGTTTGAGGACAGCCTGATCTAAATAGTGAGTTCCAGGACAGCCAGGGCTACACAATGAAACTGTGATTCAAAAGTCGAGCAAAAATTACTCTATTCTGATTATCAGGTTGCATTATTTGAAAAGAGGCTCTCTGTTGCCATTCTATTACAAAACTGCAATCCTGCCATGGAAGCATGACTGAAGCTGTTGCATATTTCACAAAAAAATAAACAGAAGAAACAAAATAAATAGAATGAACATGTGTTGCAGAATAAATGTGGGCACAAAATTGGAAACTGCTAATTTAGAAAACTGATTTGTGATTTGCAGAAATTATGAATGAAGATTGAAATGAGGAGAAAAAGGATTTAGATAGGTTGGCTTGTGAGCTATACCCCCAATCACATCAGATTGAAGTAATGGCTGATCTGTGTGCAACTATTGCAAGTTTGTTCATTATCAAAAGAACTGTATGCAAATGTCTGGCTGATCATATACATAAAAGTATTTGTAAGTATCCCTAAGTGTGACTGGGCATGTCTGTCTTCTAAGCACTTGGTAAGCAGCAAGGTCATTGCAAGTTTGAGGCCTCTCTAGTATATTCAGTGAATTGCAGCCTAAGACTGCATAGTGAGACCCCTTTTCACTCCCTTCTCTGCAAAGGTAAAAATGCACATATGTATCAGCATGTTGGCAAAGTGAATACTATACAATCACTTCACATACAGGAGAGAAAAAGAGGGCATTATAATATAAAGGAAGGAAAATATTTATAACATTTTGGTTGAATGTGCAATGTGTGCTTTGGTTTTCTCACCCAGAAAATGTTAGGTTTGCCTACTTTGGAGGGTGCAAGCATTGCATGAGATAAATCAAATAAAGAATGTGTAATAGTGGTCGACATATAGTAAATTCTCAATAAACGTAAATGGGATGTTACTGTTTGATCAATTAGATGAAGGTAAAGAGGATGGACCAAAAGAACGTTTTCTGGATAAAGTCAAGATACATTCCCTGATACTTTGAGGTCAGCTGGGAATGAATTGGACCCTCTATGAAAAGGTGGAGGGGATCAAATGACGTCGACCGCCTTAGCAACAGGCCCCCAAAGAAGGTGAATATCCGTAGCCAATAAGACACTGAGCTCTGGCAGGGGTAGCCAATAGATGACGGAAAGAGGAAGAGGGAGGACGCGCCAATTCTCCTGCCCTAGCCTCGGCCCAACAAAATGGCGTCGTCGTCGGCGTCGCTTTGTTTCCGCGGCTCCTGCGGTGGCTGCAGCGATAGCGGCCTTTGAGCTGTGCGGAGGATCCAGCACCGGCTGCGGTGACTACTAAGATTCCAGTACTTTTCATTCGGGATCGGGCGCTGGGGAACGAGGAACGGTACCCAAGGGTTGCCGAAGCCAAGCAGGCGTCCGAGCCAAAAACATGACCGCTGAGCCCAAGAGGTAAAACGCAAGCCCTTGTCACGGGCCCCGGCGTTCTGCTCCCGGGAGCCTTCCACTCGAGTGGGGTGTTTGCAAAGACGTGCGCTAGGCGCCCTAGGCCCGCGCGCGGCTTCGCGGTCAGCGGCATCGTTTTCCCTCTAGGTGAGCTGGGCTGGGGGAGTGTGGTGGGGAGCCCCAATCGGGGCTAGGGGTGTGTGTCGGGGGTGGCCTGCGGCGCGCGTTGCCTTCTCCACCTCCTGCCGCCTCGGGGTCGGGAGCCTCTGCTAGGCTCACGCCTCCGTGCCTGCAGCGTTGAGGCTGGGGACTTGCGGGCGCTGGGCTCTTGTGGTCATTCTTCCTAATCTTTGGGCCTAGCGACTGCGCGGGGAAGGAGGGGGAGGGGGGGAGGGGGAGGGGCGGCGGGAGGAAGTGAGAGCCTGGGACGAGCTTGCTCAAAGGGCCTTCGCCACGGGAGACCCTTGGCTCCCCACTGCTCTGGGAGAAGAGCTTTCGAGGTTGGAGGGCAAGGATTGTGTCTCCAAAGGTATTTAGCTTCTTTCTCATTCCAGATCTTGGAGGTTATCCTGGGATTTTTTTTCTCCCCCTCCCGGGCGGCGCGGGAGGGAGGAAGGGAGGGGGGCCCGGCTAATGCTTTTGCTTTCTGAGAACCTGGGCATACTACTTTTGGTGAAGTCCGGTTTTTAGTGGGACATCAGTTGTTTTCCCCGTGTTTGGGGCATAATTCAGGAAGTAGTTAGATCATGTTTTTATTTATTTGTTCCACGAGGGATGGGAGCCGGTTAATGGAGATTCATAAGAAGTAAGATTTATTGCAAAGGTAGCTGTGCCCGGCAGGCCATATCTTAACCAATCAGACATTAATTAGATTGAGGCCGTTTTTCAGGCTTTTCCGATTTGCTTTTGGACAGTTTTGAGTAGTTAATCTGAAATGTATACCTCTTATATGCAGATACTTTGCTTTGTGGGCAGTTTGATATTTGACTTTTAATCTTAAGAGTGAATTAGGTGATTTTTATATTCAGATGAGATGCGTGCTTTGGTGCCTAGTGGCAAGATGAAATTACAGGTAGCGCGGTTCATAATTGCATTTGTAGTTGGGAAAATGTGCCTTTGAGTTACTACTAGGACAGCATGTTTTTAGAGTACTTTAGATTGCAGAAGTTGAGAACGAGCCTATCTGCCTATTTTCTACATTAACAAACAGTACATAGATGCTCTTTTTACTTAGGGGGAAATATACTTTAATTCTTAAAATATAGGCCTTTAGTTGTGCCTTTATGAATTTGTGTTAATTGACTCGATTAAAAAAATCTATGGGATATTGGGAATTATTGACAGGTTATTACCAGGCATTTATGGTTATTTCTTTAAACGGTGTACGTTATAGTTCTTTATGACTTCTAGATTTTAGTTTCTTGTTTAGTTGTCTGTATTTAAAACCATGGATTTGAAGCCAGCCTGACTCAAAACTAAACATTTCCGGAACAGAAAGCATAGGTGTTGCCTGTAGCCCCCACAGATCAAGAGGCTGAGGCAGAACAAACTTGCATCTTCAAATCTAGGCTGGTCAACACCCTAAGACTATATCAAAAGGAAAAAAAAAATGTAGGTTATACTTGGATTTTCTTTCTTCTTTTTTTTGAGACAGGATCTCATGTAAAGCAAACTGACTTTGAACTATGTAGTGAAAGATGATCATAAACTTCCCAGAGCTGGCATTACATGTCATCGACCTCGATTTTGCTGGGCTGGGGGATTTTCCTGTGCATGCTAAATAAGCATGCTACCAACTGAGCTATCATCATGCTACTTTTCCTTTTTGCAGGACTGGGGATTGAATCTAGAGCCTTGTGCATGGTAACTTACTGCTCTCCTACTGAATTGCACTCTTTGTGCATTTTATTTTGAAACAGTTTCACTATATTGACCAAGCTGGTCTTTTATGTCTGTCTCTGTTTTTAAAGTATCTGAGACTACTACAAAGTATCTGACACAACCACCTCAGGAAGCTTCTCTCTCTCTCTATTTAGGTTGAAGAAATTTTTCATATTACTTTATGCTGGGGCTTTATTTATTTTTACTTGTCTTTTTTTTAGATCCTGGTGATGTTAATAATCATAACTAAAATGAAATACTTGTTTTTGCATAGTTAGCAAATTTTAAAATTACATAAATTTAGTGTGTGTGAGATCTACAGGGGTTATAGTGTTCTTCCCTTCCATGTGGATGCAGAGGATAGAACATAGGTCCTCAGTCTCGGCAGCAAATATCTTCATCCACTGAGCCATCTTGGCAGGCCACAGTATATTTTTATTTTGAAGGTGTAGTTGATATTTTATTTTTATTTATGTGTTTGTATGTGAATACATATATATATGTATTCTTATTTAGTTGTCTATTTAAAACCATAGTTTTAAATACGTATATATTTACGTGTGTGTGTGGGGGGGGCTGGAGGAGGCCTGTTTTACTCACTGCTTTATTACTGTGAAGACTCACCATGACCTTGGCAACTCTGATTTAAACAGTTGATTGTTGACTGCAACACACTTTCTCTTGGGCTGCTTCCACTTCCTGTTAGCAGTTCTCCTCAGCAGGTATCCCAGGCATCTCAGAATGTCTCTGGGGTCCCTGGGGTCTCCGAGGTAATCCAGGCCTTCACCCTCACAGTTCACACAATGGCCTCTCTAGGCCTCCATGCGGGGCCAGCCCTGACACATACATGGCTTCCCATCGTTGTGGAGGGAGATTCTATAACCTCTTTCTTCTATCCTTGACTCTAAAGCCAGAGCCATGTGGCCAAAGCTGCCAAGTCCTGCTGTTTGCTGAGGCTAGAACAGATCCTTTCCTTTAATTACATTTTCATCAGCTTTCTGTTTCTGTTGGTTTCCTTCTCTGTTTTTCTTGAATTCCTTTTCACAATTTGGAAACTTCTGTGGGTGGGGTCTTGCCTTGAGGTCACCACTCACTTTATTCCATTTAGCATCAGGATTTTCCTTAAACTCATCTTCTTGTGCACTGAATTTTGGTCCATTACACTTCCTGGTACCCCTTTTCTCCTCAAACTATGCGTTTTGTATTTCTTTTTGTACAGCTTGCTCCTTCACATTATAGATACATCTAAGAGTCTTAATAACCACACTAGTTCAATATAGCTAATACTGTCTTGAAATATCTTCTGCCAATGGCATTAATCTAAAACTCTTCAGTTTATCTTCAGGTGATAACCACATTTTTTGCCAAAACTTCACAAGAATGGTCCCTAAGTCACTAATTCCTCTCTTATGGAACTTCTTGAGCTCTCACAGTTCAGATTTCTCTCTGCATTGTCTTCTAAGCTACGAATGGCTCACTAAGTCCTTCTTAAAAGCATCCAACAATGTTTTAGTCCAAAGTCTTGCATATTCCTTCAACAAACTGCGCAATCAGGCCTGTTAGAGCAAAACCTTGGTCCCTGGTACTCACTTTTTCTTTATAAAATTTATTAATTTTTATTTCATGTTAATTGGTGTTTTGCTGATGTCTACCTGTGTGGGATTATCTGTCGGCGATCCTTTGGAACTGGAGTTCTAGTTGTAAACTGCCATGTGGCTGCTAGAAATCGAATCCGGGTCCTCCGGATGAGCAGCTAGTGCCAATACGTTTCTGTTGCTGTGAAGAGACACTATGACTACAGCAACACTTTAATTGAGGGCTTGTTTACAGTTTCAGAGGGTTAGTGCATTATTATGGTGGGGAGCAGGTCAGTGCTCACGGGTGTTAGAGCAGTAGAGACCAGACCTGTAGAGCTGGAGGGAAGGAGAGAGGGGGGAGGAGGGAGAGGGGCCTCAGGGTGTTAGAGCTGTAGAGATTAGACCTGTAGAGCCGGAGGGAAGGAGAGAGGGGGGAAGGGGAGGGAGAGGGGCCTCAGGGTGTTAAAGCAGTAGAGCTGGAGGGAAGGAGAGAGGGGCCTCGAGGTGTTAGAGCAGTAGAGACTAGACCTGTAGAGACAGAAGGGAGAGGGAGGGCAGACAGTCACTGGGCATGGGAGGGTTTTTCAGACCTCAGGCCAGGCTACACCTCTTCCTCTTCCTTCACTTCCTGATGACTGAACATTCACATGTAGGATCATTCTTACTCAAGCACAAGACCAGAAAAGAGGGTATTACTGGGTCCCTTGAAGCTGGAGTTAACAGGCAGTTGTGAACCACCTGACAATGGGTGCCAGGAACCAAACTTTGGTTTTCTAAAGGAGCTCTTAATTGCTGAAGTATACAAGACCCAGTTTATATAGTTGAGATTAATTTTCAGAATACTACTTTATCTTCCCCGTTTTGCTGGTGAGGGAATGGAGACAGAGCTTGATTGAAGTTTTACAGCTTGTAATTGGTGAAGCTGGGATTCTACCCAGTCCACTTGTGGACTCAACTTGTGTTCTGTTCTTTTTTTATTTTTCGGTTGAGACAAGGTCTCAGTATGTGGACCATGATAGTCTTGAACTTG
This sequence comes from Phyllotis vaccarum, assembly GCA_033318265.1. Lineage (NCBI taxonomy): Eukaryota > Metazoa > Chordata > Mammalia > Rodentia > Cricetidae > Phyllotis > Phyllotis vaccarum. The sequence goes on from JARWLC010000013.1 coordinate 55,085,520, forward strand.
GTTGGTAGTCTAGGCTGACTGTTATTAGTGACTAGTCTTCTACTTCAGCCTTCCAAGTGCTGGGATTATAAGTATGGCCACTACTCTTGACTTCAGGGATTGAGTTCCTTTAGTTTTTCACTAAAAATTGGGTTTGTGGCTGGTTGGTAGTGATACACACCTTTAGTTCCAGTACTCTGGAGGCAGAGGCAGGTAGATCTCTTGAGTTCAAGACCAGCCTAGTCTACAGAGTAAGTTCTAGGACAGCCAAGGCTACACAGAGAAACCCTGTCCTTAAAAAAAAGGAAGAAAGAAAAAAAGCCCTCCTCAAACAAAAAGCCATACATTTAAAGATAGGGTGTTAATAAAAATGTACTTCCCTGGTTATTGCTATGGAAGAATTCCATGGGGGTACTAAGAAGTGTCTCGAACTGAAGTGTCACTAACCTCCCTAGTCATAATAGTCACAGTTAGAGATAAAACAAACAGGTAGTGCTTGAGACCATGGCCACAATTCCAAATCAGCCTATCTCAATCCCAGTTTCTCCATTGCTCCACCCTTCCAGGCTTGATTATCTTTTAATGTGAAACAGATTATATGGGCAGCTGTACTTTATCATTAATTTGATTTTTTGTATAGTAATTCCAGATGTTTTTCTTCATCAGAACTTTCTTAGGTAGGAGAAAAGCTTAGTTCTATTGTTTTACTTATGCTTACAGAAATGTTTTAGGGCTCTGATAGAAAAATGCCCAAAAGGCAAGAGCCAGAGGAAGGAAAACTGATGACCTGGCTAAATCATACACTAAATAATCAATGGCTCAGATTCTAAGAGCTTTTAAATTTATTTATTTTTTTAAGACAGGCTCTCTTCAGCTTACCCAAGCTTGCGGGAGCTGTCAGACTCTAGACTAGCTACTAGGGAGCCTGCATATGGGTGATAGTTGTATTAGCTTGGTTGGTTCGTGGGGCCCCAGCAGTGGGATCAGGATCTGTCTGTCCCTGGTGCATGTGCTGGCTTTTTTAGAACCTATTCCCTATGGTGGGATACCTTGCTCAGCTTTGATGAAGGGGGAGGGCTTGGTCCTGCCTCAATTTGATATGGCATACATTGTTGATTCCCTTGTGAATGGATAAGGGGGTGGGGAGAGGGAACCAGCAGAGAGGGGGGAAGGGAACTGTGGTTGGTATGTAAAAATAAATAAGAAAATTAATCAAAAAAGAAAAGAAACAGACTTTCTCACTACAGCTCTTGCTGGTATGGAACTTTAGACCAGATGGGCCCTAAATTCACAGAGGTCCCTCCCAAGTGCTGGCCAGTTTTTTTTAAAAAACTTTTTTGTTTTAACATGGAGTCTCACTGTGTAGCACAGGCTGTCCCCAAGCTCTCCACCCTTTTACCCCAGCTTCTAGAATAGTTGAAATTACAGATTCCTCACTTTGGGCTTTTAGTTTCTTAATTTTTTTTTTCAAGACAGGATTTCTCTATGTAGCAGGCCTGGCTGTCCAGGCTGACCTTGAACTCACAGAGACACTCCTGCTTTTGCTTCCTGAATGCTGGGATTAAAGGCTTGCACCACCATTGCCCAGAAGCTATTTTATTTTAAAACATGAGATTGTTTCAATTTTCGGCATTGTGGGAAAATGCACATCTGATCAACTAATAAACGTATATATTGGAGTTGAGATCTTGGTATTGAGAGACTTGATGGTACAGAGATTTGATAGAACTTGCCATTCTAAACATTATGTCTACTGATTATTTGAAATGCAGACAGCTGATAATGTGTTTAACTCCACTCATGCTAGGCAAGTACTCTACCACTGAGTTACATCCCTAGCTGTTACTGCTTGACTTGAAGGGAAAACTCTTAACAGTTATATACAAAAAAGTTAAAAATTTTCCTTGGTTTTACAAAGATAAACACTAAATCTGTCTGGTCAAACAAGGTATGCAAAAACTTTCATGTTGTTGGGTTCATCTGTTAAAACAAAGTGAGCGAAGTAACTTACTGGAATATAAAGATAAGAGCTGAGTGAGCATGCCACTAATGGAGAAAGAGGATTGTGAAATTTTACTTTAAGGTATATCACATTTGTTTACATTGTGAAACATTTGCTTTAATGTTGCAAAGAGACCCTACATTCTTTTATGTTGCATTTAACTCTGTGAAGCTGTGTTACTTTGTCTAAAACACCTGCTGGCCTAATAAAGAGTTGAACCACCAACTGGGAGGCAGGAGAAATGATAGGTGGGGCTGGCAGGCAGATAGAATAAACAGAAAAAGAAATCTGAGGGGAGAAGGAGAAAGAGCAAGGAGAGGAGGATGCAGGGGTCCAGCCACACAACCAGCCACTGAGTAAGAGTGAAAGTAAGATTTACAGAAGAAAAGGAAAAGACCCAGAGGCAAAAGGTAGATGGGATAATTTAAGTTAAGAAAAGCTGGCTAGAAACAAGCCAAGCTAAGGCCAGGCATTTATAAGTAAGAATAAGCCTCCATTTGTGACTTATTTGGGAGCTGGGTGGTAGATCCCAGAAGAGCAAAGAGTTAACAGCAAGATAAAAAACCAACAACAGGATTTTTCCCAGATTCAATACCTCCCCCTAGAACATTTCCATTTGATGTCAACCAAAAAACTTAACATTGACAGTTTAGTTTGAAAAGAAAAAAAAGCACAATATGCTTGTGCATATATATACCATTACTTTATGTACAGAAAATGACTGGGGGAGGGGAATGAAAGAATAAAGAAAACTCTGCTGTCCAAATGTGGTGGGACCAAATTTATTTTGACTTTTTATTGGAGAATATATTGTCGGTCTATAACAAAATCCTGGAGTAAAGTAGAAGTCCTCTTTAGAGGAGACAGCCTTTGTTTGTTGGAATGCTCAATCCTGTTTGGCCTCCATTTCCAACTGTGCAGGTGTGTCTGTTTCATTGGTTGATTGTCTGTCAGACCAGAGAATGACCTGCCTGCCTCATTACCAGACCCGGTGTTTGTAACAGGCTTTCATTAGTTTACCAAAGGGGTGTAGGCCCCAGTCTTTCAGTGCACCACAGAACCACCGTGCCCCAGAGCAGCCTCCGTTAATACGATCATTGTTCTCAGTCTTGACTCCTGTCACGGTGAGAGCCGCCTCACAAAAGAGGCCTGGGTCCACACTGGAATAACAAACACAAAAGCAGGGCAGCAGTGGCAGGGGGTGGCAGCAGTGGCAGGGGGTGGCAGCAGTGGCAGGGGGTGGCAGCAGTGGGCAACAAGAAGAAGATTTTGCTTTTATTTTATATTATTACTTTTAAATGATGTGTATTTATGTGTATGAGAGTGGGTATTTATTTGCTCATGAGTGTGGTGCCTCCGTAGGCCAGCTGTTGAATCTCCCTGGAACTGGAGTTCCAAGTGACAGAACCACCTGATGTTGGTGCTGCGGTTTGAACTCAGATCTTCTGGAAGAGCGATGTATGATGCTCCATCTCTCTACCCCTAAATTCCCATTTTTAGACAAAGTCTCACTGTGTAATCCTGGCTGGCTAGGAACTTGTTGTGTAGACCAGGCTGGGTTCAAACTCACAAATCTGCTTGTCTCTGTCTTCCAAGTGCTGGGATTAAAGGCATGTGGCACCATACTTGCTAATCTAGAAATAGAAATTGATTTGAGAGATGTTTGTTAATGTCTTAGAAAGTGTCTGCTAAGGTGATAGTTATCAAGGAATTGGATAGTAACCCAATATTTTAACACACTGAGTGAGACCAGACCTAAAAATGAAAAAGTAAAAAGAGGGCAGTAAAGAAAGGGTGAAGCTCCTTTCATGGTGTAAGTGAAGAGGCTCTGGGGGTTCAGTGCCTAGTACTGCAAAAAATTGTGACATTATTTTATTCAGACATATAGTCTAGGCTGACATCAGACTCCTTGTACTCACTTCCTAAGTGCTGTCATTATAGGAATTTTTTGGTTTTGTTTTTGAGACAAGGGTTTCACTATGTAGCCTTGGCCATCCTGGAACTCATTCTGTAGACTTTCAGGCTTCAAACTCACAGAGATCTGCCTGACTGTGCCTCTTCCAGTTCTAAGATTAAATAAAGGCAGGTACCACCACTGGCCAATTATAGGCATTTCACCACACCAGCTTCAACCTCAGTTTTGATCAGGCTAGGTTTTGGCAACCTTTGATGTAGTTGGTCATTGAGTTATCAGTTATATATTGTAAGTGCAGTACATACATAAAAGAGTATTTCTGCCTGTGGTGAGGTGGTGCATACCTGTCAGTAATCCCAGTTACTTCAAGGCTGAGACAGGAGGATTATGAGTTCTAGGCAATCGTGTGCAACATGGTTAAGAATCTGATTAAAAAGCAAAACCAAAGAATATTCCTGAATGGATGTAGGCATGTGAAGTAATATTTTTTTTTGAGACATGGTATGAATGTGTAGCCTTTGCTAGCTTTGACACTACTGTGCAGTACAGGTTGGCCTCCAGTTTGTGACAGCCCTGCTCATTCTCACAAATGGTAGGATCTTAGGCTTTTGCCACTCTGTTCAGTGTAGTAACAATAATACTTAGTAAAATATTTGGGATCTTTGTTAATGTTAAGATTGTAAAGAGTTCCTAAGTCTTAATAGTTTGAGGACTGCTGTGAACTTATCCAAGCCTGAATTTTCTAGTCACGTAGCTACATCTTTTTTATGATTGTATGAGCTCATATAGATAAATTTTCATTTCCAAGTCTATGCTTTGTTATTAGCAGAATGCATTTGTAATAGATGTTTCAATTTTAGAAATGTTTCTGCTTCCTAAGATTTGCTTCCTAAGATTTGCTTTGCTTTGCTTTTGAAGGTGTAGGAAGAAGGATAATGATAAGGGTAAGTTTGTTTATTCAGTGTACCTGCATCTTGTTTGCTCTGAAGCTGAGATTGTATACAGATATTTTGTTGCTGGTCGTTTTTGTTCTGAAGCTGAGATTGTATACAGATATTTTGTTGCTGGTCGTTTTTGTTCTGAAACTGAGATTGTATACAGATATTTTGTTGCTGATGTGCTATGTATCACATATATGTGCCAACATTTACTGCGAAGAGTAACTATTTTGCTAGAAGGTTGCTAATTTTGGCTCGAGATTTTGTTTTGCTTTATATCTAGTGCATTTTTGTCCTTTTGTGTGGCTGAAATAACACCTCTGAAAAGACCTTTATTACCCTAGCCAGTTCTTTTTTCCTGGAAGACTCTTGCCCTGGAAAAGATTGTTTGAGATTTGACTTGTAGCTACTATTTTCACATCCTACCTCTGAGGAGTCTCTCAGTTTTGGCTTAAAATTGCTATTCCTGCTCCTGGTATCTGTAGCCCAACTATCTCTTGTTTGTCATAATTTTTGTTTAGGGTATTGTTGGTATGTCAGTAGTGTTGGTATATCAATAGCCTGCACTGTGTTTTCGGAGAATACTTTACCAGTTAATTTAATACTTGAGTGTCAGTGAGGAGCAAGGCTGTATGTGTGCAAAGGGTAATAAAAAACTCTGTTTTCTTTCCATCTCTCCATTTCCCTGCTCCCCAACCCCTCACCCTCCACCTTCATTCAGCAATCTGGCTGAGCAGTAAAAGTGCTTATCAGAGAGCCAGAGTTTTTTTTTTTCCTGAGACACATGGTGGAAGGAGAGAACTGATTCACAGGACTACAAACATGCATGATGTTGCACATGCAGCACCCAAATAAAACAAAAGACTGGATGCCCTGGTAGGCATTCTTAGGAGAGGGAGAGAGGTGAGTAAGAAAACAGTTCTAAAGTGTCACTAAAAGAGTGACACTACATTTGTTGGCTGTGCTAGGATCAGAAGTGGAGGGAATGCTAACTTTTGAGAGGTCTAGTAAAGTTTTACAGACTAGATGGGATTACCACTGAATTTTATGAGACAGAATCTCATATCTAGGCTTGAATTTGCTAGATAGCAGAGATTGGCTTTTAACTTCTGGTTCCATGGCATGTGTCCCAACTCTACCTTTCTGTTTTGAACATTTTGAATGACATCTAAGATTTGACTGAGGGGGCAGTTTAGGTGGGAAGAAATTAGTCTTATTTTTATACATAGTAGATAAATTAAGACGTGTATACAGAAATTTGGAGCAAGTTAAAACAAAAATGCTGCACAAGGTACAGTGTACAAGTTACTATGGGAGTGGGAAGCTACCCCCTCCTTTTTGGTAGAGCTGTAGACATCTTCAGCATGCTGTCTTACTTAGATTAACACTTCAAGCCCAGGAAGACATTTTATTCCCAGCATCTTCTGCTACTGCCACTGCCACCTCTGCCTATCTCTCCTCTTCTTCCTCTTCCAGGACAGTTTTCCTTTGTAGCCCAGGCTGGCTTCTCATTTGCAATAATCTTGCCTCAGCCCCTGAGTGCGGGGGGTGGGGGTGGGGTGGGGTGGGGTGGGGTGGGGTGGGGGTGGGGGGGTGGGGGGGGTGGGGGGGGTGGGGGGTGTTATAGGTATGCATCACTACAGAAACTTGGTTTGAAGGCATTCTGATGGGGTCTTAAGAAATATAGATGCAGAAGACACTTCAGTCTAGTCCTTAGATGATAGGCACAATTGTGACAAGACTGTGAGAGGATTCCAGATATGAGAAATGGCAGTTTGAGAAACCCCCCCCCCCCCCCAAAAAAAGCCAAACAACTGTATGTTAACGTTTTCATTTTGGTCAACTTAGACTTTGACTTGTGGGAAAGTATTGTTTAAATGTTGTTCAGTCTGTATGTTAGCTTTGTGGCTTGGTGATTTTATAAATGCCCTGTTGTGCCCGGTCAGCTGACACTTAAATTCCACTACACCCTGTGCTTTTGTGAATGGGTCTGATGGTCTTCATTCATAGCTGCTAAAACAGGAAGCCAGGGAAGAGAGAAAGTTAACCTAGTTGCTACTAACTCTCTGAGCTCAAAGGTTTTCACCCTAGTCTTTGAACCTTAACAAGCTTTTGAGTTTTATCAGAATAGAGATTTAGATAAAGAGGTAGCAACAAAGCCACTGTCTGAGGGAACAGAATCCCCTCCCAAAAGTACCAGGCCTCTAGTACTTTAAAGTGCAGCCACTGTGATGAAGGTAAAACAGCATTGATTTTTAAAATTTTGTTTATATTAAATGTGTTTTGAGGCTGGGTTTGGTGGCACTCACCATTAATCTCAGCATCCCAGAGTGAGAAGCATGTGAGTGCCTGTGAGTGCAAGGCCTTCCTGGCCTATACATCAAGTTCCAGGGCAGCCAGACTTGACCCTGTCTCAAAAAACCCCAAACTGAACCAAAATATGCTTTGATTTATTTGATAGGTTCCAAATTTATTTTAGATGCTTGTTTTGAAAACACATCTCTAACTTGCTTTAAATGATTGATACATCAAAGAAAGATGTGAGCATAAGGCAGAATTTATTTAACACTTGGTTTATACAGGATTTCCTCTGCAGAGTCAGAGGTCAACAAGCTACCGATTTGTGGCCCCTCCCCACTTTTTTTTTTGTAAAGTTCTATTGGAACACCCCCAAGCCTGTTTGCTTATGCCACCTGTTTGTATCAACTACATTATGTAGTTGCAGAGGTGAATGGTTGGCCCTTACTGTTCACAAAGTCTAAAGGAAGTGTTCTGGCCTTTTTAGAAAGCATTTGTTGATTCTACACTAGGTAAATGCAGGAAAACCACACCCAGCTGAGCAGAGTTGCATAAAAATACATGCATAAACATGTATTCATGCCAAACATTTATCAGCTACCTCAGTTCACCATGTTAGGAACCACACCTAACTGCATCTGTTAACATTCAGTTTCCATAGCCTCCTTGCTACCATTTCACAATAATTCACAAGTTGTAAATACTTGTTTGAGACAGCCTTACTCTGTAAGCCTGAACCTAACCCTATAAAGCCTGTTCTGGCCTTAAACACACCATGATCTTCTTACATTAACTTCTTCTGAGTGCTAAGATTAAAGGTATGTGCTGCCACACCTGACTTATGAACTGCAATTCATTGGAAGCCCACTCCCACAAGCAAATTGCTGGTCTATTTTCAAGACAGAGTGTCATGTTATGTTTGTGCATTTCTGGATCATGTGTTGCATGACTGTTTAAGCACTGCTGACCATTATAAGTGGTCTTTGAGTCTTTTTAGTTACCATCACCTACTCGGGGGGAAAGGTTCTGGTAGGAGCACTAATCTATGGGTATTAAACATAATTATTCAGGCGACAATTTGATGGGCACATCCTCAGAGATTTGTAAAAGCACAATGGAAACCCCGTGGAGCAGTACTATCCATTTTTTTTCAGTGTATTGTATTTAGAACATTTTCTGGTTCTAAATACAATAGAACCAGAATTGTAAAGTTCTGGCAATAATAATCAGTGATAATATCGGAAATTATTAAACCTGACACTCTGCTTTATAGCCATTAGTTTCCTTGATTTTCACTAAATTCTTAAAATATCTGATGAATCAATTCTTTTTACAGGATAACAATTACAGTAAGACCAGTAATGTAACAAGTGTGTTCATAAAAAGTACTGGTGCCGAGATGGCTCATCAGGTTTAATCCCTGCAATCCATATAATGGTGGATGGTACTCATTGCCAAGCCTGACAACGAGCATTCAATGCTCAAGACCCACATGATAGGAGGAGAGACCCAATATGTATAAGCTGTCCTCTGAACTCCACATGTGTGCCCCCTATATTTGCACCAGAAAAGTAAATAAATAACTATAACAAAAAGTCTGTAATCAAGACCAGGGAGTAACCTCAGTCGATGAAGCATTTGCTGCACAAGATAGAACCAGAGATTCCAGAACCCCCAGTAGGCCCAGTATTCATGTGGTAGTCATAGGACATCTCTGAGGGAAATTAACTACCTAGAGAACTCAGGGTTCAACAAGAGACTCTGAATTAATACTTACAGTAGAGAGAGAGAGAGAGATAAGGCATCTAACATCAACTACAAACATGGGCAAACAAATGCATATGTATAGATCCTCAGGGACACACACACATAAATATATATGCAAAACAAAAGTCACCCGACAAGCAGGGTGTGGTGGTACATGCCTATAATTCCAGAAGTTGGGAGGTTTGAGCTATTAATATACAGCAAATTAGAGGCAAGCCTAGTCCACAAGGCACTCTCTCTTAACAAAACAAAACAAAAAAACTAACAACCAGAGGATGTTTTCTTCAATGATGTAGCCATTACCAATCTGCCTGTGTATCAGTAAAGAATTTCCATCCTACTGTTAGGTGTGGCACAAATCTTTAATCCCAGCACTTGAGAGACAGAAACAGGCAGCACTGTGAGCCAGCCAGGATTACACAGTGAGATCCTGTCTCAAAAGTAAAGTAAAATAAAATAAAATAAAATAAAATAAAATAAAATAAAATAAAATAAAATAAAATAAAATAAAATAAAATAAAATAAAATAAAATGAGCAGACCATGCAAATCTCTTCAGTCAACATCAGACTTCACGGGATTAGAAGCTCAACATGCTGTGCGGGATTAGAAGCTCAACATGCTGTGCGATGGTGGCACATGCCTTTAATCCCAGCACTCAGGAGGCAGAGACAGGTAGATCTGAGTTGGAGGCTAACCTGGTCTACAGTGTGAGTTCTTGGACAGCCAGGAATGCAGAGAAACCCTGCCTCAAACAACAACAACAACAAAAAGGGCACAACACTCAAAAACACCCATCAGGCATGCCTGTAATCCTGACACTCAGCAAACTGGGGAAGGAGAATAAAAAGTCATTCTCTGCTACATACAAGTTCAAGGCCAGCCTTGGCCACGTGAGAACCTGTATCAAAACCAAACCGACCAATCAAACAAACAAGTACTCTAGGTGGTGGCTCAAAATCCCAGCACTGGAAGATGATGAAGAAAGTAGAGTAGACTACAGAGGGAGACCCTGTCTAAATAAATAAGAAATGAACAAAAGAATGAATAGCAGGTTTTTTCCCTTTTTCTCTCATGTGTGGTATTTTGCCTATATGTATGTATGCACACCACACCAGCAATGCTGTAGAAGCCAAAAGAAAGCACAACTGAAGTTACAGACAGTTGTGAGCTGCCATGTGGGTACTAGGAATTGAACCAGGGCCCTTTGGAAGAGCAACCAGTACTCTTAACCTCTGAGCCATCTCTCCAGCCCTGCATACCTGATTTCACAGCGGTTTTCATTACTGACACAAGACCTACGTGAGATTTGGCCTGTTAACATTTTTGGGGGGGGTGTGCTTAGGCCCCCATGAAAATGATTGCTAGGGAAGCTGAGCTCAGATTACCACCTCTTGTCTATAGCAGATAATTGTCACTGAGAGAGGGAGCAAGATTTTTCAGTGGAGTGTATGTAGCCGTTGGTTATAAATAACCCTTCACCTAGCACTCTGTAAGTAACTCGAATGAAACTTACTGGGGAGTGAGGAGAGACAGGGAGAAAGGAGAGGGAGGACTGGAAAGTAGGTTGGAAGATTGAAAGGTATCAATGGAAACTGAATGTGAACGGGGCTGTAATGAAGAGCAAATATGTTAAAAACGTATATGAAAATGTCATAATGTAACTATTTGTGTATCAACATACATTAATACAAAACCGTATTTTGGTTAGTAATTCAGCTCTCTACCTGGAAAATGATTTTGGTTTTATCGAAAAGGATATTTTAGTATTCATCTATGGATAAAATATACTTAAAATGAGTGTTTTAGCTGGGGTTGGTGCCATAGGCCTGTAACCTAAGCTCTTGGTCTTAGAAGGTCAAGAGTTAGTGGAGTTTTTTTTTTTTTTTTTTGTCCACACAAGGTTCTCTGTGTAATAGCTCTGCCTGTCCTGGAACTTGACTTGTAGACCAGGCTGGCTTCAAACTCAGAGATCTGCCTGCCTCTGTCTCCCAAATGCTGGGATTAAAAGCATGTGCCACCACCACCCAGTCGCAATATTTTATGAAATTTCTTTCTGTGTGTGTCTTTTGATTTTGTGTGTATGAGTTATTAGCTTGCATGTATGTATGAGTGTACATACATGTATGTATGTATGTGTGTATGTATGTATGTATGCAGTGTTCATGATGGCCATAGAAGATGTCAGATCTCTTGGAATTGGAAATGGCTGTAAGCTACCATGTATCGGACCTTTTGCAAGAGCAGCTAGAGACAACTTTCTAGCCCCTTTAAAAAAATCTTTCCACCTCAGACAGTGTTTCTCTGTGTTCCTGGCCATCCTGAAACTCATTCTGTATTTATTATTGTGCACATGTGTGCAATGTGTGTATATATGTGTCCCTCTTTCTCTGTGTGTGTGGGTTGGAGCACATCCTACTGTATTCTTAGGGAGGTCAGAGGCCAACTTGGTGGAGTCAGTTTTCTCCTGCTTTTACATGGATTCCAGGAATTGAACCCATTGAGCAGTCTTGACTCTTTTCTGTTATTTTTATGGGTCATTTCAGACTAAATGTATTATATTGGTTGGTTTTGTATGTAAATTTGACACAAGCTAGAGTCATCAGAGGAAGGAGCCTTAGTTGAGGAAATGATTCCAAGAAATCCAGCTGTAAGGCATTTTCTCAATTAGTGATCAGTGGAAGAGGGCCTAGTTCATGATGGGTTCTGCCATCCCTGGGTAGGTGGTCCTGGGTTCTATAAGAGAACAGGCTGAATAGATAATGTGGAGCAAACCAGTAAGCAGACCTCTCTATGGCCTCTGCATCAGCTCCTGCCTCTAGGTCCCTGACCCGTTTGAGTTCCTGTCCTGACTTCTTTTGAGAATGAAGGGCAATGTGGAAACGTTAGCTGAATAAACCCCTTTCTCCCCAGTTTATCTTTTGGTTGGCATCAATAGAAAGCCTGACTAAGACATGCATTCAAGCTGGGCTTGATTTTTTTTTTGAGATAGTTTCTTTGTATAAGAGCTCTAGCTGACCTAGAACTTAGTTTGTAGACCAGGCTGGCCTCAAACTCACAGAGAGCCTGCTTCCGCCTCCTGAGTGCCACAATTAAAGGCACGAGCCGTCACCTTCTGGCTTGGGTTTGAATTTTTGATCTAGTCTCCTTTTATCCTATGCCTCCAGCCTGTGTACTACCACATAGTGTTATGCCTAGATCCAAATTTACTGTTTTTCCTCTGAGGCTAACTCTTACTATGTTGCCCTGCCTAGCTTAGAATTAGCTGTGTGTGTAGAACAGGTTAGCTTTGAATTTTCAGCAGTCCACTTGGTTCTGTCTTCTAAGTGCTGGGATTGCAGATATGTGTCACTCACCTGGCTTCTCACCTTTACTACTGCTTTTCAAAGTTGGGTTCACTCTTTAGAATCCTTGAGTTTCCATGTGAATCTTTGAGTTGACATTTCTATTTCTACAGTAAAGGCAGAAAGGTAGTTTTGATAGTGATTACACTGAATCTGTAATTTGCTTTTTAGAGCCTTGCTCTGTTTGTTTGTAGGGTATTTTTGGGAGGACGTGCTGGTGACAGGGTCTCACTGTAGCCCTGACTGACCTGGAGATTGCTGTAGATCAGGCTGGCCTAGAACTCATAGAAATACACCTGCCTGTTACCTTCCAAGTGCTGGGATTAAAGGTGCATGGCACCATCCCTGGCTGAGTATTGTTAATGAAATATTTTAGTTTGAATGTGGGATATCACTCCATTTATTTACATTTCTTTAATTTCTGTCAGCAATGATTTTAGTTTTCATAATACAGAGTTTGAACCTCTGATTACATTTATTTCTATATTTAATTCTTAAAAATTCTGTTATATTTTGTCTTGGTTTCTATTTCTGTGAAGAGACACCATGATCACAGTAACTCTTATCAAGAAAAACATTGACTTGTGGCTCACTTACAGTTCATAGGTTTAGTCTATTATGTTCATAGTAGGAAGCAAGGCAGCATGCAGGCAGATATAAAGTTGCTGAGAGTTTTTACATCTTGACTTACAGACAACAGAAAGTGGTCTGAGACACTGGGACCTCAAAGACTGCCTCCACAGTGACACACTTCCTTCATCAAAGCCATACAGACTCCAAGAAAGCCACACCTCCTAATAGTGCCACTCCCTTTGAGGACCATTTTCTTTCAAACCAACACACTTATTTTTTTGTATATGGAGGCACATGTGTCATTGCACATGTATGATGAATGGTAAACAGAGGGCAATTTGCAATATTAGTCTTCCAGCATGTGGTGGATGAATATTGGACTCGGGTCCTTAGGTTGGTGACAAATGCCTTTATCTGCTGAGACTTCCGCACTGGCCCTTATATAGTTTCTTTGAAATGGTGATAGCTGTCTGTAGGAACTAGAATTGGAATAGTTTGAAGGGTGACCGGGAAGTGAGGAAAACAGACACAGTATATATAGATTTAATAGATTTTCCACATGCATGTGTAATTCTATCCACTCTGGAGGCTGGGGCAAGAGGATCTGAGTTTAAGGGCAGCTTGTGTCAACTCTCCAGACCTTCTTTTAAAATGCATACATAAACTCACACCCAAGTCTGGCTACTCAAAAGAGTAGCTATGAAGGGAATCTCAGAGAAATAGGGAATATTGGGACTTGGGTAATGTTGGGTGAAGGAAACCCTTTGACTTTCTCAAGTTTACCAATGTCAGTTTGTGGAGTTTGTATTTTATTCTAAGTGCTGCAGAAAGGCTGGCTGTCTAGCTGTTTTTTTTGTGTTTTTTTTTTGTTTTGTTTTGTTTTGGTTTTTTTTTTTTTTTTTTTTTTGCGCCCTTGCAGTGTTAGGGATGGAAGCCTAAGCCTTCTATGACCATCCCAGAAAGCAAAGTCCCTTCTTTCTTTGAATCAGGGACTTATATAGCCCAGCTGGTCTCCACCTTGCTCTGTAGCCACAATTGGCTTTAAGCTCCTCATGCTCCTGCCTTCACCTCTAAAATTATAGGTGTGATTAGCACATGCCTTGCTCCGGAAAGCCCCTTTGGCTGGCCGGTGGTGCACATGCCTTTAATCCTAGCAGAGGCAGAAGCAGGTAAATCTCTGTGAGTTGGAGGCCAGCCTGGTCTACAAAGTGAGTTCCAGGATTGCAAGGAACTCAGAGAAAACCCTGTCTTGGGGGAAAAGCCTCTTTGAAGGAGGTGAAAGAAGGATGTAACTAGGCAAAGAGTGTGGTCAGGGAATCGGAGTTGTAAGAGGTTGTGTGGGAAAATTATATGGAATAGTTGTGTGGGAAAATGGAAAAGCAAAAAATAAAGACTTTGAAGTTGACAGGGAATGAGAGTACCCTTTGAAGCAAAACTTCGTTTAGCCAATAGTAGTAGCTCTCCTTTCTCTATTAGCTCCTCCAAATAATTCTACTCCCAAGGCTATACAAATTGTAAAAGTGCAAAGCATATTTATTGCTTGCTGGAATAGCCTGCTTAAAAATTTCAATTAAAGGAGCTAGAAAGATAGCTAGTAGTTATTCCTGTTTATTACCAGCAGTCACAACCATATTTTGACTCCAATTTTAGGGGAACTGATGCCCTCTTCTGACTATCTACTGTGGGGATATAAAATTGTCAATTGTTAATGGACTGGACATTACTCAATTATTGTTTGTATATATTGTATATAATTATTGTACCTATTGTTTATGGTTTTTCTTATGTTAGCTATCACCTTTTTTAAAATTTGACACAAAACGGGATATGTGGGGATATAATAAAACATTCAGAGATATCAGAGGGATCTATCCACAGTCAGTCTAGGAGGATCAGAGAGTGGTGATTCACACCTTTAATCCCAGCAAGGGGAGTATCCTGGGAGTGGTGACCTATGGCTTTAAACCAACCTGAGTTCAAGGTCATTTTAGTTTACAGAAGGAGTTCCAGGCTCCCAGGGAGGCAATAGTGCGGCCACACCTTAACTGGGTGGGAAGAGAGTATCTAAGGCAAGTATAGAAAGACAGAGGAGGCAGAAGAAGCCAGGAAGAGCGAGGCTGAGGAAGCTGGAAGATGGCTGGGTAAGATCTGACTGTGGTGTTTACTCTCGCTAATATCTCTGAATATTTTATTATATCCCCACAATCTAGGGTACTGGAAACACACATCACGTGTAGAAATACATGCAGGCAAAGCATTCATACACAATCTTAAAAAATCTTTTAAAAATGTTTCATTAAAGCAGCATAAAGAGATTGTTTAGGCTTGAGGGTCAGCAAGTTGGTGGATGCAAAGGTGAAATACTTAAATTTTAGTAGAAAAAAATCTCACTATGAGCATCTGTGTCTAAATGTAACCTGCAATGCAACTGGTGGTCAGTGGTGGTGCACGCCTTTACTCCCAGCACTCATGAAGGCAGAGGCAGGCAGATCTCTGGTCTACAAAGCAAGTTCCAGGACAGCCAGGGGAACATAGAGAAACCCTGTCTCAAAAAAAGTAATCGACAGTGCAATTCAGGCATTAGTCCTCCAGAGTTTTCACCTATCCACCTTCTGAAGATTCAAAAACTGGGGACCAGTGTGATTTTTCTCCCTCTTTCCAGGGACACTGGGACAGCCTGGGGAAGGGAGCTCAGTGCTGGCATCAAAGTCCTTGGTTAAGACCAAACCTAGCTACTCACTGAAGACCCAATGAGATACTTCCTATTATTACTATTGTTGAGGTTTTTTTTTTGTTCTTTTTTTAAGGCAAACCAGAATATTTGAAATAGAAAAAAATAAATACTGAGATACTTTGGAAGTGGAACATTTGCCCAGCCTGCTGGGGAGACGGTGTGTTTAATTCCAGCACTGAAAATAAAATATTTAAAAGGTACACAGAACTAGTTTGCCTAAATTATCTGATCTGACTGCAACTTACTTTCTTATAATTGTTTAGGTTTTTTTTTTTTAATTTGGAATTCAAGTTAGTATTCACATGTCATTATTGCACATGTGGAGGTCAGAGGACAGCCTTGACTTGATTTCAGGTATCTTTACGGCTGATGCATCTCAATGGCTTGGGTTTTTTTTTTTTTTTTTTACTACCCGTTGTTAAATGGACACAATGTAAAGCTAAGATAATGGCACTGCACGCTGGTGGTCAGTGCTCACCCTAGCAGTAGGTGGGCTGGTATTAAGAGCAGGTTATCCTTTGCCCATTTCCAGCCCTTTGTAAATAGTACTGGGCTGGCTGTGCCTTCATCTGCTGTGTTTCCCTCACAGTGGAAGGTATGGGATCTGGAATCATAAATCATCATGAAATAGTGGAATAGGGGGTATCTATGCATGGTGTTAAATACCTGTGACCTCAATGACCTGGGTCACTGTGGTGGGCCGAGCTCAAACTTGAGGCCAGCCTGGGAAACTGAGCTAGATGCTGTCTCAAAGTAAGGTAAAAAAAAAAAAAAGTATTAGGGCTCTGGCTCACTGGTACAATGTTTGCCAACTCAGTTCAGTCCCTACTGTTGCAAAAAAAAAAAAAAGTGTATGGCGAGCATTAGACTTAAGATAACTTAAAATCTTAGAAGTCTAAATCTGAAGTAGGAAATTAACAAGTAGGAGGGATTTCAACCCACTGCCATTGGGGCTCAGCTGGGAAAGTGCTTCCTGAGGAAGCCTGACCAGCCAAGTGTTGCTAAAATTCCTTCCCTGGAGGAGATGTAAACAAGTCTATTCCCCCTCCACAGGTCCCAAGACAAACCAAAGCACATTCCACCAGAGTTCTTTTGGGAAACAGTACATTTAGTGGTCTTACTTTGAGGGAAAACATACGTTGAGGGGTTACTTAGAGGAGGAGCATTGGTGTATACTCAGGAGAGGTTGCACTGGGAAGTGTTTACTCGGCAGAAATGATAGCTTTTCTATTGCCACAGAATGGGAAAGCACACTCCTAGCCTCCCCTAGCATCTGTATTTCAGCCCCTCCAAGAGCCTATGTGCAATTAGGGCAGAATTGCATGACAGGTGGTACTGGGTGGCTGGGTACTCAGGTGAGGGTCTCAGGATCCTTCTTCACATTCCTTGTGTTGATATTACCATTTTGTACCACTGCTCCTGACTGTGCAGTGCTAGGGGTGGAACCTAGGGCCTTGTGCACGATACTAGGCAAACATTCATCCCCTGCCCTATTTCTGCTTTTTAAAGACAGGATCTCACTAATCTTCCCTGGTCTGGAACCCACTTGTCTTGAACTTTTCAGCTGTCCTCTTGTTTCTGCCTCTCAAATGCTGGGCTTTTCTATTTTTAAAATCAATTTTTTTCAACATGCATTTATGTGTGTGTGCGCGTGCATGTGCCATAGTGAGTGTGTGGAGGTCAGAGGACAATGTTTGGAAGTCTATTCTCTTTTCTACCATTTGGGTCCCAGGAATGAACTCAGGTTATTAGGCTTGGCATCAAGTATCTTTATCTGTCATCTCACCTGTTCCTGTTTTTCTTTCTAAAAAACTGTGCACTGCTTCATGAGTTTGTGGGTCTTTTTTGCTTAGGCCATGGTAATCTTCCCTCCATTGTTCCCATTTCAGCATACAGGCTGCCGAAGTTCACTGAAGAAAATCTGTGTTAGGTTTATTTGTGTGTGATTTTATGATGTGTTTTCAGTGATTCCTGATGATAGTCAGGCTTGGTGGCAAGTGTCTTTAGCTATTGAGCTATCTTGCTGACCTTGAGGAAGTTGCATGTGTATGCATCCATATATAATCGATTTATTTAAAAATCTGTGTAGATGTTTTGCTTGCAAATATGTCTGTGGACCACATGTGTGCCTGGTGCCGAACAGAAGCTAGAAAATGACATTGGATTCCCTGAAATAGGAGTTATGGATAATTATAAGCCACTATGAGGGTGCTGGGAAGGGCTTTTAACTGCTGCGCCATCCCTCCAGTCTCTGGAAGTAAAACTTTTCTTTTGAAGAAATGGTATGAAACAACAACAGGTCATAGATAGGAAAGCAAGTTGAGAGAAATGAGAGGGAT
This sequence comes from Phyllotis vaccarum, assembly GCA_033318265.1. Lineage (NCBI taxonomy): Eukaryota > Metazoa > Chordata > Mammalia > Rodentia > Cricetidae > Phyllotis > Phyllotis vaccarum. The sequence goes on from JARWLC010000013.1 coordinate 55,103,408, forward strand.
TTAAAAATAGAACATAATAGAAAACAATAAAACATTAATATATGGCTAGGGATGTGTACATCACACTAGTTTACCATTTCTTGATAATCATTTTCAGAAAATTGACTTTTCTTATTTTTGCCATTTGACCCTTCCTTCACTTTTCCCTTTTGTTGTAAAAAATGATTTGTGATGGATGCTTAAGGAAAAAGAAATAGTTTGCATGTCCATAGCTCCGAGTTTTGGGATACATTTTTGTTTATCATATATGCACTGGAAGCGGCATTGGTGCTGGGCATGGTGAGCACGGTGAGGCATGTCTGTAATCTCAGCATTCATGAAACTGTGGCAAGAGCATCAGAAGTTCTTGCCTAGCCTGGGGAACTAAGTGCTATGACCTCGCCTTGAAATTGCCACCAAAACACATGAATTAAAAGAAGGGAGCAGGTATTTGAGACATGTCTTAGTGGGTTAAGGGGCATGCTGCCAAGCTCAAGGACCTGAGTTCAATCCTCAGGACCCACAAGATGAAAGGAGAGAACCAACCCCCCCCCCCATAAGTTGCCATCTGACCTCCAAATGCATGGAAACACACAATAAATAAAATGTAAAAAAAAAAAAAAAAAGGAAACTGCCAAAATAGGAGTATTAAACCAAGAAACTCCTGACAAGATGGCTTAGGGAGTAAAGATAGCTGCTGTGCCCCAAGTTTAGTCTCTAGAGCCCATGTAAAGGTAGGAGAGAACTAATTCCACAAATTGTCCTCTGACCTCTCTGTACATGCGTGCGCACCGCGCGCGCGCGCGCGCACACACGCACAAATAATTAATATATAAACCAATAAATTAAGAAAAAGTCACTCTTCATCCTTCTTCAAGCAGTCTCCAGACATTTTCACAGGTATCCACTGGAATAGGGACCTCAGACCAGTGTTTTTGTTTCTCATATTTTCGTGATTCTTTTAATTAATATGCATATCCGTACCCTTTTCATTAAATTTCAGAGTCATTGTTTTTTGCTCACATTTGTTGTAGTTCTCACGTTTTCCCAGTGTTTTTAAATTATTGTATAATTCACAAACAGATTTTACCATCTTAACCATTAATTTTCTTTTCTTTTTTTTTCTTCTTTTCTTTTCTTTTCTTTCTTTTTTTTTTTTTGAGACAGTTGTAGTAGGAGGTTTTTGGCCTGGAATTTCAGGCCTAGCCTTAAGGTTTAGACCCACAGACCCACAGACACATAGATGTTTATAATAGTTTTAGGCTGGTTGGCCTAAGGCCCAGGCATATAACTTGCTAACTCTTTACCCTTCATCTAACCCATGACTCTTATCAGCCATGCGGCTCGGTACCTTTCCTCAGAGTAGCACAGTTGTCTTTTCTTTTTTTGGTTTTTTTTTTTTTGGCATTTTGCTCTGTTCTGCCTGTTTTTAGAGTCTTTTTAGTCTGGTAGCCCCGCCTACACTTTTGTCTGCCTTTGGCCAATTAGTGTTTTTTATTAAACTCATAGGCAGGGACAGTTATTTATAATGGAACAACATAATCTCCCTACAGACAGCCTCACTGCAGTCCTGGCTCCCTTGGAAGTTGCTATGTAGACCAGGTTGGCTTTGAACTTGCAGCAATTCTCTCTACTCCTCTGAGTGCTGAGATCACAGGCCTTAGCTGCCAGAGTTGGCCATCTTAACCTTTATTTATTTCTTTTACTTTCCTGTTTTGAGATGGGGGTCTCATGTAGCTAGGCTGGTTTGGAGCCGTGGATGGCCTTAAGTTTCTGATCCTTCTGCTACCATTTCCCAAAGTGGGATTACAGGTATATATACACTAAGCTGGAGCCTTAGGTTAGTTTAGGTGGCTGGGCACATCAGGCATGTTCCATCATCCCTGAAGGGCACTGGTTAATTTATGATGGCCTACTTAAGTAGGGGCTGACGTAGGGCAGAATCACAATAAGGCCCCGGTTGATGAGCAATAGGATTAGTACTATCTCCCTTATCAAGCATTCATTCTTTTTTCTTTTTCTGTCTGTCTGTCTGTCTGTCTGTCTGTCTGTCTGTCTGTCTGTCTCTTGCTTTTTCCAGGGTTTTTCTGTAACTCTGGGTCTCCTGGAACTTATTTTGTAGACCAGGCTGGCCTCAGACTCACCGAGCTCCTCCCGAGTGAGCACTGTGATTAAAGGCATGGCTTCAAATAACTTTTTTTTTAATAATTAAAATTACATTTATTTATTTGTGCATGAATATGTTTGCACACATGCTTCATTGCATGTGTGGAGGTCACAAAACAGCTTGTGGGGGTTGGTTCTCTCACTATACCACGTGAGTTCTGGAGATTGAATTTAGGTAATTAGGCTTGGTGGTAAGTACCTTTAGCAGAACTGTCTCACTGGCCTTTTAATTTTTTTTGCTGTTGTTGTTATTGCTTGCTTTTGAGTTACAAGATATATTTGTAACTAGCATTGTTCTTTGATTGGTCAGGAATAGGGTTCTGTTAATACATTTTAAAAGTTATTATTATTTTTTTTGTTACAGGATGTTAGGTCATGTTATGTCCCATACAGAGGTGGGCAAGGGACATGGCTTGAGATAGCTTTTTCTTTTTTTAAAAAAAATTATTTATTTTTGTATGCATTAGCATTTTGCCTGCATGTATGTCTTTATAAGGGTATTAGATTCCCTGGCACTGGAGCTACAGACTGCTGTGAACTGCCACATGAGTGCTGGGAATTGAACCCAGATCCTTTGGAAAAGCAGCCAGTGTTCTTAACCGCTGAGCTAACTCCTCATTCCTCACAGCCCAAGGTATATTGAGCCTCTGGACTTGCTGCAACATTCCAGTCTCTGAATCACTGAAGTTCTTATCAGTCAGTCAGTCAGTCTTTGCAGCTGTCCTGACTTTTCTCTGAATCCCTGGCTGCCCTGGAACTCCCTCTACAGACCATGCTGACCTTGAATTCAGAGATCCCTTGCCTCTGCCTTCCAAGTGCTGGGACTAAAGATTTTTGTTCACCTACCATTGCCTGGCTACAAATTCTTGTTTATGCTTCTTATTTTAGCTTTCTCGCCTTGCATTTTTTTCAGTATAGTACTTGTGTTAGTCCTAATTATTTTACATCTTCAATTTGATAATTTTAAATTTTTGATCACATCTGAGTTGGTCTTGATGCTTATTTTATTTCTTTAGACTGTGGTTTTGTTAGTTTTGCCCTGTGGCCTGTCTTGTTTGTTTTTCTTGTTGGAAGCTAGGTATACTGTATCTAGTAAAGAAACTGAGGGAATCCCTCTAGATTTTGGTATGAGGTGGTTGGGTTTTTTTTTTTTTTTTTTTTTTTTTTTTTTTTTTTTTGTATCAGTGATGATCAAACACAGCACCAGTGATCGGCACACCAGTGCTACATCTCCAGTATGAAAATTTATGTTAAACTGGGTAGGATCTCATTTTTCCTTCTCCCTCTTCTGCTCAGAATCAAACCCAGGACCTTGTGTATGCTAAGCCAAGTGCATTCTCAGATTTAAAGCTTCTTCTACTGTCTTTTTAAAACAGTATCTTCCTTCTATTTTTGGTTTTCCAGTGAATTCCTCCCTCAGCAGTGTCTTGTCTTGGAGATTACTTAGTTTACATCTCCATTATTGTACTAGAGTCTCCTTGACTTGGTAGGACTTAGGGAGCCTTCAAAATTAAATCTGGTGTTTCTTTTGAAATAGGGTCTTACTCTGTAGCCCAGACTGATCTTGAACTCCTGGCAGTCCTTTTTTTCCTGACCTTGGAAGTGCTGGGACTACAGTATGTGCTGAAATCTCTGCTTTTTAGTGTAGTCCCACGTTTCTGGTTTATTTTATTTATTATTTTAAAAAGTGATGTGATAGTGTTTTGCCTGTGTATATTTCTTTGTACTATTTGGACCTTTAGCTCGAAGAGTCCAGAAAAGGACATCGGACCCCCTGGAACTGAAGTTACAGACTGTTGTGAGCTGCTATATAGATGGTGGGAACTAAATGAGTGTCTTGAAAAGTAGCCAGTGATGTTAACCTCTGTGCAGTCTCTCTAGCCCAGTTTCTGGTTTGACCACCAAAAATAATTTTCTGAGTCCACTTAGGTAAAACAGTAAGGTAAGACAGGTCTAGGGTTATTTTATTGACTTTCCTTCCAAGAGGAAAGATAAAGCTGTGGGCCTATTTTAATATGGTTACTTCCTTATTGGAAGGTGTTCTTAGAAGTAAAACTCAGCAAAACATGGGTGTTTCTTTAAAAAAAGAAGCTATTTTATATTGTATTTATATTGTATTTTCTCTATGATTTATTTTATGTGCATTAGTGTTTTGCTTGCATATGTATCTCTGTGAGGGTGTCGGATCTACTGGAACTGGAGTTAGACAGTTTCAAGCTGCCATGTGAGTACTGGGAATTGAACCCGGGTCCTCTGGAAGAACAGCAAGTACTCTTAACCACTGAGCCATCTCTACAGCCCTGCCACAGGGTTTTTAACTCTTCACTCAGTCCATCCTTGGCTTCCAGCAGTAGCTTGTCAGAGGCTGCTTCAGTATTCTGTTTCAGGTAAACAATGGCTCTTTGTATTTGCTTGTCTCCAGAATTTTTGTGGTGTGTGTGTGTGTGTGTGTGTGTTTTGTGTGTGTGTGTGCACGCGCGTGCGCATGCGCCTGCAAGCGCTGCTTTGCTCTGGACCTGGGATCTGATGGATCTAAGATAAATTAACAATTCCCAGTTTGTCCACTTTCTCCCCCCCCCCCCCCCCCCCCCCCCCGTGCTCTCCCTTGAAGGATGAATTAGAACCTATTCCTCACAAAAGACTGAGAACTGAAAAGTGTTCCACAAGTATTTCAAAACAAGAGTGCCAGAACATACAGCAACATTTTACATAGAGCAGTACATAATAATAGATTAAAAAGATAAGTCTTTTTATTTTTATTATTATTAACTTGTGATTGTAGTGTTCTCAGTGATAAGGGTCATGCTTAATGTGTTATATAAGGGCAAGCTCCAACTCAAAATAAAGTCAGCTAGAGCACACAAAGTGCTCACATGGCAACATATAACCCAGTTCCAGGGGATCCAAATGGCCCCTTATGGCCTCTTCCAGTACTAGGCACACACTTGGTACAGACATACATGCAAGTAAAACACCTATAGATTCTGATTCATTCTTTTTGTGATGCTTAGAATTCATGCATATGCTCTTCAGAAACTGAGTTTCATTCCAGTGTAGGAATTAGATGATTTGTTTTATTGTTAGAACCCTGTCTTGTTATTACTGTGTTTATTGCATAGTGTAGTCGTTACAGAAGCCTTGACATGAAAAATTAAGTTAGAGACTGAGGTGAAGTTATTGTGTTTGTAAATATTAAAATTAAAAAATTCAGAGAGCTGGCTCAGAAGTTAAGAGCACTTGCTGTTCTTGTAGGGGAACCAAATTTGGTTCCTAGCATCCACATTTTGGCTTACCACCATCTAAAACTCCAGTTCCAGGGTATCCAGCACCTTCTGGCTTCTCTGAACATCAGGCATGTACACTGCAGACAAAACAAGTGTGTGTGTAATAGAAATATATAAGCAAAAAAATCTAAAATCGGAGAATTTAAAGAAGATACTAGTAAAGACAGTTAAAAAAAACCAAAAAAGATTAAAAACATTGGAAACAAAGTAGGCCTGGCAGTGCACAGTGATAGTCCTAAAGCGCAGGTGCCAGAAACAGGGTTCTTGGTGTCTTCACCTACATTACATAATTGAGTTTGAGACCAGTTTGGGTCACACAACTCTGTATCTCAAACAGCGATGATAGTACCACCACCATCACTACAAAGTAAAATAAACAAGAAATCCTTTAAACAAAATTCACAGACACATTGGAAGGAGTGTGCTGTGTTAATTAGGTATGTGCTTGTCTTTATCTTTAGTCCTTTTAAGTATTTAGTTTTGAGTATTATCTATTGAATAACTACCTTTTCACTCTTTAAGAAAGCATTTTTTTTTGTGTGGTTATTGGGTTGAGCCCAGGGCATTGCACTTGTTAGGCAGGTATTCTTACACTGAGCTACATACGTTCCCCAGCACCATAACTCATTAGCTTTTCTTGGTATGTCTTAAAGCTCCCCTAAAGGATGCATTGCAGGATTGGATTTGATTGGAGTTGCACATCCTGATTATAGTTATCTATATATCTATATAGTTATCTGTATATTAGTAGTTATAAGTAGAAACTATAATTCTCGTTGCATTTTACAAATAAGGCTCTCTCTGAGTCTTTCCTGTAATAAGATTAAAATAAAAAAAGTGCTCTGCATATATATCTGCATACCTGAACGGGGCACCAGATCCAAATATAGGTGGGTGTGAGCCACCTCATGGTTGCTTGGAATTGAACTGAGGACCTATTGAAGAGCAGTCAGTGCTCTTAACCACTGAGCCATCTCACCAGCCCCAATTCTTTTGGTTTTTAAATCTGGTCAGTATGTTTAAATATACATTGAAAATTATTGAAATTTGGCATGTTTTTGAAGAACATTCTCGAATCTTTATTCCCCCTTCAGGGTTTCTTTGTATAGCCTTGGTTGTCTTGGAATTAGCTCTATACACACCGGACTGGTCTCAAACTCAGATCTGCCTGCCTCTGCCTTTGCCTCCAAGTGCTGGGATTAAAGATGTGCACTGTTACTACCACCACCACCACTCTTTTCTTTTCTTTTGTGTTTTTTCAAGACTGGGTTTCTCTGTGTAATAGTTTTGGCTGTCCTGGCATCAGCTTTGTAGACCAGGCTAGCCTTGAACTCACAGAGATCCGCTTGCCTCTGCCTCCCAACTGCTAGGATTAAAGGCACATGCCATCACTGCCAGGCCAGCATTTACTTTTAACAGCTGCTTTTCCAGTGATTGGTATTCAGTAGCATAGAGAAAATCTGCAAGACTTTTGACTTATTTAGTAGTAAAATCAAAGCATTAAAAAAAAAAACCCTATAGATGGGTGTATGTGCGGCTGGAGAAATAGCTCAGTGCTTAAGAGTATGCATTCCCTGCTCTTACAGAGGAAAGATTCACTTCCCAGCACCCCCATGTCAGCTCACGGCTTGCAACTCCAGTTCTAGGTGTTCTGATGCCTCTTCTGACCTCCATGGTCTCCTGAATGCATGCACATAAAATAAACATATTTTTGGAAATTACAAATGGAGTGGGGTGATGGTTTGGTGGTAAAAGCACTTGTTCTCTTGCAGAGGACTCAGGTTGTGGTTCCAGCACCCACATGGTAGCTCACAACTGTCTATAAGTAGTTCCAGGGGATCAATGCCCCTCTTCTGATCTCCTTGGGCACAGTATATAATACATCTAAAAATTAAAAATTGTCAGACACCTGGACCTTATTTTCTAGACTTGCACAGTTAGCACCTGACAGCCTTGAAAAAGTATTTTTATGATGATACTTGGATAGGACATATCTTAGATTTTAAAAAAAAAACTTTAATGCTGGTGAGCTTTTCATTTTATTAAAAGATTTCTTTGGGCTCATGGCTTCAGAGTTTTCAGTTTGTTGGGATGGCGAGAGTGTAGGGTAGCAAAGCAGCTCCAGAAGCAGATAGAAAATGCATTTGCTTTGGGACACTCATTTTTTTAAACATTACTATTTATTGATTGATTCATTTATTCATGTATTTATTTATTTAATAATAAATTAATGTAGCCTTGGCTTTCATGGTGCTCACTTTGTAGATCAAGCTGGCCTCGAACTCCAAAGCACTGAAATCAAAGCCATGTACCCCCACTACCTAGGAACACTCATTTTAAAATATTCTTTTATCATACTTAGGTCTTCAACATCTGGGATGACCTGAGAACATTGAGTTACTATTCACTTTGTTAATTTTCTCTCTGTAGTTAGCTTCACACTCCCTAGAAATGTGCTTTGCTAATCTTATAGGTACTTCTCAATCCAATAATAAAGTTGACAAGTAAGATCAACTGTTAAATCCAGTGAGTATTGAATTTATAAATAAAGCAAGGCATGTATCTATTGGATTGGTGAAAAGCGGATTGTCAATTATTATAAAAAGTGAGATTATGAGGATGGACAAATGAAATCACTGTTTTTATCTAGACACAATGATGTGTTTCTAGTTTCAAAATATGCTTTAAATGGTAGTTAACCATATTGTCACATCTTCACGGTAATAGACCACCACCTTCATTTATGGGACTCTTTCATATCGCTTAATAAATGCCAGATTCAGTTTTAGCCCTCCACATAAATTGTCTGATAATTACCCATGTTTATTTGAAGTGGAAGCTGTTAATACCTTTCTATGACACTAACTGCACACTAGGAAGTCGACCATGATCTCACAAATCAAGGAATGGAATTCTCCCAAAACTGCAGTGGGAAAGAGTATATGCAGCTGATTACATACACACAAATGACTTTCTGCAATAGGAAATTCAGGCAGAAGGAATGGAGATGTGTAAATAGGATTCTTGAAGGGAAAAATGTTGACACACTGTATATACATTTAAGTTCAGCTCTTACGTTGCCTCACAGTCTTCTGATGCACTGTGTAACATCCATAAAGTTGTCTCTAAGTGACTTCATGGTGAGGCTACTGTATTTGTAGTTTTTATTTGGTGAATTAAGTTTAGGAATGATCATCAAAAGCCATATCTTCCAATCCTCCCTTTCCCCATTCCCTAGCAATTGTTAGTTTACTTTTGTCTCTTTGGGCTTGCCCATTTTGGACATACAATAGAGAAATTCAGTCTTACAATGTGTTGTGTTGTATCTGCCTTCTTTAACATTGCCACTTTTAACAGTCAGTCTTGTTTAAATACATTAGTATTTCATTTTGTTTATTGGAGTGTAATATTCCATGGATGATACTACATTTTATATATTTGTTGATGTATATTTGGGCACTTTATTCTTTTAAAATTATGAATCATGTTTTTATGAACAGTCATTTGTAGTTTTTTTTCATGGATTAGCATGTTGTTTCATGTTTTCATGTTGGGTATATTTCTAGAAGTAAGATTTCTGGCTCATTTTGTTACTCTGTGATTAATTTTTTCCAGTGTTGGAGAACAAGCCCAGGGCCTTGTATATAACAGGTCAGTTTTTTTTTCCTCACAGTGCCTGTACCATTTTGCATTTCTTCATGATTTTTGAGATGGTGAGAACTCAGAGCCCAGGCTGGTCTTAAACTCCTTATTTAACAGGGGGTACCTTGAGCTCCTAATCCTCCTGCCTATAGTTCTACAGTGCTGGAATTACAAGTGTGTGCAACTTTGCCCAATTTGTGTGGTGCTCAGAATCCAAACCAGGGTCTCATGTGCTGAGTAAGCACTTTACCAACTGAGCTATATCCCAGTCCTATTTATAGGCAATATATATGGATTCTAATTTTTGGTAGCCTTGCCAGAAATTTTGTTTTATAGGTTATTTTATCCACTTTGTTTCTTTATGTAGCTCTCGCTACAGAGATTTGCCGGTCTTGCCTTTTGAGTGCTAGGCTTAAAGGTGTGTGCCACTACTGCCTAGCTTCTTATGGTTTTGCTTTGCATTTCCATTTGCATATTTTCTTTGGAGAACTTTATATTAAGGTTATTTGCCAATTTTTCAAATAAAATTTTTTAGTTTATTTTTTTATTTACAATTTTTTTAAACATACCCACTACTGGTCCCCCTTCCTCCCCTTTCCTAGTCTTCCCATAGCTCCCTTCCGAGTCTCTCTATCCATGTCTCAGAGAAGGTAAAAATTTTTTAAAGATTTACTTACACCTTTGTGAGAAGGTATACCACATTTGTATCAGTAACCAAGGAAACCAGATTAGAGTGTCAGATTCCCTGGAGCTGGAGCTATAGGCTGCCTTATGTGTTTGGAGCTGAACTGGGATCCTGTGGAAGAACAGTAGGTGCTTATTAACCATGAGCCATCTCCTTAGCCTCTCAACCTATTTTTACACTACCTTACTTGTTTCTTTACTTATTTATGTGCCTGCACCATAGAGCACATGTGGAGGCCAGAGAAAACTTTTAGGAGCCATTTCTCTTCTTGGGATGGATCTTGGGTCCTCAGGAGAGGTGGCAAACACCTCTACTTGCTAAGCTATCTTTCTGTCCCAGAAAAGGGTTTTAAATATACATTTGGGGCTGGAGAGGTGCTTTAGTGGCTAAGAGCACTGACAGCTTGCATGTAGAGAACCTGGATTCCTCTATAACCATATGTGATGCCAGTTCCAGCAGATCCAATGTCTTTTTTGGCTTCTGTGGGCTCCAGGTGCACATGTTCACACATACGTACCCATCCACACAAATTACTAAAGTAATAGTAATAAAAAGGTATATTCACTTAGTGAGCACACTTGCATGAGTACCTCTGTATCTGTGTATGTGTCCCCTCTTGAGTGTATTTTAGTGTGTATGTAGTTTAGAGGACACCTTTTGAAAACTGGTTCTCTTCTTCAGCCATGTGGATTCTTCCTTGCCACAAGTCCCTTTATCTATTGAACTATCTTGCTTGCGTTTTTCCTTTCTCCTCTTACGAGAAGCACTGATGTTAGCTTTTCTTTAGAAGTCTAGTAGAATTTATTAGTAAATCTTTCTGGACATGCCTAAGCTTATCTTTGTTGTAGACCATGACTGCTTCTGTAGAAAGAGGTTTCTGGCCCGGACTAGCTCCACAGTTCAGATCTGCCTGCTGCAGCTTGTCTGGACCAGCAATCCCAATGTCCCAAAGAAACACACAGGTGCTTATATTAATTTCATGCTGTTTGGCCTATGACTTAGGCACATTGCTAGTTAGCTCTTTCATCTTGATACAACCCATTTCCATTAATCTGACCTACCATGTGGCCTGTGGCTCACCTATCTCATTACATCTTGCATCATGGGCAGCTGGATCACTTCTGACTGACTCTACCCTCCTCCTACCTATGCTCCGATTTCTACTCCTACTTCTTCTACGGTGCCTGCCATGGCCGGAACAGTCATTTATTTACAGCATATAGATATCCCACATCATGCTTGACTCTCACTTGCTCTTTAAATTGTTGTGTTTTCTTCATTTAATTTTGGTAGCCATATGTGTTTAGGAATCTGTCCATTACTTACAGGTTTCCCATCTATTTGGAATATACATTTTCAAAATATTTCTTAAGCATCCTCTGATTTAATTTCTAATTTCAATCTTTAGTTTTTCCATGGGTTTATTGATTTTTATCTTTTTAAGGAATCATTTCTGGTGTTTTGTGTGTTTATGTGTATGCACAGTTTGTCAGGATTTGTGTGTGTATGTACCATGTATGTGCCTTTTGTCTGGGGAGGCCAGAAGAAGATGTCAGATCCCTTGGAACTGGAGGATTGAACTTGGGTCCTCTAGAAGAACAGCCAACATGCTTTTTATCACCAAACCATTTCTCTAGCCTCAACTTAAAAAAAAATATTAATTACATTTATTCATTTATTTAACATCTCAACTGCAGTTTCCTCTCCGTTTCTCTCTTCCTGCGCCCGCCCGCCCCCCCCCCCCCCCCCCCCCCCGTTTCTGTTCAGAAAGAGGCAGGCTTTCCATGGGTATCAAGAAAGCATCGCATATCAAGTTGAGGTAGGGCAACTTGTATTGAGGCTGGACAAAGCAACCCAGTATGAGGAATAGGCTCCCAAAAGCCAGCCAAAGTGTTAGGGACAGCCCCTACTCCCACAAATAGACCAAGTTGCACAAGTGTCACACATGTAGAGGGCCTTGGTTTGCTCCATGCAAACTCTCTAGCTGTTAGTCCAGACTCTGGGCTCCTTTGAACCCAAGTTAGTTGTTCCTTTGAGTTCTCCTGTGATTTCCTTTCTGCCTCTCCCACAGTCCCTCTTTTGTATAATTCTTCCTCCCTCTCTTCAGAAGGATTTCCTGAGCTCAGCTGAATGCTTGGCTTTTGTTGGTTTCTGCATCTGTTTCCATCAGTTACTGGAAGAAGCCTCTGTTGACAGGCTAGACACCCATCTATGAGTATAGCAGAATATTATTAGGCATCATTCGTTACATTGACATATCTTTTTTCCTCCAGTTGTGTTTGATTCTATCCTACGTCTATGAGCCAGTTAGCCTCTGGGTCCTGGTGCTTCTGACAGTGTCACGGGTAGGCTTATTCTCATGGTGTGGGTCTAAGGCTGGACCAGTCATTGGTTGGCCACTTCCACAATCTCAGCACTACCCTTAACCAACCTCTCCATCTCTTCCCATAGGCAGGATTGATTGTAAGTCAATGGTTGAGTTCTAGCTTTAACCTTTTATTATTATTATTTTTAAATTTGTTTTGTTTTTTGAGACAGGGTTTCTCTGTAGCCATTAATTTTTTAAAAGGGTATTTACTTACTTACAGTTTTTATTTTATGTTTATGAAAATTTGCCTGTATGTTTATATGTGCATCACATGCTTGCATGATGCTTACAGAAGCCAGGAGAGGGCAACAGATTTCCTGAAACTGGAGTTACTGATGGCTATGATGTGAATGCTGGGAATTGAATCCAGGTGTTCTGCAAGAACAGTCAGTGTCCTTAAAGACTGAATTGGACTTCCATCCCCTTTTTATGTATATGTATATATGTATGTTTGTCTGTGCACATGAGTGTGGGATTTAGAGGCAGTTTTGCTGTCTACTGTGGGTTTTGGGAGTTGAACTTTGGTCCTCTGAAGCCTGTGTGAGCCATTTCGTCAGCCCCTTCATTTCATTAAATTCTGCTTTTAGTCTTTCTATTTTCTTGATGGTATTCTTTGAAGTCAAGATTTGTTTATTTTCTGTATTTCTTTTAAGCTTATAAAGTCTTCCTTTAAAAAGATTTATGTATTGTGAATGTACATTTATTTGTCTTTGGTGCTCATGCATGTGCGCAGAGAGGCCAGAAAAGGTTATTGGTATTCTTGACCATTCCTTTCAGGCAGGATTTCTCTGAACCTGGAGCTTGGGCTTTCTAGGCTAGCTGTTAACAAAACTCATTGAGTTTTTTTTTTTTGTATCTGGCTCTCTTGGGGTTTCAGTTGCTTGTTAACATCAATGCTGGGATACAGACTCTGGTTCTCATGATTACAAAAGTGGTTGTCATTGCTGAGTCATCTCTCCAGCCTTGAAAATCCTTCATTTCTTAAAAGAAAGGATTAAATGTTTAGCTTCTATAGTTAAGCCTTGAGTTCCTTATCAGTTAAATTTATTTCTATCATCTGTTTGTTGGTTTGTTTTGAGGCAGGTTTTCTCTTTATAGTCCTGGCTTTCTTTGAAGTTTCTCTGTAGACCAGGGTGAACTTGAATCTGCCTGCCTCTGCCTTCAGAGTGCTGGAATTAAAGGTGTTTGCCACCATGAAAGGCAGTTGAGTCATTAAATAGTTTAACATTTAACAGTTTATGCTGTAAATGACGGTTAATGGCTTCTTAAAAGTCTTTATTCTTTCAAGTTTTGTTCTATAATTTTTTTAACTTAGCATCAGTGTATTATACAACTACTTTGTGCCAAGCAGAAGATAGATATGTAAATATACTTGATAAGTTACTTATTTTCTTGTGTAAAGGAAGAAAAATGTTACATATTTTGTAAATTGGTGTGTTTAAGCTTGCTTGTAAAGGTGATCTACCAGTGTTCTGGTGTCAGAGTCCTTTACAGATATACTGTGTATATAAGAAGATAGTTACTGAAGTTACTAATGATAAGGAAAGAAGATAGTTACTGAAGTTATTAATGACAAGGAAAAGATATAGACAAAGGCCAATTAGACATTGAAATAAAGGTGGATAACTTTGTTTTTTGAGACAAGATTTCTTAGTGTAGTTCTGGCTATCCTGAAACTTTATAGACCAGGCTAGCCTCAAATTCAAAGATCCACTTGCCTCTGCCTTCCGAGCTTTGGGATCAAAAGTTTGCATTATGACTGGCAAAAGGTGCATAAATTTTAAGCAAATACCTTTTTGCCTCTTGTCACCCCAGTTTTTCTTTTGAAACTCATTTGTGGTTGTAAGTTTGCTTTTTTTAAAAAAAAAATAGATGATAGATTTTTGTTCTTTGTTACTTTTGGAAGTGTTGGGAATTACATTTGTGGCCTTCATGCAAGGCAAACATTTTTGATGCTGATCTCCATTCCCAGAGCCTTGTGATAGAAGCTTTATTTTGTAACTTGATATTAAATACCATATTCAGTGTATTGAAAGATTTCAGTATTTTGGAGATGTTTAATTAATAGTATTAGCATTGTATTTAAGTGATATTTTTAGCCTGTCTATGGTTGTATGGGTAGATTGTGTCATTTGTTTGTTTTCAAGACAGGGTTTTTCTATGTTACTTTGGCTGTCCTAGAACTTACTTTGTAAACCAGGCTGGCCTGAAACTCAGAGATCCACCTGTCTCTGCCTCCTGAGTGCTGGGATTAATTAAAGGCGTGTGCCACCACCACTTGGCTGTTATTAATATTTTTATATCCTCAACAAAGTAAAATTCATTGCATTAATTTTGACTTTGAGCATGTGTGTTCTCAGAGTATAGGATAAAAGCTTCACTGTTTGTTAGAGTTTATTTTTATTATAGGGATATTGTTAAATTTTTGTTTTGATAGTGAAAGCAAGTTGAATACATTGGTGCAGAAGCTTCATGACTTTCTAGCACATTCATCAGAAGAATCTGAGGAAACGTGTTCTTCTCCACGACTTGTAATGAACCAAAGCACAGGTAAGTCAAAAAAGACTGCTGTATATAGTCCTTTTTAGTTTCTTTTTATTCATTTATTTTAAATCTTTTTATTCATGTGATGTGTAGAGGATACATGAGTTTATGTTGATGTGTACCATATGTATGCAGGTATCTACAGAGGACTGGATTCCTCTGTACTAGAAAAACAGATTCTCTGGAACTGAAGTTAGAGGTGGTTGTGAGCCGATTGGTGAGGGTGCTGGGAACCGAGTCTGGGTCCTCTGCAAAAGCAGTTCTTCATTGTTGAGTCATCTCTCCAGTCTGTCATTTATTTATTTTTTATGTGGAGTAGCTACTTAATTTGTAGAAAATTTGATTTGCAAGTTCATAGAAGTTCTTATTGGTTATGTTTGCTAGCATCTGCTGTGAGATTTTAATTTTGGAAGGAAAATTGCAGATTTGTAAACTGATGTTTAGAGTGAAACAATTCTTCTTTATATTTAATGCACGTTTCTGGTGGAGGAGGTGATGAGTAGATAAATATTAGAAGAGACATGAGCAATGTAGGTTTCAGGTGGTGGAACTCAGGGTGTTAGCATATTAGGCAAGTGCTCTACAAGTGTTTCCCTAAAAAAGTGTAGACATATTTTATTACAATGGTTACTTGTGTATTTAGATTTAAATTGTTATCTTGTTTAATAATATCACTCAATGAAGTTTGGAAAGGTGGTGTTCCACAAGTAAAATTTTATATACATTTTAGAGATCAGTGCTCTGTCAGATGTAGGGTTGGTAAAGATCTTTTTCCATTCTGTAGGCTGTCGTTTTGTCTTACTGACTGTGTCCTTTGCCTTACGGAAGCTTCTCAGTTTCAGGAGGTCCCACTTATTGATTGTTATTCTTAGTGTCTGTGCTATTGGTGTTATATTTAGGAAGTGGACACCTATGCCAAGAGGCTATTTACCACTTTATTTTCTGTCAAGTTCAGTGTAGCTGGGTTTATGTTGAGGTCTTTGATTCACTTGGATTTGAGTTTTGTGCAGGGTGATAGGTT
Source organism: Phyllotis vaccarum (assembly GCA_033318265.1). NCBI lineage: Eukaryota > Metazoa > Chordata > Mammalia > Rodentia > Cricetidae > Phyllotis > Phyllotis vaccarum. The sequence goes on from JARWLC010000013.1 coordinate 55,119,097, forward strand.
GGGATCTAGTTGCATTCTTCTACATGCCAATATTCAGTTATACCACCACCATTTGTTGAAGATACTATCTTTTTTTCCATTGAATATTTTTGGCCTCTTTGTCAAAAATCAGGTGTTCATAGGTGTGTGGGTTAATATCAGGGGTTTTGATTCGATTCCATTGGTCCACAAATCTGTTTTTATGCCAGTACCAGGCTGTTTTTACTACTATGGCTCTATAGTATAGTTTGAAGTAAGGGATGGTGATTCCTCCTGAAGTTCTTTTATTGAGAAGGATTGTTTTGGCAATCCTGGGTTTCCTGTTATTCCATATGAAATTGAGTATTGTTCTTTCAAGGTCTGTAAAAAGTTGTGTTGGGATTTTAATGGTGATTGCATTGAATTTGTAGATTGCTTTTGGTAAAATTGCCATTTTTACTATGTTGATCCTACCTATCCAGGAGCATGGGAGATCTTTCCATTTTCTGATATCCTTTTCAATTTCTTTTTTCAGTGACTTAAAGTTTTTGTCAAACAGGTCTGGTACTTCTTTGGCTAGAGTTCTGACAATATATTTAATGCTATTTGTAGCTATTAAAAAGGGCAATGTTTCCCTGATTTATTTCTCTGCCCTTTATCCTTAGCGTATAGGAGGGCTATTGATTTATTTTTGAGTTAATCTTATACCCTGCTACCTTGCTGAAGGTGTTTATCAGCTGTAGGAGTTCTGGTAGAATTTTTTGGGGTCACTATGTATACAATCATATCATCTGCAAATAGAGATAGTTTGACTTCTTCCTTTCCAATTTGTATCCACTTAATCTCCTTTTGTTGTCTTATAGCTTTAGCTAAGAGCTGGAGAACTATATTGAATAGATAAGGGGAGAGAGGACAGCCTTGAGTTATTCCCGATTTTAGTGGGATTGCTTTGAGTGTTTCTCCATTTTGTTTGATGTTGGCTGTCGGCTTGCTGTATATTGCCTTTATTATATTTAGCTATTTTCCCTGTATTCCTGATATCCACAGGACTTTTGTCATGAAGGAGTGTTGGATTTTGTCAAAGGCTTTTTCAGCATCAAATGAGATGATCATGTGGGGTTTTTTCTTTCAGTTTGTTTATATGATGGATGACATTCACAGTTTTTCATATGTTGAACCATCCCTGCATCTCTGGGATAAAGTCCACTTGATCATGGTAGATGAATTTTGATATGTTGTTGGATTCATTTTGCCAGAATTTTATGGAGTATTTTTGCATCAATGTTCATGAGGGAGATTGGTCTGCAATTCTCTTTCTTTGTTGCATCTTTGAGGGACTTGGGAATCACGGTGATTATGGCCTCATAAAAAGAGTTCAACAATGTTCCTTCAGTTTCTACTTTATGGAACAGTTTGAGGAGTATTGGTAGTAGTTCTTTGAATGCCTGATAGAATTCTGCATTGAAACCATCTTCTCCCCGTGCCTTCCCTCCTCTAAGTCCCCCCAGTCTTCCCTCAGCCTCTCCCCACCCCATCTCTCATCCATTCCCTAAGGAGGGCAAGGAGTCCCAAAGTGGGTCAGTTAGAGTTAGGTGCAAGTCCTTCCCATTATTAAGGCTGGGTTCGTTGTTCCTCTGTAGGGAATGGGCTCTGAGATATCTGTTCATGCACAGGAACATAATCTGATCCAACTGCAAGAGGTTCCACAAACTGCCCACACTGTTTGTCTGTCATCTACCTTTGGAGGGTTCCCTTCCCTGAAGGTTCTTTAGTGGTCATTTCAGAGTCAGTGAGCTCCCAGTAGCTCTGGTCAGCCATCTCTGTGGGTCTCCTCCTCATGATCCCGATCCCTTTGCTCATAGACTCTCTCTTCTCTTTCTCTTAGCTGGACTGCTCCTTTTTATGATCCCAGTTTACTCAGGAGACCGTCTCTATTTTCTCTTCTTGGGGGATCCCTGGATGTCTCTCTTAAGTTCCTTCTGTTATCTAGCTGTTTGTAGTTTGTGGATTGTAACCTAGTTATCCTTTGCTTTATGTCTAAAATCCACTTATGCATGAGTACATCCCAGGCCTATCTTTCTGGGCCTGTGTTACCTCACTCAGGATGATACTCTCCAAATCCATCCATTTGTCTGCACATTTTAGGATGTCATTTTTTTTGATGGAATAGTATTCCATTTTGTAAATGTACCACAGTTTGTTAATCCATTCTTCACTTGAGGGACATCTTGGTTGTCTCCAGGTTCTTGCTATTACGAATAATGCTGCTATGAACATAGTTGAGATAATGCCCTTGGGGTAAGAATGTTCCGTCCTTTGGGTATATGCCCAATAGTGGTGTTGCTGGATCCTTGGAGAGATTGATTCCCAGTTTTCTGAGGAACTGCCATACTGCATTCCAGAGTGGCTGTACAAGTTTACACTCCCACCAACAATGGAGGAGTGTTCCCCTTGGATGCTATTTTTTAACATGATTTTTTTTTTTTTGTTCAGGTTTTCAAGGTGCAGGCAAAATACCAACGCACAGAAATTAAAAATAAATAACCTATATCTCATCATAATTACTGCTTTAGGTAAAATTACATACAGCAAGCACAACACAAAAGCTCATTCATGCATATACATATATACAATTTAGAAAATAACATTAAAATCATAGTGAAAAACATATGTACAGTTAGAGTATCATATGTCACTGGCTAAGCATTTTCTAAGAACTTACAGATTCAAGAGCTTCTGAAACACAAGAAAACCTACACTAGGTTTTGCTCTATGAATAAAAGCTATAGCTGTGAAAGCCTGATAACCCAAGTTTGATCCTTGGAACTCACATAAAGTTGGAGGGAGGACCAGTGATCCACAGAGTTGCCCTTTGCCCTTCATGTATATACATTCTGTGGCAAATGTACCCACTCATTCACTCCATCCTTACCCCCAGAAACACATTTTTTAAAAGGAATACTATAGCTAGTCCTTATCAGATTTTATTTTTTTTAAACACGATTTTTTGCTCCCATTTTTAGATAGGCTTTTTTTTTTTTCTTTTTTTGTATAGCTATGGCTGTCCTGAACCTAGCCCTGTGGACAAAGGTAGGCTGGCCTCAAACTAACAGAGGTTGCCTCCTGCTTCCAGAAGAGGCATGTGCTGCTGCTGCCACTACCACCCCGTAGTTTATATCTTTTTATGGGCCTTGTAAGTTTGGCTGGTCTTGTACTTGCTATGTAGCCTAGGCTGCCTTTGAATTCATGTTTGCCTACTCCGCCTCTTGAGTACTGAGACTAAAGACATGGACCTTTAGCCCACAATCAGACTTTTTTAAAACTCAAAAAGCCTAAGATGTCCTGTAATATTTCCAGAAGAAAAATGTTATTCTTCCAAAGGAGCAGCAGTGATACCATAGTCCTCTTCCCAGTGACTGTGTGGCGTGTGTCGATTTGAAAACAAAAGAAATCTAACTAGGAAAATATGCCTCTGTGAGTCTTACCACAAGGCACATGGTTTCATCTGTCCCTTTATTGGTCATGCCAAGTTAGGTTATTTGGTTGTATTGATTATATTTGTGTTTGGTTGATTACTATGAAGTTAGGATTTATTCTTTTATAACTAATAATGAGATCAGGAAGATTTGAGAATGTTCTTTCTATCATGAAAATTTAACTTCATGTATCTTTTTTCTATTCTAAATGATCATGTTAGGTGGCTCAGACAATCCATATTCACCATCACACAGCTTTGTAGGTCAGGCATCTGGTGCACTTGGCTTAGCTTTCCTTGGCAAAGTCAAAGTGTCAGTAGCACTTATGGTGGCTCTGTGGAAGACTCTTCCCAAATTCCTGTAAGGTTTTGGCAGAGTTCAATTCCTGGTGCTCCTAAAAGTGAGACTTCCTATTTCTACTTTCCACTGACAAGATCTGCTTCTTTTGGCAAGCTTAGCATAGCACTTGGTGTCTTTCTCACACCTTTCATCTTTCTTACTCTTGTTGATTCTCATGTTCTTTGCTAACAGGTAGATTTTTTTTTAAAGACAGGCTCTCGCCATGTAACCCTGGAATCTGCTATGTAGACCAGGGCATGCTACCATAACTACCTGACTGAAATTTTCTATGCTCTGCTTCTCCTTTATTCCTGAAAATCTCTCATTTTTAAGGTTAACTGTACCAACTTATAGACACAGTTGTGACAGTGAAGCCATAATTACAGATCTAGGCAGCTAAGGTTGTAGAATCTTCTTGGCCTTTCCTACTTAGAAAGTCTGTGTATCACCAGTTCTGTTCATTGCCTGACAATTTATTGCTGCATTATTCATTGGAATGTTATACAGAAGTGCTTTATGATTTACCCTCTATGCATTTATATACTAATTCTCCATTTCCCATGAATATTGTTACTATCATTTATTTTTAAAACCTTTAATTACATTTATTTACTTTTCATATGTGTGTGTGTGCATGAATGTGCATATACTTATGTACCAGAGCATACCTGCAGTATGAGGTTTCTGTCCTGGTCTTTCGGGCCTAACCTCAAGGTTTAGACCTGCAGATCTGCAGACTCGCAGTCCCACTGAGACACACAGATGCTTACAATAGTTTCAGGCTGATTGGCCTAAGGCCCAGGCATATAACTTGCTAGCTCTCTACCCTTCATCTAACCCATGACTCTTATCCTGTTCAGCCATGCGGCTCAGTACCTTTTTTCAGAGCTGCATTGTTGTCCTCTGCTTCTTCCGGCTTCTCTCTGGCATTCTCTCTAGCGTTCTGCTCTGTGTTTCCTGTTCTCAAGAGTTTCCTTAGTCTGGTAGCCCCACCCACACTTCCTGCCTACCTTTGGCCAATCAGCGCTTTTTATTAAACCAGTGGGTGGGATAATTATTTAAAATGAAACAACACAATCTCCCACACATACCTGTTGAGGTCAGAGAACAACCTTCTCCTTCTACTATGTGGGACCCCAGGGATTGAACTTAGGTTGTCAGGCTTGGCAGCAAGCCCCTTTACCCACTGAGCTATGTTGCCAATCCACATTTTTTTTTTTTTGACATTTGAATTGTACAAATTTCAAGCTATCTGGATGCTTCCATTGATTGTCTTAAAAACAACAACAACAAACAAATAAGCACTGATCATTTCTTGGGTTCATGGATGCTTCCTTGATTTTGTCTTCACAAGATGTTCAAGACTAACAACAAATATCAATGTGCCTGGTGTTCACATTGTCACCAGAAAGGTTTGCTTGCTTTTACAGGGAAAGCAAGTATATATGTGTTAAACGTTTATGAGTTGACATTAGTACTTGTAATTTTATACCACACTTCTCCAGCCTTCTCCTTTTTGTATTTAGAACTTTTTTCTCTAACAGAAAGAAACTGAGCTCCTATCATATTTAACTTTTATAGTTCTTTGCATAGTCTTTATATTCATTGTTTCATTATAGTTGCTAATCACAGAAAAAAATGTAATTGAACTTTAGTATTTGTTTGAAATTATCCATCAATCCATCCAGTTTTGTTTTAAGATAAGGTCTCTCTGTAGATGATAGTCTTGCTGTTAACTCACTGTGTAGACCAGGCTGGCTTTGAACTAAGAGAGCTTCTTCTACTTAATTAGTGCTGGCATTAAAGGCATGTATCACCACTCTAAATTTGTATTGAGACAATTTCTCCCCAGCCCAGGCTGGTTTTCAACTGGTCAGCAGTGTTCTGCTTCAATTTCTTAAATTCTGGGATTATGGATGGGCATGAACCACCATGCTCAACTCTTTCTTTATTTAATTACTGTATTTTTGATATAGGGAGGGTCTCTACTTCGAGATCTGTACTACAGTACCCAGCTAATTCCTTATTTTTAGAATGAAGTTTATTGCCTGAGTCCTGTGTTCATTAGTTACTTGAGTTGGGAACGCTGTCTACTTCTCCTAGTGGAAGAGTATGGCTTTAGTTGAACAAATCATATTGTTCACAGATGTCCAATACTGTATGTGCTGTGGGCAGCACAAATTAGGAGTTAGGTAAGTGTGGCAATAATGGAAAATGAGTGAAAGCCTAGAAGGAAGTGACACTGAAGGAAATCCCCATCTATTCAAGTCACTTTACCTCAGGGAAGGTTCCAGTTAGCTTTTTGTATCTGTTAAGACTTAAATAAAAAACAGTGGTCTAATTGGGTGCAGTGTTATGTTACAATATGGTTTTTGGGGCCCGTCCAGCCAGAGATCCAGACCCATAGACTTGCAGTCCCAGACTGCTTAGCCGCCCACCACTGCTTTTCCTCCCCAAAATAACTCAGAAGCTTATATTAATTTCATGCTGTTTGGCCTATGGTTCAGGCACATTGCTATTTCATCTTAACTCAACCCATTTCCATTGATCTGTCTGCCACGTGGCCCGTGGCTCACCTGAGTTCCTTACATGTTTCTTCTTTTGCAGCTGGCTCCACCTGTTCTGACTCCACCCTTCATCTCCTACCTATTCTGATTCCCCACCTACTTCTTCTATGGTGCCTGTCATGGGCCAAAACAGTTCCTTTATTTAAAGATTGCTATTCACAGCATACAGAAAGACATTCCCACATCAGTGTCAAGGAAAAACTTAAAGACTATAAGTAGCTTTAAAGTGTTCTAGGATCTCATCTAGGCTAGAGCTATCAAATGGGAGCTCAAATCTTTGCAGAAAAAGAGCCTGGATTCTAGGCAGTGGGGGGTGGGACTGTGAAAGAACAGACTCTACTGTCTTTGTATAGAGTTAGGCTTTGATTTCTGGTGAGTTAATTGTTTTCAGCTAGCAACTCTTTTCAGGAACATTACAGAACTATCTTGACTATTTCACAGCATATACAATTTAACACAATAGATGGAACAAAAGAGAAAATGTCACTCATTCATGACAGGAAAGGGGGTCACTAGAAACTTTTGTGTTGAAATAAATAGACAAGTATTATAACTATGTTTAAATATCAAAAGGCAGGTAGGTATACTTATAGAGAATGGACAGATAAGGAATACTTGCCTGTCCAATAAGAGAAAAAAATGGGAAGAAAAAAATTCAATTTGAAATTCTGTAGCTGAAGAATTTAATTTATGAACAACACAATAATATTTGACGGGACACTAGAGATAGTGGTGGTGAATTTGATGGTAGATTTAGTAATTATTTACTGTGTAATAAATATTAAAAACTATACAGAACAACTTGGCACTTGCTCTGGATTCAAGATTCAACCTGGGAGGGTGGGATGGCAGTGGCTAGGGCAGCAGCACCAGAGGGTGACCAGTCAGGAGTGCTCAATGATGACAAGAAAAGCCCTAGGGTGGCAGAAACAGGAAGTTCTTTTCATTTGTTCATTGATTTGTTTCTATTTTTGAGAATGGATCTCTTGTAGCCCAGGGTTGCACATCCTGTGTAATGGAGGATGAGCCTGGACTCGGTTCTCTTTTCCATGTGTCAGAATCACAGATATGTGCTACAATGCCTGACTGGGAGGAAAGAAGATGGCTGTGCAGGGAGTCTCTTTACAAAAACCAAAGAACAGGACTGTTTAATTAATAGACAGTTGTGGGCATTCTTAGCCATGTGCTTTTCTGTTATTAGAATACTAATATTATAAATATTTTTATTACATTTTACCTAAATATCTCAGGGTTTTAATTTTTTCTAAATTAGATTTTTTAAAAATATGAATGTTTGTGTGTGTGTATATATATGTATGTATATACACATATGTATTTGTGTGCACCACTTACATGCCTGGTACTCATGGAGGAAAGAAGGCATTATTGCTATCTCTTAGAACTAGAGATACAGATGGTTGTGGAGTTAGAAATACAGATTGTTGCACGAATAAAGAAAACTCAGAGCCAGGGTTGGGAATAGAACCCAGGTCCTCTCAAAACAACAAATGCATTTAACTACTGAACCATTTCTCTGTACACCCTTCCCCCCCTCCCCTGCAGATGGTATTGTGGGGCATCTGGCTGTACTGCTCAAGCTAGTGTTTAAACTTCCAGTTTTAGTCTCTCAAGTATGACATTCTTTGCTTAGTTTACATGTAAAAATCTTGTTTTGAAATGTTTAGGAACTCACTTGGCATTTCTATGTGGAATTTGTCTCCTTTAAGCTTGTCAAAGATAGTTATTAGTTCTAGTAATTCTTTTCCCATATTTTTATAGATCCTTTGGGATATTCTACTTATCTTACTCTGTAGACTAGGCTGACCTTGAACTCAACAGTCTCCAACCTGCTGCTATTCAAGGCATGTGTAACCACCCTGGATTATTTTGCCTTTACCTTTTCAGTGCTGGAATTGCAGATGTACCACCATGTCTGGCTTATCTGGCACTGGGGCTTTGTTCCTGCTAGTCAACAACTCTACTTTGCCTCCCAATTGAGCCATATCCCCTACTCTGTACTTTGTCTTCTTATATTGAGTTGTCTAGTATTTTGTGAAATTTTTTACATCACTACTCATAAGTAATAATAATCTGTACTTTCCTCTTTAGTGATGTCTTACTTTGATTTGATATCAGGGTAATAATTGCCTCATAAAATGAGATGAGAAGTATCCTCTCCTGTTTTTAAAGGAAATCACAAAGCATTAACATCCTTTTTACATTCTTGTTAAAATTATTGATTAAAACATCTGGACTTTTGTGGGTCATTTTTGGTAACTGAATTCTTCCACATTGTCTTAATTTTTAGGAGCCCATTTTATTAGTTTGTTTGCTTCTTACTTTTTTCTATATTTTTTGGTGTATGGTTCAGGAAATTTCTTTATAATCTTTTTATTTTGTTAAGGTTGGCACTAATAATTCTCTTGTGTTTCTTGATTAGTCTAGCCTAATTTTTTTTTTAGTGATTTTATTTCATTTTTGTAACAATTACCTCTTAGTTTCTTAAATTTTCTTTTCTAATTTTGGTTTCTTTAATCTGTGTTCTTCTGTTTGCTTTTGTTTTAATTTGTTCTCATGTCTCCAGTATTTAATTTTTTTTTGGGGGGGGGGCTAGTATTTTCAAGATAGGGATTCTCAGTGTAACAGTCTCAGCTGACCTGGAACTCACTCTGTATGTAGCCCAGGTTTGCCCCAAACTCACAGAGATCTACTTGTCTCTGCCTCCCAAATGCTGGGATTAAGGTGTGTGCCACCACTGTCTGGTGTTTTCCTGTTCTTGGCAGCACCAATCTATTTAAGAGAAGATGATAGGCATCAAAGAAACTCCATATGGAGGTGACCTTCTGTGTGACAAAAGTTAGCCACTGGGCAAGAAAGTGTACTTGCTTCGACTGCTGACAATATGATGTTCAAAATGGGCAGGCAGAAGACACACACAAGAAGAATTGCCTAACCTTGCCAAGACAAGGTAGGAAGGTCTTTGAGAATACCCTGCTTCACAGAGAGGTCTGTCAGACATGGTAGGCCTGTAGGCCAAAGATGGATGCTCCAATGATACAGAAGAATCTTGAATGACTGTTCAGGCAGCCAACTGTTTCGTTTTTTCACATTTTTTGGAAGTTGCTTGCTTGCAGGTCCTGTTTACTTAGTTAATATTATTCCCTTCTTGGGTCTCTGAGGGAGTTGAAGATGAGCTAGTTATAGTTTTAGAAAAGAAACTCACTTAGAAGTTAAAATGTATCAGTTTGAGAGACATCAAAATATAGTTTTTCAGTTAGTAATACAAGTTAGATAGAAAGTGAATTAGGTACAGTCTTTGGACTCACCAAAATAGGATAAATAATGGAATATTTTCATTGAAATTGTCAATTGTTAACAGACAATAAAACAATAAAACAATAAAAAATTATTGTTTGTATATATTGTATATAATGATTGTACCTATTGTATATGGTTTTTCTCATGTTATGACCTTTATTTATTTTTGACATAAAAGGGGATATGTGGCGATACATTTTGTATTTAATAAAATAAAAAAGATGGGTATTTTCCCATATATGCCTGTTCACCACTTTCATGCTCACTGCCCACGGTTGTTGAGATACCTGGAACTATAGCTATGGGTGGCTGTGAACTGACATGAGTGCTGGGAGTCCCACCTGAGTCGTCTTATAAGAACAGTGAATGTTCTTGCCAGCTGAGCCATCTCGGCAGCCCCTGCTGCCAGCCTTCTATAATGAGATGAAATGCAGATTTTAGAGGCAGAGGCAGGGGTATCTCTCTGAGTTTGAGGCCAGCCTGGTCTACATAGTTCCAGAATAGCCAGAGCTATACAGAGAAACTCTTTAGAAAAACTAAAACAAAAAGTCAATATCACTGTTTTATAGCTTCAAAATGGGCTTGGGAGGTTGCAGGTATTAGTATTCTGCTATTTGTGTTTTTTAAAAAGTAGTTTATTTTTTTGAGACAGTGTCTCCCTATGTAACCCTGGCTGATCTTGGACCTGCTATGTAAGCCATTTGGTCTCAAATTTCATGTTAATCCTTCTGCCCCTGCCTCCTGAGGGCTTGGATTACAGGCATGTGTCACACTGTCACTTTTGGTGTTGTATGATAATACATTGAAGAGCTGGTAAATATTCTTTATTTCTTCTTCTTTTTTTAGATAAAAATAGTGGTTCTGTAATTAACTCTGATATGATGGAAAAAAAGGAAGAGGTAAGTAGAACTTGAAGCATTTTCAAGGTTATTAATAATCAGCCTCTTTGTCTTTAGTGTTGTCAATTTGAATACATACTAACATTTAGTGCTGCTATTGTCTACACTTACCATTGTGATCCTTTGTTGCCAACTTTGTTAAGGTGTTCATTTTTATCACACGCAGTTCACTTTAGTAGTTGACTTGAGGTGGATAAGATAATTTAACTGTTACTAGAGTGTTTCAGTTTGTATCATTGTGGAAAATTGCTCTAGGATTTTGAGTTTTCTTTTTCCTGGGTGGGACAGGATCTCTCTGTGTAGCCCCGACTGTCCTGGAACTCATAGACGTCTCTCTGACCTCTGCCTCCTGAGTATGGGAACTAAGGGTGTGTGCCACCATGCTCTGCTAATTATAAGATATTTCAAAACATTGATATACAAGGTTCCTAAGCATTATCCTAATAAAACACACTGAGATCCTTCATCTTTCATGTAGGCTTGCATTTTAGAGAAATTATTTTGTGCTATTTGTTAGAGAAGAATGGTAAATCCTTAAATTTTTCTGTGTCCCAAAAATCTGATTACTTCTGCTTCTATGCTTTGTGTCTGTTAGATTTGACAGAGATCACGCTAACATTGTATTCTTTCCCACACCACTATCTGGTAATTGTAATTATTTCAAGAAAATTAGCTCAGTGGTAGAGTTGTTTCCCAGCAACAAACACGCAGAATCAATCTCTCTCTCTCTCTCTCTCTCTCTCTCTCTCTCTCTCTCTCTCTCTCTCTCACACACACACACACACACACACACACACACACCTGGTAATTGTAATTATTTCAAGAGAAGTAGCTCAGTGGTAGAGTGCTTTCCCAGCAACATCTTCTCTTCCTCCCTTCTTTCCTTCCTCCCTCCTCTCTCACAGCCCAATACCACCAAAACATCCCAGAAGGTTAGGGTATGGTGGCAGCCTCAGTACTCAGGAGCTAGAGACAGGTGGGTCTCATAGCAAGTTGCAGGACGCCTGGGCTATATAATTGAGACCCTGTCTCAAAGTAAAACAACTCAACATCAGAAAAAGAAATTGAAAGAGCTGGAGTGTACTTGAGTGAACATGGGCTAAAGGTGGAGACTCAGGAGCCACTCCCCATCAGTGCTAGAATTTTGACTTGCTGGCTTGATCTTGTGCAGGTGACCACAGCTGCTGTGAAGTACATTTTGTTAAATGTATGAAATTTTCAAAGAATAAAATATCTTAATAAGTGGAAGAACACATGCTAGGGGTGTTGGCTTAAAACCTCTAGACCCTCACCCCCTTTAAAAAAGAGAAATTTAATCTTCAGTCAAGGAAACTCAAGAGTAATGAGAATGAGTGAGTGGGTTTTGTGTGTGTGTCTGTTGTGGGTGGTGTGGGCTGGGGTGGGAGGGTGTTGGTGTTAAACCTAGAACTTAGGACTTTGCAGCTTTACCACTGAGGTACATTCTCAATCAACCTCAGAATTTGTTTCTGAAGTCTTTGAAAGAAAGATTTGGGGCATATAAAGTACATTTTGTTATATTTCTGTAAGAAAGATCTTCCTACAGGAAGGTGATTGATTACAGAGATGTTATTACTGGGAGAGTTTTACTTACCTTTGTGTTGTCTCTCCCCCCTCCCCATGTGTAGGGAACTAGCACCTCAGAAAAATCCAAATCTTCTGGATCTTCGCGGTCAAAGAGGTAGGTTAATGTTTAAAGGAATAAAATATTTTCTTTTCTCTTTCTGGTTATTTGGCTTACTGTTTACAGTGGTTTTTTCCTAAACCTACTTAACGTGACATTATTTTAAATAAACCATTTTATACAAATCAAAATGCTTAGAGATGAAAACTCTAATGCAATAAATTTTATTAGATCTGTTATGCAGTTTCAGTTGAAAGGAAACATTAGGAAATAATCTATATATTGATTCTTTATATAATGCTTTGCAAAGAAATTTTGAATTACTTTTGCAACAGTTGGATTTTTAAGAGTTATAATATGTTGTTCAAAGAGTATTAAGATTTTTTTCTTTTGAATTACCAAACTATCCATAAGGACAAGAATTATTTTTAGTTATATCTAAGATCCGTGGGTGGGCACCCCTCCCTAGGAATTTTTCAGTCTGGTACTGTTTACTTGTACCATTCCTTATGGAATAGAACTATCTCTTATTAAACACAATTTCATTACTGATTTATTATTCTCCAAATTAGTGGTTATAAATAATTTTCTCAAAAATCCACTTGTTGTCCAAATATGTGTTTGTTCAGTCATACATTTTATTGATATGATACAGAAACTTGTTTCCACCAGTGACTCTGATGGCAACTTTGCTTGGGAGCCACTGTTAAATCTAAGCATGTTAGTTATGATCTTGGTATATTTGTTCATATTGTCATAAATACCTATAATTCTATGAACTTAACTCTTTCATAGGAAACCTTCAATTGTGACAAAATATGTAGAATCTGATGATGAAAAACCCATGGATGATAATATAAATGAAAAAGCTGCTAATGAGAATTCAGAAAATCTTACTATGCAAAGCTTGCCAAAAGGTAATGTGTATTAATTTTTCACATGAAGGTAAATTGAAATGTATTTTAAAATGGCTATTGTTGTACATTGTACATTGTACATTGATAGTGGTCTGGAAATACATTGATTTGGGAATGAAAACATGTTAGTTAGGTTGAAAGCATGAGATAATTCAGTTAGTTTTGAATGGAACAAAATCAAACTTTTTTCCCTTTTCATAAGGGGATGACAAACTTTCCAAATTACATTTGAATATGAAAGTCAGTTTAAAAGCTGAAGATAGTAAGTTTTGACTTAATAAATGTTAGTGTTCTTGCTCATTTAAAAACGTAATGACTATTCCTGCAAACAAAGTATTTTGTAGTTATCTTTAGTCTTACTGAATTCATGTTTGTGCAGTGCTGAGCATTATTCCCAGAGCCTTTTGCATGCTAGGCAAGTGTCACCGTCTTATACCATGTCTTACTGCATTTTGTCATCCCCTAAGATTTAGCTATTCAATAGATTTAGGTGTATTTCTTGAAGTTAACCTTTAAACAGGCCTCGTCACAGGCCTTTTGAGTGTTGTAGCCCCTCTTGTGAAACATTATTGATTAGATTGGAGAGCAAAACTGCCAAATGGAGGTCTTGGACTCTTCATTGTTCAAGTCTGAGAGCTGCGTGGTTAGATGATTAGAGAATGATAAAGGTCTTGGTGATAATGGGTTTCAAATTGTCAACTTCTTAGAGAGTTTTGTTTTCCTGTCTTAAATAATATGTTCTAGTCTCTTAGCAGATCTTTTATGACAGTATTTACTAAACCCAATTCTCTGCTCTTATTTATGCCTATGACTTTTTTCAGTTACGGAAATTTGTTGAATATGAGTATAAGAGGTAGGGCTTCAGTTAACTAGGGTAAGATAGGACAATTAAAATATGAACAAAACATAACGAATGTTGGCAAGAAGAACTGTAGGAGAAGAAATTGATGATGACTATCATTTACTTGGTTTTTGCAAATTATCTTCAGCAATTTTACAGAATTTGTTTTGGTGCCTATCAGTAGAAACAACTAATGTGGGCGTTTGAGTCCTAATGGCAGTTACTCACTTCTGATTCTTGTTGATTGTCACTGGGAGCAATTCTGTGTAAGAACTAGGAATACAAACCTTTTAATGGTACTGTAGTTGGAAGTTGGTATATGATGTTACCAACCCTAGCCGAGTTTAATTTTATATTTGAACAAGAGCTGTTTCATAAGCTTACATCTCTGGGTGGTTATTTTAATCGTTATTTTGAATATGCATAGGTCAGTGAATTTACCTCATTTAATCCTCGAAACCAGTGGTTCTTAACTTTTCTAATGCTACAACTCTAGTACAGTTCTTCATGTTGTGGTGACCACCAACCATAAAATTACTTTTGTTGCTACTTCATAACTATAATTTTGCTACGGTTATGAATTGTAATGTAAATATCTATTTTCTGATGGTTTTCGGCGAACCCCTCCACCCCTTGAAAGGGTTATTTAATAGTTCCCTCATGGAGTCATGACCCATAGATTGAGAACTTCTGTTCTAAACAGTGTGCTATGTAGTATTTATTGATTCTGTGCTGTTAGAAGTTTAGGATCAAATTCAGAGCTCAGAGGTTATGTCTACTTTAGGTTAAGTGCAGATTTAAGACCAGGCCTGCTTTAATCCAGTGAAAGTGGGTGTTCTTTCTACCACTCCTTTGCTTCCATCTAGAATAATCTTCAGGAAGGAACACTTTAATTATTTTTAAATCTTGAGAGCCCCTCTCTGAAAGTATATACATGAAATGATTGTTACTTACTACTGATATTTTTAGGGATATGTGTTTTGATTGACCACAGTCTATAAACTCTTCAATCTTCTGTGCCCTCCCAGCCTTTTTTGATCTCCCACCCTGGACTTAAATATTCATTTACCAAGTAGATGATAATACTTTGGCCAAATGTGCTTGTCGAGTTACATATTCCTGTGTTTCAGAGAGGACTCTGACTCCCTGTTTTCTTGTTGCCAATAATGGCCACTTTAGTACTAAGCCCAATAATATAAGCAAACATTGAGACTTGGACTCCTTTTATCATGCTCGTTTTGTTCTTTTCTCAGTTTGGAAATTTTAGAGTGTATGGAGGCTAATCTTTCCAAAAATATGTTAGTAGATACCAACAAGTGATCTTATTTTACAGTTTATTGTTAAAGCTTTGGCTTAAGTGTGTTAAAGCAACCTTCATTGTAGAGCGCTTCAAGAACTTTGAAAGCTAGTGGAAGCTTTGATGTACTATTGGGGAAATTGTGTAGCCTAGGTGCAGCAGGTATAGAATGAACTTTATTGTTCCCTATTTCCCCAAGCTCTTCCCACCAAAGCAATGTAAAAGAAATCTTAAAAATCTTTAACATTTTTTTTTTCTAATTTGGACTGTGAGAAAAATAGGATGTCTTCCCCCTTCTGTCAATTACTTTAGACTTTTTAGGGAACTTAGCATGAATGTTCATTTCATAACACCTTTTGTGATAGGCAGTATAAACATTGTGAGCTGGGCTGAGGCTTTCTTCTTGATTGACATATTTCTTTTAGTTCATAATACTTCTCCCTCCTGTTTCTCTGATCTCTAAACTGCAACAAGTAATTTGATTTTTGACACCTGGCCCTTTTACAACTACCCTGTGGTCCTTAGACAAGTACTAAACGCTTGACAGAAACAGACTATGTAGCAGCAATGTTGGCTTTATCTGAACTGAAGTCTTGCACTTCACTTGCACATTTAATATGTGTAATTGGTTTTTTAAATGAAATCATTCTAGGTACAGTGATTGTACAACCAGAGCCAGTGCTGAATGAAGACAAAGATGATTTTAAAGGGCCTGAATTTAGAAGCAGAAGTAAAATGAAAACTGAAAATCTCAAAAAACGCGGAGGTAAATACAAGTGAAAATGAAACGACTTTAAATTGCTGTCTCTGACCATATTGGAAAATCTGATATGCTTACTAAAAATACCTCCACTTTCTGCCCATTGTTTATTAAAAGCACTACTTAAAAATAACTTCTGTTTCTCTTTGCACTCTGAAGCAGAAAACGTTAAAGTCCATTTTTCAAAAACGCCTTTGCCTTCAGTGGCTACTAAGTTGTTGGAAGAAGCTTAGCATTTCTTCTCCACATACTGGTTCTAGAATACATACATGCCCGAATAGCATGAGGGTGCCCTCCAGTGGAAGCGATTTCAAAGTTGTACAAAAACTTTGCCTGTGGCCTTCATGTAATTTCATACTCAGAGCAATGCTATATACAGCAATAGAGCACGGCCTTAGGTATTACTTGGAATACTTATTAAAAATACCAATCTCTTCATTCATGACAAGGTAGAATTTCTGGATGAGGTCAACATTGTGCCTCGGTTTGTTCTTCAGTGCATTGCAACAATACGTAGAGGAGATGGTAGCCTCACCCTTTGTCTTCCCTCATATCCACATCCAGATTTACCTAACCATCCATAGAAAGAGAGCATCAGAATTGACTTAGAAATCTATTGCAGTTGTTTTTGTGTGTGTGATTTTTAAATAGTGCCTGTATATACTTTTTGGGCAGAATAACAGGATGAGGATCTATAACTATGAGGAATGAATCTCAAAAGTGGACCATGACAGTAAATTTCCAAGTAGGAGCGCTATGGAAGATTCCATTTAATACTGTTAATAATACATATTTGTGAAACTACTAAAATGCTTGAAGAAGCTCTTTAGATTTTTATTTTATTGCTATTCTTATCTTGACGGAACCAGCAAAAATTTTTTTGACTTAAAAATAATTTGTTAGGTTGCAGATGAAAATCAAGAGACTGTTGTTTAGTCTTTTGTCCACAAGAGGGTGTTCAACCCCCTTTGAGCATAAAAATGATTTTTCTGAGCTTCTTCAAATTCATAGTAGGGAAGCTGCCATTTCCACAATATAATTTAACAAAGATGAGGCCTTAATCAGCACACAAAAAGTAACGATAAGGACCAGTAACAGTTTCTTTCTTTTGATCATGGGTTCCATAGTGAAGGCAATGACTGTGAACAGCATCGTATTAAGACTAATGTCTGTTAGGAGGAGGCTCTAGAGCAGTTAGTGCCTGAAATGTAGATACACCTTGAAGACAGAGAAAAGGAGGAGCCACTGTTGCTTGGCAGGGAATTCCTAGTGCCATTTTGGTAATGAATGCTGCTGGTGCTTGGGTTTAGCAGACGTGTTACTGGACAATTATTGGATTTTTTTTGTAAGAATATTTATATCATGCTTAAGGGGCTATCTATGCTTGTAATAATATAGTAGTGCCTAAATATTTCATGTTTAATTGCATTTAGTGATTTGCATGTCTAAGCTCTCGGGAATCTCACAGGATTATAATTTTAGTATTACCGATATATAAATGTGGGAATAAACTAGTGGTTTGAGATAAAGGATGGCTTTAGTTAGTATTCAGGCATCTTAGCAGATTAGTTCTGAAGTGGAACTTGAAATTACAACACCGAGGAATGTATACTTACATATAAAATAATCTTAAATTAACTTGGAACAATATTAGGGCACAATAACAAGACAAAAGTACATTTCAGGAACTTAAATAATCTTAGTCTGTTTTGATATACTTTGCTCAGTTAAATTGTTTAAAACTTAGTTTTTCTACATGGAAAAAATAATTTTAATTTTTTTAAACCATTAAACTATATTGAGCCAATAAATGAAAATGCCTCTTTCATTTGCATAGCTACAATCTTTAAGATACTTCATAACAAAAATTGAAAATTGAAACCTACATGTACAGAAACAAGTACATAGGTAAAGTAACATTTCAACATTTTGCCATATTTGCTTCAGATCTCCCATAAATAAAATATTGATTCAGTCCTACTCTCATCCATTTCCCTCTTCCTACCCCAAGGTAATGATTATCTTAAAGTTTTATGCATGTGCATGTATGTGCATGATTATCTATATCAATATGTGAGTCAAAAACGACTTTTCATTTTTAAAAATGATAAAAGCCACTCTGCTCTTTATATACTTTGGGAGTATTGATTTTTTTGACATTTATCCATAGCAGTAAATGCCTGGGTTTAGATTCATTACTCTCTACAATGCTGTGCCAGTATAATGGACTGCCATCTATTTCTCAAATAAGAAGCACTGGCTCTCCTCATCTACAATTCCTTTTGCACTTGTTAGAAGAACAATCTCCAAAGGGTCACCAAGCTTTAAAAAATCATATGGAATATAAACACAAAAGCACATGGATGTTTAATTGATAGAATTTAACATTAGATGAATATTCAAACTTGTAGCTTTCATTTATCTTGTTTAACTTAAACCATTATTTAACATGAACAAGTACATTGTATGGTTTTTCTTTGAAAAATATAACAGACTATGAGTATCTAAGATGAAAACATTGACATAGGATACTGTTTTCACGTGTAACAGCACATATAGCAAGCCTTTAGAATCTCTTTTTATGAAAAATGTGATTGTGTCTTTATACTTTACTTTTTAAAAAAACACCCACAAATAAAGATATATTAATATTTGGGTCTGTGGTGCCCTGGACCTTAAAACTAACAAAATACAAAAATACAGAGTCAAATGGTGAAAAATATATGGTGTTTTAACTTTTATTTAGAGTTGGAGACAGTCGCTCCCCACAGATTGCTTCCTTTTCAGTTTTGAATGTACACATTTGCTCTGGTTTATTTTGAAGATAGTCTTACTATGTGATTTGGATCAAGGTCTTGATTGCTTATTAGGATCATCGGTAAAAATATCTTTAGTGTCTAGAGATAGGAATTGCTTTCTGTTGTCTGTCTCTATCTCTTGTTTCTCTCAACTTTGTCTCCATGTATCTCTGTTACCAGGTCTCCCTCCCTCCCCCCTCCTTCCTTTTCTTTTTTTCTTGAGACAGGATATCACTATGTAGCTCAGGTTAGACTCAAACTCCTGGGCTCAGGTGATCCTCCTGTCTCAGCCTCCCAAGTTGTTTGGATTCTAGGTGTGTAACTGTGTTGTTGTTTTTAAGAATCCTCCAATGATTTGATATTCTCAGAATGAGAAGAACTCCTTGGCATAACTAGGGATTAAGAGGAATGTAGGCTGGGCTAGAGAGATGGTTCAGTGGTTAGGAGCACTGGATGCTCTTCCAGAGGACCTGGGTTTATTTCCCAGGATCCAAGATGGTTCACAGACATCTTTAACTCTAGTTCCAATAGATTCCCTCTTTTGGCCTCTGATAGTAACAGATACAGTGCAGGCATACTCCCATACACATAACTAATAATAGAAAATTTAAAAGAAAGAATGAGGCAGGTGAGATTTTTTTGCTTATCTTTTTCTTGAATAAGTTGTCTTTGTCTCATTCCGCTGCAGTAAATATAAAATAGAGTTCATTGCTCCCACCTTCTCAGACATTCTGCTTGCTAAGAAGATGTCTTACTTGCATTTGTCACAATGTCATATTTGCAAATATTGTAAATTATTGATAAAGAGCAGACTATCTAGTTGGAAGGAAGGTAATTGGTGATTAGTAATGTTAAAGTAAATTTTGGGAATTGGTGGCACCATAAATGACCCATTTTTTTTTAATGTACCATATTGGTAGGATCTGTGTACACAATTGTATTTATGAAGCCAAACCTTTATGTTACATCTAACTTAATTGTAGACTTGAAAAAGAATGTGTTCCACCAATGCCACTTTTTCATTCCCTAAGAATTGATACTGAGTTTGTTTGCAAGGCATTAGCAGATTAAAGAGTTTGAATCTGGGTGTGGTAGTTTATGCCTATAATCCCAGCATTGGGGAGGCTGAGGCAGGAGTGTTATTTTGAGTTTGAGACCAGCATGGGCTACGTGTCAATTATGCGACCAGTTAGGGCTACATAGCAAGAACCTGTCTCAAAAAACAAAGAGTTTTAAAACTAATTTAAAGGATTTCTTTATGGTATCTCATTAGGTTATGTCAACTTGTAATAAGTGGATTTTATATCTGTATGATGAATGTAGTTAGCATTTATGTCTCAAAATCTGCTAAGTTTGTTATGGTCTTTTAAAAGTTCAATAAAATGAACCCTTTTTACCTGTGTCCAAAATGTCATTTTCCCAAGGATTATGAGATATATTATTTCTAATAATGGTTGTAAAATTCTGCCTAAGGCAAATATCTTTTTTTCTGTTGAGTGTAAATATGTGAGTAATGATTACTCTTTGCTCCTAGAAGATGGACTTCATGGGATCGTGAGCTGCACAGCTTGTGGACAACAGGTCAATCATTTTCAAAAAGATTCCATTTATAGACACCCTTCACTGAAAGTCCTTATTTGTAAGGTATGTAAAGATTTGGTGATAAGATTTCCTTTTGGTGGGCTCACAATGTGTAGAACAAAGATGTGTAGAGGAACATTGTGAAAATGACCATTTGTGTGAAAGTTAGTAGTGATTGTGGGGCGTATAAGAAGCTTGTGTCATTAGAATTTAGAAGGTACAAGCTTATACCTAAAGTATGAATAAGAATTAGATTGGTTAAGTAGGATTAGTTTAGAATGTTCTAGATTGGTGGCATGGTTTTCAGAGGTTAAGGGGTGAAGGGGGAACTAGATAATTGTCAACCTGCAGTTCCCTATAGGAATATATGTGGTTTATAACTTTATCTTGCATATCCCCACTTCTCTTAATCTCCAAGTCAAATAAAGTTTTAATATGACTAGGAAGTAAAATACCTTAAAATGTTTCATATATGTTAATTTTAGATTTTTAACAATTATTATGCAGTTTTTTTTAAAATAAAGAATACCTTTGTGTATTTATTTACTTAATCCACCTATCCACCCATCTATTCATCCTTCCATTGGTTTCTTTCAAGACAAAGTTGGTTTTCTGTGTAGGCCTGACTGTCCTGGAACTCAATTTGTTTACCAGTCTAGCCTTGAACTCATGGAGACCTACCTGCCTTTGCCTCCCGAGTGCTGGAATTAAAGGTGAGCACTACCATGCCCAGACTTAATTTCAAATATCTATGATACCAAGATTGCAGGAACTCCAGCTCACATTACATTAAGAGTTATTTTTTTGTTAGTTTGTTTGCCAATAAAAAAAAAAAAAAAAACTACCATCTTCAGCTAGGAGTGTTTGTGCAAACCTTAATCCCAGAATTTAGAAGGCAGAGAGGCAAGTTGAGAATTTGAGACCAGCCTGGTTTACATAGTGAGTTCCATGCCAGACAGAGGTTCACAGTTCAGACCCTGTCTCAAAAAAGCACCCTTTGAAATGCAGAGGCAGACCATATTTTCCTTGGTATGTTAGATCTTTACTGGCATGAAGTTTTGTTAGATTCTGACCTCTAGAACTCTACTAAGCTTAGTTTTGTTCCTTAAAATATTTCCCTTTCTTTTTTTGAATTCATTTCACCTAGAGGTCTATTTGGAGAACCGGTTGTTTGGTCTTAAGTTCTGCCAGCCAAATCTTTATTGCTGGGTTTGACACTTGCTCTCTTTCCTTATTTGTCCGACAGCTATTTTTCTGCTTTCCATGGGCCTGTCTGTTGAGCACTGACCGTTTCACTAATAACATAGAAAATTTTCCTTTCCCAGTCTCACTGCCAAGGAATTAATTATGTTAATCAGATTTTGTTAATTGTTTACCTGTAGGCATAGGAACTGTTCATATATGCTTACTATTCAACATTTTAAGTGGCAAAAATATGTTTTTATGTACAACTTTGGTAACTTGTTATATGAGATTAGAAATGTTTGCTAAATAGAATCTTTATTATGTTTTTATATAAAGAGTAGTAGTTGTGAATGACAAGAAATCCATTTTAAGGGATCAATTTCTTCTACTAGCTGTATGCTCAAAAAATAGTATTCGATAGTGCAGTGTTTTTGCTTTCATTGTCCAAACCATGCACATTCCCTTCACATTTCTAATGACTTCTAAGGAACATGTGTGACTTGTATATTTTGAATAAACTTTCCCTTCTTTCACTAGAACTGCTTTAAGTATTATATGAGTGATGATATTAGCCGTGACTCAGATGGAATGGATGAACAATGTAGGTAGGTAATACATTCATTTAACATTCACTGTTGTCTACTTTGATGGGGTGATTATCTATTTTGTTAGATTTGTGCCCCCCTCAAAAAGACAGGGTTTCTCACTTTATAGACCAGACTTGTCTTGAACTACAAGAGATCAGTCTGCCTCTGAGTGCAGTCATTAAAGGCATGCACCACCATTCCTGGCCCTTAGATGCATCTTTTAGGATTTTTTTTAAAAAAATTATCCTTCAATCATGTGTTTGTATGTGTGATTATGTGCAAGTGTGTGCAGGTAACCAGACGTGTTGAATCCCTCTGGAGTTCCAGGTAGCTGTGAGCTGTCTGACATGGGTGCTGGGAACCAAACTTCATTCTTCTGTAAGAGCACTATGTTCTCTTAACTCCCAAGCCATCTGTCCAGCTCTAGATCCACATTTCATAGCATTTCATTGCTATGCTCAGTTTTTGGTTGTCTTTTTCCTATCAAACCTTATTTGTCTATCTTTATATTTATGATAAAAGTAAGCAGGTGATGTAAATTACTACTGAAAATGTAGGTGGAAATTTTAAATTCTTTTATCAGTAAAGAAATTGAAATTAGTTCTCACTGGATATAACATTTTAATCTTTAAACCATTTCAGATGGTGTGCAGAAGGTGGGAACTTGATTTGTTGCGACTTTTGCCATAATGCCTTCTGTAAGAAATGCATCTTGCGCAACCTTGGCCGGAAGGAGTTATCTACAATAATGGATGAAAATAATCAATGGTATTGCTACATTTGTAACCCAGAACCTCTGTTGGACTTGGTCACTGCATGCAACAGTGTATTTGAGAATTTAGAACAGTTGTTGCAACAAAATAAGAAGAAGATAAAAGTTGACAGTGAGAAGAGTAATAAAGTGTGTGACCAAACATCTAAATTTTCTCCAAAGAAGAATAGTTCCAGTTGTAATGGAGAAGAAAAGAAATTAGATGATTCACGTTCTGGTTCTATAACCTGCACTTACTCAGCACTAAGTGTGCCCAAAGAAATGATTAAGAAGACAAAAAAACTGATTGAGACTACATCCAACATGAACTCCAGTTACATTAAGTTTCTGAAGCAGGCAGCAGATAATTCAGAAATGACTCCTGCTGTGAAGTTACGTCAGCTTAAAGCTTTTAAATCTGTGTTGGCTGATATCAAGAAGGCTCATCTTGCATTAGAAGAAGATTTGAATTCAGAGATCCGAGCTTTGGATATTGTACACAAAGAGAAAAATACCAAAGAGCTTAAAATCACAGATGCAAAGTCTGACACAAAAGTGCGAAAGGGGGAAAAATCATGTACTGCAGAAAAGAAGGAATTTTTAAGGTTAGATTCTAGATCATCAATAAAGATGATAGACAGTGAGCACATCCCAGGAGAAGAGCATAAAGCAAAGAAAAGTACTCGTGGTGACCATAAGGGTTCAGGTAGGAAAGATGGACATCCGTATGAACCGAATACGTCTGAAGACTTAGACATGGATATCGTGTCTGTGCCTTCCTCAGTTCCTGAAGACATCTTTGATAGCCTTGAGACGGCAATGGAAGTTCAGAGTTCAGCTGATTATCAAGGAGATGGCAACAGTGGGACTGAGCCAGAACTGGAGAGCTCCTCTGTAAAAGTTAACACTTCTTCAAAAGACAGCAGAGGAAGTATTAAGACAAAAATGGCATCGAAAGTAAAAAAGCAATTATTTGTTAAACTCACCCCGGTTTCTCTTTCTAATTCCCCAATGAAAGGTGCTGACTGTCAGGAAGTTTCACAGGAGAAGGATGTCCGTAAAAGTTCTGTGGTAACTGCCAACTCAGAGAAATGTGGACTGGAAGAAGAAAATAGTGATAATGAGCATTCAGTTGAAAATGATGTTGCATTACTTTTAGATGAATCTGATCTTCGACGATCCCCACGTGTGAAAACTACCCCCTTGAGGAGACAAACTGAAACTGCCATATCGAATTCAGATGAAGAAAGCAATGAAACCATTAAAGAGAAACAAAAGCTGTCAGTTCCAGTAAGAAAAAAGGATAAGCAAAATTCATCTGACTGTGCTGTTGGTAGCCCTAAGCCTCATAAGGTACCCAAAGCTAAGCAACCAGAGATTATGGATCAAAGTTCAGATTCTGATGAAATGTTAGCAGTCCTTAAAGAGGTAAGCCAGATGAGTCCCAGTTCTTCTTCAGACACTGACCTTAATGAAACCCAGATGAATCATAAACCTGAAACAGGGAAAGATGATAATGGAAAAAGGAAACGGAAAAATTCTACTTCTGGCTCAGATTTTGACATTAAAAAAGGAAAGTCAACTGAAGCCTCTATTATCTCTAAAAAGAAGCGCCAAAACTACTCAGAGTCATCTAATTATGACTCAGAGTTAGAGAGAGAGATAAAAGCCATGAGCAGAATTGGGGCTGCTCGAATAACTAAAAAAAGTGTTTCAGATAAAAAAGAAGGTGACTTTTCTGAAGATGAGAAACATAGCAAAACAGTAGTAGATAATGAAGGGCAGGAAAGGGTAAAGCCTGTACAAGGAGGATTGTCTGGTGACGACCCTGGTGACGTCGAAGGCAAACAGGGAGAGGATTTGTCTGCAGCAGAAGGTTCCGCTGAGAAATGCAAGAGTGCAATGGAATCGAGAGAGGCACTTTGCACAAGGCAGCAGCCAAGTGTTTCCTATGATGGTGCAGGAAAGCCTTCGGGTGGAGAGGAGGATGTAATTTCTGATGACAGAAGAGGTTCTAAAACGAAAGAAAAGAGCAAACACCTGAGAACCAGAGCACGTCGAAAAGTACAGAGTGGTTCATCTGATAGATTTCCAAAGAAAGAGCAGAGCGATGAGTCTTCTGAAGGTGAAAAGAAGCAGAGCAGACAGGAAACGGGAGCAAAAGGGAAGAAAACCACAGAAGCAATGATTAAGACAGAGCAACAGTTTGAGTCTTCTTCCGATGGTACTGAGAAACTGCCCGAGGGAGAAGACATTGGTCATTTTCCTAAAGGCATAAAGCAGGGTAAGAAAGATACACCTCATGGAGAAAAGAAAGGCAAAAAAGTGAGAGATAGGTCATCCAAAAAGAGGGAAGATGTATCTGATAGTGTTGATAAGTTGTCAGGGAAAGGGGAGAGTTGTGACTCTTCAGAAGATAAAAAGAGCAAGAATAGAGTGTCTCGGAGAGGGAAGAAAAAATCCAGCTTGCCTACAAAGAGTTCAGGGAAGAGGCCGGAGGGCTCATCTTCTGATACTGAGAAGTACTCCTTGAAAGGTGAGTGTGACTCTACCAGTAAGAGGCTGAAAACAGAAATGCGAGAAAGAAGAAACTTAAATTCAAAGAGAAATACCAAGGAAATACAAAGTGGCTCATCGTCTTCTGATGCTGAGGGAAGTTCAGAAGATAATAAAAAGCGGAAGAAACAAAGAACTTCAGCCAAAAAGAAGACAGGCAGTGCCAAGGAGAAAAGAGGACTCTCCTTAAGAACAAGCACTAAAAGGAAGCAGGCGGATATTACTTCTTCATCTTCTGATGTAGGAGATGATGATCAGAATTCTGTAGGCGAGGAAAGCAGTGATGAACAGAAAATAAAGCCTGTGACTGAAAATTTAGTGCTACCTTCGCACACTGGATTTTGTCAATCTTCAGGTATGCAAGACTAAAGTTCAACTTTAGAATCTGTAATCTAACCTCCTCTATGATACCTATATTGTTTAATTTTCCCTAAGGTAAAATTCAGAATTTCTGTTGAGGAAAAGCCCATTTAAAATGGATTTAGACATTGACTGTAGATAATTTCTCTTTTTATGCCAGCATTGGAGGATATTTCAAGCATTGTCTGTATTCTTTGTCAGGCACACACCAACTTTCCATAAACAATAGAACTACTTTATTAGTTTTCAGTGTTTCTTTGGAATAATGTGTAGTAGTTTATAAAAGAAAATCAAGTTGATGGCTGTTACCAAATCTGAGATTACAGTCTGTGTCCTAAAAAGCCAAGTTCTGGCTATCTGCTGTTTCCCAGAGGCCAACTAAAACAGCAGCTGTGGCCACATTGGGAAGAGGGGTAGAGATCTAGTGATCCCCTCCCCCAGCCCTGTTTCTAGGGGTGTGAAGTGAGATTAAAGTTTGTAGAGTACCAGGGATACAGGCATATCTAAGCAGTCTTGGTCAAGGTGTAGTTCCACCTACCTTTGACTCGTCAGTTAGGCTTCCTGTTTGTTTGCTTCTTGTTTATATTGTTTTTAAAATAGAAAATGATTCATGAATGTGTGTGTGTGTGTGTGTGTGAGAGAGAGAGAGAGAGAGAGAGAGAGAGAGAGAGACAGACAGACAGACAGACAGACAGACAGACAGACATACACAGATTGACCCTTGAACAGGGCCTATGCTAACATTCTCTGTCATTCCAGTTTTAGTGTAATTGGTGCTGAAGTGAGCACCCACAAGGTATTTTGACAAATTGATAGACCCATGGAACTTCTTTTCTTAGAGGCATTTTCCTTTTGGCTAGCTCCAGAACCCTAGCTTTTTTCCTTATAGTATGATATGGCTAAGGACATTGGAAATTTCCTGGGGAAATTCTCATTTCTTGGGATCTATTGTTCAATAGCTTGAGGGCCTTAAGTGTCTCCTTCTTCGTTCTGCCTGACTGATTATGAACTCAGTTTAGTAGATATTTATTCACTCAGTGGTGGTGGGTGCTTGATATTGGTATAACATGACATTTAAAAGTTCTGACCGCTTTGCTATGAGAGTTTGTCTAAATCAAAAGAAATAATTTTGTCTCCCATCAAATTCCTGAAAGTATTTTTTTTAAAGATGGGCTCATATATACAAAGCTGGCCTTGAACTCAGTCTAACTAAGTTAACTGAGGCTGGTCACTATCTAGTTGTTCCTTATCTATCACCATAATTTGTTTTGATGATGACCATTTCCAGGCCTTTGTGTTCATTACACAGATGCTTTAACACTGAACACCCAAATAGTTGTAATTTACTTTTATAATCCCTTTCCTCATCAACTAGTATCTAATGATATAAAAAGATATTTCTCTCTTAAAAACACTATCAAAATAAAGGAAGAAAGAAAAATCCCCAAATTACCATACCCTGATGAATTAGATTGTATCAACTTGTCCTTAATATCAAGAAAAATAATTTTTAATGTTTATTTTTATTACATCTTTAAGAAAATCACTTGACTAGTGTACATGCATTGTTTAATTGTTATTGTTTAGTTTTTAATTAGTTAATACAATGTCAACATTTAGAATTACTAAATATATAAATTGATTTCCTAGAAAACTGTTTCCAGTATAGGCAAAATCAGGAGAATTTCCACCTTATTCCTTATGAGTTTGTCCTTCGTTTTAGATTTGTAAATAAAACTCTCATCCATTTTTGAAAAAAACCTTTTATTTAATTTATGGGACATTTAATAAAGCTCTTGAAGCAGTTTGATGTGATGCCATAAAATCAAACAGTGTTTCCACAGTGAAATATTTGAGTATTCACACTCAGAGGAATTAACATTTGAGATTAAGTTTCTCTGTCAAATGAGAGTTCTTTTCACCTTCAGAATTGTGGATAAAACATTGTGGACTTATATTAAAATTTGTTCTAGGAGCTAGAAAGATGGCTCAGTAGTTAAAGGCACATATTGCTCTTCCAGAGAACTGGAGTTCAGTTCTAGGGACCTCCACTGAGTGAATCACAACTGCCTATAAGTTCAGCTCCTGGGAGATCTGAGTTCTCTGGCCTGCATGATCATATGCACAAACATGCTTGTACTCTAACAGCAGACATACACACATAATTTTGTAAGAACACAAGATGCAGTAGTTAATTTGATAGAAAATGTTTTAGTTACTAGGTTAGTTGGGGAAGCCCCTATTTGTTAAAGATTATAATGTTAGAATGAGCAGTTGTTATTAGCTTATTTACTGTATGCTGTGTTACCGTTAGTAAATCATAGGTAATTAATTGATCTTAAACACTACAAAATTGTCTTCTGTGATTTAGCTTCCCTGGTGAAGTCTGCATATTTAATTAAAATATTGTAGTGATTCTATTTCCTAAAAAAAAAATCTTCTCTCGATTTTAAATAATTTGTGTGTGTGTATTTGTGTGTGTGTGTGTGTGTCTGGCTGTCTGTGTGTGACCTGAATATTAGGGAATCCACTGCCTCTCGTGTGATAGGCAAGTGCTCTACCACAGAGCTAAATTTTAGTGATTTGACATATGTTAGACATTCTGTTTCTCTTTTGTAAATTAGTATTCCATAGGAGTTTTGCCTACATGTATGTCTCTGCACCACATGTGTATGTGGTGTTCATTGTACAAAAATTTTACCTTAAAAGAACAAATTTAAATATTAAACTATTATGCATGCCAAAGCATTTAGAGTTACTTGTGCTTCCATGTCCAGGACATTACAAAAAGAGGGTAAAGCACATGGTAAAAAGAGAAAAGGGATCTCAGACACCCCCTTTACTGGGTTTCCTAACTAGTGATAACTTGTGTAACTAAAACTGTCAAATTCCTTGGACCTGGAGTTGCGGAAGTTTGTGAGCTACTGTGTGGGTACTGGGAGTCAAATTTGGTTCTCTGCAAGAGCAGTGAGAGCATCAAATGCCCTTAACTGCAGAGCTATCTCTCCAGACCCATCATTTATTACAAGGTCTTGCAATATAGCTCTGACTGGTCTAAAACTATCTGTGAAGACTAGAGCAGCCTCAAACTTACAGTAATCATCCTGCCTCTACCTCTTCATTACTGGGGTTATGCCTTTGTACCACCATGTACAACAGAAGGTTTCCATATATCTTATGCATGTAATTATTATTATTTGTGCAATAAACAATTATTTATTAGACCTTAGAAGTTGGCAACATGTTATAAACACCCAATGAATACATTTACCAGTAATCCTTTAATTCAGTACTTTGATAATTATGTTCCATTTTCTCTAAAAGAACCTTGGCATGAAGAGCTGTGGACTGATTAGGTGCTAGCATTACATATCCAAAAAGTTTTAATCTCTGTCTCTTACTCAGATGCTAATCCCTCAGCAGTTTGATGAAACAAACCTTGTTGCTTGTGAATTTCTTAGGACCAAGTGGGATATTTGGGGATAAAAATAGAAGATAAATTTGCTAGGGAATTTATCCCACTGAAACCTGTACTTTGTCAATAGAAATATGCAAACAGGATAGGATATAAAAGGTCTTGAAGATAAATACAAGGTACACAATACTATGTTTTTTGCAAGATAGACTTATGTATGAGCCAGTGATTTAAAAAAAGCATGGCTTAAGAATTTACTTACAGTGTGGTGGTGGTGCACACCTCTAATCTCAACACTTGGGAGGCAGAGGCAGGTGATCTCTGAATAGAAGGCTAGCCTTTTTTACATAGTGAGTTCCAGGACAACCAGTGCTACACAGGGAAGTTTTGTCTCAAAACATGAAACAGCACAGAACAAAAAGAATAATACCTTGACTCTTAAAAAAACAAACAAAAATAAAATTGAGAAAGCCACAAGAGAGTTATAATAGTAAATGAGCTATTTGAGTAGTTTGGGAAAATATTTAGAAGAATTTATAGTATTTGAACCTGACTTTGAAGTTTAGGTCAGTAAAGCGGATTACGTCAGTTGCATGGTGGTAATGGTGTATAATTCCAGCACCTCAGAGGCAGAGGTAGGAGAATCACTGCATGTGATCTGAAGTTGTTCTGGATGACATTGTATATTGATCAAGCATGGCTAAATAGTGAGACCCTGTCTATGAAAAAGAGGGAATGAATGTAATATAGCTAGTCATATGTTGCTTCAATATTGTTCTGTTCAAGTGGAATGTTTTTACTGGGATTCTCTGAGAATCCTTTCTGCATTGAACATGTTTCTATCCTGAATCTGTAGGCATCTGTCCACCCTTCTTTGGTGCTAAGTTTCTAAGAGCTAAGCAAGTTATCTGGGAGCTACATTTCTCAGCCCAAAGTCTGTATTTTTATGGATATTTTCCTCCATTTCCCCAAACTGTCATGTTATGGGGGAAAAATTGCAAAGAAAGGTCTTAGGTATCCCTTTCCTGGATTTCCTAGCTAGTGATAAGTTGTGTAACTAATACAGTGTCAAATTAATGAAATTGAGGATTTATTTAGATTTCAGTAGGTTTATGAACAGTTATGTGTATGTTTGTCTCTGTGCATTTGTGTGAGTATCCTTAGAGATCAGAAGGGGCGTCAAATCCCCTGGAGCTGGAGTTAACAGGCGGTTGTGAATTGTCTGACCAGTAGGTAACTGAACTTCAATCCTACTAGAGAGCAGCAAGTTCCCCTAACCATTGGGCCACCTTCCCAGCCACTACAGTGTTTTTATTTTGTTTTTTCTTTCTTTTTCTTTTTGGAGATAGGTCTTACTGTGTAACCATAGCTGGCCTAGAACATACTATGTAGATCCAGTTGTTTTTGAGCTCATAGAGACCCTCCTGTGTCTGCTTCCCAAGTGCTAGGATTAAAAGTATGTAACACCATGCTTAGCCATTTGACAGCTCTAGTTGGCCTCAAATTTATGATCCTCTGCTTCTGCCTGTCTAGTGCCAAGATTGCTGCTGTGACCCAGCCTGCCTGGTTTGAATTCAGTACTTGTATATGTATTCATTCCTCCCGGCCCCTTTGTAACTGTGTGTGTGTTTGGGTTTCTCTTGTGTGTATAACCTCAACACAACAACAAAGATGCCCAAATGTTTCATTATTGTGACACCAGTTCCCCCCTCACTGTAGATTCTCCTTTCCTTGTCTCCATTACTAATTAATTTGCTCAATTTGAGACTGGTATTTATTGTGTGCTTTCCTCTCTCTTTGTAATGTCCTTGACATTTTTTTTGATTTCATAATTAATGATGAATATTAGCATAAGAAACTCTCAATGCTTTGCCATGCATAATCTTAACTGTTGTTTAATATTTAATTTGTTCCTTTAAGGTAAAATTTTTGTGCAACAAAATGTACCCATTCTAGTCCTGCCTTTTTTCTCTGTTTTGCTATGTACAGGATGGAATCTGGGACCTTGTGAATATTAGAGTAGTGTTTTACCACTCAACTGCAACCTCAGCCATCTCCTTAGATTTTAAATAAAAAGGATAGAATGTTAAAAAATAATAAATCTTAGTATGCTGGAATATCTTCTGGGTTCTTCACGTTGTAGATTTTTGTATGGATTAAACATGTTTTTCAACCACTTAGCACTAGAATAGAGGCAGGTTTGTTATTCTTCAGCGATAACAAAGTAGACACTTGTTAACTTTAAACTTTCAGGAGATTAATAAAGTTATTGTAACAAGAAATCATTGGTAATGATGGAAACTAATAATCATTTCTAAAAAGGCTGACCTTTAACATCTTGTGCTTTGAAAGGAACCTTCAGACATATAAGATCCTTCATAAAGTTCTTTTTATGCTTTTTAATCAACATGTCTTGTATTTACTTCGATTTCAGCAGTTTTTTGTAGAGCCTACTGGTTTGCTCTAGCATTGTTGGATTTCAGTTTTATTTTACACAGTTGTACTTGTATAGATAATTCAAAGCTAATTGTAAGTACACTTTTTCCCCCAAGGAGATGATGAAGCCTTATCTAAATCAGTGCCTGTCACAGTGGAGGATGACGATGACGACAATGACCCTGAGAATAGGTATGATTCCATCCATAAGGACTTAAGATTATAACACACCCTAAGCACGGGCACAAACAACAACAGCGCAACAGCAAGCAGGTTGTAAAAACTGGGAGTTCCTGCATTAGAAAGACTCATGCACAGACTTCTTGCAAGTTTGAAAGAAAGGCCAGAAAATGGGCTAAAGCTCAGAAGCCTTAAAAAAAGATAGTAAATACCAATATTAACACACCTAGCATAGGGCGTGTTATAAAGAACTGTCAATTTTATGTTTCCATGTAAACTGTGATAATTTTTTGAGGCTTTCAATTTTGACAGATTAAATCTGATACAAGGGAATCATAGGAAATGGCAAGAACAGACAATTCTATATTTGATTATGAT
The DNA here is from genome assembly GCA_033318265.1 of Phyllotis vaccarum. NCBI lineage: Eukaryota > Metazoa > Chordata > Mammalia > Rodentia > Cricetidae > Phyllotis > Phyllotis vaccarum. The sequence goes on from JARWLC010000013.1 coordinate 55,151,338, forward strand.
TATTGTTTTGTCATTCAGTGTGGTGGTCCTATTTTGAAGACCTGTGAAGAATGAAAAAAGATTCATATTTAACTTTAGAAAATTGCTTTCATACTAAGTACCCGTTGATGAGGTATCTAGGTTGATTCAGATTTTAACCTTTTCTCCAAATAAGTAGAAGTAGATAGTATGATGTTATTAACTTCACTAAGACTTCTTTAAATGTAAACATTGAAGCCTCTACAGTTACTTATACTTATTTAAGGGACAAAAGACAACCCTGTCACAGCAGTGAGTAAAGAAAACAGATATTAATAATAGTTGACATGGTTCTTTATACATTTTAAACATTTTCTGCCCTTTGGTGTAATATTCATAATCTTTAATGAGAAGATAGCATGGTATGTATAGTGAATGGGCCACTTCTAACCTTTTAATAATTGTGTAAGATTGAGCTGGTGACTTTAGTTTCTTTTGAAATATTTTTTTTTTATTTCTAACATTGAAAAATAGTGTTTTATATATTCAATTCTGATACTAAAAATATGTGATAGTCTAGAGATGATTTTATTTAAGAACACTAAAATTTCCACCTATTCCCAATAAAAAGTTCTAGTTTAAGATACTGAAAATAGTATGTTTTGCTGTCATAATTTTCTGAGAGATGAACCAAGTGCTCTTAGAGCATCTATTACTTCAGCCCTGTTCTGTCTTGTGGATGCTGACAGATTTTTGTTTCAGCCATTTGCATTTCAGCATTGCATCTTAAGTGAAAGATCTTACACTTACACTTAAGTACAGCCCTGCAAACCCAAAGACTCCAACCTCTGCTTTCTTATTTACTTTTTTCTTACAATTATCTATCCAGCTATTTGATGGGATAATATAAATGAGACCCACAATAGAGTGACAAAAGCATACAATGTTTTTGTAGGGATTTTATAGTCTACCATTACTGTTAGATTATGAAAGCATTTAGAAATTCTCTTACAGAATTCTTTCATTTTTCACTTTTATATGCTGTTATTTTCCTATAAACCACAAGTCCTCATATGTTACTAATAGTTATTAGTACTTCTTTTACAACTATGGTGATGAGCTTTTTTATTTAGCCACCAAATAAGAATGTTTTTAACGTATATTTTTTGTTATAGCTTATCAACAATTAAGCAACTTAATTTTATCTGAACGTCTGAAATTCTCTTACTTTACCTCTATGTAACTGACAACTATTTTATTAGAAAGCTTCCTTAAGCCCATCTTGTATTTGTGATTTTTAAAAAATACAAGTCTGCTAGATACTTTGGAGAGGAGTTTTATTCTGAAAGTGTTTTTATACCCATTTTAATGCACTTTTGTAAAATATACAATTTAAAACTTGTTTAATATCCACTAAACCAAAGAAGCATATCAAGATGCATGGCCTGTCTACTTCTGATATCTCTGATGGGAATATAAGTACTTCTTTGTACTATTAGTATAGACCAAGTATTTGGACGTATTTGAATACACACCAAGCAGCCTTTAAAACTTTGTTTGCTGATCATGATTAAATCTTGGTATATTTTTCAGTTTCATATTTTTGGGCAAGATGTATCTTGATAGGAAGCGTATTGTAATTGTAAATTTGTACACAATTGTAGAATTGTATGTAAATTGTGTATAAATTTTATAAGCTTTGCCTTTTTGCTAGTATTGTAATTTATGTCCAGTGTTGGCACTTATGAAGAGGTAAATAGTGTGTTGTTTCAAATGCAATAAATATATGTATAAACCTTTTTTTGTTTAAGCATTTGACTTTACTTATAATGTATCTTTCATAAGAGTTCATAAGACTTTGTAAGAATAAAGTTATATGGACTAGTTTGTAAGTCAAAGTTTTCTCATTCCTAAAAATAGGGAAGTAAGTACTTTAAATTTCTAAAACATATTTTGGTGAAGCTTTAATAAATAATTTTTATTTACTTTTTATGTTTTAAAGCTGTGATTGTAAGAAAATAAAAAATAAGGCTTTTGAGGTCATTTTAAAAAGTTTAAAAAGTTTCAGTATTTTACTATAAATAAATACCTTTTTGTTAAATTTCAAGGTAAATGTATAACACTGAGTTAGTGTTGTCCTATTTGTAAATTTCTATTTAGTTAACCAGATATAGTTTGATCAAAGCAGATAACTATCAATTTTGATTGATTTTTTTAAAAAAAAACTAGTTGTCTTAAATTTTGAAGTTTATGCAACTGATTAGATATTCCCTCTTGGCTTTACATACTTTTTAAAAAAGATATAGTAATAATAATAGTCATAATAATAATACCCAATGCCTTGCATTTTGTGTGTGTGTGTGTGTGTTTTTTTTTTTTTTTTTTTTGAGACAGGGTCTCACTATATAGCCTAGGTTGGAACTCAAAGAGCTCTGCCTGCCTCTGCTATGCAATTGCTGGGATTAAAGGTTTGCATTGCCTGCCATGTCCCACTGCTTGGCAGACTTGTCAGAGTTTTATAGTTTATATCAGTTATGTGATTGTTACATTATGGTAAGATTTCTTTTGCCCTTTAAATACTTAGTTTTTTGTTGTTGTTGTTTTGTTTTTTGGACAGATTTCTCTGGGTAACAGTTCTGGCTGTCCTGGAACTCACATTGTAGACCAGGCTGTTCTCAAACTCACAGAGATCCACCTGCCTCTGCCTCTTGAATGCTGTGATTAAAGATGTGCACTTCCACCACTTGAGTTTAGTTTAGTTTAAAATTGGTTCTTACTTTGAAAAGACATGCCATGCAATTGACAAAAAAAATTGGTTCATAATCTTCAGCCAAAATGCAAGAGAGCAAAAGTTTTTTAGATTTTAGAGTTTTTAAGATGTTGTTGTACTTACCAAGATTTTACCACTTTATGTTTTCAATATGACTGGGGACTTCTTGACCAAACTTTTTCATTGTATATATTTTAAAATTAATATTGTAAATAGCCCTCAGAAATAGAATATTAGGTGTGCATAGTTTTAGTGACATTGTACTTTTTCTCAGAATTTATCAGGATTGCACTAAATTTTTATGTGAATGCAAGCTCTAGTGTGGAGGTTGTTGATTTAAGTTTTTGCTACACTTGGAGAGTGGGACTCATCATTTGACAGCAGGTTTTTGCCTTTCAAACCAGTAAATAAACAGAATTTTTTTGCTGCCTTGTTGGCATGATGTGGATGTTCTATTAATGAAGACTTTGTACTGTTAAAACAGCTTAATCATTTGGGAAGAGATTAATGACTCCTGGATTTTATCATTATATGATGATGATATTTGATGGTTACTTATCAGATTTTAATAGAATTAATGACACAAGTCCCTTAATACAATTTCCATTTGAAATACATTTCCAAACGACCCTCTCCTATATATCTATTTACCTATTATTCTTTTAATCTATTTTTTTTTAAATTTTTGCTAACTCTAGATTTTTTTCCCATGGGTTTTTAATTTTAATGGATCTCATTCAGTTAATACACTTACTTTGAATCTTTATTGTGCTTAAAAGACAGCATTTGGAATAAAGATTTTTTTTTCTTTAGAGTTAAGGGTTTTAAGTATTTAACAGTTTGAAGATAATTCTTTTCTATTAATTAGTTGATACAGTCCTGGTAAGTATATTCAATGAAGTCTAATGGAGATGTCAAAGACTATAGTTGTGGTGTCCTGGCTGATGAGTAAAACTGATTGCAAGTGTCACTGATTTTATTTACTAGATGATTCATCAAAGAAAGAAATATGGTTTGTATTGGTGACCTTTCTCCTTCTGTGGGTAGGGCTTAGACATTGTATTGGATATTCTTCTTTTCTGTTACTTGGTGATATTTGGACCTTGAGCAAATGAGGTAGTTTGTCAGGAGAAAAAAGGTTGTAATTTAGTGTTAGGAAATGTAATCCATTTTCCTGACTTGATATTCTTTGTTTGTAACTTTGATATTTTAAATTTATAATTTTATTTGCATTTTTCATTATTAGAGTGTTGAATAATAAAAGAATAAATTATATAATATGGCTAAATATCCAGTAGTTAGTTAATAAATTTTTCCTTGATAAAATTCCCCTAAAACTTAGAATTTTTTTGAGATAGGTTTTTTTCTGTATAGCCCTGGCTGTCCTGGAATTTACTGTGTAGACCAGGCTGGCCTCAAATTCACAGAGATCCACCTGTCTCTGGCTCCTCAGTGCTGAGGTTAAATGTGTGTATACTAAGTCCAGATACAATACCCATTGTCTAATTCAGTGTGCTTTAAGCAGATATCCCATGTAAAAAATATTAGTAACTATGAGTTATTTTTTTATTTTTTAGACAAGTTTTGCAGACCCGGAAATCACTGTTTAGATCAGGTTGGCTTTGAACTTAACAGATCCACCCTCCTCTGCTATTGGAGTGCAGGGATAAAAGGCATGCACCTTGAGCTCTAACTAGGAGTTCCTAATTTAAAATAACTTTCACTTTGATAATCCTGATTTGTATAGAAAATATTTTGTTATTAATTTTCCTGATTCTCCCAGCAAAAAGCAAACAGGGCTACCTCTTGCTAATTATAGCCATTATAGGACATGCGATTAAAGAACTGATTGGAATGAACTGTTTAGTTTTTGATTATTTACTGAATTCTTATGAATTCTACTATTTTGGGTTATATATTATCATGTCTTGGTTATCTTTTTGATAGAAAACTTGACATCAAGTAATTTTGAACTTGTATTAATATAATAGTATAAAATGAAAATTTCTATAACTATGATTTTTTTATTAAAAAATTTAAATTCTGAAGTAAATGACATTGATTAAAATAATTGCTTATAGTCTGCTGGAAGGGCATGTGCTATACTGAATAGTAAACATTCCTAAGTTCTCTGTCCTTGAATTGTTGTACAAACAAACTTGAAAACTATTATGTGTTTTTAAGAAGTACATATTGTATTGTTACACTTTGTGTAGAATGTAGAAAATAATTCTTAATAAATTTTCTTAATTTCATATAGAGATGAACAATCCACTACCCTTTCAGAAGTGTGATTTTAATTTGAGCTTCCTTAACTCTGTCTTTTGAGTCTGTTCAACAGTAAAGTGGTACTCATAGGATGTATTATTATCTGATGTCTTGTCAATATTTTAGAAGGAAAAACATTCTGGCATATAGAGTTCTTAATAAATCAAAAGTTCAATTCTTTGATTTGTTAATGCATTATAATTGAATGTCTGAGAAATGCATACACACACACACACACACACACACACACACACACACACACACACACATACACACTTGTCTTTTCTAATGACTTTGATGTGTTTGTCCTGGCACTCATTGGCACAGAAGTAGTTAATGTGTAAAGAGTATACTCTTGATACATTAAAACTGATTGGAATATAGGATCTTAGGCTCTCCTTTGGCTTGTCATACTAACTAGCTTTGTCTAATTGGTTATGTCCTTTGTTGTCACTCATGGGAATATATGTTCCTGACTTCTGATTCTAATATTTTGTGTTACTTTTGTTACTTCCTTTTCTAAAGTGCTCTGGTACAGGAGATCCATCCCAATAGTTTTTATAAGGAAGTCCACTGTTTTGAATTATTGATTTACATACCAACAAGTGGCAGTTTGCTTTGCTTTGCATTTGAGCACTTTAAGAGGCATTTATTACTCATTTTTCCCCAAATAGCATCACAATTCTAACAGCATTTTTTGACTTTCTAATTTTGCTTTTCTGATTGCTCGTTGTGTTATCAGGTTTGTTTCTCATCATTTATTGTTTTCTTTTAGTAAATGAGGTGTAATAAAGCATTATCTTAGTGTTCACTGTGGAAGTTAGAAAACTTAGTTCGTATGGATTTGGGGGTTCTATTCTCTCATACATCAGCCTGATCATTGTCTTTGGGGTTTTACCCTCTCTTCCATATTGTTTTGCTCTCTTCCCCTCTCCCTTCCCTCCCTTTCAGGAAAATGGAGGCTTTTATTACCTCTGGCTCTGCCCAGGTTTGCTGCCACCAGAGTGGCACAGCCTGTGCATTTAATGCTTCTGATAATAAGAGTCCTGACTGTTTTGGATGCTCTACCTGTCCCAAGGTATAATTTTAATCATTGAGATTCCAGGGCCAGTACCTTGTTGCCTGGATGAGTTTCCCAGAAACGTCCTGGAAAGCCTCAAGAAAGAAAGCTTCAGAGCAAACAGAATCAACTAGGGATCAGGACTATACATCCATCACATGCATACCAGCATGGGTTCAGCCGAGGCCTCCAAAATGATGCTTTGCCAGCCTCAGCTGGTTCTCAAGTGATGATGTCTTTGAAGTCTCTGTGACCGGTGACTCCAGAGTTAAGGTAGTGGAGTTTCCCTTTAAAGTGTCTCGCAGCCAGCTTTGTAGGTGGGACACATCTCACCTCAGCATGCTTGCTGACTACTACTGAGGTTGAAGGATGGCCTTAATCCTTAGGTCCTCTAAATTATTATTTTTGAATGAAGCAGGATATATTATAGGTTAGGATTATAACAGTCATTCTTTGATGTGCCAGACTTGAACCATCAGTCATTATTGATTTTGCTTTTAAAATTTCTTTTTATTTATGTATAAAATTGTGTGTTGGTATATGCACACATGAGTGTAGGTGCCCACAGAGACCAGGGATGGTGACAGCCCTTGGTGCTGAAGTTATGGTGGTTGTGAGCCTCCTGATGATGCTGGTGCTTGGGATTAAACTCAGGTTTTATGCAAGAGCTGTATGTGTGCCTAACCATTTTATTACCTCTCCAGTTCCCTGTCAACTATAATTTATGTGAAATGATTCAGCTTTTTTTGTATCCTTAGCTAAAAATAAGATTTTACTTTGGTAAAATATTGTTCAAGGGTATTTATAAAATACCCTAATCCTATAAAACTTAAAAGAGTCTCCAACACTCCATATTTAACTAATAATTTGAATAATTTGGAGAAAAATGTTTATTCTCTGAAGCTTATGGTTTTATCTACATATAAAGTGATCATAAATGTTTCTCATCTTATGGCATCACTGAAGATTTTTGGCAAGTTGTAATTCTTTAATATGTGGATATAATGTCATTTTCTGTGATTTACAGTATATTTTATTTCTTAATATTGTATCATTATTTACAATCATATTCCTTAGTTCTTTGACAATCTTGAATCTTGAGATTAAATTAGGTAGATTTATATATTCTGACTTCCCCACTTAGACATAGTCTTAAGAATCTAGAATTTGAAAGAGGAAAAATTATGTGGTTGCTTAACAATTAACAAAGTTTTATAGTTAGCATGAACTTTTCAGGCTTTTTGAATGTGTAGTCACAGACTAAAGTCAGGTTATTACATTGACAGTTACAGTTAAAGTAAATTCAGAATGTATTGTTTTATACAAATGATTTTTTAAATCTTCTTGTAGCTTCTAGTGAAATACAGTTTTCCATTTCTAGTCTTAATATGCAATGACACTGAATATACAAGCTTGATATACCTAAACACGTTTTTAAAGAATGTATTACCTAGTTAAGCTTGAGATTTTCCTACTTGATGAGAAGTAATTATATGTGTTTCGGATATTTCTAGAAAAACTTTTTTGTAAAGATCCCTTCATTCAGTTTTAAAGAACTTTTCTTTAGTTGGTAATGGCTTACTAATTTGAGGAAGATAATGCCAGATATTCTTTATTTTATAACTGATGAAAGTAAATGATATTTGTTACTTTTCCTTACCAAAAGAAAATATTGCAACCCTTAATTAGCCCTTTTGTAAATGTTTCCAACATGCATTAAATGCCAGAACCACTGATCTACGTGTATAAGAACAAAGCTTGCTTGTGTTGGATTTTCTGTTACTCTAGTCCCATGTTGGGTGCCCTATGTAGCTGGCTTTTTTGGGCAGCCCGCCACTTAACTCTCAAATAAATCATTTATGGCGGCCTATTCTTACTTAGAAATGCCTGGCGTGTCTTAGCTTGTTTCTTGCCAGCTTTTCTTAATTTAAATTATCACATCTATCTTTTACTTCTGCACTTTTTCTTACATCTGTATATCTTACTTTCACTCTTTGTGGCTGGCTGTGTGGCTAGCACCTAGCATCCCCCTCTCCTTGTTTGTTCTCTTGCTCTTTCTTCATTTCCTCCCAGATTTCTATTTATTCTCTTTGCCTGCCAGCCAGCAATTCTATCTTCTGTTTCACTATTATCTGTTCAGCTCTAAATAGACCATCAGGTGTTTTAGACAGGCAAAGTAACACAACTTCAGAGAGTTAAAACAATGCAACATAATGGAATCCAACATGTCTTTGCATCATTAAACAAATGTTCCACAGCATAAATAAATGTAACACATCTTAAAACAGTATTCTTCAATATTTCTCCCTTTTTGTTTAAATGAAAATGATGTTTTGACTTTAACATACTAAAATGTATACGAAACAAAAGTAGTTATCAAGCAAAAATTATATTTACAATATGCAGTCTAATTGTATTTAGCAAATTCATAGAAAATAGTTCATTGACAATCTTGTCTCAGTGAATCCAAAAGTTTAAGCATAACTTAATTACTGTCCTAACTAAGGAAAACTGTAACTATAACTATTTAGTCTCGACTACATTAAAGACCCAGAAGGATGTAGTATATAGCAAGGGACATTTGGCTGCCTGGACAGTCACCCAAACTTCCTCTGCAACATTGGGGCATCCATTTTCAACATACAGGCCCAGGATGTCTGGCAAACTTTTCAGTAAAACAGGAAATATGAAGGACTATCCAACTTTGTTTGGGCAAAGTTTATTAGTTGCTTTCCTCTCTGTCCTGCAGAATATCTGGCAGACTCTTCTGTGAAGCAGGGATTTTGAAGGACTGCTCTGCCTTGTTTTGGTAAAGTTGAACAGTCTTTTATCTTTGTGTCCTGCATATCTAGTCTGCACAGCAAATTTTCAGTTGTCAAAGGCAAGAGCAGTTTCTTTGCCCAATGGCTAACTTTGCCACAAAGAAAGCAAACTCCATAAAGCAAAGAAAGCAAACTTCATCTCTGAAGTAAATTGGTACTCCCAGAGCAGATGTAACTCATTGTCATGCAAAACCTTAAGTAAACAAATTCTTTTAAGTGCTATATTCTATAGGTGTTTCAAGTATTTGAAGACCATCTTTCTAAAATAATATCTCTACATTATCTTGAAAGCACACCTAACATATCTACAAATCTATTCATTGTAAATGACTTAACTATGGACCTACGTTTCTTGATTACCCTATATATTTTATAAAAATAGCTTTCAAAAACTAGAATTTTACCTTATGTTTTAAATGAACTGTGTAGGCCTAATACCTTAAACAAGAGCAAAAGCATATATATAATGATGTAACAAAAATAACCTTAAGTTGTATCATTATACAAAAATCCTTTGCACAAGAGTAGAACCATACACAGTATAGAAAACTATGAGATTAATAGCGATCTTACTTTATATTCCTATATTTCCCTAAATTATAACAACTATCTATAGCCCCCAAAATAACCAAAGTCCCCCCACCCACCTCCAACTCTTGTGAGTGTAGGCACAGTTTTTTTCATACTGCTTTTTGATGTTTGTGAGACAAGATATCTTTAGTATCACAGAAAGAAAATTTGAGATAATGGCCAAATCCTTGGAAGACCCATTCTTTCTTGATAGATATCACCTGTCAAGATTCAGGATGTCTTCCCTGAAGGAATCCAGACCTTTTTTTTCTGTGGGAACAAAACTCCAAAGCATTTTTGATTTCCATTTGAAAAGTACATTTTTTGACTTTTTAAAAGTGAAAAATTCCTATAGGATATAGGCTGGCTTAATTTAGTGGTTCAGTTCACAATCCCATGTCTTTTGTTAGCTTTTTTTCCCTAGACTGAATTCCTATGTAGCTTATTGTTTTTTATATTGCTTTTCTCTTTAAAGCCTTTATTTTTAAACTGGTTATCTTATTCTATGACTAGTTTAATGATACCTTTTTTGTCCTTTTAAGTCTACACACATTGTTAAACACACTGGAACCTGTTGAGGTTTTTTTTTTTCATCTGGGCCTCATTCACTGCATATCTCTAGTCTTTTTTTACTTCATGAGAAAACTTAAAACTGCTAAGATACACCTGGATTCTCCACACATGGCATTCAGCTGGTTCTTCCTGCTTCTGGGCTAGTTTAAGCCAAGATTAATGTTCATGGCTTGGTCAGAGGTAGGTGACCACTAACTGCATTCAACTTTCATATACCTCTAGAATGTTGATGCTTACACATGGTCAGGCTTTTTAGTTTCTTTTGTTCCTACTTAACATGCCAGGTGCTGAAGGATTCACTGTCCAATAAAAGCTCTTAAAAGGCCCATATCTTTTTTTAGGCCCTACATGGAAATATGAGCTCCATGTTGGGTGCCAAAATGTACTTGACTATTTTTGCTTTTTTGAGAAGCCATCTACCCAATTCCCAAACAAATCACACACAGAGCCCTATTCTTACTTATAAATACCCAGCCTTAGTTTGGCTTGTTTCTTGCTAGCTTTTCCTCACTTAAGTTGTCTTACCTACCTTCTGTGTCTGGACTTTTCTTTTCTTTTCTGTGTATATCTTACTTTCACTCTTACTGTGTGGGCTGGCTGTGTAGCTGGCCTCTTGAATCCTTTTTTTGTTCTCTTGGTCTTTCTCTTAGCCTCCCAGAATTATTCTTCTATTCATCCTCTGTGCCCGTCAACCCTAACTATCCTGCCTTGCTATTCACTATTCAACTATTTATTAGAACCTCAGGAGACAGGCAAAGTAACAGTTTCAGAGAGTTAAATAAGAGCAATGCAGCATAAAAAAAATCCAGTACACCTTTGCATCATTAAACAATTGTTCCACAGCATAAACAAATGTAGCACATCTTAAAATAATATTCTACAACACTTGCTTCCTCAACTTTATTAAGAATTAATTTGAGGTGATTTAATTTGTAATTACTTGAAATAAAATCAGAGCAGAAATGACTAGAGAAGTAAAGTCATCTATGGCTTCCTTCACCTATTGGTGATTTTCTTTGACATCTTCTAATCCATTTGTGTGAAGGAGATAGTATAAAATCTCTCTCTCTCTCTCACACACACACACACTAACATTTATGGACTGATTTTGTATTTTGCTTCAGCCTAGTAGGTGTGTTTGCTCTGCATTTTTAAATGTAAATAGTAGTAATCATTCAGGCCTTAACGTATCTTACTATGGAGTGAATTCTTGATTGAGATGAAACTTCATTCTAAGAAAAGTAGAGAAGTGTTTCAAATCAAGAAACAACAGATGGCCAAGTTTAGTGGCATATACCTTTAATTCCCAAACTTGGAAAACAGAGGTAGGCTTCAGTGAGTTCAAATCCAGCTCAGGTTATATAGTGATACTCTGTTTCAAAAAACCAAAGAAACAAAACTCAACGAAGGTTCTATAGTCTCAACACTACCATTTTCAATGAATCAGTCAGTCTTGATTGCTGAATGGATATTAATCTCGTAAATGTTAAATCATGATAAGCTCTTAGGATCTTGTCACCTTATTTTTGAGTCATTCTATAAAGTTTTTTTTTATTAATTAGTGTGATTTATGAATATATGGCAAGAGGATACCTAGGCTGATTCATGACCATGCCTTATACAAAACTTCATTTTTGCTTTCATTTTTTTTTACACTTTGAGATAATTTTCTTTAGTGCAAATTTGGAAATTACTTAGGACTGTATTTCCAGGATATTAGTAAAAGGTGTATTTATATTAAACAGTCAATTTTCTATCAGCAAATTTGTTTTGAGAAGCAGGCATCTAGAGAAATTGAACAAAGCTATATTTTTCCTGAAACTTAAAATTGATTTATCATAATTTGTGTTCTTTCACAATGTATTAAGTGACACTGCTATCCCTTCTCTGCCCCAGCTTGATTATTACTTATAATTGATAGCACTTTAGTATTCAATATTCATTATGTTATTTTGGATAATTTTTTATGAAGAAAAATGAAATTAAGGTTCAAGTATATCATCCTGTAGTTATAGATGCTATCTTTTACTAGAGTGGTTTGTTATATCTGGTTTTTCTGAGAATTTGTTTGCCTTTTAATTAAAACCTCTTTTGTGGTCATTTGTCTTGTATTTCTATTGTCTAGATTTGACTTTTATTAACCTATCTTACATGGTAGCTACTAGAAGATGGCAGCATTAACTTTAATTGGTCAAAATAATGAATAGACCATATCCCTGACAACTCTCAGTGTATTAAAGAATTTTATAGAACTGAGAAGCGATCAGTACAGTGATCTTTTTCAGGAGTGTTTCTAGGAAGCTTATGTTAAAACTTGGTTTTTGCCAGTCTCATACTTTCAGTATAAAGTCCATCTGACTATATTTATTCTTATTTTATACAAAGAATTTGTTTTTAATTTGATGTATTTCTCTCCCCCAAAACAATTTTTGGTTTTTTCTTTTCTACTCTAAAGAATTGCCAAGAAGATGCTTTTAGAAGAAATTAAAGCCAATCTTTCCTCTGATGAGGATGGATCTTCAGATGATGAGCCTGAGGAAGAGAAAAAAAGAATTAGAAAACAAAGTGAAGAAACCCCAGGAGATGAGGGTAAGCTTCTCACAGAGAAGTTATATGTTGGATTTATAGTTTTAATTCCTTAGCCATTTTATCTCTGAAGATTATCTGACCAGGAAATCTCAGTAAATGCATTTAAGGTTTAAAAAAATGCTTAAAATGTGATCATCATGATTAATTTGCATGCTTCATGATAATTGTGGGAGTTATTCTAGTTGTCTCACTTCCTGTAAATAAACATGTATGCAAAATATATTTTATGATACACAGTAGAGTGATGGTTATTTAGTTAGTATTCAGTAGCTGATGCCAATCAGTGGTAACCTATTATCACCAATGATACTAAGGTACCCAGTTCATTGATACTAAGGAGCTTTTCTGTAGATTATGATAATTGTGTATAGGCAGAATGGTGTAGGGGTATTGTGTTGTTTCATGGTAAATAATTGTCCCACCCACTGGTTTAATAAAAAGAGCTGATTGGCCAAAGGCAGGCAGGAAGTGTAGGCGGGGCTACCAGACTAAGAAAATCTCTGAGAGCAGAGTGCCAGAAGAGCACCAGAGAGAAGCCAGAGGAAGCCGAGGACAATTATGCTGCTCTAAAGAAAGGTACTGAGCCCCATGGCTGAACAGAAGAATCATGGGTTAGATGAAGGGTAGAGAGCTAGCAAGTGATATCCCTGGGCCTGAGGCTGATCAGCCAAAAACTATTGAAAGCATCTGTGTGTCTCTGTGGGACTGTGGGATTGTGGGACTGTGGGTCTGCAGGTCTGTGGGTCTTAAACCTTGAGGTTAGGCCCTAAAGTCTGGGCCAGAAACCTCATACAACAGAATGGTTTTTAAAAAAAATATTTTAAAGAAAGTCTGTCAAAGTGTGCTTTATTAATATATTTTCTTTATTCAAAGCCCCAAATCAAGTCAATTCTGAATCAGATTCAGATTCTGAAGAGTCTAAGAAGCCAAGATACAGACATAGACTTTTGAGGTACAAACTGACTGTGAGTGATGGAGAATCTGGAGAAGAAAAGAAGACAAAGCCTAAAGAACATAGGGAAGCCAAAGGAAGAAATAGAAGGAAGGGTAAGACACTTTGATTTTGGATGTAAAGAAGTACTGGTTTTGTCAATGAGTTCTAGTATTGAAATTTGAGTATATCTGCTCAGACACTTAAACACTGTTATTAACACTGTTCTGTACATATCTGATCTCATGTTTGGTCCCAATGGGTTACCAGAAAACTCTGATAGTTTTGCCATTAATGGTTTCTGTAGTTTTGGAATTCAGTCTGTCTTACACTCAAAACCAGGAATATCTTAAAGTTTCTAATGCTGTGATAAACACCATGACCAAAGAGAAGTTGGGGAGAAAAGTTTACTTCATCTTAGAACTTTCAGTCACTTCTGTCACTGAGGGAAGCTGGTCAGGAATACAAGAGAAAGGTTGTTTCCTGATGTACTACTCAAGGCTTGTTCATCCTGCCCAGGGTTAACCCCTTCCTCCATCAGCTTAGTACCAGAAATGCTTTGGCTTACTAGATTTTTCCTCCCCACCCCTTTTGAAATACTGACATGCAAATAATGAGTTATCTTTGGGGAAGGGATCCTTGTCAACTTAATTTATGTGTCATCTATACTTCATGTACTTATGCAGTATTCCCAGTGCACCTGCATTTTGGCAGCAACTTAGCACATGAGTTTAGATGTTTTCACTTATGGAACATGCTGATAGTCATAAACTTCAAATTTTGGAGCATTTCAGATCTGATTAAGGTTGTTCAGCCTGTACCTTTTGGACCATTAAATGATCTGTCTTGTTTAGGTTTGCTTTTTGTTGTTTTTTTTTGAGACAGGATTTTGCTATATATAGCCCTGCCTGTCCTGGAATTCACTATGTTGACTTGCATGCCCTAGAATTCATAGAGTTCCACCTGCCTCTGCCTTCCAAGTGAACCCGTATATCTTATGTAATATATATTCAGCTACATACACCTGTACATGCACGTTCCTGATAATCTTTATACAATTCTCTAGTGTTTTATTGTGAACTTACTAAGTAGTGGATTTTGTATGCTTTGAAAATTATTAATTTTTTTCTAAATTCAAGTGAGCAGTGAGGATTCAGAAGACACTGACTTTCAAGAGTCTGGAGTTAGTGAAGAAGTTAGTGAATCTGAGGATGAACAGCGGCCTAGAACAAGGTTAGTATTGAACAGTTTTTTTTTATTTCTGTGTTTGTTTTGCTTTATTTTTCAAAGAATGTTAAAAATAGGCCAGTGAGATGCCTAAGAAATAAAGCTGCCTACTGCTGAGCCTGATGACCTGGTAGTCCTAGGAACCACACTGTGGAAGAAGAGATCCAATTCTTGCAAGCTGTTCTTGTTTCTCTGCATAGGTGCTGTGGCCGCCCCTTTCGTCTGCAAAATTAAATATTAAAATTATTAGGAATTAACCTGAATGACTATACTTTCAAATCATTTGAACAATGTCTACGATTGCAAATAAAGTCAACATAATATATTTTGATTTGAAATTAATTTTTAAAGGAGAAAGGCCAGTGAGAAAGCTCAGCAGGTAAAGATACTTACTGATAAGCCTGATGCTTGGAACTAAATTGATGGAAAGTGAGAACTCATGCCTACGAGGTTTTTTTTAACTGCCACACATTTGCCATGGGTGTGTGAGTACTCTCTCCCTGTCTCCCACTCCCCCCCTCCCCACACAGCGAATAAAGAGGAAGTCAGGAGAGGAGGGAGGTAAATTTGTTTAAAATACATGATATTCTTTAATTAAAATGTGTTTATGAAACCCTTCACATTGTGTAAATGAATATGTGTTAATAAAAATTAAGAAGACAAGTGATTATTCCTAGTCAGCATAGTGCTGGTGATTGATCCCAGGGCCTTCTGTGTTCTTAGCAAACACTCCTACTAGTTGAGTACAGGATCAGATCTTCCTCTTCTGTTCTTTTTTCCGTTTTTTTTTTGTTTGTTTGTTTTTTTTTTTTTTTTTTTTTTTTTTTTAATGATGGGTTTTATATGGCCAGGGCTGCTGCCCTTGAAGTTCTCTTGGTTCTCCATAATTAACTCTTATTTTCACCTCTTGGGTACTGAGATGGCAGGTGTTTCCTACCGTGCCTATTTTGCTCTGTTGTACTGCTTAGACCTAGGTAGGGCTTTGTGCCTCATAGGCAAGTAGTATATATCACCTGAGTTACAGCCTTATACCTCATTACTTCTTAAAAATTGCCTGGCTTTATAGTGCTGGCAATTAAATTCCATGTTCTAATGCACGCTATGCACATAGCATACAGTTGAGTAGTGTTTCCCAAAAAGCCAGTGTTATTTACTGAAGTGTATACTTCAAAATGGTTAAGATAGAACTCTATGCTAAATACCTTATATTATTACTAAAATCATACCATGGTCTGTGTATGCTGCTCATTGGTGGAGTATGTGTTCAGCGTACACATGGTTCTGCAATGGTTCTTCTAAAGTATTACATGACTCATCAGGAAGCATTTTATTTTATTTTCCATTTCAAATCTTCTTCAGGTCTGCAAAGAAAGCAGAATTGGAAGAAAATCAGCGAAGTTATAAACAGAAAAAGAAAAGACGACGAATCAAAGTTCAAGAGGACTCATCCAGTGAGAACAAGGCAATAATGGCATTTATTGTTTGATTGGATTATACCTCACACCTCATATTATACGTTAGAGTCAATTCACTATTTTCTGTTTGAATCCACTGTTACTGCTTTTATTTTGTTATTTAAATTTTGACCTTGTTGAAAGAATCTTTTCTTTTATGGTTTTTCCTTCTTCTTCACGAAACTCTTTAATTTAGTTTTTTTATGTTATTCTATTCACATTTAAAAGATTACAATATAATACAAGCATAAATTATATAGTGGAAATTTATGAATTTCATGTGACTACCTCCATTCTTTTTACTTTATAAAATTAAAAACAGATTTTTTTTCACATAAGGTATTCTGATCATGGTTTTCTCTTTCGAGTTAGGGTCCACTTAGCCCAAACTTACTGGTCTTGAATTAACTCTGATCTTCCTGTCTCAGCTTTCTAAGTGCTGACATGACAGATATGTGCCATGAGAGGTTCTTTTATGTGTTGGCTGCTGTGAATTGAATATAAGGACTCATGCATACTTTAAGTGCCCTACACTTGAGACAATCTCTTAGGCCAGAAGGGTTCACTTTTTGAAAAACTCAACTTTGGAAACATGTTAAAATATACTACTTTAATAGCCTTAATATTTTAGATCTACTGGCCTTTTTTAATTTGTGTTTCTGTGTCTATTTGGGTTTAATGTCACCTGTGTCCAAAAGAGGACAATAGATACGCTAGAGCCATTCTGAGACAGTGGATGTGGGTGCTGGGAACTGAACTCAGGTCCTTGGAAGAACAGCAAGCCATCTTAACCATTGAGCCATCTCTTTAGCCCAAGACCCACTGAATTTTGTCATTTTTCTGTCTAATCTTTAGCTCCTGGTGTGCTCTTATTTATGAATTTGACATTTAAAGTACCTTGTACATAAAATATTTGTGCTTTTCTTCCTAGATTCTTTCATTGATAACTTGCTTTCAATTTTAATTCATGTTGTATATCAGCATTTCATTTTTTCATTTGGATTAACTGTTGCATATGTATATCACAGTTTGATTATTCATTGATCTGTTGATAGGCATCACTTATCCATTTGTTTTGAGACAGTTTGATTATGGACATGACTGCAAATGTTTTTTTCTTGCATTTAGTTGTTTTTGTATGTGTACAAGTTGTCATTGCTGGGTCATATATACGTAACTTCTTAAAGGGTTTCCACATTTTCTATATTAGTTACATCATTTAACATCTTAAAAACACTGTATCTCATGTTCACTGACATTTAATTTTATTATTCAATAACAATTAAAATATGCATAAATGGTATCTTATTGTGGTTTTGAATTTTATTTTTCTCTGCTCTGTGAGTTTGGACATCTTTTCATGTTCTTGATAGCTATTTCTGTAACATTTTAAAATAAATGCCTATTTGATTCTTTTGCCCTGATTTTTTTTGTCCAGGATTAATTGAAATTTTATTCAGCACTTGTTTATTCCACAATTAATAAAGGTTTTCTTCTACCCCCTTTTGGCACATTACATAGTACAACATGAAGAGAACTAATTAGAACATTTTTACTGTGTGTCTCTGTTTTTAAATTCCACAGAGCCATTCTGAAGAAGAAAGAAAGGAAGATGATGATGAGGAGGAGGAAGAAGAGGAAGAGGATGAAAACGATGATTCTAAGTCACCTGGAAAAGGCAGAAAGAAAATTCGGAAGATTCTAAAAGATGATAAGCTAAGAACAGAAACCCAGAATGCCCTTAAAGAAGAGGAAGAGAGACGAAAACGTATTGCAGAGAGGGAACGAGAGAGGGAGAAATTAAGAGAGGTAATCAACTGTTTGTTATATGACTCCTAGACGTGTCAAAGATGCATACAAGTTTTTAAGAGTTGAATTTTAATAAACTGCAGACTTCTAGGGAAAATTCTTTTATACCATTGGTAGCATGCTATGCATATTAGGCTATGTTTGTATAACTAAGTAGTTGAAAACACTTGCAACTCTTTTAAGATTACCAAAATGAGTGTAGTATATATAGTTAGGAAAATGACTTCTTTAATTTTTTTTTTTAACTTTCCAAAATTGTGTGTGTGTGTTTTATATGATATGATGCACATATGTTAATTAGGCATTTTGTGGTTGGTTTTCTCCTTTTGCCTTTGTAGGTTCTGGTGATTTAACTCACTTGTTAGACTTGTATACAGAGTATCTTTATCTGCTGAGCCTTCATGTCAGCTCTAAATTGATTTCTTATATTTATAAAATATTCATTTTTAAAAAAGATTATGTTAATTTTCATTATGTGTTTATATGTATGTCTGCATATGGGTTTGTTTCATATATGTGGGTAGTTGACCATGAAGGCCGGAAGATGACGTCATATCTACTGGAATTGATTAGAAGCATTAGCGATGCCCCACATGGGTGCTAGGAACTGAATACTTGCCCTCTATCAGAGCAGTATGTGCTCTTAACCTCTGAACCATCTCTCCAGCCTCAGGCTTTCTGTTTTTGAATGAATTTTATACTGAAAATACTGTCAAATAATATAGTAATCCTCAAGCTATCTGTCATTCCAGTTTCATCCATTATGAACAGTACCAGATTTGTTTTATATCTTCAATTAGTTTCAGATTATTTTGGAATTCCAGAAATGCTATCATCTATCAGTAGTTGAAACTATAACATTAAAAAGATAAGAGATCTTTTAAACACTATTATTAGATCTTATCATATTTCATTCCTTCAAGTAATAAGATTTTGAGGAATGTGTTCTTTTTAAAGTTATATTCCTTTGAATTTTCATGATTATTATTTTCCTGTGTTGTTATCTCTTGGGATGCATACACCTGTTGGCCTTTTTAAGGGAATTCCTTATGAGAGGGCTTCTCTGGTGAGCTCAGAACCTAGTGTAAAGGCAACATAAAATAAACCAGGCCAGCTATCACTGCACCAAGAACCACAGGAAGAAAAATAGTCAAACTAATGATTTCGAGTAAGCTATGAGGTTAAAAATTAAGGTGTACATTATAATAACAAATATATCTAACTTAAAAAGAGGTAGGAAAATGAGCAAAGAAAGCACAGTACCTGAAAAAGAACTTCCATTTTTACATAGCAGGTACTGTTTGTGGTCACAGTGAGCTTTCCTACTGTGGGTTAGGTAAGGTCTTAGTCCAGTGATGAGCTCCTGTACGTAAGCAGGGTTGGCAAAGTCCTAGATAAAGAAAACTCCCTGTGTGTGCTATGTTCCTTGTTTCCAATAAAGCATGGGAGAAGCATGGGAAGCATTGCGATTTATGGTAGAGAGGAGGAACCCACATTCCTTGGTACTTTATATATTGATCTCAGTGGTTTTAGGTCCCAAGGGAGGAGGATGCAGAAATCAAAGGCTTTTCCCCTCCCAAATGGAAAAGTTAACACACACTTAACCTCTTTGAACAAGATTGAAATTCATTATTTTACTATTATTAGAGAATTTGGGAATGGCTCTACTGGATCCTCTGCTCAGTGTTCTCTAACTTTAAGAAATTAACCAGAATTATATCTTCATCTAAGTTTATGTTATTTTCTCTACTTTTCTTAACAGAATGTTTTAGCTTCTTTTGTTGGATACACAGACCCTCATTTACTAGAGGGTTTTCTCCACTGCATGGCATTTTGCTTCAGTTTTGTGGCCCATAGGAGAGCATTTCAGTCTTTTCAATGGATAATTTTGATTAGGTCAGGTCCACTTAAGAGAATATCTTTTGATTGAGACTGAGTCAAATGATGATTAGTCATATCTGGAACCAATATCACCTTGTATTTATATGTCTCATCTACATCAGTGAAGGTAGATTATACAAGGGTTTATAACAAAATGCAAGAGTCCTGGTGTCATTTACAGTTCTTCCCACTATATTTTGCAAACAGGCCAAGGGGTTTAAGAAATTAAATTTTTTTCTGATGGCTTTTCTTTATGATATGTTGTGATAGAATCTATGTTAGGACATAATAACTGATGAATACTCATGCACTAAATCCTTAATATGTGCTTCATCATTTACTTTCCACAGTACACCTGAGGGCTATTGAAATACTTTGCTAATTTTCAAATATAGAAAGTAAAGCTAAGAAAAGTTATATAACATAATGAAATGAATTTTGATATAAATGCTGATGCTCAAACTGTTTCCCAGTATTATTCTTCATGTGTTTATCACTTAAGTTTTCATTTCAACTCAGTATCCATATAATTCATTACAAACCTGTGATTTAATTTGCAATTTTCAGATGTGATAACATTATTATGGTTTTTAAAAGATCACCCTTTTAAAGAGACCATGACAACTTTTTTATGTATGACATTTCATAGTTTCTTATGTTTGCTTAAAAATCAATTCTATCTAGATATGGTGGTAAATGCCTGTAATACCAGCATTCAGGAATGGAAGAGAGGTAGACTGTTACTTCAAGGCTTTAATTTTTTTTCATATTTTAGAGACAGTGTCTCATATAGCACACTTCGGCATTAAACTCAATGTTTAGCTTAGGGTGTTCTTGAACTTATGATTTTTCTATCTTTATTTCCCAAGTGCTGAGAATTTAGGTTTTTCCACCATGCTTGGAACTTTAAAAAGTCTTGTTTTCTTTGTTAGGGAATTGAGCCCAGGGCCTGGCACATATTAGTCAAACTTTAATATCAAGTCATGCCCCACTCCTATAATTTTTAAAATCAATAATCTTCGTTTTGTTTTTTTTGTGTAGAACAATAAATCTATTCACATAAACATATTTTTGTGAATTGGTTTTGCTTAAGACAATGGGCTATATGGAAACAGTTTTATAGGTCTAAACCTGTTCCTTAGGACCCATCTAGTGTGAGTTAGGGCTGTTAAAAAATAAGTATGTACACATACTTATGGTTGTGTGTGTACTTTTCAGTTTTTTGTTGTTGTTAGTGTACATGTATTTATGTATATGGGATGCGTATTTATGTAGAGGCCAGAGTTCAGCCTTGAGTGTCATTTCTCAAGAACCATCAACTTTAATTTTTGAGATAGAGACTTGGAGTTAGCCAGGTAGATTATGCTGAGTGATAAGAATCTGCCTTTCTCTACCACGACAAGGGATAGCTTGCTTCTTGCCTTCGTATCTATCTCCTTTCCTCCTCCTTTTCTCCTCCCCTGCCCTCCTGCCTTCCCTCTCTTCTTCCTTTTCTTGCATTCCGGGATTGGACTGAGGTCCCCACGTTTGCACAAGCAAGTACTTCTCTGACCGAGAGAAAGCTATTTACTCAAAATTTTACTTAATACAGCTGTATTTTGGGTGAAAGGTATTAAATGTTGTTATTTCAAGTCTATATGAGTGTTTTTAAACTCTGCAAAACATGAACCTGGACCTTCTCATATTGGGTGTGTTCTGTCGAAATAGATATATCTGTATTTTGGGAAATTTAAGATTGATACTTAGCTGGGCATTGATGGCACATGCCTTTAATCCCAGTGCTTGGGAGGGAGAGGCAGAGGATCTCTGAGTTTCAGGCCAGCCTGGTCTATAAAGAAAGTTTCAGGACAGCTAGAACTGTTACACAGAGAAACCTGTCTCGAAAAACCAAAACAGGTAGATAAATAAATAAAAAAGATTGGTACTCCACCATTGCTTGAAAGATTTCTATAAGTTTAACTATCAACGACTCCCTTTCTTGTAGGTGATAGAAATTGAGGATGCTTCACCTACCAAGTGTCCAATAACAACCAAATTGGTTTTAGATGAAGATGAAGAAACCAAAGAACCTTTAGTGCAGGTTCATAGAAACATGGTTATAAAATTGAAACCCCACCAAGTAGATGGTAAGAAGCTATTAAATGATTCAATCACTTTTAGCTTAATTTTACCTATATTTTATTTTCTTGTGTTTGCCTAGCATTTTGCTAATCACTGGAGATAACATTGTCGAGCAATAATATGATTCCAATTGTTGCAGATCTCACAAGGAAGTAAGGAAGAACAAGTTTTGGCAACTGCAAACAAGGGGCTTTAAATAGGCAAGAAGTTGTACTTACAAGTGTTACTGTACATAGCAAGGAGAGTTAAAGTGCAAAGTACCTGGCTAGAGCAGTTAGGAAGAAGCACAGTTAACAAAAAGCTTTCTTTAGGAAATGCCATTACAACATTTTCAAGTAAGTGTTTAATTTTTCATCACTAGTATTAGGAAGTTATTCAACTGTACCTACTCTGCTGTGTTAATATAGAACTAAATTAGGGAAATTCGACAGTTCCTACTTCCTGGATTACCAGCCCCGTTTATTAGTCAGTTTTAGATAAATAATTTTGTCAGGAATTCTTTTCTAGTTGATTCAGTAAATCTGAAAGCGTATTTGATAGGAAGCTATGCCGTCTTGGGTTAAAGTTTCTATTTTCAAATATTCTTCTGCCTCTTTGAGCTATCCTAATGTATAGAGAAATCTAGAGTGATAGTTTAGGGTAAATGAACAGACACAACACAGGTACTTGTGTTTTATTTCTAATTTACATTAGCAGAAAAAAAACCCCACAATTCTATTTGTATTAAGAATTTCTTAAGTGTCAGTTGCTTTTTGAATGCTGTTTCTTGGGTGCTGGAGAGATGGCTCAGTAGCTAAGAGTACCTGTTGCTCTTGTAGGGAAACTTGGTTTGATTCCCAGCACTCATGATATACATTCATGCACATAAAATAAATACTAAGAAACAAAAAAACAAAAGCTTACTCTTTCTTCTTATAAGTTTTGCTTTCTCATTCTTAGGTGTTCAGTTTATGTGGGATTGCTGCTGTGAGTCTGTGAAAAAGACAAAGAAATCTCCAGGTTCGGGGTGCATTCTTGCCCACTGCATGGGCCTTGGTAAGACCTTACAGGTAAGAGCTATTGGAAATAAACCTATCCTATATGTATTTTGGATTATGCTGTGTTTTAGGCAGGTTGTAGAGATATAGCAATAAAGAAGAATGATGATTCCTTCTCAAGTATTGTATATTGTGGTGGAATGGAGAATGAAATTGAAAAATGTTCTTTCTGATACTGTGTTAAAAGGGGAGGATTGAGAGTTAGGGCAATGATATTTAAAGGGATGGTGTTTGTATATGCATAGACATTTATGTGTATAACAACAATTAATGAAA
This sequence comes from Phyllotis vaccarum, assembly GCA_033318265.1. Lineage (NCBI taxonomy): Eukaryota > Metazoa > Chordata > Mammalia > Rodentia > Cricetidae > Phyllotis > Phyllotis vaccarum. The sequence continues at coordinate 55,174,684 of JARWLC010000013.1, forward strand.
AATGAGGCCATAAACTAGAGGGAGAGCAAGGAGGAAGATATACAGAGGTTTGCAGGGGAGAAAGCAGGAAATGATAACATTATTTTAAAATGTCAAGTAAAAGAAAAAGTTAATAAAAACATATTCCTGATAGCAGTACAAAAAAATGATGTTTGTGCAAAGATGCTGATTATGGAGTTGAGAGGCAGTACGTTTGCAGGTGTCACTATCTATAGCTTCTAGGACACAGGTTTAAATTAACTTACAGTCCTGACTGTTCTGTGTTATAATGAGGTTTCTTGGTCCTGGGCGGCCAGAGATCTAGGCCCACAGACGTGTAGCCCTAGATCCTTTAGCCGCCCTCAGCTGCTCAGGCCTCCAGAAATAATTTAGACGCTTATATTAACTTCATGCAGTTTGGCCTATGGCTCAGGTACATTGTTAGCTTGCTCTTTTATCTTAACTCAACCTATTTTTTATTAATCTATCTTGCCACATGGCCCGTGGCTCACCCGTGTTTCTTACATGTTTCTTCTTTGGCATCTGGCTCAGTCTGCCTGACTCTGCCCTGCTTCTCCTACCTGTGCTCTGGTTTCTCCTCCTCTATGGTGCCTGTCATGGGCCAAAACAGCTACTTTATTTAGAGATTGATATTCCCAGCACAGAGAAAGACATTCCCACATCAGTTCTGGAACTTGCTTTATAGACCAGGTTGGCCTCAAAGTCACAGAGCGATTCACCTGTCTCTGTCTCCCAAGTGCTGGGATTAAAGATGTGGGACATCACCACCTAGCTTTCTTATTCAATTTTTAATAGTCTGTAATGGTAATAAGAATTTAACGTCCTTTTCACTGTTAAAACTGCTTCATTTCTAGGTCTGAGTTGAACCATATATTTAACTACCTGTTTATGAGTTTAAAATTATGACCTTGCTTTGTTGGCTGGCTTATTTTTTTAAAGCAAACCTATTAAGTTGTGATGTTTTGATTTTCTAATTTTTTGTGCATATTTAAATGAAGATAGTAACTTTATTTACTTTCTTGTAGGTGGTCAGTTTTCTTCACACAGTTCTTTTGTGTGACAAATTGGATTTCAGTACTGCTTTAGTGGTTTGTCCTCTTAACACTGCTTTGAATTGGATGAATGAATTTGAGAAGTGGCAGGAGGGATTAAATGATGATGAAAAGCTTGAGGTAACCTTTAGTAATGCTTCCTAATGAAACAATAGCATGAGACTCATATGTGGAAAAGAAGATTCTGGTTTCCTTATGGACTTTTCTATGGCAATATTCAGAACGCATTCATTTTCATAGCTGCTGTTAAACCTTTATTTTTAAAGGTCTCAGAATTAGCAACTGTAAAACGTCCTCAGGAGAGAAGTTATATGCTACAGAGGTGGCAAGAAGATGGTGGCGTCATGATCATAGGGTATGAAATGTATAGAAATCTTGCTCAAGGAAGGAATGTGAAGAGTCGGAAACTTAAAGAAATATTTAACAAAGCTTTAGTTGATCCAGGTAAGGTACTATCAGCACTGACGTGACAAAGCCAGCTGAAAAATCTGTGTTTATCTTTTTAAGAGTTAGTAATTGAATACTTATTAATTTGCTGGTACTTGTTTCCTTTGTCCTTTAGGTTATATTTTTGTTAACACTAATTTTTTTTTTAACTAGCATAAATTCATCCTTAATGCTTTTAGCTGTGCAGAATTTTCATGTTTGGGGATCTGTGTTGTTGGTGTATTATTAGAATTGTAAGCTAGTAAATTGTATCATTTCAGCCTATTTTTTTAAATAATGTTCCTTGGGAATGGTTTTAAACAACAGTTTTAAAAATCAGGCATGGTGTTATATACCTATAACTGGAACCCTCCCTTCCCTATTTGACAGGATCTCATGTGTCCCGGTCTGTCAGAGGCTCATTTTAGCTTCTGATCTTCCTGCCTCCACATCCTTAGTGTTGGAATTAGAGGCATTCACCATGACCTCTAGTTTATGTGGTGATATAGTACTTCAGACTGAACCTAAGGCTCATGCATGCTAGATCACATCTGCAGTCCAAAATTTAATTTTGAAGTACGATTTATATGCTGGAGATGGCAGATCATTTCTCTAATCCTATCACTTCTGAAATGGAGGCATATGTCCATCTCAAATAGGAAGTGACATGTACCAGGATAGCTTACTAGCTGTGCATGTCTGATCGCTGAGTTTAATCTCTGGAATCTATGGATTCCAGAATCTGTTCAAGGTGCCATGATTTATTTTATATTTAAATTTCATGTTATTTATTATGAGAGAAAGAAAGAATACAGGAATTAGAATGACTGGATGGATGGATGGATCGATGTGAACATGCTTGTGCCATGGTGGGCACGTAAGGAGGTCAGAACATGACGTCTGGTACTGTCTTCCAACACTTGTGGCTTCTTGGGATAGAGCTCAGGCATTTCCAGAAAGACATGAGCACTTTGACCTACTGAGTTATCTCTCTGGCTCCCTTTTATTTTAGAAGTTGTCTGAATGCTGTGAAAACTGGAAGCTAGCATCGAATTCCAGTATACTTCTGCTTTCTCTACTTTGTCTATTAATTTTCAAGGTTCTTAAACATTCTCTTTGGCTCCTAGTTCGTACACTGTGTGGCTGGTACCTGAAAAGGCCTGAGGAGTGTGTTAGATCCCTCAGAACTGGAATTACAGATAGTTTTGAGCTGTCATATGGGTTCTAAGAACTGAATGTAGCTCAGTTTCTCCAGTTTTGAATTGCTACATATCTGCTTCCACAAGGGCGCAGAGTGACTGTAATCATTTAAATAATACTCACAGTAGAGAGGATTGAACCTACAACCTTGTACATGGAAAGTAAGCACTCTATCACTGTGCTATATGCATAGCCCTGACTTACTAATATGTAGCAATATAACATACCAAAAAAGAAACATTAATTGTAACACTATAGAATGATACCTTTATTTTGCTGTTAATTGTTTTTGAAAAGTATTTTTCTATTTAATATTCTTAAATTGGTCCAGTTGAGTTTTCTAATGCATTTTAGTGCTTTTAGAAGTATACTTTTTAAGATTTTTACCTTCAGAAGACAAAATCTGGGCATGTGAATGAACAAAATTCAAAGTCTTTGGCCTATGGCTCAGGCTGTTACTAGCTAGGTTTTACATCTTAAATTAACCTTTTTCTATTAATTTATGTATTGCCATGTGGCTAGTGTCTTACTAGTACTTTTACATCTCCAGGCATCTGCCCTGACCCCGCCTTTCTTCTTCCTTTCTCTCTTGCATTCCTCACTTGGCTGTCTTCTTTTGTGCCATAAGCAAGAACAGCTTCTTTGTTAAGCAATAGTAGTAACACATATTCACAGCATATAATGGTGCATGAATAAATGAGATTGGGGATAGATCTCTGAAGAAGCTGGAGATATTAGAGAGAATAATAAACACCACAGTCAGATCTTACCCAGCTGTCTTCCAGCTTCCTCAGCCTTGCTTCCCTTGGCTTGGCTTCTCCCTGCTCTATGCCTGCCTTAAGCTTAAATACTCTCTCTTGTAAATTAAGGCGTGGCCCCACCACTGCCTGTTTGGGAGCCTGGAATTCTTCTATAATCTAAAGTGACCTTAACTCAGTTGGAATTAAGGGCGTAGGTCACCACTCCCAGGATACTCCCTGTGCTGGGATTAAAGGTTTGAATCACCACTCACTGATTCTCCTAGACTGACTGTGGTTAGATCTCTGGAACTTCTGGAGCTTTCATTAACTCCCCACATAGACTGTAGGTAGATTCCCTCTGATATCTCCAAAACTTCTGAAGCTTTTATTGAATCCCCAAAATACAGAAAGACCATTCCACAGCAAGTGAAAGCTAGCTTTTTCCAGTAATGTTGTTTATCTATGTGCATGGACTATTGTCAGCCTGCTGCCTCACTTTGGACTTGGTTATGTAGGTCTCATTAACTGCCTCTCTGTATGATCTAAGTCTCCAGTTTCTGAAGATGTCTAAAAGATTCTTAGTCCCCTCACCACATTATTAACATAGACTATTTGGAGATTCTGACATTTCTAAATAAAACACTCATATCATACCAATCATTGTAAGTTTTCTTCTTGGGCAAAATAATATCCTCCCGCCTTTGTGTGTGTGTGTGTGTGTGTGTGTGTGTGTGTGTGTGTGTGTGTGTGTGTACACACCATAGCACCTTAACAGTGAAGTCTTAGTATAGATATCCTCCATTCTACTTGAAGTAGTTATTTAAATGCAAATGCATTTCATAATGTAAATAGCTATAGACTTATAATGGATTTTATTGGGTTTGCATTCAGATTTTCTGTACCGTGAAAGTTTGTGCCCCAACTAGCCCCATAGTCCAGATCTGCCTGCTTAGGCACACTTCCCCACCCCCCAAATGACTCAGACGCTTTCATTAATTTCATCCTGTTTGGCCTTTGTCTCAGGCACATTACTAGCTAGCTCTTTCATCTTAACCCATTTCTCTTAATCTGCCCTGCCACGTGGCTCGTGGGTCACCTGTATTCCTTTCATGTTGCTTCCTTGGGCAGCTGGGTCGATCTCTGTCTGATTCTACCCTCCTCCTATCTATGCTCTGATTTCCCGACCTGCTTCCAAAACAGTCCTTTATCCATATCATATAGAAAGATATTTCCACATCAATTTTCTTTTTGACTTTAAGTGAAGGCTATATGCATTCAGTAGGAACTGTACTTCAGATTTAGAATTTTAATGTACAGGATGATAATGCTCAGCAAGGTATTGCCTTTGAATGCAAGCTTTACCACTGTGTCCAGTGGCCCATACCCGCAATGCCAGCATCTAGGAGGACTAGAAATTAGAGTTATTCTTGTGTGTGTAGTGGACCCCTACCCAGCCTGGTATATGTGGAATATATGAGTAACTTTCATTCATTTATGTTATCACAAGAGTAAAGAACCATTATTATACAATGACTTGTTAAGGTGTGATATTCAGTACATCTTAGTAGGTCAGGTTTATTAAGTGAATTTTTAACTTAGGATAGGTTTATCAAACATCAGGTTGTGAAGTGAGGAATGTTTGTGTTACAGCTGTCAAATAGTATATTTACCATGTCTTTTGAGGTCTGAACATAGAGAAGCACATTGTTAATTTCAGCTCTAATTCGCTACATGAAGCCATAGATGAACTAACTCTTTGGTAGACTTCTTTGATAGCTTTCAGGTTGTTTCTAACACATAAGTGGTGCAGAAACATTATTTGTATGTATTTTTGAGCACCTGTGAAAGTATATATTTCATATCAATTCTTAGAAATTAAAATATAGAGCATGCATCCATGAATGAACAATAAGCCTATAATATTTTTTAAAAGAAAGTAATCTCTAAGTAATATGATTGTTTTTGTTAGAAGAAGGCATTTTCTCTGCCTGTCCATGCCAATTTAACAACCTGCTTAATTTTATTAATTACAATGATCCCTGCAACTAGTGTTAGTTGTTTGAAATCTGCAAATGTTGCATAGCTTCTTGTGATTAGTTATATTATTTCCTTTGAAAACTATTTATTTGTATTTATGTATGTGGGTGTTTTGCCTGCATGTATTTTTGCACAAGTTCATGCCTGTTGTTTGTGGCGGACAACAGAGTATGTCAGATCTCTTGGAACTTGAGTTACAGCTGGTTGTGAGCTCCAATGTAGGTGTTTGAGGTGGAGCCCAGGTCCTCTTGGATAACGGCAAGTTCTTATAACCACTGAACCACCTCTTTCATTGGCCCCTATAGTATTTCTCACAGTGTTTGCCTTTATATGTATATATAAATTCTTCTTTGTCTTTGGTGATAATTTTAATGTAATCTAGTGCCAAAATATATCTTTGAAGATACTTCATTCTAATTGTTAGAAGTGCTTTTAAACATTATAACATCTTAGTTCCATAAATTATTGCTCTTTTAATCATTCCCCCAAAGATATTTCTTTTATGTATTACCCAAATTTGTTGAAGAGTAATCTTCACTATTATTTCTGTCTCTTTTTATGTTGGTAAAGTGTGTTTTGTTTGTTTTTCAGGGGGGGGGCCTTCTTTGTGTCCCTGGCTATCCTGGATCTCCTCTGTAGACTAGACTGGCCTTTAACTCACAAAGATCCTTTGCCTCCTGAGTGAGTGCTGGGATTAAAGGCATGAGCCACCACTGCTTGGCTGTTTTGATAAAATCTTTAAGCTTATTTAGTAGTATTTTAATACTTATCTGTGGGGATTCAATTAATGCTAATTAGTGCCATTTCAATAATGCACAGAAGAACATAAAATATGATTGTGCTTATAATGTTGCTTTTCCTTCTTTCAGGATCAGCAACGTAAAATGATTCCATAGATACTTCCATGACAATCCTTTTAATTTCACTATTTAAATTAAGCAATGTTTTTGTATGCATTTTATAGGTCCTGATTTTGTTGTTTGTGATGAAGGCCATATTCTAAAAAATGAAGCTTCTGCTGTTTCAAAAGCTATGAATTCTATACGATCAAGGAGGAGGATTATTTTAACAGGAACACCACTCCAGAATAACCTAATTGAGTGTGAGTTAATATATGTCATTATGCTATTGAATGCTGCTGTTGACTCATACAATTTTGCCACTTTGCCAGTTTTCTTTTTTTTTTCTGTTTGTTGAGTCCCTGACCATGCTCTATAGCTGATTCTTCTGCAAAAGAACAACATAGTTGTAAAATGAGATGCTACATAAATATGAGCAGCAAACCACTGTTAAGACGTGCTGTTGATACTGTTTAGATATAACTAAGGAAATGCAAATGCTTAAAATTATCAGAATTCTTTAAAGATTGCATTAAAATATATAAAAATTCGTATGCTTATTCAACATGTCTCATAAGGCTATATATCTAGTTTGTGGGAAGTACTAGTTCTGAAACAAAAAGAGGCTTTGTGTGGTAATAAATCTCTTTTCTCATCACTGAAAACGTTTGTTTGTGAGTTTAAGCCTAACCAGTACTACCCATTGAGACTTTGTTTCTACTTGCAAAAAATGTAAAAAGAGATGATAATTGAGAACATCTTTGGAAAGTGTATATGAGAAAAGGGGAACTCTACCAAATCTATGTTAGTAGCGTTTGTTCCATCTGAAGACAAAACTGGACTAGACGTAGAGATGTCCTGTGATTTTTTTTTTTCCCCCATTTTCATGTGATGGAGCAGGAGCGTACTTAGCAAATTGCAATTGCCATTCCCGAGTTCCATGTTTTCCTTTGTGTCAGGCTTTTTGTTTGTTCCCTCTTCCCCATTGTTCTTCTCTTCTCCTTTCTATAGAAATACACACTATTTTACATCGTGATGCTGTTTAATATAGGGCAATTGATGGCACCCTTAAAGGCTCCTGCAGCTGAATAGCCACAGTGGTTTACTAATCTATTTTTATTATCTTTATTTGGTGTTAATATTTTCTTTACAAGATATCCCTCCCTGACCATAAAATTATCATTACATTTATATGCACTTGTTTTGTTTTGCATGTCATGAATACTAATTTAGAATTAACCACATTTTAGAAAAAATAGAACTAGAATATATGGATGGTCTTTTCAGTTTCTCATGATTTTTCTAGTTCTAGATAGACAGAATCAGATTTTCTCACAAACTTGACTCCCCCCCTTTCCTCCTGCCTCCCATGTCCTTCCTTTTATGAGATGAATTATTGGCATGAGCAATAATTTGGGGCAGTTATTTTGGGTCTTTTCATCATGAATGTTATTAAAGAATTAATGTCTTGTCTCTTAGATCATTGCATGGTTAACTTTATCAAGGAAAATTTGCTTGGATCCATTAAAGAATTCAGGAATAGATTTATAAACCCAATCCAAAATGGTCAGTGTGCAGATTCTACCATGGTGGATGTGCGAGTGATGAAAAAACGCGCTCATATTCTCTATGAGATGTTAGCCGGATGTGTCCAGGTACCGATGGTCCACAATAATGATGCTGCAGTCCCCAATTACTGTTTCAGCTTAAGCTTGAACTAACTACTTTTGTTTCTTTTTCTTTTTTAGTTTTTATAATTAGATCTCTTTGCTTTGACTTAAAAATTCACTAGTCACTCACATTTGTAAAGTGTCATATTTGACTATGTTCATGTTTATATTTGTTATCCTCAGAAAAAGGAGTTCTGAAGAAGCACAGCTCTTATGATTGAGAAATTCTTACATGAGCTATTGCATAGTGTTCAGAACCTCAGTATTTGAAATGGCAGTAGTAGAGGCTAGTATGAATTAGGAATGGAGCTAATTTTAAAGTAATCCTTAATACACTACTTTAGGGGCTGGCCAGGTGGCTTAGTGGGTTGAGATGCTTACTTCATAAGCTTGGCAGCCAGAATTCAATCCCTGGAATTTATGTAAAGGTGGGAAGAGTTCTTCTGAGCTCCACATGTTTGCTGTGAACATCATACATTAGACACACTTCTTTTTCATGCATCCATTCATGACATATACACACACGTATGTACATACTCTCACACACCATTTTTCCTGATTTCAGGTATATACTGAGCAGGTTAATAGCATTATTTAAGTAAGACTGTTGGTCAATCTATGTTTATAGATAGGTAAATATCAATCAAAATCTACATTCTCTCTTAGGACACTAAGAGTAGCTACAAAGATGTTCCACAGTGACACAGGCTGTCTTTTAGGATGGCTATAATGTTATCATAGAAGAAAATTATGTTTGATCAGGTTGTCTACATGTACTATTAAGTACTTTGTTTTTTTTGTTGCTATTACTGTCCAACTATTGATTTGTTTTTTGTCTTGTTTTAAGTAATTTGTATTTAGCAATTTTTAGTATTTTTTGTCCCTATAGTAAAATGATTTCATTAATCTTTTCTATACATGACTTAACTTATTTTCTTAGAGGGGCAGCATCGTTTCAAAATCTGTGTGTTACTGTTTGTCATATAACTTAGATTGCCTTACAATTTGGGTGGGACCCCCCACTCCCGTATGTATGCGTGTGCACATGCTCCATTTTTTCTTTTTCCTCCATTGAGTTAGATTTTCCTTATGTAACATAGGCTGTGTTGGAACCCTTGATCCTCCTGCTTCAGCATCTCAAGTGTTAAGATCACAGGCATGTGCCTCAACATTTGGCTATGTGACACTTTTTTTGTTTTATTTATTTATTTTTGCGACCAAGTTTCTCTGCGAAACAGCCTTGTCTGTCCTGGAACTCACTTTGTAGACCAGGCTGGCCTAGAACTAAAAAAGATCCACCTGCCTCTGCCTCCTGGCTGCTGGAATTAAAGGTGTGTGCCACCACAGCCTGCCTATGTCAAACTTTTGATTCCTGTGATTTACATGAAAAGCAAATCATTTTTGATGGTTCTACTTACCACATAATTTCCCCTACTTGTACTTTTTTTTTTCTTATACAGAGAAGATCATCTTGAAATCTTGAATTTTTTTAAGTGATGACATTTATTATAAAACCTGATGGGCATGTTGCAGTATCTATTTTTAACCAATGTATCATATTAGCTATAGTCATAAGAAATATTTTAAGTATGTTCACATGTAGTTTCTGTTATGTTTTGCAAGAGTAAATATCTTCAATAAAATATTGACTATGGTTTACAAGTCTTACAGCAATTTTTATATGTTTAGATAAAACTGATTTGTATTTTCTCGTTAATTGCAGAGAAAAGATTATACAGCATTAACAAAGTTCTTGCCTCCAAAACATGAATATGTATTGGCTGTGAGAATGACTGCTATTCAATGCAAGCTCTATCAGTACTACTTAGATCACTTAACAGGTAACAAATACATCCAGTTGTTTTATATTCTTTTTCTGAAGAATATGGTCTTGGTAATTTTACCATTTTTTATTTTATTTGGTTTTCCTTTTTAGTTTTACATTTGAATGAAATAAGTATGATTGAAATTGCAATGTTTATAATTAAAATTCTATCAAAACTAAGTTCAAGGGATGGACTTAAAGCAATAAAGGTTTAGTTGAAGTGTTCTTGCCTACATGGCAACCTTAGTTTGGTTTTCAGCCCAAAATATACAGAAATTCCCCACACAGCATTTAATTTGTTAAGAGCTAATTCAGGCCAGCTATTGTGGCACATGCATTTAGTCTCAACACTTGGGAGGAAGAGGCAGGTGCATCTCTGGGTTTAAGACCAGCCTTATGCATAGAGTGAAATCCAAGATAGCTAAGGCTACATAGAGAGACCCTGTCTTGAAAATCAAAATTAAACAAAAAAAAGGTTAATCAGAAGAATTATGCATGTGGAATAAATCTGTAAAAGAAAACAAAAAAACTCAGAGTAGTTTTCAACTACATTTGAAAGGTATATAAAGTCCATGAAATTCTTAGTTACCATGTTCCCAAATTTGAAGGCAAAATATAAAGCAAAGCATTCAGTGCTCTTTTGAAGGCAAAGTACAATGCTCTCCATTGCATAATAAAAACCCAGAGAAATGTCTAAAATTTTGCCTGAAGGTATTGTTAGTTTATACTTTTCAGTATCCTTAAAAAACTAAAATGCTCAGGTATTGTTTTATCATCTATGTGTCATACCCAGTGTACCTGATGTTATACTGCTTTACAAAACAAAATCTAGTCTCTTGTTTGGAGTTAGGTTTCTGCTCATTGGTCCCAGTTGATGAATATATACAGGAATAGTAAATACAGGTGAAAAGCTAGCCTTTATCCCACTTTCATACAGTTGTTGATTTAAAAAAAAAAAAAAGGAAGCCAGACTTGGTGGCACATAGCTATAATCCCAGTGTTTAGGACATGCCCACAGCAGGATTAGGAATTCAGGACCCTTCTCTGATACATAGGGAGCTGGAAGCTTCCAGATATAGGTGAGAGACACAGACATCTTAAGAGAGATGCTTAGCTGGGAATGGTCGCAGGCATCTTTCTGAGTTCAAGTGTAGCCTGTCTACATAATGAATGCAAGGATGGTCAGCTACATGGTGATACCAGGTTGGGGATGCAGGCAAGGGGAGAGGGAGAGACAGAAAGAAGAAAAGGGAGAGGTGGCACATGGTTGACAGAGTAAGAAACTTAGTAAATGGCTCATTTAAAAAAAAAAAAAAAAAAAAACCTGGCTGGGCATGTTGGCTCAGCCTTTAATCCTAGCACCTAGCTGAGGCAGGTGGATCTGGGAGTTGGAAGCCAGCCTTGTATACATAGTTCCAGGACAGCCAGCACTAAATGGAGAAACTCTGTCTGGACAACCTAAACAAAACTGAGCGTGATCCACCTTCTCTTCCTCTCCTTCTTAGTCTCTCCTGCCTCCTTTTCTCTTATCTTTCACCTTATTTTCCCACTCACTTCTTCCCCTTGCAGATAGGGTCTCAGTGTGTTCACCAGGCTGTCTTGTATCTAGGGCTCAAGCAGGCATTCTCATCTCCCCCTCCCAATAAGGGTTTCATACGCAGCCATGCACTACCTCATTTCATTACTTGTCAAAAAGAACGAGGACCTATACTTAAGAACTAAAACTAACCTGCCATGGTAACACGTGGTTGTGATCCAGATAGTCATAAGGCTGCAGCAAGATTGTAAGTTTCATGCCAGCCTCAGGTTTGTAATTATATTTTATCTTTGTAAAAAAAAATTTGGGGGAGAAACAAGGTCTTGCTGTATATCCCAGGATGACCTTGATCTCATGATCTTCTGCTCTCTGCTCTTGACTACCGGAAGTACAAGCATGCATCATATTTCCCTACTTTAATAAGTTTTCAAAAGTTATATTCAGTTATTCCATTGTTTATTCTTTATGATTTCCTCTGTCTTGTATAATGTCATTATTTTCTGTAGCATTTCCTTAAACTGTATTTGCTCTAGCTGATTTGGTCATTCTAATCCACAATAGTTCTCTCATCTTTCTTTCTGCATTTCTGTTGGTTTTCAGGAATATTTTCTTGTTGCTGTGTGTCCTGAAGCACTTTTGACCACAGTTTCTGATACTACTTGGATTTAAGAGTTTAGACTAAGGATTTTTTTTTCCTCAAGAATGTGCTTTTTTTTCTTAAGTGAATAGCCAGATTTTATTATTCTGGGATCCCACTACAGTACAGTTTATACTAGAGAATTTTTAAAATGCTTAAATTACACACAGCTTGTGTTGAACTGTTTGGTGATACGAACAAGATTTCTGTAGTGTCTGTAATCTTAATTTCTTACTCTTTTATCACATATCAAAGTGTGCATATCACAGTCTTTAGCAAAACTCTGAGGACAGTTCTGCCATGATGTGTAAATGCCACATTAGTGAAGTCTATTAGAAAATGATAGAACTATAAGGTTTTGATTTCAATTGATATTAAATACGTTTACATAAGCAAAGTAAGCCACTTTCTTCAACTGTACAGTCCTGCATTGATGAGATAATTTAGCATCAGATACTTTTCAGTTACTGTTGATTATAGAATTCTGTTGGCGACTTCATGTTAGGTGTGTGGTATCTTGAGTTTTTATTATAATAAAAAATTCTTTTGGTTCTCCATAATTAACTCTTAAGAAACATTAGAGGATATAGGAATCGGATTTTCATGTTAGAAGGGAATTATTTTATGTTGGCCTCAGATTTTTTGTCTAGCCAGGGCTGTCTTTAACTTTGTGGTCCTTTTGTGTCTTCTATATTTCTAGTTCTGAGGTCTTAGGCTTGTGCCACCACATTTTTTTCAGGTCTGTTTTCAGATTCTCTTGCTAGCCTGAAACCTTTTGTGCAGACCAGGTTGGCCTCCAAGTTGCAGAGGTCTAGTTTCTTCTGCTTTCTGAGTGCTATGATTAAAGGTGTTCAATCCGACTTTGGATTCCTTTTTATTACATTTATTTATTTTTTATGCGTATGTGTACACATTTGGACCATGGCACTCATGTGTTAGTTAGACCACCACCTGTAATGCTCAGTGTTTTCCTTATTTTTTTCCTTCTTTGGCCAATAATGGCTAAGGAACACAAAAAGCTTTTAGTGATGGCTAGAACAGCTGAGCAGATCATCAGTGGACTTAACTACTTGAACAATATTATAATATTATAGACCTAAGACGCCCTTAATGAATACTGTTCAGCACCTACAGAACACACATTCAAATGCTTATGGAACAGAATCCAAGGTAGACTGACTATATATATTAGAGATTATTAAGCCAAGCCTCAGTAAGTTTAAAGTTTAAAATGACACAACATAGTTTTGTATGCATTTAAGGCATACAATATGTTTTGCTGTATACATGTACATAGCAAGAAAATTAATGTAGATGATCAAGTATACCTATTCTTTTCTCATACATTTTGTGTATGGTAAAAAGACCTAATGCACTCTTAGCAATCCACAATACACACATTATTATTATATATTATATATTTTATACTATATATTTTATACTATATATATCATATATATTGTATCTATAGAATATTAATCATACATGACTGAAATTTTGTACCTGTTGCCCTCCCATTCCTTCATTTTCTCCAACTCCTTGCTTCTGGTAATTATTCTGATTTCTGTGGATTTCAGGTCTTTTTTTCATAGTAGTAAGATCCCTATTATTTATCCGTCTTTGCCTAGCATATGCTCCTCCCCTTCCCTCATTTATATTTTGTACACCAAAAGCATGATATTTGAAAGTAGCATTTTAGTCATGATAGTCAAAAAGAATTGCTGGAGTTCTATCTATAAAGGGGGCATCAATATAATTTATGAAGATTTCAAAAATCTAAGGGAAAAGTATATATTTTTAGTGATTTTTTAATTGAAATTACAGTCTGTAGCCCCCCCCCCCTTCTGGGATCAGTAACAGACTGTAGTTTATATTAATAATTATGACTTATGTGAATAAAATCAGAAAATATTTTGCATACTGATATCTATAGTTGGAATCATTTCAAAGTTTTACCTATTTTATTTGCTGTCTTAGGGTATCTATTGCTGTGAAAAGATACCATGACCAACTCTTTAAAAATAGGAAAACATTTAATTGGGTGGCTTACTGTTTTGGAGGTTTAGTCCTTTACCATCTTGTCAGGATATGGTGGCATGCAGGCAGAGACAGTGCTGTAGAATGAGCTTAGAGAAAAAGGTACATATGCACCCAGGAAGCATAGGGAGATACTGGGCATTGCTTGGTTGTATATGAGCCCTCAAAGCCCCCCTCCACAGTGAAACATTTCCTCCAAACACTCCACCAAAAAAAAATCCCCTAAAACAATCAACCTCTCAATAGTGCCATTCCCTGTGGGGTTCAGTTCCTTTCAAACTACCACACTGTTTACTTTTCAGAATTGCAAATATTGCTGAGTCTAGAAGAATCCACCCTGTTCTCAGCACTTGGCAATGGAAGAGATCAGGAGTTTGAAGTCAGCTTATGCCACATGATATTCTGTCTCAAAAAAAGTTACCAAATCATATACCACATATTTGTTCTTTACTATTCTAATCATTTCTTTAGAGGGTTTCTCATACAATCTAATTATTTCATGTATGTCAAAATATTAATTGCAAGAAATAAGATTTGATAAGCCTTTTCTTACTTAGGAAAGGGTGTGTGTTTTGGAGAATCTAATACCAGAATCACCACGGTAGAAATGTTGAATTCTTGTGTCTTCAACTGTGGGTTCTTTCTGTCAGGTGTAGGCAATAGCACTGAAGGTGGCAGAGGGAAGGCAGGTGCAAAGCTCTTCCAAGATTTTCAGATGTTGAGTAGAATCTGGACTCATCCTTGGTGTTTGCAGCTGGACTACATTAGCAAAGAAAATAAGGTAAATTAAATACCTCAAATTGTTTAAATGGCTTCTTTTATTTTTAGTTCATTTATATCTTTTTTTGTGACAATGGGTCATATTCTATATCCCTGGATGATTTGGAAGTAAATGTGTAGTCCACTTGAGCCTCCAACTGTGGCTATCATGCCTTGTTTATTTCTGTGTATTGAATGCTTATAGCATCATTAAATGTTTGTTTATATGTTGGGGTTTGTACGCAAGGGACTTATATCCCTAGTCCTAAATGTTCTTGTTCTGGGCCCTTTTAACATTTTTAAGAGGGTAGAGACATATTTCACTAACTGAATGCTTGTCTATTAAGCACAGAGCTCTTACATTTGATCACCAACAACATGTGCACACACACACTAGAAAAAATGTAAACATTGGTCTGGGAATGTAGCTCGGTAGGTAGATTGTCTAGCATGCATGGTTTCCTGGATTTGAGTTCCAGTAGTACGAAAACCAGGCCAAGTAGGGAGCATCTATAATCCCAGCCCTTGGTCGGATCTGAGTTGCAAAGTCATCCTTGGCTATACAGGGAGTTTGTGTCCAGTCCATAGTATAAGAGACCCTGTTTCCAAAAAGGCAAATGAACAAACCCTTGCTGGGTGTGGTGACACATTTATAATCGCATTACTTGGAAGGCTGAGGCAGTTAGATCCAGCATTGGGAGGGCAGCTTTGGCTGAGACCTTGTCTTCAATTTTTTTAGGGTTGACATAATTATATGTTTATTGAAAGATTATAAAAATGGCTCAAGGAGTTCCTTTATACTTTAATTCAGTTTCTTGTAATGCTAATATCTTGCATAGCCATAGTAACTTATCAGAGCCAAGAAATTAAGTTTGCTACAATTCAACAAACTTCGTTTGGGTTTCTTTACGCTTCTCCTTTTCTTTTCTATCCAATACAGGACCTTCTGTTCTACAATCCTGTTAAATATTTATTGTTTCTTCCAGTCTTCAATAGCTTTTTTAGACCTTATTTTTATTCAAGTCAGTTAATTTTAGTAAAATGGAATGTTTTAATTTCCAATATATGTTGAAACGGGCTGCTAAAACATGTGTCTCTTTTTGTCTAGGGTTATTTTGATGAAGATAGTATGGATGAATTTATAGCTTCAGATTCTGATGAAACCTCCATGAGCTTAAGCTCAGATGAGTATGCAAAGTAAATTGAGTGTTTTTGTTACCTATACTGGTACATTCAAAACGCTATACTCGTGGGTTGTCTTCCAAGAATTGACTTCCTAGCCTTAATATGCTTTCCTAAAACAGACTTTCCTTTGTTTTTTAGAAAGAAGAAAACAAAGGGGAAAAAGGGGAAAAAGGATAGCAGCTCAAGTGGAAGTGGAAGCGACAATGACGTTGAAGTCATCAAAGTCTGGAATTCAAGATCTAGAGGTGGTGGAGAAGGAAATGTGGATGAAACGGGAACCAACCCTTCAGGTTCTATCAGGCTAGAGGAAGGTGAGTGTGCTAAATGGTACCTTTATTGTGGAACCTTTACTTCTTAGAACACATTAGCTTGTTAGATCTGTTTTTCCCTTTGTTACTCCTAAAAAGTTGATGCAAAGGATTTTCTCTGCCTAGGTTACTAAGAGCCTAGAATGAAAGAGGACACAGGTTTGCAACAAATGTCCAACTGATGTTTAATTGTAGGCGAGTCATTTTGTTCTGATATTTTGGGGGGAGGAAACATGAAAAACTATTTACTTAAATGTATAAGCCTACACTCAGTTGTTTGGTTCTCTGTGTAGCTAACAGTCCTTAACTGATATTGCAATGGAGTTGGTAAATTTAATTTTACAAATGAATGGTAGAACTACAACTTAGGCCAGAATATCTCTAATGTTAGGGCCTCCGTAGGATTTCCACTTAGCTACATAGAAAAACTGGAAGCATTTCAGGTAATGAATTGTATACATTAGAACAAATTGTAATCATTTAACCTTTTTCCTTTCAAATTCTTCATAATCTATAATTACCTGCTCTGGTTTCCCCCTACAGCATGTGCTGTAAACACATGTTTTTCTCTCTCGTACATGAAAGTAAAAGTCTTAGAGTTTACTACTGTCCAGTGGTTTTAGTTTTTCTCCCCTTATATACGCTGCAGAGTTACTGCTTAGCCTTTCTATGTTCTCTGTATGAGCTGACTGTATGTTTAGGAATTTTAAAGCTGGGACTGGATATCAGGATATTTAAAATAGCACACTTGTAAATGGCTCTACGTATTTGGCACTGGGATGTTTTACAGCCCAACAATTAAGCCTTTGTGAGGAGGAAAATGGTGTGGGTGACAGCTGAACCGTCTTGTGATCAGATAAGCTTGTCTGAGTGAAAGGTCTGCAGCTGACTAACTTAGTGACTCCTCTATAAACACTTCTCTTTTCAGTACCTCTGTGGAATAGACAGGTGGCAGCCTAACCACAAACCCTGGATTCTCCACATCAGGGGAGTCATGAATTTAAACTACAAAATTTCCCTCTTTGTCCTTCTCTTTGGCTACTCCATCCATTAAAGCAGCTTTATCAGCATTCATCTTCCAAGTAGATTTCAACAAGTATTTTCATTAAAACAGCGAAAGCTGTGATTATAGAGTTAAAGCATTGGAAAGCTTGTGCTATCCCCTACTGTGCTCTCTTTCCCCCTTTCTACTTATAGTTCTGCAGTCTCTTGATATATGTGTGTTCCTGGAAGTAATTGTATTGAAATATTCTTACTGAATTTCGTGTTTCTGTTACGGCTGAAAAGAGAGAGGCTTATTCAGGGCTGTAAATGAGCAACGTGAAAGTCAGAGGTGTGGGAGGAATTGGAGGGGGAGCGATGGTGCTAGATTTGATGCATGTGCGAGATTCTCAAGGAAGAAGGCATTAGTTAATTTTGAAGTTGACCAACATTTCTTTTATTGCCAATAAGTCCAAGTAGAATGTGTAGCTGGATTGCTCTACAAGTGTCTGGCTGCTTCCAGTTTCTTCTGCTGTGCTTACTGAACTATCCCCACTTTTTATATATGTCCTAATGTGAAGGGCTTAGAAAGCACTGGGGCAAGATATAGAAGATACTATGCTGTGTCCTTGAAAGCAGGCAGAAAAAGTTGTGAGTTCCAAAAGACAAGTTTTGACTGCTGGTTTTGGGTCTTTTTTTTTTTTTTTTTTTTTTTAATGTTTGTGTGAAGCAAAGTAGAAGTCTAGACCTTATATATGTACATATTTTATCAGAAGCAGTCTTTAGAGTAGAGGGTAAAAATGTAATTTTGTTCTTTATATTTAAATGTCTTTATTTATGAATATACCATATTTGTGTATATAGGAAAATTTCTATTGGGGGCTCATAATTGTAAAGGCCGAGGATCCCATGTTTGGGTGTATGTAGTGAGGACCTTGTGCTGTTCACCTTGTAGAAAATAAGAGGACAGACAGATGGGACAGGAGCAGACAAAATCCACACAAAAGGAATTCTCATAATCATTCTCACAAGAAGGCCAAAATTTAACATGAGCTTCAGCGAGGGCAAACTTGTTCCAATCCCTAGCACCATGCTGCTGCTGGTGCTTTTACTCCACATACATACACATTATTTGCCTAGCTCCCTTCCTCTCCTTTTATTTTATGTATATAGATTTTGCCAACGTGTTAATGTTTTTTTCCTTTAAAATGTACAGTGTATGGTTATTCCACGTGGAACAGTATATGCACTTTAAATATGTTTAAAAGGCATCAAAAAGTTTTGAAAGAGTTTGTTGCTTTTTAATTTGTTAAATTTTGTGCCTTTTATGATTCTTGTGGGGTCTAGAACGTATATAAAATAGTAGTTAGATTAATTCAGTTACAGATAACATGCTGCGCATTTCTCCATAGCATAAAGTTATAACAGAAGTTAGGACTAAATTGTGTAGATGATGAAATAAGAAAAAAGAACAGTATAAAATATTTGTTTCAGTTTCTTACACTGCTAAGGCTTTGCTTTTGAGACATGATTTATATGTAGTCTATGCTGGCTTGGCACTTGGTCTGTAACCCAGTCTTGCCTTGTATTTAGATAAGCTTTCCTTGGCCTCTCTACTCCTTGGATTAGAGATATGGTCTACCATGCCTGGCTAGAATATATATTAGTTGGAGTAGCCCATAGTTTTCTGGATTATTTATTTTAAAGAAGGGTCTCATGTACTCTAGGTTTGTTTTACATATAATATATAAAAAAAAATCTGAGTATGCCCTTGACCTTCTGATCTGCTGTTTCCACCTCCAGAGTCCTAGCTTATAGATATATGCCATGATACCTTATTTTTGTAGTGCTTGGGATAGAATTCAGAGATTCATGTATGCTAGAAAAGCATTCTACCAACTAAGCTACACTCCCAAGTTCCACATTTTATTCTTTTAGATCTTATTGTAAGCTATTATATTTAGTAGTATCAAAATTAGAATGGAAGGGCTAGCTAAAGTCATAGCTCATGTTAGTATTCAGGATGCCCTGGGTTTGATGCCCAGCTACACATAAAAGAGTGGAATCTGTTATGTTTGCATAGGAAATTTTGATTTATTCTATCCTTTAACACTTCTTTGTATGTAGCCTCACATTTTTACTTTCTGCTAGCATTTTTCTGTTCTGATGTTTTTATACTATATTATTTTAGTGCACCATTCTCCAGAAGCAATGACTTTTTGCTTGGTGACTGATTATGAACAGCTGCTTACGTAATGTTTGCTTAATAAGTTATGTTCCAGGAGCCTGAAGACTATGCCCAAGCTCATTGATTGACTAGAAGGAGTCAGAGGATCTGGGGTATAATTATGGCACAAAATCTATTTGTATTATAATAAAAACTCAGAGCCAGATATTCGACAAAAGCTGAGAGAGAGACAGAGAGAAACAAACCACAGCCACTTCTCACCTCCAGCTCCTGAAAGCCTATCTTCAGGACAATCTCCAAACCTCCTCAGCCTCTAGGATAGTGGCAGGGGAAGTTGAACTTCACCCTTCTCTCCTTCTGCCTAGCTATTCATCATTCTTAGTGCTAGCATTAAAGGTGTATACTACCACTGTCTGGGGCTGTTTGGCCTTAAACTCAGAGATCCAGAGAATCTCTGCCTCCCAAGTGTAGGAAATAAAGGCTTGAGTCACCAGTCCCTGACCTTCATGGCTTGGTTGTGTCCTCTGATATTTCAGGCTATTTTTATTGAATATACCACCATATAGTCATTTTCAAGACTATGGTTTATTATACCCAAAGTTATAACACAAAGACAATGAAGAAAAAGGCACACAAAGTAAAATCCAAAAGAAACTTCTAAAAGTCACTCCCTGTCTTAGATTGGGTTTCAATTGCTGTGAAGAGACCCCATGACTATGGCAATTTTTATAAAGAAAACATTTACTAGGTGTAGCTTGATTAGTTTCAAAGGTTCAGTCCATTATCATCATGGTGGGGAGCATAGCAGAATGCAGGTAGATGTGGTGCTGGAGCAGCTGAGAGTTCTACCTACATCTTGCAGGCAACAGGAAGTTGACTGACACATTGAGGGAAGCTTGAGCAAAAGAAATCTGAAAGCCCACCTCCACAGTGATATACTTCCTCCAACAGGGCCACACTTCCCAATAGTGTCACTCCCTTTGGGGCCATTTTTTTCCCAACACACTCCTTGGAGTCTTTTAGAATGCACTTCCTTAGCATTCAGTTACCACATGTACAAAGTATTGTTTACTAGAGAAGCTGATGAGAAATTCCTTGCCCAAGAGTTTTATTATGTGCCTGGCTCATTCAAAATTCTAGACTCCCACAAAGAGTGTTCAGAATAAACCACATTGGTTTTTTTTTTTATTTCAAATTGTCTTGTGTGTGATGAGTTGTAGTTACCAAGCAATGTTTTCATGTCAGTCGAAAGGACTATTTGCCATTCATGTTCCCAGACTAAGCAAGGGCCAATAATTTCAGAGGAAGCTTTTTGAAATGAAAGGAATAATAAGGTGTGAACAGAATTTCATGAAGGGAGGAGAATATCCTATGAAATATTTCAGAGGTAAGAGTATACCTATAATCCCAGCATATAGGATGATGAAGTCAGAGAATCATTAAGTTTTACTCTAGCTTTGGCTTTGTAGTGAGTTTGAGGCCAGGCCTCATACAAACAAAAGGCATTCAGAGAAAGATGGGGTATTATAAGGATGGCATACCTAAATAATAGTTCATTGTGATTTTAATGTGGATGCACCCTGAGTTTATGAAGGTAATGGAACCACAAAGGACCAGATACAAAGAGGATCTTGTTAAACCTAAAAATAAAAAAGTTCAACAGCATCTAGACTAGAAGATCTCGTAGTAGTCTAGTCTTGAGACTAGAAGCTTTGAGGTTTTTATTGTTGTTGCTCATTTTTTTCAGTCAGGGACAGACTACAAGGCTTTGAGCCTTTTATACTGTGTCCATCTTAGATTACTTTCTCAAAGCTGAATCCCTAAGGGTACAAATTTTAAGTAAATAGTAACCCCCTCTCCCCAAGAAATCCCTGCCAGGTTAATATGAGAATTTATAGGAAGTTTGTGTGTTTCAGCTTTGGCTTTTGATTGAATAAATTGTATTATTAACTCACAACATGGGCTTGAAAGCCAGGAGGTATAGTGTGGCACTTGTCTGTAATCCCAGCTTTAGCTACATAGTGAATTCAAGGCAAGTTTGGGGTACATGAAATTCTGTCCAGAAGCCAAACAATAAAAGAAAATGTAGTTCTGTGTTAGTGATCCTTTGGGTAACCTACAGAAACAAGTATTAATTCAGTTGGCAAAAATGTGCCTTGACCCCAGACATGTTCACAGATTAACAGCTACAGTGAAAGTGAGATGGTGGTGAAAAATTAGACCCCCCTTTGCAGTGAGCAGTAGTGGATACAGAGACTCGGGATTGTCTTAGATATGAAAATAGGTCATGAATGCATGGCGTAAAGTGGGACCTGGACCTATGTAAAAGTGGAAGCTAAAGGCGAAGGGCGACAAAACACAATTAACAAGACTGGATATTACTTCTGTAACCATTAACTAACCATTAACTAACATGAACTGTAGTTACCTGTGTTGAGCCCACACCAGACCAGCCCTGTCAGCATTCAGTCAAGGAAATAGAAGAGGGATCACAGAGTCCATGAACTATTGGCAATCATTAGATTCTCAGAAGGGGGAAGTGACTGTCTTAATTGTATACCCTCTGCTGTTTCCACCACCTTCCAGCTGATAGCACCAAACCTACATTTACACAGATGGCCCTGGTAATCATGTGGGTCACAGAAGAAAGTGGACATAGGAATGTATGAGAGGTGTTAAGGACAGTTAAATGGGGGGCAGAACTGCTAGGAAGTTGGAGGTGAGAAGTGGTCAGTATTCAAAGTGTACATTTGTGAAATTAATAGAAGCAATGGTTCTGCGAGCTTGGGTTTGATCCTGAATCCCAAATAAAGGTGAAAGGAGAGAATGGATTTCATGCAGTTGGCCTTTGACCTCCACATGTATGCCCCCTACCTACATCATACACAATAATAAAGAATACTAGACATACTAACCTTAGGAAAATTTAGTGACAAAAGTTACTAGTACGCAGCCTGAGGAAAGTTAGCTCACAAAACATGCAGCATGGCCAGATTCTCAAGAAAATAAGAATGTGTAAATATTGAATAAAGGGATCAGTATGTTGTAGAAAGCATCCTGTAACTTTATGTTGTAAAATTTAAAACTTAGATAAAATGTATGGTATTTAAGAAAATATAGCATTAAGCACTGAACATTCCTTTTGATTATTTCAGAAAACCATTATTTTATCTCACAAAGTTAATAACTGATGCCGTAATTATGTAGTTGCATACTACATGGCAGCTAACATGAATGAATAAAAAAGCTAAATGACAAACATGAATAATCACATTTTGAGTGAAAAAAAAAACCACTGCAGAATGATAGAAGCAGTACGGTCCTATTTGTGCAAGACTTAAAATGCCAGGATGATGCACATTTTGGAGTATATTTGTACTAAAATAGAAATGACAAATAAAGAAAGTAGAGGGTCAGTTAGGTCTTAGAAAAAGCAGGGAAAAATGGACCATACTTTAAACGATCTGTATCTAATCGAGTTACAGTGTTGATGAAGAGGAGATATGAGAGCACAGCTGTTCATTATACTCTGTGCTCTTTATGACACTAAGATTTGAAATATTTTTCACTGCAACACAATGAGATATAGTGTAGAAGTCTGTTAACCTTATATTTTTTTATTTTGATTCAATTTATGTTTAAATTATCTAATGGATTATTTCCTGTACTTTCTTCTTGTTCCTTTTTCAAATTTTTTTTAACTAAGAACAAAATGGTTCAGTGTGACTGAGTTAATCAGGTCAGTTTTGGGGTTTAGTAGCTCAAGGAAGAATTTTATTCTTTGATCTGTCTCTGTTGCTTTGTGTCTCTTACAGTGTATTTCCAGGTCTTAGTTTTTTCTAGTTTGTGGGATTTCCACCTCTTTATGATCTCTTTCTGAGCTCCCCAGCCCTGCTTGTAGGGTCTGTCTTCTTGCTTTCTGTCAGAATCCATATTTTGCTTGCTATCACCTTGCATTTCTCCCAACCTTCATCTTTTTCCATTCTATGCCTTTCCCTCAGTGTAGAGCTTTCTCTCCTGTGATGGCATTCGTGTTCACCTCTCTGTCCCTGTCCTAAGTAGTCATCAGTCCCTTACATTTTTTACTGTGGCTTGTTTTGCTTCTTTTGGTCTCATTCAATTTTTTTCCTGATTAATATACTCACTTATATTCTATTTATTTTATTTAGGTAAAGCTACTTCCACTTCTAACCCAAGTAGCCCAGCTCCAGATTGGTACAAAGATTTTGTTACAGATGCTGATGCTGAGGTTTTAGAACATTCTGGAAAAATGGTACTTCTTTTTGAAATTCTTCGAATGGCAGAAGAAATTGGTGATAAAGTGTAAGCTTTTTCATATATCTATTATATAAATAAATTTTTTGTACCCTTACTATTGTTTATAAAGTTTATTTAAACAAATCTGATGTTTTCTTCCATGTTAAGTTGTAATTTATTTTGATTATTTTATGTTTTGCCAATATAAACAGGTACCTTCCTTATAAGTGGCTGTTTCTGAGTACATAATCAAATTTCCTTTAGTGCTTTGGGGCTTTACTATATATAGTTCAGGATGGTCTTAAACTCTGTAGTCTTTCTGCCTTTGTCTCCCAGGTACTGGGATTAATTGTTAAAAATCATGTTTTTGCTTAGGGCCAATCAAAAGAATGACTATTAAATATGCAACTTAAATGATTGGTGGATTATGATATTATTTACTAAAATGAGAGGGCTAAAGAATAAACAATTACATTAGACGAAATAAAGATTTTTCTTTGAGCCATGTTAAGTTTGAAATAACATGTTATTTATTCATGAAAGATAAAAAGTAGAAAGTAGGTATTTGAGTTTAGAACTCATATAAGAGAAGAAATGATCCTTAAATAGTTATGTTTTGTTCTTTGCTCTTTTGTTATCTACTTCTGTGGTTTGGAATGAATTTGAGAGCTTGGGACTGTCTATAGCTTAGTGGAAGAGTGCTTGTCTAAGTGTGTAGAAGACCACTAGGTTTCATCCTTAGCATCTACTTGTATATCATCTATCTTAGTCGCCTTCTCATTCTTGTAACAAAATACCCAAAAGAAAGAACTTAAAGGAGTAGAGTTTACTTTGGTTCATGGTTTCAGAGGGATTTTTAATCCATTCTTCATAAAGGGATAAGCATGGCAAAGGCAATGTGAAGCAGTCATTGTCCCCACCAATCTGTTTTTGTGAGTATTGCTTTTAAAAGTTTGTAATTAACGTGTGTGTGTGTGTGTGTGTGTGTGTGTGTGTGTGTGTGTTTGTGTGTGTGTGTGTGTGTTTCCTCTGCCATGGCATATGTGAGGAAGTTACAAGAAAACTTTGAGAGTCGGTTCTTTCCTTCCATCATGTGGTGCCCAGAGACTGAACTCAAGCTGTCCTGTCAATTTTATCCACTGAGCCATCTTGACAGTCTGTATTGATTGTCCTTTATATTTTCGTATGAAATGCTAATAGTAGGCGAAACCAAAACAACTTATGCAGATCTGAGCTTTTTTATCAACCAGGAATCTTTTTAAATGTTATTTGCTACTAGGAAGCAACAGATATTGATATATTGACATTTGTTCCTAATGACTTCTTTGCATGGTAATTAGTTCACTGATTTTTAGACTAGTTTTACTTGCTAATTGTGTGATTCAGGCTGACCTCTTGTTTAGCATAATTTCCCAAATTCTATATTAATAGCAATTAAATAGCATTCCTATTTATAGGAATCATCAAGAACTTAGTTTATAGCTCAGAATTAATTTCTTCATTGACATGTTTGATTCTGGGGAAGACCACTGAGACAACCAGACAGTTGCTATGTCTGGGTCTCTAGGTAGGCTCTGTTCCACTGATATTCTCCTGTCTTTCAGTGTTTAAAACTGAGTTAACCTTTTGGGGGTTTTGTTTGTTTGTCTTTTTGTCCTGTGCTTACCGTTCATCCAAATCTTATTGTTTCTCAAGTCCTAATTGGTATTATAATACAAATCCAGAGCCAGATATTCTGACAAATACTAAAAAACCAGAGAGACAGAGAAACAGGTCACAGCCACTTCTGACCTTGCCAACTCCTCAGACGAAAGGGAAGATTCTGTCTCCTCCTGCTTTATATTCCTTTCTCTGCTCAGCCATTATCACTTCCTGTTTCAAACTTTGTAGTGCTGGGATGAGAGAAGTGTTTCCCAGGTAATAGTAGCAGAGGCATGAGTTCTAGGATTAAAGATATGTGCCACCACCGCCTGGCTCTGTTTTTCTGTGGACTGGATCAATCTCATGTAGCCCAGTGTAGCCTTGAACCTGGATCTCTGCTTCTGTTGTCATGACTCTTAGACCTCTATGGCTAACTCTGTGGTTGGCTCTCTCCTCTAATCTTCAGGCAAACTTTATTAGATAGACAATATATTACCATTTCCTACAATTAATTTTTTAAATTTCTTCAAAGTATATCTTGTTGAGGCATTGAGATTTTAAATTTTGGTGTTAATTTCATAGTTAACTAGGAAAAAATAATGACTCCATTGGTCTTCTAATCTGTGAACACTAATCTGTTTTTTCAAAGTCTTGTTTTTAGCCAGTCACTTATATCTCTGGACTTGATTGAAGATTTTCTTGAATTGGCTAGTAGGGAGAAAACAGAAGATAAAGATAAACCTCTTATTTATAAAGGTGAGTTATTAGCATGTTTACATTACTATGATTTTAAAATACTCACTTGAGCATATATAAACATTTGAAGGGTAAAGGAAACCAAACTACCCAATGTCTCACAGCCCTGACATGCCAAGTCAGGCTGTATTTTCTTTATTCACAGACATCTGGTCAGTCTGTCTGTCTGTCTCATCTCTCTTTTTTCCCCTTTCATCTCCTATTTTAAAACAGGGCCTGAATATTAGCTAGGCTGGTCCCAAACGCATGATTTTCTTGCCTCAACTGCATGCATGATGGTTATTATGCTTGCTTGGTTTGTTTTGTTTGTTTAAATCTTGTATATATTTGAGGTCTGCAACATGACATTATGGGATACAAATAGTAAAATGTCTACTTTACTAAATTATATTAAGGTATCTCTCTAGTCCTGTTATTCTTTTGTAAATCCATTTAACAAAAGTATGTAACATAGTAATAATACGTAGCCCTTCATTCCTGGCTTCTTCCACTTTGTGAAGTAATTATAATATTAATCTATCTGTGGCAGGTATTAACTCTACTTTGTGATCTAATATCCCACTGTCTGCCTAATTGACATTTGATCAGTTATTCATTGATTATTGGGTGTGTTCTCACCTTTGCACTATTGTGATGTTTTGACTATTTTGAGTTTTTGTATATTTAAATGCCGATTTTCCAATTATTTGAATAGAATTGTCAGGGTGTCACTTAGTTCTACTATAGGGCAATTCACTGTTAAATTCATTGAAGAGTCTGGAGATGTAGCTCAGTGATAGAGCATGTAACTTGGATATACAAAGCCCTGGGTTTCAGCTCCAGGATCACAAGGGAAAAATAGCAGCGTGTTTGGCACCAACCCCTAGTAAAGAGGCAGACCCGAGCTGTGGGCTCAGGCTATGGGCTCCTTTCCACATTTGTTTGTGTAGCCTTCCTGTTTCTCTATGCTCTTCATTTGTCCTGTCTACTTTTTTCATAGTCCCTGATGCTTTCCCGGTATTCTCTCTTCAGAATAAAGTCCTTGGTTAATCTGATTCTTTTTGCCTTTTTCTGACAGGGTTTCTCTGTGTAACAGCTCTCGCTGTCCTGGAACTCATTCTGTAGACCAGGCTGGCTTCCAGCTCACAGAGATTTACCTGCTTCTGCTTCCTGAGTGCTGGGATTAAAGTTGTGAGCCACCACTTCCTGACAGTTACTCTGATTCTTATGTTTCAGAGCTTAGAAATCACCATTTTTACTCAGGATCCTTGAGTTTCTTGGGGGAGGGGGGTTCTTGGTTTGGTTTTTGCTTCGGCCTCCCAGGTGATGATAAACCACTATATTTGGCTAATTTATATTTTTAGATAACTGGTAAAGTTGACCTTTTAACTTAAAGCATGTTTATCAGTTTATTTTCTTTTGCGCATGAGGTTTGGAACAGGGTTTCTCCTTGTAACCCTGGCTGTGCTGGGACTCATTTTCTAGACCTGGCTGGCTTCAAACACACAGAGATCCGCCTTCCTCTGCCTTTTGAATGTTGGGATTAAAAGCTTGTGCTATCACTTCTGGTTCAGTTTTGGGCTAATTTTATAAATTGTCTTTGGCCAGCATTGGCTCTATCAATGAAGCCTTTTAAGTGTCTGTTATTACTACTGTTAGGATTTGCATTGTGTATTGGGTACTTAGATTTAAGAAACACCACCGTAAATCATAATGTAGAGCTTGGTCAAACACTTGTGGCCCTAATTGCAAAGCACAGAATGTTTGGGAATATCAATTTTTTTAAGTATCAGAATTTAGAACAGTGTTAATTTTAATTTAGATTTTCATATTAGGAATTATTATGTAACGGTTTGTGCCATATGCCAAAATTCAAAGAACTCCAGAATCTTGAGTGTTTTAGGTTCTGACCAGTTCGGCAATGTTCTTGGCCAGTGAAGGCAGGGGACAGCCTTGGTTGTCATTTCTCAGGTATTTTCTACTTTTTGTTTGAGCATTACCTTTGTTTGGGATTACCGACATGAGCTACCAGAGCCTGTGTTTTGAATTTATTCATGTTAGAATTGATTATCCCTTGTCTAAGAAAGGACTATCTTTTTGCTGAATGTGATGGAGTAAGGATCATGTGTTCAGTTAGCAGCCTTGTGTAGGGAGTGAAACCTTGTCTCGGTACAACACTGAATAGGGAGAAGGATATATTTTGTACAGGAAGAATTGATAAAAATCATTTCTGTTTTCTGAGGATTGGACCTCAGGGCTTTGTAGAGTGTGCCACACATGTCTTTGAGTGCATAGAAGCTAGACGTCAGTCTCAGGTAGCTTCCTCAGTCACTCTTAATTTTTGAAATAAATTCTCTGAGTTGAGTGCCCAGTGCCAGCCAGGCTGACTGGCTAGTGAGCCTTTGGCATCAGGTGCCCACCATGCCCAACTTTTGCTTGAGTGCTAGGGATCAGAATTTAGTTCCTCAGATTTGCATTGCAGGTACTGAGCTGTTAACCCAGTTCATTTCTCTTCCCAAATAGAGTCTCAAATTCTCTCTAGCTGAGCCAGGCCTTGGGGTTCTGATCCCCCTGCTTCTACCTCCCAAATGGTGCTAGAATTGTATGTATATAACCTCTACTATGTTTGGTTTTATTTCATACTGAGGATCAGGGCTTCATGCGCTGTGCCAACTGAGCTACATATATCTCTAACTCTTTTTTTATTTTTTTCTTTGATTTTTGACAGTATCTATTTATGGAGTACTAGGCTGGCCTGGAACTTGAAAATGTCCATCAGCCCTCCTACTCCATATAATATTAAGCCTGGCCTATCATCCACTTGAATTTTTGAATTACATTTATTTAGTGTGTACGTGGTGGTGGGGCATGAGTGGAGGTCAGAGTACAGTTTGAGGTCAGATTTCTTCCACCTGGTGGGTCCTGGGAATCAAATTCAGGTCAAGCTTTGTGACAAGAACCTTTAGCCACTCAGCCATCTTGCTTTTGAGTGGTAGTCAAAAAAGAAAATCTACCAGCATTAGCAGAGTAACACATCACATTCTCCTTTGAGTTTTCATATTACATTTTCAGGTGAAGGGAAGTGGCTTCGAAATATTGACTATTATCGCTTGGATGGTTCTACTACTGCACAGTCAAGGAAGAAGTGGGCTGAAGAATTTAATGATGAAACCAATGTGAGGTATGAAGCTTTTTCTGTATGTATAGATATTTTTAATTTAGGTTCATTAAAATTAGAATTTTAATATATCATCTCATTTTTAATAATGTAATCAAGGCCCAAACCAGGTCGATTCTAACCTTCACTCAAAAATTTTCTTATGGAGTCCTATACATTGTAGCCATATGAGTCTCATTTCTTTTACTTATTAAAATGTATTTGAGCCAGACATGGTAGCACATGCTTTAATTACAGCATTTGGGGGCCAGAAACAGGTGGATCTTTCTAAGTTCAGTGTCAGCCTGGTCTACATAGGAAACTGCAGGCCAGCCAGGGCAACATTGTGAGATTCTGTCTCAAATGTATTTGTGACTTATGCTCATTTCCTTTTTACTTCTGAATTCTAGGTCATTATAGCGTTATAGGCAGTTTGTATAGCATTGCCTTCTCAGGGACATTTGAATTGTTTCCAAATTTTGGAATTATAGCTATTATGAATGTTCTTGTACACGTTTTTGTCATCAATGGTTATTTCACTAGGGTTGATACAGTCCAAGGATCATAATTACTGATTTGTATGATAATTTCTTGTTGTTAATATTTAGACAGGGTTTTGCTGTCATGGAATTCACTTTGTAGACCAAGCTGGCCTCAAACTCACAAATCTGCTTGTTTCTGCCTCCCCAGTACTGGGATTAAAGGCGGGTGCCACCATCCCTACCTAATTTTATGTTTATCTATGTATGAGACTGTCCATTTTCCACAGTGACTCTATGGTTTGTATTCCTTTCAGCAATGTAAGACACTTCGAGCTCTACATCCTTCTCCGCGTGACTTAGTATTGTCATGTTTTTACAAAATCTAGTTTGTTTATTCATTCATTCAAGTTCTCCAAAGGCGGTGCACTGTTCCTGGAGGAACTGCAATACCAGGTCGATGCATGGAGTGGACAGAAACTGCCTCTTTTCTATCTCTTAGTTCCCAAAATCCATGTAACATACTCTTCATTGGATAGAGGATACATTAGATATTAAACTGATAACAGACACTACACTTGATTTTAGCCAAAAGGCTGAGAAACAATCCTCATGTGATTTCTAATTAGCTTTTCTTCAATCATAAATGATGCAGAACAAATTCTAATATGCATATTGATAATTTTTTATTTAAAACAATTTTATACACACTTTTTGATCATATTTTATCCCTTCCCCTAGCTCCTTAATCTTTAACTCATCTTTAATTACAAATTATTGGAGGTCTTACTATTAATAATATAATTACAATTAATATAATGATACAACTTTTTTCTTTGTTGTGGGAAGCTGATTTATCTTACTTAAACCACTGTAGATAAAGTGTGTTGTGTGTGTGTGCTTTTGTAATATTAAAGTCAAAATAATTAAGCATTTATTTTATATTTTCATTTTTAGAGGGCGATTATTTATCATTTCCACCAAAGCAGGTTCTCTTGGAATTAACCTAGTAGCTGCTAATAGAGTGATTATATTTGATGCTTCTTGGAATCCATCTTATGACATCCAGAGTATATTCAGAGTTTATCGCTTTGGACAAACTAAACCTGTTTATGTATATAGGTTCTTAGCTCAGGTAGGTTTGACATTTGCATTTTTTCATACTAAAAAGTTGAAGTTAATAATATCTAGACATGTAGAACATGCACAGGTGAAACTGATAATAATTTAGACACGCACAGCATAGGTCTCTTAGGATTTGAGAGAATTCAACAAAATTGAAAAAATAGATTCACTTTAATGTCCTTTATGTTTGTAGAGTCAAGTTGTCCTTTTAATGGTTCATCTGCTATAGAGACAGGTGGGACATATATTCTCCATTTACACCTAAATCTTGGTTTTATTGGCAGACCCTCACTTAGTTGATCTTCCTTAGTATGGCATGCAATTTTAAACTCTTTCCTGTTACTTAAAATGTATAGCTCCTTTATATTTTAGTTCATAGGCAATGAATAGTATGTGTCAATATACTAGCTTACACTGACTTAAAGCTACATTTGAACTAAAGGAAGGTTATTGTTAGCTTATTATATATTACACTAAAAATCTAATCTTTTGCATTTTTATTTCAGTACCCATCTAAATTCTTATTTCATATGCCTTTTATTTCTGTTTATTCTGATACCTACCTGCTCTTTGACTTTCACTAAGTATAGAACTATCAAAAGGTGGCACACAGATCCATTTTGGTCACATAATTTAGAATAGTTCTTCATAGTCTAATTTTCTTAATTTGATGACAAATTAAGATGATAAGTTTTCTTAAATATATGAGCTCTGTCATGAATGGAGCAACACTGTTAGGGATTCTTTATGGCAACATATGACCTTGAAAATTTAGCATTTCATATTAACCAGGGACTAGATTTATCCATAAATTTCATGTTGACCAAACTTTTCTTATCTGTGTATTGTTCCTTTTTTTTTTTAACAAAGGGAACCATGGAAGATAAGATTTATGATCGACAGGTAACAAAGCAGTCACTATCTTTCCGAGTTGTTGATCAACAGCAGGTTGAACGTCACTTTACCATGAATGAGCTTACTGAACTTTATACTTTTGAGCCAGACTTATTAGATGACCCTAATTCAGAAAAGAAGAAGAAAAGGGATACCCCCATGCTGCCAAAGGTATGTGTATTCAGATTATTAGCTTAACTAACAAACTAAATGCCACCAAGAACCAAGGAAATTATACTACCTCAATGGAAATAGGAGTTCTGATTAAGGCTGTGTGTACTTCGTAGATTTTCAAAGACTACATTTATATTTAATAGACTTTAATATATTATTATCAATGAAAGGATCCTTGATTGCTTCTCCTATAACATCACAAAGAAGCTAATATTTATGAAAAGCATGTTTTATGCCAAATAACATTTCCACCACTCAGAAAGATCTGAGCAGAAGCCTGAATGGAGATCTTTAAGACTCTATTTTAAAGTTAGCTGTCTGTTCATTAACCTTCTTTTCTATCACAGAGCAATTAAGAATCAGCAAATAGGTCTATGAAAAATTGCCCATCATCACTAGTTATTAGGAAGCTGCACGTGAAAAGCATAATGAGACATACCTCATACCTATTAGGGTAGCTATTAATCAAAGGAATAAAAAATAGGTGAGGATGTGGATAAAGGGAACCCTGTGCACTTTTGGCAAGAAGTGTAAATTAGTTCAACCACAACTCAAATCAGTGTGGGTGTTAAATATATGAATCAAAGTTTGGATATTGAGCTATTTGAAATCTCAGGTTTGTGTTTATTGCAGCATTAGTCACAGTAGCTAAGTCATGAATGGAATCTAAATGTTTATCAGCAGAGGAGTGGCTAAAAATCTATCAAATATTATCCAGCCTTGAAACATGGGGAATCCTGCTCTTTACAACAATATAAAGGACATAGATCATGAAAACATTTTCAAGTTTACACTATACTTTTTAAATGTACTAAATAGTGTTTCTATTACTTTTATCTAATACGCTCATTTAAGAATTTGTGCTTGTTTATAATTTAAAAAATAGCCAAATGTTGGTGGCATACTCCTTTAACCCCAGCACTTGGGAGGCAGATGCAGACAGATTCTCTGTGAATTTGAGGCCAGCCTGTTCTACAGAGTTCCAGGAAAACCAGCAGTGTACACAGAGAAGCTCTATCTTAAAAACTCTGAATAATTAAAACAATAGAGTTCCCCTCTTCAATTTGAGAATATTTTATATTAAATTTTATTTAGTTAGCACCTTTGAAGAAATAGCTCATGATTAGTAGTATTTCTAATAGAAAATAGACATTCTAGATAGAAACCAGTGAATTGCTGTGTATGGTGGTGCACACTTTTAATCCCAGCATTTAGGGGAAAGAGGCAGGAGGATCAGAAATGGAAAGTTGTGACTAGTCAGATCTACATGAGACCCAACCCCCAAAACAAGAGACAGTTAACTGTCTGGGTATGGTCTCAGCACACCCCTTGAAATATCAGTTACAGGGAAGGGTGAGGCAGGAGAATCATGAGTTTGAGGCCAGCTTGGGTTACATACCATATCAAAAACCACCATAGAGAAAATGAAAAAAGAGGTTATCTTTTTATTACATGCTGAACTTCTGGTTACAGGAAATTTGTGTAACTGGGTGAATCCTATTTCCTGGCTTTCAAGGTATACTGTTAAGCTATGCTAAGAAGAATAAGAGTTCATCTGTGCTTAAAAGATTTTCAACTAGTGTTGTTGTTGTTTGGGTCTTGTTTAGGCCCCCACAATGTTGATTTGTGGGCACAGCTTACCTGTCCTATATGGAAGACACAGTCTCTCAGCAGACATCCTGGTTTTCTGGATCTCAGAATCTTGTTACTCACTCTTCCCCAATATTCTCCAAGCCTGAGTTACAAGGCCCACCCAGATGAAGAGCTGCAGGCAATTAGTGACTACTGAGAGGAGGAGACCCTCCCAGGGATGAGCCCTCTAATTGATTATCCAGCCTGGTCAGCACTAAAGCATAAACATATGAACAGCCCTAAATGGACTCAGCAGGGTTTTATATATTTATATTCATGCATACATGTAGCAGTAATAATTAAAGGTAGAATAGGAAAGATGTAGAAATAAAACAGGAAAGCAGAAGGAGAGTTTGGAAGTGTAGAGGAAGGAATGGATGGTAGTTGCATGATATGATAATAGAGAGTTGAAGAAGATAAAGTATATGCATGTGTGAAATGTCATAATGAAATAAATTATTTTGTACAATTAACAAATGTATTGAAAATGAAAACAAATCTGGTAGGAAAGAAGTGCTGTCTAATTGCTACAGGGTGTCCAGAATAAAACCATATGTACTATACTCCATAGTCAGAATGGTCAGAGTTACACTTTTTCACTTAGAGACTTAGTATATTTTGCTCTTTAACCCTTTACCATTAAAGGAAAGGGAGTATTGATGGCTGTATGAACACAGATATTTCAAACCTCTGGAATTTCTTCAGTGAAGAAAAATAATCATCAAGGCCATTTGTTTGTTCTCAGTGTCTCTGAGCAGCTAAAAAGCTGTATGTGGTGCTGTTTTCATATTTTAACATGAGGAATCCAGGCCTAGTGGTCCAGGCCTGTAGTTTGAACTACTCAGAAGCCTCAACTTAGTGATCCCTTATTTCAGAATAAGAGAAAGCAAAATGAATAGCTAGGGCCTAGCATACACAGGCTCTAGATTTACAGCCCAGAAATACAAAAGAAAAAAAAGGTAGGAAATAAAAATCAAGGCTCAGTTAGATGTGTCACTTACCCATGTTTATCTACTTTGTGTTGAAGCTGGTCTGTTCCTTACCAACTCGGCTAGCTGTTTTTCTCTTTTCTTGTGCTAGGGATTGAACTCTTATGCCCCTGTGAATACTAGACAAGCTCTATACTACCGACCTACTTATAAATCTAAGTTTATACTCTTAATCTTGTACTTTATTGTTGTCTGTTTGCCCTAAAAATTATATAAAGTTACCGACTACAGGAAACATGTCAAGGAACCCTGGGATTCTGAAAAGTCAGTCACATCTTTTAGAATGCTTTTGTTTTGTTTTGACAAAGGCAGGCCTTGGCTATTCTGAACCAGTTATGTAGACCAGGCTGGCCTTGAACTCAGAGATGTATCTGCCTAAAACTGCTGAGTGCAGAGTAAAGGTGTGTGCTACCACACCTGATTTAGGATGCTTTATTTTAACAAATGAAGATTTTAAAATTTAGAGTGTTTTCACAGTCAATAATTTTATTGCTAAAACTAAGATTCTGTAATGTTATTTTGCTTGTCTTGTGAAATTTAATTTCTTCATATGTATGCAAATATTCAAAGGTTTATGTCATGCATACTAATTATACTAATTAATTAGGGCTAGGTCCATGTGACTAAACTAGGCCTAAACTAAGGTAGGCCCAAAGAGTAGGAACTCCCACCCCACCCCCTTCAAATAGAGCCCCTTTGCTTTTACATTCTTTTAGGTATTAGGTTTCAGTATAAAACTTTTTATCTTGCCTTTAGTGACCAGAATAAATGAATGAATAAATGTTCTGGGTTATATATTAAAAATTATACAGGTAATAAAAGGACGACCCAATTCTTTGCAAAAAAAAAAAAAAGTAAGGGTGAGGCTTGCTTGAAGAAGGCTTGAAGAAATGTTGAAAATAGAAGGGAGTGACTATGGCATTGCTGAAACCACAGGGAGAACAGGAAATATGCATAAAATGGCATGAGTTGGAGAAGCCTGAAGAAATGAAATCATACTGTAAGGTTACAGTGGCAGTATAGAAGTAGGCTTGGGAAGAGCAGGATGGGAATTGTTCTCATAGTACTTAGATTAGAAATCATATCATGGCTGTAGGATCTATCCAATTTTAAACAGAAACATTTTTCATCTCAAATATAATGTTGTGTGTCAGTGAGGAAGATGAACTGGAGAAAGTAAAATGGATGTTATGAAACGGGTTAGAATACTATTGAGATGCTGTAGGTGATAAGTAAGTAGTAAGCCTAAAGTAAGGTGGTGACAGTGGGTGGGTATAGTATAGTTACTCGGTAAGTGTTACATTTGTTCCTTAGCCTTGTATTTGTAAATTCATTTCATCATGCCAATACTTATATAGTACTTTGACATTGCAGTGAAACATTTGTCATTTGAACCTGCTTTTATTAAAGGTATATTAAAGCTACATCCTATTATTACAGTAAAATTGTGGCCATAGATTTTTTTTTAAATTATTCTTAATTCTTTAATTTTATGAAAATTTTAATTAGTTTTCACATATGAAAATTTTAATGTAATAATTTTATGTACTATATTTTGGTGGTTTTGACACTGTTCTTTTGTGTAGCCTTGGCTGTCCTAAAACCTGCTCTATGACAGGGCTAGTCTCAAACTCACAGAGATCCACCTGCCTCTGTCTCCCAAGTGCTGGGATTAGAGGCCTGCATCACCACCACCTGACTCTACAGAAATACTTTGATCATGTTCTCTTCCTTCCCCCAACTCCCAGCTCCTCCCTGCCCAATCAACGTTATGTTCTTTCTCTTTTGCTTTGTTTTGGCATTCTCCCCTCCTTTGTTTTGGTTTTCATTTTTGTATTTTGTATTATTAATTTTAAAGACCACTAAAACTGATATCTTTGTTTAATTTTATTAAGTTTATTCATTTATTTTGAAAGAAGAAAATAGAAAAAAATGCCATTTCTTTTTTTCAACTAGTATTATCTAAATAGTTAAGAAGTATACCTTTTTATAAGTTATTTTTTTCTTGAAATCACTTAATTTTTATTTACCTTTTGTAATTATGTGTTTTTCTACATTATCACATCCTCTTTATGGTATAACTCTTGTTCTTGTATTTCTGTTATTGTTAGTTGTATTTACTTCTCAACTTTCTAATTAGATTTGTTGTCTCAGACTTAGTTTATTAATCGCTATGGTTTGATTTCTCATTTTTATAGCTCTTTAAAGGCCAGAACTACACTGTTGCACTGCTCTCTCCCATAGTGAGAAATGAAACACTAGACACTTTCATCTGGCTCTTAAAGAACACTTTCTAGAATGTCACTGGGCTTGCATCATTCAATAATGGTCAACCGTCATTGAACAGTGTGGTTACAGTTCATTGAGTGCTTAGTCTCACTCTCTTAGTCACTCAAGGTAGATTTCTGAAAGGAAGATAGTTGATTAGTTTTACCTTGTATCTGTTTTTTTTGGGGGGGAGGCTTTCTGTGCTACTGAGGTTTATTTAGCTCAGGGCTTTGCACATGTTCCACAAGTGCTTTACTGTTAAGCCACTCTCCAGCCCTTGATACTGTGTCTTCAGTTCCTTTTGAATCTGCCATACTAGTCAGTTTCATTCACCACCATATCACATTACTTATAGTTCCTTAAATTTACACACAGGAGTCTTAATTGTTGTTCTCAATGATATCTTGTTTTAGTGATTTAATTATAGGGTCTTTTGAATCATGTCTTCTAAATGTATATATTCATCTCTTTTTTTTCTTTTGGTTATTTGATATAGTCTTGCTCTGTAGCTTAGAGTCACCTTGAACTCACTCTGTAGCTCAAGCTGTCCTTGAACACCTAGCAGTCCTGCTTCGGTATCTTAAAGGTTGGGATCACAAGTTTGAATTATAATACCCAGCTCTCTCAGGGTTTCCATTGCTGTGATAAAACACCAAGACCTAAAGCAACTTGAGGAGGAAAAAGTTTATCTGGCTTACTTGTTTAGTAGCCCGTCATCAGGGGAAGTCAAGTCAGAAGCTGAGATGCAGGAACTGAAGCAGAGACCATGAAGAAGTGCTGCTTCTGACCTTCTCTGTTTGCTTTCTTATACACCCCTGGCCCACACGCCTAGAAATAATGCCCACTATAGTGTGCTGGTCCCAAAGCAATCATCAATTAAGAAAATGCCCTGCAGACTTGTCCAAGGCAGATTAATGAGGCATTTTCTCTAGTAAGGTTCCTAGTCCCAGGTAACATTACCTTGAGTCAAACTGACAAAAAGAAAAAACAAAAACAACAACAAAACAACAACAACAAAAAACTCAACCGGAATATTAGCTTCGGTCTATCCTTTTTATAATGTTCTTCCATCATTGTATGTCTTCACTAAACTGTCAAATTGGCCAAAACAGGGTCTTCGTGATAATAGAGCTGGTGACTGACTCTCAACTATTTGCTTCTTAAATATTAATATCTCACTATTGTTAACATTTATGTAAATTCTTTTGGGGAAAATGCTTTTTTTGGAAATAAGCTTATAGACTGCATAGATTTCAGCGATAGAAATCTTGGCCAGAGCCACATTTCATAACATACCTAAGTAGGTGTTTTGTCCTCTTAAGTACAATGTATACAGCCTACGTTCTGTACCCTTTTTAAGAAAACAAAAGCCAGTAGACCTGGCATGGAAGCCCCTCTGCACTCTCCTTTTCAGCACTGTGGCACTTATGTCTCTTTAAATGTGGACTGCATGTTGGTAATTATAGGGAAGACAAAATGGGGACTTTAGCTAGCGCACCCTAAGTGAGGCTTTAGGCCGGCTTCCTCCACCCTGATTTTGTGTACAATTTTCTCTCCTAGTCTTTACTCTCTTATTCAGGCTTTAATACCTCAAAGCATGCTTTACTGAACAGAGGTGTTATTGTACAGTTTTATTAGCCAGCACATGATAATACAAGGTTTTGCCTTTGTCGTTCTTAACACTAGAGGAGAATATGCTCCATTAAAATAAATTGATGTGAAGTATGGAATAGCTAAGCAGCTTCCTTCAGGAACTTTCTGGGCTTGCATACATTCATTTTGGAGACATAAGAACCACATGGTGGCACATGAGCTCATTTTTTGCTGGCCTCTAAATAAGCCACGTTTCTAATTGAAATGTGAAGTTCAATGCCATTGTCATTTACTTCTCTGCCTCTTTAATTACCAGTTTAATCTTTTTTGTTTAATAAAACAAAGTCTAGTATTATTCACACATACACGTTAACTGGTACTATTTATCCGAGTAAGAATAGAATACCAGAAAATACAACAAGCTTAAGAGGAATAATTTTAGTTCTGCCATTACTTTGTAGGTTATTAAGATCTTTTATTTGGTTTGTTGGGATAGTCAATGCCACATAGAGGGAACAACTGTTTTGAGTTTGTTTTTATTCCACGTCATCTCTTAAATATCTCTTTGGAGGTAAATCTTGTTTTCTCCTTTAACTTTTAAATTTTATTTATTGGTGTGGGAAGCCCGACACCACAGTAAGTTGACCATCTGGACAACTTACAGGAGTTGGTTCTCCCCCTTTGCCATGTGGATCCCCACCTGGATTCAATGACAGGTGCCTTTACTGACTGAGCCATCTCACTAGCCCCTGTGTTCTTTTTGAGACAGTCTCATTCTGTAGTTGAGACTGGCATGGAACTTACTATGTGTCCTAGACTGGCCTAAATTTATAGCATCCCTCCTATTTTAGCCTCTACAGTACTAAGATGGCAGAAATGAATTACCACACCTGGCTCTTAAGCAATCCACATGAACTTTGTGAACCTCACTATGCTCGAGGAAATGACAATATCTATACCTCAAGATCTCCCCCCCCCCTCTCTCTCTCTCTCTCTCTCACACACACACACACACACACACACACACACCTCCTCACATGTAACTTTCATTCTATAGTTGTTATAATGTTGCCATTTGCTAAGATAATTTCTCTGAAAGCAATATAGACGTTTTTGTTGTTATATTTTGAGACAGTGTTTCTCTGTAGCTTTGGAGCTTGTCCTTTGTAGACTAGGCTGGCCTTGAACTCACAGAGATATACCTGCCTCTGCCTCCTGAGTTTTGGGAATTAAAGGCATGTGCCACCACATCCTGGCTAGATTTAAATTTTTGAAAAAAACACCACATGAGGTCTTTATCCTTAAAGATCAAAGCTTGACATATGAATGAAATAATTTAGGGGCCAGAAGAAATAATCTACTCTGTAGAAGAAACATGAGTTTCCTTTCAGGTGAATTGTATCAGTTGTCTGAATAATAACATTAATTACTAATGACTGATAATCACTTCTAATGAAGCTAGCATGCAGTTGCCAAAGAATAAATACCCTTTTCAATGACTTAAGGGTTTTCTTCTCCCCTTTCTTAGGTACTATAGGAGAAGAATTGTCTTTTAGCCACCTGATGCCTCTGTAGTATTTGTGTCCAGGTTTTTAGAGTATCTTACTGAATAGAGAATTTCAGTTTTCAATTATTTCTGTAGTAATTTATATAAAATAAAAAAGTACTTCTGATATCCTTCTCCAAACTACACAAAATATACTTGCTATTAGTATTTTATAGTGCTATTTTGTGTCCCTTCCCCCTACCCCACTAGTAAGAAGCCAAGGCCATCAAGTCTTCTCTAGGTTTTAGAGACCATGCATAGTACCATTGATACCTCCAGATACCAAACTTTGGCAAGCTACACTGCCTTAGAAATTATTGCCAGTAGAAATTACATCATATATAATGTATCTTTTCTGGCCAGGGTGTTTTGCAAGATTCCATTGGAAAAGGATTGAGCTGGGCTTCTAAAATTGTTTCCTTATGGAGAGTTTGATCCAATACAAACATTTACTACTTACTAAACCTAGCAATGCAGGCTTGTAATTCTAACTGCCTGAGAGGCTGAGGCAGGATGGTTGCAAGTTCAAGGCTCATGCTGGTTCATTTCTGTAGTGTGGTCTATAATGTGGTAATAATACATGCTTCATAGAGATATGAACATTGGGTATTTCATGTGAAATTTCTAGGATAGTGCTTCCATACAGATGCACGTTCTATTTAGCTTAAAAAATTCTGCAGTGGACTGATTTGGCTTCTCAGCTCAAATTTCACTCTATTATAATTTTGATATGCTAAAATATATCCTATGGACTAAGTGTGCTGACCCACTCTTAGAGATCAAACTATCTCAATATTCTGTATGTGACAGTCTGGTATTTTGGCTTACTTGCTGCAAAGAAAGTATAGAAAATTTCATTAATTTTCAAATTCTTCCCATTTTTGGACAGAATCTTACTGTTTCGCCCTGACTGGCCTGGAACTTGCCATGTAAACAAGGCTGGCCTTTAGCTCACAGAGCTCTGTCTATCCCTGCTTCCCAAGTGCTAGGATTAAAGATGAGCACAAAGGTACCTGGTTTATAGATATTTGTCAAGCCACAAAAATACAGTATTTAAAAAGCAATCATGTAGATTTGTCAATTGTTAGTATTTTGCTATGTTGGCCTCACCTACTTTAGTGAAAAATTTTGCATCACAAGCATTGTGGTGTTTGATTTGTGAAGATTTCATCATTGGGGGCTTGTTAGGTGACTCTGTTTCTAAAGTGCCTCCCAGCAATTATCCTGTGTTTGGATCCCTAGTTCAGATTCCCAGCACCCATATACATATCCTTAACCCCACCCCAGTGCTGGGAGAGAGGTGAAGATGGTGGGATCTCTGGAGCACATTGCTAGTCAGTCTACTGATATCAGTGAGCTCCAGTTCAGTGAGAGATGTCATCTTCAGAAATATGGTGAAAAGCAATCCGGAAGATACTTGACGTCAACTTTTGGGAATATATGACTTAAGCATTCATCTCCAAAATATTAAGACATTTCTTATATAATACCCATATTATAAAATGAGTAACCTTTTAATTCCCTAACATTATCCAGTATCCAGTGATTTATTTATATGTAGTCAGTTGTTTCTGAATGTCTTAAAACTACTTTGTTAATATCAAGATACTTTTAAGTAAGGCATCCTACATTTGGTTATAAAGACTTTTGCTATACCTTCTTTAAAAACTCTTTAATTGTGTGCAGTCTTCTCTGTCCATTCTGTTTGTTTATTTCCTGGTGTGGTGTGATATGGGGTGGGGTGAGGTGTGTGTGTGCATATGAGAGAGAGAGAGAGAGAGAGAGAGAGAGAGAGAGAGAGAGAGAGAGAGAGAGAGAGAGAGAGAGAGAGAGAGAGAGAGAGAGATTCCACAAAGTACACTTAGATGTTAGATCTGAAAGTTGGAGTATATTTGTAGCAGATACTCTTGGCAAGAATATTTTATAGGCTTGTGCTGTAGCTCAGTGGTAGAATGCTTGCCCTCCATGTACAAGGCCCTAGATTTCATTCCCAGTGATGAAAAATACAAAGAGAAAGTTTTATAAAAAGAGATGGAACTCCCCCCAAAATAAGACAAGAGAAATGAAAGATTGAGGATGAAGGATTAATATCTCTGCATTGCTTTCATGGCCTTTAGTAGATTATTATTATCTGTGATGATATGTGCATTTAGCATGCACAAGATTCTGGGTTCAACCTAGAAAGATCAGTTAGTAAAAATAACATTATTTTCTGAGTTCTTAATGTGAAATATATGTAGTATTATCTTTTTGTGGTATGGAGAAAAGTTAGCATTCAGAAAGAGAAGTTGCAAAACCAGCCCTTGATCTCTTCATAAACATATGCATATTTAACATACCATTTTTTTTCATGCCTCAGTGTCT
Source organism: Phyllotis vaccarum (assembly GCA_033318265.1). Lineage (NCBI taxonomy): Eukaryota > Metazoa > Chordata > Mammalia > Rodentia > Cricetidae > Phyllotis > Phyllotis vaccarum. The sequence goes on from JARWLC010000013.1 coordinate 55,216,959, forward strand.
GGCAAAAAGGGAACAATGCACTGACTGCTAAAAGTTCCCTGTAGTTCTAGAATTTTTGATTCTCTTATGTATAAATTGCTTAGGCTTTACCATTCTTTTTATTTTAAATAATGGGAGATATCTATTAATCATCAGCTAGATTTCTTTTTTTCCAGAAGATTTTAATTTTAGGTGTGTGTGTGTGTGTGTGTGTGTGTGTGTGTGTGTGTGTGTGTGTGTGTGTGTGTGTGTGTGTACATGTACACCCATAGAAGTTGGAGGAATCTTATCCCCTGAAGTTGGAGTTAACTGATGTGGATTCTGAGAATCAAACTTGTACCTTCTGGAAGAGCAATATGTACTCTTGGCCACTGAGCCATCTCAGGAGCACCTAGCTAGATTTCTTAATTTTTAAATCGAAATTATATATATATATATATGTATATGTGTGTGTGTACATTACACTTTGTGTGTATATATGTAGAAATATACATATTTTAAAGATAAATTTGGTTATTCTTTAGCAGCTATTTGTGATTTTCTTAGAAGTGGTGCTAGAAAAACATAAATAATACCACACAGGTTTTCTTTTATAAAATAAGTTGATTACACAATTTTATGTTAGTATTAGCATTTCAAGCAGTTTAGATGTGGAGTCATAGTTTATTAAAGAGAAAAGCCTATGAAGCATTTTTATTTTTTACAGTCCTGGGAATTGAGGACACAGCTAACCAGTTTCCAGCTCCTTAAGGTCAACCTTTCATTGATAATAGGGATTTCAATAGCACCATTTCTGTGTGCTAATAAGAGTTGTTACTATTGACTAGTTTAACTAATGAAAATCTGAGTCTTTTAGCAGGATAGAGGAAGAAGAGGGGCAGAAGCTGAAGCTGTGCCTTTTTAGGGAAATTACTAGATTTAGCTACTGAATTGCATCACATTTATTATTTTGGACCCTTAAATGAACAGAAGCAACAAAGAGACTTACTTGTTCAATATAAGAATTACTGGGTGACCTTACTCATAGCTTTCAAATGTTTTTTTTTATCCTTCTATCAATTACTTGTCTTATGTTTTTATTCCTATTCTGTATGTATTATAACACACCTATTTGTGGCTTAGAGAGTACTAATGTTTGCAAAAGCACAGTAGTTGGTCATGTGAACTACCGATTGTGTGGGATGAAAATTGATTTCCAATTTAGATCCTACTTGTAAAACTGTAGTCTCTAGAACAACTGTGGTCTTATGAAGTCTGAAGTCTACAATGACAGTCTCCATCTCTATGTGGCATGTAGCATATGTAATCATTCCAACGCACTAACCAGCTTTTGAGCCTTAAATACTAAGTATAATGTCTAGCTCTTCAAATGTTATAATATTCTTATTAAATATATTTTTTTGCCTTCTGCTAATGTCAGCTTGGCACACGTGCCTTTTCTTTCACTAGAAGTGACAACTTCTGTGGTTGTCACTAATTCACACCAATATTCTGGAAATCTGGGCCTGTGTCTAATGTTCTTTAGCAAAGCCTTAGGTGCTCCAGACATGAAAGTTTAATATGACATTCATTCAGTAAACTCTCTAGTTACTTACTGCACATGCTACAGTTTTTTCTTCCACTACAGTCTGTGGGGAGAATCTGGCTTCAAATGTGAAAGTAAAAACTTTTGGACTAGTTTTATTAAATTTCTTCACTAAAATGCTAGACATCTTCAAGTAATAAAGGGGACTTTTTCATAGCCTTTGGAGTGGGTCATATGGCAGTTAAATATTCTAGTGACCTTTTATTTCCAGATATTATAAAACTCAAATTCAAAGTGATAGTAAGCAAAATATTTTTGAAATGTGGCAAACCTCCTACCCTACCCCCAGGCTAAGCCTTGATTATTTTTTAACAATTTAATTTTCAAGGTTGGACTTCAGAATTAATTAGATGGGAATTTTTGTCAGCTTGCCAAATACTTTAAACTTCTAAATAAATTAACTTAAACTTTTAATTTATCATTAATTTTGTTTTATTAATTGAACTAGTCATTTTTAAACCTTAAAATTTAGGTGGTTAGCTGAAATACAGACCATGCTTTTTTAAGCTTGTAGGCTTTTTTTTTTTTTTTTTTGAAAAAAAACTTATTTAAGCAAAATAAAGTTTAAACAAAGAAAAGTAAAGGTACACATTTGGATGTAATTTAAGCCTCATTTTGATGACTGTTGGCTTGGTGATTATAGATTCTGTTCCAGTATTGTTTTCAATAATAGTGTTACTATAGCAACAAATATAAATGCTGCTCTAAAGGGGAAAACAAAAACCTTTCCACTGATTGTATCTTACAGGGGATGAGAACTGTAAGTTTCATAGTTTATTCTGGATTTACAAAACTGTTTTTCTTGAAGAAGTAATCTGAGGATCGTGTTACAAATACTTCTTGGCCCTCTTAATCTCATCATTCGTTTCTTATATTGATTGAATGCTGCAATTAATTTAAAAGCCAAAAATGTGGGAACAGTGTCTGCTTTCCTGCTTCTGAACTCTATTATTTCTTTTTCTAAGGCAATGGCTTAATTTATGTGCCTTGTCTTTTTATTTGCAAAATAGAGAGTGTGGGGGTGGTATGCATGAATTGTGTGAGTGAATGCTCATCTGACCAGAGTTCAACACTTTTCTGTTTTGACGATTTGAAATAGGGTCTCTTGTTTAATCTGGGGCTAGGGATTTGACTCAACTGGCTAGTGAGCCCCAGACCTCCTCTCTTCCCCTCTGCCCTCGGTTTACAAATATGTACAGCCACACCTAAAGATCCAAACTCAGACTCTTTGTGCTTGCAAAGCAAGTGCTTTACCAACTGAGCCATCTTCCCATGATCTTAAAATGGTGATTGTGGCACACATACTTGTTTGAGGGCTTGAGGATAATCAATATATGAGGAAATTATTAAAATATATCTAATCTATTTCATTACAAGTGTCATAATAATACAGGAAAAATTTAATGCCTTAAAAATACTTTACTTAGTTGAATGAATAGTTGATGAAGTTTTTCTGTATAATGCAGTGGTTCTCAACCTTCCTAATGCTATGACCCTTTAATACAGTTTCTCATGTTGTGGTGAAAAAATTATAAAAATATAAAATTATTTTTGTTGCTCCTTCATAACTGTAATCTTACTACTATTATGAATATTGTAAATATTTTGGAGATAGAGGTTTGTAACCTACGGGTTGAGAACCATAGATAATAATAATGTAAGCTCTGTACATCCATCAAAAATGATAGTTTGTATTTGGTGTAAAATGATGTCCATGCAAAGATAGCAAGAGAAAAAAGTAGGTTTCAAATAAGAATGTAATGCATTTCCATTTTTTTGCAAAGCTGCATGTGTAAATACGTGGAGGAATACATAACATGTTAGGTTATATAGTTAGATATCAGTGTTACTACTTTCATTTATTTATTCAAAAAGAGAGACTATCACATTCATTAAAAATAATTTTATAAAGATTTTCTATTTTCAGAATTTAGTAATGGTAGAAATCAAAGTAATATGAATGTTTCTTAGACTTACTAATATTTTAATTGGCTCTGAATCAAAAGGAACGTTACTGCCTGGGCAGAAGCTGAATTGTCACCATTACCTGTCCTTAATTAGCTGGTCATGTTTTATTTTTTTAAATAATTTTTTAAGATTTATTTTATGTATATGAGTGCTCTGTCTGCATGTACACCTTTATGCCAGAAGAGGACACCAGATGGTTGGGAGCCACCATGTGGTTTCTGGGAATTGAACTCAGGACCTCTGGAAGAGGCCAGTGTTCTTAACCTCTGAGCCATTTCTCTCCAGCCCTTATTTTCATTTTGATAGAAGAAATCTTGAATCTGGAATGAAAATGATAAAAATAGTACATGTCAGCTCTAGTATGAGCCTGAACTCTTCTTTCACAAGTTTCTACTGAGGCTAGAAAGATGGCTCAAACAATTGAACACTGGCTTTTCTGCCAAGGGACCTGGGTTCCTAGTGCCTACACATCCGTTGCTCACAACCACCTATAACTGCAGTCTCAGTTAATCCATGTCCTCCTCTGGCCTCTGGGTACTAGGCACATGTGTGATGTACACACATGTATCATCTACATAACACACCCATGTGCATAAAGTAAAACAAATCTTTAAAAATTATACTTGTTAAGGAAAAATATAGCTCAAAGAATTTGCAAGTGTTAAAAGTAAATAAAAATGAAAGACCTTGTTGTTTTCTCCCTTGCCCAAAGTTTTTCAAGTGATTGGGTTTTTTTTTATCTAAAATGTAGATCTAGGAAATGGAAGAGCCATGCCTCATGAAAGTAAGCATTCCCTGCAGTGCAATACAATAATAATTACTGGATAAGAGTTGGGAAATTCAATTGCTAGTCCCAGCTAGTCTCTTGTATAATTGGAAAAGTCACTTGCCTGGTTCTCAATTTCTCCTAATTTCAAGTCAGTAAGTTTGGGTTTTGAAATTATAGGATGCAAAGAACTGATCTGATAAAATGTCTTAGGCATTTTTACTGTATGTGTACACTTGTATTTCTGAAAAGGCTTCTCCTTCACAGTAAACAAATAATGTCTGAATTGGGATGTAATTGAGAAATAGACACTACTCAATTGATACGGTATATTAGGAGCTGGGTGTTTTCATATATTCTGCTATTCTTGTACCATCTTGTTATACCTGTGAGCAAGTGGTATTTCGTCTATATTTAACTTCCGTTCAGAGTCAAGAGTTATCAGTCGCATAGCCCCAAATCTAGTGGTGTAGAGTTCTTTTTGTCTCTAGTGTAGATATCAGAGAAATGAACTAATAGTAATTGTGACTACAGTTATATACTGCTAGGCAGAAGTAAAATAGGTACTATCCATGGAACTTTCGAGCCTTGTAATTTATTTGATGTGTAAGAGAACAACCTTTCTAGTTTTTTTTTTTTTTAACATATTTGCCCGTGGAAATATTAGAAATTGGATGTGGTAATTGAGGCCTCTGATTTCAGTAACCAAAAGGCTGAGGCAGGAAGATTGTGAGTTTAGGGCCAATTCATGATACATAGCAAAACTCTGTCTCAAAAATAAAATCAGTATAGTGGTCCATGTGTGTAATTCCAGCACTTGTGAAGTAGAGGCAAAAAAATTGGGAGCCCAGAGTCAGTCTGAGTTCTTACCTCAGGAAAACAAAACAAAATAAATAAATTGTAAAAATGACTGTTACTATCGTGCTTGGGATAGTCATGGGAGTCACATTATCTTTTTGAAGAGGAGTTTATAAATACTGGCACATAGCTTTTCCTGCTAGACCTAGTAACTGCTATGGAATTTGAGCAAGTGATGGTAAGCCTGTTTATTGGGACACAGGCCAGCAAGTAAGATTTGGATGGAAGATTTCTATACCAGACAATACCTTTCATAGCATCTCTGGGTTCTACCAGGAAATTTTCTTGGAATTCTCTCTTTGTATGGTCTTATAAAAGCTTGCTCATTTCAGCAAGGGAAGTAACATATGCTGCATGTCAAAATGTATTCTAAAGTCCTAGTTACAGGTGTATCTTTAAAAAGTTACTTCTTTTCCTTCTTGAAATTAAGTAACTAGTTCAAGTGTTTGCTCCAAGTAGCAAAATAAAAGATTGTTTATATGAGATTAAATATCACATTGAATGGAATTAGTGTCAGCATTTGCTATTGTACAAGAAAAGATTTAGCTTCATGATTGGAATCTTTCATCTTGAGTTTTTTAACAGACATTTGACTTCCTACATTTTGTGGATCATATTTCTAAGTATGGTTAAATATGTGGAAACAGTTCTTTTGCGAGCGTGGGATTTGTCTATCCTTAAGCTTATGTATGCGTTAAGCATTGCTGGATGCAGATTTAACTGCTTTTATGTGCTATAGACATCACCACCATTCATTTGATCAATAATTTGTTCTTCATAGTTTAGGAAGTATATCTAAGGAGAACTTTTTAACAACTTCAAAATCACACTTACAAACTTGTTAACAACTTTGCAAAAAAAAAGTTTGTTTGCTTATTGCAATAGGGTTTCTTCCTTTTCTATTACGAAGTACTGGCATTACAGGCAATCATGTACCACATTTTGGTTTGGTAGGTTTTTGAGGGCAGAGTCATATACTGAATTGGCCATGAAGGCCTTGAATTTGAGATCCTTCTGTCTCAGCCTAAACAGTGGCCTTAAAAGTGGTGGCACACACCTTTAATCCCGGCACACAGGAGGCAGAGGCAGATGGATCTCTGAGTTCAAGAACAGCCTGGGTAATTAGAGCCAAGTTTCAGGATAGCCAAAGCTATACAAAGAAACCTTCTATCAAAAAAAAAAAGAAAAAAAAAGACAAAAATAGTGGTTGGGATTGCAGGTTTGTGCCACATTGCCTGGAAACTTTCTTTACTAGCAAATTTATCATGTTTATGACTGGTTTATGTTTAACTCCCACTCATATCTCTTTTGTACGAGTCTCATAATCATAATTACACAGAACAAGATTTTAATTTAATGCTTAAGCATTCAATTTTTAATGTTCAAAGACAGACTTAGGAATAGAGAGGTGCCTCAGAAATCAAGAACATATACTACTGTGCAAAGGAGTTTGATTCCGTCACACATATCCATAGCTCACTCCAGCTTAAGGGTAATCCAGTGCATTAGCCTACACGGGCACTGTACTCAACACACACACACACAATTTGAAACAAACATAACTAATAAAAAGGCAGTCTTAGGGCTGTTGAGAATTACTTGGTAGGTTAAGGCTCTTACTGTGAAGCCTAATGACCTGTATTTTGAGCCCCAGGACCCATAAAGTAGGGAGAGAACAATTTCTGCAATTTGTCATCTGACCCCACTTGCATGCTCTGGTGCACGTTGTAGCATAAACACACACACACACACACACACACACACACACATACAAAGAACAACAACAGTAATACTCAGGACATCATTTTTAAAGACACTATTATAATTGATTGATAATGTGTATCAGTTTAAATTTGTAGGGAGCCAGATAGGGTGGTGCATACTTGTAATTCTATCACCTTGTAGATGGAGGCTGGAAGATCAAGCAGTCAAGGTCACCCTTTGCTACATAGCAAGTTAGAGGTCATCTCTCTCAAAAAAGATCTCTAAATATGCTTATACATAAAATTCTGCTACAAGGTCTGGTTTTTTTTTCCAAGTAATTTATGGTATACATTGGAAATGTGAAAGCAGTCAGTTTTTATTCTTAACAGTTTAGAACTATGATGATATGATCCAGAGTTGGAAAATAATTATGATCTCACTCCCCTAAACAGGATACCATACTTGCAGAACTTCTTCAGATACATAAAGAACACATTGTAGGATATCATGAACACGATTCTCTTTTGGACCACAAGGAAGAAGAAGAGCTGACTGAAGAAGAAAGAAAAGCAGCTTGGGCTGAATATGAAGCAGAAAAGAAGGTATTTCATTCAGAATGCTTTTCCCATGGAGCTGTTTGGGGCACAGAAAAGGCTTAACTAGAATGGCTATGATTCCGATCCATTGTCTGTATGTATACCACAGTGAATTGGTTACTTTATAACATAAGGATCTGCTAATAAAAATCCTTTGGAACTAGGTGCAGTGTCTGTAGTCCCACATACTGAAAAGGATGAGTCAGGGAAGTTATTTGAACCCAACAGTGAAGACTGCTCTGGGAAACAAACTGGAAACAAGCCAAATAAACTTTTTTTTTTTTTTTTTTTTGGTTTCTGTATTTATGTTAGTCGTTGAACAGAGCAATGAAGAAGAGAGGGGTCATATTTGAAGGAAGACACATTAATATAGTGGGTCCTCAGGTATAGGCACCCAGTCAAGTGTCTCAATTTATGGGGTTTGACTGTGCTCATAGTAAAAGTAGGGAGAAGAAAGCAGTCCATACTTAAAAATCACTAAGCAAGCCAACAGCACTCCCTTCCTGCTTAGTGCTTGCCGAATGAAGAGCTGTACATTTAATGTCAGTCTCCACCAGCAACTTCATTTAAAATAATTCATGTCTGTTTGAAATAGCCACCTAATTCAGCATGGAAACCTTATTTAATACTTGAATCCTTTTCAAATGCCTAACTCATTGTACCAAACTTCTTTAGCACTAATATGATGTTAGGAGTCTCATCAGAATTCAGAGTTCCCTCGGTGTGTGGGAATTAGCAGAAAAGAGAATATATACCTTTAGGGGATAAACCTTTCCATGTAATAAGATTTTAGTTTCGGGGTAAAGGGTGTTTTGTTTATGTGTGGAAGAGTGTTAATAATTTCCTAGATCTGAGAAAGTAGATTCCTTACTAAACCAGTAGGTGACGTAGAATTTCAAGTTTTTAATCACAATGTGAACAGTGACTAATTTTGTTTGTTTGTTTTTAGGGACTGACTATGCGTTTCAACATACCTACTGGGACCAATTTACCCCCTGTCACTTTCAGCTCTCAAACTCCTTATATTCCTTTTAATTTGGGAGCCCTGTCAGCAATGAGTAATCAACAGCTGGAGGTGAGTTTTAAAGGACAAAAGTAGTTTTAACATGAATTAAAGGCAATTCCAACCGCCTTGTTGCAGGTTCCCAATGTAGGAATATCACATTCTCTAAAAGATTACCCCAAATAGACCAAGCAATTTTTCTTTTATTTGTTGACCTTTTTGTCCAACCTAATATAGTAAAATGGAATTTATGTAGAGCACAAAGGAATCAATCCTTGAATTAATATAGTTTGAATTATTTTAATTAAGGAACAATAGGGCAGCTGAATGGCTAGGGAAATATAGCACTTTGATTACTTAAAAAATACCTGGAAAAAAACAAAGTGCTTAATGTTTAAAAGTAGGTTAAATGCATACATGAGTCTACAAGCAATGTAGAGGTGCTATTAGGTGTACATTACTATCCATCATGATGACACTCATGATTTAAAACTAGAATAAAGCATGAATTAAATGGACAATATTGGATTGTATTATGCCAACAGTTTAATAATTTAATTGAATCTGGCTTTGTTTTAAAATTTTATTCAGTGGGTTTATTTAAACCCTAGGGTTCAATAAATCCTAAATATACATATTTGTAAAATGTCCCTTGTGTCACAGGGTTTTTTTGTTTGTTTGGTTTTTGAGATAGAGTCTCTGGGCAGAGCCCTGACTGACCTAGAATTCACCATGTAGACCAGGCTGTCCTTGAACTCACAGAGGTCTATCTGCCACTGCATCGTGGAGTTTTACTTCACTTACAGATGCTGAATTTTGCTGCTCTCTTCAATTGTTTAGGTTTAAAATCAAGTGTTATAAATTGGCAAGAAGGATGATCTGTATATTTTAAAGCTGTGCTGTCTTTTTGTTCTATATGGCTTATTTCTTCCATCCTTCTAGGACCTTATTAATCAAGGAAGAGAAAAGGTTGTAGAGGCAACAAACAGTGTGACAGCAGTGAGGATCCAGCCTCTTGAAGACATCATTTCAACTGTAGTAAGCAAATTGACAATTGACTTCTATTAACTGCCCAGTTTATGTGCACCTCACATGATTTGTTTTAACCTTCATTCATTTCTCTTTCAGTGGGAAAAAAATCATGTAGTCCTTCTCATTTGATTTGACACATAGTAAAGTACCAATAAGCTGCTTAAAAGTCTCAAACTAATTCATCCACTTTGCATAAATGTTGACATAAGAGAGGAAATGGATAAAATATAAGAATTGAGACATCAAGCACAGAAAATGTATATGAATTGTTTGTATAGGCACATTTTAAATGCACCAGTTATACAAATTAAATCCAAATAGTTCTGTATCCCAGAGGGAGCCAACACCTATACAACAGTAGACAACTTAGTACCTTGTTCTCTTGATATTGATTTCTTTAGAAACCAGTCAAGAAACAGGAATTGGGGTTGAAAAATTCTGACTGGATTTAAGTACCCTAATAATTTCTCCTTGGTTGTACAGTTATAAGGAGTAAATAGAAATGTCTTTCTTTTAGTGGAAAGAAAACATGAATCTCTCTGAGGCCCAAGTACAAGCATTAGCATTAAGTAGACAAGCCAGCCAGGAGCTTGACGTGAAACGAAGAGAAGCAATCTACAATGATGTGTTGACAAAGCAACAGATGGTAAGAATTGTGTCTCTAGTCTCTGTTGGATTCTCTGTTGTTTGTAATGAGTTGATATAGCTGTAACGATATAGAATGAATAGTTATTGATTATTCTCAAGTTTCCCAAAAAAACCAAACCACCACTACTAACAACAACCGTTAAGAGATATTCAGCTGAAAGAGCAACACTACAATCAGTTCTCTGGATGTTTTCTTAGGATATATTTCCATATAATTTTCTTTTTATCTATCTATAACTGTTGCAAGATTTTTGCTTCTCTTGTCACTTCCTAATATCTTCCAAGAGTAGACATTTCAGTGTGCTTCTTTGGAGAAAGCAAGTGGTGTCATGAATGATAGAAAGTTGCCTTAACCATCAAAAGATAATATATTCCATGATCCTTGGTCATCTTTCCCTGTTATGACATCAGGCGATCAGTTTCTATAGAAAGTACTGTGGAATCGTGGTTTTAAATTGTCTTAGGGAATTTGAGACCTGAGGTAGGAACTTTTCTTACTACAATTGTTTTTTACCTTGGTGTTTGTCACTGAGATGTGTATTTATCTGTCATTGTGTAAAATATTTAAGAGAATGACAGAGAAAGAAGAGTTGACAAAAGTTCTGTAACTAATACTTGAGACTAATTCACAGTGCCTGCAGGTTACTATGGCAACTAACCTATATGCTGCCTGCAATACAATAGTCAAGTCATTAAGAGAATTTAGTCCTAAATGGTGTTACTAACTGGTTTCTACAGTAATGGTCTTGTGAATACCATCAAATTAGTAATGGTGATAACAATAATGTGTTTTCCTTTTGGTACGGTATTCCCTTAACAAATTGATTTTTAACTCAAAACTTGATACTTGCCTCTTTGAGGCAGGACATACACATGTATATATACAGCTCCCTTTTCTCTCTCCAGTTAATCAGCTGTGTTCAGCGAATACTTATGAACAGAAGGCTTCAGCAACAGTACAATCAGCAGCAACAGCAGCAATTGACTTATCAGCAAGCAACACTGAGTCACCTCATGATGCCAAAGCCTCCAAATTTAATCATGACTCCTTCTAACTACCAGCAAATTGATATGAGAGGAATGTATCAGTCAGTGGCTGGTGGTATGCAGCCACCACCCTTACAACGTGCACCGCCCCCAATGAGAAGCAAAAATCCAGGACCTTCCCCAGGGAAATCAATGTGATTTTGCACTAAAAGTTTAAAGGATTATTAAACTCATAGAAAGATCTTTTATTTTTTTAGGAATCAATGACCTAACAGAACTCAACTGTATAAATAGTTTGGACCCCTTAAATGCCAATCTTCCATATTAGTTTAAAATTTTTTTAAATAGGGCAGACCATTTCTCTCTGACATTCGTCAGTGATGTTGCCTACAATCTTCTTACACACATTGAGTACAGAAGATATTTCAAATTGTTTTCAGTGAAAACAAATCCTTCCATAACAATAACAGCTCCACAGATTTCCTCTCTAAATTTTTATGCCTGCTTTTAGCAACCATAAAATTGTCATAAAATTAATGAATTTAGAAATTAATAAAGATTTGTATATTCGCTCTTTACATATAAAACACACAGCTGAGTTCTTAGAGTTGATTCCTCAAGTTATAAAAATACTTTTGTACTTAATCCATTTCTTGATTAGAGTGATTGAAATGGTCTTTAATGTTCTTTTGACTGAAGTCTCAAACTGGGCTCCTGCTATATTGTCTCTGTGATTCAAAGTTAGATCTAAGGATTATCTTAGACACAGAAGCGTGTGCAATATTCTTAAATACTCTACTACTATAAAGTTGGAGGAGCCCTGCAGTTATCTTAGCATTGTATAAACAGCCTTAAGTACAGTCGCATACAAGGAAATTCCTTTTTCTTATTTAGTCTTTCTGCCATTTTTTATTTTCAGTTGTATGTGCTGAAATAATTACTGGTAAGATTTCAGGGTTGTGGATTATCTTCTGCACGTGAGTTTTCTGTCTCCTGGCACTAATGGAAACACATCTGTCAGCCATGGTGCCAGTGCTGGTGCTTCATCCTGTTGCTGGCAGTGGGATGCAAACTAAGAAAATCAAGTTAGAGCATTTGAAGAGGTTAGCGCTGAAGTTGTGGTTTTAGGCTCACACCCTGTTTTATAAACAACATCAAAATGGCAGAACCATTGCTGACTTTAGTTCCCATGAGGAATGTGCTTTAACAATCCCCAGTACTGTCAGTATTGTGAAATAATTCCTCCTGAAGATTAGGATCACTGACTTCTATGCTCTTCTGTTTGCTCATCACCGTGTTTCTTTTTCCCAGTTCCTTTGCATTTTAGTAGTAAATTGTTTTCAAGTTTGGTTTTTTTTTTTTCCAGTTTTGATCTCTGGGGTGATTTTTTTTGCATAAAATTAATTCACCCAGTTTCTAAAGTTTTTTTTTTTTTTAAACTAGAAAATCAGTTTCTTTTTCTAGATCCAGGTTTATGGAAAGTGACAATTTTATTCATGTTCAATTGATTGCTTGAGTTTCTTCAATAAGAAGATTGTGTTTGACTATGGGAGTCAACTTATGGCAATACGTTATGATGTAACAAGTAGAAATAGCTAAATAAAAGCTGGGTGGGGTATTTGTTCTAGGCATCTCTGGACTTGATTGAATTGAACATGAAGTACACATTGAGCTAAAATTGAACTTAGTTTTAGTTGTTTGAATAATAAAAGATTTCTATTTTTATCTTGGAAGAACTAGTGGCTGAACATCCACACACATTGTGACTATGAAGAATATGTAAGATTTGATGGCTACACCTTCTCATGATAAAGCGTATTAATGAACTCCACGAATCTGAATCTTGTGCCAGCCATTTAGCCGAGTTCATTTAATTGGGAGGGTTACTTTGGGAGAAACGAAAGAAGCAAGATTTGTGAAGTAAACATTTGAAAGCAGTGTGCTTTGGCCAACTGTTACCGGAATACTTTAAAACTGAATTACTAGACCTGGGAATTTTTAGCATGGTCTAATTATTTACTCAAAGACATAGATGGGAAAATTGTAGGCAACCTTCTAATCTTTTTTCACAATGGATGAAGTTATAACTTGAATAGTAATTAGAAGGACTAATTGGAAATCAGAGAGTTTGAAATAAATCTTGGACCACTTTGCATACAGTCTTCTCACTTGACATTTTAGCAACATGATATATGTACTTTGAGTATAACATCAACTTTTAACAAATATTTAAAGACAAAATCACATAAGATACTAAAAAGCTCATTTTTATATTTGTTTTAGATGTTTTAAATAGTTGCAATGGCTTAAAATGACGATTTAAAATGTTGCTTGTAATACAGTTTTGCCTGCTAAATTCTCCACATTTTGTAACCTGTTTTATTTCTTTGGGTGTAAAGCGTTTTGGCCTAGAATTGTGATATTGTATATGTTTTGTCCCAGTTGTATAGTAATGTTTCAGTCCATCATCCAGCTTTGGCTGCTGAAATCATACAGCTGTGAAGACTTGCCTTGGTTTCTGTTAGACTGCTTTTCAGTTCTGTATTGAGTATCTTAAGTACTGTAGAAAAGATGTTACTTCTTCCTTTAAGGCTGTTTTGTAATATATATAAGGACTGGAATTGTGTTTTTAAAGAAAAGCATTCAAGTATGACAATATACTATCTGTGTTTTCACCATTCAAAGTGCTGTTTAGTAGTTGAAACTTAAACTATTTAATGTCATTTAATAAAGTGACCAAAATGTGTTGTGCTCTTTATTGCATTTTCACAGCTTTGAAAAAAAATCTGTGCACATATTGTTTCATAGAAAATGTATAGCTTTTGATGTCCTGTTTAATGGTGGTTCTTTTGCACATTTAGTTGTTTACTATTTGGGAGGTGAAGAAGTTTGGTTTTTGAATCTGTTATATACTAAATTCTGTAAAAGGAGATCTCTAACCTCAAAAATAATTGACATACCAGGAAGCCTTGTGTGTGTTGTTTCAGTTTTGGTTGTCTGTGTAATCCAGCATCATTCTCTGCTTCCAACATTTATGCCATTCATTTAAGTCAAACAGGGCCACTACCCACCGTTGTTTTGAATGCTTACAGCCCAGAAGTCCAAACAGATGTATGGAAACCATACTAAATGGCCCCCAAAGAAGTAAAACAGTTGGTAGACTTCTTGAGCATGGTACACCCCACCCCACCTTTTTTTTTTTTTTTTTTTTTTTTTTTTTTTTTTTTTTTTTTTTTTTGCATGAACTCAGTTTCTTACAGACAAAACTTTAAAAGCAATGATTTGTTCTAATAACCAGGGTTTGTTTGGAAGAAGGTACCACATACTTGTGGTTTTTCAAGTAAAATATGTTGGTTCTTTTATATGTTCGTCTCATTCAGTTATATTCAGGTCATAACCAATCTAGTATCACTAGACTGGTCTCCCGAGTGACTTTTGACTGTTTCAAAGTCAAAATCTATCCTTAGAGAAGCAAACCCAGCATTGCTTCTCCATCCCCTAAGTCTGTAACTTAGCCAATGCCAAAGGAGGTATCAGGCTACAGAAATACTTGGATTTGTGTGCGCAGGCACATATATATAAAAGTCTAAAAATTCTAAAATGCTATGCTTATTATCTTCTGATTAATTAAACAGTATCACTGGTATTGGGTTTAAGAATTCAATAGTACCTTACCCCAAGAGGGTTTATCCCTAGGGTATGCACTACCGCAGTATTCTCAATATACATAAAACCCTCTCCAGAATTACCTGCCTGACACTGTAGTCCTCAACCTGGAGAGGGTGATTTGTGTGTTAGTGACCAATACACATTTGTCAAGAGAGTATATAAATGGAAGCATCTACTAAGAGTAAGAATACAAACAAGTCTTAGGGTACAGTCTGTTCAGCGAGGCAGTGCTTTACATTCCCCTGGACATTGTGGCTGCACTGGCCTTCGCTGGCTGAGGAATCAGGAGCGGGTGGGAGCTTAGCTGTCCTCTCTGAGGGATCAGATGACTACTAAGAGACTTCTACCTGTTCTGGTGTGTCCAGCTCCATCCCTGCAGTCCTCATTTTAAATAGGTATTGGCTTTCAGCAACGTTGAAGAGAGATGGCTTATCAGATGGAGGGATGATGGGCTGTGTTTCTGGTGTATGAGGAGAAAGTATAGTATTGAAAGAAAGGGAACAAAGGTCAGGAGGGATGGAGAAAGACCCTAAAGTAATTTGAAGGCCTTGAAATTCCAAAAGAGTAATTTAATATAGAGGATAGCTAGGGTTTGTAAGGCAGGTGATGTGTTCAAAGTAGGTAAAGATGGAGATTTAGGGTGGAGTCATTTGAATGGGTTCGAATTCAAAGTGAAGAAAGATTGGAAACTAGAGAACAGATAATGAGTCCTGCTATTCAGTGACCAGGCTACAGATAATTTGAAGGCCTAAAGGAAACCCAGCGTTAAGGAATTCTGTAGGATAGTAGACTTATAAAGAGTGTTTGTAAGAAAAACCTGCTACTTTTAACCTGTACCCGGAGGAAACCAGATGTCAGGATTCCAATTTTCATTTACTGTTTGATTATTATGTCCATTACTATCACTTTTATTCTTCCACAGAAAGTAAGCTTTTCTCAAGCCAATTCTCTTGCTCTTTGGATACAGGACCTTCATATCTCAAGTCTCCCTGGCTGGCCTCAAAACAGTAAGCAGTTACAAGTGGGAGCTGCCAAGCCTCACATAAAGCCAGTCCATCAAAAAGCTTGATGGATGACTTTCCCTTGAGACTGAGCTATTCAACGTGCTTTGGAATTGGATGTTAGCCTATATAGTATCTGTGAGAATTTTGAGGGGAATAATTACATTGTTTTGATAACAAAGTAAAAATAAGACCAAAATCAAATCTGTAGCATATAAGAAGCACAAGACAGATTCCAGTTCAAGTGTTCTGAGCCCTTCTGTGTCTGATTCAGAAAAGGGGCAGGGCTTTAGTACCTGCTAGATCAAGAGACTGGACCACATGATTTCCCAAGTTCCTTTCAGCTCCCAGAGTTTAACTGTAAGCAAAGCACTGTGAAGCCAAAAAGGCTGTGTGTTTGTCTAAGGTTACAGGGTGAGTTTGAGAACAGCATTACAGATCCTTTCCCTTTGGCTAACCCTCTCCCCCACTAAGCTATACCTTTTCTTTTCCTCTTATTTAGAAAAATGAGAGGTCTGACAGGCATTTTAATGACAAGGCAGATAACTCACGTTGTAATTGGCTCTAATTACCGTTTCCACTAGCTGTAACCTCCTTTATCTTTTGCCCAGAGGCACTTCCAGAGCTGTGTGGCTCTTACTGCCTCTGGAACTCATTGCGGAACACTGGAAAAAAAACATGTTTCCAGGGGTCTCATAATTCGATCCTCACCGCCTGATTGCAATGAGTGTGAGGCAACATCGAGGTAAATATAAACCAGCCTTAGTGAAGCTAGCTTTTAAAGCAAACAGTTGGTAACTTCCTGTTCCTTGTTCACAACTGGAAAAAAAAAAAAAAAGACGGGTCAGAATGATGGATAAATGGTCCAGCCATTAGTGAGTGGGAATAGGAATATTTCCATTGATGCAGCGTGCACCTTTGGAGGTATAGGTTCATAGTCCAGTTGTGTGACGAACATGAAGCAAACTAATAGAAGACAGGAATAGTGATCATTTTTTCCTGTAGCTGCTTGTCCCTGCATGCCAGCAGGAAAGCAGGTAGAAGCCTGTGAGTAAATTTCAATGAAAACAAAACCAAACTTAAGAAAAGGAGGCGGGGACTGCTTTAGAGCCATCAGAGGTCTTGTTAGTTCATCCCCAGCCCTTAGGTTTCCAACAATACAGCTGGGAGAGGTTGGGGCTTCAAAGGCTTTTGTGAACCGGCTGCTCAGGGTGTTCTACTCAGCAAAGGACACAATTTATTCTATTTGTAGGGTTCCCACCCTCTTTCCCCACCTCCTGGATGTGCTAAATTCAAACCAAGTGTAGGGCCTTTTCTTCTCCACACTGGATTCCCCCAAATCTACTCCACACATACAGCCCCCTAATAATGCCTAAAGGCAGACCTCCTAGAATCAAAGGATGCTGGAGATGGAAGTATCATAGGCCAGCCTCACCCTTTACAAGCAGGAAAACAAAGGAGTGGGGAGTGCAGGGCTGGTGCACCTGCCTACTTCCTATTCCAGTTCACTTTCAACTCCCTTCAGATGTGGTTACATTTAATTCCACTTGATTTTTTTTCCAGTCTTGTCAGACAACATAAGGTACATTTCCCAAGTAATTTTTACAGAACTAACATTTCAAATGAACACTGCTCCTGGAAAGTAGAAGGATATATGAACCAAAATGGTGGCGGGGGTTCGGGGGTGGAGAGAACTTAACTGCAGACAGCACACAGCAAGAAAGGGGAAGATCCAGGAACATCCCCTAAGCCTTTAATTTGGCATCCAGCCCATTGGCCTCAGGATTTTGTTTCAGAGGGATATTTAATTTGTTTAAAAGGTTTTTCTTTCACCACACTGAACATGGGCTAAACTGATAGGATCTGAGAGCTTTGTGCATCTCTGTACGATGCCTAGGGTGGATTCATTCAGCTTTCTTCGGGCCAGGCAGGTTCTTGTAGCAAGTACTTCAGAAACTTCTGTTTAGAATGAGAAGTGTTGATGTAGTTACAGGAACAAAATAGAAGGCTCTATGTTTTAAAAAAAATCTCTACCAGCCAACAAGAGTTGGCTTAGTGGTTAAGAGCACATGTTGTTCTTGCAGAGGACGGGACCCTGGTTACATTCTCAGCACCTATATAGTGGCTCACAACTGTCTGTAACTCTAGTTTCAGGTGACCTGATATACTCTTCTGGCCTCTGTGGGCACCAGGTAAACGTGCTACACATACGTAAATGAAAGTGAAACACTCATACACATATACTAATTTTTTTTTAAAAAAATTAGAATCCCTATTAGAATACGCAGCACTATTGTGTTATAGACATATGCTGTAAGGACCATGAATGGCTTACGTATTTGCCAAGAACTGAAAGACTGCAAAGCAATTTTAATACACTATAATCACCCCCACCTCATTCTGTCATTTCATCCCTCAGAATCCTCTTGGACATAGCAAACAGGCTTTACTGAATGCTTTGAACATCACAGACATTGTGCTCAGTTGCCTTTTGTTTTTCATGTTTTAGAAGTGAGGAAATCAGTTTAAAATAATAGAATTCCATACAGTGTCGTGCTAATTAGAAGAGGTAGCTTTCAGAACTCTTGGCTAACTTTGTGGCTGAGCAAAACAGAAATTCTTCCTCCTACTGTCACTTAAGCCCTTTGAAAACTTCCCAGTCCTCCATTTTGATCGTGGTGGGTGTGTGTGTGTGTGTGTCTCCAGATAGTGTGTCTTTATGTAGCCCTGCCCATCCTGGGATTCACTCAATAGTCCAGTCTAGCCTCGAACTCAGTGACTTGCCTACCTCTTCCCAAGTGCTGAGATTAAAGGCATGTGCCACTGTCACTGGCAATTTTGATCTTTTATCTGAAGCAAAATTTTTAAAAAGGAATCTCTCACACTGTGGGTGGTTTTTTGAGGATTTTTTGTTTTGTTTTTTGATCCAACGGTATCTAAAATAGCAAGCAGGAAGACTAAACATTTTCCACTTATCACAACTCATTGTTTTGGACATAGAGGTCTTACTATGTTTCCTCCTGCCTTAGCCAAGTGTTGGAACTCACTGTTTAATCCTTCATGAGCTCAATTAGTCACCAGTTGAGAAACCTAAAGGATTACCTATTCTGAACAAATGGTGAGAGACCTGTAATCCCTGTAGAGAGTAGGCTGAAACAGGACAATTGTGAGATCAGAGGCCAACCTGGCTATATAACAAGACTTAATTTTCAAAACAGACATGGCTGGAGAGATGGCTCAGTAGTTAAAAACACTTACTGTTCTCACAAATGATCTGAGTTTGGTTTGAAGCTCTAATGTTGGGTAGCTTACAACTGCCTATTAAGTCCAGTTCCAAGATAATCAGAGTCTTCTGACCTCTGTGGGAGCCAGCATACACTGTGGCATACAAACACACACACAGATGTGTGAAGAGCACACCCAGACATAACTAAAAGCTTACTAAGTAAATGAAAATGAATGTTTTATTTCAGCTACAAGGAATAAATATTCAGCTCAGATTAGTATAAACAAATAAAAGAAATTCTTAAAAGACTACTTGTTGGGTCTGTGGAACAAAAGAGAAAACCTGAAAATAGACTCACAGGTGGGATAACGTTTAGTACTCTTGTACACTGTAAAGATTTTTCACTTGTACTGGTTTAATAAAATGCTGATTGGCCAGTAGGCAGGCAGGAATTATAGGTGGGGCTATCAGACTAAGAGAATTCTGGGAAGAGGAAAGGCAGAGCAGCCGATGCCAACCAGAAGCAGAAGCAATGAGAACGCTGCAGTGAACAAAGGTACCAAGCCACATGGCTAAACATGAATAAGAGTTATGGGTTAATTTAAGAGTAAGAGCTAGACAGTAATGTGCCTGAACTACTGGCCTAGCAGTTACTATAATATTAAGCCTCCCAGTCAATTACTTTGTAAGCAGCTGCTGAGTATTTGAGAGTTTCTGATGAGACAGAAAAATGTATGACTGACTATACCCACATAAATGTTAAAATTAATAAAACTTAAATTGTTGGGCAATGGTGGCACATGCTTTTAATTTCAGCACCTGGGAGACAGAGGCAGGAGGATCTCTGAGATTGAGGCCAGCCTGGACTAAAGATAAATTCAAGGAGAGCCAGGAGAGCCAGGACTACACAGAGAAACTCTATCTTGAAAAACAAAACAAGTGGATAAACAAACAAACAAACAAACAAATAAATAAAACAACTAAGTAGAGGGCTGCGACTGTAGCAGAGTAGTAGAGCACTGGCTTAGCACATGTAGTGCTCTGGGTTCTATTTCCACACCACAATACAAGACAATCAGAGTGGCATCTAGGATGTGAACATAGATTAAAAACAATGGAGTCATTCTGGCACACATCTCTAATCTCAGCACTCAGGAGGCAGAGACGGACAGATCTCTTTGAGTTCAACTAGTCCAGGACAACCTGGGCTACACAGAGAGATCCTGTCTCAGAAACAACACAACAAGGTAGTCAGTAATACACATGCAGGAAGCAAAGGATAGAAGTCAGAATCTGCTTCTCCCAAGAAACAGCATGTTGTACTTAGGCACAAAAGCTCATAGCCCGACTTAGGCCAATAGCAGCTACAGTACAGCACGTGTACTTAGCTAGTGGTACAGGCAGAATGGGGATCTACACTTGCTGATCTCCATCATGTCCAAATATGTTACTTGACAAGGCAAAGGACATTTCAGGTTGCAGGTGGGACTTGGGCTGCTAACCAATTGACTCTGAGATGGAGGTGTGTGGCCTAGCTTGTCTTCATGTTTCCAAATAATCACAAAGCACTTGAAAATGGAGGCAGAAAAGTACAGAAGATAAGGATTTATTAAAGACAGCCATCAACCTTTGTCCTACTTACCACCATTCCTTTTACCTGATCATATCTTTCTGTATATAGTATATGGACATGATTAAAAGTATACTGCAATACAATTTATATCCTGCTTTCCCCTTTAAATTATCCTGCAATAATTTAATTCCAGTGTCATTTAAGATATTCGTGAATCTCATTTTGTCATTTTTTTTAGACAAGGTCTTACAATGTTGGTCATGTCTGCCTGGAACTCTCTATGTAGCTCAAGCTACCCTCAAACCTGGCAATCGTCTTGCCTAGCCTTTTTGGTGCAGGGTTATAGCATGGACCATCACACATGGTATTATAGTAACATTTAAACTTTTTTCTTCTAAGACAGGATTTCACAATATAACCATGGCTGACCTGGTGCTTGCTATGATCCTCCTGCCTCTGCTTCCTGAGTGCCTTGCTTAAAGGGCCTGTACCAACACATCTGGCTGTTTTATATGGCTTCTTACAAGGCAAGTATTTTACCAGCCAGCTATCTTTGCCTCGTCTTCCTTTCCATTATTGCAATCAATATATAGCACCCACATAACAAACTAGGCACAGTGGTACATACTTGTAATCCTAGTACTGGAGGCAGGTGAATCCCTAGAGCCTAATGGCCAGTTAGCCTAGCCTAATTGGCAAGTTGCAGATCCTAATGAAAGACCCTTGCTTTGGAAAAGCACGGTAGCTTCTCCTTTATGTGGTCTTTATGACTTTCACCTTGGAAGGATCAGAAAATGCAGAAGGTGATGGAACAGCATCAAGATCATCTTCAGACACTTGCAAAGGAGATCTCACATTCATCTGTGGCTCTATGAGCAAGTTAATATGTGGATAGAGGGGTAGATTATTGGTTCTGATGGGTCCACAAGCCTCATACTAGATGATACAGAAGAGGGTCACTCTAAAACAAAGTCAAGAAAACAACTAGGTCAGACAGTGCTAAAAGGAGATGTACTCTGCTACATAGTTTCCAAATACAAATATTCAAGGATGCCAGAGACTGGCAAAGGAATACAGGTTTTTTTTTTTCCTTCCCCTTTAAGGATTCTTTTGCTGGCAGCACAGTCTGAAACATTTATTCATATGATTTTGATGAGCGTTATTATTTTTATTATCAGATGGCAAAAAATGCTGTTTTTTGTTACAATTAAAACAAACAAATAAAAGATAGACAGACCTACCCAGACAAGCTGACCATCACTGGACATCTGAAAGTCAGGGGATTAGCAACCTTATTTTCATCCAACTTTTTTTGCCAAGTAAAAAACAGGGAATGTCACTCAGGGTTAGCCTCTGACCTTCATGCACCCCCACACAAGCATCCTCTTGCATAAACATGAATACAACCCCCAATTAATAGGTAATACCTAACTGTAAAACTAAATAAAGAAACAGCACAACAACTGGTCAATAATGATTTACCATAACTTAATTTTTGTGTTGGTGAAAGTTAGTGTGGGTTTATATATATACACACATACATATATATACATATGCCTATGTATGTATAAATTTATTCCATATATGATTATGTTTAATTCGTTTTTCATATCCTCATTTGTTCAAGTATTGTATTAGTCTACTTCCTATCATTGGGGCAAAATACCTGAGATAAACAACTTGTAGGAATGGAAAATTTAAGCCGAACATTCCATGGGAGGTTGAGACAGGAGGATCCAGTGTTCAAGTCCAGCCAGAGCTAGAAAACCAAACTGTCTTGAAAAATATTCCCAAAAAAGAACACCAAAACTAATTTTATGGGAAAACTTGGCTTCATTTTTTTGTATTTTATTAATTGCTTTTGAGGTTGAAGCATGTTTTTAAAATAAATTACATGTCTCATTTAGTGAATTGTTTATGTGCATTGTTCATACTATATTGGAAACATAGTGGCTTTTACTATAGATGTGTATAAGTCCTATATTCTGCATGCTAAAAGTATTTTTTTTTTATTTTGTGACAAATGTCTCACCATTTTTCTTTTACCTTTTATTTTACTACTTTTTATATTTAGCATTGTCAAACTTTTTAATATTTTCTTGGTGGTTTCATCTTTTAGTAGCATATTTAGCAAAGTCTATAATAACGAGTATCTTAGTCACTGTTTTATTGCTGTGAAGAGATACCACAATCAAGACAATTCTTATAAAAGTAAACATTAACTGGGACTTACTTACAGTTTTAGAGGCTTAGTGTTAGTGGGGAGCATTGCAGCATGCAGGCAGGCACTGGAGCAGGAGCTAAGAGCTACATCCTGATCTGTAGGCAGAGAGAGAGTCACCAGCCCTGGCATAGGCTTTAGAAACCTCAAAGCCCACCCCAGTGACACACTTCCAACAGGATCACACCTTCTAATCCTTTCAATCAGTTTCACTCCCTGGTGACTAAACATTCAAATATATGTGCCTCTGGGGGCCATTTTCATGCAAACCACCATAACTAGAAAGAAACTCCTTGAACATACTGAAAGTGTAAGAATTCGTGGAGAAGCACATGAAAAGGATATTGATGTTAAGAGGGAGGGCATCTATGGCAATTGGGTGTGGGGGAACTCTTGAGTGTGTATATCTTTGGTCCATTGAATATTTAAAAGATTTATTTATTTACATTTTATGTATATTGGTATTTTACTTGCATGTATGCAAGAGCAGGAACTTGAATCCAGTCCCTGTTCTATTGACTTTTGTGTGTGTTGTCAGGGATCATGTAAACAGTCTTGGGCATACTAGGCAAATACTCTACAACTGAGTACTCATCATATCTGTAAGGATGCTATGACTAATGAAAATGGGAGTTGTTTTTCAACACATACTTCAGGGCTATCTGAATGTACACATACAAAAGAATGAAGTTGTATCTATCTCACTCTGTATTCAAAAATCTGTCCAACATGATCAATGAGCTAAATGCAAGGTATAAAACCATAAAGCTAAAAGACTTTGAGTTAAGTCAGTTTCTTATATATGACACCATAAATATGAGCCATAAAAGAAGAAAAATAAACTAGACCATTGAAAATTAAAACTTTTGTGCACTATACGACATTGTTAAGGCAAAGTATTATGGCTAATACCTGTAAACCTAACACTTGAATATATGAGGTACAAAGATTGCCACAAATTTGAGGTCATCCTGGCCTACCTAGTAAGTTTTAAGAAAGCCTATGCTACAATGTGTGGTCCTGTTTCAACCCTCACCTCCAAAAATGACATTACCAAGAAAGTGATAGGGTTGCAGATTTAGCTAAGTGGCAGAGTGCTTGCTGGCAAGTGCACAGCCTTGAATTTGATATTGATAAAGGGGTGAATAGAAAAGTGAATGGAGGAATGGGAAGGAAGGAAGGAGGGAGGGAGGGAAGAAAGAAGGGAGAGAGAGACTGAAAAATGGGAGCAATATTTACAGATCATATATCTAATATTGGACTTACATGGATAGGAGACAGATGTACATGTAGTACTCCAGAGGCTGAGGCTGGAGGATTGGGAGCTCAAGGCCAGTCTAGCCTACATAATGAGGCCTTGTCTCAAAAATCAAGACTATATAAATAAACTCAATAACATAAGACAAAACCACTTAAAATGCACCAGGAGCTGAGTGGGGCTGGCACACACCTGCAATTGAAGCAGTTCAGAACCATAGGTAAGTAAGTTCCAAATCTGAGGCCAGCACGAGTTACATAGTGAAAACTTGTTTTTGAAGACCATACAAAAATAAGTAACAGTTCTATGTACTAATAATAGCAATCTAGAAAAAAGACTCCAGAAGGCAATTCTACATACAACAGCAATGAAATGTCGTCGAGTGGGATCGTATTTTAATCATTGTTGAGAAATGAGGAAAGTACAAAAATAGTGTACATATAACCTACACCCATGGATTGCAAGAATTAATGCTAAGATACCCATTATTACTCAAAGTGATCTACATATGCAACACAAACCCTACCAAAATGCCAATTCTACCTTTTTGTTTTTTAGAAAGGGTCTCACTATGTAGCTCTGGCTATCCTGGAACTCACTATGTTGACTAGCCTGGCTTCAAACTCATAAAAATCTGATGTGGGATGTCTATATGCTGTGAATAAAGGATGGCTTTGGCCACGGCAGGCACTGTAGAAGAAGTAGGTGGGGAAATCAGAGCATAGGTAGGAAAAGAAGGGTGGAGTTGAAAGAGACACAATTCAACCACCCATGGAGCAAGATGTAACAAAATAGGTGAGCCACAGGCCACATGGCAGGACAGATTAATGGAAATGGGTTAAATTAAGATGAAAGAGCTAGCTAGCAATATGCCTGAGCCTTAGGCCAAACGGCAGACACAGGCACACACCCATACACCAAGTGCTGGCTAGGATGTAAAGGAAAGGGAATCGCTGCATGTGGTATACTGTTCGTGGGAATGAACTTTTGTATAGCCATTAGAGAAAGCACTATGATGAACCCTTAAAACAGAGCCTATAATTCTAACACTCAGGAAGCAGAGGCAGGCAAATCTCTGTGAAATTGAGGCCAATCTGGTCTACACATTGAGTGTCAGGCCAGACAGGACTACACAGTGAGACCCTGTCTCAAACCAATAGCAACAATTAAAATGGATTTGGGTGTTACATCTGTAATCCCGGTACATAAGAAATTGAAGCAGGAACAATTTGAGTTTGAGACCAGCCTAGGCCTTTTCACAAACAGGCAGTCAGACACACAAAAATCCAATTCTTTGAGCCAGCAGTCTCACTATCAAGAAACCAAAGGAAGTGAAATTAATAGTTAAAGAAACTCGTACCTCTGAGTTTACTGTAGCTTTAGTCACAATAGCCGAGATAGAGATTCGCCCTCAGAACACTGCAAAGACTGAATGAATAAAGACAGCATAGTGTAAATGCACTGGAATACTAGTGTTCGTTCATTTGTTTATTGTGTCTGCTCACTAAATATGCTCTAACTTGCTGTCTTCTTGACTCCATCTGCCAGGTGCTGTGAATCCATGCTTATACCATCTTGCCTGGTTCATGTAAAGGCAAGTGTTCTATTACTTGACCCACATTCCCAGCCCCCAAATATTAGTTTGTAAAAGGAAATTCCCTTTCTCTCTCTTTTTGGTGGGGACATTTGGTTGTTTTGTTTCATTTTTGAGACAGTGTCTTACTGTGTAGCCTGACCTAGAACTAGCTATGTAGATCAGGCTGGCTTCGAATTCTTATAGATAGATATCTGTCTGCCTCTGCCTCCCAAATGTTGGGATTAAAGGTATGTGCCACTACAACTGACTTAAAAACATATTGATGTTTGTGACAACATGATGAACTTGTCTTTATGCTATGTGCAGTAAGGCAGACACAGAAATCCTATTCCCCCTTTGCTCTCCTTAGGCACCAGGCATGCATGGGGTACACATACATACAGACAGGCAAAACACTGATACACGTAAAAGAAATTAATCTATTTAGAAACAATTAAAACAACTTTATATTCCAAGTCTTACTACCAAATAAGTGTGATAATTAATATGCTAATTAGCCTTAGTCAATTATTCAGCATTGTACATATATTGAATTATTAGATTATATTCTATAAATATATGTAAATATAATTTGTCAGTAAAAACTAGTACTAACTCAAAACATCATGACAAGGTATCATCAGTTCACACCTAATTATTATGACTACAAGAATTCTGAGAAACAAGTGGAGGTTAGAAAGTACAGATGTTATAGATCAGGCAGGTATGCTGGCAAAAGCCTGTAATCCCAGCCCTCAGGAGGTTTAGGCAGGAGGACTATGAGTTCAAAGCCAGCCTGAGTTCTATATTGAGAATTTATTTCAAAAATAAATATCTAAGATGTGAAAGAAAATTTAAAAAAAAAGAACTGGAACTCTCCTGTATTGTTGGTATAAAAGCAAAATGGAGTAGCCTTTCAAACCAAGCTATTCTTTTTGGAGTTGACTATTATGAGGTATATGGCCAAGAGGATAAAGCCATTCCCACATACTTACATATGAATATTTGTGGCAGCATCATTCACCATATGCAAAAAAGTAGAAACAATATTAATAACTAGCAATTGGTAAAATACAATATATTCTTAGAAAGAAATACTATTGAATCATAAAAAAGGAATGCAGCTACCAGGTGGTGATTGCGAACTCCTTAGATCCCAGAATTCAAGGACCAGAAGCAAGTGGATCTTAATGAGTTTGGGTCTACAGAGGAAGTTCCAGGACAGCCAGGGCTAATACTGAGAACTTGTTTTGAAAAACCAAAAGAAAGATATATGTTACAAAATGGATATACCTTCAAATCATTGTGCTATAGAGAAGCAGCCAGTCATGAAAGATAGCTCATTGTAAAATTTCAATTTATATGAAATACCCAGAGTGAAAAACTCCATAGAGACAGAAAGTAGATTAGGGGTTACTAGGGGCTGGCTTGGAGAAGGGGGTAATGAGGAGATATTGCTTAATGGTTTCAGAGTTTTTGCTTGGGGTGATGAAAAGGTTTGGAAGTATTGTGGTGTCAGTTGCACAATACTGAAAGTAAAATTAATGTTATTGTGTCTATATGATTAAAATAACAGATTTTTCTATGTATATTTTATCACAATAAAATAAAATTTTCATTAAAAAATAAAACCAAAATTACACACATACACACACACACACACACACACACACACACTGATTGATAGGAAGCTACCATTGGATGGCTTTCCTCTTCTGAGAAACATGAGGGAGGTTCATCCATGGACATCAAAGAGTACTTGGTGCCGAACATGCTGGAGCTCAGCTAGGGGCAAATGGAGCTGAACCAATGCTCTGTTCACACCCTGTTCTCATGATAAGAATCACTTGGGGACTTGTTAACCATACAGAACATTGATTCTCAAAGTACTGTCCAAGGAGTCCTGGGGGGGGGTCAGTGAGGTCCTTTCTTTTCCAGTTACACATCTCTGAAACTAGCTGGATTTTCTTCTATATTTCAGCCAAAAACCAATAGTACCAATTTGAAGGCAGGGGCAGATGAGAGTATCTGTTCAATTGGGCCATTGTAATTTTTGAGGTAAGAAAAAATGATGGGAGATAGGGGCTCTGTAAACTTTTGTGATGCTGTGGTTTCTTTTTAAAGTAGGAACTGGTTGTTTGCTTCTGAAACCATTGCAGAATTGCACCTTGGCAGGGTGAAAGGGGGCACGATCTCTTGGGTCTTTCAGTTTACATAGCTCACAGCTCTCTCTACAGACTATGTTACACACGGAACATTCTATCAGCTGTCCAAGGAGAAAAGATGCTTCTCTCAAATCATCTCTTTTTTCTTACTTTTTTAAATTAATTTTTTCTTTGACAATTTCATTCAGACATCATGCATTTTGATTCCCCTAGCCTTTTACCCTCTCTCATCCCCCCACTCCTGTAAAACACCTTTCCTTTCCAATGGTCACATCTTTTGTTTTGTGGGCCACTGAGTTTAATCTGGGCCATTGAAAGCAATTATCATAATGTTAAAAAAAATCAATGTTGTGGCTGGGTGATGGTGGCACATGTCTTTAATCCCAGGACTATATATATATATATAATGCATGTGCGCGCACACATACACACACATATACATATAATGTTATGAGCTCAAGGAGGTTCCTAGGCCAGCAGGTTAATGTGATTCTTAAGCAAGCCTAATGACCTGAGTTCAAACACTAAAACTATTGTAAAACACTAATGTTGGTGATGTGCATTTGTAATTCCAGTACTCCTGTGCTGAGACGGGAGGCAAAGACAGAAACAGCTGGAAGCTAGCTATCCTGGAACACAAAATGCAATAGATACAAGAGAAATGCTGCCTCAAACAAGATGGAAGGAGAGAATTGACCCCTGAAAAGTAGCTCTCTGACATTTGTGGGCCTTTCCCCAAATGAATAAAATTATATAACACACATAACACACACACACACACACACATGCACATACACATACACACACACACCAAAGACACACCAAAGAGTAGAAAATGTAAAATATTATCACTCTTAATTGAATTGTTGAGAATGTAGTCATTTAATTAAATATTACTTGTGTTAATGTGTAATAGGTTTATCATTTTATACAAATCATGTGCATGTACCACTGCTCCCAGTTTTCCAAATAAGTTTTGAGGGTATAAGGGTTTGTTTTTGAGGACAGAGACAAGCATTTCAGTTGGAAATTGGAAATTAGATGGCTTTTCCGCCTTTTAGAAAATTTTAATTTAGGAAGTATCTCTTAGGGCCCTGGACTCTGTTTTTAGACAACCACACTGGGTACTTACTGAGCATAGTTGGTACATGTTGGACCAATGTAAAGGTGTCCGAGTGCCAGGAGTGTTTATGACTGACAGATGGAATTAAAACTAGAGGAATCAGGATTGTTGGGCAGAAAATAGTTGCTCCCTGCTTGTGTGGGCAGGTGACATTGCATGATGGGCAGATCCAAATAACTGTGTCTAATACTGCTAAAACCTCAAGAACAGACACAAAAGGAGGGCATTGTAATCTTCCGTTACCTAGGGCTCGGACATAGTTCTTTAATTCGCCTTGTGTTATAGATACACGCACCTGGCATTGGTTCTCCACGGAGAAGCTCTGGCCTGAGGTATTGAGCTGGGGGGAGAGTCCAGGCCCCTCTGGGGTGTGGTCATAATAGCCTAAGCGGGAAAGCTGAGGAAATACAGTTTGAGGAGAGATCTGGAAGGTGTGTTGGGCTTTGGGCTGGTGGGGCAGGGCAGTGGGAGGATACAATGCCATCCTACAGATTAGCTCCACCTCTTTATTCTCTATGTCACATTCCAGGCTGCTCTATGATGCACTGGACTCCTAGGATCTTCCTAGTAGTGCATGTTCAGCCCAAGCATCAGTGTTTGGGGACGTTTTTGCAATCTCCTGAATTGATTATATCTCTTTCTTATGTAACAGCAACCTGCAGCCTTGGTCTAAGACAGTCTTGTTGTGTTGGCCAGGCTGGTCTTGAACTTCTGGACTAACAATAATCTTTCTGTCTGAGCTTCCCCAGTAGCTAGGTGACAGAGGGCAGCATCACAGGCAGCTCCTTTGTGCATGCTACTTGCACTGTAATTTATACAGCTTTGCTTGCTTGTGTCTCTCTGATCAAGCTATAAGGGATGGCCTTGTCTTCCATGCCTCCACTTGTACCTTCTTGTCCAAATTAAAGCTCTCTCTCTCTCTTTCTCCCTCCCTCCCTCTCTCTCACTCTCAGAGAGACACATAAGTTCAATATCTTTTGGAAAAGCAAGCAAGCAAACACCTAAAGACTGTTAGCATTTTTACACAGGATGACAGTTCCTACCAGCTCTTATGCCAGATGCTTTCTAGAAACTCTAGAGGTACCCATCTCTAGCTCTTGAAAGATGCTTCAAGGGTGAAATATATGTGTTCACATATTATTTTGGGAAGTTCAAACCCAGATGTCATTCCTCGGACCATTAACAATCTCATGAACTTCAAGGTGGGGATCTCTGATCATCACTGTTGTCCTAGGCAGTGATAGCAATTGGACAGCACTTTGGGGTCTTATATATTCTTTCTACGCCCAAGAGTGGTGTTTGGGTGAGTTCGGAGAACCTCACAGACTATATAGGTGTTAAGTTAATACTACATCCTACCTTTAATCTAGTATTTAACCTGTGTATAATAAATAAACCATATTCTTGTTAAGTGGTTGTCTAGTCTCTGCTTAAACATTTAAAGTGACAGGGAACTCTATCTTTCCCTTGATACACTCAAGTTTGTCATAGTCCTATTTAGGTACACTTAGAATTTGACGTAGCACTCTGGATTATTATATTATATACTACCTAAGTTCTTTCTTTCCCAGGATTTGTAGCATATGTATGCATATATACAGAAACATGTATACATGCTATAGGGGGCATCTATGGGTCTGTCCATTTACTCAGTTGCTCATTCATTCTTTCAACTAATTGTTTATTCAAGATTTCTCAAGTGCCTGTTTTGCTCTAGGAATGTCCTAACCATGAGGAAGGGATGCAGCGACCACTAAAATGTGGTTTCATCCAAGACCAGAGCTTCAGAGCTTACTTTCCTAGAATTCTCTTTAAATTGGTGTAACATAATCCACTGTTTTAGCACTTTGAGGCTATAGTATCCATCTGTTGTTGACTGATACAGTGTTACTAGCTCATGTATCTTATATTTCCATTTCCAGAATTTATCTCATTTGAAAATGAGAGTAGCCAAATAGTCTCTATCCACATGCCCCATTGATTGTTACCCTGAGTTAATCACCAAGAGCAAGCCTCCTACTATGGGATTCTTCTAGTCTTGTCTCTTCCACTTCTATCCAGAGGGAAGCAGGACTAACTTGGCATTTGGGGTCTTTCCCCATCTCACTGCTATGGCATTTTCCTTGCACATCCTGCACTACAATATGTTGCCTCTAGTCTTTCCAAGCTGGAGCTAAGGGGTCCAGTCAAGTAACTATAGCTCCACTTACAGAGAAATGTTACTTCCTTTTAGGTTACAGTAGATTTCATGTATCTCACAAGATGTCATAAACTGTGGCTGGGTATCAAAAGTTCTAGGTAGCTGAACACTGATAGACAGCATAGGAAAATTTTAGGCTTTAAAATCAAAATGGATAAGCCAGTGAGATGGCTCAATGGTAAAGGTACTTGCTGTCTAGCCTAACAACTTTATTTCAATCTCCTTGTCCTACATGGGAAAATTAGAAAACCAATGCTTCCAAATTTTCCTCTGACCTTCACACATGGAACATGTATGTCTACAGAGAGACAGACACACAAACATATGTGTGTGTGTGTGTGTGTGTATATATATATATATATATATATATATATACACATTAAGTAAATAGTGTAAGAAGTGAAATAAAGAATAAAATCAAGGTTCAGCCAGGCATTATGATATATGCCTGAAATTTCAGCACTTGTGAAGAGAAGAGAAGAGGATCAAATGGTCAAAGTCATACTCAGTCATAAATGAAAGTCAGGGCAAGCCTGAGCTACATAAGGCCTGTATCAAAAAAAATCAAATCAAACCTAGCAACCAAAACCAACAACAAAAATCATAATTATCAAGGTGTTAAACTGGGTGTGGTGTTACACTTTGGAGTCTTAACACTCAAGAGGCTGAAGCAGGAAGATCACTTGATCAAAAGAGTCTGAGGCCAGCCTGAACAACATAGCAAAGCCCTGTCTCAAACAAACAAATAAACAAACAGGTAAAGGCCTGATGCTCATTACTGACATGATAATACATGTGGTGTTCACTAGTAAAGTCAGCTCTCAGGAGGCTGATGCAGAAGAATTGTGAATTTGAGGCCAGCCTAGGATATGTAGCAAGTTTCTAGGCCAGCCTGGGATACATAGAGATACCCTGTCTCAAAAGCACATAATTGTGTGTCTTTGTTTTAATGTAGCTGGGCTTTAATCTTGGAGAATTCTACAGATAGTGTCTCTTTCCCATAGTCCAACACAAACAACAGCTCTTTACTTCCCTTAATCCTGTTGGTTCTTCAAAGCAGACATTATCCTTGTTGGAAAACACCCTAGTAGGCCTAGACCATTGAAATGTCCACCTTGGGGATTTCATCAATTAGTATGCTAGTTAATGATCATACATGTCATGAAATAACTTGCTTTTTTTCCGGCAATAGGAATTGAACCATGAATGGGAGGTAAGTACCCTTTCACTGAACTATATTCCCAGCTCTCAGTTTAGCTCTCCCCACACAGTCTTATTTGGTATTTCTGGTATGTATCCCCATGTGTGGCTTCTCTATTGGATAAATTTGGATGAACTTTTATAGCTCTTTTGGTTTTGCTTTTCTGTGGTGCTGGAGACAGTGTTGGGGATGGAATCTAGGGCCTGACACATACCAAGAAGCTCTTCCCCATTGATCTATACTTTTAACACCAGTTTTGTTTTGAAAATGAGGATCTATACTTATACTACTGTTTTTGTTTTGCAAGTGACCTGGTATGTAATCAGTCTGACTTACACTTTCAATTAATTAGAAAAATAGTCCATGCCTGTATGATAGACAGGATGAGAAAGAACTATCCTAGATCCCAAACCTTTTCCCACCAGGCCTTCATACTGTTCATGTGCTCAACAAGATTTTTATCCCTTTTGTTCCAACTTCTTTTACTCCTGCTTCTAGAAATACCAGCTAAGATTCCAGGAATTTGAAGACAAGATACATTAGGATTGATCCAGGAGATCAGCTCTGAGGTATACCTCCTTCATTCTCTAGACTAACACTATCCCACCAATTCACTTATGAACCATTTGGTTGCAAAACCAAATTCTCTTTAGGGCGTTAGTTGTCAAATTGTATCATGTTGTACTTAGGAGTTCCCTGCAAAGCCTGATACCATGCAAGGTGTCTGGCCTTACCCCAAATATCTGCTGATTACTATTCCTGAGTAGATTCCAGGTGATTCTGTTGGGCAGGAGACCAT
This sequence comes from Phyllotis vaccarum, assembly GCA_033318265.1. NCBI lineage: Eukaryota > Metazoa > Chordata > Mammalia > Rodentia > Cricetidae > Phyllotis > Phyllotis vaccarum. Next base: position 55,250,097 of record JARWLC010000013.1, read on the forward strand.
GCTGGGCTCTGAGCATGTCTATTCTAAAGGAATGTGTGAACAGTTTCCCAGAGTCTTTTAGGAGGAGCCCTGGCAAGAGATGCTGGGGGTGGTCACAGCTAGTAGGATAATATCCTTTGGAAGGGAAGCTGATTGGCTCAAAAACTCCTCTCCTTGCTGACTACTATTTTAAATTGCTTTATTTTCTCATCTGAAGTTAAGGTCCACCAATTAAGTCTTGTCCTTTGGGCTCAGGGCCCTCATCAAGTCCCTAAGGAGGGTTCCTCTATGTCCAATCCTAAATGTTTACAAATGGGAGCTTCAGTAAGAGCTGTTGGTTGAAGCCTTCCTTCCTAAAGCTCCAATAAGTCATAGAACCAGAAAAGAATGTTAGGTCTTGAAAAGGCCCCTAGATAATGCTATGGCATTGGATGATGGAGTCATCCCCAGCTGCATGAGCCTGTCATCAAGAATTCTAATGACCTGCAAAGAAAGAAGCTGGCCAGCCCTTTCACTCTACTGAATACGCAAATCAATAGAATTAGACACTGGTTTATAATATAAAGACAATTTTATTGCCAATAAAAGCCTTTAATAACTCATTTTTTCCTGTTTCAGTAGGACCTTATTCTTTCTGATGAAAATCCAGTCATAACATCTCTCATTAAAAATAAAATTATTTTGAAATAAATAAATATATAAAATAAATAGCATATACATTTCATAAATAGTTTGTCCTTATGCACAGTATCCATGCTTACATTTTAATATCATTTCCTTACAACCTACCCCATATCTCCCACTTCGGTGGCAGGAAAACTGCATGTCAGGACGAATGAGAGATGTGCAGAGCCAGGGCAGGGATGGCTTGCAGCAGGGCTGGAGCCTCTAGGATTTTCCAGATGACACTTCCCCAAAGCTCTGTAGGTAGCATCTGTGGCAGATTCCTTGGTCTTTTATTTGCATCCTATCTCAAAGTATCTGGGTAGATTGTGAGGCAAGACAGCCTTGGCCCTTAGTGGTGGGGCCCCTGTTCTCTGTTATGCCACCTCATGGGAAAGAACATGAGGAAAGCGAAAAGTATATACAAGATTCCCTCTGGCCCGTCCCTCCCCCATGTCCCTCCCCAAAATAACCCAACCTTGATATACACTTTGAACAAGGGGACAGCTGGGTCAAGTTGAACAGTAAGTGCTTCTCTGTTATCTAATTGATAAGGAAGGAAGGATTGAAAAGCTACGAGTATAGTGTTTGCAGAGCCAACCATGGCCACAGAGTACATGGGTCACAGAGGTGGCATCAGAGGTCCATTACCTATAGCGGAAGAGGTCTCTGGACATGGAGGGCAACTTAGAAGGATCTACCGGCCTGGGTAAAAAGTGAGTGAATTTCTGGTGTCGCTTAGTCCTGTATCCCTCCCGGGGTGAGCCGTCTTTATTCAGGGCCACATAATACTGTCTTTCCGAGTCCGAGTGTTTATACAAGGTGGAGGCATAGGTGTTGTACCAGTTTTCTTCAAATTGTTCCCGGAAAACACATTCACGTGTGAGTTTCTTCTGTGAGGGTGAGAAAGTAAAGCAGAGTCCATTACATGACTATTCTTCCCATCCCAGTTTGCCCGTCTAGAAACCCTGAAATAGCAGCAGCACGTTGAGATTGGAAAATTTCAGTCCCGTCTCCTTGTGTGATCAAGTAGCACAAAACCCTCCTAATTTTATCCTCATCCTCCTATAAGAGCCACACAAAAAGTGTTCTGAGTGTGATCTTTCCTGAGGGGAAGGGATTTGGAGAAGCTGTCCTTGGCAGGCTTTTTAAAACCCAGAATTTCTATTATGGCCTTCCAATGTCCATCTGGCACCCACCAAACTCACTTGCTACTTAGGGCTAATAATGTTTGAATGCATTGAGATTACAGTCACCCACATCAACTGGCAGGCAAAGGCCATGGGTCTATATAAAGCTGCATGGGAGGTGAGCTGTGATCGCTCCTAATGAGCGGCCTGTCATTTGGAAAGCTCAGAAAAGATCTCCTTGAAAAGCTCCTCCAATCTGGCTACTTCAAGCTGGCAGCTTCTGGGTTTCCTGCTTCTGGCCCTTCTAATACATGATCAGGCCACCATACTGTTTGCTGGGGTGCCCGATACTGAGTGCTAGGGACAGGCCTATCTCCTAGGTGTCAGAGAAAAATGTGTTCTGATTTCATGGGGTGTAGCCAGCCAGAAAGCATGCTATCTGACTCAAAAGTCTGAGCCAGGATACTGGGATCCATTGAAAGGGTTAAGGTCAACAAAGTCACTTACTATGCTCCAGTACTGGGCTACCTTCCAGAGCACAGACAATGTATTACAGCCAGCCCGTCCCTAGCTAGGAGTTAGGGCTGTCACCAATCCCTAGAATCCTCATTCTTCATTTGTTGGTATTATTTGGCCTTTGGGGTTCAGCTGAAGCAATCTGGAAATCGGGTGGTGGGGGCCATGTTGTTAACTTCAGAATTCTTACTGGAAGGCTAGCTCTTTCACTGTGTTATTTTGTGCCTGCTCATCAGCTATTGCTCTGGGTACCCATTAAAACTAAGATTAACACTTCTTTATAAGTGTTAATGCCCCACTGAGCACCTACGGACAAACCAGCATGGCTTCCTGCTTTCATAGTGCTGGTGGGCTCTCTAAAGGAAAAGGCCAAAGCCAATGGATCACTGTGTTTGGATGGAAGGCTGAACAGAGCCAGTAAAGGTATTATGGAGCAAGGGCCTGCCTGAGCAGCCAGGAACAAGAGGACGCCAATCCTTTACAGTCATAAAAGGGTTTTCAAGTGCTAGATAAACAATTTTATCCTTTGCCTTAGGCTATCCAAACACTGGTGGTCATAGCCTCTGATAAATACAAAAGGTGAAACTTACGGATCCATATAGCTCTCCCCGCTCATTCATTCCTAGGTACAGGCCAGAGTCCACTCCCCGGATGCTGATCAGCCCCACAGCCAAGCTGATAAATTCCAGAATTCCTAGGACAAAAAGTAGAGCACCATTCAGCTACTAACATGGAACTAGGAGAAAGCTGTTCTGGTGACAAGAACTACCAGTCATTTAGCCCCAACTACAGGCAGCCCTGGGTATCTGTAGAGAATCATCTGATGAACTTGACTTCTGCAGCAAAGAAATGAAAACCTCAGAGAAAGTGCTCAATCTCCCCAAGCCCCGGTTTTCCCATGTGTAAAATGGAGAAACAATCCTTTCCTCCACTCAACACTGTGATTTTCGTCTTTATTTCATAGGGTTGGAACTTGGGGCATGCTAGGAAAGAGCTCTATCACTAGGCTACACCCCCAGGCCTCTTAGGTATGCTAGAGTGAAGGGACCATGAGAAGGCATTCCAACAAATGCTCCATAATTACGGCATCAGTTTAGTGGACTACCGCACTTTCAAGAAATGGCAAATCAGTGTTCTCAATGCTAAGCCACCCTGTTCCTCCCTGGCACCCACCTGCATTCCCCTGCTGTCCTCTAAACTGAATGTATTTTCACTCTCTCAGCTCTCATGTCCTTAAAAACCACACGAGTCTGTCAACTGCCTATAGTTGACTCTAAGGCATGTCACACAGACCAGGCTCTAAGTTTGTTGACCCTGTTTATGGCAAGAGGTAAAAGTTATCCTGAAAGCATTCTCAGCTTGTTCAGCCCCAAACTGACAAGTCTGTCAATCTCCTGCCCTCTCTTGAGAATTTAAAGTTGAGCCACGGCTGAGTTGGCAGGTAGTATTGGACTCCAAACTGATTTGAGATGTTGCAACTTTAAGGGGAAAGGGAAGAAATTAGATATGTCCTTTTAACTGACAAGGTTAGAGGTGAAGATTTGAAAATGTTTTCATTTACCCATGAGAAAAAAAAATCAACTATGAAGAGGGTAAAGGGATGTAGAAACTAAATCAACAATGAGATTCCTCTTCCTTCTCTTCTTCTGTTTGGTTGGTTTGGTGTTTTGAGACAGGGTTTCTCTGTGTAGTCCTGGCTGTCCTGGAACCTCCCTCTCTAGACCAGGCTGGCCTCTGTCTCCAGAGTGCTGGGATTAAATCCAGTCCAGCTAGATTCTTCTTTGATATTCCTCCCTCTAACTACATTTTCAGCAGAGACCAAACATTCTCTGAAAGCATACACTGAGCTCACACACCTAGTTATCCTTCATGCCAAAAGTGCAATTATTAAGGGTAATATTTTAAATATTCTACATAGGAGGTAGAACTGATCCCACAAAGATAAGAAATTTGAGGTCGTTGAGATGGCTCAGAGGGTAGTAAATGTATGCAGCTGTGTTCAGTTTGATGCCTGGGACCCACATGGTACAAGAAGAGAAGTGATTCATACAAGTTGTCCTCTGATCTTTACTGTGTGCTATGGCACGTGTGTCTCTCTCCCTCCCTCTCTCATATACACACACTATATATATATACACATACATGTAATAAAGAAGGTTTTTTTAATGAGAGAGAAAATAGCTTCCTATGTAGCCCAGGCTAACCTTCTGCCTGTTTCCCAAGTGCTAAAGTAGAACCTTAGAAACACTATATTCTGCAATCACGTTGAAAACTCCAGTGGTAAGTTTTCTATGAAGTTTATGAAATTCTAGTGGCTAGCCTGGCAGTGAGGGTAGTCAGTCAATCACCGTAGCTTTGGGGGTATGTGGTTTGTATGACCCGTCGTGATCTATTTGAAGGATGTACAGTTCAACCAGTCTATGGGACACTTGAGGATCGGTCTTTTGCTTTTCCCATTCAGATCCTCTAAGTCTTATCCTTATTCTGATTGTTAGTAACCTTAAAAAAAACAGTTAAAAAGTTTTTTATTGTTGTTGTGCGTACTGTGTATGACATGCACATGTGGAGCTCAGAGGACAATTTTGGGCAATTACTCCTCTCTTTCTATCATGGGTTCCCAGGACTGACCTCTAGTCCTCAGGCATGCACAGCAAGTCTTTGATGTGTATCTCATCAGGCTCCTGATTCTTAGTAGCTCTTATAGCGCAATGCTATAAGATGGTTTCAGCAAGAGAATGCCATATGCCATAAGGAATGAAGGGGTAGAGAGTGGTGGTTGGGGCTAACCAACCATCGACTTAATGAACACAAGTCTTCACTCTGAAGGAGGATCTGCCCTATGAAACATTTTAATAAACAACCATAAGAGGACATAGGAGCACAGCTTCCTTTAGCCCCAGAGGACACACAGTTGAGAGGGATGAGATACTCAAGAGCTGAAGAAGTTTCAAAAGGTTGGACAAATGAGCCGACTCCAACAGAATAAGCATGCTTATAGTCAAACTAAGTATTGCACCATGGTTCCCAAAGCCAGCTTCACAAGAGGTTTATGTTTGGGGTTTTGTTGAGGGAGGGTAAGCATCACATACACACAACCAATTTCATTCTTTAGTTCATAGTCCTTTACCATAGTAAACCAAGGCTTTTCCACCATCTACCTCCCTCTTTACATCTCTGTATCTTACCCCCATACACCTCCGACTTCAGAACTGAACTTAGGGCCTTGTACATGCCAGGTAAGCAACCTACCACTATCTACCTAGTCCCTATGTATTTTCTTGAGTGTGTGTACTTTTGTATTTCTGTGCATTTAATCTCTCTCTCTCTCTCTCTCTCTCTCTCTCTCTCTCTCTCTCTCTCTCTCTCTCTCTCTCTCTCTCTCTTTGGTTTTGCTGTTAAAGATTAAACCCAGTACCCAGAGTATGTTACATGCGTTTTAATTATATATAAATTTTCTGGTCTCTACAGTGGTGGATTGTGGCCCCAGTGAAGCTTAAATAGCAATAGCTTCTGGGATTTCATTGAGCAGTTAGCTCATTATGATGGTGATTAGCAGGATTATTGAAAAGCTAATGTAGGGTTGACAAGTGGCTCAGCAGGTAAAGGCACCTGCTTCTAAGCCTGCCCACTTGAATTCAATTCCAGGGACCCACATAGTAGAAGGTGAGAACTTTCCCCAAGCTGTCCTTTTGACCTCCACACGTGCCACTGCCACTGTGGGTGGCAGATATGCTTGCCCAACACCTCCCCACTCATTCTCTCTCTCTCTCTCTCTCTCTCTCTCTCTCTCTCTCTCTCTCTCTCACACACACACACACACACACACACACACACACACACTAAAGAAATAAAGTATAATAATAATTTTTAAAGTTAAGGTAGGGCTGGCGAATGGCTCAGTGGAAAAAAAGCAATGGCCAACCTCATTTTGATCCCCGAGACTCCCATGGCAGAAGGGAATAACTGACTCCTGAAAGTTTGTCTTTCTTCTTCTTCTTCCCCAACCCACACAGTGAAAACATCAAATCTCAAAAAGCTAATCTAACACAGGTCAAATAAAAACTAACATTATATGGATGTGGAGGCCTCCATCTGTACCAATACATGGGGTCTGAGGCTGGTAATTCAAGGTCCATCCTATATTATATAGGGAGACCCTGTGTGGAAAACACAAACAAAAACAAGAACAAACAAATATCAGGTAAATTGACACAAGCCCTTAGTCCCAGGAATTTGGAGGCTGAAAGGTGAGGGTCCCAAGTTTGAGGCCAGCCTGAGCTACTTAGTGAAACACTGTCTTAAACCATTTAAATTTGTTTTTGAGACATGGTCTCAAGTAGTTCAGGCTGACCTTGAAATTGAATTCTCTGTGAAGTTTAGGATGACCTTGAATTCCTGATCCTCTTAGTCCAAGGCACTGGGATTACAGATTGTGCACCTTGATACTTTTTAAAAAATTAAAAATACATTAAAACCTATTGTAAAATAGAAAACAAAAATGGGGGCCAGCTGTATTCAGAGAGATCTAATTACTAACGTGAGAGAAGGGATTGCTCTACCACTCCGCTCTGGCAGGATCATGCTGGGTTTCCGGGTCTGGTTCTAATGTGTCAAGAGAGGGTTTCAGAAAAACAGAAGCATGCTCAAAGCTGAGTGGCCTTTCTGGCAAGGAGATCCCAAGCCATGCTTTGTTTCCGTTCTGGGTGCTAAACTCTGAGGGACACCAATTTTTGCTCCTAAAGATGTCTGCTTTACTAAGGCAGGTTACCACTGAGCTTCCAATCACAGTAGTTCCCCCTCTCTGAGTATCCCATGTCTCAGACTATTCTGAGCTCATTAAGTAGCAGAGAGCAGCCTGTGATCTCACTTCCAGAGACCTGGTGTGAGAACAAATCATGAAACCCAAGAGGTGTGGCCATTTGAGTCACCACCGTTTTTTCTCCAACTCTCTGTGAACCCTGATGCCAAAGGACAGATCATACAGGATATCGCTTGGGTTGTGTCCAGTAACAGGGGTCTCCAACAGCTGGAATCATCCCTGCCCAGCTGTCTTTGGGCATCACTTGTCTTTGCCAACTTTCCTATTAGTTGGATTCAGACTGTGGGAACCCAGTGGCACATGATGATGGAACAGATATTTCTAAACCTTCTCCTGAATCCCAGCCAGCATGAACGGGGAGAGAAAACAAGCCATTTTCATATTTTCCCAGCTACAGCTGGACAGGGGTGTTAACAGCAAAGCATTGAGGCAAAGTATTAAGTAGACAAAGTTTGTCATCGGTTCTCACCCCTTCGAGGCCCAGGACCTCCATCTCCTCTGCCTCATCTTGAACTGCCCACCTCATGCTCTGGCATTTTCTTGACAATTTCCAGACTCTTCTCTTCTTACACCTCTCTCCCCAGGGCCTCAATCAAAACGGGTCCTGGGCCCCACTGTTTCAGAACCTAGCTAGATGACTGGCTAATGTGTCATTTAATCTGGTTCCCTCAGCCATCCTGTCAGACCATCGGGGCCAAGACAGTGCTGCCCTGGCCCTTTGCCAAATAAGAACCAGATCGCTCAAAACCCAAAGCAGCTGCAGCAGCCTGCTCCATCCCACCTGGCAGGAGGCCTCTCCTCCAGTCTGGCTCCCAAGCCCTGCTCTGTCAGTCCACAGGTGCCCCTCAGGAATGTCAGGCACCCTGTGAACCTCATGTAAATGCCACCAGCCAGGTAGGGACTGAAATACTCCTGGCTACTGACTGCAGATGGAGAGCAGTGAGCATGTGCAGTGCCAACAGGTTATTATTTGGAGTCGGGGCTGCACTTGGGCTCAGCCTGACTTGTTTAGAACACATGGATTCCAGGGTAATCCTTGGGGGCCCTGCTATCCAATTACAACAAATAGCTATTTACTTCACATAGCCTTCGGAGACTCCCTCCTCCCCCCAAGCAGAAATCTATAATATTTTATATCTTAAGTCTGGCCTACTTTACCCTGCTGGAATGTTGACTGCTAAAGCACTTATGGAATGTTAAAGTTTCGATTTATTGAATACTCTGGCTGATTAACTCAAATGTGGAGGGCGGAGAGTGTGAGCAAACTCAACCACCACCTCGTCCTGTGCCAAAAGCTAAGCTGAGTAAGAGTGTGTTTGAAAGTTGGCAGAAGAGGTTACAAAGTGACGGCTTCGACCAGTTATCACTTCCTTTACAGGAAATACACGGAACTGCCAAGAAATCAGGGAAGGAGGAAAGGGAAAAGGTGATGTGGAGGTGGTTTCAGGAAGCTTGGTTTGTTTTTTGTTTTTTGGGTTTTTTTTTGTTTTTTTCCGAAAGGCCAAATCCAAACCCAAAAGCAGCCAGTTAAGCAGCAGTGCAAACATCCCTTCCTCGGCCAGCTTTCCTTCCTTTCCTTTCTCCTTCAACTTAACACCTTCAGTAGGTCTGGGAGATGAAAAGAAATCAAGATGTGTCTTTAGGGAGGCAATTAAAGACCACTTATCCCAAGAGCCTATTACTGATTTATGTTGACCTTGTAGATTATTGGGCTCAGCTCAGGCACAGAATCAGACAAACACTTGTAGCAGCTGGGAGCAGTGCACAATTTCACTAATTTCATTGCCCCCGCCCCACATTTCACCATCATTTCATGACTTTGCTTTTAAACATATACATATACATGCACATACATATATGTACTTGTTTTATACATGAACCAGTTCGGTATCTTTAGGCCATTTCTGGGAGTATGAGTTCTGGGTGGGAGTCCCACTCCTTATGAAGAGGAACAAAAGGGGACTACAAAATCACAAGTGATGGAAGGGAAAGAAGCCAAGTTAACACGCCCTCTCCTCCCACCCCACCTCGTCACCCTTTTGAGGACCTGCTGCAAGTTTATACAGACACCTGCACCCCTCCATTACCCCTCCCAACCTACTGTACTCCAGCTCTGTTTGAGTGCATTTTTCCAGGATGACATAGACCTCATTAGGGTTCCTGCCTGCTCCCAGCAAGGAAGAACAACCCTGGTCCTAGTTGTTTGCTAGGTTTGGCCTTAAGCTGGCCCTTGTCTGCCCCCTTCCCCCGTCTCCAGGTTCTTTTCTTCTTCCTTCCTTCTTTCCTTCTTTCCTTCTTTCCTTCTTTCCTTCTTTCCTTCTTTCCTTCTTTCCTTCTTTCCTTCTTTCCTTCTTTCCTTTCTTTCTTTCTTTCTTTCTTTCTTTCTTTCTTTCTTTCTTTCTTTCTTTCTTTCTTTCTTTCTTTCTTTCTTTCTTTCTTTCTTTCTTTCTTTCTTTCTTTCTTTCTTTCTTTCTTTCTTTCTTTCTTTCTTTCTTTCTTTCTTTCTTTCTTTCTTTCTTTCTTTCTTTCTTTCTTTCTTTCTTTCTTTCTTTCTTTCTTTCTCCCCCATCCTCTCTCCAGATGCAACCCCAGAAAAGCATGTAGAATGGGAAGATGGGAAGGATGGGGAAAAAAGTGAAGCAGGTCCTGCTCGAGGGTAGGCAGAGAAAATGCCCTTCTTGTGTTACAAGGACCTTGAGGGGAATCAGAGGACACTGAGAGATGGAGGAGAAAGGCCAACTGTCACAGCACCTGTGTGATGGCTTAATAGAGGATAGAAAATTGAAAATAATGCCAAATTATTGAAGAGGGAACCCACTTGCTTAGAAACCTAAAGATTTCTGTCACAGATCAAGATTTATATTAATTGTGTAATTATTTCTGTATGTAGGCAGCAGGCAGCTGGGTGCTCACAACAATCTGTATAGTCCGGGCAGGCAGAAACAATGCTGCTTGGAGATTACACATTTCCTCTCCTGGGCCCAGGGGACACCTGTTTCTGGGGCCTGGTAGTGAGGTCAGGACAGTTTCCTCACACGGGCAAGGAGTTAGTTCGAGCAAAAGATGCCCAAGACTTGTGTCCTTACGCGATGGGTACCACGAGTTTTTTCCTAGATTCTCAGGTACCCAGCTCATGCTGTACTGCCTGCTTGGCTTCTACTCTGGGTAGAGCCACCCCGAGGATGGTCAGTGTCATGGCTGTCCGGTCCCTGCCAGATAAAAGTGATCTGGGTGCGAGCCGCCTGCCACCACGCCCGTGGCCCGTGAAGGCTCATTTTCTGGTTGATCAGCTACGACGGGCCTGCCACCCTCAAGGCTCTGCCAGCTGCAGTCCCTTGCCTCCTAGAGGCACCCTCTCCGGGCTCCACCTGCTTCCATCCGAAGCCCGACGTTGGGCTCTCACAAGGAGCCCCTAGGGCCAAGGAGAGAGGGTGGAGCGGGTGGAAGAGGCCGCACCGCAAGGCGCCTCCGCCCCCTCCGGAGAGCGTCGCGGGGCGCTGGGGGCCCCTGGGTCGCCGCGAGGCTTAGGGGCCTGCCACCGCGTCCCGCCCCGACGAGCCCAGACGGCACCTGGCCCAGGGAGGCTCAGTGGGCCCCTGCGCGACAGCCCCGCGCCGTCGGCTCCCCGGTACGCGGTCCACCCGCCCTCCCTCTCCGCCTGTCCGCGTCCTCACCGAAGCGGCTGTGGTCGTGGCGGGTACCGTGCACCGTGCCGTTGGGGAAGATCTCCAGGTGGAAGCCTGTGCGGCAGTAGAGCTGGCGGCGCCGCAGGATACCCTTCAGGTGGGCGAAGTCTGTGGGCGAGCCGCGCTGCAGCTTCCCCTCGATCTGGCCCAGGCGCTCGTTCAGGAAACCCGGGGAGTCAGCTAAGGGCACGTTCCCCAGAGAGGAGGAGAAGCCGTGCAGGTCCCAGTCCAAGGAGGCAAAGACGCCCCCCACCTCTGCCATGGCGGGGATGGCGGAGGTGCGGGCCGAGCGGGGGCCGCGGGGCGCGAACTGCCTCTCCCCGCGGCGGGCGCGGGCGGGTCGGCGGCGCTCGCTCGCTAGCTGCTAGGCTCGGTGCTCTGCCCAGCTGCAGCACACGTCTGTTCGCGTCCAAGGAACTTCTTAGCGGCGGGGAGCGTGGGGCAGCGCGCTCCTGACCTTGCTCTCAGTTAAAGTGCGGCTTCCCCTCCGCATCCATCTCTCCTGGCCTCTCATAGCTGACTTCGTGGAGCTATCAGATGCAAACGGCACTTTATATACGTACCCACTCCCCTTCCATTGACATATTGGATATTTAAATACAAGCCACACCTCACTGGCATCCCCTCAGAGATTGGTGTGTGGGTTCTTTCCTTTTTTCCCCCCTTCTCGTATCCATTTGGCTCTTTTTGGGAGAGGGGGGTGGAGGGGGGAGCAAGCGAGCTTCACTCCCTCTTTTATTATGAAAAAAAAATGGCAGGAAAAAGCTACACATTGCAGTGAGGCATAACTGCTTTTGGCAGGTTTTCTTAAACTGCTGATGAAATAACGGAGCCCAGTACATGGAGGCCATCGGCGCCCACGGCCACGCAGGCCGGTTCCGCGGGGATCTGCCTGTTGATCTGCTGCAAGGGTCATCTCCACCTCCCAAGCATCCTCTGGTTGCTCCCCTCGGGAAAGTGCCTGAGACTGGGGCTCAGGGATGGCGTTCTCGAGCTGCTGAGCCCTTCTTCTCTGGCCCATAAGAGGCTGAGGAAGGGGTGTCTGGCCCAGGACAGGGGCACTCCGGTTCTTTGTTCTGCTGTCCCCTAGTCCCACTCCCCACCTGTAGGTCCACAGGGGCTGAGGAAGCGAAAAAGATCCTGAAGCCGAAAGCGGTTGCAACAGTGAGGACTGAGAGGTGATGATGGTCTCTGCAGACACCAAAGCGCGTGGGGGAGGTGTGTTTGGGGAGGTTAAGGGCTTTGGGAGGAGCGGGAAACCCCAGAGGGGAAAGAGGACTTTTAAAAAGAGATGCTGTGGCTTAGGCATAGAAGGAGGGGCGGGGGTGAGAAATATAAAGCGATCTTTTTGAAAAATGATCTCCAAGGCTTTCTGGGCTCACTTTTACAAGGCTCAGGAGAGCAAGCTGGATGAGAGGCCATTGGAAGCCCGGTGGAGGCTTCCCCCCACCTCTTTTCTTGTTGGAAACAGGTGTTTCCTCGCTCTGTCCTGTGCCCAGTTCCAAAGTTCCAAGATACTCTATCAGGAAGAGCCTCAGTCGGGGTGGGGATGGCCGTAGCCAGGACGACAGGCTGGGTGGAGAGGACCTGGCGAGCAGGTGCCTGCCTGCAGCGAACCCCTGCTCCTCTGCCCCGCACCTGAACCCCATGGTCCCTCTGGGGTTCTGGCGCTCAGCCTCCTTCTTGCCTATTAAATGGCATTGTTGCTTGCAGTTTTCACACGCAGCAGGCGGTGGCCGCTTTCTCAGGTTCCCGTAGTGACTGAACCCCCAATCCTACCCTTCCGTATCTTTGCTGCGCCTCCTGCTGGAGACCCCGCCAAGCTGCAAGTTCAAATTCAGGGTTACCATAAAATGAGTAAACAAGATTCCCACAACTCAGTACAGTTCGAGGCCCTACTCTAAAGCTCCCATGTACACTCTGTGTCCACTTTCTGTAGTAATTCTTAGTTTGGGACATCATTGTGGCTTGGTCCTACTGTGCCTCTTTAGCTCAGAGGGAACCTCAAGCACCAAGCATACTGCCTGACACATGTAGACACTCAAAAGTAAGATTATGCTCTCAGTAACAGATAACACAGATGGAAGGTATCACCCAGTGGTAGTGGACCCACAAATGCAAATGGTGGAGTCGAGAGGCTGGATAGATGGCTCAGTGCTGAAGGGTATTTCCCTTCTAGAAGACTCATGTTCTGTTCTTGCCACCTACATAGTTTCATATATGCCTGCAACTCAAGCACCAGAGGCTCTGATGCCCTTTCCTGGGTGTTCACAGGCACCCACATGCATGTGCATAGACACACATACGTACAAATAATTTTTAAAAATTAAAAAAATGTTTAAAAGGGTAGAGTCTATAGTAGAATATGTATAAGAGAGACTACAGGCTGTCTTGGATTATTTTAAAAGTAACTCAAGTAAGAGCTTAGTGTGGTGGCACTAACGTGTAACTCTAACCCTTGTGGGATTTAGAGTGAGGCCAGCCTGAAATGCGCAGCAAGGACTTGTCTCATATGAAGGACCAACAAGAAATTATCCAAAGTGCTCAACACAGTAACTCACACTTGGAATCTCAACACTTTGGAGGTGGAGGCAAGAGGATCAGGAGTTCAAGACGGGACTTTTTGAGATGCTGTCCCAACAACAACAAAACAAAAGTTTATGGTGGTATATAGATTCATGAAGGAGAGAAGGAGAGAGAGAGAGAGAGAGAGAGAGAGAGAGAGAGGGAGAGAGAGAGAGAGAGAGAGAGAGAGAGAGAGAGAGAGAGAGAGAGAGAGAGAGAGAGAGAGAGAGAGAGAAACTGATCTAGGAGGGGTCCATTCTGGGCTAAGTTGAGGCAAAGATGGGAAAAACATTTTGCAGAGTCAGAAGGGTCACTTCCAAAAAGGAGGGGGAAAAGTAGCAAAGAAAATAGGACAGTTTTAATTGTTAAAAACTAACTCTTGAAGATTTTAACTAGTGTCAAATGAAAAGAAAAGTAGATGAAACAACTTTGGTAAGTACACAATATAAAGAATGTAGATGTTTACAATGTTACAATGTTACAATGTTAAATGTTTACAATGTTACAATGTTAAAATAAATCACATTTTTTTTATGGAGCACAGATTATTTCTTATATAGTATGTCCTGATTATAGTTTCTTCTCTCTCTCCTCCTCTATGCATCCACTCTCTTTCTGTCTATCATAAGAAAAGAACAGGCTCCTAAGAGATAATGACCAAATATGACAAAATAAAATATAGTAAGATGAAACAAAAACTATCATATCTAAATTGGATATGGCAGTCCAACCAGAAGAAAAGGGTCCCAAGAGCAGGTACAAGAGTCAGATACCCACTTGTTCCCATAGTCAAGAGTCCCATAAAAATACTAAGGTAATATCTGTAATATATCTCCAGAGGACCACTTGCAGACCCAGGTAGGCCCCGTGCTTGCTTTTTTCAGTTTTTGTGAGCTCATATGAGCTTTGCTTAGTTGATTTAGAAGAATTTGTTCTCCTTATGTCCTTTGTCACCTCTGGCTCTTACACTCTTTCTACCTCATATTCCATTGGATTCCCTGACCTCTGAGGGGGAAGGATTTGATGGAGACTGCTAATCTAGACTCTCTCTGTATATGTCTGGCCATGAGTCTCTGCATCTATTCCCATCTGCTGATGGAGGAAGCCTTTCTGATGATGATTGAATATATATACTCATTTAGCAGAATAACATTAGGAAATATTTTACTTATTTTTTCTAGACCAGTAGTATTTGATTTTACCCTAAATCTTTGGCCTATCTAGTTTCTGGTTCTTGGTCACCCAAGCAGTGTTGGGTATGGATTCCTTCTCATGGATTGGGAATTAGGGTCAAATCACGCATTAGTTGACTACTCTTACAAGATCAGTGCCACCATTGCAGGAAGGACAGATTGTAGGTGAAAGTTTTGTAGCTGGGTTGGTGTCCACATTTTTCTTTCAGTAGCTTGCAAAGTACCTTCCTGTACCAAAAGAGACTAGAATGTAGGGGTGAGGGCTCCATGTAGCTGGGTTGGTGTCCACATTTTTCTTTCAGTAGCTTGCAAAGTACCTTCCTGTACCAAAAGAGACTAGAATGTAGGGGTGAGGGCTCCATGTAGGCACCAACTCGACTTCTCCATGTTTAGTGAGTTGTGTGTATGTTTTCCTTAGCAATGGGGCCCTGATGTGAATTTTTGGAGAGCAACCTTCTGTTGTAGCAACAGACTTGGTTGTTTGGGGATTTTTATGGGACCCCCTTGGTCAACAACTCAAGTGAATGCAACTTAGTCTTGTCACAGGAAACTTTGCCTGTCTACAAGAGATGGCCAGTAGAGACTCCGTATCCCCCATTACTAGGAGTCCTCATTAGGATCACCCTCATGGATTCCAGAAAGCTTCCACTGCCCTAGATTTCAACACTATCCTTAAATGTCCCCACAATTCCATCCATCTCCCTCTGTACTCCATTTTCCTACCACGAGATTCCCCATTTCCATCCTGGTCCCATCCCCAGTCCACTAGTGAAATCTATTTTTCCCTTTCACAAAGATTGCTGATTCCCCCAGGACCCTCTTCTTTGCCTAACCTGAGTCTATGTGTTGTAGCTTGGTTATCATTTACCTAATGGCTATTATTCTCTTATAAGTGAATAAGTACCATATTTATCTTTCTGTGTTTGGGTTACCTCACTCAGGATGATTTTTTTTCTAGTTCCATCCATTTATCTACAAATTTCATGATGTCATTTTAAAAATAGCTGAGTGATACCCTATTGTGTAAATATACCACAATTTGTTTATCTGTTCTTCTCTTGAGGGACATCTAGACTGTTTCCAGGTTCTGGCTATTATGAATAAAACTGCTATGAACATAGTTGAGCAAGTTTCCTTTTGGTAGGATGGAGAGGCCTTAGAGTACATGTGCAAAATTGGTATATCTGGGTCTTGAAGTATATTGATCTCTAGTTTTCTGAGGAAAATCATATTGATTTCCACAGTGGATGTACAAGTTTGCAATCCCACTAGCAGTTGAGAAGTGTTCCCCTTGCTCCACATCTTTACCAGCATGAACTGTCATTTGTGTTAATGATCTTAACCATTCTGGCAGGTGTAAGACGAATTCTCAAAGTAGTTTTGATTTGCATTTCCCTGATGTATGAGAATATTGAACACTTCCTTAAGTGTTTCTTAGCCAGTTGAGATTCCTTTATTGAGAACTGTCTGTTTAGATGTGTTCTCCATTTAACAATTTTGGAAATAATTTATCTTTATTTTATGTACATTGATTTTTTGAAATTACAGACAGTTGTGAACTACCATGTGTGTGTTGGAAATTGAACTCAGGTCCTTTGGAAGAGCAGCCAGTGCTCTTAACTGCTGAGCTATTTCCCATTTTAAAAGTGGATTATTAATAATTTTTTGATACTCAGTTTCTTAAGTTATTTATAGAGTTTGGATATTAGCCCTCTATCAGATGTGGAGTTGGTAAAAAGTCTTTTCCCATTCTGTAGGCTGCACTTTTGTCTGACTGGCAGTGCCTTTGCCTTAGAGGAGCCTTTTCAGTTTCATAAGGTCCCATTTATTAATTGTTGATCTTACTGCCTACACTATTGTGTTCTGTTCAGAAAGTTGTCTCCTGTCTGATGTGTTCAAGGCTATTTCCTTCTTCTCTCTTCTGTCAGGTTCAGTGTATCTGGTTTTATGTTGAGTCTTTGATGCACTTGGACTTTAGTTTTGTGTAGGTTGATAAATATGGATCTATTTTCATTCTTCTACATGTATCCATCCAGTTTGTTGAAGCCATCTGGCACCATTTATTGAAGATGCTTACTTTTTCCACTGTATGTTTTTGGCTTCTATATAGGTTACTTATTTGATTGGTTAGAGTTACCCCAAAATATTTGTGGCTTTGTGAAAGGTGTTGTTTCCATGATTTCTTTTTCAGTACATTTGTGATTTTATATAGGAGGGCTACTGATTTTTTGAATTAATTTTGTACCCAGCCACTTTGTTGAAAATGTTTATCAGCTGTAGGAGTTCCTGGTGACATTTTTAGGGTCCCTTATATATATATATATATATATATATATATATATATATATATATATATATATATACTATTATATCATCTGCAAATAGCAATACTTTGACTTCTTCCTTTCTGATTTGTGTCCCCTGATCTTCAGTTGTCTTATTGCTCTAGCTAAGACTTCAAATGCTGTATTGGATAGATAAGGAGAGAATGGACAGCCTTGTCTTGGTTTTGGTTTTAGTGGAGTTTTGAGTTTCTCTCCACTTATTTGATGTTGACTACAGGCTTTCTGCAAATTGTCTTTATTATGTCAGGTATGTCCCTTGTATCCACAATCACTTCAGGACTTTTGTCATGAAGGGCTGTTAGATTTTGTCAAAGGTCCTTTCTACATGTAATAAAATGATGATTTTTTTCTTTCAGTTTCTTTATATGGTGGATGATATTGACAGATTTTCATATGTTGAACCATCTGTGCATCTCTGAGATGAAGCCTACTTGATCATGGTGGATGGCCTTTTTGATGTGTTCCCGGATTCATTTTTCAATTACTTTTTTTGAGTAGTTTTGCATCAGTGTTCATGGGGCGTCTTAGTTAGGGCTTCTATTGCTTTGACAAAACACCATGACCAAAAGCAAGTTGGGAAGGAAAAGGATTTATTAGGCATACACTTCAGCTTTGATGTTCATCACTGAAGGAAGTCAGGACAGGAACTCAAACAGGGCAGGAATATGGAGGCAGGAGCTGATGCAGAGACTATGGAAGCTATTGACTTGCTTCCCAGGGCTTACTCAGGTCACCTTCTTATAGAACCTAGGACCAGAAGCCCAGGGATGGCACCACTCACCATGGCTTAGGCCTCCCCCATTGATCACTAAATGCCTTATCTCTGAATCTCAAAGAGGCATTTCCTCAGCTGAGGCTCCTTTCTCTGATGAGTCTAGCTTATGTCAAGTTGACATGCCAAACCATGTAGTACATGGATGAACTTGGTCTGTAGATGAAGCCTATATCTTTTTTTTGTTGAGTCTGTTTGAGTTGAGTTAGTTTGGGTATCAGGGCAACTGTGGCCTCAGAAAATGAATTTAACAATGATATTTCTGTTTCTATTTTGTGGGATAATTTAAAAAGTATTGGTATGAACTCTTCTTTGAAAGTCTGATAGAATTGTGTCTAAAAACACCTGGCCCTAAGATCTTATTGTTTGGGAAACTTTTAATGGCTGCTTCTATTTAACTACATTGCTTATCAGATCTTGATTTGACTTTGGCAAGCGGTAGCTATTGAAAACATTACCCATTTCTTTTAGATTTTCCCAGTTGGTAGAGTATGCCCTTATGATTCTCTGGATTTCTTCTGTGTCTGTTGCTAAGTCCTTCTCTTTGTTTCTGATTTTGTTAATTTGTATATTCTCTCTGCCTTTAAATTAGTTTTGATAAAGATTTATCCATCTTGTTGATTTTCTCAAGAATGAACTCTTTGTTTCATTGATTCTTTGTTCTGTTTCTATTGTATTGATTTCAGCCCTCAGTTTTATTATTTCTTGCTGTCTACTCCTTTTGAGTGTAATTACTTTCTTCTAGAGCTGTTAAGATGTGCTTTTTGTTCAGATGTGCTATTAAGTTGCTAGTATGAGATCTCTCTATTTTTTTTTTTATGTAGACACTTGTGGGAACTCGGCCAGCTAGCCCAATGAAACCTCAAACCCTGCTTGCCCTGTTTTGGGTAATGTGCCTAGGCATTCACACCAAACACTTCCTGTTGAACCAGCTTAGAGGCTGCTGCTCAGCTTGGTGATTGGTGATGCATAATCATCAAGATGCCAGAGGTCAATGAGAGAGAGAGACAACACAGCTAGGGGAGTCTCCAGCTGCCAATGGGAAATCAGGAGGGAGTATATAGGTTTGCCCCATATCTACAATAAATGACTCTGAAATTATGTTGTTCATTTTAAACAAGTCCGTGTCTGATTCTTATCTGACTCCTGAAGTCTATGCCATGGACTCCTTCTGTGCCTTCTAAATCCCCCCCCCCTTGCAATGGTGTTTCTTGGTCCCGGGTGGCCAGAGGCCCAGACCCACAGACCTGCCACGCCAGACCCCTTAGCAGCCTGCCACTACTGCTCAGGCCCCCAGAAATGACTCAGATGCTTATATTAACTTTATGCTGTTTGGCCTATGGCTCAGGTACATTGCTAGCTAGCTCTTACATCTTAAATCAACCCATTTCTATTCAACAAGAATATGTATTTTAAAGGTATTTTGACTTTGAAATTTGTGTCTATTTTCCATTTTTACGTGGCTTATTATATTTTTTTACTCTATTTCTCTTTTTAAAGACTTTCTCTACCTTCTCTCTTTTCTCTCTGAAGCCTATGTACCTTTTATATACATTGTAACCCGTTTACTTTTTTTTTTTATCTGAATCTGTTTTATTGTGAATCCTTAGTCATGTTCTAACTGGAAGAGCTTTTTAAAATACTCTTACTCTCTTGCTACATAGTTTTTGCAGATACAGCTGAATCAGTAACTTCTCTTAAAGGGACCACGTCCCTGTTCATGGCCAGCAAACAGAGCACACCCAAGAAAATGCTGCTACTAAGAAACCGTCTTTGTTTCTTTTTTGTTCAAAATAAACAGAAACCTTAAATCAATCACATGCTACTGAGTCTTCTGTGAGATTTCAGGAACCGGCCTGATTTCAGCTTACACTGCCTGCTGCCAGTCCGCTAGTGCCATTTTGAATGTGACCGATGCCACGCTTTATTTGTACAATGACCTGCTTCATATACACAATTTGGAAGCTGCCTTGGTTCAGTTTCTGTGATCTAGAACCCTTTCTAATCTTTCTCAGGCTTTAAGTGGATAATCACCCCACGTTGGGCGCCATCTGTTGTAGTTGAGTTTCTTGGTCCCGGGTGGCCAGAGGCCCAGACCCACAGACCTGCCCCGCCAGACCCCTTAGCAGCCCGCTGCTGCTCAGACCCCCAGAAATGACTCAGACACTTATATTAACTTTATGCTGTTTGGCCTATGGCTCAGGCACATTGCTAGCTAGCTCTCACATCTTAAATCAACCCATTTCTATTAACCTGTCTGCCACGTGGCCTGTGGCTCACCTGTGTTCCTTACATGTTGCTCCTTGGGCGGCTTGCTCAATCTGTTTGACTCCGCCCTGCTTCTCCTACCTATGCTCTGATTTCTCCTCCTACTTCTTCTATGGTACCTGTCATGGCACAGCTCCTTTATTTAAAGATTGATATTCACAGCATACAGAAAGTTTTAATTTCCAGAATTCCCTCATTTGGGTTTTTATTTATTACGCCTATTTCTAATTTCAGGTATTGAACAATTTATTCATTTCCTTATACTGTTTGTGTTTTCCTGGGATTCTTTAAGAGATTTATTCATTTCCTCTTTAAGGGCCTCTATCATTTAATTAGTTTTAAGGTTATTTTCTTTTGTTTTAGATATGTTGGAATATTAGGGCTTGCTGTGGTAGGATATCTGGGCTCTGGTGGAGACATATTGCTGTGGCTGTTATTGATTATATTATTATTCTGCCTTCTAGGCATCTGAGTTTGGAACTAATATAGGTATAAGTGCTGATTTCTGAGTTTGTCTTTGTTGGGCGGATGTTTTGTTCCTTGGTTTCTATTTCCTCTCTGGATTTTTGGTGAGTGTGATGGCTGGCTGTGTGTTGTTTGTTTCTCTGGCCTGTTCAGCTGGTGTGTTCACAGGGAAGACCTGCTGTGTTGGAGACTGGGATAATGGGATGAGTTTGGGGAAGGAAGGTTGGAGGAGAAAGTCTTTGTTATTTGTTGGAAATGGAGTCAGAAAGGTAAGGAAGACTACAGTGAGTTTCCAGCTACAGAGCTGGGGATGAGACTGGAGAGGTGTGGGTCTGCCTTCAGCCTACTTGCTGTCAGGGAATAGCTACACTTGGGTGAGCAAGGTGTGCCTGGTAGAGTTGGGGTCTGGAACAAAGCAAGAAGTGAGGGGAGGCAGATTAGAAAGGAAAGATCTGTTGGATCCATGGGAAATATGGGCAAGCATAAGGGAAGGTTGCCATGGGTGTTCTGTTGCAGTACTGGGGACAAGACTTAGGAATTTGTTCTAGGGGAACAGAGAAGGAGAGGAAAGTCTTTGGGCAACTTACCTGGTTTTCTGGCAGTTGTGGCCTGTAGTTTAGCAGGGGGTACCTGACCTGATGTGGAATGTCTTTCTGTATGCTGTGAATAGCAATCTTTAAATAAAGGACTGTTTTTGTCCATGACAGGCACCATAGAAGAAGTAGGCAGGGGAATCAGAATAGGTATTAGGAAGGCAGAGATAGAGACACAGATCGAGCAAGATGCTGAAGAAGAAACATGTAAGGAACACAAGTGAGCCATGGGCCACATGGCAGACAGATGAATGGAAGTGGTCTGAGTTAAGATGAAGGAACTAGCTAGCAAGGTGCCTAAGCCATAGATCAAACAGTATGAATCTAATATAAGCATCTGGGTCATTTGGGGGGGGGGGATTAAGCAGTGGTGGGTGGCTAGGTGCTCTGGGATGACAGGTCTGTGGGTCAGGTCCAAACTGTGGACCCAGCTGGGCTGGAAACAGGTATGTGCTAGAGCTAGGGGTGAGTGAGGTTTTGAGGAGATGGTCTGTGGGATACAGGAGATGTGAGCAGGCTGTAGCTGGTGTTCTGTAGCAGTACTATTGATGAGACTCAGGGATTGGATCTAGGGGAACAGAGAACAAATCACACATTCAACAGGGTTTTAAATTCTTTGTCCTTTGACATTTTATTTTGTTTGTGTCTTGGTATTTCAAGACAGGGTTTCTCTGTGTAGCCCTGGCTGTCCTGGAACCTACTTGTAGACCAGGCTGGCCTCAAACTCACGGAGATCCACCTGCCTCTGCCTCCTGACTATTGGGATTGAAGGTGTGCAGCACCACTGTCCGGCTTCTGCATTCTACTTCTCATTTCCCTTTTCTTATTGACTTACTGAGGATGGGTGGTTGGACCTGACTTGGGACACAGGCTGTGACCCAAAATTCAATAATATAACCACAGTTGTCAGACTTGAAGCCCCTAATTTATGAAGTTCAGAGATTGAAGAACTCCACTGTCTCATTTGGAGCTCTTTTGAGATTAAATTGACAGATGCTTATATTATAAAAATAGTTCTTAAAAATACTTATTATTAGTATTATTATTGTGTGTGTGTGTGTGTGTGTGTGTGTGTGTGTGTGTGTGTGTGTGTGTAGCACACCTATTAGAGTATAACTTTGTGGAGTCTGTTCTTTTCTTCCACCTTATATGGGTTCTGGGGACTGAACTCAGGTCATCAGACAAGCCCTTTACCCACTGAGCCAGCCGTTTGCTGTCTCTATCTTAAATAATATTTCTACCAGCATTCCAAACAGCAGAACGTTCATGGAAAGTATTTTCACAACCTTGTGGAGTAGGAGGTGCCGCTATTTGTATTTCAGATGCTTAGCACTGGATCATCATTCATAAAGTAGCAGAGTCAGAATCTGGTCTCAGATCCATGAGGATCTCAATTTATGGATTTGGTCACTATGCAAAAAAGGATACATTTCAGCTCAGTGAAACCCTTACTAGGGTCCAACTTAAGGCTAGTGCTGGGCTAGGTGAATGGGATGAGAAGAAAATGTACATCACAACACCAAACCAAACCAAAACAAAAAAAACATCAGACTTGGTGGCAAATGCCAGTAAAGCCATGTACTCTGGAAGCTTATGCCTTAGAATCTCAAACTTAGGGTCTGCCTATCCTGCAGAGGAAAAGCAAGGGAAACCTGGACAACTTAGTGAAAACCTGCTTCGAATTTTTCAAAAAGAAGAAGCTATGGAAATAGCATGCATGAGATTCCTAGGTTCAGTCCCCAGTACTGAGGGTGACAGGGGCCAAAAGAACAAAAATCTTTATTGGATCCTTTAGTGCATCATTTAGGAAGGGCTGATAAAGTACATCTATTCCCAAGAGCACTGTAAGGCTGAATGATGGAAAGTATTCAGCATGGTCCAGCACATGGAAAATGTTCAACCCCTATTCCACCTTCCTTTTTTTTTTTTTAATATTTCCCAAGACTGAGGCAGAGAAAGCAATTGATGTGGAAAGGACATTGAAAATCAATCTTGTACGCTCAGTATTCAAGAGAGTTGCCAGGTCAAAGCCAGCCTGTTCTTCTATAAAACAAGGCCCCGTCATAAGTGAAAAAAGAAAGAGAAGGAAGGAAGGAAGGGAGGAAGGAAGGAAGAAAGAAAGAAAGAAAGGGAGGAATGAAAAAAAGAAAAGCAAGTTCTTTTCTTTGCAACCACAGGCATTGGACCCAGGGCCTTGCACATGCCAGATAACCACTGAGTTCCACTTTCAATCCACAAAAGAACATTCTGTCTTTCACTCTAAGCTGGGAAAGGGGCTTCTCTGTTTCTGGAGGAAGGAGAGGCATTGCTGAAAAAATGGCTCTTACCAGCCCCCCCGCCCCCAACCCTCGACTCAGGAAGCGGCAAAGCACGTCTAGTGATCTAGTGCCATTACTCCACCCAGTTAACAACTCAGAAATGTCTCCATTGTGCTTAGGTTTCCCAGAGAAGGCCCAAGAAGAGCTGCAAGGGAGGAGGACAGCCAAGGACATCAAAGCTTCCTGTTTACAGACCATGTGTTACGCCTAGATGATTTGCATATATGATCTCCAGTGAGCTTTATCACAACTGAAAGAAATAGTTTTATTTCCATTTTACAGATACAGAAACAGATCCAAAGGGATTCAACACTTAATTGCAGAGATAAGGCTTAAATCCAGGTGTATTTTCTTGAGGGGTGCTGGAGATTGAACTCAGGCCATCACACATGATAGGCAAGAGCTCTTTCACTGAGTTCTGCCTGCCCAGTTACTCTGAGTCTTGATTTGAAGTGAGTACTTGACCAAACTACTGACCCACCTCAGCTTACTGCAAAAACCCCTTGTGTTGCTACTCTGGCCTCACCCCTGCATTTTTCCTGATTTCCATTGTCTGGTGACAGCAGGATAATGGAGAATGTGAACACTCCATCTTGAGTGTCCCAGTGCACAAGCATAGCATTGTGCCATTCTCGGAGCTGGAATCTGAGTTTCCTCTTCTCTAGGCTACGAATGGCAGAAGCTACTATGGAATTTAAATGAAGTATGCAGCATTTCTTTAAAACTGCCTGGCACATTCTACCATGTCATTGCTTACAATTTATTTGTTTGTTTGGTTGGTTTGTTTCTTGTATATGTGTCTAGCATTCATGTGTTGATAAAGAACAGACTTTTTGGAGTTGATGCTCTGCTTCCACCATGTGGGTCCCAGATTGTCAGGCTTGGTGGCAAGTGCTTATACCTGCCGAGCCATCTGTCTGACTCTCATTATTTACATTTTGCTCAGCTTCAGTTATGTTTCTTCTTCCAGTTTCTTTAACTATGCCTTTTTGTTTTTATGGGCAGGAAGGTGTGAAGAGCATTTCCCACTCTTCTAGAGGACCTGGGTTGCATTCCAAGTACTCAAGACCAGCGACTCACAACTACCAGAGCGATCTGATGCCTCTGGATGCTAGGCACCTTGACTCCTGTGCATATACTCACACATGGAAATATAACTAAAAATAATAAAACTAAATAATTAAAAATGGCATTCTGCTTTTTGCACCTAAAAACAGGTGAAGTAGGTAAGAAGCTTGGCTTCTGCTGGAGTCATTCTCAAGCAAGCAGCTCTAACCTTGCTCATCTTTCTGTGGTATTGGGTCCCTGTTATTCTTTCTGGGCTTTCAGGAACAGGGCAGCCACACAGTCCTGACTATTGGTCAGTCAAGCAAATGGTAAGGGAGTGGAGGCCTGGGTAAAATGTAAAGTTGCTCATTTGAATAATTCATTCATTGAGCATCCTGAGCTCCAGACACTTTTATAAGTGCCTTACGTTTAAATCACATCACAACACCATGAGGTACATGCTACTGTTGTCTAGATTTTTAAAAACTGGGAGTAGAGAGGTTAAAGTCATTTGCTTAATGATAGAGCCATGTCATATGATGGGAGTGCAATTTAGAGACCTGGAGTCACTGATTGCCAATGATGAAGCCACTATCTGTAGAATGTTGAGGATTGATGCAGAAGAGGAAGCGTCATCCTGGCAAGGCTGAACCCAAGTTAAAACATTAGCCTTTGCTGGGGTATGACTCAATAGTAGACCATGTGCCTGGCATGCTTCGGGCTGGATTCCATTCCCAACACTGCCATAAAGGAGGCAACATTATCCCTCCCCTCCCCTCTTGTTTTTCTTTTCTCTTAGATATCCAGTGCTTGAGAAGTCTTCCAAAAGACAAACTACCTTTAATCTCCCCACCCCCAATGCTAGGGTCCAGAGAAGAAAGGAAAGCTCTAGGGGTTGAGATGAGCCCCCCATCTTACCTTTCTTCTCAGTGTCCTGTAGTGACACTGAGGAACAAGTCTCCTTTGTCTCTGCTGTCATTTTCCTGTGGGCCTACCTGTAATGGGGAAGGTAATGGACCATTTATTCTGGCTGTAACTTGACATTAGTCGGCAGGTGATGACATCTCTGTGAAACGATCTGTTCGTTCTCAGAGAGGAACGGGACGCTGTGGAATGTGGCTCGAATGCTGGCAACCTGCTCTGCATCTCAGGCCGGTGAGTGTGTGTGACTCTGTGGATATCAATGGTGGCTGTGTGCCTCTGGGGCTGGGGGTTGAGGGAGAAGTGTGGGCAGAAGGCTGTGACCGCTTTGCTTAACCCTAACAGGAAGTGCACTTCTGTTTATACTTGTGATGGTGTGTGGTCATTTGCATATGGCCGTGTAAAATCAAGAGTTACAGGCTTAGGTTTCAGGTATATGTAAGTCTATGAATTTAGGGGGAGTCTCTGCTAATTTGAATGAAAAAATAGACACAATGGTTGTAATATTGACAGCAGAGACAAAGGAGACTTGTTTCTCTGAATCACTGCAGGACACTGAACAGAAAGGAGGGGCCCAGCCAGATAGTTTTTCTTTCTTCTCTGGACTCTAAAATTGGGAGTGAGGAGATTGAAGGTAGCTTGACTAGTTAAATTCAAAATTTCTCCCTGCAACCTTGAATAGTCTTGCTATGTGGCCCTAACTGGCCTAAAACTCTATGTAGACCAGGTTGTCTCTACTGCCTCTGCCTCTCTGAGAGCTGAGATCACAAAACACCCAGCTCAAGTTTATTCCACGTTTATTTAAAGGGACTGTTTTAACCTAGAAGCCCGAGGGAGACAGAGATGCCAACATGGGATGAAATGGCCTTATACCATCTCTTTGTGTAAATGAGGGGAATGCAGTTAGCTTAGACTTAGCTGGAGAGTACGTGTGTGTGTGTCTGGGTATGTGTCTGTTTGTCTGTGTGTGTGTATGTATACATGTGCATACATGCACTTGTGTGTCTATGTGTGTGTATGTATACATGTGCATACATGCATTTGTGTACATGCCACAACACATTTATGGGGATTAGAGGGCAGATTTCAGGAGTTAATTCTCTTCTTCCACCTTGTTGGGGCAGTTTCTCCTGTTTGTGCTGGGCTGTGTGGTTCAGGTAAGCTAGTCCATAGTTTTAGGTGATTCTCCTGTCTCCACTTCTGGTCTACTCTAGGAATTCTGAGATTATGGCTGTGCACCACCACATCAGACCTTTTGCTATGGGTTCCAGGGACTGAACTCAGATTTGCACCAAGAGCATTTCTACCCTCTGAGCTGCTTCACCAGTCCTGAGCTCTGCTTTGCCCACTATGCTTTCTGCTTAGCATAAACCTTTTCTCTTTCTTTTGCCTCTCTGTCTATAAAGGTCCGCAGACTTTTCTTTGTGAGGCACATGCACATGCATGCATTCATGCTCTCACATGGGCTCTCACATGGGTGAATACACATGAGTGTGTGTATTCATTATTTACAGCTGACAGCTGAGAAACACATTGCTGCTCAGTGCACTTGATGCTATAGAAAGGAACTCCAGTGTCTACCCTGTCCTCAGAGCTTCCTACACACAGTTTCCCCTCAGAACAAGTTGTATGAGCCTCTGCAAAGCAAACAAGGCTAAAATAGACAATGATCAGCAGGACAAATAACTAGCTGGGAAGAAACTGAGATTCTGATAGAGGTGGGTCAGAGTTCTAGCTACTGCTGCAAAGGCACTGCTCAGCTTTGGCTGAATGTTTCATCACCTGTATGTCCCTGATATTCTACCTGTGAAAACAAAGGGTTGAGCTAGATCAGTCTATTTCAAACTTATATTTCATATTTTTTTAGCTGAAGCAACCAAAAATGAAATTTCCAGTCTCATGTGCAATCCCACTGGGTTTGGAGGCTGAAACAGAAGGATTACAATGAATTGCAAACCAGTTTGGGCTATTGGGTGGAATATAAAAGGAAGGATTGGAGAGATGGCTCAATGTACCAACCAGGCAAGTATGAGGACTTGAGCTTGGGCACCAAATATTTATGTAAAAACATAGATTCTAAAAGGGAATGAGACAGGCAGTTCCTTGGAACTCACTGGCTAGACAGCCTTGCAAAATGGTGAGCTCCAAGTTCAGTGTGAGAAATATGTCTCAAAAATATGGAAGAAGGGAGGGCTGGAGAGATGGCTAGAAGAGCACTTGCTGCTCTTGCAGAGGACCTAGGTTCGGCTTCCAGCACCCACATGATAGCTCACCAATAGCTATAGTTCCAGTTTATAGGAGTATCTAATACCCTCTTCTGGCCTCCCATGCACTTACATATATACAGTCAAAATGTTCATAATACATGGAATCTTATAAAAATAATGTGGGGAGGCATTAAAAAAGAAACATTGATCTCTGGCCTTTATATGCCTGTGCACACATGTGAATGTTTTCCGGAATACATCTACGCCATGAACACATGTTGCATGCACAACACAAACAAAATAAAGAAAAACCTACAAAACAAAAATCCAAACAAAAGAAAGGTCCATTTTAGATAGAGGAGGTAACCCAATGCAGTCGATTCAAGCTCTAAGTGTATTTGAGGTCTCATTCTAAAACTGTGTGTAAAGTTTGCATTCTCCTCATATCTGTATTTATTTTAACAGTAAAGTATTTTTTAAATTTTTTAGTGTAAAATGGACGTTTCAAGAAAGCATACTATGTCCATGCTGTGGCTTCACAAAACCTGGTGGTACCCTGCCATGGATCCCAAGGTGTATATATGCCCCAGTTTAAAAGTCTGGGAGGTGATGACTAAGATTCTTTTCTTTCTGCTCTACATTGTGGGAATGCCTGTGGTGTCCTTGGTTGCTCCACAGGGTGCTGGAGGAGTTTTTGCATGGCTGTGCCTGAGTTTTAGCAACAGGATCTCATGTCGCTAAAACTGGTCTTGAACTCATGAACCTCCTGACTCAGCTTCCCTTGAGCTGGGAATACAAGCATGAATCACCATGCCTAACTCTTTTTTACTATTTTGTTTTGCTGTGCTGAGGATTGAACCCACAGCCTTGTGCATAGTACCTAAACAGTCTACTACTGAGCTGCACCTATAATACTTTGATTTCATCTTCTAACTATTTATGTAAAAAGGAAACTCCAAAGCCATGTATAGTGGTATAACTGAATTCCCAGAAATGGGAAAGTGGACAAGAGGATTCTGAATTTAAAACCAGTCTGGGCTACATAGTGACACAGTGACTCAACCAAACCAAATAATAACAAAATGTCTTCTCATAAGAATGAGAGTCTTGGCTTTATGTGTAGAAGAGTCATGTTCAGTGTGTCAGCTATTTTCTAAGTAAGCACCCTTCCTGAAAGGTCAAGTAGGATTGATATGGGAGTCCATATGCTGCCTTAAGTAGTTTACATACAGCAGAAGTTCAGAGTTGACCAGACTGAAGTGATAAATTATTAGTGCTGCAGAAGG
Organism: Phyllotis vaccarum; assembly: GCA_033318265.1. NCBI lineage: Eukaryota > Metazoa > Chordata > Mammalia > Rodentia > Cricetidae > Phyllotis > Phyllotis vaccarum. The sequence continues at coordinate 55,278,870 of JARWLC010000013.1, forward strand.
TACAGAAGCAGGAGCCTGATGTGTTTCCTGGAGTATGTGTAACAGGTTTCACACAGATTTGAAATCCTCAGGCTCCAGCCTCTGAGGTGGGACTGAAGATCCCCTTCCCCCTTGCAACCTACTGCATTGCAGATGGAGCATGAGGCATCATGCCTGCAAGGTAACCATACCTTCAGCCCTCTTTATAGTCAACTGTGAGGATAGCTGAACCCTTCCCTCTTTTAGGGAGTAGAAAATCCCTGCAACAAAATAAAACAACCCTCAAAAGGGGGCTTAGGGAGAAAGAGTGAAGGAATAAAATATTATTTTTCTGAGAGAGGGTTTCTTTGTGTAACAACCCTGACTATTCTGAGATCCCTCTGCCTCTGCCTCCCCAGTACAGGGATTAAAATACTTTAACAACCTTAAAATATCTTAGTGATCCTATGTGATATAATCTGCTCTAGTCTGTGATTGGACCACAGACTGTGTAAGTGATTAGTGATGTTCTGGGTACATGCTGTTTCCTCTAAGTCATTGGTAGATGTGCATTTTTCTAGGCATAATGAAGTACTCCTATGATATCAGCACTAGGGTGACTAAGCCAGGAGAATTTCAAATTTGAAGCCAGCCTAAAGTACACAGCAAGACTCTCTATAAGAAGCCTAAAACTGAAAATGAGAGAGAGAGAGACCTCAGACCAAACAACAAACAACCAATAACAAAGCACTCCAAAGTCTAATTTTCTTCTGCAGAAAACTGAGCAGAAAATGAAATATTGGAAGTAAGATTGGTTAAGAGTCTTAGTATGTTCCTGGCTACTTAATGATATGGTGTTCATACTGCCTTAGAACAGGTGGGGTCTAAGGAGAGTCTCTCCTAGAAGGAGCAGACCCATGAGGACTGAGGCTTTTTGTAACAGGCCCCAGGATAACTCACTCCTAGGCTAGCAGTAATACCAAAGTTTCCAGGAGAGCAGAGATAGAATCTGGGGAGTCTACCAGCTGACTGGAAATAAATATCCAGGAAGGGAACTGGTCTTAGGGAAGAGCAGCAATAGGTGGCAGGGTATGTTAACAGTGTATTAGAAATGGGGACAGTGAAAATACTGACATTACTAAGTAGAAAATGTTAGTGTGTATAAAGCTTAGATTTAAGTTCTGATGTCAAAAGAGAAAATGGAGAGGAGGAGTGTTGCTGGGTCCTAACAGGTCCCTTGGGGGAGGGAGAGAGAAGACATGAAGTGTTACAATAGGGTTTTTTGGTCCCGGGTGACCAGAGGCCCAGACCCACAGATCTGCCGCGCCAGACACATAGCTGCCCGCCTCTGCTGCTCAGGCCCCCAGAAATGACTCAGATGCTTATATTAACTTTATGCTGTTTGACCTATGGCTCAGGCACATTGCTAGCTTGCTCTTACATCTTAACTCAACCCATTTTTATTAATCTATCTTGCCACGTGGCCTGTGGCTCACCTGTGTTCTTTACATGCTGCTTCTTGGGCGGCTGGCTTGGTCTGTATCTGACTTTGCCTTTTTTTAAAAAAAAAAATCTATTTTGATTTTTTATCTATTTTTTTATGGTGCTATCATGGGCCAAAAGAGCTATTTTATTTAAAGATTGATATTTATAGTATATAGAAAGCCATCTGTTACAATAAGGTTTCCTGGTCTCAGGCGGCCAGAGGTCCAGACCTGTAGACCTACAGCCCTAGACTCCTTAGCTGCTCGCACTGCTTAGGCCCTCAAAATGACTCAGATGCTTATATTAACTTTATACTGTTTGGCCTATGATTTAGGCACATTGTTAGCTAATTTTTTAATCTTAATTTATTTTTATTAATCTGTTTGCCACATGGCCTGTGGCTCACCTGTGTTCCTTACATGCTTCTTCTCGGGCAGCTGGCTCAGTCTGTTCTGACTATGCACTTCCTTTCTTACCTCTTTTGATTCCCCACCTACTTCTTTTATGGTTCCTGTCATGGTCCAAGACAGCTCCTTTATTTAAAGATTGATATTCTCAGCATACAGAAAGACATTCCCACATCAATGAAGTCAATGATACAGACTTCAGGGGTCAGGTGAAAAGGACTAACTCTTATTTAACAATGGGGAGAGACTATATACCCTCCTCCCAGCACCCAGGCTGTGTAACAATGATATTGCATGGCTGTCCCTCATTGGCTGGGCATGATCAGGAGATCTGGCAGCATGTGCTGCTAGGCAGATTCCCAATGGTCAGGAACTCTGGACAGTGCCTGTTGCTAGGCATATTCTGAATAATCAGGAACATTGGACAAGGGCTGTTGCTAGGCCCTTAGGCAGATTCCAGGTTGACTCATAAAGAAGTACATATATTATGTGTATGCCTTGGCAATTGGTTCAAGCCAATTTCCTTGAACCTATATGTCTGTCCTACCACAGAAGAGAAGGTAGGGAAAGAATGAAGAAAGGAACAAATAGGCAATAAGAGGAGGGAAAGGTAGAAATGGATGGGTGCTGATTGCCTTTTTCCTTTAGGAAACCAACAATATCTGAAATTAGAATACATAAAAATTTTAAATTTCCAAGGATTTTGTGATGTAGGATGTCTTTTTGTGTGCTGTGAATACAATTGGTTATAAAGAGGCTGTTTTGGCCTTCAGCAAGCCAGTTTATAGGCTGGTGGGAAATCCAAGCATAGGTAAAAGAGAAGAAGAGCAAAGTCACACAGAGACACTGTGAGCTGCCACTGAGAAAATAAGATGTAAAAGTACAGGTAAGCATGAACCACGTGGCAAGACATAGATGAATAGAAATGGGTTGTTATAAGAACTAGTTGATAATGAGCCTAAGTCATAAGTCAAACAGTGTGTAATTAATATAAACCTTTGTGTAATTAATTATGTGGGGTTAAGAGGCTGTGGGACTGCTGGTCTGGGCCTCGGGTCAGACAGGCCAGAAACTTCTGACTACAACTCTACATAAAGTTCCTAGTTAGGTGGGGATTGGAAAGATTGGCAGGGAAGATTTTTATGGTCTGGATGAATTTAGGTATCTAAGGAACTATAAAGAGCCTCAGATACTGGGTGGTGGTGGTGAGAGCCCAACTATAGGGACTGAAGCAGGCACATGTCCATGAAGGAAGAAGGTACTAGAACCTATTTTTTTTTTAATTTGTGATAGGATCTCACTATGTGGCCCTAGCTGGCCAGGAACTCTCTAAGTAGTGTAGGTTGGTCTCAAACTCATAAAGATCTACTTGCCCCTGCCTCCTAAGTGCTGAGACTGAAGTTGTGCACTACTACCACCCTGGCTGAACTAGAGACCAACTCAGAGCTACCAACAAAGGGCTTGCCTAGCATGCATGAAGGTTGGAGTTGTTCATCTCTAGCACCAAAATCAAATGAAATAGTTTCAAAATATTGAAAAATTAGTCTTAGTTGCTGAGTTATATATGGAGAGCTTAGATTTCCCTTCAATTCCTAACAGAACACATCTAAACACTATAGTTTGGATTTCAAACATCTCCCAAAGGCTCACGTGTTGTGGAAAAGTGGTAGAGCCTAGTCAGAGGAAGGCAGGATATTGGCAGTGTACCCAAGAAGGGGACATTGAGACTTCAGACCTGCCATGTGCTCTCTGGTTCTTTTAAAACTATACCTCTCCTGGGCATGCACCCAAGGGATGCTCAATCACACCACAAGGACACTTGCTCAACTATGTTCATAGCAGCATTATTTGTAATATTCAGAGCCTGGAAACAACCTAGGTGTCCCTCCACTGAAGAATAGCTAAGGAAAATGTGGTACAGTTACAGAATGGACTATTACTCAGATGTAAAAAAAAACGACTTCATCAAATTTTCAGGCAAATGGATAGAACTAGAAAAAATCATCCTGAGTGAGATAACACAGACCCAGAAAGATAAGCACAGTATGTACTCACTCATAAGTGTATATTAGACATAAAATAAAGGATAACCAGGCTACAATCCACAACTCCAGAGAGACTAGGTAACACGGAGGGCCCAAGAGTGGAAGCATGGATTTCCCTGGAAAGGGGAAATATAAGAGATCTCCTGGGTGGACAGAGATGAGAACTTGATGGATTGGGTTGGGTGGGTGGGTGGGGTGAATGGAGGAGGAGAGTCTGAAAGAGATGACTGAAAAGAGGGGGTGCATTTTGGGGTCTCCCAAGAATCTATAAGGATGATCCCAGCTAAGACTTCTAGAAATAGTGAAGGAGGTGCTTGAACTGGCATTCTCCTGTGATCAGATTGGTGACTACTTTGTCATAGTGTCTTCATCCAGTACCTGATGGAAGCAGATGCAGAGACCCACAGACAAACATTAGCTCAAGTTGAGGGAATCATGCAGAAGAGAGGGAGGAAGGATTTTAGGTGCCAGAGGGATCAAGGACACCAGGAGAAAACCACAGAATCAACTAACCTGGGCTCACAGGGGCTCACAGAGACTGAACTGAAAACCAGGAAGCCTGCATGGGACTGACCTAGGCACTCTGCATGTGTGACAGTTGTGGAGTGTGGTGTTCTTGTGGACCTCTTAACAATGGGAGCAGGGACTGTTTCTAACACTTTGGCTGACTCTTGAGAATCTATTCCTTGTACTGGATTGCCTTGCCCAGGGGGAGTCCTTACTTGATATGCCATGCTTTGTTGATACCCATAGGAGGCCTGCTCCTTTCTGAACAGAAACAGAGGAGGAGTGGATTGAGAGGGGTGTTGAAGGGGAGGTGTGGGGAGGGAAAGGGAGGAGAAGGGGGAGGGAAAACTGCAGTCAAGATGTAAAATGATTTATTATTGTTACTGTTGGTAAGCATAGAGGGGGGTCAAGCATATAGTATGGTGTATGGAGGACAGAAGACACTTTGAGGAGTCAAGTCTCTCCTTCTACTTTAGTTTTTATTTATGCAGGATCTCTCTTGTGTGGGGAGATTATGTTGTTCCATTGTAAATAATTGTCTCTGCCTATGAGTTTAATAAAAAGTGCTGATTGGCCAAAGGCAGACAGGAAGTATGGGCGGAGCTACCAGACTAAGAAGACTCTAAAAACAGACAATATCGAGCAGAAGGCCAGAGAGAAGCCAAAAGATACAAAAGACAACTATGCTGCTCTGAGGAAAAGTACCAAGCCACATGGCTGAACAGGATAAGAGTCATGGGTAAAGAGTTAGCAAATTATATGCCTGGGCCTTAGGCCGATCAGGCTAAAACTATTATAAGCATCTGTGTGTCTCTGTGGGTGTGTGGGTCTGCGGGCCTAAACCTTGAGGCTAGGCCCAAAAGTCTGGGCCAAAAACCCTTTACTATACTCTTACTTCTGTGATGCTGAGTACTGACAAGCTGGACCAAGAGCTGCCAAATGATGCTCCTGTTTCTGCCTTCCACCTCTTCATACAAATACTAGGATTGCAGATGTGCATTAATGAATCTGGGTTTTTCTGTGAGTTCTAGGAATTGGACTAGACATATTGATGGACAAATCATCACACTGTTACCCGAACCAGCCAGCCCTATACACACACTATTGCTTCAAATCTCCACAGCAGTGTTCTGAGGAATACATTTCCCCATCACACCAAGAAAGGAAAATAAAACTGTCCTTTCAGGGCGTTAACTTTACTTCTTGACTGTCTGGACCTCCCCAAGTCCAGGCCTTTCCCAATTAGTATCTGACACCACAGTGGAGAATGAGGTCAGCTTGGTGTGAGATGAGATGACAGAGTCACAACTTGGCTGCCCATAAAACAACTGTGTGTAAAGCTAACTTTTGTAATCTCATAGTTTACCCAGGGGGTTATGTAATATAAAACCTTGACTATGAAGCTATTGGTAAAGCTGCGACTTTCTCCTGAACAGTGTGGGGCATGGGAAGGTTGGGTATTGGGCAGGCAAGCATGGTTCACATGGTGCCAGGGTGGGGCCAACACTGAAGGCTTGTCTTTATGTGACAGGTTGAGTCAAAAGCTATATCTTTTGAAGACTCTCAAAGCAGAGGGTTTTTAACCTACTGACCTTGACCTGAAAAAATAGGGGGGGGGGAAGAGAAAAGCCCAACGGAAATTGCTCAGCTTCTTAAACAATTACTGGGGCCAGCTGGCTGCTTATTCCAGGTGGGATAACTTGCCCTCCAGCAAAGGTTTGGAGTTTGGCCACCCAGAGGAGTGACAGTCTTGGAATCATACTCCATAATTGGTATACCTCAGGCTCTCTTGGAGTTCAAGAGAGAATTTGTAGAAGGCGTTATGTAGCAGATAAAGGCTTGATAAGTACTGGAAGTAGCATGCTTGTAGGCTGGGCTACTTGGGAGGCAGGGGTAGGAGGATCTCTGGAGCCCAGGAATTTGAGACTAGCCTGGACAACACAGTGAGACCTACCCAGCTCAAACAACAAAAACAATAATAACAATGACAATGAAGAAATCAGGCCAAGTGCAGTGGTGCACATCTGTAATCCTAGCACATAGAGCCAAAGGCAGGAGACTCAGAGTCCAAAGCCAGCCTGTCTACATAGCGAATCCCTGTCTCAAAAGCAAAAACAGAAAAAAAAATGCTGGACAGATCTCAGTGTGGATCTATCACTCATCAGCTGTGTGACTTTAGGCAAATATTCGAATCCTTCTAATTCTGTCTCTTTGGCTGTAAAATTGAAGCAATATTTCAAGTTGCTTCATAGATGATTGCAGGGCTAAAACATATGATATGTTTATTATATAGACCATATAAGCTATATATATGATCTGTTTGGCAATCTCACAGTGAGCCAATAATAAACAATGTAAAAACCAAAAGAACATGTTGAATCCCCTGGTACTGGAGTTCTAGATGGTTGTGAGCTACCATGTAGGTGTTAGGAATTAAACGTAGGTCCTCCGGAGGATCAATCAGTGCTCTTAATTGCTGAGCCATCTCTTCACCCTCTTTTTAGATGAGTCTTGCTATTGATGAGTCTTTTGATTCTTTTTCATTTCCATAATTGCTCAAGAGAAGAAAATGGGAGTTTTGTTTGTTGAGACAGGATCTCTCTACTTAACCAAGGTTGGCCTTAAATTACAAATCCTCCTGATTCTGCCTTCCAAATGCTGGAATCACAGAAGTGCACCACACCAGGCTTGTGACACACAAAAGTGTGACTTGTACTTTTGTCTCTGGTTTCTCTGTTAGAGTTGTTCACACATAGGCTCCTCAGTAGAAAGCACTCTCTTGTCCCATATGATATCTGAATCCACCAAACCCTATGTGTTTGTTTTCCTAGAAAATCCCATGACCCTTTGGGATGGAGCCACAATGAAGCCATGATAAACCTTGAGAGACATGCCTAACCATGCTGCTTTCTTCCTTTCCATGCTTGGGAGATGAGCTAGCTTCCTGATTTGTTGACAAAGTCGAGAGCATGGGGTTGCAATCACTCAGACTCTTTTCAGTGCAATCCTTTTCACAGACAAGGGAGCCTGTTCCCTTCTTTTGTACCTCATTGTCACTGCTTCTTCTCCATCAGCAAATGTGTCTTCTTGTGTGGTGGATGGGTTCCTCCCTTTTCCTTAGGTCATTTTGTTCATCATTCATTTTCTCTTTTATACCTTCAACCTAAGAAGCACTTCCTTTACTGATAACTGCAGGAGTATCTTTTTTTTCTGAGACAGAATCTTGCTACATAGTGAAGGCTGGCCTTAAGTTTGTGATCCTCTTGGCTAAGCCTCCTGATGCCCAGAAGGCACGTGTTATGTCCAGCCACAGGAGTGTCTTTTAATTTTATAAGGTTTATTTTATTTTACGTGTATGAATGCTTTGCTTGCCTATATGCTAGTATTTGCATCGTGTGTGTGTGTGTGTGTGTGTGTGTGTTTGTGCCTTGTACATGAATAAGTCAGAAGAGAGTGTTGGATCCCCTGGAACTGGAGGTACAGATGATTGTGAGCTAGAAACTGAACTTAAGTCCTTTGGAAGAACAGAAAGTGCTCTTAACTTTTAAGTCAACTCTCTAGCACTTTCAGAAGCTTCTCTCTCTGTCTCTCTCTGTCTCTGTCTCACTCTCTCTCAATGTGGTATGTGTGTTTGAGACAGGGTTTCTCTGTATAGAAGTCCTGGTGACTTGAAACTTGCTCTGTAGACCAGACTGGCCTCAAATTGAGAGGTCTGGCTGCCTCTGCCTCCAGAGTGTTGGAATTAAAGGCGTGCATCACCTTGTCCTGATTGCAGGAACTAGTTTATTGGCCTTCTTGCCTTTATCATGGTTCTTCTCTTTTGCAGCCAGAGTGGCCATCCAAAGACATGTCTGAGCATGTGGGAATGTATCCATTACTTGCCACAGTACAGCAGCACAAATTATAGAGTGTGTAACGATATATTTTATTTTATTCAATTCCTGAACGTTATCCAAACTGCTAGAGATATTGAGCTTTGTAGCCTAGGGTAGAATTCAGTCTGCCTTAAGATCTCCCTTGGGGAACAGAGTGGGGACTGATGGATTTCAGTCAGCTGCAGAGTTCTGAGTCATTACTGTGTAATCAGTCTCTCTGCTTGGGGACCGAGATCCAGGGCAAAGGGACAGAAAGCGGCAGGAAATAGGACATCTCTCTGTCTCTGTATTGTTTCTAATTTTTTGCATTTATGAAAAATGTTCTCGCTTTGGAGCCAAGGATGGCCTTGAACTTATCATATACTCTTGCCTCACCTCTGGAATTCTGCTACAACTACAAGTATACTTGGCTTCTTTCTGGTTTGGGAATATCTATTATACTGTGAGGCTCCCCTCTGGTGAGGCCAATGAACATCAGTTTGTTATTGACTTCCCCTCTTCGTGAAATAAAAAGACATTGAGCCCCAGGGCCCTGGGTTCAATCCCCAGCACCACAAAAAAATAATCTTGGAGAACTTATCTTGATCCCAGTGTTATGACTCTTATGAGCATGTGTATATCTCATTATATTATTTTTTCTTTTGAGATAGGATCTCATGTATCCCAGAGTGGCTTTAAATTTACTGTGTAGCCAAGGACTGACATGGTTTGTTTGAGATTAACAGAGCCTTTCTCGGCTTTTGGTGAGTTTAACCCAGGCAGCTAGGTACCAAACAGTCATGGCTACCAAAACCACCTCAGAACTAGTCTGTGAGTTCATTGTTTCACACCCAAGAAGAATAAGGGACCACAGATAAGGAGTGAACAGAAAGAATGTAGATGAAAGAAAAGCAAGAAAGAACTCCAAGAGATTAATATCACCTAGTTGCCCCATGCAGTGGTCTCTTATGGATCTTACTGTGGGCATCGAATAGATACTGAGCTCATCTTTGTTGAGAATGGTTTTTTTTTTTTTTTGAGTGTATTGTGAGCTGGCTGAATCCATGAAGACCCCACATGTTCTATGTATGCTCTCTTCGCTCAACTGGACAGGTGATCATGTTACTTGTCCTATCAGTGAAGTAGTCAGTCAAATGACTAGTTGATCCACCTTAAGTGGAGTCTACTTCCTGCACAAAGCTAACTGTTGTCAAAGGATGACCTTGAACTCTAGGTGGTCCTTTCTCTGCTTCCTCATTGTTGGAATTAGAGGTGTGTGCCCACTGTGTCTGGTTAATATGGTGTTGGAGATCAAACCCAAAGCTTCCTGCATGCCAGGCAACCACTCCACCAACTGAGCTACATCTGCAGTTCATGAATTATCTTTTGTGTGACAGCCACTGTCCTAGATTGTATAGATCCACTGTGTGCCATTCAGTCCTGCATTATTTGATATTGCTTTCTTTATAGATGAGTTAACTGAGGCTTGCCAAAAGGTCACACAAAAACACCGGACACCTGGGCTTAAACCCTGCTGTGCCACTTAAGAGGCCTTACTTTTGTGGACGTCTGGAAAACTATTTGAAAAGAGAGGGTTGATTTTTCTCTTCCTTCCTTCCTTTCCTCCCTCCTTCCTTCCTTTTGGGTATGGCAAGACAGGGTTTCTCTGTGTAGTGCTGGTTGTCCTGGAACTCACTATAGACCAGACTGGCCAGGTTCGCTAGTAGTGGCCCTTCTTTCCTCCCTCCCTCCCTCCCTCCCTCCCTCCCTCCCTTCCTTCCTCTCCCACTCCCTTCCTTTTCCCTTCTCTCCCTCTCTTCCTTTAATTATTTTTTTTGAAAGTTGGGAATGAAACCCAGGGTCACATGAGTACCAGGTGTGTATTCTGCCATTTTATAACACCAACCAAAGGGTACCATCTCTAGGTGGATGGTAGTGTTAAACACCTTTAATCCTGGCACTTGGGAGGTAGAGACAGTCAGATCTCTGTGAGTTCAAGGCCAGCCTGTTCTATGCAACAAGCTCCAGGCAAGCCTGAGCCTCATAGTGAGAACCTGTCTTTAAAAAGAAAGAAGGAATGTGAAAGAAAGGAAAGAAGGGATAAAGGAAAGGAAGAGTACCATCTCTAAGGGAACTCGGAGATCTTTATACTTAGTCAATCAGAAATCCTCGAGTCTGTCCACATATTTTGTATGTCACTAATTTCAGCTTAAGGAACTGTTTTAGGGACTGGAGAGATGGCTAAGTGGTTAAGAGGACTTGCTGCTATTCTGGACCTGGGTTCAGCTTCCAGCACCCACAATGGGCAGTTTGAAACTACCAGTAATTCCAGATCCAGGGTATCTGTCATCCTTTTTTGACCTATAAGAGCAATGAACACACAAAGTAAATATACACACACTTAGCACGCTACTTATGGAAAAGATGTAATAATTAGGATGAAAAGAGAATGAGACAATAGCCTCAAATATGCATATGAAAATTTAGGTGTTGGTTCCCTCATGGAAATAGGAGATGAGTCTTTCTCCTGACCTAAGGAATATTTTAGGTCCTAGCATGGAATTTCTTGTAGATAGCGTAATTCCAAAAAGTCCTTACAATGTCATTGTGCCGCTAGTTTTATGTCAACTTGACACAAGGTTTAGTCATTTTAGAGGAGGAACGTTGAGAAAATGCCTCTATAAGACCAGGCTGCAAGAAGCCTGAAAGGCATTTTCTTAATTGGTGACTGATGTGGGAGGGGCCAGCACAATGTGGATGTTGTCATCCTTGGCTTATGGGCCTGGGTTTATAAGAATGAAGGCTGAACATGCCATGGGAAATAGGCCAGTAAGCAGCACTTATCCATGGCTTCTACATCAGCTCCTTCTTCCAGGTTCCTGCCTTGTCTGAGTTCCTGTCCTGACTTCCTCCAGTGATGGAGGAACTGTAAGCCCAATAAACTCTTCCTCCGCATTTTTAAAAAAAATCATGGCGTTTTATCACAGCAATAGTAACCCTAACTAGCAATCCTAGCAATCACTCTGCCTTTCTCTGCCTTAGGAAATTTCTTGAGACATGTTCTCTTTATGTGGCTCAGCTTTAGTATTTCGGTAAGGTACAGATATTATAAGAAGTATCTCATTCTGATGATCCCAGGGCCAAGAGAAGTTGAAGAAGCAGAAGTCATCAGGCTTGTTTTTCTTTTCTTTTCTTCCCCCCCTCTCTTTTTTAGGCAAAATTTTGTTGTGTTGCACCCCTGGCCTTGAACTCCTGAGCTCAAGTGATCTGCCTATCTCACAGTAGCTGGGGGCCACAGGTGCTCACCTTTTTCTAGGTGACAATGAGGAAAAGATTAAGGCCAAATGAGTCCCATCGAGGCTGTTGGCCTGTATCCTCCCCACCACAACCACACAAAGCACAATGCCTTTGGCTTTCCTTAGGCTCCTTGGCTACTACAATGGGTTTTCTTCCCCCAAAGACAACTGCTGTTCAGTGTATAGACAGTTTCTGGAATGTTACATACTCTATGGTTGGGCTCTGCTATAATTAATGATTTCTTACCTCTGAGGATTCTCCTCTAGAGAATGGGGTCTGACATGGGTGGAGTCCCCAAATGCCAGATGTCTTGTGGTGACAAATGTTGGCGTCCGATTTTTGGAGAACTGAGTTTCACACTTCAATGAAAAAGAGGGAGGGTATGTGCTTAAGTGCAGTTCAAGACTCCAGGAATATCTTCAAGATGGAAGAGCCCATGCTGAGCCTGTGCCTTCTACTTCTGCAGATCCTTCGGTATGCTTCAATCCCTCCAAGGCCCCTCTCCTTCACTATGCTCCTGCCCTCTAATAAATACAAGTAAGACTAAAGAAATCAATGAAAGCCAAAAGGGTGTGTGTGTGTGTGTGCTCATATGCTGGTGGAGCCCAGACATCAAGCACTAGTAATGTTCCTTGGGAGTTACCCACCTTTGTTTTTTTTCTTTCTTTTTTCATTAATTCTATGTGTCTTTTATGTCACATATCTTGATTCCATTTCTTTCCCCATCCCTTTGTATCCACCCTCTACTCCTGCACACCTCCCAACAAAACAAAGTTCAAGAGAAAAAAGAGAAAAATTAAAAATCTCATCATGGAAGCTGCAGTGCGACACCCTTTGTCAGCTGCATCATTCAGAAAAGTTGTCCCCGTACCTGGACTGGGTGAAATAGAGCTGGTCCTGAAGGTACGGGTGTGGGAAAGCTGACCCTGAGGATGTGAAAGCAGGCAAACCGGCCCCACAACTTCACTCATTTGCTGCAAGGTGCGAATTAGCCAGGGCAACGCTGAAGAGCTCACCCTGGTGGTGAGGACACAGGAGAACTGACTGGTAGACTGATGGACCCTGCAACTACCCAGGCCCAGATCCAGGGTCATGATTTGGCCTACCCCAACATCCACCCTATCTATGATCTGCTGGAGCTTGTGAAGAGACCTGACCCACTGAACCACTTTGTTTTTTTGAGATTTAGTATCTCACTGTGCTCCAAGGCTTGTAGTTTAGACTAGGCTGCTGGCCAGTAGGCCCTGGAGATCTGACTGTCTTCAGCTCTGACACTGGGATAACAAATGCTAGTTTTTCACAGTCTCAATGTGTAGTCCTGGTTGTCCTGGAATTCATTAAGTAGACCAAGTTGGCCTCAAACTTACAGAGATCCACCTGCCTCTGCCTCCCAAGTGTTGGGATTTAAAGGCATGTGCTGCCACACCTGGCCCTGGCTGGCCCCTGTTATTTTTTTTTAATAAATGCATATGAGTCTACAAAGTGTAAAAATAAAAATGTTACTTGCAAATGAGTGACTGAGGGGCCAGAGAGCACTTGCTGTTCTTTTAGAGATTCTGAGTTGAGCTCTCTGCAACATAGGTCTATCAGCTCACAGCCAGCTATAACTTCAGCTCCAAGATGCTCTCTATGCCCTCTGCACACATGTGGCATGCACAGAGAAGCACACATTTATTTTATTATTTAGTCTCTTTGTGTGTGCCTTAGTGGATGTATGTGTGTGTATCACATGCGTGCAGGGGCCATGGAGGTCAGAGAGAGCATTGGATCTCCTGAATACTGGTGCACCATCATGTGGGTGCTGGGAATAGAATCTGGGTCTTCTATTAAGAGCAATAAGTACACTTAAGCACTAAGAAATATTTCCAACTTAACATACATGTAATTTTTCAAAAATTATAAACAAAAATTTAAAATAATGATGAAAACAATCTGTTCATTTTTTTGGAGACAGGGTCTCCCTCTGAAATTGAAGCTGGCCTCAAACTTTCTAGTATGCTTGACAAATTATACACTTTAAATGGGTGAATTGTGTGGCATGTGAAGTATATCCTTATAAATCTGTTATTTTTATTATTAACTAAAAATGTTTATGCAACATATTTTTCTTTCTTTTTTACTTTTTACATTATGACTGAAATTTCTTTTTCCTCTTCTCCTCCTCCAAGCTCCTCCCCCCACCTCCCCTTTATCCTCAGTATCTACTACTCCTCTGTTTCTGCTCAGAAAAGAGCAGGCATCCCATGGATAGTAACAAAATATGGCATATCAAGTTGCAGTAAGACTAAGCACCTCCCCTTGTATTCTGGACAAGGCAACTCAGTATGAGGAGTAGGGTCCCAGGAGCCAGTAAAAGAGTCAGAGACAATTTCTGCTTCCGCTATTAGGAGTCTCACAAGAGGACCAATCTACACAGCTGTCACATGTATTCAGAAGGCCTAGGTCAGTCCCATGCGGGCTCCCTGGCTGTTGGTTCAGACTCTGTGAGCCCCTGTGAGCCCAAGTTAGTTGATTCAGTGGGTTTTCTCCTGGTGTCCTCCACCTCTGGTTCATATAATTCTTCCTACCTCTCTTCAGAAGAATTCACCAAGCTCCACCTAACGTTTGGCTGTGGGCCTCTGCATCTGTTTCCATCAATTGCTGGATGAAGTGTCTCTGATGTCAGTTGGGCTAGGCACCAATCCCAGCACATCCCATAGTCAGGGCAGGCTGTTGGCTGAAGGTTATGCGGGTGGGTTGGTGTCCCAATGCCTTCTCTGGAAGTCTTGTCTGGTCACAGGAGATGGCCAGTTCAGGCTCCATGTTCACTATTGCTAGGAGTCTTATTATGAAATATATTTTGATCATGTTCTTTCCCTTCCTCCACCTCCTCTCAGCTCTTCTCCATACTCCACCTACTTAGCTTTATGCTCTCTCCTAAACAAAACTAAAGCAAATATTTAAAAAGCACACACACACACACACACACACACACACACACACACACACACACACCCCAAACTCGAAGTCTTGTTTTTTGGTCAATTACTCCTGAGCACGAGGCCTGACTTGGAGTGTGGTGAATATAGCTATCAATTGCAAATAGCCTGCTGGGTAGGAGTGGGACTTTGTCTCCACTTTCCTTTCTCAGTGCTGGAGTTGTGTTTGGTTTGATGGTGCTTTTACACGTGCATCATCAGCCACGCTGTCTATGGAAGACAGTGTCTTGGAATCACTCACCACCTCCGACTTTCATAATCTTTTCATCTCCTTTTCTGCCTAGATCCCTGAGTCTTGAAGGGAAGGGTTTGATAAAGACATTTCATTTAGGATCTAATGTTCACACTGTCCATTTGTAGATCTCTATGTTGATTACCATCTATTGAATTAAGAGGCTTTTCTGATGAAAGCTGAGTGAATGCACTGATCTGAAGCTCTTGTTGGCTCTCTTAGCTCTGACTCCATTCAGTCCCTAATCACTGTAGTGGGAGAGGTTGGTGGCAGGCTAGTGGCAAGGGAATGTACTTCTGTGTTAGAAATATGGTCCTCTGGTCCAGGAATGTAGACCTCTATAAAGTTGTTTTTTTTTTTAAAGTGGGCTCAAAGATTGTGAGAGAAGTCTACTAAACAACACAAAGTGAGTTAATTCCTGATCTATCAGGTGACCTTCATGGTGGGCTGAAAGCTATACCTTCCTCAGCCTTTTGCAGCTCCTACTCTTGAGTTAATTAAGAAGGGACAGGGGACATCTCAGCAGCCTCAGACTCCTGGTGACTGCCTAGAGAAAATATTTCTCTCACAGTGTGGTCTAGTTTATCTGCTGGACCTCTTGCTCTCTGCTAGGATGAATGTCTTCTGGTCAGGGCATTTCTTCCTAGCATACCCAGTTCCTCCTTTGGAAACAATGGCTGGGGCACAGCTGTAAATGGGACCTCTATAGCCATCTGTTTAATTGGGAGAAGTTCTGCTGCCTGCCACCTAAACTCTTTGGCTGTGATGGGAGGTTGTAGCTATTGTGCCTGGCTGCTGTCTGGGACCCTTCATCCCTATGCTTAAGTGACTGCTGAGCCCCATATGACTGGTAGCCAAGGTACATTTTTTTTTATGCCAGCAATCTTGGTAGTGACTCAACTCCATGACTCCTAGAGCTCATATTGCTTCTCCTCCCTACTCATCTACACTGCGAGGGTCACACCCTGACATACTGAAGTGATAGTGACGAGGCAACCCAATCAGTTTGTTTTTTATTATAGAGATCACATGCAGGAACTGTTGACATGCTCAGTATGGTAGCTTCATTGGGCTTCTGATTACAGAGCAATGTGGACAGGGGAGTGTGAAGTAGGTATCTACCCCAGCCTTCCTAAGCTGTGTATCTTCCCAGGGAAGTGTCTGATGGGCTTTGGTTAAGGACCCACAAAGGAATTGGAGATGTGGCTCAACAGTAGAACACTTGTCTACCATTCAGGAGGCTCTAGGGTCTCAATGAAGCCCCATTTCAACACTGAAGGAAAAAAACAGCAAAGTCCCCAGTGACTAGGAGACTTGGTAGGACCAGTCCTAGAAGAGTGTCTTGTCTGTGATAGCCTCTTCTGCAGACACAAGTCTGGTGCTCTAAATCCTGCTCCAGACACTGCTACATCTGTCCTACCTCTGGGCTGTCTAGAATACACAGGGATCTGCACTGTCACGGGTGATGAATTCACGAGGGCTGAATTTACCTTAGTCGAGCTTAAGGAAACAAATTCCCCCTTAAATTTAATCTTTTATGTTGAGGAAGGAGCTCTACAAATGGCCATCATCAGTACTCACTATCCTGAAGCGAGTGGCCAGGCAGGAAGGGTAACTGAGGGACAGTGCCCTGGAGCAGACTACTGGGCTTGCTGGACCAGCAAGACCTGCCACTTTTCTCATTGCTAGGCAGCCTACTTGACTGCAGGGATCAGGCCTGCTCTGGAGTGAAGAGGCCAGCCTTTGATTCTCTGTCTTTGATTCACTCTCTACATGCTCATCAGCATTTCTGACTCATTCTTTGTCATTTCTCATTTTTTATGGTTCTGAAAACAACAAACACATTTGTAAGAATTTAGTCTTAAGTAAAAAAAAAAAATAGATCTGTGAAATTCTTTTGTGAACAAAGCCTGCAAAGCTTAGTGTATGAATGCTGACATCTATTTAGGCTTCCTAGAGGCCTTTTGCTGCTTCTACTTTTATGGTGCTGGGGACTGAAGATAAGTTTCAAACATGCTAGGCTAGCATTGTACCATGGAGCTATCCACATCATCTTAGCCAGATACCTTAGTAGCCCAGCTCTAAGGGACACTGACAAGTCTTTTTTGTTGTGATAGATGTTGAGGCAGGAAATCTGACAGTTCCTTGTCTCACGAAACCTCTTGGAATTACTATTTTCAATCAGTCTTGTTCAAGTCCTCTGGGGAACAGCAAAAGGAATTAATCCCTCTCCTTTTTAGATGAGGTTTCAGTAAGTAGTCCAGGCTGTCCTCAAACTTATGGAAATCCTCCAGTTTCCGGTTCCCAAGGAGTTCAGATCATTGTTAGCCACCATACCTGGCTGTCATAGTTCTGTTGTTTGTCGTTCAAGATCTGAGTTTTCCAGAGAAGTTTGTTCTAGATTCAACATTTTTTTTTCTCCTGCCTCTGGGGCCAGTAAAGTCTGCTGCTATGGTCAAAGGTGTGTGTGTGTGTGTGTGTGTGTGTGTGTGTGTGTGTGTGTGTGTGTGTGTATGTGTGTGTATGTGTGTGTATGTGTGTGTATGTTTGTGTGTGTGTGTATGCATGTATGTGTGTGTGTATATGTGTGTTGGGTCAGGTTGTAGAGGTTTAGGCACTGTCATAGCTTGACTGTTTCAGTAACTCTGCTCTTTAAGAACATTGAGGAGAGGCATCTTTCTGTTGTGGCAGTGGATATGAAAGTCAGGACATTTCCATTTCCCTCACTGAATATAAGCAGAGCACTTGGAATAGATATTTTTCTGTATCTTTTCTTGGGTATCCTGGGGAATGGTAGAAGGAGCTGACATCTGTCTATAGCTCAGACAGCATATAGGTTGAATTGGCCCAGAAATTCCTTTGAAATAGATGAAGTCTATTTTGAAGCTTTGGAGTCCAAGCCGGGCACCCTGGAAAAAAAGAGGGTAAGCCCAAAGGCAGGTGGGGAGTGTGTGTGCCGAGAAAGAAGCCTCTCTTCTCTTGGGGACACCAAGTCATCCTGTGAAGGCATTTTACCCATTTTCAAACATTGGGCTATTTGCCCCCCCACCCCATGCAAAGCTTTGTCCCAGCTTCTGTTCTTTCTCTTTCTCATGTCTCACTCTTCCCCCATCTCTCTGTCAACATAGTGGGGGACATTTGTGTAGACAGGGTGGCCCAGTACTGCAGCAGCATCTTTGAAAGTGGATCAAGTCGCTGCCTCCCCCACTCCACAAGCTCAGCCTTCCTGGCTGATCCATTGAGGTCCTGTTTGTCTGTCTCTATCCTGCTCATTTTAGGAGACAAAAGCACTGGAGCTGCAGCCCTCTCCTCTGATAACCCTGTTTCTCTGCAGTTTCGCTGACTCACTGGGGAGAATCACACATCTTTTTGGATGGAGCTCTTGGCTAAAGTCAGAAGGCCCGGATCATGCACTCCAAAGTGATGCTAATTCAAATACTTGGGCTTCTAAGATTTTGCCTCTCACATCCCCCATCCTTTTCCATCTCTGTTCCTCAGGCATCAGTTAACTGAATAGCCACACCCAAGGCTACAGTCTTAGCAAAGGAGCTAAGTTATTCTTTTATTTCTTAACATAAAAGATACAATTACAGAGTCCTCAAGAAAGAATAGAGTGGGGGTATGGTTCTGGAAGTATAGAATGTTGCAAAAAAGGGGTAAATACCACCCCTCCCACTCAGCTGTCACAAGTCTTTCCTGTCACAAACTATGATGGTGCTTAGATTGCCATTAGATGTGGAGTTTGGCCCAGAGGTAGCAGAGGAGGCAGCAGCTATCTTTTATTGTACGGTCCTTCCCTTAAGGCTGGGCACTTAGCAGTAGGTTTTCAGTCTGCTTTGTCTTGTCCACAACTGTGAAAGGTGCAAGGATGCAGCCCCAGCTGCCTTCCAAGGAGTGCCGGTGCTATCTGGGAGCACAGAGGCTGAGTCATATTTTGGGAGAGAATTGTGTTTTTATACCCGCAATGTAGGGTGTTGCCATACTATTAATCATTATTATGGTCAGAAACAAACTCACCCCACAGTTATGACAAATCTGGGTCTTGGCTCTTTCTTGTTCCTACATTGTCCTCTTAGATCTTGCCTTTCAGAAGCACAGTTTAACTCTATATTGTCAGACTAGGCAGTGGTCTTCCTTTTATTTTAGTAAAATGATTGTTTTGACAGGGTCTTACTATGTTCCTCAGGCTGGCCTGAGTCTTCTGACCCTCTTACCTCAGCTTCTGGAGTGGCTGGGATCATAGGTGTGCCACCACACCCAGGAGACAACTATCTAATATCATTTAGGGATGCCGACAGAGTTCTCAATTTGATTTGATTCTATTTTGTCACAGAGGATAGAACCCAGTGCTTCACTTATACTAGGTAAGGATTCTACCGTGAGCTTCATGCCCCATTCCAAAGTACCTAATTTATTTAATTTATCTTATTTGTGTGTGTGTGTCTGGGTGTGTTGCCTGCATGCATGTCTGCGAACCACACATATGCCAAAGAGGAGATCCTCTGGAACTAGAGTTACAGATGGTTGCTAGCCATCATGTTTGTAGAGGCCAGTAGGTTGATGGGTCCCCTAGAACTGGAATTATCAATGGTTGTAATCCACCATGTGGGTGCTTAGAATAAAATCTGGGTCCTCTGAAAGAGCTGTCAGTATTCTTAATCACTGAGCCATTTCTCCAGCACTCAAAGTACCTAATTTAAGAAAGTGGGGATGGGGGGTGGGGTGGGGACTGGCCATCTAGGCATGATGATGCTTGTTTATAATCCCAACACTCAGGAGGGTGAGGAAAGTGAATTGTGAATTTGATTACACAGTAAGACTTGTCTCAAAAACAAACAAAACAGTGCAGCTCCAAACAGGCATGGTGGTATACATCTACAATACTAATACTTAGGAGGCAAAGAGGCCAAGGGCAGCTTCAGCAACATAGCAATACCTTGTCTCATCCTCCTCATCTCGCCCCCCTCCATCCCCAAACCGACAAACCAAATAGACCTTCCATATAACTAAGACCTCAGATTCCACCCAGATGATGTGCAAATGCTCCACAAACCTCATTAATCCCTCCCATCTTTTGTTTACATCTTTTGGGACAAGACCTAGACATGTAGCTCAGACTGACCCTGAATTCTTCATCTTTTTGTCTCAGCCTCTTACTACTAGGGTTATAGGCACGTATACCATCCCCATTAGTTATTCCAGTCTTCATCTTAATTTTATTATTGTTTCTTCCAGAGAAGTGGGGGGAGACAGCCACAGAGAGGGGTTGCTGGTATGAGAGACATCTTGATGGTTTTGCCATAAAGCGGTCTTGGACCTAAATTACGGCTATAGAGGAAGTTACTATAGGATTAGAGGTTGGGAAATGAAGGGAGTACTAAAAGGAAGAGTCACTGGAAAAAGGATTTGAAAAGAGGGTCTTGTTTTGAAGTCTAGGCTGTCCTTGAACTTGAGAGCCTCCTGACTCAGTCTACTGTGTGCTGGGATTACAGGTATGACCTGTACAAGGAAAGTTACTAAAAAACTTTTTTTTTTGTTTTACTTTTTATTGATTCTTTTCGAATTTCACATCATGCATCCTGATCCCATTCTTCTCCCTTTGTATCTGTCTTCTACCCTTGCAACCCACCCTCCCAAATAAAATTTAAAGGAAACATTCTCATTGTGGAATCTGTAGTGTGACACATTGTACCCTTTAGTCGTACATCTTTACCTGCAAGTGTTCATTACAAAGAGTCATTGGTCCAGTTCAAGGCCTCTGGTTTCTGTTGCACTATAGATACTGGGCCCTCATTATAGCTCCTCTTGGATATCCTTTTGTTGTCCTGTGCCATGGAGACCCATTAACTTTGGATCTGCAGGACTGACTAGTCCTTCATGTACTCCAGCAGTTCATAGACGGGATGGGTATTGGGGTGGGCCAACTCATAGCTCTAGTTCTGGGCCTGAGTGGTTGTAGGTTGGTCAGTCCACCAGCATCCTCACCACCTGGGTGAGCTCTCCAGCACTTCCCTGGCTAGCTCACACACTGCAGCATGCATCAAGGGGAGAACCAGTTTTAATCTCCCTTGGGGCTGGCTCACCTCCATCTATACCACCAGGGCCAGCTCTTCCGTGTTGTCCAGGCAAGGTACAAGGGCCACTCTCCTGAGTGCCGCAGCTGATGAGAGAGGGCCATTTTTCATGCTCTCCTAACCCTGAGGCCAGCTTTCCTGCCTCCAGCAGGTGGCCAGGGGAAGTTACTAAATTGAATGAAGCCATTATTCAGCCTTGGGCTCAAGCCCTGGCTGTAGAGTTTTAAAAAGAGAGATTGCTGTCTGCTCACTTGAGGCAGAGCCCAGGGCCTTGCACAGTTTTTGTGGGTCAAGCATTGGCTGCGTCCTACAAAACCAGAGAAGCTGGAGAACAGTAGGTGACTCTGAGAATTTAGGTTCAGTGAGGGGCCTGAATGCTAAGGTCAAGTGTGCTGTTAGATAGTACCTACTCTGCCAGGATAGGCCCCACCCCATGTAATCTTATCCATTGACCCAGAAGGTCATTTTCCTCTTTTCTGGACCCCACCGTATCTTAAACAAATCAGAAAATAGGGTAAATGTTGCCCTATTTGTCCTTTACCTGGGCTTGGAGGAAAGCAGATAAACCAGAAGAAAAGTTTCTAATTATGGTATCAGTAGGCCATTTTCCCTGCCATTTATCCACATCTATCATCGTTTGGAATATGGTAAAAATGACCCCTCCTACCACAGCTATATTTATCATTTATTGTTATCAGGACACCTATTACTGCCTCAGCCTGGATTTACTGGTTATTTCCCCATGGACCCCTGTCCTATGTGAGCTCCATGAGAGAAGTCCCTCACTTGAACTCTACAGCCTGGAATACAGCAGCATTGAACAAGCCCTTTCTCTGCCTCCACTTTGTACCTTTGTTCAGAGTATTTCCCCTGCCTGGACTGTATTGTGCCTTATCTATCTCATCCTTCTTGCCTGCAGTCCTGGAGTCAGTGTTGTACCTCCAACAACCCCCCCCCCCCCCCCCCCCCCCCGGCAAAAAGAAGAAGGCCTCCTGAATGAAATCAGCACAGAATTTTCTTAACTCCATCTATGCTTTAGATTTTGTTCTCTTTGCTCCCTTTCTACATATTTTGCTTCTCTTTCCCTGTCCCATCTCCTTCCTTTCTTCCCCTGTGCCATTCTTGAGACAGGATTTCACTATATAACCCTAGCTGGCCTGGAACTCACTGTGTAGGTCCAGATTGGCCTGGAGCTGTGGCAATCCTCCAGCCTGAGCTCCAGGGTCCTGAGAGCCATCAAGTCAGGAGACCACATACGCATTTTATATAAGATACTTCTGAGCCAAGAAAGCTTGACTTTAGCCTCTCACCTCTCCCTCATTCTTGCCAGGATTCTGCTTCCTTATAGGTAAGATGAAGAGGTTGGGCAATGTGACATTTTAGTTTTAACACTGGCAAATTTATGTTCTGGAAAGTTCTGGAAGATAATGTCCTTGGCTTGTCTAACTAAGAATCTCTACTGAAGCCTATTCAGGAATAGAATCTTCAATGTAATGGTGCTTAATGGGTGAGTGAGTGGATGGAATGAGGAGCTGGGAGGCAAAGGTTACAGGAGGCCAACTCACAACAAGCCAGAAACAATAGCATGGTCAACCACACTACCCAGGCCTGGGTTAGGATCCCAGTCTCTGCCAAGCTGAAGCTCTCCAAGGCTTCTTTTCCTCAATCTGTCAACCTGTGGTGTTACTGGTACCTACTGCTTTGGGCTGCTGGAGAACAAAATGAGATAATGTCTACAAAAAGTCTGGCACACAGTTTTTTTCTCACCTTTCTTTTTAATTAGGTCATGCCAATAAGGAACAAGCGGCTCGTTTTCAATGCAGCAGAACCTGAACTTCAATCATGCCCCTTTGAGAGCTTGGAAGCCTGGCTGACCTGAGTTAGGGCTTGGGAGCAGTGTTGTGGGCATCTTAGAGCACACACAGTATAACCACTGGCTGGGCAAACCAGTGTAGAGGCGGGTGAAGCTTATCAGCAGGGCGAGGAGACCACATGGAGAATGTCTCTCTTCAAGCCTCAGCTGTTGCAGCAAGATGTCACGACCTGCAAGTTCTCCCATGGAGGCTTTTGTCTCCTATTGCACTGCTTTCTGAGGGTCACCTAGGGTAGATTCAGTGCCTTGAAAGTGGGGATGACGTCTTGACCACCTCTGTAGCCTTTGTATCCTGGAAAAGAACTTACTGCCTGAGTGGAGCAGAGGCTCCAGAAGGGTTTTTAAATTGAACCGATGTGCTGATTAGCTTTGGGAAAGTCAATTAGCCTCTGCAGACCCAGGTGCCTTTTCTGAGGGCTCGTCCAGGTTACTGTGAGGATCAAGCCCTCTGTTATCTGCAAGAGAATCACATTGCTGCTTTCAAGCTTCTCCCTTTACCTAAACCATATTTACCATCCCTTTCAGGACTGGACTTTCTATTCTCTAGGCTATTTTGCCACCAAAGCTAGAAATAGGCATCCGTGCTGATGTGTTAATAGGTGTTAATTGGACGATGTATTTACATTTCAACAGGGAGCTTTCCCAGAGTGAGCAGGAATGAATAATTGTGGAGGCCAGGTGTTTGCATTGGGGAGGTAGGATTTGTTGTTGGGGAGAGAGGGGACTTCCAAAGCTATTTCTCAAACTGCCCATACCGGTGCCTGGTGCCTTTTATTTAGGCAGCAAGCACAGTGAATTTGCATTTAGGAAATGCCTATTTGGCCTCTCAGAGCAAATGGAAGTCCTGCTAACAACTTACCTGCTTCCTCCCTGAACCTTGAGTCACACTGATTCAACAGAACTGATGAGTTTGTTCCAGGCTTGGAAACCAGTCCAGGGGCCCCCCAAAAGCCACTATCCTGGAAAGATTATTTCCGTTAATCCCCCTAGGCAGCTCCTGAGGCTTTTCACTTGCTTACAGAGCCTGGAGCCCTTGCTGGGGTCCAGTGTTAAACTCCTTTGGAAAGAGTTGTAATTCTGGGTTCAAAGTTCCTATGGTGCTATTAATGTTGAGCAGAAATAAGTTCTGTGCCTGAAATATCAATACATGTGTTGAAAATGTGGGAGGGGAAGGGAAAGGTTTACTGGCTAAGGCTAGCTGGAGTTTACAGGTGTGGGCAGAGGCACATACGGACATGTACAGGAGTGCAGTGCCATTGTTAGGTCTTAAAGCGGGAACAAATGGCTAACTAAGGTACCATTACCATATCAAAGCAGATGCTGGCCAGATTCTCCCTGGATCCCTCAATCTCTGTTGCAGGGTCCTTCTGACTAGCAGACCCTACCCCTTACATTGGACTCTCCAGCCCCAATATTGGGCTGGGATGCCCTTCCCCCAGCTGCCCTTCCTTATATAATTCAGCTATTTTGCAACTCTGGTCCTTTCCCCCATTTTGGGTCTACCCTTTACTCTCTTGGGAAGTCTCTTGGCCCAGGCTGCCCCTCTTGGTTGGCAGCCCGCCCCCATATGGTCCAGCTCAGTCTGGTCACGTTCACTGTGGACTCTCCCAGACAACCCTGCCTCTGGCTATGCTCTCCCTCTTATCTACAGTAAACCTTCTCCTCCTCCATACCTAGGAGCAGTCATGCTCTTCCTTTTGATTTTATTTTTTTTCATTCAGGCATGAGTTTGCTTCTAAATATGCATGTTCTATATGTACGCTCTGTAATTTGTCTTTTGGTTCTTGTCTGGGCTTGGTTGTGGAAATATTCTGTTGTCCCCCTGTGGTGTTAAGGTTGGGACCTATACGCCATATTAAATGCTCTGCCCCTCAGTTCCTCTCTAGCCCGGGTTATGATAATAAATTGCTTTTCCTTGCTGCCTAAAATGTAAGTAAAGCTTCCACATAGGCTCCTCCAAACATTGTTCCTGATTCTGTTGAAATATCCAGTACACGATACAGCCACTCAACTCACAAGCCATTCCTGAACACATTTTGAATGGACTCCCCTCAATTTATGTTCTGCCTCTTGCTCAGTGATCTTGAAGAAATTCAAAGAGGAGGAATCTCATGATGCCCCTTCAGTTTGAAAATGATTTATTTCTCAGCCTTTGCAGGTAGAGTCAATGCCAGGGGCAGGTGAATTCCCTATGCTTAAGTATATGTGTGGATCTGATCTCTGAATGAGGCTGGTTATTCAGATAAATGTGGCCACTAAAGTTGAGCAGTATTCAGTAGGTGGTCAACAGATGATTTTTGTAGAGTCCATGAGAACTGCAGGCTAATTCCCTGGTGGGTGTAAGCATTAGAAAAGCTACTCTGAACACCTTTGGCAAATGGGGTGAAGAGCAAGCAGAAAGAGGCAGATCTCTTTGGAATGAGAGTAGAAGCTACCAAGTGGGACCTGGAAGGCTCATTCCGGCATTCACACTCTGTGACCTACAGTATTTGAAACGTTTTGCATTGGTTGCTCACATGTGAAAACTCAGAACATTGAAAATAGTAGGGTCAGATAACACTGGGCAAGTTACCTGCTTGGCAATGATCATCATCAGGCCTACTGAACAGTGACTGCCACACTCAGACAGGATCTGCACTCATGTTTGCCATCGTCCCTACATCTCTTAGTCTTTTATAGCTTGCATATTTTCCTCTTGTCAACTATCTGACTCTTTTGGGTTGGTTTGTATAGCTTTTAACACCTATCCTGGTGGGGAAGGCTGTAGGCAGAGGCTCTGCTACAGGGGTTAGAAGATTGAGACATAGGGTCTGAAAATAGGCAAGAAGCCTGAGGCAGCCCGAGGTCCTCAATGGCCATGCTGACAGGCACAGACATGGTAGCAACAGTGAACTTGGATTTCAACATCCAGAGAAGACTGAGGTAGGAATCTTGGCGAGGAGGGAGTTAGACAAGTGAAAGGATACAGTCTGAGGTCAAGTCCCTGAGTCACTGTCATACTCAAACCCTCAGTGCCTTCCTATTGTTCTTATGAAAATGAACAAAGAGTGGCATTGTGGTTAACAAGGTGTCACATAGTTTGCCCTGGCAAGGCTAAACTTCATCTTGGGCCTTGTGCACTTGGAAAAACAGCTCTCCAGCCTTGTCCAAGGCTTACTGCAAAGGGTCACAATGTGTTTACATCCCCAAAGCACTGAGTGTGGTGGACCACACACGCGTTATCATCGGCAAGGATGATGCAGGAGTGTTGAGTGCTTTAGTTTGCTTTCTGTTTCTCTGATAAACACAATGGCCCAAGGCAATCTGGGGAGGAAGGGTTCATTTGGTACACTTCCAGGTCACACAGTCCATCATCAAGGGAAGTAGAGGCAGGAGCTCCAGTAGGAAGTAAAACATAAAGGGAATCTTGCTTATTAGCTTTCTCCCACTGGCTTAACTAGCCTTTTTATACAGCCCAGGCCCACCTGCCTAGGGCTGGCACTGCCTCCAGTATTGGCATAGCTGGGGTCTTCCACATCAATTGACAATTAAGAAAATGCATCACAGATGCGCCAACATGATCAACGGAGACTCTCCCATTGAACTCTAGGCTGTGCCATGTTGACAGCTGAAGCTAACTAGGAAAGTGAGTTTGAAGCCAGCCCGCACTGCAAAGTAAGACCTTGTCTCAAAAGACAAAACAACCTGCCCAACCAAATAAACAAACCCCCAAATAAAAAATAACATGGAAAAACCCCACAACAATACCAAAAAAGTCATGCTCACTAGAAAGAGTTTTAGAATTCTGTGTTTACACTTGCTCACGGATAATAGTTCAGAACAAAAGCCACACACTCCTTGGTTTCCCTGATGCCATGAGGTGAGCAGCTTTGCTGAAAGTCACACAGTAATTGAATCATTTGTGCACTTCCAGAAAAAACGTCATGAGTGCCAGTTAGAGGGATGCTGTTCAAAGCCAGCTACTAAGTGTCCCTTTAGTTTGGCCTTCCCACCTTCACATCATTGCATAGGTTTTTTTTTTTTTTTTTTTTTTTTTTTAGCAGAATCTGAAGTTCTTGATTTGTTCTTCCCAAACACCATGAGACAGGAATAGGTAGCAGGAAATGAGTTTATTTATAGTTTGGGCAAGAACTGAGGAGAGAAAAACTCCCAACATCTCTTCACCTTGTCTGTAGCACTGTTACAATCGATAGACAAGATGAACAGAGCCAGAAAACATTTACCTGGAGACTTGGTGGTAAGGTAAGTTATCAGAATGGTGAAATTAGTCTTTTCCTGGAAGATAGTGGCTACTTTGGCAGACCTTTCTGGCCCAAAGAAATTTCCAGGGATTTCTTGGAGAAATTATCTTTCCAGTCCCTGTGTTATCATTGCAGATGATGAAGATTTGCTGTTTCCTAAGACAGCTAGACTCACAGAGCTGGTCTGGGAAGCCTAGGGATGGGGAAAACAGCCTTGGTCTTTGCTCTTTTGTCTTTTTTTTTTGCCCATGGCGATTGTCTCAGCAGGGAAAGCCTGTCTCTGCTACACATCATCTACTCACTTCTACGGGACTCTTCTATAAACTGGATGCATTTGAATTCAGATGCCCAGTTGTGTTCCCTGCTCTGGCTTGACCCCCACATGCTCAGCCACTAGTTCTGAGAATAACACATAATGAGATGATCAGAAGGGTCTGCAGCCAAATGTGACTTTGCCAGGTTCCCACTTGTTTCCTCCCTATGCCTCCCTTTAGAGGTTTCTCTTTAATGGCTCTCAATCTTTCTTGTGCTGTGCTCCTTTAATACAGTTCTTCATGTTGTGGTGACAACCCTCCCCCACCACCACCATAAGACTATTTTTGTTGCTACTCCATAACTGTAATTTTAATACTGGTATGAATAATGAAAATATCTGTTTCTGGTGGTTAGGTAACCCCTGTAAAAGGGTCCTTTTGACCCCCCCTCCCCAGAGGGTTGTGATGCACAGGTTGAGAACTTCTGGTTTAGACCTTCTCAGTTGCTAAGTTGCAGAAGGTTAGCAACTCACAGGGATAATTGACCTTTGCTTTGGAACTTTTGTGGTATACAAAGGCAATGCTTATAAATTCTGCCTTCAGCATACTGCTTAGAGCAATCAGTTGTATTCTAGGACATGGCTACAGGAAAACTATTGTGAGAGAGAGGAGGACTAGGAGGGAATTTTGCATCCAGTGAGTATGGCCCTATGAAACAGTTCCTTGGCCATAAGAGGTATCTGTAGTTTTAGGGGATTTTTTTTGGTTTTCTTTTGTTTTTTTACTCTTTGCTCTTTGGGGGCCAGGCACCAGCTCTAAGATATCTAAGATAAATACATGGAGACTTATTCTTACTTATGAATGGCCAGTCTTAGCTTGGCTTGTTTCTAGCCAGGTTTCCTTAAATTAACCTGTCTGTCTTTTGCCTCTGGGCCTTTACCTTCCTACATGTCTTTCTTTACTTTCTACTCTCTGTCTTGCTGTGTAGCTAGGTGGTTGGCTGGTGGGAGTTAATAACCAAAAGCCAGTAGGATCACCCCAATGTGCATGTTAGAATGAGTAAGATAAATTCTTGGTAACATGGATGGAGCGTCACAAATTAGGACTCAACAAGCAGACAATGGATGCCAAAAGCAAATCTATGGTGACAGAAGTCAGAAAATGGCTGCTTCTGGGTGGAAGTACAGGAATGGACTGAGAAGGGCATGTAAGAGCCTTCTAGAAGGTGGAAGTATCTTGCTTCCTGACCTTACTAGAAGGTATAGACAAGCATAGACATGTGGGATCCATCAAAAGATACACTTAAGATTTGTCTTCATGTATCTAGGCATAATAATCAATGCTACATATAAGTAACTCATACATTTAAGATTAAGATTTTTTATAGAAAATATTTATCAAGGCAGACATAATGACATAAACCAGGAATCCTAAAATTGCATAGCAAGGATCTGTTCCGTCAGAGGCTGTTTTTAAAGAACATTGGTGGTAAAGGAAAAAGTGATAAAACACTCCTAAAAATTAAGAAAAAAATAGAACATCTCAAACATGTACTGGCCAGGGTTAAATGTCATTCCTAAAGAAATGCAGGGAATTGTGCTTTTAACTTGTAAGGTTTAATCCCTGCAAAGGTTGGCTTTCCAGGCTGGGAGTATAGCTCATTGGTAAGTAGAACATAAGAGGATGGCCAAAGCCCCAGGTTTGATCACCAACACTGCCAAAAAAAAGTTGACTTTCCTCTTTCTTGTTTACCTACGCTTTGGGATATGTGTCAGGATGTTTGATCCCCTATCAGGCCCTTGCTTAGACCACTGGTGAAACTAGCCATGGTTTTCCTGGTGAGGAGAAACCTTCAGCCCCCCCACCCCAGAATCTGGGAATCAGCCATTTTTAGTTGTACATGTTGGCAATGGCTGAGCCCCTTAGTCTCAGTGTACGTCCACAGTCCTTGAGGACTCAGGCATATCTAAGAAATCTGCATCTCACACTGATTCCTTTCTGTATTCTGCCTTCTCTGATGCTTAAGATGCTCTCATGGTGAGGTCGCAGTAAGATCTGAATCTTCATCATTGTGTGCTTTCCAATGTTTGAAGGGCTGATCTCTGGATGGCTATTGGAGTCTTGTGCATGTGGTTATAAGCAGAGTAAACCATGTATATGCACCCTTGCTGCCCATGTACTACAGCATTGTGAAGGACTGCCAATTTTCTAGAAGGGTTATGCCTTCATCACCTCCCCTAGGTTTCCAGGGACAACCCCATTGGCTCCTGGAAGCTCCTCGTACCTGCCCCACAAAGCCACCCTTATCTTGAATTATCTCAGTGCAGGGGCTGGAAATCTGGGAGCTTCTGAAGGCTTTCCAGCAGAATAAAGTGTTTTTTTTTTGCTTGTTTGTTTTTGTTTGTTAGAAGCCATAGA
The DNA here is from genome assembly GCA_033318265.1 of Phyllotis vaccarum. Classification (NCBI taxonomy): domain Eukaryota; kingdom Metazoa; phylum Chordata; class Mammalia; order Rodentia; family Cricetidae; genus Phyllotis; species Phyllotis vaccarum. Next base: position 55,308,493 of record JARWLC010000013.1, read on the forward strand.
CAAACAAGGTTCCAGATGCCTTCCTCACACAGCATAATGTATTTATTTGCATCTTAGAAAGTGGCTCCAAACTGTTTACAGAAACCCTGGGCCTGGACCTTTATATTCGTCAAGGTCAGTTCTGGAAAAGTTTGTTAAAAGTTGAATATTAACCTCCCCCAATAAGGCACTTCTGAGCAAATCTGGAGTTTTTATCTATAATTGTGGGTGTGGTGAAAATGAAGTAAAATCTGTGTGTTTTCTTGCTAGTTCTGCTCAAGACAGTAACTCTATTCTATACAGTTCCTAAAGTTAAATCTGTGGAATGCATGGCACAGCCTTGTGTTCTTTCTTCATTCTATTGCTGTGATAAAACACTCGGAACAGAAGTAACACAGAGAAGAAAGCGTTGGTTTGGCTTAACAATTCTAGGTCACAATCTGTCATCAAGGGTCAGGGCAGAAACTTAAGCAGGTACTTGAAGGTGCTACTTGCTGGCTGGCTCTATGGCTCAATCAGAGGCTGACGCTTAGCTGGCTTTCTTATATGGTTCAAGACTACTTGCCTAGGGATGGTCCCCACTTACAATGAGCTTGGCCATCTTGCATTAACTAACAATCAAGATCATCCCTTACTGACACCTCATCAAGTGAATTTGATCTACGCAATTCCTCAATTGAGGCATCTCTTCTAAGATGACTCCAGGCTGGGTCAATTTGATATTTAAAGCTAACTATAATACCTTATAAATTTCAAGGCATTATGCAAATGGAAATAAGAAATTTTCATCTTGGTGGGTGGAGCTTTTGTTGGTATTGATATAGCATATGTTAATTGTTGTTAATAGTGGGTTTGTTATGTTTTTATATATGTATATGAGGTATATGAGTGGGAAAGAGAGACACTGACTAGCTCAAAGATGAAGGCAATGAGAGGCGCAGCCCAAACAGTAAAATGTATACTTTTTACAGATGGTCAGTAACCCTGTCTAGCTGCTGGGAGTAGTTTCATCAACTAAGAATAACCCTGGAATTTGACAGCTGGAGCCTGAGGTCAGTTTTGGCCACCTATCTGCTATTCATGGGTAGAGAGCCCCAAGTTTCTGTGGTTCCAGAAGTCTACCATAACTTCATCCTTTCAAACAGGTTGATTATTATTTTGAAGAGCTTGGAGATATAAAGATATGTGCTATGGCCATATTGATCTCAAGTGCTATAATTTGCAATCTGAGAGACACCCCGAAATAGAACATTAGCCAACCCAGGGGGTGTGATCTGAGGAGTTTTAGGAGAGGAAGACTGCTCCACTCATAAACTATAAAGCTAATAGCTTGTGGCAGAGGCCCTTGGTATGAAAAGAAAATGAAGACAACTCTGCTGGACATTGGACAGTGTCCAGTACAGGTTCAAATCAGTACGCGCCGTAGGAAAGGCAAGAGTTCGCACCCCTCACCCCAATCCGTGCATGTAACTGTCAGTTTCTAATTTTTGAATAGCCAAAAAGAAGCTGTTTCAACACTTCTTTTCCTATCCCTGTGCTTTCTTTCTTTTTATCATACTGTCAATAGTACGTTTATGTTGTGAGATTAAAAATATGTCTTTAGGGTCTTCAAAGATTGGCTCAGAAATTAATAGCACTTGCGGCTCTTGGCAGAGGACCCAGGTTCATTGCACCCACGTGGTACATCATGTAACTCCAGTTCTGGAGGATCCAATCCCTCTTCTGGCCTCTCCAGGCACTAGACATAAACATTTTGTACATATACACATGCAGGTAAAGTATCTGTACACAAAAAGGCTTAAAACATGTTTCTGTTCTCCTTCATACATTCTCATGACTTTACTTATACACTTCAACAATTTCTTCGCTACTGACTAATGTTTCTTATTTTGCTCTCTTATTTTCCATAAAATGTTTATTTTATGTTTCCTTTATTGTATTTTTAGTTGTCATGTGACTTTATCTCAATGGGATTTTGTTTTGTTTGCTTAAAAACACCTTGAAGAAAAAGTCTCATCATTTAGTCCAGGCTGGCCTTCACTTGCTATGTGGCTGAATCTGGTCTTGAACTCCTGATTCTTCTGCCTCAACACCCCAAGTGTTGGTATTACAGCTATGTGCCATCATACCCAGCTATGAACTCATGCTTTGTTTTTATTTTCCTTTTTACATTTCCCTAATTTTGTTTTCAAAATTTCTCATTATTGAAAGAATCTCTTCTCTATAATATTCCCTTTTCCAACATTGATTAATTTTATTTTATATGGATGAGTATTTTGCCCGCATGTATGTGTGTTCTGAATATGTGTGCCTGATACTTGTAGAGGCCAGAAGAGGGCATCATATCCCTTGGAAGTAAAGTTACAGAGGGTAGCGAGCCACCATATGGATGCTAGGAACTAAACACTGGGGGGACCATCTCTGAAGCCCTGTGATTTTTTTTTTTTATCTTTTCTAATCTCTTGGTGCTTTTTCTTCGCTCCCTAATATTTTTCACACTTCTTCTTTTTGTTTGTTTTTTAAAATAATATTTTAATAATTATTTGATAATTTCATACAATGTATGTTGACCATATTCACCTCTCTCCCAACTCATTTTCCTTGTCTTTTAACTTATTTAAGCTTGTTTCTCTTCTATTTCTACCCTCTTCTGCCTTCTTCATCTATCTTGCTCATTTCCTATTTCTACTTTTATCATAAATCACTTTAGAACACTTATTTCTATTTTATGTGCATTGGTGTTTTGCCTGCATCTATGTCTGTGGGGGATTTTGAAGTTACTGACAGTTGTGAGCTGCTATGTGGGTACTGGGAATTGAACCTGAGTGGTCCATCTCTCCAGCCCCCTAAATAATTTTTAAACGTCTGTCACATTCCACAGTATGTTTCTCACTTGCTTGAGGATGGGCATCGGTGATTAGTAGCCTTTAATCAGTTTTGGGTACATTTCCCTATATGGTAAAGGTTGGTGTTGCTGTTACAGCAGTTTTTCTCATTATGTAGAATTGAGCTGCTCAATAAGATGCCTAACATAGAAGAAAAAGTTAAGAAAATAGATGTAAAAATTAGCATCAGCCGCATGGATGAAAACATCACCACCATTATTGTGAAAATTCCATAAGAATGAATAGAGTAACATGGAAGAAAAAATTCAACAAGGAAGTGAGATTTTGAAAAAGTCCCTAGAAATGCTGGAAATGAAATCTCAATGAACAAAAATAAGAAAAACAAAATAGTAAAAAGCTTTAACTATAGAGTTGACCAAGTAGAAGGAAGACTCTTAAGGATGAAGAAGGTCAAGGAAATACTACACTCAAATACCAATAAGGGAAATTAAAACAAAACAAAACAAACACAGAAACAAAATGCTAAGTATGACCCAAACATCTACAACAGCAAAGCTGGCATACGAGTTAAGGGAATAACAACAAAGTTACAGCATAAAGTTTCTCAAATCTAGATAAAGAAATGGATATCCAGATTTAAGCGACATTTGAGTCCCCTAAGAGACACAAGCAGAGAAGAACCCCTTACACATATCATTGTTAAGATGTCAAAACTTTAAGCAAACAATATTAAAAGCTGGAAGAAGGGGGAAAGCCAACCTTCTTACAAAAGTATTAACATCAAATCTTTCACCAGCGACATTAAAATGCAGGAGATCTTGTTGGCTCAGTTTTTATTTATTTTTTTGCTCTTTTGGGGGTCCTGCCACTCAGTTCCCAAATAAATCACACACCGAGGCTTATTCTTAATTATAAATGTCCAGCTTGGTTTGTTGCTAGCCAGTTTTTCTTAACTTTAAATTATCACGTCTATCTTTTGCCTCTGGGCTTTTAGCGGTCTCTTCAGTAAATCTTCCTCTTACTTCATGACTGGCTGGGTGGCTGGCCCCTAGAATTCTCTCCTCTCCTTTTGTTTTTCTTTTTGCTCCCAGATTTCTCCTTCTATTTTTTCTCTTTGCCTGATAGCCCCACCTGTCTCTCTCCTGCCTTGCTAGCTGCTGTTCAGCTCTTTATTAGACCATCAGATGTTTTAGACAGACACAGTAACAGCCTCAGAAATGCAACAACATAAAAGAATGCAATACATCTTTGCATCATTAAAGCAAATGTTCCACAGCATAAACAAAATGACACACCTTCAAATAATATTCTACAACAAGATTGTGGAATGGGGCATTTTAGGTCCTGAAAGTAAATGACTTCCAACCACGATTTCTATATCCAGAAAAGCTATCCTTAAGATTGATGGTGAAATAAGGACATTTCAAGACAAATACAAACTAAGGCATTTTCATGACAGCCAAGTTAGCACTGCAGAAGATACTTAAAGAAACACTATATACAGATAAGGAAGAAAGGTTATCTAGATCATAAGAGCACAAGAAGGAATACATTTCATGAGAAGAATGGATGAACAAAAGAGAAATAGGAAGTAACACATCATGTCCAACACAGTGATTTGGTAAACCCCTAATAGTAATGGGAGAGAAAGTAAAGAGCAAACAATAGTCCAAATAACAAAAATCACAAGAATTAATAAACATCTCTCAATAATAACATTAACAATAAACAGACTCAACTCACCAAAAAAGAGGTTCTGATTCCATTAAAAATAACCAAATCCATCTATCTGTTGTCTCCAAGAAACATGTTTTATTGGTCTAGACACTCCCAGACTGATAGCTGAAGCCAATCTGTCAAGTAACTGCAAGCCAGAAATAAGGTGCAATAGCTTTTCCTGATATTGGAGAAAGTGGCCTTTAGACAAGATTAGCAGAAGATAAAAAAGGCCACTTTATAATAAAATAATCATTTCACTAATAATATATAATAATTCTAAATATCTGTGCCCTGGATATTGTGGTTCCAAGTTTCACAAACAAACACTCATCGACATAAAAAGTCTAAGAGCTCCTGGTACAAGAACAGTGGATAATTTCTATATCCACTTTCATTTTTAGATGTCATCACACAGCAAGTCAACAAAGAAATGGCAGCATTAAAATGAGCCTCACAAATAGATACAAAATATTCTACCCAAAAGAAATGTACACATTCTTCTCAGCAGCCCATGGTACCTTCTCTCTAAAATTGATCACATTATAGGCCTCAATGTAAGCCTTAAAATACAACAGAATCAAAATGATTTCTTGTATCTTTCAGGTTTGTGATGCAATACAATTAGAAATTGATAGCAAGAGAAATTAAACAAATACTTGGAGACTGAACAGTATACTTTTTTATTTGAATTTTCAAGACAGGGTTTCTTCTGTTCAACAGTCCTAGCTGTCCTGGAACTAGCCTTGTAGACTAGGCTGGCCTTGAACTCACAAAGACCTGCCTGCCTCTACCTCCCAAGTGCTGGGATTAAAGGCATGTATCGCCACCACCTGGTTTAACAATATACTTTTGAGTAAGGAGTGAGTGATTGAAATCAGAGAAGAGATTAAAAACTTCTTAGAATCAAAAGAAAATGAAATAAATTCACCAGAACCTTTAGGATATATTTAAGATAGTTCTTTCTACATTATTATTATGATGTATGTGTGCAGAGTGGACATATGGCGTGCACTACACTCATGTGGAGGTCACAGGACTCTGGCATTGGTTCTCTCTCTTCACCATCACTCTATAGGGACTGAACTCTGCTCATCAGGCTAGCAGGACAAGTGCTTTATTTTCTGAGTCATCTTATGGGATCTCCACACTAGCACCCTTTAAATCATGGCAGTCGTAAGAGGAACATTTATAGCCAGGAGGGCCTAGATTGAAAACTTAGAGAGATCTAAAATAACTCAGTGGTACAAGTCAGGTCTTAGACAAACAAGGACAAGCCAAGCGCCAAAGCACTAGGCAGCAGGAAACAATAAAGATCAGCATGGAGATTAACAAAATAGAGAGTAAAACAATGCATAGAATCTATCAAATAAAATAGTTGGTTGTTTTAAAACATAAGATTGATTATCTTCTACCCAAGCAGACCTCAGACTGCAGGAAAAAGAGAAAAAAATTAAATTAATAAAATTGGGAATAAAAAGGGGAAAGTTATAACAAATTCCAATAAAATCAGGAGGAACTTAGGGGAATACTTTGAAAAAATAGACACATATAACTTGGAAAAAATTAAATAAACAGACTTAGGACAAGCAATGACATAGGCAGTAGCAAAAGCTCCCATACAAGGAAAAGCCTAGCATCTTCCAAACTTTTATGAAAGAGCTAACAGCAGCACTAACGAACTATTCCACAGATCAGGAAGGGACAGAGTACTTAGGAAGACAGTATTATCCTTTTGCCAAGGTCAGATAGGGTTACAAGAACATCAAAGTCATACATCAATTTCACTGATGAACACAGACACAAGATTGACCCAGAGGAAAGCTGTGGTGCATTTTCTTGATTGATGATTGATGTGGGAGGGCCTGGCTCACCATGGATGGTACCACTTCTAGGCTAGTGGTCCTGGAAAGAAAGCAGGCTGAGCTTGCCAGTAACCAGTGTTTTTCCCTGGTTTCTTTATCAGTTCCTGATTCAGGTTCTTGTTTTGACTTCTTTTCATGTGGAATTGTAAATGAAAGAGTCTTTCCTTCCAAATTGCTTTTGGTATGGTATTTTATTATAGCAATAGAAACCCTATTTCAGCAGTATTATTCAATATGGTTCTCGAAGTTGTAGCTAGAGCAATAAGACAAAAGTACAAAATACAGAGAATTAAATCAAGAAGATAGAAACAGATCCATAACAATTATTGAGACTGAACCATTAAGTGAACTCTCCTTAGGACTGGATGATTCACTGCTTAATGATAGCGAACTTTCATTAAGATCTAACAGTACACATCTCAAGATTTCCCACAAAGCAGAAAGGGAAGTGACGCGAAACTCATTCTACACAGCCTGCATTACCCTGATACCAAAAATGGGATAAAGACTTTACAACAAAAAATTATTGACCAATTTTCTTGCTGAACATAGCTACAAAAATTATTCAAACATAAACTTCAAACATAAGAATGTATGCATATGAATTCCGTCTTAATGAAGCTGTCACAGAAAATCAAGACAGGGATTGATAATGTAGTTCGGTGCTAAAGTGCTTGTCTAGTGCTCCCAAGACCATAGGTTTGACCCTACTACATTTGGGTTTTCTGCAAGAGCAGCATGTAGTTTCCAGGCAGTTCTGATTGCCTGTAACTGCAGCTTCAGAGAGTCTGATGCTCTCTTCTGGCCTCTGTGGGTACCCTCACATAAACTGTATACATGTACACAACTGCACACATATACACATAAATAAAAAAAATCCTTTCAAAAAATGGCTAAAATAAGAGGTTAAAGGTAGGTATGGCCATGGATACTTTTAATTCTATTACTTGTGAGGGAAAGGCAGGCTTAAAATTCTCTCCGTTTATAGCCAACCTGGTCTACATAGTGAATTCCAGGCCAGTCAGGGCAGCATAGTAAGCCTTTACAACGTAGTGTAACAAAACAAAATACCCCTAACACATACACAAAAACAAATAACAGAAAAATAAGTTTCTTTGAGGGTTCTAAATCAAATCAAACCACGCTTGGTGTAACATGCATGAAATCCCAGTACTTAGGAGGCTGGTAGGAGTAGTTCAGTTGTTGTGAAATATTACTTTAATAGGCAAAGATGTGTTACATTTGTTTATGCTATGTTTATTTAATTATGTAAATATGTGTTGCATTTGTTTTACCTTGCCTGCCTGATTGGCCTAATAAAAAAAGGACCGGTCAATGCCTAGGCAGTGGAAGGGTAGGTGGGGCTGGGAGGCAGACAGAATAAGTAGGAAGAGGAACCTAGGGTCAAGGGAGAAGAGAGAAGAGGGAATGACGGAGAAAGAGAGGGAGATGCCCGGGGCCAGCCAGGCAGCTGCCAGACAGACACAGAGTAGGACATATAGAATAAAAGAAAAGTAAAAAGCCCTGAGGCAAAACATAGACAAAGAGAAACAGGTTAATATAAATTATAAGAGCTAGTGGGGACAACCATAAAATAATGTCGAGCATTCATAGTTGATAATAAGTCTGTGTCGTGATTTGGGAGCTACTTGGTGGCCCAAAAGAAAGTCTGCTACATCCAGTGACAGGGAATATATATATATATATATACATATATAGTAATATATATTATATATATATATAGGGCATTGTCTACAAAATTATAAGAGAAAGGTGGATATAAGAATTTTATATATTGTCCAGATACTTATTTGAATATAAAAGCAACTGGCAGGTGAGCTGCCAAAAAAGCTGCTCAAGGATAGAATCTTGCTAAAGAAGAAAGATTTAAAAGAACCCCACAATGGAAAAGTCAGGAGGAAAGGGCTACATAGAAGCAGAATGGAGCAAAGCACAAGCCAAGATTAAACCATATAGACAACTGTAGGGGGATTATGTTGTTCCATTTTAAATAATTGTCCCCACCTATGAGTTTAATAAAAAGCGCTGATTGGCAAAAGGCAGACAGGAAGTGTGGGCAGGGCTACCAGACTAAGAAGACTCTAGGAACAGGCAGAATAGAACAGAATGTGAAAGAGAAGCCAGAAGAAGCTGAGGACAACTATACTGCTCTGAGAAAAGGTTCCAAGCTGCATGGCTGAACAGAATAAGAGTCATGGGTTAGATTAAGGGTAAAGAGTTAGCAAGTTATATGACTGGGCCTTAGGCTGATCAGCCTAAAACTATTGTAAGCATCTATGTATCTCTGTGGGTTTGTGGGTCTGCAGGCCTAAACCTTGAGGCTAGGCTGGAAAGTCTAGGGCAGACACCTCTTACTACAGATAACATGTTTCAAAACAGAACACAAACATAAACGGAGGAAGATGATAGTCTCCTTTATTTTAGAGACAAGAGGGATGTGAAACTTCCTTTGTCTCCATCTCTTTCTGCTGACTTGGCTGTCTATGTTTTTTGGTGTTAGGATAGGTTCAGAAGCAAGCAACTCCAAAATCTTAGTGGTTTAGTAATTCCAGTACTACTTGTGCATGTCTAACACAGATTTCCCAGGGTTTCATTCTAGTCCTGTTGGCTCCCAGCCTGAGGGGAATGCTTTGCAGCCATCATCACAGGGATACCTGGTCCTCACTGGTCTGAAAGTCTTGAGCCAAAGAATTTGAAGCCAGCCTGACACACAGATTGCTGGAGGGCTCACACTGATAGCAAAAGATTTTACCCCAAAGTAAGCCTTGTTGATTTCCAGACAAATTGCAGCGTCTTAGCAAGGTGTAGAGAAAGTATAATCTTCCAATGTCTCTGCGAGAGAGGTCTAAATATGTTCTAGAAGGTTCTACTGTGGCAGTGCCTGGTATCATTCTACTCTTAACTCTACTTCCTGGATGGAGAGCTCATAATTAAAGAGCAAAGGGTCAGGAATAGTTGGTCTCTTGGCCTCTAATGCTGTTGAAAAGACCCACAGTGTTCCAGGCTAGTGGGGTTGGCTTCAGAGTCTTGTGTTCTCAAAGGACCTAGAAAGATACAGTGCCTTTAAAAATTTTTTAGTCTAGTCTTTGAAAATTTCATATAAAATATTTTGATCATTTTACTCCCAACTTTTTCTACCCACCCAAACCTCATGTTCTCTCTCATGTTATCACTACTATCAACCTCTTTTGGGAGGACAGGGTCTCAGAGCATAAACAAGTTAATTTAGAGCTTATTATGTAGCCCAGGATGACACTGAACCTGTGACAGTCATCCTATTTTGGTTCTTTAAGTATTGGGAATACTGGTGTGAGCCTCTACACATGTCTTCCTCTTTCTCTTTTTAAATGGTGCTTTGTCATGTTAGCCAGCCTGGTTTTCTGTGCACAAATGATCCTTCAGCCTCAGGTTCCTGAGCTGCTTGGGACAACAGGCACATGCATGCCACCATGCCTGGCAAAAATATCAGGCATTTAACTGAGCAATACGTGCTTTCACAAAATAGAAGGCTTCTGATAATTTGGTTTAAACAAAACTTATGGATTAATTCAGTTTATAAATCATTAAAATAGTTTTTGAGACAGGATTTCACAATGTAGTATGTGCTGACCCCAAATACATGCCTTAGCCTCCTAGTACTGAGATGACGAGCATGTGTCACCATAACTGGCTATTGTCAGCCCTTTAAAAGTGTTCTTTCTCCAAGTATTCCTAACCAGCATGCATCAAAGACAGATGACAAAGGAAATTTGGTTGACAAGGAAATTATATGGTTTTAGGCCCAAGTGACTGATTGCTTGGTAGGATGAAGGGTACAAAATTTTATCTCTTTTAGGGGAAAAAGCCCTTGAATTTCTATATAAGCAGGGACAAGAGGGAAAGGAGATAACATAACACAGGTTGGTTGCCTTCCTTTTCTCAGTAGCAGTTTGGGCAATGAGGCTGGGTAGAGTAATACCAACAATAGCACTTGTTTCACAGTACTGGTGTAATGGTTCATCTTCACCTGGACTTGGAGTCACTTAGGAGACACAGGTCTGGGCATGTCTGCCAGGGTATTTCCCGAGACATTTAACTGTGATGGAAAGGCCTACCCTACATGTAGGCTGCAAGCCTGGGCTGAATGAAAATGGGAAAAAGAGCAGGAAAGCCTGATGAGCACCAGCATTAATTTTTCCTGATTCCAGGCCTGTGCAAATGTGCCCCTGCCACCATGAAGTCTGCCATTCCTTCTCTTCCATGATGGAAAGTACACTTTTAAACTATTCCTTGTTGTTGTTGTTTTTTTTGTCACAGCAACAAAAAAGTAACCAATGCAGACCCTCTTACATGCCAGGTGAATGTTGTACCACTGAGCTCCACCCTCAGACCCTGACTTTTTTTTTTTTACCTTTTAGATCCACTTCTACCTAGGTATCCTTTAGACAGTTCTGTGTTGGTTGTTTTTATTCTTTCCTCTTACCTCTTTGGGGTGGAGAGGCACCACCCAGCTCCCAAATAATCACACATGGAGACTTATTCTTTCTTGTGAATGCCCAGTCTTAGTGCGAATTATTTCTGTTATTTCTAGCCTTTCTTTCTTTCTTTCCTTCTTTCTTTCTTTCTTTCCTTCCTTCCTTCCTTCTTTCTTCCTTTCTTTTTTTCTTTCTTCCTTCCTTCCCTTCTTCCTTCCTTCCTTCCTTTCTTCCCTCTCTCCCTCCTTCCCTCCCTCACTCCCTTCCTTCCTTCCTTCCTTTCCTTCCTCCTTCTCTCTCTCTCTCTCTTTCTTTCTTTCTTGTATTTTTTATTTAAAAAGTTTTTTCTCATACTCTCCATTGCTTCTGCTCCCCCCTCCTCCCTGCCCTCTCTCAGCCTCCCTCCATCCCATCTCCCCCACTTCATTCCCCAGAGAGCTACCCAGCTTTTCTTAACTTAAATTATCCCCTCTGTCTTTTGCCTCTGGACTTTTTTCTTTCTCTGTTTTTTATCTTTTCCTTACTTCTTATTCTTTGTCTGGCTTAGTGACTGCAACCCCCTATCTTGTTCCTCAATCTTCCCTTCTTTCAGATTTCTTCTCTTATTTATTATTTCTGCCTGGGAGCCCTGCCTATCCTTTCTCCTGCCTACCTATTGGCCATTCAGTTCTTTATTAGACCAATCAGATGTGTTAGACAGGCAAGGTAACACAGCTTCACAGAGTTAAACAAATGCAACATAAAGGAATGTAACATGTCTTTGCATGAGTAAACAAATGTTCCACAGCATAAACAAATGTAACACATCTTAAATTAACATTCCATAATACATCAACTCAGGCTTATCTTGACTCACAAGGCCTTTTTTTCAAGTCTATGGGTCTCTCTCTTCTCCAGTGCAGGTACATGCTATTGGAGGGCAGAGCCTGGGTTTCTCCTCTGCCTTCACACAGGAACTAAGCTAAGAGCTCATTTTACAGAAGCCACAGTTAAGGCTGCTTTGACAGAGGAATGAGTTAATAGCAGATACAAAGTAAGTCTGGGTGAGGCTGCTTTGTACCTAGATGTGATTCACATACATTGGGTACTCTAACCTTGTGCTCTTGGCACCCCAGCCTCCCTACTCCAGTGCTTGTTCATACACTATGGACACATGCCCAGACCTTCCTCCTGTCTGCTGGGGAACCACCACCACCCCTTCACACATTCTTTACATGCCTCCCCCATCAGCTTCAATTTAGATAACCTTCAGACTCAGGGAACAGAGTGCTGAATGGGGTCTGGGAAGACAATGCATGCATTTGTGTGTGTATGTATGTGTGTGTGTGTGTTGCTGAGGATGGAGCTCAGGGCCTCATGTGTGCTATTTAGGTGCTCTACCATAGCCCTGCTATTTGTTTTTAGATAGGATTTTTCACTTGTTGTGCAAAACTTTATGGAGCTGGCTGGGAAGTCATCATTATTCTTGTTTACTAGATGAACAGACTTGGGCTTCAAAAGAGGAAAAGGCGAGTGTAGAGTCTTGGACTGCTCATTTCTGGCTCAGAGATTTGCCATTGCCTGGCATGGCTAAGCCAAGAATCACTTTCTAGGAGGTCCTGGTTTCTAGGTCAGGTAAGCAGCCAGCACTTTAAGGAGACTTTGCTGGGTGGCTGAGCTAGGATTCTGTTTGCTTTGCTTAGGAAATGGTGGGGCAGTCAGAGAGCAGAGGCCTATGAACTGCCGTGAGAAGGGAAGGAGGGACTTTGTTTAGCCGCCCAGGAATTCCAGTCAGGAATGAGAACCTTTCCACCTGCTGCTGTCCAAAGCGCCTAATGCTGTCATGGAATTTGCGTGCAGACAGCTAGGTTGGACTTTGGAAACAGAGGATGAAAAACGAGTTTCCTTCTCTCTGTTCACAGAGGCCAGCCAAGAGCCAGACCCAGAGCTGGAACCAGGCCTCAGATCATAAAGTGAACAACAGAACCAGTCAGTTATCGGTTTCAAGCCCGACTGCCTTCACTTATAAGGACTTTGGAACTTGGGAGGCTCCCCTGTGCTCTATAAACCAGCAAAAAGTTAGACTCGTGGTTGTCAAGACCCCAGATGGAACAGCAGACACACGCAAAGGTGGAGTAGGAGGCTAGAAATGCTGCTCAGAATCTAGTTAGAAATTTGGTTACTTTGCTCCTTCCATTATGTATTAGAAGAACTCTGATGTATGATGTGGAGGTGGTGTTGGGTAAGCGATATCCAGATATGAGGTATCTTAGAATTGGGAACTGCAAACTTTAAGAGATACAACATTCCCAGGATCTGGGGCTTACTTCCATAAAAATGCCTTGATTTGTGTTTTTATTACTTGTAATTTATGTTGGGGCTGATTGCTATTGTCATGGTATTTAGAAATGTTCCTTTGGGGAGTGTATGGGTCCTAAAGACTCCATTGTCAGGAGTAGGAATAGGTAAATGCTGGTATTGTAGAAGTAGGCTTATATCATGAGTGGGTTTAACCCATCTTGTTCTCTCTCTCTCTTTCTCTCTCTCTCCCTCTCTCTCTGCCCTATATAGATTCTGCAAAAGGCCCTCACAAGATCCTGTCTCCCCTCAATCTTGGATTTCCCTCTCTCCAGTACTACCATGAACTAATATATTTTTTTGGTCTCGGAAGTAGTGTTATGGGTACCTGTTTAAACATTTGGTTTACTTTAAGCATTATCTTTGTATTCTTTTGGAAATTTTAAAAAAGATTTTGACAATATTCATTCCCATCCATTTCTCACAATCTTTGCAGACTTCCTTCTTCTACCTCTTCTCCCCATGTTGTGCCTCCCTTTTTATAACCCACTGAAACTGATTTGTGCTGCATATGTTCTTATCTGTGAGAGGTCATCCACTGGAGAATGATAATTCACCAGGGACCACACCCTTAAAGAAAATTGACTAACCCTGTCCTAGAAGCTATCACCTGTCAAAGTATCCTCAATTAGGACTGGGGAGAATATGAGTCCCTCTCTCTCTATGCCAAAATGTTGACTGGCTTGATTTTGTGTAACTAATACATTTCTGTTTGTTATAAATTGTCCAGTCTGTGAGGGTTCTGTCACACTGGTCCTCTAATCCAGTTTTGACCTCATGGGAGCCAAAAATATACCATGAAGTCTCAACAAATCACTTATTTTTACTCTTGGCGCTTCTACTGATGAATTATGGGACAAAAGGCATGCCTGGTTATCCTTCTGGTTCTCAATGGCCTTGTCTGTTAAATGGACATAATGCTAATATACTTCACAGGGCTGTCAGGAGAGTGAAAATGTTTTATAAACCATAAAGCCCAGTGCAGACATGAGGATTTAATGTCATTATTACCATGTGATCTTCTGGCTTTGGTAAGAGCAAGGAAATGCCAATATAGAGGGGAGATCCAACATAGTTTATTTTAGTCCAGATGATCTCTAAGGAGGAGAAATGTATGCTAGGGGAGAGGCAGCCCTCTCTCAATGATGTATAGTCTCCTGGGTGTATGTTCCCTTGTCCTCAGGGTTGGGGTGCCAAGTCGGCCCTTCAGCCTTAGCCATAACTCCTTCTGGATGTCACTCTCAGTTGTTTGATTGCCTGGTTGGAATTTGAACAGGCAAATAAAACTAAGTTCAGGAGGTAGAGTCCCATCAGAAATAGGTCAGCTTTACATCAGAATGAAGATAGAATCCATAAATACTGACTGAGCCAACAGTCAGCTCAGCTATAGAGGCAATGCAGAGGCCAGAAGAAGTGTTTGAATAAGAATCAAGCAAGCAGCTCTGGGTTGGCTCTACAGACTAGCCCAGACAGTTCACATGAGTCTCAGAGTTTTATGTTCATTATCAATTGAGAGTATGTGAAATCTTTCCTAACATGTAAGGCAGTGTATATATGGAACATATTATTTATATTATTGAATGGCCTACTCCCCCAAATTGCCATTCCCTCAAAGTGGAAACATTTGCCTCAGGTGGTAAACAGAAGATAAGCACAAAGTCACATGTCCAAGAAAAACAGACTCTGGGAAGAGTTTCAGGGACCCTACTAGCAACTATAAATGAGAGTGATCATTGCTGAGGGTGGAGACTCTGACCAGTCAAACTGCAGAGAGAGAAGCATTCAAAGAACAACTCTGGAGCTCTTCAGGCAGCTGGTGGTCCAGAGACACTGTTCTCTGCAATCATCTTTGGTGGACTTTCTGGTTATGCTTCTGTTTTTGTGTTATCCCTGATCCTTGTAGGTAACTGGGATCCTGTTAGTAACCCCAATAAGAGCTCATTGATTCACCACATTGGACACTGGTACAATCTTTACTTTGATCTCTACTGCTTTTCTGGGAGTATCCAGGTGTGTGTTGCATCATCTAGGAACTCTGCCACACAACAATACAACGCCTCTCAGTATAGATGATTCTTATATCTGTCATTTTGTTCTGAAATATGAGGCTTTCTTCTTCTTTCTTTGCAAAGGGGATCAGTATGTTGGAGAGTATATGTCATTTCATTTATTGAATAAGCAATTGGAAATGAAGGAACTGTTGTTTTGATCAGTTTATATTTTTAATGAGATTATGCCATATACACGTAATCTCTTTTGAAGATCTGGTTTATTCAGTAGTAGGGGAACTAAAAAAAAAATCTCTGCTCTGGTAATGTTTTTCTTTTTAGTGTGATGAAAATATTTTAGAATTAGCAGGTAATGATGGTTCTACAACACTACAACGATAAAAAAAAAAAAAACACCAAAAAGCTTTAAAATCGTAAATTTTATCTTGATTAAAACAATTTAAATAAACAACTTTTACAAACAAGTTCTAATTGGAAGTCATGCTCACAATGAAGCCTGGCTTTGAAGCAGAGACAACAGGCCTGGGGTTAATGAGTCAAATGCTACTTCTTACTGTTTGAGGAGAGAGTATGAAGAACTAGGGGAACCTTTTCTATCAGTATCAGGGAAAGGAGAGGGAAGAGGGGAAGAGATGAGAGAATAAAAGCCATAGCACTTTCTAGAAGCATTCAAGATGTAATAGCATTGTAAAAATTTCCAGTGCACTTTATAGGGAATCTCAAAAGGAAACCCTGCTATTGGCCCCACTGATGAGGATGTCCACATTTTCTTATGTGAGGGGCAAGACAACCAGACATAGTTGCAGATATGGACTTGGAGTGATTAAGCATTTTTGCTGGCTGAAAGCTAAGATGCACTTAGCATGTGAAAGGTAGAAATGTGCTGGGTAAGCCAGCTTGCCCTAAAGTTCGTACCTTTGCAAGTAGAGAGGGAAAAAGAGATGGAAATTGTGTCACAATCTTATGATTTGGGTGACAGTGAAATATTGTCCCTAGATGCAATAGCCAAAAACCATCAGAAAAAAAGGATGAAAAGTCAAAGTGTGTCTGAGGTGTAGATGGCAATGGAAGCCATTGTTAAGAGGGCGGGTATACTTGGTACTTTTCCCACTGCTATGATGAAACACATTGACAAAAGCAATTTAAGGATAGGCTTATTTTGGATCACAGTTTAAGTGGACAGTCCATTATGGTGGGGAAGGCAAGGTGGCAGGAGCTTAAAGTAGTTGGTGACATTGTGTCCATAGTCAGGAAGAAGAGAGTAATGAAGGTTTGTGCCCTTTTATGTAGTTGGGAACTCTACAATAGTTTCCTATAGTTAGGGTGGGTTCCTGCCCCCTCAATTAATATATTCAAGGTAAGCTCTCACAGGCCTGCCAGGATGTTACCCTAATCTAGATAATTCCTCAATGGTGTTGTCCAGAGGCTTGTGTCTGGTGGTTCTAGATTCTGGCAATCTTAGTCATGGCACTGGTAGATAGGAAACCATGAAGAACGACAGAGAAGGTCATTTGGTGACAAAGGGTGCCAACCTCAGAGGGCACAGCTCTCAGCAGCAGTGGTAGTTTGAGGGGGAAAGATCAGGAGTGTGCACATGAACTAGACCTGGGAAACAGGGAAAACTGTCAAGAAACTTAAACCTCTGCCCACATCAGAGCACTAGCTAGATATAAGAGACTCTAGGAGGGATAACTAACATGGCCCTGGGAATCAGGGAGGCTTCTCCAGAGAAGTGAGATGTTAAGTCTAGGCCTGGAGGAGAGGAGAAATAAGAACTTGCTAGATAATGGACAACAATTTTAGGAATAGGGAACAAATAGCATGGGTAAATGCAAAAGAGGGAACATGTGCATTTGGAGAATTTCTCCATGCAGGCTCAAAGATTAAGAGTGAATGTCATGCTTTTGCAGAGAACTAGGATTGGTTTTCAGCACCCACACTCAAGTGGCTCAAAGCTACCTGAAACTACAGATTCAAGAGACCTTGAACCCTCTTCTGACCTCTCTGGTCACTGGCACAACATTTGAATATGTGTACATGTATTTGAACACACACACACACACACACACACACACACACACACACACTCTTTTTCTTGATGAGAGAGATGAGGCTTATTTAAGTGCTGAACATTCTTAGCTTTTAAGTGCCCCTCTAGAGGCACCCAAATTTTGAAAGGCCTAATTCCAAGTTTTTTTCAAAAGCTGGAAGATTGCTTTTTCTGTTCAAGGACTCAGTTCAAGAGCTGAGTGAATCAACATCAGGGAACACTTGGTATTTCTTGAGAGCACACTGATAGGGAAGAGATCCACAGAAAGATTTTGGTCAGAAAGTATTTGAACTGAGTAGTCATTTAGAAAAGTTATGAAGTATTACAGACTGGATGACTTATCTATAATGATGAACTGAGAAAATAGCTCAGTTAATCAGCATTAATGTAAAAAAGCTGGTGTGCCAGCCCATGTCTGTAATCCCAGAGCTGAGGAGGTAGGGATAAGTGATTTCCTGGGGCTAGTCAAGGCAACTGTTGAGTTCCATCGAGAAGACCCTATCTGCAAAATCAAGGTAGATGGCTCCTGAGGAATAGCACCTGTGGTTGAATGTTGACTTCTACACACAAATACACCCTCCCATTCAGGAGTACCTGCATACATAGGAATACACTCACATTTACACCTGCTCCCCAAGTATACATGAACACATAGGCACATTCCCATTTTCTGTTCCTTTTTCTCACACACAAGTGATTGGGATGATAGACTCATTTTTAAATTCTAGAGTTTGTAACTTGGAAATCTGGGAGGCTAAATGTAGTATTATTTATTTATTTAATTATTTAATTATTCCTTTCCTTGGGTGGTGGCTCTAGGACCTGTTCAGGGGACCCACTTCAGTGAGTGGGCAATGCAAGATCACAACTCCTGAGGTAAAGTACTAAAGTCAGGAAGATACTAATTGGCATATTAGTCTGCAGAAGCAGAAGTCTCAGGAAGCTGAGCATGACTGACAATGGAGAACAAGTGTCCTAAGGCAAGTGGGGTAGATTTTTTGTCTGGAACCTCCCCCACCCTGTCAGTCCCTTGTGACCCATAGATTCATGATTCCTTGAGTTCTAGGGATGGTAACCTAAACTAGGGTGATCTGAAGGGCATCAAGTGATCCACAGAGCAATGTTGTGTGAACCTAGGGATTTGCTAAGCTATTATCTAAGAAGCATTTTTCATTTGGGTGAGGGACTGACTCATTTGGGGAGGAACCTGGATCTTGGAGATGTGTGCTGTGGCCTGACCTTCTAGGGTCAGCATGACTTGCTCAGGGTCAGTCCCCCCACTACTCTAATCGAGATGTTTGCTGCAGGTAAAAGAAGCAGCTGCTGCTGTCCAGAGTAAAATAGTCACAAAAAACCTGCTCCTCATTCTGTCTCCCAGCTTCCCAGAAATGTCTGAAGCCCAGCCTTGGAGTTGGTATGTACTTTTAATTATTTCAAGAACTGGCATCGCTTGCCTCATAGTAAAAGTGTCATGAAATTACTGTAAAGTTGCATGAGTTTGGGCCATAAATCTTATTCACTTCAGTTACATCTCATACCTTAATTCACTGGAGTATAAAATGCCATTTACACTAGTTCTTAGTTCACTTAATCATAATTAAATGACCTCAGAGGGCAGTAATTCGTTGAGGCCTTGGCTTTGATGTGACATAAATAACAAACTCAGTTTGCCATGTGGATGGGTTCCTCCACACTTTTACGTTGACCACAGACCTCGTGGAGCATATAATGCTGGCTTTTTGGGGTGGGCATGTGCTCTGGTTACACAGAACATCTGGGCCACAGATGTGGTTGAGGGGACCGTCTAAATGGTCCCCCTTAGAGGTTTTTTTTTCCATCATCTGTAGGCCTCTTCTTGATTCTTTTAATTCTTCTAAGGAAGAGTCCTGTTGAGCCTAGGGAAGAGGTGATGAGGACCTACCCTCCTGTAGTTTCTTATCCTTGTGTTCTTTATCTTAAAGGATCCTCTCAAAGAGATCAATTGCTAAAGGACTTTCTGACTTCACATCCAGGTATACAGTTTCCTAAAACCAAGTCTTGAATCCTGGGTTCCAGACCTTCAAGTTCATCATCATTCCCAGGGCCATTGCCTTGTGGTCACATCATTTGACTTGTCAAGACATTGTTGTCTTCTCAACCAAATGGCTTTCTTTCATCTTATCCACCATCATCAGTGGTACTATCACCTTCTTGGATTCCTAAATTTTAACACTTAAAGATTATGTAGGCAAGAATAGTTGTTGAGTCTCCAGAGAAGTCTACATCCTAACCTAAGATGACTCAGCAAAGGGAATTAAAGCTACAAGTAGAATTAAGGTTGCTAATCAAATATTTAAAGTTAAGAAGTTTAGTATATAGTTCAATGGCTGGGTACTTTTCTATCATGCACAGGCTCTTTTGCACTGCAATAACTAACCAAATAACTAGTTAACTAAAGTTGCTTTAAACCATTTTAAATAGGAAGATTATCTCAGCTTTTCTCATTTGACTCAATGAAATCACAAGGAAGGAGGAAGGAAAAAAGGAGAGAAGAGGGAAGGAGAGAGACAGTGAGGCATGGAGAGAGAGAGAGAGAGAGAGAGAGAGAGAGAGAGAGAGAGAGAGAGAGAGAGAGAGAGAGAGAGAGAGAGAGAGAGAGAGAGAACACTATGGAAGAGAGGTGTGAGCTTTCTGAGTTTGAAGGAGGAAGACAATTGTTATTCTAGGGTTCTGGAAGCTGATCAAGGAAGATTACAAGTTAGAGGACAGCCTGAGGTACACAGGGAGTAAAAGGCTAGCCTGGGATACTGATACAGACCTTGTCTCAAAAAATGGGAAGCACAAGAAAGCATAATACAGGCAGTTACTATGATTAAAGAACATTATCTGCCTGTATGAAAATTACATGAAAAACCTTACTTTACAAAATTAATATGGGCAAATAAAACTTCCTAAATACTGCTAGTCCCACGTATTTTGCATAAAGCCTGTTATTTTTCAAGCACTGACAATTGTGTAGATTTTCACGAGACTATTATTATTATTATTTTACCTTCTTAAAAGAAAAGTTCCTGCTTTAGTAATTTATTGCTGTTTGGAAAACCCACACCAAAACTTAATGGGCTGAAATATCAACTTACTATTTCTTATGCTATTGGACTGAGTAGTTCAGGCCTTGGTGATTCTTTTGCTTCAGTAACATTTGTTTGGGTTCTTCTGAGATCACAGTTCAGTTGCTGAGCATGAGGCCATGTGTCTAGCATTACAGTACCATATAGAATAGTTTCACTGATGTAAGAATAGTCTGCCTAGGCATCCTTGCCTCCTGTTCTTCTGTTCTCTGGCAACAGAAATCTTTTTTTACTGTCTCTATAGTTTTGTCTTTTCTGGGATGTCAGACGATTAGAATTACACAGAGCAGCTTTTGCAGACTAGCTTCTTTCACTTAGCAAGGAATTTGTTTCTCTTTCCTTTCTGGTGGCATTTGGTGGCATAAGCAGGCTAAAGATAGACCTAAACTTTATCCATGGGGCCTTTTCCCTCTTGGGATTTCCTCCAGGCATTGTGTTTGGAAGGCATTTGAATAAATTTCATCAGTAACCCAGACAGGATGAGAAAATAAACAGGCAATTGTGCCAGCCATTGGATGTGTCTGGCTAAATTTTGAAAAACAGCTGTGGTAGATCGTTAAAGTAATTGTCCCTAATGAATCATGCCTCCTAGGATCTGCCTGCTCTAATGGTTCCCTCCCTCTTCAACACTTGGCTAAGTAACTTGCTTTGGCCACAGAAACGTTAGCAAATGTGACATAAACAGAAGCTTGAAAACTCCTTGTGCATTTGGGCTCTCTTCTTGCTTCTGGGAGTCTTTGTGCCACATATGAAATACATGAAGCTGGCCACTCTGAGGAGAGGCCACACTGAGGGAGAGAAAGACCCACTGATAGTCAGCATTGACTGTGACCTGTGAGTGAGGCCATCCATCCATCTCAACTTAGTTAAAGGATTCCTATAGCCACTTGAGTGACCCAAGGGAATGCAGACCAGTTTCTTACCCACTTCCCAAGTGCTTGCAAACATTATGGACTAGTTATTTTCTGTTACTAAGTTTTCCTTTCTTTGGAGACAGTGTTTTCCCCAGCTTGACCTTGAACCCACACTCTTTGCACCTTAGCTTCTCAGGTTCAGGCACACTCAGCTTCTGCCACTAGGTTCTGAGGTAATGTGTAATAGCTGATCATCACAATAGCCAGTTACAGTGTACATTTGAATTACCTGTTGTGGGTTATTACCTGAGACCAATTTACCTGTCAATGTACTGATGACACCTGCAAAAGTATGAAGAAGAATGATTTAATCCCACTGAGAGAACCCCCAAAAAACTTTTATTCTCAATCTAGTCTAAAAGACATCTCAGGCATGCAAGTGTGCATGAGTGTGTGCTGCTGTTCACGGAACCCTAGGTCTCATGTATGTTAAGTCAGGGTTCCACCCCTCAGCAACGCTGAGCCCAATCCTGTTTTCACAGATGCATCTTAAAAGCTCCATAAATATAAAGGGCTGACTGGAAACTACCTCTAAGAGAGTAGAAACTGGATGAGAGGCTAGGATTCCTAATCTGATCGCCTTAACTACCACACAATCTGTTTGGTCTCTTCCATGCCGAGGGGCCTAAAACCCAGCTATTTAAGGGAAGCTAACTTCCTCCACTGGCACTCAGGATTTTGTGTTCTTCACTTGTCTTTCATAGGCTATGGAGCAAGATGTGGCTGCTGTGAGCCAGCTGAGGAACCTGGACCAGCTAGGGACCATTAGCTGGGTTTACTGTGTTAAACCAGGAAGATCCAGGGCCAGGTGAAGCCTAGCCTTTGCTAGGAGGGAGGTTAGTGGAAAAATGGGCTTGGAAGCTGAAAAGGAGGAATGTGAACACTTGAGAAAAATATCTACCTCATTGCTCAGCAAACTCTGAGACCACCCTCCATGCTGGTGGATAAAACCCAAACACTGGCAGATTTTCTTCTCATCACAGTCAGACTTGAGTACCCGAGATAACTTAATATACTGCAATAATGCAATTAAGCAGGCTCCTCAGGCCCAGCTTCCAGTCTCACTCACTTTAACAAATATAATTTGGGTGACATCATGAAAAACAACATTCTTCTTGTGAGTGGATGTAGATTACAAGAAAAATGATCACATGGCTTAGCCTTGGCAAGCAGAGAGAAAGCACTAAATTTGGCTCTTAAGAAAATGTGTTCTGTAAATGTCTGGTGCTTACACAAGTGACAGGGTTTGTTTAAAACCTCTGTGTGTGTATGTGTGTGTGTGTGTGTGTGTGTGTGTGTGTGTGTGTGTGTGTGCGCGCGTGTGTGTGCTCATGCACCCTTGTATGCATCTGCACAGGGCTATGACTCTCACCACTACTTTTAAATTTAATTTACAGATGACAGTTCAGCATTCAATGCAACATAATTTATCTAAGACTTTTGTTTCACCTAAAACTGGTAAAATCCAAGATTGAGAGGTAGGTATTGATATATCCAAGGTCACACAACACAACCATGACAAAACCTGGGTTAGAACATAAGTGTCCTGAGTTCCAGTCCCAACTCCCCACTCCCTTTTCACTCAGCATTGGTTTGAAGAAAGTAGAAGCCACCTCAGCCAACTGGGGTCAGGCTTCTATAAAAAGTTACCTTTTCCTGGTTGCAGCACACACCTGTAATCCGAACACACAGGAGGCTGAGACCAGCCTAGGCTACACAGGAAAAACGTTTCAAAAACTGTAAACAGAATAGAAGAACTAAACCAAACCAAAGACGTTATTTCTTTGCTTTGCTTCCAGCAGTAGCTTTTGTCTGTTGTCCTTGAAATAATGTCTTTCACCATAGCAACAAGGATTGTCTGGAGCCTGGATCTGGCTTGTATTTAGCTGCAAAAGCCTCTACTACCCCGCAGAGGCCGTAGGTTGGCAGGGGGAACAGTCTGTGTTTGGCTACAAGAAGCCATGTGACAACAGGCCCCAAATATAATCCTTTGTGTTGACAGTGGCAGCAAGGGACTTTGATATGACCACCGTGCCTGATTTATTAACCTTCAACATTGTGGTTGGTACTTTAGTGTGTGGAAGAATACAGTCTTCTGCATCTGGCTGTCCAACTCAAATTCTACCTAGACCATTTGCTAGAGATGAGATTTTGGACAAGACATATCAACTACCTGAGTCTTGGCTTCATCATCTAGTAAATAAACAGTACCTGCCTTGCACAGTAAGTAGTTGGGGTCATCCTTGTGGATTCCTGGGAACTTTCCTAGTACCACATTTTCCCCTAACTCCACGATGTCTTCCCTCATAAAGATATCTCTTTCATTGCTCTCCCACTCTGTCCTGTCCCAGTTCAACCATCTTATTCCCTTATGTTCTCATCCCCTGTCCCTTCCCCTCTATTGCCTCCCCCCTCAGCTGCTACCAAGTTTATTCAAGAGACCCCACCTGTTTTCTTTTCCCAGGATGGTCTATGCATCTGTCTTAGGGTCCTCCTTGTTAGCTAGCTTCTCTGGAGCTGTGGGTTGTAGTCTGGTTATCCTTTGTTTTACATCTAGTATCCACTTATGAGTGAGTACATACCATGTTTGTCTTTCTGGGTCTGGATATTTTCTAGCTCTATCCATTTGCCTGCAAATTTCATGATGTCATTGTCTTTTTAGTGCTGAGTAATGCTCCACTGTGTAAATGTACCACATTTTCTTTATCCATTATTCAGTTCAGGAGTATTTAAGTTGTTTCCAGGTTCTGGCTATCATAATAATGTTGCTATGAACATAGTTGAGCAAGTGTCTTTGTGATATGCCCAAGAGTGGTATAATTAGGTCTTGAGGAGGTAGATTGATTTCCAATTTTCTAAGAAGTACAAGTTTGCACTCCCACCAACAGTGGAGGAGTGTTCCCTTCGCTCTGCATCCTCTTCAACCTAAGCTCTCATCAGTGTTTTTGATGCTAGTCATCCTGACAGGTGTAAGATGGTATCAGAGTCATTTTGATTTGCATTTCCCTGATGATGAAAGATGTTCAGCAATTTCTTAAATGTCTTTTGGTCATTTCAGATTCTTCTGTTAAGAATTCTCTGTTTATATTTGTAACCTATTTTTAATTGGATTATTTGGTATTTTGATGTCTAGTTTCTTGAGTTCTTTATATATTTTGAAGATTAGCCCTCTGTCAGATATAGGGTCAGTGAACATCTTTTTCATTCTGTAGGCTGTTGTTTTGTCTTATTGTTTAGGTCCTTTGCCTTACAGAAGCTTCTCAGTTTCAAGAAGTCTCATTTATATTTTTTTGCTCTAAATGTCTGTGCTACTGGTGTTATATTTAGGAAGTGGTCTCCTGTAACAATCAATGCATTCACGTCTACTTCCAACTTTCTCTTCTATCATGTTCAGTGTAAGTGGATTTATGTTGAGGTCTTTGATCAGCTTGGATTTGAATTTGTGCCTGGTGATAGACATGGATCTATTTACAATCCTCTACATGTTGACATCCAGTTATGCCAGAACCATTTATTGAAGATGCTTTCATTTTCCATTGTACAGTTTTGGCTTTGTTGTAAAATAATCAGGAGTTCATAGGTGTGTGGCTTAATGTCAGGGTCTTCTATTTGATTCCATGGATTCATGTGTCTGTTTTTATGTCAGTATCAAGCTGTTTTTATTACTATAGCTCTATAGTAGAGCTTGAGGTCAGGGATGGTGATGTATCCAGAAGTTACTTTATTGTACAGGACTGTTTTTTATCTATCCAGGGTTTTTTGTTTTCCATATGAAGTTGAGTATTGTTCTTTCAAGGCCAGTGAAAAATTGTGTTGGGATTTTGATGGGGATTGCATTGAATCTGTAGATTGCTTTTGGTAAGATTGCCATTTTTATTATATTGGTCCCATCTATCAATGAACATGGGAGATCTTTCCATATTCTGACATCTTCTTTAATTTCTTTGTTCAAAGACTTAAATTTCTTGTATACAAGTCTTTACCTGTTTGGTTAGAGTTACCCTAAAGTACTTTATATTATTTGTGGCTATTGTAAAGGGTGAGGTTTCTCTGATTTCCTTCTTGGACCATTTATTATTTATATATATGTGTACTATTGATTTTTTGAGTCAGTCTTTTACCCTGCCACATTGCTGAGGGTGTTTATTAGCTGTAGGAGTTCCCTGGTAGAATTTTTGGGGTCACTTACATATACCATTATATCATCTGCAAATAGTGATAGTTTGACTTCTTCCTTTCCAATTTGTATCCCCTTAATCTCCTTTGGTTTTCATATTGCTCTAGTTAGAACTTTGAGTACTATGTTGAATAGATATGGGGAAAGTTGGCAGCCTTGCCTTGTTCCTGATTTTAGTGGAATCGTTTTGAGTTTCTCCCCAACTAGTTTGATGTTGGCTGTTGGCTTGCTATAAATTACCTTTATTATGTTTAGGTATGTCCCTTGTATTCCTAGTCTCACCAAGACCTTTATCATAAAGGGGGCCTGGATTTTGTGGAAGGCTTTTCAGCATCTAATGAGTTGATCATGTGGTTATTTTATTTCAGTTTATTGATATGGTGAATTATATTGATAGGTTTTTGTATGTTGAGCTATCCATGCTTCTCTGAAATGAAGCCTACTTGATCATGGTGTATGATTTCTTAAAAAATATGTTCTTGGATTTGGTTTACTAGAATTTTGTTGAGTATTTTTGCATCAAAGTTCATGAGAGAGGTTGGTCTGTAATTCTCTTTCTTTGTTGCATCTTTGTGTGGTTTTGGTATCAGGGTAACTGCAACCTAATAAAAAGAGTTTGGCAATGTTCCTTCTGTTTCTATTGTGTGGAGCAATTTGAAGACTATTGGTATTAGCTCTTCTTTGAAATTCTGATAGAATTCTGAGCTGAAACCATCTGGTCCTGAGCTTCTTTTGTTTAGAGGACTCTTAATGACTGCTTCTATTTCCTTAGGGGTTATAGGTTTAAATTGTTTATCTAGTCTTGATTTAATTTTGGTATGAGGTAACTATCCAGAAAATTGTTCATTTCTTTTAGATTTTCCAATTTTGTGGAGTACAAGTTTTTGAAGTATGACCTAATGATTCTCTGGATTTCCTCTTTGTCTTTTGTTAATGTTTCCCTTTTCATTTCTGTTTATGTTAATTTGGATGGTCTCTCTTTGCATTTTGGTTACTTTGGATAAGGGTTTGCTTATTTTGTTGATTTTGTCAAAGAACCAACTCTTTGTTTTATTGATTCTTTGCATTCTTTTTGTTTCTAGTTTATTGATTTCAGCCGTCAATTTGATTAGTTTCTGTCATTTGTTCCTCCTGGGTGAGTTTGCTTCTTTTTGCTCTAGAGTTTTGAGATGTGCTGTTAATTCATTACTGTGAGATTTCTCGAACTTCTTTATGCAGACATTTAGTGCTATGAATTTTCCTCTTACTGCTTTCATAGTGTTCCATAATTTTGGGTATATTATACATTCATTTTCTTTGAGCTCCAGGAAGTCTTTAATTTCTTTATTTCTTCCCTGACCCACTGGTGATTCAGTAGAGTATTATTCAGTTTCCTGAGATTGTAGGCATTCTGTAATTTGTGTTTTTGTTGAATTCTAGCTTTAAGACATGGTGAGCTGATAAAATACAGGTGGTTATTCCATTTTTTTATATCCATTGAGATTTGTTTTGTAATCAACTTTAGAGAAGGTTCCATGGGGTGCTGAGAAGGTATATTCTTTTATGCTTGGGTCGAATGTTCTGTATATATGCATTTTGTTCATTTGAGTCATAGCATCTGCTAGATCCCTTATTTCCATGTTAAGTTTCTGTCTGGCAGACCTAGCCATTGGTGAGAGTGATGTTCTGGTGTCTCCCACTATGAACGTGTGTTTTGATGTGCAATTTAAGCTTTAGTGATGTTTCTTTTACATTTGTGGGTGCCCTTGTATTTGGCATAAGTGTTCCAAATTGAGACTTTATCTTTTTTTTCCTTGTTACTTTTATTTAATAATTTAAAAATTCATTTTACATACCAATTTTCCTCTCCTCTCTTCCCTCTCGACACCTTCCCCCATGCCCTCCTCAGAAAAGGTAAGGTCACCCATAGGGAGTCAGCAAAGCCTGGTATATTCAGGTGAGGCAGGTCCAGGACTCTCCCTACTGCATCAAGGTTGTGCGAGATGTCTGACCAGCTCCAGAAATGGGCTCCAGAAAGCCAGCTCATGCTCCAGGGATAGATTTTGATCCCACTGCCAGCATCCCCTCAAACAAACCAAGCTACACAACTGTCTCCCACGTGCAGAGGGCCTAGTTTGGTCCCATGCAGTTCTCATAGCTGTTGGTCTAAAGTTTATGAGTTTCCACTATTTTGGCTTATTTGAGACTTCATCTTGATGGACTTTTTCCTGTGATGAATATGTAGTATCCTTCTTGATCTCTTTTTATTGATTCTCATTCGAAGTCTATTTTGTTCAAGATTAGGATAGCTATGCCAGCTTGCTTCTTAAGTCCATTTGATTGGAAAGTCTTTTCCATGACCCCTGATTCTGAGGTAGTGTGTCTGTCTTTGAAGTTGAAGTGTGTTTCTTGTATGCAGCAGCAGGATGGATCCTGTTTTCATATCCATTCTGTTAGCTTGTGTCTTTTTATAGGGGAATTGCATCTTTTGATATTAAGGGTTATTAATGACCAGCAATTGTTAATTCCTGTTATTTTTGGTAGTAGTGCATGTGTGTGTTTCTCTTCTTTGGGTTGCTGCTGTGAGATTATTGCCTGTGGCCTTGTGGGTACATATAACTTCCTTAGGTTGGAGTTTTTTTCTAGTGCTTTCTGTAATGCTGCATTTGTGGACAGGTATTGTTTAAATCTAGTTTTGTTATGGAATTTCCTGTTTACTCTGTCTATAGTGATTGACAGTTTTGCTGGGTATAGTCGCCTGGGCTGACATTCATGGTCTCTTGGTGTCTGCATAATGCCTGTCCAGGCTTTCAGAGTCTCCATTGAGAAGTCAGGTATTATTCTAAAGGGTCTGCCTTTATGCTTTACTTGGCCCTTTTCCTTTGCAGCTCTTACTATTTTTCTTTATTCTGTATGTTTAGTGATTTGCTTATTATGTGGTGAGGGGACTTTTTGGGGGGTCTAGTCTATTTGGTGTTCTGTAAGCTTTTTGTATCTTCATAGGCATTTCCTTATTTAGGCTGGGAAAGTTTCCTTTTATGATTTTTTTGAATATACTTTCTGTGCCTTTGCACTGTTATTCGTTTCCCTTTTCTATTCCTATTATTCTTATGTTTGACCTTTTTATGGTGTCTCAGATTTCCTGGACATTTTGTTTTATGACTTTTTTGGCTTTGGTGTCTTCTTTGACTGGTGAATCTATTTCCTCTATTGTATCTTTCACACCAGAGATTCTCTCTTCCATCTCTTGCATTCTTTTGGTTATGCTTGCACCTGTAGTTCCAGTTCATTTACTCAGACTTTCCATTTCCAACATTCTTTCAACTGTGTCTTCTTTATTGCTTTTATTTCAATTTTCAAGTTTTGAACTGCTTCCTTCACCTGTTTGATAGCTTTTTTTCTTAGTTTTCTCTAGGGAATTTATTACTTTCTTCCATTTTTTTTTTGTCTTTCCCTCAATTTCCTTAAAGAAAAATTTCATTTCCTCTTTAAAGGTCTCTATCATCTTCATAATGTTATTTTAAAGATCATTTCTTTCTGCTTCTTCTACATTGTGATGTTCAGTCCTTACTGTTGTAGAACCACTAGATTCTGGTGGTACCATGTTAACCTTTATGTTGTTATATGCATTTTTGCACTGATGTCTATCCATCTCTTCCTCCAATTGGTGCAAGTGGTGTCTGTGTTTCCAGGAGTTGTTTTTGGTTCAATCTGTTCTGGCTGTATCTTTGTGGGGATAAAAGATATAGTCAAGGCCTTGCCAATTCCAAACAGTTAGAGGGAGGCTCATTTCTTGAAGCATCTTGATAAATCCTAAGATATAAAGAACAGAGTGTTATTAGAGTTCCTTGGCTTTGTTAAATACTCAAAAGCCTCAGGATGCTAGTAATAGACACATGCTTTTGGCATAGCATTACTATTTTCATGGCCTTCTATATCTAGAGATATAATATGAAGTCAAAATTCCCAAGAAAAGACCACAGAACGGGTATGGGAACCTGTAGTAAGAAGCTTCTGTCCCATCTGGGCCTGTGATCTAAAAGAATCTTCCCACCCAAGGTCTGGCTGTCACTTATAAAATAATTACACAAAGTTTATATTAATTATAAACAGTTTGGCCTATAGCTTAGGCTTATTGCAAGCTTTTATATCTCAACTAAACCCATATTTACTAATCTATGTTTTGCCAAGTGGCTCATGGCTTATCTGCACTTTCACATCTTGCTTTCTCCAGACAGCAACTTGCAGTGCGTCTCTGACTCCACCCTTCTTACCCTTTATCTATGCTTGATTTTCCAGTCTGCCTATAAGTTGCTTTTCTATAGGACAGAAAAGTTCCTTTATAAACCAATGGTAATTCACAGTGTACAGAAAGGCACCTCACATCAGGAACCAAAACACTGGGTATCTATATGATTTATTGCTAAATGTCATCAGAATTAGAAATCAGAAAGTGGGCAGTGGTGGTCATCATCTTTAATCCAAGCACTTATGAGACAGAGACATGTGAATCTCTGTGAGTTCAAAACAGAATAGAGAGTTCCAGGATAGCCATGTCTGCAGTGTGACCTTGTCTTGAAAGAAAACAAGTAATATAATTAGAAATTAGAGGATGTTTCAAATAGTGCAGATGGGGGGTGGGATAAAAGTATCTTAGGCTAAATAAAAAATAGTGAACAGGTCTTGCTCACTTTGGAAACTTGGGTGTTAACAAAACCCCAGTAGGATCACATGTGGCTTCACTAAGCCATACTCTTTTCCTGGGGTTGACAATCTATTTTAGTACTAGGCATTGTGAAAAGCACATGATGATACTTCCTTCCCCATTCCAAGCCACCAGTGGCTTCTCCTTACATTCATAAGAAGATCCACATCCCATACTATAGTGTTAAAAAGTCCTACTATTTGTAGGAATTTTGTCGATGTTCTTTGAAAAGAGGAGTCAAGGTACTAGAGTCAGATTCTAGGAAGTACTGACTGAAAAAAAAACCCAGATGGCTATGCTCAGCAACTATTAGAGTTGGTTAGCTATTGGGGCTAGAGACTAGGTTCAGTTGTTAAGAGGACTTCTTCTTGCAGAGAACCCAGGTTTAGTTTCCAGTACCATGTTTCAGGGTGATCTGATGTCCTCCTTTGACTTCCATGGGCACCAGGCACACACTCAATGTACATAAATTCATACAGGCAAAATACTCATACACATTAGGTTAAATAAATGAATCTGAAAAAAATTAGACTTGGTTACCAAGCTGTTGGCATGAAAGAATTGGTCACTGGGAGTTACCTTACCAAAGGGAACTATACTCTTCTAGGTGTGCTTACTGGACTTAAGGACAACTTTGTACACTGATTATTTTTTCTGTAATACCTTTATGTACAGAGATCAGTGTCATAAAATATTATTTTAAGGTGTATTACAATCATTTGATGGATTATTTGTTTAATGGTAAATATGGTAAAAATGGATTGTATAAAAATTTAAAGAACCAATAAAAATGAAGAAAAATTGGATTGGAAGCCTAGACATGATCACATATGTCTGTAGTCTTGCACTTGGGAGACTTTGGCAAAGGGATCAAGATTTCTAGGCCAGATGAAGCTAGAGTAAAACCTTATCTCAAAAAAATAAACCAAAGTTCTGACTGAAAAGGTACCAAACCTAGTGAGGCACTTACAGGTTTCCTCTTGAATCAAATATCTTTTGGTTCAAATTAGGAATCTTGTATGGTGCTACTATACATTTCTGTTCTGTTGTGAAATATTAATTTAAGCTGTGTTACATTTGTTTATGCTGTGGAATATTTGTTTAATGATGCAAAAATGTGTTCCCTTTCTATGTTGGGATTATTTAACTCTGTGAAGCTGTGTTACTGTGCACATCTAAAACATTTGATTAGTCTAATAAAGAGCTGAATATCCACTAGCAAGGCAAGAGAAAAAATAGTCAAGGCTGGCTAGCAGAAAGAATAAGTAGGAGGAGAAATCTGGGGAGAGGAGATTAAGGAGCAAGAAAAGGAACGGGACTCTGGGGGGCCAGCCACCCAGCACAGCAAGCCATAGAGTAAGAAGTAAAGAAAGGTATACAGGACAAGGTAAATGGAATAATTTTTTTAAGTGGCTAGAAGTAAGCCAAGCTAAGGCCAGGTATTTAAAGTAAGAATAAGCCTCCCCGTATTTATTTGGGAGCTAGCTGGCAGGCCTCCTAAAGAGCCAAAAGAGTAAAAAAAAAACAAAAAAAACCCAACAACATTTTGGCACTCCACGTTGTTTTCCTTTAAATTTTGTTTTCCTTTAAATTCAGTAGTTATCTCTTAAGCAACTGCATCCTAATTGGCAGTTACAACACTTCTGCAGGGCCCATAGTCAGGTGGAAATTCCATTCCCTCGGGCACCAGCTCTATCACTCTATCTAAAGGAAACTTTATCTAGAGCTCTACCCTCTATACAAATCAGGATTTAAAGGTTCAGGAGAAATTCTTCTCACTCAGAGAGGCTGAATAGCAAGTAGCTAACCCCTCTCCCCCCCAAAACTGGTGTCCTTTTGCTCCAATCCTATTTAAGAACCCTAGTCTTTAGTTGCACTTGGGATCTCTCTCTCCCTCTCTCTCCCTCTCTCTCCCTCTCTCTCCCTCTCTCTCCCTCTCTGTCAGTGGCTTTTTGAGACAGGGTTTATCTGTGTAGCCCTGGCTGTCCTGGAGCTCACTTTGTAAACAAGGTTGGCCTTGAACTCACAGATATCAGCCTGGAACTGACCCTGGAGTGCTAGGATTAAAGGTGTGTAGCACCATTGCTTGGCTGCACTTCGAACCCTTCATCTACATTTTGAGTACTGGTCTCCCTGTGTTTCTTCTCTTTTCCCTTTTGTATTTCGTGCTAGGGTGTGCCCATTCATCTCCATAGCTGTGAGCATCTTCTGCTGAGGATTCTTGAACCTTTTGTTCATTTTTGCATAATCATTGTCACCACCCAGGCTGTTATTATTTCTCACACAGGCAGTGAATTTGACTCTTAACTCACTCTTCTCTCTGTTTTATGCTCAATGCCTTTATTCTGCAACACTGACGTTTTCTTTCTAAGGCAGGGACTAGATTCTCTCCTCTCTCTTGATAATTCCTAAATAGCTAAATTCAAAACCCTTAACCAGGCCTTCAAGGGCCCTTAAAATCTGAACTCTGACGTTGGCTTCTGAATCTCTATCTCTTCACTCCCTCCTTCCTCCCTCCTGTTCCTCTTTTGCCCATGCAGCTTCAAACTCAAGATTTGAGTGCTGAGATTACAACTGTATACCCCCATGCTCAGCCTAATGTCACCTCCCATATTTTTCCAGGAATTCTACACACAATATCTACTGAGTATTGGAGCACAGGTTACAGTACCCTTTTTTTTTTTTTTTTTTTCAGTGTGGCCAATTGCTAACGCTTAGCTCAATACTTCACTTGCTTCTCTGTGTTTGCGCCCTTTCTAGCATTTGTCTCCCAGGCAGGATTTAGCCCTTCTATTTTCTGTCTGCTGAATTCCAGTAGATTCTTCAAGCTTAGATCCTATGCCAAGTTCACTGGCAAGTTGGCTATAGTCCCCCAATAGAGCAGTAGCTTTCCTTTACATCCCTGAGCTCTTTGCTTGCATTTCTCATCATTTAATTCTCTCTGGTTGCTATTTTTCTCTCTCTCTCTCACACACACACACAATTAGTCAGCCTTTAACTTTTAAAAACCGTGCTGTCCTTCTAAGTAAGTGTTTGTCCAAGGACGACAGCTCTTGCTTTGTATGCCCCCGAGGGGATGGGAGCACATCTTCCATTAAGGATCATTTTATCTTTCCCTGTTTCTGGGACCCAGAAGGCTGAATAAAAAGCCTGAAAGATGCCCAGATGCTCTTCTTCAATACATAACTAAGCTAGTGGGCAGGGGAATGTTCCTTGAGAAAGGAATTTGGTCAATGCAATAAAAACCCAGCAATGAAGGCATGCTAATGGGACTTGTCAGTAGTGAGGGGCTGGCTCCCACTCTCTGGGGAATGCCAAATGCCTCAGGAGTCTATTTTAGGGAGGAGAAAAGTAGGAGAAGGACACACATTTATACAGATGAGAACCTTTCTCCTCCCTATGACTTTTATGGCTGGCAGAGGGCCCCCAGCAAGCTATACAATATAGTTCCTCTAGGATTCTGTAAAGGTAAGGATTTGGGGCCAAGAGGATGGAGAACTCTGCAATCTGTTCAGTGTTACTTAGAACAGCCCTTCTCTCACACAGACATGCAATTACCTCTCCGAACTTCCCCTTGGAAAATTGTGGTCAACACACCCTCATTTCATTTTGTTATCCATCTCCCCACTTCCAAGTACTGAAATCTTTGGGAATATTTTTCAAAGTCCTTCCTGGGAGACATGAAAAATAACTTAGGCTGAAAGTAAAGGGTGATGACTTGGAATTTTCCTCACAAATGGGTACAGACTTATTGTATCTGCTGATTGTGTTAAGAAGGTCACATATTTTTAAATAAAAAGGAAACAAAATCAAATGTTAAAATCGTACCACTCAGAGAAAATAGCTACTAACTTCAGAGTGAACTTCTTTGCACATACTTCCTTTTATCCAAACATAAACACACATTTACAATTTCATGCAAATGAGGTGATAGTAAATATATTAGAATTAAACTCCATAAGTAATAGTCTTATTTCCATTCTCTTGCCAGTATCAAAAACTATGTCTGGATTGTAACGGTTGTTCAATAAATACTTAGCTAATAAATAAAATAAGAACTAAATAACGCTTATTTTGAAATATGCTTAAAAAGCCTGATAATGCACCTTTTAACTTTTTTATAAATAAATTTTAAAAAGAAAACAGACCATTTTATATACATATTAAAATTTATTTATAAAAAAGTCTTTTTTCTATGTATCCTCCTGCCCCCTCCCCTCCTCCCAATCCCTCCCAGTAAGCCTTCAGCCTCTTCTGTCCTCATCCCCTCCCACAAAAGGGCAAAAAGTCCCAAGGTGGGTCAGCTCAGCGCGGCATACCCACTCCAGGCAAGTTCAATTTATTCACCCCAAAGTCAAGACTGGATTAGGTGCTCCTCTGCAGGGAATGGGCTCCAAGGTGCAAGCCCACACACAGGAACACAGTCTGATCCCTCCCCTCAAGGCTCCCATATACTGCCCATGCCAATCAACAGTTGCCTACCCTTGGAGAGCATAGCTCCTTTTCCTGATGTTTCCCCAGTGACTGTTCTTGATTCCGTGAGCTCCCCAGAGCTCCAGCCAGCCGTCACTGTAAGAATTTTCCTCATAATGCCTATTGCCTTTGCTCATACAGGCTGTCCTCCCCTGCTCTTAGATAGACCAGGAACTCTGTCCAGTGCTCAGCCATTGATCTCTGCCTCCACCTCTATTCATTGCTGGATGTAGGTTCTATAATGACACTTAGATTGGACATTCATTTGATTATAGGGGAAGTCCTATAGGAGGCACCCCCTCCACTATTGGTTGGAAACCTAGCCAGGGACATCCTGTGAGTTCTTAGATGTTTTCCTAGCACACAGTCTTTTTCCAACCCCACATTGGCTTCCTCTGTCAAGATACCCATCTCTTTTTTTCTCCCTCTTTGTTGTTCCTCTCACTCAACCATCTCCTTCTCTCATGATTTGTTCCAACCTCTTCTTGGTTGCAGCCCATTATGATCCCAATTTGCTAAGGAGATCTTCTCTATTTTCTCTTCCTAGGGGAATCCCTGGATGTCTCTCTTAAGTTCCTTCTGATCCTATGCTGTTCTGGTGTTGTGGTTTTCACTTTTGGTATTCTTTGCTTTTTGTCTAAAATTCACTATGAGTAAGTACATTTCATGCCTATATTTCTGGGCATGTAATTCCTTCCTCAGGAGGATATTCTCCAAATGCATATATTTGCCGGAAAATTTTAGGATGTCATTTTTTTTTAATGCTGAGTAGTACTCCATTGTGTAGCTGTAACAGTTTGTTAATCCATTCTAGATGTTGAGGGGTATCTAGGTTGTTTTCAGGTTCTTGTTATTATGAATAATGCTGCTATGAACATAGTTGAGATAATGACTTTGGGGTAGGAATATGCATCCTTTGGGTAAATACCCAGTAATGGTATTGCTGGATTCTTGGGGAGATTGATTTCCAATTTTCTGAGTAACCACCATACTGCATTCTAGAGTGGCTGTACAAGTTTACATTCTTACCAGCAATGGAGGAGTGTTCCCCTTGCTCTGCATCCTCTCCAGCATAGGGTGTTATTTGTGTTTTTGATCTTAGCCATTCTGACAGGTGTGTAAGGTGGTATTTCAAAATCGTTTTGATTTGTATTTCTCTGATGGCTAAAGATGTTGAACAATTTTTTTAAGTGCCTTTCAGCCATTTGTAATTCTGCTGAGAATTCCCTTTTTAGCTCTGAATCCCATTTTTTTTTTTAAATTGGGTTATTTAGGTTTTGGGGCTCTAATTTCTTGAGTTCTCGATATGTTTTAGAGATCAATCCTCTGTCAGATGTAGGGTTGGTAAAGATCTTTTCCCATTCTGTAAGCTGTCATTTTGTCTTATTGACTGTGTCCTTCGTATTACAGAAGCTTCTCAGTTTCAGGAGGCCCCACTTATTGATTGTTGTTCTTAGTGTCTGTGCTGTCTGTGCTACTGATGTTATATTTAGAAAGTGGTCACTTGTGTCAATGCATTATAGGGTATTCCCACTTTCTTTTCTATCAAGTTCAGTGTAGCTGGGTTTATGTTGAGGTCTTTGATCCACTTGGATTTGAATTTTGTACAGGGTGATGGGTTTGGATATTTGCATTCTTCTACATACTACCATCCAATTTTGCCAACACCAATTGTTGAAGAAACTATCTTTGTTTTCTATTGAATATTTTTGGCCTCTTTGTCAAAAATTAAGTGTTCATAGGTGTGTGGGTTAATGTTGGGGACTTTGATTCAATTCTATTGTAATGGGTGGGCACCCCTAACTTTAGTGCCCCTAGACACCCCAAAACCATGGCTAATGACCACTGTTAACTTTAAAGAAAAAGAGAGTTTAATGAATATGAATGATATACTGGTACACACATGTGCGGGCTCGAGGCACTGTGGAAGCCAAGAGCCTGGAATGCTTTCAGAGTAGAATTCTTATACTGTACTCTGAGTAGGGGAGGGGATAGGAAAGTTACAACAGGGCGGGGCCAAAGGTCAGTTTAGGACAGAGTTTGGGAATGCCACAGGCAGGCAGGCATATTTCCTATGAAACAATAGGAGTCTTGGGCAAGCTGGGGAACCACCTAAGGATATTCATTTCCTGGAGCAATGGTCACAATGGGCACATTGTGCAAGCTTCAGAAAGTTCTTGCCTCGGCAAAACAGCACATGGTTAACAGTTCTCATGGTAGGGTTTTCCTGGGTGGCCCCACACAGGTTGCTACATCAGGAATGTGGCCCCAGGGCCTTATCTTGGGTGGTCCCACTCAGTGAAGTCCAGAAGGTCAAGCTACTGATTAGGTGGGTCTCAGGAATTCGGGAAGTGGTCCGCTCAGGCTGACTGGGTGTGTCCCAAGCAGCCATCAATCCTGTGAACAAAGCTTTTCCGAGAAACTGCCATCTAATTTCAACCTTGGCTAGTTTCAAAGACCTCAGGAAGGGGTTGAGGGAGAAAGAGTTATAGGATTTTTCTATTATTACAGGAAAGGAGAAGAGTCAAACAGGACTTTTCTATTTTCACACTATTAATCCACAAGCCTGTTTTTATTCCAGTACCAGGCTGTTTTTATCACTGTAGCTCCACAGTATAGCTTGAAGTGAGGGATGGTGATTCCTCCTGAAGTTCTTTTAATGAGCAGGATTGTTTTGGCAATCCTGGGTTTCCTGTTATTCCATATGAAGTTGAGTATTGTTCTTTCAAGGACTGTAAAAAAAATTGTGTTGGGATTTTGATGAGAATTGCGTTGAATCTGTAGATTGCTTTTGTTAAAAGTGCTATTTTTAGTATGTTGATCCTACCTATCCAAGAGCATGGGATATCTTTCCATTTTCTGATATCTTCTTCAAATTTTTCTTCAGTGACTTAGAGTTTCTGTCAAACAGGTCTGCTACTTCTTTGGTTAGAGTTACACCAAGATATTCAATGTTATTTGCAGCTATTATAAAGGGTGATGTTTCCTTTATTTCTGTTTCAGCCCTTTTATCCTTACTGTATAGGCGGGCTATTGATTTTCTTGAGTTGATCTTGTACCCTGCTACATTTATGAAGGTGTTTATCAGTTCCCTGGTAGAATTTTGAGGGTCACTTATGTATACAATCATATAATCTGCAAAGAGAGATAGTTTGACTTCTTCCTTTCCAATTTGTATCCCCTTGAGCTCCTTTTGTTCTCTTATTGCTTGAGCTAAAACTTTGACAATTATATTGAATAAATAAGGAGAGAGAAGACAGACTTGTCTTGATCCTAATTTTAGTGGAATTGCTTTAGTTTTTCTCCATTTAGTTTGATGTTGGCTGTTGACTTGCTGTATATCACCTTTATTATATTTAGGTATTTTCCATGTATTCCTGATCTCTCCAGGACTTTATCATGAAGGAGTGTTGAATTTTGTCAAAGGCTTTTTCAGCATCTAGTGAGATAACCATATGTTTTTTTTTCTTTCAGTTTGTTTATATGATGGATGGCATTCACAGTTTTTTGTATGTTGAACCATCCCTGTACCTCTGGGATGAAGCCTACTTGATCACCATGGTGGATGATTTTCTTGATATGTTATTGGATTCTGTTTGTCAGAATTGTGTTGAGTATTTTTGCATCAATGTTTGTAAGGGATTGGTCTGTAATTCTCTTTCTTTGTTGTGACTTTGAGTGGTTTGGATATCAGTGTGATTGTGGCCTCAAAAAATGAGTTTGGCAATGTTCCTCTAGTTTCTACTTTATGGAACAGTTTGAGGAGTATTGGTATTAATTCTTCTTTGAATGTCTGGTGGGATTCTACACTGGGTTTTTTTTTTTAACTTGAGACTTTTCATAACAGCTTCATCTTCAATTTCCTTTGGGCTTATAGGTCTGTTTAGGTTATTTATCTGATCTTGATTTAATTTTGGTAAGTGGCACCTGTCCAGAAAGCTGTCCGTTTCTTTTAGGTTTTCCATTTTAGTGGAGAATAGATTTTCAAAGTATGACCTGATAATTTTCTGGATTTCCTGGGTGTCTGTTTTTATGTCTCCCTTTTCATTTCTGACTTTGTTAGTTTGGATACTCTCTCTGTGTGCTTTTTGGTTAGTTTGGATAAGGGTTTATCTTGTTGACTTTCTCAAAGAACCAACTCTCTGATTCATTGATTCTTTGTATTTTCTCTTTGTTTCTATTGTATTGTTTTCAGCCCCAAGTTTGATTATTTCCTGCCATCTACTCCTTCTAGGTGAGTTTGCTTCTAATTGTTCTACAGCCTTCAGTTGTGCTGTTAGGTCTCTTGTATGAGATTTCTCTGGGTTTTTTATATAGGCATCTAGTGCTATGAGTTTTCCTCTTAACACTGCTTTCATTGTGTCCTATAAGTTTGGATATGTTGTGGATTCATTTTCCTTCAATTTCTTTCTTAACTTTCTCCATGACCCAGAGTTGGTTCAGTTGAGATGATGTTCAGTTTCCATGAGTTTGTAGGCTTTCTGTGTTTTTTGATGGTGATCTGATATGATACAAGGAGTTATTTCCATTTTTTGTATCTATTGATATTTGCTTTATGACCAAGTATGTGGTCAATTTTAGAGAAAGTTCTATGAGGTGCTGAGAAATATGTATATTCCTTTGTGTTTGGGTGAAAGGTTCTATATATATCTATTAAGTCCATTTGGGTCACAACATCTGTTAGATCCCTTATTTCTCTGTTGAGTTTCTGTCTTGTTGACCTATCCAAGGGTCAAAGTGGGGTATTGAAGTCTCCCACTATTAGTGTGTGTGGTTTGATGTGAGGATTAAGCTTTAGTAGTGTTTCTTTTACATATGTCAATGCCCTTGTGTTGGAGGCATAAATATTAAGTATTGAGACTTTGTCTTGGTGGATTTTTCCTGAGATGAATAAGTAATGTCCGTCCCGGTCTCTTTTGATTAATTTTAGTTTGAAGTCTATTTTTTTAGGTATAAGGATGGCTACACCAACTTACTTCTTAAGTCCATTTAATTGGAAAGTTTTGTCCCAACCCTTTACTCTGCGCCTGTATCTGTCTTTGAAGTTGAGGTGTGTCTCTTGTACGCAGCAGCAGAAGGATGGCTTCTGTTTTTGTATCCATTGTGTTATGGTGTGTCTTTTTACAGGTCAATTGATTCTATTGGTATTAAGGGATATTAATGACCAATGATTGTTATTTCCTGTTATTTTTTGTGGTAGCATGTGTGCATTTCCCTTCTTTGGGTTTTTCTTCTGTGAGATTATCTATTGCTTGTGGTTTCAATGGTGTACTTGCTTTCCTTAGGTTGGAGTTTTCCTTCCAGTGCTTTCTGTAGGGCCAGGTTTGTGGATACATGTTGTTTAAATCTGTTTTTTTTTTTTGTGACATATGATTCACAGTTTTGCTGGGTATAGTAGTCTGGGTTGGCAGCCAAGCTCTTTTAGTGTTTGTGTAACATCTGACCAGGATATTTTTGCTTACATTGTTTCCATTGAATAGTCAGATGTTATTCTGATGGGTATGCTTTATAGGTAACTTGGCCTTTTTCTTTTGCAGCTTAGTATTTTTTTTTTCTTTCGTTATGTAGGTTTAGTGGCTTGATTGTTATGTGGTAACAGACTTATTTTGGAGGTCTAGTCTTTGGTTCTGTGAGTTTCTTGTATCTTTATAGGCATTTCCTTTTTAGGTTGGGAAAGCTTTCTTCTATGATTTTGTTAAATATATTTTCTGTGCCTTTGAGCTGGTGTTCTTCTATTCCTATTATTTTCACATTTGGTCTTTTCATATTGTGCCAGATTTCTTGGATGTTTTGTGGTATGACTTTTTTGGGTTTAGTGTTTTTTTTAACTGTCATATCTATTTCTACTATTGAATTTTCCACTCCAGGTATCTCTTTTCAATCTCTTTCATCTGTTGATTATGCTTGTATCTGTAGTTCCAGTTTGTTTCTTCAGGTTTTCTATGTCCAGCTTTGCCTTGGTTTGGGCTTTCTTTATTGCTTCTACTTCAATTTTTAATTCCTGGAATTTTCTTCATCTATTTGTTTTCTTTATTTTCTTTTAAGGATTTGTTAATTTCTCCCAATTTTTTGTTTGTATTTTCTTCTAGTTCTTTAAGGGAGCATTTTATATCCTCTTTTAAAGATTCTATTATCTTCATAAAGTTGTATTTAAGGTCATTTCCTTCTGTTTCCTCTTCATTGTTATGCTCAGGTCTTTATGTTGTAGAACCACCAACAACTTCTGCTGGTGTCTTGTTGTTCTTTATATTGTTATATTTATTCTTGCACTGGCATCTGTCCATTGCTCCTAAGTTCACTCTTAGTCAGCTCTTAGTCAGCTCTTAGTCAATTGTGGGCCCAGGGACTATGTGTATCCAGTAATTGCTGGGTCATTCTTAGTAGGCTCTTAGTTGGTTTTTAGTTGACTGTAGACCAGGGGATTGCAGAGTCTCCAGTTGTTGATGTGTGATGATGCAGTTTGTAGTTTGTGGTTGAGGTGCTGGTGACTGTCTCCCCGGGCTGGGATTTGGAGACCACGGTCTCTGATTGGCCTGGGGGTCAGGGTGCCACTCACCTCTTAGTCAACTGTGGACCAGGAGACTTCAGGGTCTCCAGTTGCCAGTGTGCGATTGAAATCATCTGTTTTCATCCATTCAAATGTAGACTAGTTTACATTTTCTCTGTTTCTGCCATCTAAGTTATTTTTGAATTTTTTCCTTCATAAGTCATCTGGGTGCACACTTTTATACTTACAGGTTCTCTGATTGTTCTCTGATTTTCTTTTCCTTAGACTATATTCCTTAAATGAGAACTATTGTGTTTAAGTATATATGTATTTCTAATTGCAATTCAACAGCAAGCCACTTCAGGAATAATGTGAAGTTCTTTTATTCACCCATAGGCCTGTGTTTGTAGAACATCATGCAGGAATATGTGTGAAGGTCAGACTTAGGACAAGGGAAGGAAAGGTCCAGCTGGGAAATGGTATACAGGAAACTAGTTAAATGACCAGACCATTGGAATTCCTCTTGTAATTGAAGATAGCCATATCCCTTGCAACAATCCAAGGTAATTAAGCAAAAAAGGACTAAAATAAAAATTGTCAGCTCATAAAATCTGAGAAAATGATAGTATTAAGTATCATTGAGTCTGTAGGAAGTGCATTCTCTCTCATGTACCCTTCATGAGAATGAAAAATGATTTTTCTAAAGAGAAACAACAAATTTCTAAGCTTTAATGTCATTTTTGTTGTTTATTTCTGCACTCTCAGTTGTAAGCTATATATTTAGGAAAGTATATGTAATATAAAGGTTTATTGAAGGTTAGTTAGTAAATCACACTGAGGAAGATTCCAGTTTGTAAGAAAATATTCCCATATTTTACCATCTAAGAAAAAGTCATAGAATTTAAGGCACAGATGTCAAGAGGTAAATTAGAACTTATTGTTTCTCTAAGATGGGAGTGCATATAACCCAGGCTGGCCCCCAACTCATATAGTCAAGAATGACCTTGAATGACTGATTCTCCTATTTCACTTTCCAAATGTTGGGATTACAGATGTGTACCACTATTTTCTCTTTGAATTATAGGTATTTTAAGTAGATATAGAATATTTGTGTGGTGGTTTAAAAGAAAATGGCACCCATTAGGCCTATAGAAAATGACACTATTAGGAGGTGTGTCCTTGTTGGATGGAGTGGTCACTGGGGGTGGGCTTTGAGGTCTCAGATAGTCAAGCTATATCCAGTGTGGCATTCACATCTGCTGCCTGTGGATCTTTCCATATAGAACTCTCAATTGGCTCCTTCTCTATCACTATGCCTGCCTACATGCCACCATGCTTTCCACCATGATAAACCTCTGAACTGTGAACCAGCCCCAATGAAATGTTTTCCTTATAATTTTGGTTGTGAGCCTTCCTTTATGAGAATTTCTCTCATGGTGTCTCTTCACAGCAACAGAAACTTTGACTTAGGAATTAATATAATTTCTTGATTTTTTTTAAAGGCTCACACTTTATAGCATTTTCTTATTTCATGATGGGTCCTGAGGATAATAACTGAGTTTTCTTCTGCCTTCTTTATTTCATTGTTTCATCTGATTAAAAAATTTCAAGATAGGGCATTTCAGCTGATGACATATCTCCAATCACCTTCCAGGTTCTTGGAATCAAAATGTTTGGCTGACATGTTAATGTTTGTGGTCTGTGCTGCCACAAGAAGTCATGTGGAAGTCCACCGATACTATGGGCCAGGAAGCTTCTTTTTCAGTGGTATCAATGACTACAGATTTATAACTGAGAATAAGAGACATCAAAGATTTCTGTGATACCCCTTGAAGGAAATTGTCAGGACAAGAAGCTATTGAAAAGAGTCCCTAACACTGTGATAAAGATGCTGGACTGTAGCTTTTCACAGTTGAGGCTTCCAGTAGGGGTGGGTGGGTAGGTAAAAGACTCAGCTTTTTTTAAGGGCTGGCCACTGAAATTTGACCATGTTCCAATGAGAATATGGGCAATGCAAATTGGACTTGGTATTTTTTAGGGGGGGCACAAGGGTAAGATGATGGATCTTGGAGGATTGTAAAGTGAGTGTAATCAAGGTACATTGTATGAAACTCCCAAATAATTAATTAAAATATTATGTTGTTGAAAAAAGTTTGGCCTGGCCGAGGTTATTAGGTTGGGGAAGTTAGAAATTTTACTGAAGATTTGTTTTTCTTTCTCACACACACAAAATCCAAAACTAAGTTGCAGAGTCTAATTTGTGTTGGCCAAATCCTTCTGAGCACTAGGCATTATTAGGATTTTGTGTAGATTTGGAATGGTTCGTATTTACCTGGTTATCTGGGATTTCTCATGGGATCTCCCTGGAAGCAGCAGATAGCAGGAGGCACTTATAAGCTATTTCCATGTAGAAAAGAACTTTATTGTCAGATGCTTATGGTTATCTTTAACAGTGAAGTTTATGATAATAGAGAAGTTATGATAGCCAAGGCAGTTATAATAATCAGAGAGGGGAGAGAAGGAAAGAAAAGGGGGGGCAGGAGAGAGGACAAAGGTGAGAGAGAGATTCAGAAGTGGGAATCCTGATTTAAATGGGGCCTGATGTCAGAGCTCAGAGGAGGGAGTGGCTTTAGAGACTAACATTTCCCATTCTTTGATTTTATAAAAAAAAGAAGGAGGAGGAGGAGGAGAAGAGGTGGGTTATTGATGTAGATGAAGGACTCAGAATTTTCTGTCTTTGTGGGGATTTGGGGCAGAGTAGGAAGACGGATGAGGTGAATGGCTGTTGTCCGGGAGGTCAGGTTGTCTCTTGTAGGAGTTGAGAGAAGTCAGGTCATAGCTGGCTGTCATCTGGGAGATCTTGCTAGTTGTCACCTGGGAGATCTCTAGGATTTGTCTTTGGAGCTCAGAAAGCA
The DNA here is from genome assembly GCA_033318265.1 of Phyllotis vaccarum. Taxonomy (NCBI): domain Eukaryota; kingdom Metazoa; phylum Chordata; class Mammalia; order Rodentia; family Cricetidae; genus Phyllotis; species Phyllotis vaccarum. The sequence goes on from JARWLC010000013.1 coordinate 55,352,530, forward strand.
GGTTGACACACAGAATCCGTAAAGATTTGAAAAATAAAAAACCCCAGCTGGAACAGATTTTTTAAACAGCTGGAACAGGTTTATGTTTTGGTGGGTCAGAATACGCTAGATGTTCTGTGCTTTTTTTTTTTTTTTGCCTTTCTCAGGTACAAAGGACAACATATTCTCTCTGTAACTGCTTCAAGTTGAACTTAGGCATTGTTATAGAAAGGGGTACCTAAATAGAGCACAGAGGGTGCTCACTGAATGAGGATCTTTTATTCAAACCACCTGGCTCCTGTCCATAGCAATGAACACTGCCTGGTTCCCACAAAAAGTGACAGAGCAAAAATGGTGGCTGTGTTACTTCCATCAAAAACTTGTGGCCCAATTGATCAGCTGACCCACAGCTTTTTTATTTCTTATGAGCCAGCTTGCACAGGCAGGTGCTACCTGGTCTGTCTTGCTGTGCTCGAGGGCAGGTGGTGAAAGGTCTTGCCTCAAGCACACGGCATGCAGATCTCCTGTGTGTGAGTGTGTGTGTGTGTGGGGGGGGGGTTGTGTGTGCCTCAAGGGTCCATCTTGCCACGTGTGCATGCGTCTTGGTCTTTGGTGCACACAGGATGCACTGGGTCTGGGTCTCTGCTACAAGGGCATGTACAGGGTCACAGAAGCATGCTTCTTCCACAGAAAATGACTACCTGATAGCTTGGAGTGACCATCCTCAAACTAATGGGCAATGGGGAGGGGCAATAGGCAAGTTAGGTGAGGCTATGTCCATGGGAGGTGTTGGTTAGCCCCAAACGTTTATTCTCCAGATGTTGCAAAGAGAAAAATGTGGGTCGGTAAATGACCAAACTGTCATAATGGCTCGTCAGCTTGAGCATGCAGAGGTTGGGGGCAGTGCCTGGAGGGTCTAAGTCCCTAGAGTATCTCCACTGGTAAGAGGTCTAGCGACCGGAAATAAACAAGGACCTCAATTATTGATAGAAATGAGATGTGGATGGTAATGGAATCCCCTTGAAGAGTTGCTTACCATGTTGAAGTATTGAAGGTTCTCACCAGGAGTTGTAGCTGTGCAAACAGCCCTGAGAAATCCCATCTGAATCACAGCACCAAATGTTAGGATTTTGTGTGGATTTGGAATGGCATGAATTTACCAGGTTCTCTGGTGGCAGATTTCTATGGATGCAGGGACTTCATGGGAAGACGAAGGAAGGGGCAGATAGCAGGAGACACTTGAAGCTGTTTCTATGTAGGAAAGAACTTTATTGTCAGATGGGCGTGGTTATCATTAACAGAGAAGGTTATGATAACAGACGTTATGATAGCAGAGACAGTTATAATAAGCAGAGACAGGGAGAAGAGAGAAAGAGAGAAGAAAGGAAACTGGGGGAAGGGGAGGATATGAGCACTCCTACTTTAAATGGAGCTCTGACTTACTTCCCACCTGCTCTTCTGCATAGATCTCTGGGCCTCTAGACTATCATTTAATGCTCATATTTTCACTATGATACCTTTCCTTATCTTTTTCTGTACCAAGGGTATCTGTATCAGAGGTTTCTATAGATCAATTTTCTTTGAAGAAATTTTCCATGTTTTATCAGAATGAGGAAAATGTATTTTCTTTGCTGAGCAGGATAAGGTACAGGGTCTCAAAGTAATCATTTGCTTCTTATACACACATGTGCAAACATGGAAATAATCATTAAAAGTTTGATAGTGATTGTAGCAGAGGAATGACTTTGGAGAGAGAATGGAAAAAATCAATTAATTTTGCTTTAATAACTTGATATTTGAATTGTTTCAGGTAATATGCACTGCTTTTACCACTCATCTGGCAAAAATACCTCACAAAACAAAATGAAGAATCCATAACATTCTAAACTTCTGTATACTTAAAAATTAATTATTTTATTTTTAAAATAAAGTTAACTGTGCTTATGGCACAGTTGAATGGTAGAACCAGCTGCTAAGCATATGCTGCACCCTGTGATAACCAGTCCTGAAACAGATAAAGTGGAGATTCAAGAGGTATCATTTATGACTGAAAAACTAAAAACTAAAACATATGTCTAACAATAAAAACTGATTATATGTTTATATGGTAGACTATCACATGTCCATTTTAATAATATTTTAAAATACCTTTGTATTTTGAAAGTGTCTCAGTAGTAGCTCAGCCAATTCTCAAAGTTGTGATCCTCTTGCTCTTACTTCTGAAGTACTGGGATTACCTGCATGGTCTGCTGTGCCAGGATTAAGCACATTTTAATCATATGGGAAAACGACAACTAATGTAGAGGTAAAACAAGGAGAATGGGAAATAGTATATGCATCATGCTCCAAGACTCTAATTGAGAGATATATGCACTCAAAGGATCATTTTGTGCTACATAACAAACCACCCTCAAATTTAATGATGTAAGGATAATGGCAGTCACTTTATGACTCTCACTCAGCACTCTTGGGGTTGCCTGTGATGAGTCACATGGTTCTTTTCTGAGCCCCTCACACAGTTGTAGTCAAACAATGACTTCCTCATCCACATGTCTGGCTGTTGATGGTAACTTCTTTCTAGGAGCTCAGCTGGAATGGTTGGCTGGAATGCTTACATGTGGCCTCTCCATGTGGCCTGAGTTTCCTCATAACATAAGAGCTGGGTTCCAAGAACAAGTGTCCTGAGAGAGTGAGCCAGGTGGAAGCAGTGTTTCTTTTATGACCTGGTGCCAGGAGTCATTCTGCATCCTTCCCTGCATCCTTTTCTGTTGAACACAGGTGCTAAGATCAACCTATCCATGTTCTGGGAGCTAGTATTGGGACCTATCTCTGGATTGGGGTAAATGCCAAAGAATTTGTGAACTTGTTTTTTAAAAACTACTGCATATTGAAATGTTTTCAGTTAATGGTAAGATTAAGATTTCAAATATTTTTTTGGAGTTGTCCAAATTATATACAAAAAACACATATGAGTTTTTAAACAAGAGAAGAAAATGTAGGCAAGAACTGTCAAATAGAAAACAATCATTAGGCAGAAGTTAAAAGTTAAAGCTCTGAAGTTTCATTCCGACTCCGTCACTGTGAATTTGGGCAAGTTTCTTTCTCTTTTCTGGGACTCTTTTTTCTTGACTTTCACAATCACCGGCTTGGACGGTGGGATCTGGAGGCTTCTTCAGCCTCTAAAGTTTTGAGAATATACCTCCTCTTATGCCACCACAGGCTCCTACCTCTTCCTTCCCATTTACCTCTGCTCATGCCTTGTGTTCACCTTGTGTGTTTTGGTGCTCCTAGGAGCCTCATTTCAAACATTCTAACCGAGATCCAAGTTTGTATTGCTGTATCTGCTTTGTAGATCCATAGCTCAGGGTGAGTTCAAGTTTCCATCACTTTTCTGTTCACTACTCAGGCTGTTGGAAATAAAAAGATCATAGTTATGAAGTTGAGAGCCAATACAAATTTATGGTTTCCCGTTCTTAGCTAGGTCATCAAATGGGCAGCCCAACAACTCTGTATGTCCCCAGGCAGCACATTATTGGATTGCTTAATTTCTTCCTTCTCTCCCCCTCTTTCTTTCTTGTCTTCCCATCCTCCCCTTTGAGACAAATTCTCAGAACATTGCTTGTCTGACCTTAAACTCATGATTCTTCTGCCATACCCTCCTCAGTAGATTATAGGCATAGGCAACGATGCCAATCTAATTCCTAAATTTTGCTTCTTTATCGTGAGAGAGTCTCACTGTGTACATACACTCCCAGTATGCCTGCCTTTTCCTCTCAAAGCTGGAGTTGCAGGCATGGACCATCATGCTTGTACCATGCTTTACCTCTTAGTTCCTCTACTTTTTGTTATCTCTCTATTAGAACTTGACTCTATCTCTCATTTAACTGAAAAAAATCTGAGAACCCGGAAGTAGACAGGGCACTGCTTCCTTAACTTCCTCTTTCAGTGCATGTGAACCCAGGTTGTCTGGACCCATTATTTCTCCAGTTCTTCTATCCCAGTAGGACAAGTATGATCTTCCCTGTTCAGAGCATATCATCTACCCAGGCTTTGGGTTCCTCTTTCTCTTTTTCCTCAGACATTTGTTTTCAAACAGGATCTTACTAAACACCACTGGCTGCTTGACTTACTATGCAGAGTAGGCTGTTCTCCAACTCATAGATATCTGCATCTGTCTCCCAAATGCTGGGACTAAAGGCCACCATGCCCAGCAATTACTCAGATCTTATTATGGCCAAATAATATTATATTCATCTAGTAATGGGCATTGGGTTGTTTTTACCTAAAAGTTTTACATTTGTCATTGATGAGACTTCCAATTTCTCTATTTGTAAATTTTAAATAAAATCACCATATTGTAATTAACTCACAAATAAAAATGTCATTATTAAGGAATTCACTCAAACACTTGCTCAGTCTCAGGCTCTATACATGGCGGTGAACTTCTAGATGGTTAGAATGGCCATTCTGAAGTCATGCAGTTTCACTTAAGGGTTAACACTTTCACCCTCAGTTACATTATTTAATTCTTTCATAGACTACTTCAATGTCTAGAAAGTTGAATCCATTTATCCACCATGAGTAAACAAGAAATAAACTTAGAAAGGAATTGAAATCAGAAAAAATAGCTTTGTAACCTTTCTCGACTTGTGTTGTTTTGCCTACACTCTGCCCTTTATCATCACCTATATGAGAGACCTCTTTCATCCCTTGTTTACATGGACAGGTGTGTATTACAGATTAGGATCAGCATATGAGGGAGAACAGTATTTTTCTTAGTTTGGGTACCACAGTTAATAGTGTATTTTCCAAGTCCACCCATTTTTCTGCAGATTTCATGTTTCTATATGAGTGAATAATACTCCATTGTATATATATTCCACATTTTCCTTACCCATTAGTTTGTTGATGGACATCTAGATCAATTACATTTTCTGCTATCGTAAATAGGCAAATAGGCCAGATGGTAGTGGCGCATGCCTTTCATCCTAGCTCTTGGGAAACAGATGCAAAAGCAGAACTCTGTGAGTTCAGGGCCAGCCTCATCTACAGAACAGGTTCTAGGACAGCCAGGGCTACACAGAGAAACCCTGCCTGGAGAAGAACAACAATAACAACAACAAAATTGAGCAATAATGATCTATCTATCTATCTATCTATCTATCTATCTATCTATCTATCTATCTATCTATCTATCATCTATCTATCATCTGTCTGTCTGTCTGTCTATCTATCTATCTATCTATCTATCTATCATCTGTCTGTCTGTCTGTCTATCTATCTATCTATCTATCATCTATCTATCTATCTATCTATCTATCTATCTATCTATCATCTGTCTGTCTATCTATCTATCTGTCTGTCTGTCTATCTATCTATCATCTATCTATCTGTCTGTCTGTCTGTCTATCTATCATCTATCTATCTATCTATCTATCATCTATCTATCTATCATCTGTCTGTCTATCTATCTATCTATCTATCTATCTATCTGTCTGTCTGTCTGTCTATCTATCTATCATCTATCTATCTGTCTGTCTGTCTATCTATCTATCATCTATCTATCTATCTATCTATCTATCTATCTATCATCTATCTATCATCTGTCTGTCTGTCTATCTATCTATCTATCTATCTATCTATCATCTGTCTGTCTGTCTGTCTATCTATCTATCTATCATCTATCTATCTATCTATCTATCTATCTATCTATCTATCTATCTATCATCTGTCTGTCTATCTATCTATCTGTCTGTCTGTCTGTCTATCTATCTATCATCTATCTATCTGTCTGTCTGTCTATCTATCATCTATCTATCTATCTATCTATCATCTATCTATCTATCTATCATCTGTCTATCTATCTATCTATCTGTCTGTCTGTCTGTCTGTCTATCTATCTATCTATCATCTATCTATCTGTCTGTCTGTCTATCTATCTATCATCTATCTATCTATCTATCTATCTATCTATCTATCTATCTATCTAATAGCTGCTCTAGTAGGTGGAAAGTGCTATTTCAGCTATTTTTGAAGGCAAAAAACTTGTTTTTTACACACAATATTTTGGAAAATAAAAAAGATACTGTAGTATCTTTAAAATGTTATTAGGCTAAAGATTTTTTTCTTAATTCTAAAATTGTTCATCTGACTCCAGCTCACTCTTCTTTCTAATTTCTTTTAAAAATGTTTTCTCTTTTATATATTGGCATACAATTTTTTATATATAAGTACTGTATGATTCATGAAGACACTTTTTATTGTGTATATTTGTGATGTGTATATTGTTTATGTATGTTCACACATGTGATGGCTTGAAGTTGATGTCTAGTGTTTTCCTTGATTACTTTCCATTTTATTTTCTGAGGCAGGGTCCTTTGCTGGACCCAAAGTTTGAAGATTCAGCTAGTGCAGATAACCAGCATGCTCTGGGGAATCCCATGTCTCTACCTCCAGAGTAGCGGAATGGCAAGCAGGCAGTAGTCATGCATAGCAGGCTTTTTTTCTTTTTTGGAGTGTGTGTGTGTGTGTGTGTGTGTGTGTGTGTGTGTGTGTGTGTGTGTATGTGCGTGTGTATGTGTGTGTGTCTGAGGATTCAAACTCTGATCTTCATACTTTTATAGCAAACACTTTATTTACTGAGTCATCTCAATAGATGGTCCACATAAAGATATTTTTATTTGAGTATATGAAGTATTTAGGTTATGTTCCTCACCATACTTCCTTCCCGCCCCTGTATTTCCTTTTCTGTTAGTTCCCTAGATGTTTTCATGTCATATGCATATTCATCAGCATTTCCCTAATGACTAATGATGTTGGGCATCTTTTCACATCCTTTTTATCCATATAAAAACCATTCTCTTTGGAGAAATGTGTAGCAAATTTTTGCCTAATAAAACTGAACACTTTTTATTACATTTATAAATTATTAATTTTTTAAAAATTGGGTAATTTGCTCTACAGGTAAGGAAATTCTTTATGTATTCCAATATCTTAATACTTACCAGATAAATAATTTGCAAACATTTTCCCCACTGTGTAACTGTCTTTTCATTTTCATGGTAATGCAATCTGATATATAAAACTTTTAATTTTAAAGTAGAGTGTTATTGTGCTTTTCCAGTTAGTTATCCATTTTTGTCCCTCTGCCTCAGCCTCCTGAGGATCTTGGATTATAGTTGTATATCCTAATACACAGCTCTACCCAAGCTCTTAATTAACCAACCAACTAATTAATGTTACTTGTGCTTTTGGGTCTCAAATCTATGAATCTATGGCCAAATCCAAACCAATGATTATTTGCCCTTTTTATTTCTAAAAGTTTATGATTTTTAACTTTTATATGAAGCCGTTGATATAAACTGAGTTAACTTTTATGTCTGGTTGAAGTCGAGATCCATTTTCATTCATTTGCATAAGAAACCTATCATTTCTTTCTTTCCTCGGCACTCTTTCTTATCTCCAACGGGCTAAGCACCCTTATTAGTAATTAACTGACCATCTGTACACAGATTTACTTCTGAAATCTCAAGATTATTGCATTGGTTTATATCAGGATTTTAGGGTTTCTGAAAGCTTTTTCACTATTGACACTTTTTGCCCAAGAATTTTTTAATGACTTCAGTATATAAGTATATAAAGTACATACTTATTATATATCATAAATTTATTTAAAGAAATTATTTGCTACATATATAATTGATTGCACTATTTATTTTATTTATTCTGGTCCCAGATATTACGTCCCAACCACAGTTTCCCCTCTCTCCTCCCTCCCAGTTCCTCTTTCCTTCCCTTTCCCCTCCCCCAGATCCATTCCTCCTCTGCTGCCCTCCAGAAAAGAGCAGGTCTCCCAGGGATATCAACCAGACATGGTATATCAAGTTGCAATAAGACTAGGCACATTTTCTCATATCAAGGTTGGATGAGGCAAACCAGTAGGATGAAAAAAGTTCCAAAAGCAGGCAAAGAGTCCATATACCTCCACTCCCAATGTTAGAAGTCATATGAGAACACTGTTTTTTAGGCTCCATGAAAGTTCAGTCTCTGTGAATCTCTATGAGCCCTGGTTAGTTGGTTCTTTAGATGGGTTTCCTGTGGTGTTCTTGACCCCCCCACCAGCTCCTACAATCTGTCCCTTCTTCCACAGGATTCACTGAGCTCAGCCTAATATTTAGCTATGGGTCATCTATTCCCCAAGTTGCTTAATGAAGATTCTGTAATGACAATTATACTAGGCTCCTGTTTGAATATAGCAGATTATCATTAGGAATTATTTTTGCTAGTCATGCTTGGTTCTATTCTAGGTCTCTGGGCTATCCAGCTTCTGACTATCCAGGCAGTGTCATGTGTGGGCTCCCTTTGGTCATTGTAGGAGTCTCCTGGTGGAAATTTTGGGGTCAGTTATGTATACTATCGTATCTTCTGCAAATAAAGATACTTTGACTTCTTCCTTTCTGATTTGTATCTCCTCAATCTCCTTTAGTTCTTTTATGCTTTAGGTAGAACTTCAAGTACAATATCGAATGGCTATGGAGAGAATGGACAACATTGTCTTGTTCCTAATTTTAGTGGAATTGCTTTGAGTTTCTTTCCATTTAATTTGATATTGAATACAGACCTGCTGTAACTTGCTTTTTATTATGTTTAATATGTCCTTGATACCTCAGATCTCTCCAAGAGTTTGTTCTTATATATATCATGAAGGGTTGTTGGATTTTGTCAAAGGCCTTTTCAGCATCTAGTGAGATAATCATGAAGTTTTTCTTTCAGTTTGTTTATATGGTGGCTTACATTGACAGGTTTTTGTATGTTGAAGCATTTCTGGGATGAAGCCTACTTGATCATGATGGATGATATTTTTGATGTGTTCTTCTTGGATTTGGTTTACATGTATTTTATTGACTACTTTTGCACCTATGTGCACGAGTGACATTTGTCTGTAATTTTCTTTGCTGAATCTTTCCATGGTTTGGGTACTAGAGTGACTGTGAGCTCATAAAAGGATTTGGGCAATGTTACATTTCTTTTATTTCTATTTTGTGAAATAATTTGAGAAGTATTGGCATAAGCTCTTCTTTGAAAGTCTGTTAGAAGTCTTTGTTAAATCTTTTTGATCCTGGACTTTTTTTTTGATTGGAAGATTTTTAATGACTGCTTTGTCTTTTTTTGGGGGGGGTTATAGATTTATTTAAATTGTTTATCTGATCTTGATTTAACTTTGGTAAATTGTATCTATCAAGAAAATTGTACATTGTTTTAGCTTTTCCAATTTTTTGGACTACAAGCTTGTTTTTGAATACAAGTTTTTAAAGCATGACATAATAATTCTTTAGATTTCCTTGGTGTCTATTGTTATGTCCCCCTTTTCATTTCTGATTTTGTTAATTTGGATTTTCACCCCAATCTTTTAGTTAGCTTGGATAAGGATTTGTATATCTTGTTGATTTTCTCAAAACACCAACTCTTTCTTTCATTGATTCTCTTTATTGACTTCAGTTCTCAGTTTGATTATTTCCTGGCATCTACTCCTCTTGCTTTTGTTGTTCTAGAGCTTTCATCTGTGCTGTTAAGTTAGTTGCTAGTGTGAGATCTCTCTAATTTCTTTATGAGGTACTTAGTGCTATGAACTTTCGCCCCTTAGCACCAATGCCATCATGTCCCATAAGTTTGGGTGTGTTGTGCATTCATTGAATTCTAGGAAGTTTTGAATTTCTTTCTTACTTCTGCCTTGACCCAGTAGTCATTCAGCAGAGAGTTGTTCAGGTTCCTCGAGTTTGGAGATGTTCTGTTTCTGATGTTGTTGATATCCAGCTTTAATCCATGGTGATTTGATAAGATACACAGGGTCATTTTAGTTTTCTTGTATCTGTTGAGACTTTTGTGAGTCTGAGTTGTTGAGAAGGTATATTCTTTGGTGTTTAGGTGAAATATTCTTTATATATATGTTAGGTCTATTTGGTTAGGAAAATTTTCTTTTATGATTTTGTTAAAAACTATTTTCTAGAGGCCTGTGTGTGCGTGTGTCATTAGGTGATGGAGAAATGGGAGAGAGGAGAAGTGTTTCATGCACTGTAGAGAGAAGCAGAATTGAAGATGTGATGGTAGTGAGGAACAGGCTGATGTGGGTGGCCTATGCTGCCACCTGAGGCCACATGATGCCCAGACTTGTGCTTCTGCATAGGTCCATGTTTGGCTACATGGTCCTGCAGCATCTGGTGTTCTGTATTGATGTCTATAGCTCATGTTTCTACCAAAGGCCTTATAGATGGTCTAGGGCCCCACCTGAGACCATGTTCATGCCTGATGGCCCTGTTCTTTGTTGCTGGGTGATATTGATCTGCGTGGCTTGTGTTGCCACCAGAGACCTAGATGACATTTGGGCTGAGCTGAAGCTGGGAGCCTTGTCTGAGTCTGTAGCTCTTTCTCAACTGGGACTGCGATGATATCCATGACCATGTTACTACCAAAGGCTTTGCAGATGCTTTGGGTCTGTGCCACCACCTGAAGCCACACTGGTGTCTGAGTGTCATGTTGTCAACATGGACCATACCTATCTGAGTGGCTTTAGCTGCCACCCAAGGCCATGGTAATACCTGGTCCAGAGGTCTGGCTTAGAGCCATGTCTGGGTGTGACTTGATGTCTGTGGGCCACCGGGCATAAAGGAGAGCTGGCCTGGTGGCCTGAACATTGGAGGACTGGTCCCACTCCACACCAGCTTCCTCATCAGGAGAACTAGCCTCAGTGTCATAGGTGAGGGACAGCTGGCTACAACCCTTGATGGCTGCAAGACAACTGGTCTGCCCTCACAGGGGAGAGAGACCTGCACTCAGGAGAGCTCTATCCCTCACCTGAAGGAGATAGTCCCAGTGGAGGCCCAGACTGATCAACTAAGCTACCACCCAGGGCTTTGAGTTGGTCTACTCTAATATCTACCTCATCTATAACCTGCTGGAGCATGTGAAGGGACCATACTATGGAACCATAACCACAGGATCTCCACAGGGCAACAGCAGGATATCTGAGAGAAGTTCAGTGAAGGTCCAGTGTTGAAGGTGTGTTAGAATCCAGAAGCCTTGAAACAGACCAACAACTCACAGCAATGAACATTTGCAAGCAAAGCTATTTGAACCAAAAGATGTACTGTGTGACACACTGCAGATTCCAAGGGTACTATGACAAATGAATATGTGATGGAGAGGCAGGAAGATAAAGGAACAATGTTTTATTTTTATTTTTATTTCTTTTGGGGGTAGAGATCTACAAGGGTGGAGGGTGGACACGGATGAACTGGAAAATAAGTAGGATTGGGATGCATGATGTGATAATTTCAAAGAATCAATAAACTATGATAAAAAATATTTTCTGAGCCTTTGAGTTGGGATTCTTCTCCTTCTTGTATTCTTATTATTTTTAGGTTTGATCTTTTCACAGTGTCCCAGATTTCCTGAATATTTTGTGTCAGAATTTCTTAGATTTAAAACTTTCTTTGACCATGTATCAATTTCTTCTATTATATCTTCAGAGCCTGAGATTCTCTTCTCCACCTCTTGTATTCTGTTGGTGAAGCTTGCCTCTGTAGTTCCTGTTCATTTACATAGATTTTGTACCTCCAGAATTCCCTCAGTTTGTATGTTTATTTTTTTTAAATTGCTTCTATTTCCATTTTTTTGGTCTTGGACAGTTTTCCTTCACCTGTTTGTTTTTTCTTGGCTTTCTTTAAGGGATTTATTCATTTCCTCTTTAAGGCCCTCTCTGATTTTTATAAAGCTGGTTTTAAGGTCACTTTTCTGTGCTTCAGCTGTGTTGGAATACTCAGGGCTTGCTGTAGTAGGATGGCTGGGCTCTGGTGGTGACATATTGCTCTGGCTGTTGATGATTGTGTTTAGGCATCTGGGTTTGGGATGATTATAGGTCTAGGTGCTGATTTCTGAGTTTGTCTTTGTTGGATGGGTGTTTTGTACCTTGATTTCTGTTTCTTATTTGGTCTTCTGGTCTTTGTGGTCCGTATTTCTGGCTGCCAGTATCACCTATGATGTAGCAGGAAGTCTCCATCAGAGTTGAGGGCTGGACTGCTGACAGCTAGTGTGGTCTTTAGTTCATCAGGGTCTCTGTTCTTCTGACTCAATTTCATTTTTTATTAAGGTAAAAGGAGTTCTGTGTATTATTAAAATTGAGACAGATGTGCTTGCTTATTTGTTCATAAAGGATGAGATCTCAGCTCAGTGTTTGACATTGTAGACATTTTCTGCATAGAGCAAAAAACTGTGTTTATAATAAAAGCATTGCCATTCATAACACACAGAAGACTCAAATCTCAGAGCCATTTCAGGAATAATTTGCTGGTTTTGTAGTGTATAATGGCTTGCACAGTGTCAAGTGCACATGGTATGTATAGAACCAGGACTGCAGTGAAGTTGTGCACTACAGCATGGGTGAGCACTGCTCCAATACACCTTAGATTCATTAAATATTTGACTTTACACTAATATTTGATCATGAATTTAGGAAACTTTTACTAATTCCATTTTTTTATTCCTCACATTTTGTTATTTGATACAATCCATAGTTTAAGAAGCTGTGGTCTCTAGGTCTTCCTCTATGCTATTTCCAAACTGTTTTGATTATTGCAGCTCATAGTTAAGTTTTGAAATCAGGAGTAGTGTTAGTTCTTCTTTAAAATTTTTATAAAATTCAGCCTTAGGCTTTTGCTTGTTTGGGGACCTTTTATACTTGTGCTTGTTATCTATCTGTTTGGGTTGTTTCTATCCTCTCGGTCCAATTTTGATGAGTTACAATGAGTCTAGGAAGGTATCCATATCTTCCAGATTTTTCATTTTGTTGAAACATAAGTTTTCAAGACATTGCCTGAGGTACATCATTAGTTTAAATTTTTGTGCTGTCTTTCAGTATTTAATTTAAGCACGTGTCAATATAATGTTCCCTGTCACAGTCACCTCCACTACCCAAAGGTTCTGCAAATTGTATTTCCATTTTGCTTGATTCTAGGAATTTGACAATTCAAAAATTATTTTTCTCAATCAAGGTGCTATAGAAGCATGCAGATCCCTGTGAATTTGAGGCCAGTCTAGTCTACATAGCAAGTTCCAGAACAGCCAGGGCTGTTATACAGAGAAACCATGTCTTGAACCCCCAAATAATAATAATAATAATAATAGTAATAATAATAATAATAATAATAATAATAATAAATAAAAGAAACAATTTTAAAAGCCACTGAGGTCAAGTGTGGTGGTGCATGCCTTTAATCTCAGCACTTGAGAAGCAGAATCAGGCAGATTTCTGTGAGTTTCAGGCCAGCTTAGTCTACAGAGCAAGTTCCAGGACAGCCAAGGTCTCCTAGTGAGACCCATTTCAATCACCAATCAATCAATCAAAATACAGGATGTATTTTTCTCTATAGGCTTGCATTGTTTTTGTGGTTTCTCTTACTGTCAAGTTCTAGTGTTATTACATTATGATCTGACAATATCCAAGAAATTATTTCAGTTGAAAAGATATTCATCAAGATAACCCAGAGCCTAAAATGCAATCTACTTTGAGGAAAATTTCATGTCCTGTGGTGAAGAATGTGTGTTCCATGGCTAGTGGATGGGATATTTTGCAGCTGTCTTTTAAATCCATTTGATCTATGATATAGTTTAAATCTGAAGTTACTTTGCTTTTTTTTTTTCTGAGAGGAGGGTTGGATGATCTATCTGTTAATGAAACTGGAAACTTACAGTCCCACAGTATGATTGTATCTAAATCTATTTGCCCATTTGTATCTAGTAGGATTTGTTTGATGAATTTGGATGAATCAAACTTCAGTGCATTTATCTTTGTTTTCTTTATATCTCTTTGATGGATTCTTCCCTCACTAATGTGTAGTGACCTTGTCCTTTCTGACTCATTTTGGCTGGAAGTTGGCATTGTCAGGTGTATCTAATCAGATTTGCTTTCATATTTCATACCCTTACCATATCCCTTTACATCCTTTTACGTTCAGTTATGTGCATGCCATTGCCAGTTATGTAAATTTATGGCAGGAAGCAGACATTTAAATATTGGTTTATAGACCATTAAAATTAAGGATTATTAGTAAAAGGCAGACACTAATTTTCTTCCTTTATATTAAAGGTTTTTTTTTTGTTTATTGATAACTATTTTTTTGATTCTTTCCAAGTTCTTACTTTAACCTATTATTTTATTAGGATTTTTTTTTTTTTTTTTTTTTACAAATTCTCATGCTTGTATGTGGCTTTCCTCCTCTCTTGTGTATGGCATTTTTAAGTGTCTTCTGTATGCTCACTTTGTGGCCAGGAATTGCTTTATCTCATGCTTAGAATGGAAGACATTTTTCATTTCAAGTCTAAAGGATGAATTTTCTAGTTGGCATCATCTTGTTTCAGGACTTGTAATCTATCATGCTTTGCTTTTTTCTTGCCTGAAGGCTTTCTGTTGAGAAGTTTGCTGTGACTGTGATGGGTTAGCCTGTGGTGGAGTTCAGGTGTTAGCTGACAAGGTTGGGAGGCATGTCTCTGGAGTTCTGGGAGCTTGAATGGGGAGTGGCCAGCCCTGTTGAAAAGGGCTGCTTGGATCTTGAGTGGCCTGTTTGGTTCCTGCATTCTTGGAGATTGGATCAGCATCCATCGCAGGACAATCCTAACTTCAAGAATCGCCCTAAGGTTTAATTTGTATCCATGAGTGTTAAAATAACCTCTAATGAATATTAATCCTGTATATAGTATATTGCAAGTGAGAATTACTGCAATATCAGCCTTCTTAAGGAATTTTGAACTTCTCTTTTATAGCTTTCAATATTTTTAATTTGTTCTGCATTCTCAGCATTTTAACTGTACTATGATATGGGGAGGTTTTTTTTCTCATCAATATGTGGGATTATATTTTCAAGCCTTGAAAGCATTTTCAGTGCCAGAGATTAAGTTTTGGGTCTCATATGTTGCCTAGTGCTGTACCACCATTCTACACCTCCAGACATTATTTAGTGTTTTAACTGCCTCCTTTACTTTCTGTCCATTTCTTTCTGTAGATAATTTTGTGGAATTGCTCTGTTGTGCTTTAGAGCACTTCAATTTTGTGGTCATGACTGCCCTTTAAAATGTATGTATGTATGTATGTATGTATGTATGTATGTATGTATGTATGTATGTATGTATGTATGTATTTAGCTATCTGGATATAATATCTCTTCAATAATGGCTTCAACCTCTGATATACTTTATTATACTTGGTCTAGTCTATAGATAAAATTGTCCATCAATTTTATTTGACTTATTGAGCTTCTCAATTGTTACAATGAGGTTTTTGGCCTAATATCTGGCCAGAGGTCCCAGACCTCTTAGCCACCTGCCCCCCCCCCAAATGACTCAGACACTTATATTAACTTCATGCTGTTTGGCCTATGGATTAGGCACATTGCTAGCTATCTCCTTCATCTTAATTCAATCCATTCCCATTAATCTGTCCTGCCACGTGGCCTGTGGCTCACCTGTGTTCCTTACATGTTGCTCCTTTGGGCTTCTGGCTTGATCTGCCTCAGACTCTGCCTTTCTTTTCCTACCTATTCTGATTCCCCACCTACTTCTTCACCGATGCTCACCAAGGGCCAAAACAGCTCCTTTATTTAAAGATTGAGATTCACAACACACAGAAAGACATTCCCACATCACCTCCCTGTTTCTGTCTAATCAAAAAGGAAGGCTTCAGTTTTAACATAGCAAAATTACATATGACAAAATAGCTATTAAGCAAGAATTAAAGTTATAGTATCTAGTCTATTTGTATTTAGCAAAATTCAAATATTCTATCATCTACCTTATCTTTGTGAATCTAAAGTTTCATATCTAATATACCTTTTAAAATAACTAAGAAAAACTATACCTATAACTATCTAATTTTCAACTACATCAAAGAACACAGAAGGATATAATATTTACCCAAGTAAACAGGAAGTGCGAGCAACTTCCAAAATCTAGAAATGACAGAGATGACATCTATCTGCCTGGATAGTTACCCAAAGTTTCTTTATAAAGTTGGGGCATCCATCTTCAGTCTACAGGCCCAGAGTTTCTTTTCATTTCAATGAAGCAGGAAATCTGAAGGACTACACTGCACATTCTGGTATAGGTCATCATTTGCTTCTCCTCGAGTCCTGAAGAATGTCTGATAGTTTTCTCTGGAAAACAGGAACCTGAGGTACCATCTCGGTTTGTTCTGCCATAATTCAGAGCTCATTTTCCTACGGGTCCTGCATGTCTGGTTTAAACAGCATACTGTCAAGTAGTCAATACAAGTAAAGGTTCTTGTCTAGTGGCTAACCATTTCCACAAAGAAAGTGGACTCCATCTGGAGTTTCTTCAATGCCCATTTTTCTCTTGAAGTAGATAGGTGTTGCCAGGAGCAGACCTGTCTCACTGTCCAGAAAAGTCTAAGTTCTTAAAATAGTTTAAATGCCAATTTCTGTAGGTCTTAGAAGTCTTTGAAGATTACCTATCTAATTTAAATATATCTTTGTATACCTAAAAATATAACTAACATGCATTTCTCAGTTATACATTACAATTTTAAATCAGGGACATAAACATCATACCTTAAACAAGAGTAGAAAAATACACACAGCATAATAAAATTGACCTTAAATTAGTATCAATAAACCAAAATACATACCAATTTAAAATATTTTGAGATTAACAGCTGATTTTTGGATTAAAGTAAATTCAATAATCATTTTTTAAAATCACTCATATACCATATCCCCTTTTCTTCTTAGAAAGAGATTAACTATGACCATTAACCATTTATAATGAAAATAAACATTTATGAACAATATTTTTGGAATTTAGGAATAGCTTTCCATTACTACTTCCTGCTGATTAAGGGGTACAGATAATTGTTTAAGGGTCTTAAGGCTGGATCATCTTAGTTCGTAGCTTTCCCATCAGAGAATGTTCAGGTGGTCTTGGTTGATGAAACCATAGGGCCTGGAAGCAATCCACAGGTTCTCATCTCTGTGGGAACAAAAGCAGAACACTTCCAAAGTAATATATCCTTAGACACAAATTTCAAAGTTAAGAAACCTTTAAAATACATATTTTTGTTTAACTTAGCAGCCTTTGAAATTAATTGTCTTTCTGCAGTTAGCTCAT
Source organism: Phyllotis vaccarum (assembly GCA_033318265.1). Lineage (NCBI taxonomy): Eukaryota > Metazoa > Chordata > Mammalia > Rodentia > Cricetidae > Phyllotis > Phyllotis vaccarum. The sequence continues at coordinate 55,369,678 of JARWLC010000013.1, forward strand.
TAACAGTTAAAAATTAAAAGAAAATGCAATAATAACCATAATCCAGATTCTGTGTCTTTTTTCCATCTTTATGTGGCTTATTATATTTTTTATTATTCTATTTCTCTTTTTTAGGGACTTTACCCTCTTTCTTTTCTCTGAAGCCTATGTACCTTTTACATACATTGTAACCCATTTATAGGTTTTTTCAATCTAAATCTGTTTTAGTTCAAATCCTTAATCATTTTCCAACCAGAAGAGCTTTTAAAATGCTTGCACTCTCTAAAAGAGATACATAGTTTTACAGATAAAGCTAAGTCAGTAAATTTTCTTAAATGGACCGCGTCTCTGTTTGCCGCCAGCAAACAGAGCAGACCCAAGAAATGCTGCTACTAAGTCTTTGACTCTGTTTCCTTTTTGTTCAAAATAAACAGAAACCTTAAATCAATAACATGCTACCAAGTCTTCTGTGAGATTTCAGGAACCGGCCTGGTTGCAGCTTATACTACCTGCCGCCAGTCTGCTGGCACCATTTTGAATGTGGCCCGAATACCACACTTTCTCTGTACAATGACCTGCTTCAGATACACAATTTGGAAGTTGCTTTGGCTCAGTTTCTGCTCTAGAACCCCTTTTAAGTTTTCTCAGGCTTTATGTGGGTATTCGGCTCATGTTAAGATACCATGTATTACAATGAGGTTTCCGACCCCATCTGACCAGAAGAGGCTTTAAAATGGTGGCCTGTAGTCCCAGCTACTGGGGAGGATGAGACAGGAGGTTCCTTTGAGTCCAGAAGTTCTGGGCTGTAGTGCACTATGCCGATTGGGTGTATTAAGTTCGGCATCACTCGATTATAATTGCAGTGCCTCCTTTAACCTTTTATCTCTTTGATAATTTTTTTGAGACAAAGTTTCTTTGTGTAGCCTTGGCTGTCATGGAACTAGCTCTGTATACTCTGGCCTCAAATTCACAGAGATCAACCTACCTCTGCCTCTGTAGTGCTGGGATTATACCACCAACTGGTATAATTTTTGTTTATATTTTGAATTGAGTTTTTCATTCATTGGTTTATTTGTCCATTCTTTGAGGTTACTGACAATGTTAAAAATTAGACTTTTGAATTATTTGTGAAACATTTCTATCATTTTGGTTGCTTTGAATTCAATTTTTGAAGAGTTATAACGTTTTGAAAAAGTCACATTGGCTTGCTTTAAATGTATCTCTTGTATTTCCCTGTTGTATTTTGCTTCTGATGATGTAATAAATACAATAACCAAAAGCATATCAAAGAGAAAAAGATTTATTTCAACTTAAAAACTATAGTACACCATTGAGGGAAGCAGAGACAGGGACCAAGGGCAAGAACTGAAGCAGAAATCGTGGAGGAATGCTGTTTACTGGATTGCTCCTATGGTACTGCCTACAGTGGGCTCAGTACTTCTATATTATTTGCAATCAAGGCAATGCCCCACAGACATTCTCACAGGCCTGTGTGATGGAGACACTTCTTCAGCTGAGGCTCCCTAAACCCATGTGTGTCAAGTTAATTTGCTAACATAGTTATGTCTTGTATTGTAAAATAACATATTTCCTGTGTTTCTCTATGGAGATTTGTGCACTTGTTGGGATAGGTCCCTCTTACGGTTATATTTGTCTGTCTGTCTGTTCTCTCTCTTTGTGTGTGTGTGTTTCTCTCTCTCTCTTTCTCTGTATGTTTGAATCTGTCTGTCTTGGTCACTAGGTTTCTCTTGAGGTTTTAATTCAGACTAAAATTCAGAAGAAAGCAAACAAAACAAACAAGAAACAAGAACAGCATAAATCAAGCCAGAACTTTAAACATAGTAACAACAATAATATACAATTTGGAACAGCAACAGTCCATGTAGTAAGAATGGCAAAGAAAGGAGGTAAAATGACATAAACTAGGATGTTAAAGTTAATAGTTAGAAGCATTAACAATAAAGTAATAAAAAGAGATAAAACGAGAATCAAGACACTGAAGGAAATTATATGAGGTTGTGGAAAAAGGCAGCGAAGGAAAAAAAAGATGGTAAAGCCGGGACACAATTCTCACTGAGGGCTAGAGGATGGGAGTGCTTTAGGTTTTTACCCTCAGGCTTCTCATTTTGAAGTTCAGTAGGTGTGTGGTGGGTGTTATCAGGGCCTTTCTTTCTCAGGTCTTGACAGGTAGAATTAGAAAGGGCTGTATGGAGGCTGGCCCTGCCCTTCCTTGCTTGCCAGGGCATGCAAGCTAAGACAATGTCCTCTGCAGGCTTAACTCGCTCCATTAGTTTCTGTACACAGGTCTAGCAATTTAATAAGAGTTGCCCTCACACCACGCCCACTGTCCAGGACTGCCTCCCCCAATTGCATGTGTACTCAAATGGGAAGTGCTCTGCCAGAGCGAGTGTGGGAAGCCTTGAGAAATGCTCATCAGTGGCTCACTTTCTCTAGATGTCCACATGGCTGTGAGAGGGAGTGGGCAAGTGATCAAATCAAAGCCACCTGTGCTGGGGAGATGTGTGAGCAAGGGTACCAAGTGTCTGCTCACCCCAGCCATGCTCCTCACACTCACAAAGATTGTCTAAGATCTCTTTCTAGAGGTTGGACCCTAGTTCCCAAAGGGAAATGTCCCCCCCACTGCGACCCCTTCCACGCAGCAGCCTTCACCTCCTGTTTCATAGAATTATGTTCATGAATCTATGTTCAAATCATAGCCAGTTGTGGCCCAACCCCCTGCCCCCACAGCAGCTGCAGTTGTCAGCCACTCAGTGAGGTGGAGAAGGTTTCTGTGACTCTCAAGGGCTTCTGATCCTCTCTAGTCATAAGGTTTCATGCTGGAACTGGCCTTAAAATGGCTTATTGCCACTACAGCAGTTTGCAAGCCAGGAGGTTCAGTTATTCACTGTAAATTTGGCTGTGTGGATCATGGATCTCCTGTTCAGTCTTTATTTTCCTCAGTGCACCAGATGCTTTTGGTGTGGTACTCACCGAAGATAAATGCCTCCTGTCCACTCGGGCTCTGTTGGGGTTCTTCACAAGTTCCTTGCCATGTTGCACTCAGGGGTTCCTGATGGTAGGGTTTCTGTTTGTTTCTTTTACAAATCCAAAGGCTGATGTTTGTGGGCTTTACTAGATCTCTGTCTATTGTTTACTGCTGCTATCACATGGGTTTTTCTTCACTCCACCTCTACCTGCAGCCAGGCGCTTGTTTGTTGTTTTCATGTCAAGGAGATGCAGGATTGTGCTGGGTGTCTTCAACTTCCTCTCTGCAACATTTTAAGCCTTTTGATTTCACCTCAGTCATCTAATTTGTTAACATATGATTATTTATACTATTTTCTTAGACTATTTTGTACATGAATGAGCTGAGTGTTCCACTTGCATTTCTGATTGTATTTATGTCTTCTTTCTTATTTCTCTGTCAGTCTAGCTAGAGATTAATTTCTTGGCTTTTCCAAAGAAATAGATTTTGCTTTCATTGATTTCCTCTATGGTTTTTATTGATTCCTTTGTTTTAGCCTGTAACATATCCTTCCTTTTGCTAAGTGTAGATATAGTGTGGTCTTCTTCTTATTTCTTAATGTATAAAGTTGGGTTATTCATTTATTAACTATTTTATTTTTTGAGAATTTAAATATATTTCATGCTTATAAGAATTTGGCTGCAGGTGTGTATTGCGTCATGTGTGTGCCTAGTGCTCATGGACATTAAAAGGCATTAGATCTCTTTGAACTAGATCGTGGCTGGTTGTTAACCAATCCAAGTGTGGATGCTGGGAACTGAACCTCGGTTTTCTGCAACAGCAGCAAGTTCTCTTAACTGCTAAGTCATTTCTCCAGTCCCTCATTTGTTTGTTTATTATGCTAAAGATTGATTTTCACAGCCTTGTGCATGCTAAATATATGTTTCAGTATTGACATTGTTATGTTACAATATTGCGTATACCTATGGCTGGTGGTGGATGAAGGATGGGGATCCCTTGCTTCACACAGGCATGATGGTGAGGTGAGATCCACAGGGCCATAGAAAAGAGATACACAGAGCAACAGGAAAGGGATATGAGCTTTATTATACTGAGGGGAGGGAACAGAGATGGATAGATTCTAGATATATGGGGGGGTTGAGAAAGGGAGTGAGGAGAGGGAAGAGAGATAGATAGATTCTAGATATATAGAGAGGGGGTTGAGAAAGGGAGTGAGGGAGGTACACACACCCTCTGGCACAGTGGGGAGAGGGAAGAATGAAAGGTGGTGATGTGGGAATGCCTTTCTGTATGCTGTGAATCTCAATCTTTAAATAAAGGAGATGTTTTGGGCCATGACAGGCACCAAAGAAGAAGTAGGAGGAGGAATCAGAGCATAGGTAGGAGAAGCAGGGCAGAGTCAGGCAGATCAAGCTGAAGCCCAAAAAAGGAGCAACATGTAAGGAACATAGGTGAGCTACAGGTTAATCTGTGGCAGACAGATTAATAGAAATGGGTTGATTTAAGATGTAAGAGCTAGCTAGCAATGTGCCTGAGCCATAGGCCAAACAGCATAAAGTTAGTATAAGAGTCTGAGTCATTTCTAAGGGTCTGAGCAGTGGCGGCAGGCAGCTAAGGGGTCTTGTGTGGCAGGGTCTGGGCCTCTGGCCACCCAGGACCAAGAAACCCTACTACTACAGGTGGGGGTCAAAGGTGAGAAGCCTTCTTAAATGGAATTTGACGTCTGAACACTGGGCTGGCCAAGTAATTGCCATTGGCCAAGGCTTCAGGAAGTGGGACAGAATCCTAACAGACATTCATAATGCGAATGAGCCTCTTTATTTTCTCCTCATTTTAAAGAAAAAGATTTATTTTTATTTTTAATTATGTGCATGTGTGTGTCTCTGTGTGGGTCTAGGCATGCATATGCAGATAACTTTGGAGGATAGAAGTGGGTGTTGCATTCTTTGGAACTGGAGTTACAGGCATTTGTGAGCAGATAAGTGTGTGCTGAGAACCAAATTCAGATCCTCTGCAAAGGTAGTATGTGCTTTTAAATGCTGAGCCACCTCTCTCACCACTTAGCTTTAAATATTGGCAATTATGGTTACATACTTTTGTTGGATCACTGCCTTTACTTTATCTCATAAGTTTGGGTATGCTGTTCTATTTTTAAGTTTTGTATAAATGTTTTCTAATGCGTTTTCTTTTGACCCATTGGTTTATTTAATTTAGAAAATTTCAGTTTTGGTATCAATTTTAGTCTTATTTCATTGTGGACAAAGAATCATGTCGTAAGATTTCAGTCTTTGAAATTTATTGAGATTTGTTTTATGGTCTAATATCTGGTTCATCTTGGAGAATGTTCCAAGTACACTTGAGAAGAATATGTGTTTTACCCTCATTGGGTGGAGTGCTCTATATATGTCTGTTAGAGATGGTTGGCGTGTGATGGTTAATTTTATGAGCTAGATTGACTGGGAAGCTCACATAGCTAGTAAAACATTTCTGAGTATGTGTTTGATAGTATTTCTGGAAGAGCTCAAGTTTGAGTCAGTACACTGAGTAAAAACATTCCACTTTCACCAATGTGGGTGGGCATTATCTAATCTATTAAAGACCCAAATAGAACAAAAAGTTGTAGGACGGGTCAATTTTCTCTGTGTTTCAAGCTGAGACCTTACATTCTCTGGCCCTTAGACATTGGAGTATCTGCTGTTTCAGTGTCTAAGACAGCCTTGGAGTAGGAGAAACACTACTGGCCATCTTACTTTTCAGACCTTTGGACTGATGCAGAGACACAGTTTCAGATTTCCTGCTTCTACAGCTCAAGGATGTCACATTATGGAATTTTATGGCCTTCACAGGCACTTAAGCCAATTCCCATGATGAGCCTCTCCCTGTCTGTATAGCTGCTGTGTTTGTCCTGTCGCTCTTAAGGATCCTGGCTAACACACAGGAAGCATTATATTTTTCCAACCCTTTGTTTTCATGTCAGACATATGTTCTGTAATTCTATTATAGTAGTTGCATTTTGAAGCCTCTAACTATTTTATTTTAGCATGTTAGTCTGTTTCTTCAATTCAGTCACTATTCTTTTTAAATTATATTTTGGGATGCTTTTGTGAGTTCTGTAAGTAGTTATAATTGTTACATATTCCTGAAGAGTTGACAGTTTCACAGGAATCACATATTAGATATCCCAAGTTGACAGTTTCACAGGGATCACATATTAGATATTTCAAATATCAAGATATTTACACTATAATAATTAATAACAGTAGCAAAATTATAAAGCAGCATCAAAAACAATTTTATGGTTGGGGGGGCACCTCAACATGAGGAACTAACTATATTTAAGGGTTGTAGCGTTAGGAAGGCTGAGAACCACTGGCTTACAGGGAAACACCATCCCCATATTTTCATTTTGTTCTATTTGTGTTTTTGTAGCTAAAGCAAGTCTCTTGAAATGAGCATATACTTTAATTATGCTTTGATTATGTGTACAGTACTAGAGAATAAAGCTAGGATCTCATATACATTACTCATGTATTATATCACTAAGCTAAGTCACTGCCCTGAATCATTAAATTTTTCCCATGTTCCAATTTCTGCTTTTTATTTGAATATTTACTTCCTTTTTAATATAACTTTAAAAAATGTGTTCTCTCTTTTCATGTGGGTTATGGGGATTGAACTCAGATCATGAGGCTTGGGTAGCAAGCTCCTTTACTAAATAACAGGGTTTTTTATATATATATAATTCTTTTTTGTTGACATTCTCCATTTGTTCATGTGTAGGTTTTTTTTTCCTGCCCATGTCTCTCAAGTGCTGGGATTGTAGGTGTATAGCATGATACCCAGCTCGATTTCTTTGTTTCCTTTAATTTTCTGCTTCTCTTAGCCCTCTGGGGATATTTATAACAGTTGTTTAAAGTCTTCCCACAGAAAATCTGATGTCAGACTCCTTCAGAGATGCTATTGTTGGTTTACATTGTTCTCTTGAATGGGCCATGCCTTTCTGTATCTTTATATGTCTGCTGATTTTCTTAAAGTTTCTTAAACTATGTCTATGACAACTATTACTTGTCATGTGTGATCATTGAAGTCTATGCTCCCTAGTTCATGTTAAGCTAGTGTTTTGACAGAAATAAACCTGAAATGGCAGGAACCAATAAGAAAACATTTTTGCTTGCACTTTACCTCTGTGCTCTGACTTTCCTACAACAATTACCCAGGGTTTCACTCAGCATATGTCTCAGGCCAGTATGAACCCTGTGGGCTTCTCAGGTGCTTTCTGAGCTTGTATCTTGCTTTGTGAATGAACTTTTTTTAAATTTCCCTGGATCTATGGATATTATTGAGTGTCTCTGCTTCCTAAAGAAACTCTTTCCAGATTGTACCCATAGATCTTTAGTGGTCTATTCTAATTCCAGGGGCAGTCTTTCACTCTATTTGCTGGAAGGTTCTTTGACTTGCAGGTTTTTTTTTTAAAAGCAATGTTCACTGCCTGTGACCATCTTCTGTCAGTACTCAAGTAGCTCCAGAAAGCTTAGAGCTGACATACTCGATACTCTGTCAAAAAAATCTGCTGTTTCCTTAGGAATTAGGGACTGGGATCCTACACTAGGCACACAAGTTCCTGACTTTCCAGGACTAAGATTATCAAAGTGTTAGGTACTGGTTGGGAAAAAAAAAGCAGTAAATGACACAAAACCCTCCAATTGATGAGAAATTCTATTTTTTATGATCAAGTACCTGCTTAGTTGTTGTAAAGTTTTGACTGTTGTCCTAAATTTTTAATGAAGTTGCTCTTGTAAGTTTAGTGCTTACTTTTGGTGTTTCTATCAGAGGATGAAAGTTTTGAGCTGCTTATCCTGCCACCCTCTTAAATTGATTTATATTTTCTTCTATAGTTCAAACAGCTTATTCCATCCCTCCCTAGTAGTATATCATGGAGGAGCTTAATATACATTTGATTGTGTTTTTACTCCATTAAATTATAGTTTCTTCAGGGTGAGCCATGTCTTAAACACCTTTGTATTTCTAATAGCCAGCTTAGTGCTTGATACATAGCCAGAACTTAGTGTTAAACCATTTAAATAGCGAATATAAATCAGAGAACACTGCAAGGCATGGGAGAGTTGAAGGCATGAAGTGTTTAGATAATGGACTGGATTTGTGTCCTGTAGAATGGAATATAAGGGAGAGTATAATAAGAAGTTTCTGGCCCGAACTTTTGGCCCTAGCCTCAAGGTTTAGACCCGCAGACCCACAGAACACACAAATGCTTACATTAATTTTAAGCAGATCAGCCTAAGGCCCAGGCATATAACTTGCTAACTCTTTACCATTAATCTAACCCATGACTCTTATCCTGTTCAGCCATGCAGCTCGGTACCTTTTCTCAGAGCAGCATAGTTGGCCTCTGCATCTTCTGGCTTGTCTGGCAACTCTGGAGTCTCTGTGGCATTTTTGCTCTGTTCTTCCTGTTCCCAGAATTTTCTTAGTTTGGTAGTCCCGCCCACACTTCCTGTCTGCCTTTGGCCAATCAGTGCTTTTTATTAAACTCATAGGCGGGACAATTATTTACAATGTAACATCATAAATCAACTACAGGAGAGGTTAATAGAAACAGTGAGAGATGAGACTATAGAAATATATAAAAGTAGATCACAAAGTGCTTTCCTGTGTCTTGTGAGAGGAAAACCAGGGGAGGCAATGTTTAAGCAAAGAGAAGTTTTAGCGTTAACCAAAATGAAAGAAAAATACTTTAAAAAACCCATATGAAACCATATTGTAACCCAATTAAAAACTTAGATGGAGAGGATAGGATATATGTGATATGAACGAAGTGGGCAGATACCAGGAGTTAAAGGTTTCAGTGGAGATGGAGTGGGTGCATGGGAAGAAGGAGGAGTAGAGGGTGAGCTAATAAAAATTAAAGATGTCTGAAAAAATCTTATGGAAACCAAGTTCTATGTAAGATAATTACAAAAGATATATTTAAAAAGGAATTTAAAATGACATATACTACATCAGTGGACCATGCTGCTCTCAGAAGACATGGTTTATTAAACAACAATATCAGTGCTATGTATGGATACTTCCCTATGATTTATTGGTCAGAATATATTTAGTTCCCCCATTCTGACAATACAGGCTAATGCCCTGGCTCTTTTTTCCTGTTCATTTATTCCTTTTTTCCCCTTTTTTCTTCATTTTATAATATTTTTTTAATAAAAATGTCTTTTTTTATCCATGTAGCCACCTGCTCCCCCTCCCTTCCCTCCTCCCAATCCTTCCCAGTCAGCTTTCAGCCTTCTCCCTCCTTCCCCACCCACCCACCCCTCCCCAAAAAGGGCAAGAAATCCCCAGATGGGTCAGCTCAGTGTGGCACATCCACTCCAGGTAAGTCCAATTTACTTATCCCAAAGTCAAGACTGGCTCGTTATTGCCAACACAACTATGTGTAAGACAATATTGTTGAAGACACTATGTACTTTGGTTGTGGGCCGTAGAGAAATCAATCTCAAACTGACTGACCATGACATTTCCACTCTGCTAGCTAGCCTTTATGGTGCTTGAGGTTCTATACAGGTCACTGGAGGAGAAAAGTCACCAATAATCTTACTCAGCACTGGATCCTGCATGCTACAATACTTATCTTCCAGGCAAAGTGTGTCCATTTGTGCAATAAGCAATCTGCCTGTTTTGAGGATGACAATCATTTTTTGGTTGGATTTGAGGCTTGCTCCATAGGAAGTAATCCATGTCTGGTACTATAAACTTGACCAGACATTCATAGACTAGGATATCATAGGCCCTAAGTGAGAACCTACTATTGTTATGTCATTAAATGGGCACGTTCCTAAACTGCCTTCTAAATGATTATATTTATATGTCTAGATCTGTGCTACTTTCAACCTTGGTCAAAGAAGCTTCTTTTGGTAACAGACAGAAGTCAGTGCAGAGACTCATCACTTGTCAAAGTGTTTAGAATAAGTGACTCCAAATTCTCAGCCTTAAATGTAATATCTATATTTTGTCCCCACTCCTGGATACTCAGGGGGCATCACAGAAGGGGAAGGGGAAAGAATCTAAGAACTGAAAAATGGGAGGAATTCTGTGGAATGTTGTCTTCTGGACGTGACGTGGCTATCATATTCATGAACTCACAGAAGTTATAGTTACTTGCACAAGACTTGCAAAAGATGAAGCCAGTTAACATTCCAGCATGCGTTCTGGCACACATGAAACTCCACTCCTAGCTGAGAGAAGCTATTGACAGTTGATGGTTGCTGGGGAGGGAGAATCATTTCCTTGAGGGTTTGGTCACTCGTAGGATGCACACATTTTAGTGGAAGCTCCACATCCATTTATTAAGTATATATTTGTAACACTAAGTGGACTCAATGGAGCATTAAAAATGAGAATACATGAAGTTAGGAGTGATATTTGTTAGGTGGGGCCAAGGAAAAATTGAAGTGGGAAATGATAGATATAATGAATGTATTTTATTATACATATATGAAAGTCTTAAATAATAAACAAATATATTATTTTAAAGAGTCAGAAGAACCTTTAAAAAGTCCTTAGAGAGATGAATAATATAGCTTGTTTTTTCTTGGCCTCAGACAGTTAATATTTCTGTCAAATCTCTAGTTTTATACAACCTAGGTATCACAGACACTTCATTGACCAGACATTACATGGAATATAGTATTTATAGAAATAGTCTGAAACAATAAGTACAAAAGCATGTTGTTATACCATTCAATAAATGAAAAAGCAGTGGCCTCATATAAATCATAATTATAATAGAGTAGCTATTCAGTGAAGAATGGATTGGATGTTGTCTTAGTTATTTTTCTTGCTGCTATGACAAAACACCTGACAAGAAGCAACTTAAGGAAGGGAGGAGGGGATGAAAAGAAGAAGGAAGGGGAAGAAAGAATGGAGGAAAGAAGGGTTTATTTCAGTGTACAGTTTGAGGGGCCATAGTGCATCATGATGGGAAGGCAGTGGGCAGAAGTTGGAAGTGGTTGATCACACTAGGGAAACACAGAGATGAATTCTGGCGCTCAGCTTGCTTTCTCCTTTTTGTACAGTTTAGGACCCCAGCCTAGGGAATGGTGCCATCTACATTTATGATGGTTTTACTACCTCAATTAATTCAATCTAAACAATTTCTCAGGGTATAACATGATATTTATTTTCAAAGTAATTCTAGATCCTGTCAAGCTGACATGCAATATAAGCTATCACAGATACCTAGAAGGAAATAGAACACATACAATATAAATGAAGGGGGCTTACCAGGGATTAAAGGCTCAGTGGTTAAAAGGACTTACTACTCTTGTAGAAGACTTGAGTTCAGGTTTCAGCACCCACATTGGGTAGCTCACAATGCCCTATAACTCCAGTTCCAGGGGATATGATACCCATGTGCACATAAACTTACACAGGCACACACACAAGCACATATATTAAAAAATAAAAATTAAACATAGTAAGAAGGGGTTTTGGCTTCACATTTCTGATTTCTAAAATGGACAAAACTGCTTTTGCAAACCACTTCCCATTTTCTAGAGCTTTTTAGACCTGTGAACCAGGCCATTCTACCTGCCACAAATGGAAGCAGAGTGAATAAAGAAATTGAGTTTGTATGCTTTTGTCATATACTAGCAATGTCCTTTTTGTTGACAACTGTCACCACCTGATACTTTCTGCTACTTCTTTAGTCAGCTTCCCATCACCATAACAGATACCCAATGTGATTCCTTCATTAAGAAAAAGTTGGCTTTGGCTCATAGTTTTAGATACTTCAGTCCCTGATTGCCTGGCCCATTACTTTACGTTTTGATTGGCTCACTTCTTTAGGCTCACAGCAGTAGCACATAGTGGTCCAAACCCACTGACATCATGGCTGGAAAGTGAAAGGAATGAGAAGAGGCTGAGGTCAACACCTTCTCTCCAAAGGCATGCCCCCCGTCATTTGTCTACCTTCCATTAGGTTCTACCTGTTGAAAATTTGACCACCTTAAAATAATGCCAACCTGGGGATCAAGCTTCAACTACATTGGTTTTTGGGAAACATTCCATATCCAAACTACATCAGCTACTAAGGTAGTACAATTGTGACACTAGAAACCCAGTAGCCATGATTGCTAGAGCAGGTGGCAACACACCTGAATAGAAGGCAGGTCAGTAAACAACATTCTTAAACGGGTTTTTGTTTCTTGCTTGAGCTTCTGCACTAACTTCCTTAATTATGGCCCAAGGTCTAGAAGTGAAAGACAAAGAAACTCTCCTTTCCCTTAAGGTGCTTTTGCTCATGGTGTTTTTCATAGCAACAGAAAATCAAAGGAGAACCCTAATAGGATCACTGAGTCATATGGAAGTTCTACCCCTTCTTGGCTCCATTTAAGTGCAGTGTATTGTAGTTCTGCCTTTGTTTATTTATTTTTTGTCACATGGCCTTTGTAGTGGTTTGAGTGATAAATATTCCCCATAGTCTGAAGCATTTGACTACTTGTTCCTCAACTGGTTCTGCTGTTTGGGAAAACTTTGGTTGGTGTAGCCCTGATGTAGGCAGTATATCACCCAGGATAGGCTTTGAGATTAAAAAGCCTTGTGGACTTCTAGTTTGTTCTCTCTGTTTTGCGTTTACAGTTAAAGGTCATGCACTCTCAGCATCCTGCTTCTGCCCCCATGCCTACAGTTTACTCCTGTGCTTCTCTGTCATGATGAACTCTTATCTCACTGGAACTGTAAATCCAAATCAACTCGACCATCTTTAAGTCATCTTTGTCATGGCATTTTATCACAGCAACAGAAAAGGAGCCAATGCAGTCTTACTGTGTAGCTCAGGATGGTCTGGAATGTAACTATCCCTCTGCTTCCAACTTTTGAAATCTAGATGTGTGCCACCATGGAGGATAATCCTTTTTTAATGGATAGTAAATAAAATTCAGTATTAAAACTATAATGTCAAACAAAAACTTGAAATTATACTTATTTAAGGTATTTTCAATAGCTCATTTTTAAAAAGGTTTGTTAGAACAATTTCGAGCTTGTAGTACTTACACATTTCTAGAAATAGTAATTGAGTAGAGACTTTAAAGAGTTGTTGTTTGTACCAGATCTAGAAGATCAAACATACTGACTATGGCTTATGTTACAAAATCAGATGAAGTAACATTAAATTGTATGGCCTCTTAATATTTTCTAGGTATTTGATATTCACAAGGTCATATGTTAAGAACTTATGAACTCTCCAATATATGAATACTGCCTTAGAATGAAATTATTTCATGGACTCCCTCCTGGTCTATAGCTGACTAAGAGATGAGCGGCACCCCGACTCTCAGGCCAAATGGTGACCATGGTCTTGGAACCCAGGCATGGGACACAGCCCCCCCCCCCACATCCTAACACACCCAGCTCTACCCTAAACCAAAGAAAGCTGAGAGAGCACCCCCCCCCCGCCCAATCTCCAGCAAAACACAGCTAGAAGGATGTCCCAAGGGCCAAACCCTGCCCAATTTACAATTTTCATCATCACACTTCAACAATTGGAGACCCTGAAGCTTCCTACTGGTTCCACAGCTGTCTAAGAGCCAAGTAAGAGCCAACTAACACCCAACTAAGAATGAGCCCTGCGACAACTGGAGACACACAACTCCTTGGCCTACAGCTAAGTAAGAGCAGACTAAGAGCAGCCCCTGCAATTACTGAGACACTTTGCCCTGGGGCTCACAACTGACCAAAAGCCAATCAAGAGCTGACTAATAATAAACCAATAAAGCAATGGGCAGATGCCAGTGCAAGAATAGATATAACAATATAAGGAACAACAAGACACCATCAGAAGAAGCTGGTGGTTCTACGACATCAAGACCTGAGCATAATAATGAAGAGGAAACAGAAGGAAATGACCTTAAAAACAACTTTATGAAGATAATAGAAGCTTTAAAAGAGTATATAAAATAAACTCCCTTAAAGAAATAAAAGAAAATACAAACAAAAAATTGGAAGAGATGAACAAATCCCTGAAAGAAAAAGGAAACCAAGAAAAAGAAAACAAACATGTGAACGGAAACATTCTGGGAATTAAAAAATGAAATAGAAGCAATAAAGAAAGCACAACCTGAGCAAAGCTGGAAATAGAAAACCTGAAGAAATGAACCAGAACTGCATAACCAAGAGAATGCAAGAGATGGGTGAGAGAATCTCCAGAGTGGAAGATTTGATAGTGGAAATAGATATGTCAGTTAAAGAAAACACTAAAACTAAAAAAGTCTTAACACAAAACATGCAAGAAATATGGTACAATATGAAAAGACCAAACCTGAAAATAATTGAAATCAAAGAAGGAGAATACCAGCTCAAAGTCACAGAAAATATATTGAACAAAATAATAGAAGAACACGTTCCCAACTTAAAGAAGGAAATGCCTATAAAGATACAAGAAGCTCACAGAACACCAAATAAACTAGACCCCCCAAGAAGACTGCTCACTACATAATAATCAAACCACTAAAACTACAGAACAAAGAAAAAATACTAAGAGCTGCAAAGTAAAAAGACGAAACAAATCACCTATAAAGGCAGATACATCAGCATAATACCTGATTATTCAATGGAAACAATGAAAACAAGAAGGCCCTGGTCAGATGTTATAGAGACACTAAAAGAGCATGGCTGCCAACCAAGACTACTATACCCAGCAAAACTGTCAATCACCATAGATGGAGTAAACAAGATATGCCATAAAAACCCAGATTTAAACAATACCTATCCACAAATATAGCCCTACAGAAAGAAGTAGAGGGAAAACTCCAACCTAAGGAAACCAGATACCCCGTTGAAACCACAAACAATTGATAATCCCACACAAGAAAAACCCAGAGAAGGAAAACACACACACCCCCCCACACACACACACACACATGCAACCACATAAAATAACAGGAAATAACAATCACTTGTCAATATCATCCCTCAATATCAATGCACTCAATTCACCTATAAAAAGACATGGCTAAAAAAACAGAAGCTGTCTTCTGCGGCATACAAGAAACACACCTCAACTTCAAAGACAGACACAAGCTTAGAGTAAAGAGTTGAGAAAAGACTTTCCAATCAAATGTTCCTAAGAAACAAGCTGGTGTAGCCATCCTAATATCTAACAAAATGGAATTCAAACTAAAATCAATCAAAAGAGAGCAGGAGAGACATTTCTTATTCATCTCAGAACAAAATCCACAAAGATGAAGTTTCAACCTGAATATTTAAGCCCCCAACACAAGGGCACTCACATATGCAAAAGAAACACCACTAAAAGTTAAACATCACATCAAACCCCACACACTAATAGTGGGAGACTTCAATATTCCACTTTCACCCTTGGATAGGTCAACCAGACAGAAACTCAACAGAGAAATGAGGGATCTAACAGATGTGACCCAAATGGACTTAATAGATATATAAAGAACCTTCCATCCAAACACAAAGGAATAAAATTGTCCATATACTCAGGCATAAAACAAATATCAGTAGATACAAAAATTTAGGAATAACTCCCTGTATCATATCAGACCATCATGGTCTGAAGTTAGAGTTCAACAACAACAAAAATTATAGAAAGCCTACAAACTCATGGAAACTGAACATCTCTCAACTAAAATACATCTGGGTCAACGAAGAAATAAGAAAGAAATCAAAGACTTCCTAGAATTTAATGAAAAAGAATCAACACACCTAAACTTATGGACGTAATGAAAGCAGTGTTAAGAGGAAAACTCAGCACTAGATGCCTATGTGAAAAACCTAGAGAAATCGCACACAAGAAACCTAACAGCACAGCTGAAGGCTTTAGAACAATTAGAAACAAACTCACCTAGAAGGAGTAGATGGCAGGAAATAATCAAACTTGGGGCTGAAAACAATACAATAGAAACCAAGAGAACAATACAAAGAATCAATGAATCAAATAGTTGGTTCTTTGAGAAAGTCAACAAGATAGACAAATCCTTATCCAAACTAACCAAGAACCAGAGAGAGAGAGAGAGAGAGAGAGAGAGAGAGAGAGAGAGAGAGAGAGAGAGAGAGAGAGAGAGGGAGGGAGGGAGGGAGGGAGGGAGGGGGGAGGAAAGGAGGGAGGGAGGGAGGGAGAGAGAGAGGGAGGGAGAGAGAGAGGGAGGGAGAGAGAGAGGGAGGGAGACAGAAGGAGAGAGAGAATTCAAATTAACAGAATCAGAAGTAAAAGGGAGAACATAACAACAGACACCTAGGAAATCCAGAGAATTATCAGGTCATACTTTGAAATCTATACTTCACTAAAATGGAAAACCTAAAAGAAATGGACAGCTTTCTGGAAAGGTACCACTTACCAAAATTAAATGAAGATCAGATTAAAGACTTAAACAGACCTATAAGTCCAAAGGAAATTGAAGCTGTTATTAAAAGTCTCTCAAGTAAAAAAAAAAAAAATCCCAGGACTAGATAGTTTCAATGCAGAATTCTACCAAACATTCAAAGAAGGACTAATACCAATACTCATCAAATTGTTTCACAAAGTAGAAACTGAAGGAACATTGCTGAACTCTTTATGAGGTCACAATCACCTTGATTCTCAACCCACTCAAAAATGCAACAAAAAAGAGAATTACAGATCAATCTCTCTCATGAACATTGATGCAAAAATACTCTTTAAAATTGTGGCAAACCAAATCCAACAACATATCAAAAAAAAAAAAATCATCCACCACGATCATGTAGGCTTCATCCCAGAGATGCAGGGATGGTTCAACACATGAAAAACTGTGAATGTCATCCACCATATAAACAACATGAAAGAAAATACCAAATGATCAGCTCATTAGATGCTGAAAAACCCTTTGACAAGATTCAGCACTTCTTCATGATAAAAGTCCTGGAGAGATTAGAAATACATGGAAAATACCTAAATATAATAAAGGCAATATACAGAAAGTTGACAGCTAACATCAAACTAAATGGAGAAACATTCCAAGCAATTATACTAAAATCAGGAACAAGACAAGGTTGGCCTCTCGCTTCTTATCTATTCAATATAGTTCTCAAAGTTTTAGCTAAAGCAATAAGAGAAAAAAAGGAGACTAAGGGCCTACAAATTGGAAAGGAAGAAGTCAAACTATCTCTATTTGCAGATGATATTATTGTAAACGTAAGTGACCCTTAAAATTCTACCAGAGAACTCCTATAGCTGATAAACACCTTAAGCAATGTGACAGGGTAAAAGACTAATTCAAAAAAATCAATAGCCCTCCTATTTACTGAGGATAAAGGGGCCGAAAAATAAATGGAACCATCACCACTATAACAGCTGCAAATAGCTTTAAATATCTTGGGGTAACTCTATCTAAAGAAGTACCAGACCTGTTTGACTGAAAGTCACTGAAGAAAGAAATTGAAGAAGATATCAGAAAATGGAAAGATCTCCCATGCTCTTGTATAGGTAGGATCAACATAGTAAAAATGGCAGTTTTACCAAAAGCAATCTACAGATTCAATGCAATTCCCATCAAATCCCAACACAATTTTTTACAGTCCTTGAAAGAATACTCAACTTCATATGAACTAACAGGAAACCGAGGATTGCCAAAACAATCCTGCTCAATAAAAGAACTTCAGGAGGTATCACCATCCCTCACTTCAAGCTATACTATGGAGCTATAGCAATAAAAACAGCCTGGTACTGGCACAAAAACAGACTTGCGGATTAATGGAATTGAATCAAAGTCCCCAATATTAACCCACACACCTGTGAACACCTGACTTTTGACAAAAGTCCATAAATATTAACAGAAAAAAAAGACAGTGTTTTCAACAAATGGTATTGCCATAACTGGATGGTAGTATGTAGAAGAATGCAAATAGATCCCAACCTATCACCCTGTACAAAACTCAAATTCAAGTGGATCAAAGACCTCAAAATAAACCCAGCCACATTGAACTTGTAAGAAAATGAAGTAGGAAATGCCTCCTAATGCATTGACACAGGTTATCACTTCCTAAATATAACAGCCTTAGCACAGACACTAAGAACAACAATCAATAAGTGGGACCTCCTGAAACTGAGAAGCTTCTGTAAGGCAAAGGACACAGTCAATAAGACAAAACGACAGCCTACAGAATGGGAAAAGATCTTCACCAACCCTACATCTGACAGAGGGCTGATCTCTAAAATATATAGTGAACTCAAGAAGCTAGAGCCCCAAATCCTCAATAACCCAATTAAAAAATCGGTTTCAGAGCTAAAAAGGGAATTCTCACAAATGGCTGAGAGGCACTTAAAAAATTGCCCAACATCCTTAGTCATTAGAAAAATGCAAATCAAACAACTCTCAGAATGGCTAAGATCAAAAACACAGATGACAGACAGCGTATGCTGGAGAGGATGTGGAGCAAGGGTAATACTCCTCCATTGCTGGTGGGAGTGTAAACTTGTACAGTCACTCTGGAATACAGTATGGCGGTTCCTCAGAAAACTGGGAATCAATCTCCCCAAGGATACAGCAATACCACTATTAGGCATATACCCAAAGGATGCACATTTGTACCCCAAAAGTATTAGGTCAACTATGTTCATAGCAACATTATTCATACTAGTACGAACCGTAAAACAACCTAGATGTTCTTCAACTGAAGAATGTATTAACAAACTGTGGTACAGCTACACAATGGAGTACTACTCAGCAGTAAAAAATAATGATATCCTAAAATTTTCAGGCAAATGGATGGATTTGGAGAATATCATCCTGAGTGAGATACCACATGCCCAGAAATATAGGCATGGAATGTACTCACTCATAAGTAGATTTTAGACAAAAAGCAAAGAATACCCAAGTTTGTGATCAGAAGGAATTTAAGAGAGACATCCAGAGATTCCCTTAGTAAGATTATATAGAGAAGCTCTCCTTAGAAAGTTGTGATGATCACAGGTTGCAGCCAAGAAGAGGTGGGAACAAATCATGAGAGGAGATGGTTGAGTAACAGGAGCAACAAAGAGGGAGAAAAAGAGATAGATATCTTGATAGAGGAAGCCAATGTGAGGTTGGAAAGAGATTGAGTGCTAGGAAGACCTCCAAGAACTCACAGAATGTCCCTGGCTAGGTCTCCAACCAATAGTGGATGGGGTACCTAAACAGGACTTCCCCTATAATCAAGTGAATAACAACCCTACGTGCCATCACAGAACCTACATCCAACAATGAATAGAGGTAGAGGCAGAGATCCATGGCTGAGTACTGGGCAGAGAACCTGGTCCAGCTGAGAGCAGGGGAAGAGAGCCTGTATGAGCAAGGGGATAGAGATTATGAGGAGGAGTCCCACTGAGATAGATGTCTGGAGCTCTGGGGTGTTCACTGAATCAAGAGCAGCTACTGGGGCACCATCGGGGAAAGGAGCTAGGACCTCCAAGGGTAAAAGATTATCAATTGGCTTGAGCAGTGTGTGGAGTTTTGAAGGGAGGGATCAGACTGTGTTCCTGTTCATGGGCTGGCACCTTGGAGCCCATTTCCTGCAGAGGAAAACCTAACCCAGTCTTGACTTCGGGATGACGAAATCAGACTTGTCTGGAGTGGATGTGCCATGTTGAGTTGATTCATCTTGGGACTTCTTGCCCTTTTGGGGGATTGGGAGATGGAGAGGGGGAAGGCTGAAGGCTGACTGGGAGGGACTGGCAGGAGGGAAAGGAGGGGGAACAGGTGGCTACATGGATAAAATAGACTTTTTTTAAATAAAAAAATAATAAAATGAACATACCAAAAAAGAAATTGTTTTGTGCAAAATGGGCACAGTGTCTCATTTTACAGATTACTAAAATAAAAGATCAAATCTCAACAGCAGTGTCATCAAGTTACAAACTGTGTGATTAATTGGCTAGCCTTATTAGTGCCTCAATTTTAAGTACTGGCTTCATATTTATATAAAATTCACATTTGAGCATTACCAAAATGATGTATTATCATGTCATAATTACTTTCAGGACCATTTGCATATAAGTTCAGCCAAAGAATTAAATCTATAATCTTGTTACCTAGAAACATCATTAAAAATTTCACACACTTTTGAATTACTTGCAAAATATATAATTGACGTTTGAGAGTATATTTTTTCTGGGCCAGTAAGATGACTCATGTGGTAAAGGCCTGGAGATCAGAGTTCAATCCCTGGAACCCACATAAAAGTGATAGGAGAGAAACAATTCCATGAAACTGTCCTCTGGCCTATACATGTACACTGCTGCACATGTACATACATGTATATACCATGCACAAATATAGAGAATAAGTTAAATAAAACAATTTCCTTTTCTTCCCACTATCACCAATGGTTACTACTCCCTACTCCCTGTCTTTTTGATAACTGCCATCTTTCTGTGTATGAGAAGATATCTCATGGTGACTTGCCTTTCTCTGGGGATATTGAGCACTTTCACATATACTTGCTAACTAGCTCTTGTCTTCTTCAGAAACATTTCTTCAGTCCATTTGTCACTTTTAAAGTTGATTACTTACTTTTATTTGGCTATTGAGTCATGTGACTTCCTTATCTACTTTGAAGATTAGTATCTTAAAATATATATATATATATATATATATATATATATATATATATATATATATATATATATATATATATATATAGCTTTAAATATTTTCTCTCAACCTGTGGCTTGGTTCTTTATTTTGTTGATTATTTTCTTGGCTGTGCAGGTATTTGTTTTTTGTTTGATATAATCCCATTTTTACTTTTTCCTTTTGCGGTCTAAGCCTTTTGTTACGTTTTCCCCAAGTTAAGAAGTATGAAGGTGTTTCCTTCCCTATGTTCTTTCCTAGGGTTTAGAAATCATTTTAGGTCTTTGGTTTAGTTTCGAGGGTTCTTTTTTTTTTTTTTTTTTTTGGACAAGTTTTCACTATTTAGCCCAGTCTGCCCTCACATTTGACATCTTCTTGCCTCAGCCTCCCAAGCACTGCATTTGAAGATAGACTCTAGCATATTTATATTTTTAATACATTTGAGTTTTATTTAGTTAAATAATACATTTCAGTCTTTTGCATGTACCCTTCCAGTTTTCTCTGCGTCACTTAGTGAAGAGCTTCTATTTTCCCTGTTTTTGTCCCTTTGGCCCTTGTTGATAAATTAGTGATAATGTATGTGTAAATTTGTTTCTGGGTGCTCCGTCATGTTTAATTGTTGGATGTTGCAGAGGCTCATGGCACACCAGGGATAGACCATTACATTAAAAGACCTGTCCCCAATGATCTACTTCTGCCAGTTAGGTCCCACTTTCCATAGGTTCCATAGCTTCCTCAAAATAGCACCACCATCAAGGGAGAACTGTTCAACACGTGTTCTGGAGGCTGTTATGGATTTAAGCTATGATGATGACTTTTAAATCAATCCCTTCTCCCAACTCAGTATCACTCATTTCTCTTTAAGTCATTTTTAAATTTGAAATAGTTATATTTGCCTGGACTCTCATACACTGCCACTTTTGAAGAATTCATATCACTTAGTACAGTGCTTCTGAATTTGTGTTTATCTGACATTTCCTCATATACAATGAAGTTATATACTTTTGATAAAATACCATGAAAGTGATGCTGTGCCCACAATGCATCATATTACAAGCCACATAGTGTTTGATCTAGCAGGCACAATAAGAATGAGAAAATTGCTACTTTTTAACCATCATAGCAATAATAGTCTCATCCTTATTGCGATTACTGTTCTTGGACAGGACCAGAGATTGCTATCCAGATTCAGGGAGATAAGAAACCCTCTTCTGGCCCCTGAGGTCCCCCCCCCCCCGTGTGTGTATTGTTATATAGATAAGATGTTTACATGTATACAAAGAATATCAGCCCGGATCACTTATTGTTACAAAGGAGATAATACAGATCTCACTTAAGGCCACACAGGCCACATGATAAATATATTTTAAATATAGATAAAGACCTTCTCAAACTCTTAGTGGTTTATATCTGAGTTCTCATGTCAGCTTCTATGAATGAATTCATGGGTGGTACAAGCAGAGGGTGTAGGGGAGGGGGGAGGGTAGCTTTGGATATCTGTATGTTTATCTTACTCAGAAACCTGCAGATCTGAAAAATCCCAAGACCTTATTCTCTTTGTTCTTAATTACCATATGCCCTCTGCATCTAGAAGGAAAGTTGGTTCCAAGCAGGGACAGCTAGATGGAGATATGTGTGTGTCTATTTCACATCCCCTGAAAGGCCGTACTGCTCTTTCTTTGAAGCTGGGTGGGAGGGTTTTAGCCCAGGCTGCAAGACACAGATAGAGATTCCTTTTTTTTTTGTAGTGGTTCTTCCTGTGCAATAGAAGATATCTCAAAAAAGCCGATGAAAACCCAGAAAACCCAGAGGGAGGAATGGAAAGCCTTCTAAACCCGGCCTGGTTTCCCTGTTATCAGGCACTTCCCTTGCCACTTTGTGGTGTTGAGCTGTCTTCCTTCACATTCCCTTTCATCTTCTCATTCTCCCTCCCACCTTCCTAATCCCCTTTCACATGTCAAGCCAGGAGCTGCAGTCTCTAATTTGCAGAGGCGACAGGTAAAGAACATACTGGCTTTGTTTGGGTGCTTCATGCTTCCTGGGAGCCTCTGGGCAGGAGCAGGCCAGAGAAGGTGGGTGGGGCTTCCTCCCTGGAGGTCTCCAAGGCCTTGCAAAGCTTCAGCTGGCCTATGGCAATTGAGACTTTTCTCCTAAAGGATGCCTGCTGTACCTGCTCCACTGGTTGTGGTTACTGGGGAATCACACCAGCAGTCTGGGAAGATGCAGGGCCCTGTGTTATGATGAGAGAAGAGTAGCAATGTCTGGAGTCTGAGGCCTTCAATTTGGGATTGAAGGAGAATTACGGTTTGCACTGGGGAACTTACTTGAAAGGAAAAATTTGAGGTAATTGGAGAGGCTTTGGGGACACTTTGAGAAATCATGATTTTTTTTCCTGCTTGTAAATCCTGCATCCTGTGGTGGTGGTTTGGTGCTCTCATCCTAGGGTTCTCATGAACCTATGCTGTTGGCTGAGACACCTGCAAAACTAAAAGTTCCTTCTCTGTTCTCTAGACCCAGTTTCTTTCTCTGAGTCCAATTTTCTCAGGAGAGTCTCTATTTTCTTCACAACAGAGAAAGTGGGCGACAACAGATAAAAGGCCAAAAGAGATGGCAGTTTATCCACAGAAAATATGATGGACAAGGTATCATATTGGTATATGAAGTGTCCATTGGGGACTTGCATTTTCTCCAAAACAGTGACTGTGTTAGCACTGTGATTTGTCTGTTAGCTAGGTACTGGTCCCCGGAGACCAAGTAAGAAATGATATGCATTTTGACCTTCAGAGACATAGAATCACCAAAAAGGGAATCAACCCAAAAGTAGTTTGCTGCCCAGCAGACACTAATTGAATGAGCAGAGGGGTTGAGAGGAATGCTACCAAATGGACTCTTCCACTGGCTGCAAACACAGAGCTAAAAGCTTGGCAGTGCAAGATGAAAAGGGAAAAGCAGAGAGACATGTTATTTGACAGTGTTGACTCAGTTACTAAACATCTTTCTCACAGAGAAAACTCCCAGCCCAGGGCATCTCTGGTTGAAATCTCACACATATTTGAGGAACAAACAATACCAATCATGTAAAAACTATGACAGTACAAAAGGGGGTAAACTTTCAAATTCACTTTGCGATGCTAACATAATTGTATTCATAGAATCCAAATAATATGATTATTTTCTTGAGTCTGCAAAGTTTCTTTAAAATAACAACACAGTAAGTACAGAATGTAAATATTAGGTAGCTCTTGCTGTAAAACAAAGTACCCCAACATGTAGTAGCTAAAACCAACAAGAAAAATTCCTCATCCCACACAGTTTCTCTGGGTCAGTAACTTGGAAGTGGCTTTGCTGAATCATGTTGTCTTAGAGCCTGAGGTTGTAGTCAGGGTGGCTGGTAGGGTAGCTGGTAATTAATTAACTAATTAAAACTCCTCCAACTTTATTAAGCCACGACTGACAAAATTATACATGTATTTAGTGTAAACAGTGAGATGATTTGATATGTGTATAAACTATGAAATTAGTACCAAACTCAAGTTAGTTAACAGACCCATTACCATTCCCCTTTTACGGTGAGAACATTTAAGATCCACTCTCAGTTTATAAGACTCTAAGGTACTGTCATTCATGATAATCATCTTGCTGTGCATTAGATATCAGGAATGAATTCATCCAGTAACTAAAAATGTATGATCTTTGGTCAACATTTCCCACTCCCCAGTGCACCTGGCAATTCCCATTCTATCCTAGTCTCAGTTTCTATGAGTTGAGTTTTTAGAGTCTGCAAAATCTAAGTGACATGATAATGGTTTTGTCTCTGTCTTTGTATGAATTCTTTTACTTAATATAGTGCGCTCAAGGGTCACAAAATGGCAGAACTTTGCTGCTTCTTTATGGCTAAATGATATTTCACCTTACGTGTATATTTATACCATGTCACAGTTTCTTCACTCATTAGTTTGTCAGTGGATAATTACAAAATTTCATATCTGAATATGTAAACAAGGCTTCATTGAATATGGAAGCATAGATAGTAGTTGCAATTCATTTAGGTTTACCCAGAGATGGGATTTCTGAGTCAACTTCTAAGTCCAAAAATATTTGAGACATTTTCTTACCATGTAGCCCAGGATAGCCTTGAACTTGTAATTCTCCTGAGTTCTGGGATTACAGATTACCACTGCCACGTGTGGCCTCTTTTATTTTTTTTAATTTTTGGAGAAACCGCCATGCTGTTTTTCGTAGTGTCTGTACAACTGAACATTCTGATTGCCAAGAGTTTCTTTTCCTTCATATCTCCACCAATATTTGTTATCCATTGTGGTTTCTATAATAGCTGTCCAAATAGGCTTGTGGTGACATCCTGTTGTGATTTTTGTCATACATTTTTCTGATAGTTAGTGGGGATGGGTACCTGTTGGTTATTTTTCTGTATCCTTGTTTTAAAGATGTCAGCTCAAGTTTTGTGCTCATTGGAATTTTCTCTTGATGTAATTTGGATCTTGAACACTTAACAGATACACAGTTCACAGTTCTTTTCATTATTAAGTTGTTCTTCCATTTTGTTATTTTTTTTGCAATGAAAACGTTTTCATTTTTTGGTGTCTCGGCTATGTTTGATTTTACTGCTTGTGATTTTGGTATATGATTATTCAGTTCTCACAGAATTATTTACTGAGTGTTTCCCAAGGATGAATTCTTCATTTCCTTGTGAAAGATTAATTGACTATATAGGTGTGTGTGTGTGTGTGTGTGAATTAATTTATCAGCTCTTTATCTGTCTCACTAGCCTATTGTTTTTGAGGCAGGAGCTGATATACCTTAGGCTGGCATTGAAATCATTATGTAGATCAACCATGAATTTCTGATCCTCCTGAGTTCATCCCCCTAGTGCTGAGTTTATAGGTTTATTATCTTTTATTTTTGGTCAGTACCATACTGTTTTGATTATGTACTTTGATGATATAGTTTGAAACCAGAAATTGTTATGCCTCCATCTTCTGTATCAAGATGACTCTAGCTGAGTCTTCCATGTGAGTTTTAGGATTGTTTCTTTCTGTTTCTGTGAGAAGTATCACTGGAATTTAAATAGACATTGCATTGACTTTATAGATTATTTTGGATAGTATGGCTTCTCTTTTTCTTTCTTTTTCTGTTCCTTTCTCCCCTCCCTTCCCCTCTTCTCTCCTTCCTCCTCCTCTTTCCCCACCCCCCGTCTTGATAGATATAGTCCAGGATGACATGGAACTCATCATGTATTCTAGGCCATCATGAATCTCATAGTGATTTTTTGCCTCAACTTCCTAAATGTTAGGATGACAGGCATGTGTCACCATATCCAGCTCTAGTATGGAAGTTTTAGTAATATTAATTCTTCTTTCTATTTATTTGTGTTTTCTTTCATTTCTTTTATAATTGTTTTAGAACTTGCACTGAGTAAATATTTTGCTTATTAACTTTTATTTCTAAGTATTATTTTTGTTCCTAAAATTTGAATATTTTGTTTTTCTGTGTTCTAGTTCTATTTTTAATATAAAAATTTTCATGCATTTTTGTCACTAGTCTTTTCCCTCGCCTAACTCCTTCCAAATCCACCCTTCCTAAAGACTCAACTTCAAATTCTTTCTCTCTTAAGAAACAAACAACGGCTTAAGGAAAATATTAATTTGTGTGTTTGTGTATGTTTGTGAAAAATACCGTATGTGTATAGGTGGCTGTAAAGGTCAGAAGAGAACATTCCTTGGAACTGAAGTTATAGGCCATTGTAAGCCACCGATGTAGATGCTGGGAATTGAACTGAAATCCTCTCTGAGAGCAGCAAGTCTATTATTTCTAAAAATTTCAATGATATTGTAAATGGGATTGTGCTATACTTTTGAAAATCTTTCAAAACTCCCTCTTATAGAGACTTGGTCCCCAAGGTGTCACTATTGAAAAGTAGTGCAACCCTCTGAGGGGTGGGACCTTGAGGGACGTCATTGGGCTCTCAAAAGTGAACATGGACCTCTACCTCTTCCTTTTCTTGCTCTTGTTCTTGGCTCGTAAAATTAGGGGTTTTGATTTGCCATGTGTTCTTACCATAATGTGCAGTCTTGACACAAGCCCAAGATGAAGGAGGCCCTTCCATCCTAGACAAGAACCTCCAAAATCATGAGTCAAAACAAACACTTTTGTTTTCTGAGTTAATTATCCTAGGAATTTCTTTATATGGGTGGAAAGCAGTCAAATGTTGATTGTGTTACTTATTTTTCAGATACTTTGTTGGTAATGTATAGAAATGCCACTGGTTTTGTATACTGATACATTATTTTGCAATCTTACTGAATTTGCTTGCCATTTATTACAGTTTTGGTAGAATTTTTAATGTTTCCTGAATATAAGATTATGGCATATTCCTTAGCTAAGGTTTCTATTGCTGTGATAAGACACCAAATAAAGTTGTAGAAGAAATGGTTTATTTTGGATTACAACTCTCAGGTCATACTCCATCACTCAAAAAAGTCAAGGCAGGATCTCTAGGTGGGAACCTGAAGGCAAGAACTGATGTACAAACAGAGGCCATGTAGGAGTGCTGCTGTCTGATTGGCTCCTCATGGCTTGCCTCAAGCTGCTTTCTTATATTACTCAGGAGCATCAGCCCAGGGATGGCACTACTCACAGTGAGCTGGGACCCTCCCATATTAATCACTAACAAAACACAAAACAAAATTCCTACAGTCATACCCACAGGCCAATCTTACGGAGGCATTGTCTTAATCAAGATTCTCTTTCCCACAATATGTCTGCGTTTTGTGTCAAGTTGTGAAGAAACCAATCAGCACACTTGACCCCTTGTCAACTTAACACAGAAACACATCACATATTATACCATAGCCCTTTTTATTGTTTATCCCCAAGTTCACGTAATAATATTAATATCTCAACATAAAACAAAAAAAGTGGCATAGTTTTTAAACATTCCCAAGGTCTCTTTAAAATACCCAGTTTCTTTAAAAGTTCAAAGTCTCTCTAAAATAGCCAAGGTCTCATAATTGTCAGTTCCTGTAAAATCAAAATACAAGTTAATATTTTCTTTCTCCAAGAGTGAAGAACAACCTGAACAAAGAAAAACCAAACTCCAACAATATAAATAACTCGGTGTTCAATGTGTGAGACTCACAATCTCCTGGGCTCGAAAGGCCTTGAACAGGTCCACATCTCTGGCTCTGCTCTCGACAGCGCAGTTCATTTAGGTTCAGACTGGCTTCACTCCACAGTTGCTGCTGTCCTTGCTGATCATCCCATGGTAATAATTTCTCCAAAATGCTGGGCCTTTGCTACAACTGGATCATAGACTCTGACTCTGCCACATAGCGCCAAATCTCAACTCTTCTTCATTACCCATTTAATCCTGAGGCTCATGCTGCAACTTCACCTTCACCAATGGCCTCTTCCAGACTCTCATATTGTGACAACTCAGCTGACCTCCATGACCCCTTCATGCCTTCAAAACCAGTACCACATGAGGCACTCTTAGATATCACTGAGTTTATCGGCCAACAGGAGCTACAGCATTGGTCTCCCATTGACTACAGATTCTGGGTACTGAGAAGACTTCCCAAGAAATTTCACATCAGTAGTGCTGGTTAGTCCCTTTTTAGTCACTGCTAATTTCTCAGCTTAAGCCAATCAGCATTAATTATTATAGCAAATTAAATGTTTGAATTT
Source organism: Phyllotis vaccarum (assembly GCA_033318265.1). Lineage (NCBI taxonomy): Eukaryota > Metazoa > Chordata > Mammalia > Rodentia > Cricetidae > Phyllotis > Phyllotis vaccarum. The sequence goes on from JARWLC010000013.1 coordinate 55,397,953, forward strand.
CAGTACTATTGCTCTTTTCTTAAGCTACAACTGATTCTAATGAATCAGCAAGCAGTTGATCACTCCCAAGTCCCACCTGAACCTGAACCAGAACCACAGAATTTTAATACAAAATAGTGCATGAATGGCCCTGATAAGGTCATAACTTCCCTTGGAAGCTTCATAAACCAGGTCTCTACACTTTGACCTTCTCCCAGCACTATCTTTTTAGTATCCAGAATAGCTCATGAAGCTCTGAACATTCAATGGCACTTCTAGCCCAAAGTTCCAAAACCTTTCACAATTCTCATATCAGTATGATCAAGCCTGTCGCATTAGTACCCCATGAACCTGGGACATTTCAGTCTTTTTCACAGTGCATTGAGGGAAACCAAGACAGGAACATAAAGGCACCATGAACTGAGACAGAAGACATGAAGGAATGCTATTTAGTGACTTTCTTCTCTTGGTTCTTCAATTTACTTTCTTATATACCCCATGACCATCAAACCAAAGATAGCACTGCCCATGATGAATTAGACCCTTCTACATCAACCACCAGCCAAGATAATGTCCCACAGGCTTGCCTGTAGGCCAAGCCGAAGGGAGCACTTTTTCAGTCAAGTTCCTTCTTCTCAGATGACTCTAGCTTCTGTTAAGTTGACAAACAACGGAGCACAACTCCTCTCCCCTCCATATTGGATTGCTGACTGGCTTGGTGTTGTGTAGGACTCAGGAAGGTAATGATAGCTGCTTTCAGTCCATGAGAACGAAGGGCATATTAGATACAGAAAAGGGCACTTCACAGTACTTCTGCACATCCCCCAGCACTTAAACTCTTCCCCCTCCTCTTTGTCAGTACTTCTTGAGCCTTGGGTAGTTTAATATAAATGTCCCATTTGTGAATGCAAGACTCAATCAATTATTCTTAGTACTTTAATCATGTATGAATCTCTGCATTGACTGTTGCCTATTACAAAAAGGAGCTTCTCTGATGATGATTGAGAGAATAATTAATTCATGATTATAAACATAAACATTTAGAAAGCAGTTTGAGAACATGTCCATTTAGCAATGCACAAGTACTAGGTTAGCACACAGGGCCTAAAACATTCTGAGCTATGGGCTTTGGAGTAGTTTACAGTGCCAGGTATGAGGTTCCTCTCGCAGAGCAGGTTTCATGTCTAATCAGCAAGCAGTTGATCACTCCCAAGACAGTCATGAACATGATACCCGGCAAGTCAATATTGAAGCATGAGGAATCCACTACTGGGTAAATCCACTGGTGACTTTTCTTCCCCAGTATCTCACATAGTTCCCTTTGGCACTATAAAAGTTATACTTTACTAGTATTTGTTGAAGATAATTCCATATTGTTTATCTCAAACAGAAGTATTGCATTTTTTTCTTTTAATTTCTCTTACTTTGATGACAGGGAAATGTAAGAATTTCTGGTTTACCTAGGCCAGAAGTCCAAATGAGTCTTTCCTGCCCACAGCTTGTCCTAGCCCAAGGTTCAGCCCTGCAGCCCTTCTTGGTCCCAAATAATAATCACACCAAGACTTATATTAATTACACGTTGTTCAGCCTATGGCTCAGGCATGTTGCTAGCTAGGTCTCACATCTTAACTCAACCCATTTCCATTAATCTGTCCCTGCCAAATGCCTTCTGGCTTACATCTTTACATATTGTTTTCTTGGATGGCTGGATCACATTTCTTAGGACTCTGCCCTCCTTCCCCTATATCTATGTTTGGATTTCCCTCCTGCTTCTAAGCTGCTCTGTGATAGGCTAAAACAATTCATTTATTATCTAATGATATGCACAGTATATACAAAGACATCCCACATCAAAAAAATACCAACCTTGTAATTGAGTTTGGAAGTATGCATATCTCTTCATTTACTGGAAAAATTTTGGAGATGGGTTAATATTAATTATTAAATATTTGGATGAATTTAGAGATGAATCCATTATGTCCTGGGCTTTTATTTTCTGGAATATTTTAAAATATTGAATTATCATAATTTATAATTTGTTTTTTCTATTTATTAATAAACTGACCTTGAAATGTTGTGTTTGTCTATTTCTAAAAAGTTACTCAATTTTGTTATGACAGTTTGTGTCTCTGTGATATCAGTTACAAGGTAATGTCTCCCATTTTATTTTATTCACTTTAGTGTTTTCTCTTTTTTTCCGACTCTATCTAGTTTTGTTTATATTTTCAAAAAATTAACTTAATTTGAAAATCTTTTTTATTCTTTTTCTAGTCTTCATTTTATTTATTTATCTGATCTTTACTATTTCTTCCTTCTACTCTTTATTTTTTATGTATATGTTTTGTTTACTTATTCATTCTTTTTTGAGATTTGTTCTTAAAACATAATTTGCACCAGCAATTTGTACATAATACAAATTAGTTTCAAACTGATCCTGTTGCCTAGGTTAGCCTCAACCTATCCTTGTGCCTCAGCCTTCCTAGTTCTGAGATTACAAATATGTCCTATCATACCCAGTCCTTTTTTGTATTAGTTATTTGATAGTCTTTGAAGTATAAGTTTCGGTTGTTTTACTTAAAACCTATTTCTTTTTTTCTCCTTTTATTTCAAGACAAAGTTTTTCTGTGTAGTGATAGCTGTCCTGGAACTCACTCTGTAAACCAGGTTGGCCTTGAACTCACTACCTGCTTCTGCCTCCCTAGTGTTGGGATTAAAGATGTGTGCCACCACTGCCTGACCTATTTATTTCTTAATACATGATTATCACTATAAATTTCCCTCTCAAAACTTACTTTTACATATGTCTCATTTCACATGCCACAGTACTACATGGATGTCAGAAAACAACTTGTGAGAGTTGGTTCTCTTCTTCCACTTTGTGGGTTATGGGATCAAACTTAGTTCATCAGACTTGGTGATAGGTACTTTTCCCTACCTAACCATCTTCATAGCCCCTCTGTTTTAATTTATATCCAGTTTTAAAATTTCCTTTTGACTCACTGATTGTTCAAGATTAGTGTTTGCTTTTTTGAGTTTGAAAGATTTCCATTTTCCTTCCTGTTACTGATTTATTTCAGATTACTGTAGTAAAAAAAAAAGGTACTTGATACTCAAATTATCTCAGAGTTGTTAAGATTTGTATTGTGACCTTGTGAATGTTCTGTGTATCTTTCCTGGTGAATGTTCTGTGTATCTTTGATGAGAATGCATTTTCTCCTGCTGTTGAATGGAATGGTGTTTTTAATCATTGTAAGACTATGAGCATGGATGGTATGTGAATGTGGCTACAGTTGTTCATGGAGACAAGAAATATTGAATTCCCTTAGAGCTGGAGTTAAAAGGCAGTTGTTAGCCACGTGATGTGGACACTAGTACTCAAATTTGGGTGTGCTGTTAATCAGTGAGCCATCTCTACCACTCTTGTAATGTACTTTGTATGATTACTTGGTCCCTTTTATCTACAGTGTTATTAGATTTTCTGGTTCCTTATCGAATTTCTCCCTGGGTGGTCAATCTGTTCACCTTTGAAAGTAGGGTGCTAATTTCCCTTACAACTAATGCATTGCCATTTTTTCCTTTAAATTTTTCTATTTTAAGGTTTATTTTATTATTTAATTTTTTAGTTGCCAGCTTGGGATTTACTTCTTCTTAATTATATGTGTATGTGTGTTGCTGTGTGTGTAGTGTATGTGCATGTGCATGTAGGTGCCTCTTGGGGTCAGAAGAAGGCACAGGATCCCCTGGAGCTAGGGTGACTGATATGGGTCCTCACCCAGAATATTATGATTTATTCTATCTGCAGTGAAGCATATAAGAAGTCTTAATGTTAAGCCTAGTCAACATCACTCATCTTATTATAGAAATATGAATGTAAATAAACTACGAGTTTAACAGATATTTTGAAAGCAGAATGCTACAGGCATTTATTATCTCATTTGAAATGTGTGGAATTCTATATTCAGCCGAAGTAACTTTCAGTAAATTCGCAGAAGTGAAGATGTCCTCAAATGATGAGGAGAGCAACCATTTATCATGGAGAAACCTAACTTCTAAAACACAGAACTTTGTCTAACCAGGAAGGGAGTAACATTTTAAAGCGAGGTATAATGCTTGCCTATGCTGCACAAGTCCCTAGGTTCCATGCACGGGGATCATAAAGAAAAAAAGAATATGTTCATTTGGGGACATCTTAATAAGATGAATGATGTTGACTAGGGTTAACACCAAAACTTCTGATGTGCTTCACTGAAGATGGAATGAATCATAATATTCTGGGTGGGAACCCATATCAGTATTTTTAATGCTTCTCCAAGTGATTTCAATGTGTAGTTAAGACTCAGACAGCTGCCCATTTACAGCTGGACACAATGCTTGGCTTGGCACTCCATGAGTCAATATTTGTTAAAAGAAACCTAACTTAAGTATAATTGATATTATAATGATAAGTTTTACATAATTCTATAGCACTTAAATAATGCCCTAACTTATGGAAGAGACTCAATTCCACAGTCTAGTTCTATAAACTCCTGTTGAGACCTATTATACAAGAGCATTGGACTTATTTAATTAAAAAAGACAGAATGTCTGGCATTGAGTATCCCATGGTTTACTGAGGAATACAGGCCTGTGATGAGATTTTTAAATTTTAGTGTAGTTGGCAGAAACCACAGAATTTTGCGTATGATATTTAGAGAAGGTGATTAATTTTTGTCTAGATAGTAAAGCAAGACATGTTAACACAGTGTCTTGGTACATTTTTGGTAAGAAGTCAGAGAGTTTCAGATATGAGGAAATTATTGGTCTTTCTAAAACAGAAGAGACTGTCATTGGTCACCTTCAAGAGTGGTACAGCCCTGGTTGACAGAGACCTAGAATTCAAAACTCACTGGGTTCACCTAGATTATTTTTCTGTTGTTATGCTTCTGAAAAAATAGTCCATGATGTCATTGGGTGTGGATTATTGTCATTTGACACAGGAAGAATGCTAGGCTCAGAGATGTTGAGCGGCTTTCTTTTCAGTGTTATATAGCCAGTTGACAGGAACGTGGGGACTGATTTCCTACATTTGCTACACTGTGGAGGCATGAAAAGCAAGTTTGGGCCAGCTTCCTGAGGGCCTTCCATTCAAAGCAGAGGAGTTTAGACATTCTTGACAGGCTATGGGAAGCCATGGAAAGATTTTGAACAGTGGGAGTGACTGTGCCCGTTGACTGGTATTTACCACTTGAGCACTCACTGTTTGGCACTTGAAAAGCAAGCTGACAAGTTAGTTTGACACCCCTATCAGCAAGTCAGAACCTGGTAGTTTGTGGTCAAACTGTTTATGTACTTTCTTTTAACAGTTTTTCTCTCAGCTGCTTTCTGCTTTATTTAATGGCATTCCAGTCATTTCCATCTGTCCTCTATTAGTTACCAACCTTAAAGGAGCCCTGGCATGTCCCTCCATCCTATCCTGCCTTAATGAGAAAACTGGGTTCTCTAATTCTGAAATCAGACCCAGCCAAACAAGCAAAGACACAATCGCTTTGGGCATGGAACACTGAAATGGTGATTAATCTTCTTCCTGAACATTCTTGTCAAACGCTTACTTCACCTCACACTTTCTTCATTTCTCAAAAAACATCTGGCATGCAGCTTCCCTCCCTTCCCCTTTCTACATGTTGCCTAATTTCTTCCTTCCTATTTTCTTGTCTTCTAATTTTGCTACTTGGGAAGGAAAATTCTAAAAGCAAGATGAGGCTGTCATGGAGCCAGATGCCTGATGTTGTCTCCCAGATCCCTAGTACAGCATTGTGAGGGAGGATAGGATAGGGATCATTCCCATTTTATGACAATACAGGAAGTAAATATCACAAAGTAATGGAAAGTTTATGAAAGGACAAAATGGGACAAAGATCCCAGGCTCCCAGTGCCAGGGCAGCACTCTGGTCTACATGCTTTAATTTTTAATGATGAAGATACTAAGGCTCAGGGAATTGGTTAGGGTTATGGATCTAGTAAATTGCAAAACCAGAGACTGTCTTGGTTCCTGTTGGTATGGAAAGAATCAAGACATGGATGGTTGTACAATGTGAGACTTCTTAGAATACCACTTTCTTTTTATTTTGTTTGTTTTGGTCTTGGTTTTAGTCTTTTCATTTTCAAATAATTTTAGACTCATAAGAAGTTGTAAAAAAATGGACACAGAGTTCCCCTGTATCCTTTACCCAACCTCCCTCAATGATAACATTTTACATAACCATACTAAAATTTTAACACCAAGAATTCATGTTAGTACAAAACAATGAACTAGTGATACACTTTCATTATGATCTGAGCATCTATAGAACATTTTATGTTGCGGATATTGGGAGACAGGATGTTTAGGAAAATAATTAAGGAGAGGGGCCAGAGAGATGGCTCTGCAGTTAAGACCACTTCCAGAAGACCTAGGTTTGATTCCCAGTATCCACATGACAGCTCATAGCTATGTGTATCTCTATTATCATGGGGTCTTGTGCCCTCTTCTGACCCCTGAGGCCACTGCTTATACAGGGTACACAGGCATACAGAGACTATAGACATGAATTAAAATTACAAAAAGGAGGGAAATTCACTGCAGTCCTCCCCCAAATGCAAAGGCAAGGTCATGTGAAGACATGGAGAAGTGACAGCTTTTTGCAAGGCCAGAGAAGTAAGCCTAATCAGAAATCAGCTCTGATATATTGATAATGGACTTACTGCTCACAGAACTTTGAGGAAAGAAATATGGTTTTCAAACCACTCAATCTATGTAACTTTGTTATGTCACACCAAGCAGACGAATACGATCATATTCCATTTTACCAGCTTTTCTGTTCAGGGAGTTGGCATATAGTTGGTCTTTCTTGACTTTCACCTAAGTATTTGGCATTTCAAGATTGCCATGACATGCCTGTTACTACTGGACTGGAATCACCCCAGTTTCTCCAGTGACTAAGCAACACTGACCTGTTCATTCTTCCTACATGGACTGAAATTCAAGCAATTTGGGGTAACAGAAAAATGGAACCAAGCCCCCATGAAATACAGAGAGTCTAGAATGTCATATTAAATAGATAAACAACAAAATAAATCTACTGTCCAGGTCATATCACAAAGACAATATGCCCCACCTCCTCAAGACCACTGGTCCTATAGAAATGGTTTCTAATGGGGAATTACCTATATGAACCCCAGGACACAAAATTATAAACATTATTGTGCTAATAAGTAATTTTTTGACAACTTGACACAAGTTAGACTTACGAAGACAGACAAAACTCAGTTGAATAATTGCATCAAGTATGTGTGGGCATTTTCTTAATTAATGATTGATGTGGGAGGGGCCCAGCTCCCTGTGGGTAGTGCCATCTTTAGCCAAGTGATCTTGGGTGCTATAGGAAAGCAGGTTGAATAAGCCATGAATAGCATATCTCCACGCAATATTCCTCCATGGCCTTTGTTTCAATTCTTGCCTCTAGGATCCTGCCTTGTGCTCCTGTGATGACCTCCCTCAATGATGGACTGTAACCTGTAAGGTAAAATAAATCTTTTTTACCTCAAGTTGCTTTTAGTCATGGTGCTTATTGCAGCAACAGGAATATGACAGAAATTGGTACTTGATAGTGTACAATTACTGTGACAAACCTGACCATATTGTCTTTGGGAGGATTGGGGATTTTAGAACTTGGGCTAGAAAAAACACTGAGTATTTGGAGCTTAGTAGGCTAGTCCTTGGAAGACTGGAAGATAGTAGTAATGTTGAGTGAGGTAGAGATGATGGAGGCCTAGCTTGTGGAGTTTCAGAGGGAAGCAAAGACTCTATCAGGGGCATTTGTATGGTATTTCGAATTAAGAATATGTAGTTTCTGGTCAACTGGAGGTGAGAATTGGTTGTGATTAAGAAGAGATTAGTGTCTCTTTCTGTTGGGTATGCCACCAAAAAATCCCATTGTCATCACAGGCCACCACCCTGCCCAGTGATATGGGTACTGTAAGAACAAGCCATAATCAAAGTCTTGCTTTTACCACGGTGCCCCTGATGCTAAGATCTAGATTTTTGACTTGGTATGGAAGAAAGCTCAAGTTGATGAATTCCTACTTTGTGTCCACATGGTGTTAAATGAGCAACTCTCCTCTAAAGCCCTGTATGGCCACTTGTACTTGTGCCAGCAAATACCGTGGTAAAGAGTTGTAGCCAAGGATGGCTTTCATATCCAAGTGAGGCTCCACCCTTTCCATGTCATTTGCATTAAAAAGATGCACTGTGTTCAGTGGGCTGTCAGGCTCCAGATAGGTATTTGTGGTACTTTTGGAAAGCCCCAGGGTACAGTGACCAGGTCATCATTCTTAAGGCTCAAACACTGGGACAAATAGCTGCAGTGCCTATTTAACATATCAAAGTGGACTTGGCCACCAGGGTATGGCTGGCATACTCTACCTTCTACCTCTGAACTGTGTAGCCCAGAGGCTGGGATGCCCTTATTCAAGAGACTGTTCCTATATAATATATCCAGGTTGGCTACCTGCCTTTTTAAATCCTTTACTCTCTTGGCCCAGGCTGCCCCTTTTGGTCGGCAGCTCCTTTCTTGGTGAAAGTCTGGCCATGTTTTCTCCAGGCTCTCCCAGATGCCTATGCCTCTGACTATATCCCTCCCTTTTATCTACAATAAATTTTCTCTTCTACCATACCTAGGAGTAGTCACGTTTTTCCTTTTTTATTTCTTTGGGTCTTTTTTTCCCATACATTTGGTGCTGAAACCCAGGAGTGGGTTCCCATCAGGGGAATTCATCCTCTGAGTCTAGCTCCTTACCTGACTCTGCTAAGGTATGAATGGATCATTTGTGTCTGTTGGCTTCTGCCACACACCAAATTTTATTCTAGAGTTCACTTCTCTATCCACTTCTTCCCTCCACCTTATGTAACCATCCATCTCACCTCACCTACTCAGTAAGTGTCTTCCCTCTGAATCTTGGAGCCTGATACCCATTTTGGGGCACCCACCATGTGGGCATGTCACTTTGGGGCCACACTATGTGGGCAATTCTACTTACCAAGACACTTGCTCTCCCCCTCTTGGGACCTCTCCTCCCTTTTCTAAAAGCCTCTCCCAGTGCACTTCTTCAGCTGTTTTCTCCTCTGTCTGCTTTAAATAATTTTCTCTTCTACTGGTTAAGTGCTACTACAGGGCTCTGTTTTGGCTACTTTTACTACAAAGGCCACACCAGGAGGCCAGAAAGCTTCTTCTCATACTATGGGGCCCCTGTTTCACATGGAAATGAATATCTCTCTCCTGTGATTTGGGACATTTCCCTCTGACAAGTCTCTTAATGCACTTGGGGACGGACTTGCGTTGAAATTGTTGTTACCACAACACTTATCCCCTCTGCTCCATCATGGCTCCTCAGCTCCTTCCTCCAATATCCCCACTTTCCCCCTAGGAGCTGCTTGTTAAGTTACACAGATTCTCCACACATTTCTTGGTCTGCGACCCTTTTCTTGTCCCCTTCCCCTTGGAACCACCTGTTTTATCTCTCCTGGTGCCCTCTTGGGTCTGTAAATTGCTAGTTTCCTTGACTTCCTCTAGGAACTGCCTGCTACTTCCTACAGCTTCCTTATGTCCTTGGGGGCCTCTGTGACCTTGTCCCTCCTATATTTTGGCTTGCTCCTGGAAGACTTGCAGCTTCTCTATGCTCTTGTGCCTTCTCTGATATTACAGCTTTTCATAGGGTGGAGTTTTTGCTTGTTACTCCTTGTCCCTATGGCTACACTGGTTCTCTGTCTCTTAGGTGCCTCTTGGAGTTTATTGGAACCCTCCATATGGCAGAGTTAGTTTCTTGACCCTTCCTCCCTTTCTCCTTGGACTAAATTCCTTTCTCAGACTCAGATATTTTCCTCAAGCTTCATCATCTTACTAAAAATGGCTTGGCCTCAGTATGGGTTCATGGCCAAAGACAGCACACTCAAGTTCCAGCTTCTCACAGATTGTAACAACTGCACAAGCAAATGATCCCAAAGTCTCTTAAACTTTTCCAGGACAGGGTTTATTTGTGTTACAGCTCAGGCTGTCTAGGAGCTAACTTTGTAGACCAGGCTGGCCTCAAATTCATAGGGATCCACCTGCCTCTGCTTCCCGAGTGCTTGGATTAAAGCATCCACTACCACCACCCAGCCCTTTTTATTTCTTTTTCTTGTTCAGTCACATCCATCCACACCAAGCTACAGAATAAGGAGCATTATTACTTCTTATTCTGAAACTCTGCATAGAACTAAGTTCAAGTTCCCTCTCCTCCAGAGGATTCACATCTTAAAGAAGCAGGACTTTCTCTAGCTTAATGCAGATGCATTTGAAGACATGGTTGCTGAGAAGCTGCTCTTTCATCATGATTGTGGGCTCAACTATATCCCTATTCTTGGTACCCTAGACAAGTGGCAAGACCTGAATTCCTTAGGGCTTCCACAGAGCTCTCCTTTACCCTACCAAATCATGTTCAGTAATAAATCTCACATCCAGCTTGGGAAAAAAAGAAGACATGAGCATGATTGAGAGAAAAAGTGTTTTTTTTTTTTTTGTTGTTTGTTTTTTTTTTTTAATTTCCTCGGGGTCAGCACACAGAAGCTGTGGTCCAGAAGGTGTCGAGGCTTCATCTCATGCTAAAAGTCTCCCAGGTGGTACTGTTTTGGTATCGTGAAAGCTACAGGACTGAAGGGGCCATGGAAAAAAACAAGGCAAAGCAATGTGAGAAGTCAAGAGAGATCATTGGTGAGGTAAAGCATCAGTTATAGTAGAAGTTCTGAGAACAGTCTTGGACAGAGGCTGAGGCTTGGTAGCATGTGGCAGGGTTGGAGTCCTTGAAAAGAATCTGGGGGAGGCCACTGATGAAGGTGCAGCCTCAGTTGCTGTGGAGATCCCAACAGATTATAGATTCTAGGATGGTGAGACTTCTTCCGATTAAAGTGGCAGGTGTGAGGCAGAATCTGCCTGAGCTTATAGGACAAGTTGCACATGCTTCAGATAATATAGCAAGAGAAGCTGAGCTACCCAAGCCCCTTGGAAGATTGTGAGTTTCAGACATTGGAAATTGAATTATTTACATGGTTGATTAGACTTTGGTTTTGCTTCAGTTTTATTGTGCCTGTACCCTGCTTCTTTACTCTTGAAGTGAAAAAATATTTAAATTGTTTTTGACTTTACAGACACCCACAGCTATGAGACATAGGCTATATTCTTTAATTGTGTAATTTTCAAAGGTATTACCACACAGATCAAGAACTTGCATATTTTTTTTCCATCTGTCCCAGTGCTTCTATACAGGAGGAGTCAAAGTGCCATCCCTTTGCAGAGTAGAATTCCATATAGCACAAGGAACTCAAAAGTTGCATGTGCATTCAGTCAATACTGACTCTTTTTCAGAAGATCTTAAGGACATCTCCAGGACACATGAAGTTTGATGCACCAGTCATCAAGGTAGTTGGTGATTTTTATTCATAAGAAAGGAAAACCAGCTGTTGGAAGCATGCTGTTAGTGTTATAATCCTGGAATGACTACAGAGGAACTTGGGGTTCTTAACACCATCCTGGTGTAGACTTTATAGGCCTTGTGATCATCAAGACTTTATATATTTTAAAGACTTTGAACTTTTAAAGTGCTAAGCAATGTAGAGACTGGGAAGCTTTTAAGGAGTTGGACTTCATTTTGTTAGAGAGAATCTTGTTAAACTCTGTATAACTGATAATCACCGAGTAGGGACCTTAGAGGTATATGATATCTGCTACCTGCATTCCTGCATGTAGCAGCCCCCATGACCTAGCTCCCGAAACGTTAGTCCACAGGATATATGTTGTCCACCCACTGCATTCTTTCGAGTAGCCACATTCCTGCACATAGCAACCCTCCCTTAACCTATGCCTGAACTTCCTTGTCTAAATACCCTATAAAAGCTTTGTTCAAATTCAGCTCGGGGGCTCTATGTTCTTCCAAGATCAGTGAGTCCCACGAGTGTGGAATAAAAATCCCCTTGCTTGATTGCATGAGAGAGCGTCTCTTGGAGTCTTCTTTCATGCAGCGTGTTTCTCGACCCTAACAATTTAATATTGTGATATTAAATATGAATATGTTATCTAGGGGACAAACAAGAAAGGTGTGTGTTTTCTATGTAAAGTTGACAAGGGATTCATTATCTTGGCTATTGTTTTGGTCAATTTAATACAAGCTATAGTCATCTAGAAGGAGGGAACTTAATTGAAGGATTGAATCAATCAGACTGGCCCCTAGGCAAGTCTATGGGGGCATTTTTGTAATTAGTGATTAATGTGAGAAGACCCATTCCTGTGGTGATATATTGTATATCTAATAAAGATTGCCTGAAGATCAGAGGACAGAGCCAGCCACAGAGTTAGCCATAAAGATCAGGCAGTGGTGACACATGCCTTCAATCCTAGCAGTCTGGAGGCAGAAATCTATCTGGATCTTTGTGAGTTCAAGGCCACTCTGGGCTCCATGAGATTGATCCAGTCCAGGAGAGAAACAGATCCAGGTGGTGGTAGCACATGCCTTTAATCCCAGAATGTGGGATACCCTCCTAGTACTTGGGAAACACACACATGCCTTTAATCCCAGTGCTAGGAAAGTTGAAACAAGAAGTGGTGTGGTTGGACAAAGAAAGGAATTTAAGGTGGGAGGAGACAGAGTTTTTTCCTTTTCCATTTCTTCTTGTGCTTCCCTTTGCTTCACCTATTCAGTTTGAGGATTTGTGGAGACAGGATCTACCCCTCTTTGGCCTGAGGGGTTGGCTAGGTGAGAAGTGGTTGTGGCTTGTTCCTCTGTCTCTCTGATCTTTCAATTTTTCCCTAATAATCTGGCTGTGGGTTTTTATTATAAGATAAAGTTGAACTTATGTAGCATATCTCAGTAAGCAAGCCATGAAAAACAAGCCAGTAAACAGCATTCCACCATGATCTCTGTTTCAGTTTCTGCCTACAGATTCCTGATTTGAGTTCAGCTCTGATTTCTCTTAATGATGAACCCTTTCCATCCCAGGTTGCTTTTGATCATAGTGTTTATCACAGCAACAAAAATAAAACTATGATAATGACAAAAAATATTTTGAGGAGCTTAAAAAGGACACAAACAAATGCCTAAATGAATTTTCAAAAGACAGGAATAAATTCCTGATGGAATTTGGAGAACACAAAAATATGCATAATGAAATTATGAAGACAATACAGGGTTTTAAAACTGAATTCAATAAGGAGACAGACATACCAAAGGTAAGTCAAGTTGAAATGAAGATAGAATTGGAAAAAAAAAAAGCAAATGACTCAGTGAGAAATCTCAGGGGAAATCCTTACCAGTAAAATGGATCAAGCAAAAGATAGAACATCCAGACTTTAAAATGAAATAGGAATTATACTTCTCAATGAGAGAAAACCAGGGATTAAAAAAAAACTCATCAAAGGAATATACATTAGCTCCGACAGAGCACAAGAAAATCAAATTTTTGGATCATAGGCATAGAAGAAAGAATCAACGGCATAGACAAGATCTTCAACAGGGTCATGGGATGAAACTTCTACAAACTAAGAAAAGACACACTTGTAAGATATACAAGAGGCACACAGAACTCCAAATATACAGGACTAGAAAAGACACTCCATACTTCATATTATAGTCAAAATGCTAGATATCCAGAAAAGGGAAAAGGTATTGAAAGCTTCAGTAGAAAAACCACAATGACATATACAGGAAGAACCATCTGAACAACATCTAAAACATCACAGATGCCTATCAGGACTACTTTACCCACCAAAACTATCTGCTGTAATTAAAAGAGAAAGACAAACTTTCCATGATATGAGAAGTGTAGAAGAAGTCATACTCACAAATCAGCCATATAGAGAATACTGAAAGCAGTCATTCACACCAAGGAGAAGAATAATCAAGCCAAAAGACTACTGAAAGAAAAAAATTAATATATAATTACTGAAACACAAATTAGGACTAGGAATACAAACAAAGTACACCAAAAACTCATAAGCAACATCATTCAACACATACTTTTAAATAATAACTTTAAATATTAAAGGCCTCAACTTCCCCAGTCAAAAGACACAGGCTAGTTGAATGGATTAAGAAACAAGATCCATCTTTTTGCTATCCACAAGAGACACATCTGACATTCAAAGATAGGCACCACCTTAGGGTGAAAAGATGGGGAAAAATATTCCAAGCAAATGAGATCATGAAGCAAGTAAGTTTTCATACTATTTGACAAAATAGACTTCAAGCCTAAATTAATCAGAAGAGGTAAAGGAGAATACAACTCTGGTCAAGGGAACAATTAACCAAGAAGACATTGCAATCTTATGTACCCAATTTCATAAAAATAAAACACTGTAATTAAAGATTAACAGCAATCCAACAATAGCAGCTGATTTCAATACCCCACTTTCTTCAATGGATAGGTTACCTGGACCAAAATATCTCCAGAGAAAGACTTGATTTAAATGACACATATATGAAATGGACTTAAAAGACAAATATTCCATCCAAATGCCAAAGAATACATTTTACACAGCAGCCAATGAAAGTTTGTTTAAAATAAACCACATACTATAACACAAAACAGATCTAAAACCAACCAAGCAAGCAAACACACAATTAGAAAAATTAGGATAACTCCATGCACTCTATCTGACCACAAAGCAATAAAGCTTACTATTGGGAGCAAAAGAATACTTAGAAATTTCATAAACTCATAGAGTTTAAGCAATACAGTACTGAGGACAAAATGGATCAAAGAAGAAATCAGTAAGAAAATATGAAAATTCCTATAAGTAAAATAAAATAAAATGAAAATACAATGCGTTAAAATCTCTTGGACACGTTAAAAACAGTTATAAAATGGAAATGTGTAGCTCTAAGTGCCCACATTAAGAAAAATTCAAAAGGAGCACAAAAAGATAGCCTAATGGGTTTGTAAAACCGAGAACAAACCAAATTCCAAATTCAGTATATAGGAAAAAATAATAAAAATCAGGACAGGAATGAATGAAATAGAAACAAAAAAGAAAAATACAGTTACTGAAGCTAAAAGCTGTTTCATTGAAAAAAAGTAATATTTACAGTTTCTTGGCTGAGACATAAATTAATAAGAAATGAAGAGGTAAACACTACAATATACACAAAGAAACTAAGAGCAATATTGGGGAATAGTTTAAAAACCTATACTCCATTAAGTTAAAAAAATTGAAATAAAAAGCTAAACCAAGAAGAGACCAGCAACTTGAACAGACCCCAATTAAAAGCCTCCCAGCTTAAAAAAGTCCAGGCCCAGCTGGAGTCACAGCTGAATTCTACCAGACTTTCAAAGAAGAACTACAACCAGTACTTCTTAAATTATTTCTTAAAAAACCAAATAAGCAAAAAACCAGAAACAGTAGGAACACTTCTAAATTCCTCTATTACCAAAGCCAAGCAAGGACACAACAAAAGGGCCTGGAGAGATAGCTTAGCAGTTAAGAGTACTTACTGCTTTTGCAGAATACCTGGGTTTCATTTCTAGTACTCAGATGATGGTTGATAATCATTTATAACTCCAGTTACAGGAGATCCAGCACCCTATTTTAAATTCTGTATGCACCAGGCATACATGTAAAACACATGCACATATGTAGGCAGAATACTCATGTACAAAAAATAAAAATAAATTAATCTAAATACAATAACAAAGAGAACCAAAGACCAGTATCCTTGATGAACATAGATACAAGCATTCTAAAATATAGTTGCAAACTGAAAATGTGTGTGTGTGTGTGTGTGTGTGTGTGTGTGTGTGTGTGTGTGTGTGTGTGTGTTTTACTCCTTGGCAGTCTAGAAGCAAGATGGGTTGCCAACAGTTGATGACAGAGGCTTCATTAAACTGGTCTAAATGATATATCTTCCTTAAATGGCTTATTCAAGTCCTCTACCAATTGAAAAAGATCATGATTCTTTGTACTTAAAAAAGAACCTTTAAGATCCCCCAAAAACCTGAAATACAGACATACATCAAAAAGATTATCCACTGTGACCAAGTTGGCTTTATCCCAGAGAGGCAGAAATGGTTCGACATATACAAGTCAATAAATGTAATAAATCACATAAATGGACTTAAGATAAAAATCACATGATTATTTCAATATATGCAGAAAAATCTTAGACAAAATCCAGCAGGACTTCATGATAAAAGTCCTGAAAAGAATAGGCCTGGAAGGAATGTATCTCAGTATAATGACTGTGTATCATAAACCCATAGCCAAAATCATCTTGAATAGAGAAAAACTCAAAGCAGTCCCATAAATATCAGGAATTAGACAGAGCTGTCCACAATCTCTACTCCTTTTTGATCTAGTTCTTGACATGTTAGAGTAATAAGAGAAGGAAATTAAAAGGATATAAATAAGAAGTCAAATTATCTCTATTTTCAGATGACATCCAAAAGATTCTACCAGAAAAGTTTTAGAAATGGTTAATTTCAGCAAGTGGCAGAATACAGATTGAACCTATATAAGTCAGTAGTCATTCTATATGCTAATAATAAACACATTAAAAGTAGATCATAGAAATACTTGTACTCACAATAGTCTAAAACATACATAATAAACCTAAGCAAGGAGGTGAAAGACCTCTGCAAAGAAAACTTCTGAAGATATTGAGAAAGATATTAGATGATGGCAAGACTTCCCATGCTCAAAAACTGATAGAATTAATACTGTGAAAATGACCATCCTACCAAAATCAATGTATAGATTTAATACACTCCCAATCAAAATACCCATGACATTCTTATAGAAATGGAAAAGACTAACATTCATAATAAAGTCTCAAAGACTCTGCATAGTCTCAGCAATCCTGAGTGACAAGAATAATGCTGGAGGGATTACCATACCAGATTTAAAGTTATATTACAGAGCTAGTGATGTGAGATGTCTTTCTGTGTGCTGTGCATATGCTTTATTACTATTGGTTAATAAAGGAGTTACTTTGGCCTATGGCAAGGTATCTTAGAGGCGGGTGGGAAATCTAAGCAGAGTTAAAGACAAAGGAGGCTGGAATCAAGGAGATACTGTAAGATGCCCCCCAAGAAAGCAAGATGTAATGGGACACAGGTAAAGCCACAGAGCCATATGGCAACACATAGATTAATAAAAATGGGTTAAGTTGTAAGAGATAGTTGGTAATTATCTTGAGACATAGACCAAACAGTTTGTTATTAATATAAGCCTCTGTGTGACTATTTGGGACTAAGTGGCTGTGGGTGGGTCTGGACCTTGGGGCTAGGCCAGGACAGAAACTTGCAGCTACAAGTCATAGTAGAACAAAAAGTGGTACTGGAACAAAAATTGAAGAGTAGATTGATGGACCAGAATAGAAGAGCCAGTCTTAAGCATATGTAACTGTAGGCACCTGATATTTAACAGTGACACCAAAGGTACACGCTAGAATAAAGACATGATCTTCAACAAAAGTGCTGGAAAATCTGGGTGTCTATATGTACAAGAATGAATTTAGAGTCATGTTTATCATCCTGCACAAAAATCAACTCAAAATGGTTCAACTACCTCAAGTGAAACTGGAAACTCTGAAGCTTCTATAAGAAAGCAGAGGGTAGCCTACAAGATATAGGTGCAGGAAAGGGCTGTCTAAATAGGACTCTATTTGCTCTGGAATTATGGCAACAATTAGAAAATGGGATCTTATAAAACTAAAAAGCTTTTGAATAGCAATGGAAATAAGCTAGTAAAGAGGAAGCTCACAGAGTAGGGGAGTATTTGTCAGTTATACATCTCATAAAAACGTAGTATCCAGAATATCAAAAGACCTAAAAACTAAATGACCCAATAAAGATGAGCTATGTACCCAGAGAGTTTTCAAATAAGAAATAAAACTTGCTAAAATGTATCTTTAAAAGTGTTCAATATCCTTAGCAATAATGGAACTATAAATCAAAACTACTTTGAGGTTTCATCTGATTCCAGTCAGAAAAGCTAAGATCAAGGAAACAACTGTCAACAAATACCGCTGAAGTGCAGGAAAATGGAACCTCATTCATTGTTGGCCATATTGTCAGCTACCCACTATGGGAATCAGCATGGAGATGTCTCAAAAATCTAAGAGTAGACAAACCATACAACCTAGCTATCCTTCTTATTGTCATGTGCCAAAAGGACTTGGCATCCTGATCCACAGATACTTGTTCAGCCATGTTCATTGCTGCTCTCTTCAAAGTAGCTAGGAAGTAGAAACAACCTAAGTGTCCTTTAACTGAAGAATGGATAATAAAAATGTGGTGTGTACACACAATGAATTCTATTTAGCTGCAAAAAAGGGAAATTATAAAATTTGGAGAAAAATTAATGGAGCTGGAAAATATTACTCTGAGTAAAATAAAATGGACCCATAGAGACACAGATGATCCATGTCCTCTTACTTCTAGATATGTGCTAGTTATTTTCCTATTGCTGTGAGAAAACATCATGGCCAAGGCAACTTATTTTTTCCAAGGAAACTTATAAATGAAAGCTTTTAGTTTGACCAGTGTTTTAAGAGTGTTAGAGTTTATGGTGGTGGAACAAAGGCATGGTGGCAGGAACAGCTAAGAGCTTATATCATGATCTACAAATTTGAGGAAGTGAGAACACACTGGCAATGGCACAAGATTGCCCATAGTGACACACTTCCTTCAATGACATCACACCTCCTAATGCTTCTTAAACAGTTCCACCAACTGGGGACCAGGCATTTAAATATATGCTCTTGGTCAGGGTTCTCCTCCCATCTCCCTAGATCCTCCCCACATATCTAACCCCACATATTCATATCTCTCTTTAGAAAACAAACAGACAAATAAATCCCCAAACAAACCAGAATAAAAAAATTAAAGAGCACAACACACACACATACACCCCCAATACACACAATAAAAACACAAAACTGAAAACTATAAAATATAAACAAAAGACAAATAAGATAAAAAAGTCCCAAACAAACCTATACAAGACAAAGAATCCATAAAAGCAACAATGAGTTAATTTTGTATTGGTCATCTACTGCGAGGCCTGGGACATGCTCTCAAGTATGGTCTATGCACCCAGGAAACTCCTAATTTTTCCCTTCCAAGCAGATGTCAATTGGAGATATCTTCTGGGCTAGAGATCAGGTCTCCTGTCCAATTTCCCCTGTCAATGATGGTACCCTATCTGGTTTGGACCTGAATATGCTGCCACAGTCTCTGTGGGTTCATATGTACATCAGTCTTGTGTCTGTGTATTAGTCAGCATTCTCTAGAGTCACAGAATTTATGGAATGAATCTCTCTCTCCAATTGGAATCACTTACAGGCTGCAGTCCAGCTATCCAACAATGGCTAGATGTGAGTGGAAAGTCCAAATGGTCTTGCCATCTTCTAATGTCTTTCTCAGTTTCTTCAGAAATTTTTCAGAAAGTTTTCATTGCAGAAGCCTTTTACCTCCTTGTGTAGGTTTATTATGTATTTTGAGACTATTGTGAGTACAAGTATTTCTATGATCTCTTTTGAGTGTGTTTGTTATTGGCATATAGAGGGGCTACTGACTTTTTTAGGTTCAATCTGTATTCTAGTAGTTGATCATTCCCACGAGACTAGGTGTCTCAGCTGGTCTTCTGTATACTCTGGAATCCCAAAGAAGTAGGCTCCAATGCCAGTGAAGGAATGGATGGGATAGAAAGAGGAGAGCAATCAGGAAAAGAGCCAAAACTTCCTTCTCCCATGTCCAAGGATATAGACTTCAAGCAGTAGATGTGGTCCAGATTAAAGGTGTGCCTTTGTGCCTCAAGATCCTGATCAGACAAGTTTCTTCCTCCCTCAAAGGTCTAGATTAGAAGTGCCTTCACCCACTTCAAACCAAGTAGAAAATCTTTCACAGATGTGCCCTCCATTTCTGGATTTTAGTTCATTCTAGACATAGTAGAGTTGACAACCAAGAGTTGCAATCACAATCTGGAAGTCTGGTTCCTGTAATTAGCTTCATATACATACACATATGTTCAAATAATGTTTATATATAAACAAATACAAAATTAACTCAGTGGTGCTTTTATGGATTCTTTGTCTTGTATAGGTTTGTTTGGAAATTTTTTTATATATAAACATTATTTGAATTTTAATTTTGATTACATCTGTTCTGTAATCATTTCACATATGTGTATGCATATAATATGTTCTGATTTATCTCACCCCCTACTCTCTTCTGTTCCCCCTGCACTACTGTTAACTTCCTCTCTTTCTACAAGTTTTTGCCTCACATTCATAGCTTTTAGTTTGGTTTTGTGACCCACTGAGTTTTAAGCAGGGCTGTCTTCATGACCATGGGTTAGGATATGCCCATTGGAATCTGGTAGCTTCATCCATCCATCAATAATTTTTTTTGTTGTTTTAAGAAGGTTATTCAAATGCAGTCATACAGCAGGTGACATGTTGAGAGTGACACTGCCCAGCATAATGCCCTTGAAATGCATCCAAGTTGTCACATGTGTTGCTACTTATGTTTTTTTGTCATTGTCCCAAAACATCTGACATAAAATGTAGGGAGGACAAATTGTTTTGTAGTTGGATTTGTGTCCCAACCCACTGGAAGCCTTATTACAGAAGATGGCCAGTTTAGGCTCCCTATGTCCCATTATGAGGAGCTACCCTTGTGGATTCCTGGGAATTTCCATTGTACTAGGTTTCTTGCTCATTCCTTAAATGCACCCCAAATTCCAGTTGTTTCTCCTAGAGTTCTTGGAGTTTCTACTGCTTTAGGGTTCCAAATTGCCCTCCCTAGCTCATGCTCTCCAATTTTAGTCATCTCTCTTCCCATCCCACTTGATCTCTTTTGTTCCCATCCCCATGTACCCCAGGTCCATCTCCAGAATCTATTCTATTTCAATTTTCCATGGAGATTCATGGGTCCCCTTGGAGTCCTCTTTCTTATTTAGCCTCTCTAGGTCTGTAGTGCAGAACTTCTGGGAGTATCCAACCAGTGATTCGTCCAGCTTGAGACCCATGCCACAAGAAGACAGGAGCTTGCACAATAGTCACCAGAGAGGCTTCATCCAGCAACTGATGGGAGAAGATACAGAACCCCACAGTCAAACATTAGGTGGAGCTCAGGAAATTCTGAGAAAGAAAGGGAGGAAGGATTTTAGGAGCCAGAGGGATCAAGGACACCACAAGAAAACTCACAGAATCAACTAACCTGGGCTCACAGGGGCTCACAGAGACTGAACCATAAAATAGCTTGGTGTTCTTGTGAGAAAACTAATCATGAAAGCAGGGGTTATCTATGACACTTTTTCATGCTTTTCAGACCCATTTTCTCCTTCTAGGTTGTCCTTTTCATCCTTAATATGAAGAGATGTGCCTATTCTTATTGCAACATGATATACCATGTTTGGTTTCCCAGAGAGGTCTGCTCTTTTCTGAAGGGAAACAAAAGTGGATCTCAGGAAGAGGGAAGGTTGGGGATAGGGTCTGGAAAGAGAGGGAAGAGGGGAAGCCATGATGGGGTATGGAGAAGAATAAGTAATAAATAAAATTGATCATGTCAGAGAAACCAACAACAAAAAAAGAAATTAGAGAGGAAAAACATATTCTGACTGATGATTTCAGAATATTCAGTCTGAATGTAGCTTGGCCCCATTCATTTGGTCAGGACATCATGTTGTCAGAGCATGTGGCAGAGGAGCACTTTCACCTCATGGCTGGCAGGAAGTGGAGGAAGTGAGACAGGAAGGGGCCAGGAATGAGACACTCAAAATAGACTCACTTGTTAAGTATCATGAAACACTGAGAAGATTTTCATATTTATAATTCATTTCTTTTACTGCTAAGTAACCTTCCAAGGCATGAACAGACCACAGTTTACACTTTTCATTTATATATTCACCATTGAGTTGTTTCCAGTGTTTTACTATTACAAGCAAATCTGCTGTAAACATCTGTATACAATCTTTTGTAAAAAAAATTATGTTTACATATTTGTTAAATAAATACCCAGAAGTGTGATTGTTTGGTCAAATGCGTAGTTACATGTTTAATTTAAGAAACAGTCAAACTTTTCTAGAATGGTTGCACTATTTTACATGTCCCAAATGATGCATGAGGAATCAGGTTTCTCCACATCTTTGCCAAAATTTGATGATGTCATAATTTGATTTTAGCCACTTGGAGAGGTGTGACATGATATTGTACTTTGACTTAATTTGTGTTTTCCCAATGGCTTGTAACATTTATCAGGTGTCTCTTCATATTCTTTACCTGTGTTCTAATCAAATTAGTTGTGACTTTACTGTTGACCTTTGAAATTTTTTTTTTACATATTCAGACTATAATTCCTTTACCAGGAATGTGGTTTACAAATTCTGTCTTTAGTCCCTTACTCATCATTTCTTCTTAATGAAATCTTTGCAGAGTAAAAATTTTTAAATTTTTGATGAATTATAATTTATCAATGATTTTATGGCTCATGATTTTATTGTCTTACCTAAGATTCCTTAACTCTGCCTTAATTCCTAGATATTTTGTTTTATACCGAATTTTACAATTTTCATAGTTTCATTTAAATTTTGAGTGTATTGTTCACTTTTAGCTTATTTTTAGATGTGCACTTACAAACTATATCATATGAGCTATGCAGTTTTGCTGATTTTTTTCATGAGATAAACTATTTATATTTAAGCTTATACTGAATACTATATATCATAGATATATGTAAAACTCATGCTAATAATTCATATTTTTAATTATTCTTAGAACCACACTAAACAGCAAATAGAAAATACTAGGGCAGGATGAGAAAGGATGGGAGAGAGTGAAGAGAAGGGAAGACATATGAATGAATATGCACAGTAGGAACAGAAGTTCACAGCGCTTTCCCACTATTTCTAATGAGAGAACTCACACTTCATTTTGCACCAAACCCGACAAATTTTGACTCTGGCTAAATATTGAAACACTATGATAATATTCTTTTGTAAAACATCTTATCTCTTCTTTGAATCTTAAAAAATTATCTTATTCTTTTTGTGTATATGATGCATGTGTGTCTGTGTACCACTTATGTGCACTTCCCCAGGAAGCCTAAAGAGGGGTGTCAGGTCCTTTTGGAACTGGAGTTACAGACAGTTATAAGTTGCCATGTGAGGGCTGGAAATTGAACCCAAATCCTCTAGAAGACCAACCAGTGTTCTTAACAATCTTAAGCCATCTCTCCAACTCCAATACTCTTTGAATTTTAAACATAAAATTTATATGAAACATTGTCTTATTATTTCATATCAAACTGCATTAACTTTCAAAGTTTAAATTGATGCATAATGATTATACAAATTTATGGGATGCAGGGTTATCTTTTGACTATGTGTGCACAAAAATATGGAATGCTCGTATTTGTGGCCACTTTACTCTTGTTTGTGTCCTTCCAAGTTTAGCTCATGTACTGCTGAAGTGAGCATGGAACCAAGAAATGTTCTGATCTGTTGAAGCCTTAATGGATAGGTCAACTCTGTTCTGCTCTGTCCTTTCTTTTGTGTTTTCACTTGTAAAACAAACAACTTACCCCAGATGAGTCCTTTCTGGAGGTTCTTCAAGTTGGGAAACTGTGATATTCTCATTTAGAGGCTTTTCTCAAACATAGTTTTGTGGTATTTGGGAACATACAGGCCATGGCACCTTGAGTATGTGACTTTTTGGAATACAGGCCCCTGATTTGTATTTTTAAAAATTCCTCCATTATACTTTGCACATCATAGGTGATGGTTAACTATTGTCTGGAAAAAGAGTGAGTGAGTGAGGGAATGAGTGAAGGGAACGCTATTTGTTACCTCACAGCTGCTTCAGAATAAAGTTTTCATTTTTTATCACAAGAAGGTGTTGTGCCAAGCTTATGCAGAGGAAAAGTCTGAACACAATATAAAAGAGGGTACTAACACTGTCCTGAGACAACATCTAGCCTCTTAGGACTGTCCTTTACTTCTGTCTACAAAAGGTTCTCTTGCATTGTTCTGTGTTGCCAACGCCTGGAACTCCTATCTTCCATCCTCATGAGGAGGCAGGTCTTTCATGCCTCAGCAGGCTCCATGGTGTATGTCCAGGTCTGAGGCCCATAATAAAGGAATTGGGTAATGGACAGAATGTCTCATGTGGGTCGAAGCCTCAGCCCTGCAAGAGACCTTTAAAACTTTTCATCTCTAGTAGTCTTTTGTTTCCCACACCCGCTGGATGGGTGGAGTGAGGCATAGAGCAGGGACATGGCTTTTTGGAATCCAACATTTTGAGACAGAAACCCATCAATACCAAGAGAAGAGTAGCCTAGACATTTGGAGAACCTGGGCTGCCCACCTCCCGAGTCCTGGCCACCAGACATGGGTTGCATTATAAAATAGACTACCCAACCCCATAGCCCACCACCCAGTCTTACTCTCCACTTTCACAAGCTTTACTCATGACTTCTTAATGAATCAGGCAGAATTTTTCCAGCTGGGATTAGTATTGGTTTCCCTGAATGACCCTTAAAAAGTTCCGATTTGAGTCCATGGATCTGTCTGAGCAGGAGGCGGGCCTCATACATCATTGAACACTCATCTTCTCAGAAGGTCGAGGCCTTGGCGTGGTTGGGTGTTGATGTCTTTATGGATGGAAAATGTTGGTTTTGCATTCTATTGGTAACCCCCACAGAGGTGATACTGGGATTTAGGGATCTAATCATTTGGAAAATGCTTTGGTGAAGCCAGCTCCAGTCTCATTTATATTTTGGAAAGGGAAGATCATGACTCATACAACAGAGATGGCTGCCTGTCCACAATCTTGTCAGACAGGCTGTGGGAATGACAGAGCTGGTGTTGTCAGCTGCATAAGGTGACAGGGAAGGCAATTCAACAAAGAGACACAACATAAGTCTGAAGCAATAATGGAAAGACCACTGAGTTGGGAACCATCAGATTAGGATGCTGGTTCTGCCTCTGTTATATGCATGCTTGCTGTGGCATTGAGGAAATCCCATTCGTTCAGTGCCTCAGTACCTTATGTATAAAGAAGAAGTGGTTCTTCGTAGTCCCTAAGGATCTTTCCTGCTCTTATGTGTTTCTTCTGAGAAGATTCTTTCTTTCTTTTTTTTTTTTTTTTTTTTTTTTTTTTTTTTTTTTTTTTTTTTTTTTTTTTGGAAGAGCACTAATTTGGGAGCTGGACTCCCTGTCTTAATGGCCTCCATTTTTTTTTGTCATAGTCTCTGAATCAAAGTACTTAAGCAATTTTGTTCACTATCCTAATTTGCAAAATGGATTAATAATGGCACTTTCCATATAAAATTATTATAAGGACTAGTTATTTCAAGTTTTTGAAAGACCTAGAATCCTGCCCATTGTATCGTAAATACTAATAATGTTAGATACCATTACTAATAAGTGCTCTTTTGTGGTTGGGCTATCCTAATGAAGTCAAAATAGATTAACTGGGATTCCAACCTTTTCTCTTTTTTTAGGAGGAAAAAGACTACCCTGTGGTTGCCTTCCTAGGTTTCTGGATGCATAAGTAACATTCCTCTGGGGAAAGCTACTTTCTGCCTCCATACTGCATAGCATGCTTCATCTGGAGCCTTGGTCTTTAGGGAACAGTCCATTTTAGTATTTTGTCTTGCTTCTCTAACCTGAAAATGTATGCCCTTCCTCCCATATTTCTTTTACCTTCTGGATGGCATTGGCTTTTTCCTGGTTAAGATTGCCGGTAGTGATGAGTGAGAACTGGGTGGGTGGAGATGATTTAATCAGTGTAGAAAAAAGGGTGGGGTGTCTCTCCGTTTTCTTCTCAGTATTTGTTTCCATGGAGGGTTTCTGTTACATCCATGTGACCAAGGCATACCCTTCACTTTGGTGGCATATCTGTTCAATACAAAAAAAAATAGAAAAATAAACTTCGGTTACTTAAATGGTGGACTCTGGAAATCGATTTTGAGCTTGAACTTGGGTCATACTAATACAGAATTTTTATATTCAGAAGCGGCCTTAGAGATGATACCACACCATCTGTATGTGTAGTATATTGTACAGTATATTAAGGAAAATGAGGCCCAGAAAAGCAAAGCTGCTTCCTCCTAATCAGGCCTCATAGTTTGAGCCAGAAGATCTGTAATTTGATATCAAGTTGTACCTTTTCTCTGCATAAGTTTGCCCTTGAGAAAGTTTTGCAGACACAGTTCCTTTACCAATAGTAAATGGGGTAAGTAAGCAAACATGTTTTTGGAGACAAGTGCCCTTTGGTGCCTCTTAAATCTCTTGAAGACATTTGACTTCTTTGTCTTCAAACAGGGCCAGGCTTGCTGATGCTCAATGTGATCTAGGAGAGCCAGAATTTATGTCCCCAACTATATTCTCATTGCTGAGGTGGGACCAGGAGAGAGGTTTTGCAGCTGGATTTCTTGTGTTTCCAGGGTCTTGGAGGAGCTTGTCACTCTGGAGCAGTACACAGGCTCCCAGCATCTGCTTTGAGGTGCTTGGTCATACCATCCAAAGACAACGAAAAGATATGAATAGAATTGGTGGATGAGTGAATCAGAGGTCACCGTCTGGTTTACTCGGCAGCCAGTCATGGGAGCGGCAAAGCAATGAGAACAAAGCACAGTGTGAGCTTCTGGCCAACAAAAGAACCTAATAAATAGAGGTTGCACACCCCAGAGAGCACAGCAGAGTTTCTGGCAGGATGGGACAGTAGTCATTCGGAATAAACACGATCTTAATTTATGTCTAAGCTGACCAAGACTAGAAACCTGCTGCACATTCCTCCTAGAGAGTGTTTGTGAAAATCAGCCAAGTGAATTTCCTCCATTTAGAAGCAGAGCAGAAAAGCCACACCCATGGCCCTCCAAACACAGTTCCTGGGCCACTGTGCTGGCAGTGGCGGGCATGAGTCTCAAGGCAGTGGTATGTGGTGCCAACCTGCTGCACCACGCTGAGCGTAGGGATGGCCGTCTCTGGATCAACAAGAGCTCTGGAAGGTCTGGTTGATCTCTGTACATGTGTGCTGATAGCTGAGTGACTGCAGAAGAATTGAAGCCTACCTTTCCTGTTTAGAGTAATATTCCCTTTCAGATGCATAAATCTATCATTTTCCTCCAGCCCCCTTAAAAGCGTATAACTTTCCTTGTACAGGGAATTTTATCCAAAGGTAGAAGGAGAGGAATCAGAAAAGTTTCTAATTTAATTTTTTATTGAAAATATATTTTTCCCCACAATATATTCTGATCATGGTTTTCTCTTCTGCAATTCCTCACAGATCCTCCCCACCTCCTCTCCCAGAGAGAGAGAGAGAAACAGAGACAGAGAGAAAACTTGAAACTGATCGCTCTCCACTTCAAATATTTAGCAGGTTCTCTCACTTGTTTCATGGCCCAAAGGGTCTGTCTTGATCCTGGCTTCAATTGCTGAATGAACCTTTTCTTTTGCCACTCTGGTCTTGCCTGTTATGTGACAGCATATGTGTCCCAACTCTCCCTCCCCAAGATGGTATTTTATTTAAGGAATATTTGTACCTTCTTCAGCTTCCTGCTTAGTTTTCAGCTTTCCCTACTCATTATTTTACCTGGCTAACGTATTGTTACTCTATTCCTGCAAACTTTCCAGATTGAGTGAGGTAGTCATGACTGTTTCATACCACAGCTTCTGTATCACACCACATTATATTCATATCACATTTCTTTTCTCCAACTCTAATGATCTGTTTTCTGCCTTTCCTACTAGATTATATGGCTCTACGAAGGATAGTAGCTTCTTCATCTGTATCCTTAGTACACGAAGCATTATTTGGCATATATTGTGTTCAGTAATTGCTTTGTGAATATGCAAAATGGGTAAGAGCACAATGGGTTATTTCTAAATTCCTCCTATATAATAATATCAAGGACTTTAACACTGATCAGCTCATTCCATCTCTCCCAGTAAGTTCATGAGCTTTTGTGTGCATGTTCATGAGCACGACTATAGGGCTCATGTTTGTGAGTAATACTGGAAATTTTATAGAATAAGAGAAGAAAATTGGAGACTTTGCATTTTGCAAATACAGATGCTGCCCTGAGATACTACACAACTTATCTCAGTTCATGCAGGTGATTAATACTTAGATTAGATCCCAAACCCAGATTTTTAATCTGTGACTCCAAGAATCTTCTTCCTGCTGTGCACTGTTTTCAAGTCATAGTATTGAATTATCTGTGTGTATTGTTGGGTGGTCCTCAAGCACAACTGGGCTTCGCTTATATGTTGCTGTTTTTCCTGGCTTTTGGAAGAACAACTCACAAAACACAAAAAAAAATTTTAAGTTGTGTGGCTCATTGTTACATAATACATTTACAATACTGTTTTTTTAGAACCTCTATTTAGTTCTAAAACATTCTCATCACCTTAAAGGAAACTACACCTTATCAACCACTTCCCTCCTCCCTTATATCTTTGAAAATGACTAATTTGCTTTTACAGATTTACTGTTTTAGAAAATACAATGTGTTGCTCCTTTTGAGTGGCTGTTTTGATTTAGCATAATACTCTTGAGGTTCCTCCATGTTACAGCATGTATCAGCACTTTCTTCATCTTCATGAATGAATATTGGTTACTAAATTCCATTTATCATTTGGTTATCATGAACAGAACATATTCAGGTTGTTTCCAACTTTTGACTATCAACAAGAGAGACACAATAAGTATCCATGTGCAAATGTTGACTTCAATGCATTCTTTCAGTTCCTTTGGGAATATACATACCTGCAAGCAGAACTGATAGATTACATGGTCATTCACCATTTTAGATTCTGACCATATCTCCACCAGCACATTACATTTGGTTGATGTGAAGTAGGCTCTTAAAGTAGTTTTATATGCATTTCTGTAATGAATAAGGTTGAGCATTGTTTTTATGCTTATTAGTCATTTGTATATCTTGCATAGTGAAATATATTTTTAAGTTCCTTGCTTACTTTTTCACTGGGTTTATCTGTTACTGAGTTTAAACAGTCTTCAGCACATTCACCATGCTAAAAATGTATCAGATATATGATTTCAAGTGTTTATCCTCATTTTTCAGACCATCTTTTTATTTTTATGCATATTTCTAAATTTGAAGAATTCCAATTAATCTGTCTTTCTTTTGTTATCTATTTTTGTCTTTGCTGTTCTATGAATTCATTTCCAAATTCAAAGTAATGAAGAATTACTCCTATGTGTTTTAAAATTTAGGTATAATTTATAAATAAATATCATTTATATTTAAGGTATATGTGCTATTTTGATATTTAAATACATTCCTCATTCAAGCAGATTAATCTGTTCATCACCTCATAACCTTTCTTTGTGTGTGTGAGAATGTGTAGGACCTATTCTTTCATCCAATTTCCATTGTTCAAAAACAATATGATTAACTATTGTCACTGTAATACATATCAGATTTGCAGAACTTTTAGTTGCACAATCTTACTCTTTGACTAACACGTCTCATTTTCTTACACCTTCAATCAGCTGGCAGCCACCATTCTTTTCTTTGCATCTATGAGTCTACTTTTTAAAAAGTCTGTAAATAGCCATAGTCATGAATTATTTGTCTGTCTTTGATTTATTTTGCTGAGTGTAATGTCCTCTAGGTTCATTAAGTTATTGTAAAAATAAGATTTTCTTTTTTTCTAAGACTGAATGATGTTCAATTGTACACATATTTCATTTATCCCATCATCCTTTGATGCACAACAAGGCTTTATAAATCTTGCCTATTCTGTTTTATTTTTATTTTTTAGGCTTATTAATTTTATTTTATGTGTTTTGCCTACATATATGTATGTTGATCCCTGTACAGGTTAGAAGAGAGCATCAGATCCTCTGAATGGATGTGATAGGTGATTGTGAACTACCATGTGAGTCTTAGGAATCGAACTCAGGACCTCTATAAGAAAAAGTAGACTTCACTGTTGAACCATCTCTCTAGCTCATTTTGGATATTATTGCGAAATACACTGCAACGAACACGGGAGTTCATATATCACTTTGAGACAGTGATTTTTGTTTCCTTAGAGTGTATACCCAGACACGGGCTTGCTGGTTAATATAGTTGTTCAATTTTTAGTTTCTGAGTAGCCTCCATATTCTTTCCTTGGAATGGAAATACCAATTTACATTCTCATCTGTGATGTACAAGAGTTCTATGTTCTCCATGTCCCCATCAGCATACATATGTTACTATATTTTATAGTAGCCTTCAAGTAAGTATGAAATAATATATATTTAAAGCCATGATTTCTCTGTGTGATCCAGGCTGGTATGGAACTTCTATACTCAAGTGATCCTCCTGTGTATCTGGGACTATAGGCACATGCCATCATGTCCTCATTGCTTTTTAAATTAAAAAAAACATTGGCCATTTTAATGTGTTTGTGTTTGGTTGGTTTTCAACAGCAGTTGGCTATAACCTGTTGTGCTACCTATTGAAGAGGCTGAGGCAAGGGGATTGCTTGAACTGAACCCAGTAGTTCAAGGACAGCCTACACAATATCATGAGACTATGTCTCAAAAACAAAGTTCTTTTGACTTGATTATAGATCAGTGAGGCTGTGTGGTGGTATTCACCACGCAAGCTTGTTTTTCCAGAATCTTTGGAGTCTTCCATAATCATAAGTAACTGCTTTATGAAGCTGTTCTTGGTCTATTTTCAGGATTGTTGACAGCTTGAGTATATTTTCCCCAAATCACTCAATCACTCACATGCATCTTAGTGATGGTACTTTTGGTAATGATATGCAAGTTGTATGTAGCTGGGTGAGGGATTCCTAATAAGTATTGGCAGGCAAAAGTTCACTTTTAGTTCCAGATGTGTTACATGGGCCTTCTTCGATTAATTGATTTAATTAATTACTTTTTCTTATTTAGTCTGTTTCTTATCAGCCATTTCTAATTAAAAAAACTTCAATAACCATCATCTCCCATACTTTCTTTTTCTATTCTGATTCATTGTTTATTTATCTGAGGCCTCGCGCATGCTAGGCAAACACTATATCACTGAGCTATAGCCATAGTCAATTTAACTTTTAAATTTGAGGCCGTCTCACTAAGTTATCCTGGCTGGTCTTTGAACTTGTGATCCCCCAGCTTTAGCTTCCTCAGTGCTGGGGCTATTGGCCTGCACTATCAGGCTTGTTTTGAATCACTTTTGATACTTCCTTTTCTCTATGGAAAAGAACTGTGGACAGAAAGACATCATTTTCCTGACTTCTTGTTGTGTTTTGTTTTTTATCAGACTGGAAAGAACAGGCAGGCACTACTGCCTGTGGAGTCTTTATCATCCCCACCCCGTGTGTGTGACAGCCATGGTGCCTTTGGAGGCCAGAGAGGTCTTTGGATCCACTGGAACTGGTGTTACAGACAGTTGTGAGTCACCGCATTGGTGGTGTTAGGAACTTAACCTGGGTCCTTTTCAAGAGCAAGCAGTGCTCTTAACCACAGAGCAGTCTCCCCAGCCTCATCAGTATTCTTTGCTTGCTGCTTGTCCTTTCATACACCTTTTTTGTTGTTTTTGAGGCAGGGTCTTGACTAGCTAAAGATATTTTGCACTCATGATGATGCAAATATTTCAGCCTCCCTGGTGCTGACTTTACAAGCACATATTACTATTCCTGGCTTTTGTTGCATCTTTATAGTCTTTGTATTTTCTTAGCATGATCCAATTTATTTTTTCCTTCTTTGATAGGTCCAATAAACCTCTTCACTTTCCTATATTTTCTATTTTCTCATGGCAATCTAAACTTATGGTGTGAGTAATGTGTTCATTTTATGTCATGATGACAGCCACAGAGCTGCCACGTATGGCCTGGAGATTCAGAGAAGTATTCAAGTTCTAGGCTTCAGATACTCATGAGTTGACTCTGTATATCATGTATCATTAAATATTGCTTGTTGTGCTTTCAATTTGCATTTATTTAAAAGTTAATAATATTGATTGAGAGATTGTATTTTCATGACACAGCGACCACCGTTTAGTGGTCAATGCCTTTACCTGCTGAATCATCTCTATAACCTGCCTTAATTATGGTTTGTGTTTCTATGAAGAAACACCATAACCACAGCAACTCTTATAAAGGAAAACATTTAATTGCATGGTTTCAGAGGTTTCAGAGGTTCAGTCCATTATCATCACAGCAGGACATTGCAGCATGCAGGCAGACATGATGCTGGAGAAGGAGCTGAGTAGAAAAAGAACTACAGCTTGATTCCAAAGGCAACAGGAAGTGATCTGAGTGTCACAATGAGCAAGACTTGAGCAGAAGAGACCTCAAAGCACATCCCCACAGTGACACACTTTCAGTTGTTTTCCTTTTTGATTAGGCATGCTGAGATTCTTTCATTTATTGATTGGCCATTTGTATTTTATTTGGAGAATTTTTTATTTTCATGACCTCAAACTTGTGATAATCTCACTTCTACTGGTGTTTTTGGTCCTTTTGATATATCCCAGGCCAACTTTGAATTCAGTATATAGCTGAGATTAACTTGAATTTTTTATGTTCATTCTTTTCCCTCATGAGTGTTAGGATTACACTCATTTGTCACCATATTTGGTTTAGATCCTGTTGAAACTCAAGCCCAGTGCCTCCTGAATGAGTTCAAAGCAAGCACTTATTTGAGAGCTGTGCTGATAGGTATGTGCAGCTACACCAGCTCAGAGGCTATTAATTGTTGAGCTGAGCTTTTCTTATATGTTTAGGGTATAAATCCCCTACATATTACATAGTTCATGAGTATTTTCTTTCACTCCATATATTTCTATTTTATTTTGTTGATTTTTTTTTACTATATGCAAACATTTTAGCTTTAAGTTCCACTTGCTTATTTGATTTAGGTGTCAAATTCACAAATTCATTGCAGAGACCAGTGTTAAGGAGCTTCCTCCGTGTCTTCTTCAAGGTGTTTTATAGCTTCAGTTGTTCCCCTGGAGTCCTGAAGCTGTTTTGAATTAATTTTTATGTCAGTTTAAAATAACTATGCAACTTTGTTCTTATGTATTTGAATATCAAGTTTCCTTAGCACATCTTATTAAGGAGCTTGCTCTTTGCCCACTGTGTATTCTTGGCAATTCTCTCAAAGATCAGCTGACTTCACACATGTAAGATTGTTTCTGAGATTGCCATACTGCTCCATTGGTCTGTGTGTCTGTTCTTATGCCACTACCATAGTGTTCTTGCCACTCTGGATTTTCTAATATTTGAAGGCAGGGAGCATGATGTCTTCAGTTTATTTTCCCCTTCTTACTCAAAATTCCTTTGATTACTCAGGACTCATTGTGCATCTATAAGAGTTGTAGGACTTAAAAATAGTTCTGTGGAAAATGCCATTTTCATTTGGAGAGAGATTTCATTGAATCTGTAGATCTCTTTGAGTGCTATGGATTACTGTTACGTTTTATTTTTGTTCACAAGCATGTCTTTCCATTTATTTGTATCTACAACTCTTTTTTATAATCTGAGGTTTCTGTGTTCTGCCTGGCTGATCCCACAGCCATTTTGTCCCAAAGGCTTATATTATTTACAATCTGTTTGGCCTATTGCTTAGGCTCATTATCAGCTAGCTCTTACAATTTAACTCAACCTATTTCTATTAGTCTATGTCTTGCAATTGGCTAGCGGCTTAACAGTACTTGCACATCTTGCTTCTTGGGCCACTGGATTGTGTCTCTCAGACTACACTCTTCTCCTGTCTCTTTGCTTGAATTTCCCACCTGCCTCTAAACTGCCCCGCAATAGGCCAAAACAGCTTCTTTATTAACCAGTGGTAATAAAGCATATTTATAGCATAAAGAAAGACATCCCACATCACTTCCCCTTTTTTGTCTAATCAAAAAGGAAGGTTTCAATTTTAAAATCATAAAATTATATATAACAAATCAGTTATCAAGCAAGAATTGCAGTATAATATCTAGTCTATTTGTACTTAGCAAAATTAAATAAAATATTTTATCATCTATTTTATATTTGTGAGGCTTAAGTTTTATATCTAATTTACCTTTTATCATAACTAAGGAAAATTATAACTATCTAGTCTTCAATTCCATCATAGACCATAGAAAGATATATTACTTGAGTAAGAAAGGGCATTGTAAGAAACTTCCAAAGACATCTGGCTGCCTGACAGTCACCTAAAGTTCCTCTACAATGTTGGAGCATCTATCTTAAGCCTAAAGGCAGAGAGTCTCTGGCAGACCTTTCAGTGAATCAGGAAATTTGAAGGACTGCTCCACTCATTCTGGCACAGTTTGTCAGTCACTTCTCCTTGTGTCCTCCAGAATTTCTGGCAGTTTTTTTCTGCAAGGCAAGAATCTGAAGAATCATTTTGCCTGGTTCTGGCAAAGTTCAGTGGTCATTTTCCTATAGTTCCTACATATTCAGTTTATACAGCATACTGTAATGCACTCAAAGCAAGAATAGTTTCTTGCCCAGTGCCAAACTTTTTCCATAAAGAAAGTAAACTCCATATAGAGTTTCTTCAATACCCATCATTCTCTTGAAGTAGATTGGTGTTGCCAGGAGCAGACATGTCTCACTGTCTAGGAAAGTCTAAGTTCTTAAAATACTTCAAATGTCATATTCTATAGGTCATTGAAGTGTTTGAAGATTACCTAATTGAAATATATCTTTGTATATCTAAAAGCTGAACATGACTATAAGTTTGATTATTATAGATGATTAAGTATTAATTTGTATTTTAATTATACATTATAATTTTAAAAGAATTGCATAGACATAATACCTTAAACAAGTGTAGAAATATACATGCAGTATAACAAAATTAACCTTAAATTTTTATCAATAACCCAAAATCCATACCAGGGTAAAGTATTTTAAAATAAACAGTTGTTTTTTGGATCAAAGTAGACTCAATAATCTAATTTTTTATTATTTCCATATCATATCACCCCTTTTCCCTATAAAGAGATTGACTTTGATCATTAGCCATTTATAAACAATATTTTAGGAATTGGGGCATAACTTTCCATACTACTTCCTGCTGATTGATATGCTAGCAATCTTATGGAGGTCCTGAGAAAATTTAGAGTTATGGTTAAATCTAGGCTGTAGTAGTGTGTGAGGCTGCATAATCTCATCCAGTCATCTTCAGGGGCTCTTGGTTGATCAAACCATTAGCCTGGAAGCAATCCATAGGTTCTCATCTTCTGTGGAAACAAAAGCAGAATCTCTTTTCTAAAGCAACGTATCCTTAGACACAAATTTCAAAGTCAAGATACTTTTAAAATATATGTGTTGGTTTAACTTAGCAGCCTTTACAATCAAATGTCTCCCTGCAGTTAGCTCATTAACAGTTAAAAAAATTAAAAGATAAATAAAATAAAACATGAAAATAGACATAATCCACTCTTTGTATATTTTCTATCTTTATGTGGCTTATTACTCTATTCCTTTTTTCAGGATGTTCTGTATTCTTTTTCTCTTGTCTCCCAAGCCTACACATTTTTTTACACACATTGTAACCCATTTAGAGGGTTTTTTTCTCATCTGAATCTGCTTTATTTTGTATCTTTAATCATTTTCTGACCAGGAAAGCTTTTAAATTGCTATACTACATTTGTGATGATTATATGACTCCATTATTCCAGTAATGTAATATACTAAATTTATCGACTTTTATGGTCTATACAATTTTATTATTTATTGTTTTGTGTATGTGTATGCACATATGCACGTGTGTGTGCATGCAGACTACCTGCACATGTGAAGGTCAGAGAGGAACTTGTGGTACTTGGTTCTCTCTACCATATGAGTTCTGGGGATTGAGCTGTGTTTGTCAGGCTTGTTGGCAAATACATTTACTAGCTACCTTACTAGCACTAATGTGTATATCTTGATTCATCTATATATCCCAGGAATAAATTTTAAATGATCATGGCATACTATCTTTTTATTATGGTCTTGAATTTGATTTACTAGCATTTTTGATGATCTCTTATATCTGTGTTTATCGAGATATTGGCCTATAATTTTCCTGTAGTGCCTGTGTCTGGCTTTGGTGCTATGGTGATGCTGGCCTTGTAAAATGAATTTGGAAGTACTTGTTCCTCTTCTGTGTTTGGAAGAGTTTGGGGTGTACTAGTCCTTTAAGAATTTTGTAGATATTTAGATAAAATCACCAGATCTCAGGCTCTTCTTTTATGGAGGATCTTTTATTATTAATTTAATCTCATTTATCATAGTTATTATGTTCAGACTTTCACTTTATCATTATTTAATCTTCATAAGCTGTTACAACAACTTATTTATTTTTCTGACTTATTTGTTGTTCTATAACTTCATAATAGTCATTTGTGGTCTTTTGTATTTCTTTAGTATTAATTGTTTTATTTGATTCTTCTAGTATTTTTCTAAGTATAGCTTAGAATTTAAAAAATTGTGTTTATCTTAAAAGCCCTCATATTTCTTAATTTTTTGCTATTAATAAAATAGATCTTTGTTTACTTGGAACATTTTACTCCTCCCAAATGATTTAATTTTTATTCTTTTAAATGCTTCATGGAACAGAGTGAAACTGCTGGCATGCATGAGAATTAAGTCTAGTCAATAGAAAAGGATTCATTAGTTTCTTTTTCTTTCATTTTAAAAAAGACTATTTCATATACATATGTGATGAATTTTAGTTGTTTTCAGTCCATTACCCTTCATCATTTCCCTTACACAAGCCTTCATATCTTATTGATTGTTTCTATTAATTTTATACACTTTTACATTTGTTCTGATTTTAGTTTCTTTCTTCTATTAACTTGGTGCATAGATTGTTCTTCTGTATTTCCTTGAGGTGTGGCATTATTATACGCATTTAAGTTCATCCAGTTTAAATGCAAGTCTTCTGGCTCTAAATGTCACCTGTAGAACTGCTTTTAGTGTGTTCCATTTCTATTTTAGTTTGTATTAAACTATGATGTTTTCATCTCATTTTTGCTTTCTTCCTTGATTGACTATTCAAGAGCTTGTTATTTACCTTCCATTGTTTGTTGATTTTTGATTTTGCCTCATGTTACTTATTTCTAGTTGCATTTACTATTGTGGTCAGACAAATATTTGAAATGATTCTAGTCTTTCTAAAGTTGTTAAGACTTGTTTTGTGGTCTAGCATATAATCTGTCCTAGAGAGTATTCTATATATATTCAAGGAGAGTGTGTATCCTCTTGCTCTTTGATAGAACATTATTTGCTTGTTAGATGCTTTTGGTCTTAAATATAGTTTGAGTTCAATATATCCTTATTAATTTTCTGCCTTACTAGCTATTGATTGTTGAAGTGGTATGTTTCTTGCTCTTACTGGATTGCTGTTCATTTTTTTCTTAACATCCATCAATGTTTTCTTTTCTTTTATAATTTTTGGAGATAGGGTGTCATAAAGTTTATGCTTCTCCCATCCTGTGTGTTCCAGTAATTGAATTCAGGTTGTCAGGCATGGTAGCAAGTGCTGAGTCATCTCACTGGCCCTGCATGATATTATTTCTAGACAATCCATTATATTTTCCTAGTCTAGATTTTTTTAATGCCACTTCCATGCTACTTTTCTGTTTCCTATGCCTCTATAGTATAGTTTGAAACCAGGTACTGTAAGGCCTTCAGCATTCCTCTTTGCTAAGGATTGCCTTAGTTATGTGGAATCTTTTATGCTTTCATATGAACTTTACTTGTTGTGTAAGAAATGCCCTCAGGTATTTCCTTCTCTTTGTTTTGCATTTATGATAATTCTGTTTATAATTACAATGTATTTTGATCACACCAACCTCCCAGTGTCCTCCTAACTCCTCCCAGACCCCTTCGTCATATCCTCCTCCCACTTCATGTCCTTTTTTCACAGCCCACTTTTGCAATAGATAGCAAGTAGTATAGAGCTCAACAGGTAGTCAGAAGTCAGAGAATAAGTAACTGTGGTATGCTCAGCCCTGAATGAGACATGTTTATCACATAACCTTACATGGCCATAGGAACATATAGAAGAGAATGAAGGAAGATTGTAAGAGCCAAAGGTTGGGGAGGACTGTTGTTAATTTGTGTGGTTTGGACATAAAATAGCCATTTCACTCATGAACTTATTTCAATTTTAATGGTTATTGAATTTATAGATCACATTTGATAATAGAGCATGAAACAGCATTAACTCTATCAATGGAAATGAGAAGCATTTCTATTTTTACAATGGATTCTAGTTTGTTCCTTTAGATTGTTCTATAGATGTTACTGTTGAGGTATTTATCATAATTAGTTTAGTTTAGGTATTAGTATTTTACTTTATTTGTTAAAGATGTTGAAGTGGAATTGTTTTTTTCCTTAATTCTTTTTAGGTGAGGTCATTGTTGGTATGTGATGTGGGAATGCCTTTCTGTATGCTGTGAATAGCAATCTTTAAATAAAGGAGCTGTTTTGGGCCATGACAGGCACCATAGAAGAAGTAGGAGGAGAAATCAGAGCATAGGTAGGAGAAGCAGAACGGAGTCAGGCAGATCCAGCAAGCCGCCCAAGGAGCAATATGTAAGAAACACAGGTGAGCCACGGGCCACATGGCAGACAGATTAATAGAAATGAGTTGAGTTAAGATGTAAGACCTAGCTAGCAATGTGCCTGAGCCATAGGCCAAACAGCATGAAGTTAATATAAGCATCTGAGTCATTTCTGGGGGCCTGAGCAACAACAACAGGCAGCTAATGGGTCTGTCGCGCAGGTCTGTGGGTCTGGGCCTCTGGCCGCCCGGGGAATGAGAAACCCCACTGCAACAAGTATGTATGTAGAAAAGCTGCTGACAAGAATTAACAGTTGAGAGGGGGGAAAATCTACTACTATTATTTTGCTAAATGAACATAGTATCAAGCTACCCTCTAAATAATTGTCTCTGTACCCAGAGGTTAGTGCAGCTCTCAGTCTTAATCAGAGAAATTTCTTTGAGTAATGGATGACACTTGTCTTAGTTACTTTTCTATTGCTATGATAAAGACCATGACCAGCAACAACTTGGGGGAGAAAAGGATTTATTCAGTTCTACATCACAATCCATCACTGAGGGAAATCAGAGCAAGAACTCAAACAGGGTAGGAACCTAAAGGCAGGAGTTGACAACAGAGGCCATGGAGGGGTACTTGTTAAATGGCCTGCTTTTCAAGGCTTGTTCAGCCTGTTGCTTTCTTATATACCTTAACCACCTGCCAAGGGGTGGTACTACCACAGTAGACTAGACCCTTCTTCATCAATCACCAGTGAAGGACATTCACTGAAGGCTTGCCCCCAGGTCATTCTGACGGATAAAATTCTTCTTTCTTGAGGTTCCTTCTTCCAAAATGACTCTAGTTCATTTCAAAATTACATAAAACTAGTCAGCAAACCACTTAGTGCAAAATTGACAACTGGTAAAATAACATAGAAGAAAAGTGTTCATGAAATGCTTAGCCACAATGAGACATTTATGTCACCATACACTCTCTCTCTCTCCATGGCTCTGGGACTGGTAGGGGTCAAAAGATTGTAAGAGCCAGAGGTCATGAAGGACTGGAGAAAATTTGTCTTCTGAACATGACAGTATCACTGCACATGAACTCATAACAGCAGTGGTAGACCTCCTGAGACCTGCATAAGAACAAGTCAGCCAACAGTCTGATATGAATAGGAGAGGCACAGATGAGTTCCCACATCTAGCTGAGTAGCTATTGGAAGTTGATGGCTTCTTGGGGAGGGAAAAGTCCACTTACTTTAATGTGTGGCCCTTGGTAGGTCGACCATGGTCTAATGATTGACTACTTCAATTTCAATTGAGTGTGATGGCTGTGCGTTACCTGTTTTACTAATCTACTTGACTGGTGTGTTCATAGGAAATGCTTGCTGGTATTGGGGGCTGGAATATAGTCTGTGAGATCCGCAGGAGACATGGACCAAGGTTGGTGAGATCTTTCCATGTACTGATATCTTCTTCAATTTTTTTTTCAATGATGTAAAATTTTTGTCAAACAGGTCTGCCACTTCTTTGGCTATAGTTACCCCAAGATATTTAATGTTATAAATTTTGGCTATTATAAAGGGTGATGTTTCCCTTATTTCTTTTTCAGTCCTTTTATCATTTGT
This sequence comes from Phyllotis vaccarum, assembly GCA_033318265.1. Taxonomy (NCBI): domain Eukaryota; kingdom Metazoa; phylum Chordata; class Mammalia; order Rodentia; family Cricetidae; genus Phyllotis; species Phyllotis vaccarum. Next base: position 55,438,104 of record JARWLC010000013.1, read on the forward strand.
GTATAGGAGGATTATTGATTTTTTTTTTAATCTTGTACTCTGCTACATTGATGAAGGTGTTTATCAGCTGTATAAGTTCCCTGGTAGAATTTGGTGTCACTTACATATACAATCATATCATCTGCAAATAGAGGTAGTTTGACTTCTTCCTTTCCAATTTTTATCCTTCTAATCTCCTTTTGTTCTCTAATTGCTTTAGCTAAAACTTTGTGAACTATATTGAAGAAATAAGAAAAGAGAGGACAGCCTTGTCTTGTTTCTAATTTTAGTGGGATTGCTTTGAGTTTCTCTTCTTTTAGTTTGATGTTGGCTGTCAGCTTGCTGTATATCGCCTTTATTATGTTTAGGTATTTTCTCTGTTTTCCTGATCTCTCGTGGACTTTTATCATAAAGGAGTATTGAATTTTGTCAAAGGCTTTTTCAGCATCTAAAAAGATGATCATGTGTTTTTTTTCTGTTAGTTTGTTTATATGATGGATGACATTGATAATTTTTAATATGACAAGCCATCCCTGGATCTCTGGGATGAAGCCTACTTGATCATGGTGGATGAATTTTTAATATGTTGTTGGATTCGGTTTGCCAGAATTTTATTGAGTATTTTTGCATCAATATTCATGAGGGAGATTGGTCTGTAATTCTCTTTTTTCTGTTGCATCTTTGAGTGGCTTGGGGATCAGGGTTATTGTAACTTCATAAAAAGAGTTCAGTAATATTCCTACAGTTTCTATTGTATGGAACAGTTTGGGGAGTATTGGTATTAGTTCTTTAAATGTCTGGTAGAATTCTGAAGTGAAACCATCTGGCCCTGGGCTTTTTTACTTGAAGGCTTTTAATAACAGCTTCAATTCCCTTGGGGATTATAGGTCTATTTAAGTCATTTACCTGCTCTTGATTTAATTTTGGTAAGTGGGACCTGTCCAGAAAGCTTACCCTTTCTTTTACGTTTTCTAATTTAGTGGAGTATAGTTTTTTAAAAGTATGACCTAATGATTTTCTGGATTTCATGAATGTCTCTTGTTATGTCTCCCTTTTCATTTTTGATTCTGTTAATTTGGATACTCTCTCTCTCCCTTTTGGTTAGTTTGCATAAGGGTTTATCTATCTTGTTGACTTTCTCAAAACAACCAACTCCTTGATTCATTGATTCTTTGTATTGTTCTCTTTGTTTCTATTGTATTGATTTCAGCCCTAAGACTGATTACTTCCTGCTGTCTACTTCCAGGTGAGTTTGTTTTTAATTCTTCTAAATCCTTCAGCTTTGCAGTTAGGTCTCTTGTGTGAAATTTCTCTAGGTTTTTCCTACGGGCCTCTAGTGATGTTAATTTTCCTCTTAGCACTGCTTTCATTGTGTCCCATAAGTTTGGGTATGTTGTTGATTCATTTTCATTGAATTCTAGGAAGTCTTTGATTTCTTTCTTAATTTCTTCCTTGACCCAGATGTGGTTCAATTGAGAGATGTTCAGTTTCCATGAGTTTGTAGGCTTTCTGTGATTTTTGTTGTTGAACTCAAGCTTTAGACCATGGTGATCTGATATGATACAGGGAATTATTCCCATTTTTTTTTTATCTATTGATGTTTGCTTTATGACTGAGTATGTGGTCAATTTTAGAGAAATTTCTATGAGGTGCTGAGAAATATGTATATTCCTTTGTGTTTGGGTGGAAAGTTCCAAATATATCTATTAAATCCATTTGGGTCATAACACCTGTTAGATTCCTTATTTTTCTGTTGAGTTTCTGCTTGATAGACCCATCCATTGGTGAGAGTGGCATATTGAAGTCTCCCACTATTAATGTGTAGGGTTTGATAAGAACTTTAAGCTTTAGTAGGTTTTTGTTTTTTGTTTTTTTACATATGTCAATGCTCTTTTGATAGGGGCTTAAATGTTCAGGAATGAGACTTCTTCTTGTTGGATTTATCTTGAGATGAATAAGTAATGTCTGTCCTGGTCTCTTTGGACTGATTTTAGTTTGAAGTCTATTTTGTTAGATATTAGGATGCCTACACCAGTTTGTTTCTTAGTATCATTTGATTGGAAAGTATTTTCCTGATCCTTTACTCTGAGCTTATGTCTGTATTTGAAGTTGAGGTGTGTCTCTTGTATACAGTGGAAGGATGGATTTTGTTTTTGTATCCATGGTGTTAGGTTGTGCCTTTTTATAGGTGAATTGAGTCCATTGATTTTAAGAGATATTAATGACCAATGATTATTTCCTATTATTTTTGGTAACAGTGTGTGTGTTTTTCTTCTGTGGGATTATCTATTGCTTGTGATTTTATGGGTGTATCTGGTTTCCTTATGTAGGAGTTTTTTTCTAGTGCTTATGTAGGGCCAGATTTGTAGATAGGTATTGTTTAAATCTGGTTTTGTCATAAAATATCTTGTTTCATCCATGTATGGTGATGGATAGTTTTGCTGCGTATCTTTTCCCATTCTGTAGGCTATCGTTTTGTCTTATTGACTGTGTCCTTTGCCTTACAGAAGCTTCTCAATTTTAGGAGGTCCCACTCATTGATTGTTGTTCTTAGTGTCTGTGTTACTGGTGTTATATTTAGGAAGTGGTCACCTGTGCCAATGTGTTGGAGGGTATTTCCCACTTTCTTTTCTATCAAGTCCAGTGTAGCTGGGTTTATGTTGAGGTCTTTGATCCACTTGGATTTGAGTTTTATGCAGAGTAATAGGTTTGGATCTATTTGCATTCTTCTACTAACATCCAGTTATGCCAGTACCATTTGCTGAAGATACTATCTTTTTTTCCCTGTTGAATATTTTTGGCCTCTTTGTCAAAAATCAGGTGTTCATTGGTGTTTGGGTTAATGTTGGGTCTTTGATTCAATTCCATTGATCCAGAAGTCTGTTTTTGTGCCAGTACCAGGCTGTTTTTATTACTATGGCTCTATAGTATAGCTTGAGGTCAGGGTTGGTGATTCCTCCTGAAGTTCTTTTATTAAGCAGGATTCTTTTGGCAATCCTGGGTTTCCTGTTAGTTCATATGAAGTTGAATATTGTTCTTTCAAGGTCTGTAAAAAATTGTGTTGAGATTTTGATGGGGATTGCATTGAATCTGTAGATTACTTTTGGTAAAACTGTCATTTTTCTATGTTGATCCTACCTATCCAGGAGCTTATCTATTCAATAAAGTTCTCAAAATTTTAGCTAAAGTAATTAAGAGAACAAAAGGAGATTAATGGGATACAAATTGGAAAGGAAGAAGTCAAACTATCTCTATTTGCAGATGATATGATCATATACATAAGTGATCCCCAAAATTCTACCAAGCAACTCCTACAGCTGATAAACACCTTCAGCAAGGTAACAGGGTATAAGATTAACTAAAAAAAAAAAAATCAACATCCTTTCTATACACTAAGGATAAAAGGGTTGAAAAAGAAATAATGGAATCACCACCTTTTATAATAGCTGCAAATAGAATTAAATATTTTGGCATAACTCTAACCAAAGAAGTAACAGACCTGTTTGTCAAAAACTGTAAGTCATTGAAGAAAGAATATGAAGAGGATTTCAGAAAGTGGAAAGAGATTTTCTCTCCCATCTTTTGCATTCTGTTGTTTATACTTGCATCTGTCATCCCAGTTTCTATCCTCAGATTTTCTATTTCCAGCATTCCCTCAGTTTGTTTCTTATTTATTGCTTTTATTTCAATTTTTAAATCTTGATATAATTTTCTTCACTTGTTTGTCTTTTCCCTTGGTTTTCTTTATTTTCTTTTAGGGATTTGTTAATCTCTTCCAATGTTTTGTTTGTATTTTCTTCTATTTTTAAGGGAATTCTTTATATCCTCTTTTTAAGGCTCCTTTTATCTTCATAAAGTTGTATTTTAAAGTCATTTCCTTATGTTTCTTCTGTATTGCCATGCTCAGGTCTTGATGTTGTAGAACCATCAGATTTTGGTGGTGCCATGTTGTTCTTTATGTTGTTATATGTGTTGTTGTACTGGTGCCTGCCCATTACTTCTTTTGTTCCCTGCAGAATTGTCGGAATCTCAGAGAGCTGATTTTGGTGCAATCTGTTCTGGGTGTGTCTGTGTCTCAGGAAGCCTCTCTTGATCCTATTTGGGCACTTGGTCCACTTGGAGATAGTGTATTCTATGTCACAGTAACCCCCCCCCCCCTTAATCCTGACACACTGTGAATCTCAGATGGCCGCTTTTGATCCATGAGTACTTTCTTTGTTCCTTAGTCTCTTTGTCTCTTAGTCTGCTGTGAATCACAGGTCTCTTATTTGGTTGTGGGTCCGGGGTTTCTTAGTCTCTTTGTTTATACTGTGGGCCGGGGATCTGCAGCTTTCCGGTTGTCACTGAGGTCAGTCTTAGTCTACTATAGGGTAGGGTACTCTTAGTCAGCTGTGGGTTTCTGATTGTTTCTGAGGCTCCTGAGGTGTTGTGTGATGATGTGGATTGGGAATGGGATAGGGTTTTGGAGCTGGAGTGTTCAGTGTGCTGGGTTTTGCTTGGGTTTTGAGCTTGCAAGGGGGTTCCCTGCTGTCTTGGATTTAGTGTGGAGTTGGGTGGAGGTGGGGTTCAAAGGGCTGTGTCCTGGGCTGTGTCTCAGAGACTGAGGTTTCTGCTTGGCATGGGTGGAATATCACTCACCCCTAGTCTGCTGTGGGTCAGGTGTCTGTGCATCCAGGCTCTTTATTAACAAATGGTAATAAGTTATACTCACATTGCACAGAAAGACATCCCATGTCACTCTCTGCTTCTCTGTCTTTCCTGCCTTGCCATCACTGATTTGTTCACTGTAACAACACGGGGAGCTGCAGTGTGTCATGCACCCTGCCCCCTTTAAAAACATTCAATCATCTAGTCTGTGTGTTGTATAAAGTTTCTGCCCAGACTTGCCCCAAGATCCAGGACCAGCAGTCCCAAATAATCATACAGATGCTTGTCTTAATTTTATGCTGATCAGCCTATGGCTCTAGCATATTGCTAACTAGCTTTTGCTCTTAAACTAACCCATCTTATTCAGCTATGAAGCTCAGAACCTTTTCTCAGAGCAGCATAGTTGTCCTCTGCATCTGCTGGCTTCTCTGTGGCATTTCTGATCTGTTCTTCCTGTTCCAAGAGTTTTCTTAGTATGGTAGCTCTACCCACACTTCCTGTCTGCCTTAGCCCAATCAGTGTTTTTATTAAACCAGTAGGTGGGACAATTATTTACAATGGAACAGAACACAATTCCACTACACCTGTTTCTTTGAAAAATATTTTTTGATAATTTTGTGTGTCTTATAGTGCAACACATGCATACAGTGTTCATGGAGTCCAGAAGAAGGTGTTGGATCCCTTGGAGCTGAAGTTCTAGGTGGTTGGGAGATATCCTATGGATGCTGAGAACCAGATCTGGGCTCTCTGCAAGAACAACAAGTGCTCTTAATCACTGGGCCATCTCAATAGCTCCCACCCTGAGTATTTTAATTGTATATTTAAGACTGTTTGCATTTAGAGTTATTGAGGGTTTTACTATTGTTCTTTTTATTTGTGGTTGATTCAAGCACTGCTTTTCAACATAGAGAATTGATAGTCTGCTTAATTGAGCATGTTTGATTATTTCCTAATTCTCACATGTTCTATTATTCTTCTCATGAAATGTATTATTTCCTTACCTCTTTATTCATTTCCATGAAGAATATCTGCAATGAAATGTTGACTCTATGAATATCTCCATGAAGTATATTCTGTAATGTGGTTTAATGAATTATTTTATTGTACTTTTATCTTGGAAGGGCTTTAGTTATCCGTGAATTTTCAAAGAAACTTTGCTGGATATAGTGATCTTGGTTGGTAGTCCTCTGCAAGAGCAGCAAGCACTTTTAACCATTGAGTCATGTTTTGTTTTGTTGTTTTTGTTTGTTTGTGTGAGACAAGGTTTCAGGTATCCCAGGCTAGACTTAAAATCACCATGTAGCTGAAAAGGGCTTAAGCGTTTGCTTTTCTTGCCTTCAAGTCCTGCCACTGGAATTATATGTGTGCATCACTTGGATGGATTTATATGGTACTAATGGTCTAACCTAGAACTTTGTGCATATAAGACAAGCACTCTACCAACTGAGCTATTTCCCCAGTTTCTGCTTTTTTAATTGACGTCTGATGGTAATCTTTTGTTGACATTGTCAACTATTAGTGAGGCTTTCCACTGAAATATTAAAATATTTAATATTTAAAAATCATATTTGTATTTTTCTCCTTGGGTATGTGCATGTGAGTACAGGTACCCTGGGAGAGTCCAGAAGAAGACACCAGATCTAGAGCTGGGGTCACTGGTGTTTTGTGAGCTACATGATGTGGATACTGGGACCTGAACTTGGGTATGCTGCAAAAAATGGTACACAGTGTTAACCACTGAGAATTCTTTCCAGTCCCTCCACTTAACCTTAAATTGCTTTTTCCCCTTGTCAAAGCTGTAATTTCCTCACAGAGTTTCTCCTCTGGGTTTTGAATTCAAAAGTAAAGAGGAGTTAGGTTCCTTATGGAATAAACAGGGAATTTAGAAGTGCTTGAAACTTCAAGGATTCATAAATAATAAAAAGAAAGACAGTAGGGAAAGGAAAAGGGGGAAAGAGTAAGGCAGGAATGAAAAAGAAAGTATATGGGATTAATGTTGCAAATGAGAATTCCTGGAAAGAAGCTGTGCTTGAAAACACTTACTCAAGAGGTAGGGAAGAGATTGGAATGCTGCAGGTCCACCTTATCTTGGGCTAGTTCTAGCCCTGCCTCTGTGTGAGAACTAACACCGTGGGACAAACAGGTAAAACTAATTTGGAATCTATTAACTTAACAGACTACTAGCTTCCAGCAGCTCAGATACTAAGTAAGAATGTCATCAGATAACATGTGCAGTCTATAGAAAAGCTTCCCCCATTTTATTGTAACTATCTCTCTGAAGTACTCACCAAGATATTTTAAACTTGCCCTGATATATGACTTTACTTGTTCTATAAAACTATAAAACTTCAGAAAACTGCTTCCACATTGGAACATGGAATTTGGGGAAGCCTAAATCTGTGTTTCTGGAATATGATCACCCAAAGTACCTCTGGAATAAACTCTCTCTTACTCCCCTTAAGATCAGAGCTGTGTGGTTTTTTTCTTTCTTGTAGACAATGTATAAGAACGGATACTGATGGATAACACAAAATAAATGAAGAGCAAGAAGAAAGAAGAACAATAACACCCCCATCAAACAATAGCAACAAGAAACAGGAGCCAGTCCATGTATCTTCCTTCTTGAGACTAGATGGTGATGGTTCACCTGGGTGCTTTGCACTTTGATTGATGCTGGAGATAGAACAGTATTGAGCTGCTTTTTGTTTCTGAGGTTCCGACATGTTAGGCCTGAAAGGGCTGTTTGCAGGCTGAGCCCCTCCCTATCATTTCTTCCAGGATGCAGTACTGTGGCTCACTAGAGCTGATCACTCAGAGCTGAATTCTTACCATTGTTTATTGTATCTTGAATGCACAGAGAATGCAGAAAGTTGCTTCATCATGGCCTGGGGAACCCTGTGTTGCATACCCACTTACGTTCCAGCCCTATGCACTTCTACCAAATGCTTTTGGTGCTCTGAATGTAGAAATCTGTCGTGCTTGAACAATCTATGAACACGAGGTGCTGAGTCATCCTGCGTGTACTGGGCACGCTGCTTTTCATCCTAGCACCCCAGCCTCATTTATATTTGCACACAACTAGTCTCTTTCCTCTCCTCAGAGTTTTGCCTTAAAACTCACTGTCAGCTTCCCTCTGCAACACAGCATGCACTTTCCAGGCAAGCTGGAGGTGGGACAGGGGTGTTATTGTGCATATTAGACACTGTGTGATCTGTGAATCTAAGTCAAAGCCTGTTTCTTGGGCCCAGGATGAGTTTTGAAAAAGTCATTCACTTACACAGTGGAGAGGCCTTTGCAGTTTGAGTGTATAAAAATGCAGGTCTTCTGCTCTCTTAGGCTGTGTAGTTCAATGGCAAGACCCCAGTATGTACAGAGAATGCCCCCTTTAGCATCTGTTATTGAACAGACAGCAGAACTCTTGTCCTAAACTCAGTTCATTTCAGAGTGCTAGATTCTGGGCCTGTGGAGTCGATGATTCTTTCTTTTTCCTCTTTAATATAAAGTCTTTCTGGGGTAAGGTCTCTCCTCCTTCACTGATGCTGAGTTTAATGTTTTATGTTGAAGTTCGTTGTTTATTCTTTCTTTTTAAAATCAGCATATATTAACTATGCAAAAAATTACTTTTATTATGAGGTTTCATTCATATACATAAATCATGTTCCTCTGTGTCCCTCTCCCACTCCTTATATGCCCATTTCTCTTCTCAACTATCCCCCTTCCATTTTCATATCTCTTTTGTTTTGTATTATGAGCCAATGGGTTTCATTAGGGTTGTGTGCAGGAACTTGGGTGAGAATTTGTTTGCAGAATGAGGTCTCTTGTTTCTTTGTGTGTGTGTGTGTGTGTGTGTGTGTGTGTGTGTGTGTGTGTGTGTGTGTGTGTGTGAATGGATTCTTGTGTGAGTGCATGTGTGCATGTATAGGCAAGAAGTTGTCATCAGGTGCCTTGCTCATTCATTTCACCACCTTAGTTTCGAGAAGGGATCTCTTACTGAATGAACCTGTGGCTTAGTTATTGACTAGACTGACTGGCTAGCAACTTCTGGAGATTCCCCATTCTCTGCCTCCCCAGTTGGGGGGTGACAGGTGTGTGCTGCCACACCTACATTTTATATAAGTGCTAGATATCCAAATTCAGGTTCTTGTGTGTGTGTGTTTCACTTTACCATGGAATCATCTCTAAAGCTCTGCAGTTTCTTTTCAGACTTAAAATTCATTATCTCTGATGATAGCATCATAAGAATGGGAACAAGTCATTGAGCATATGTAGCAGTAGGTGCTTATGATGTGTGAATACCTGGCTATATTAGTTGGGTCTGGTGGCATGCAGGTGCATTGTTGAAATGCCCAGCTGTTGACTAATGTCAGTCCTGTTACATGTGTGGATATACCTGAGGGGCCCATGCTCGTTAAATGTATGCATGTCTCCTATAGTTTGGATCTTAAATATCTACCAAAGGCCAATATGTTAAAGACTTGTTCTCATTTCTGTTACTGTTTTTCCCTACTGAAAACTAGAGCCTACTGGAAAGAACTTAATTAAGTCATTATGGCCTTGACCTCAAAACGGATTGTGGGACTTCAGTCTCTTTCACTTCCTCTCTTTATTTTTTTAGCCATGAGGTGGCTAGTTTGTCCTACCACATGCTTCCATCACAATGCAATGTGCAACCATAGGCCCATAGCAAGAGGGCTAGTCAGTCATAGACTAAAACATCAAAAACATGAGCCAAAATAAGCATTTACTCTTTGTATGTGAGTTTATCTTAGAGTTTTGTTATAGTAACAGAAATTGAATCACACAGTGTTACTACAAGGACCATCTGGGGAAAGTACATTAGTTTGAATTGGTGCCAGAGGTAGGGCCAGCTGTATGTGCATGTGTGAGTATATTTGTGTGTTGGACTGGTAGCATTCATCTGCATAGCTTCAAGGCCCAGATGTGGGCATTATGTACAACAATGGGGATAATGATGAAGTTCATTTGACTGTATCTGCACGCATAGCTTTACGGAACAAATCTGGAGTGTGCATGTGCCTGGCTTCAGGGGACTACTGGGGATCCAAGATTAGCACTAGCTGTGGTAACATGAGTTGGTTTTAACTGTGCATGGTTAGTTGTGGGAGCTGGGGTTGGTGGTGTGCACAGGATTAACTTCAGAAATTAGTTCTGAGCAATACTGTGTAGACTCCAGCAGGGCCCTAAAGACATTAGCCATCAGGCATATGCTAGTATGTTGATTATGCTGGGTCCCTTGACCAGAATGCCCATGGCCATATCAGCTTCAGTAGCTTTGTGGTGTGAGTTGGGAAAGTGGTTGCAGAACAGGTACCTGGTAAAAAGCGTTGAAGGGTCTATTATGACTATTTTGTCTATTTTTAAATTAATTTTTTGGTTTGGTTAACATACAAAGAAATGCTTTTGCTAGTAAACTTTATTTTAAAATTTAATTTAAATCGATTTAATTTTTAATTAGCATCCAAAGAAATGGGTTTCACCATGACATTTTCATTTTATTAATTATATTTTTGACAATTTCATAATCATATAACATATTCTCATTACCTTAACTCCCTCTCCCTTGTCTAATCTTCCTCCAACCTCTGTAATTTCCCCATTCCTCCTTGCAAATCTTCTCTCCATTTTGTTTAGTTTTGTTTTGTGACTCACTGAGTTTAATCAGGGTTGTTTATGTGAGCATGGGGTTAGGAACTATGCATTCACTGGAGTCACATGACCTCACCATCTTTTATACACAACTGAAGACAATGGCTGTTGCTCCTGTAGAATCTGTCAGTAGACAGTAGTTCAGCAAGGTGGAGTTGAGCCCCTCAGTAATCCATGACTTACTGGTCACAGGCTCTGTCTTGAGCAGTCCCAGGGTAGGGAGCTGTAGCTGTTGTGAGAACATGTTAGCATGGCTGCGTGCTACTCAGAAGACAGCATTTTGCAACCCTTTTCTCTATCTTCCAGCATTTAACACTATTGCTACTCATTCCATGATGGTCCCTGAACTTTACAGGGGTCATATAAATGTCCTATTCAGGGACGAATACAATTGTCATTTATTCTCAGCACCATTATAGTCATCACTGTTCACTTTCTGGGCTTTCTGTTCCCCAACATACTTTCTCTCTCTCTCTCTCTCTCTCTCTCTCTCTCTCTCTCTCTCTCTCTCTCTCTCTCTCTCACACACACACACACACACACACACACACATACACATTATACTTATTTTTTACTTGCTCTACTTGTCTGTCTCCCTCTATTCTACTTCCTTCCATGAATAATTCTCTCTTATAACGTATATTCCATTGCTCTCTCTCGTTTCCCACTCCCCTGTACGCTTCTTTCTTCCTTCTCATAGTTCCTTTTCTATTTTCATGGTGTGTGTGTGTGTGTGTGTGTGTGTGTGTGTGTGTGTGTGTGTGTGTGTTTAAATATATATTCCACATGTGAGTTTGGCATTTTTACTTAATATAACAATCTCCAATTGCAGCCATTTTTTCTTTTCTGCTAATGTAATAATTTTGTGTTTTTCTGTGGCTAATAAAATTATATCATGTATATGTAATATTTATGTACAATTTTTTAACATGTTAATCTGTTGGTGGACAATGAGGTTGCGAATAAGTCTCGACTATTGTGACTATGGCAGCAATAACCATGGGTGTGCAAGTATCTCTGTGGTTTTCTGACTTAGACCTCTTAGATATATACCTGGGAAAGTTATAGTGGATTATATGGTGATTCCTCATTTTGTTTGCTTTTTTAGCCTCCATACTGACTTTCATAGAGGCTGCATAAGTTTGTTACCAAAAGCTACCTATGTCTTCAAGACACTGTAGAGTGTAGCGGCTCCTCAATTGTGGCAGACACTAGTATCTAACTCTTTTGTTGTTCCCAGATAGCTCCAAATGTTTCAGCTACATCAGTCTCTCCAGCGATCTGGATAAGGTACAGCTGAAAGTGTTCATTTAAGCAGTACAATGACAGTCTTGGGAAGTTAATAATTTGTCCTGCATGCCCTGTTTCTGTGAATGGGATTACTGCTTAGGGACTTCTAAGCCATTCTGGCCTAGAGGATGTGATGATACAGACAAAGTTCAACTATTTGTGCTACTTGTTTATTCTCATTTTTTTTTTCTTCCACTGTGTTGGTGTAGCTTTTTGTGGCTGAATTCCCTAGATGTTTTCAAAGTTCTTTGTAGATGTGGCTAGCCATCCACTTGTTCTTTACAGGGAGAATGAATGTGGAGAAGTTGTACTTTTCGATCTTCATGATGTGATGTGGGAATGCCTTTCTGTATGCTGTGCTTATCAATCTTTAAATAAAGGACTGTTTTGACCATGGCAGGCACCATAGAAGAAATAGGTGGGGAATCAGAATAGGTAGGAAAAGAAGGGCGGAGTCAGAGACAGATCGAGCCAGATGCCAAAGAAGAAACATGTAAGGAACACAGGTGAGCCACAGGCTACGTGGCAGACAGATTAATAGAAATGGGTTGAGTTAAGATGAAGGAGCTAGCTAGCAATGGGCCTGAGCAATGGGCTGAACAGCATGAACTTAATATAAGTGTCTGAATCATTTTGGGGGCCTAAGCAGCAGTGGGTGGCTAAGGGGTCTGGAACTACAGGTTTGTGGACCTGGACTTCGGGCTAGCTGAGCCAGAAACCTTATTGTAACAATGATATCATTGTATTAAATCTTTGAGCATACTGATGCTGTTAATCCTACTACCTGAATCTGACATGACATCTCAGTATGATTCTGGATTGAGCTCCCCTGGTGATTGATTGCTAATTGCATTAGTTATTTGTCTCATTGCTGCAACAAAGTGCTTGATGAAAGCCACCTGTGGGAAGAAGGGTGCTGTGAAACAATCATTTTGTACACTATGAATATGTATTACTCTCACTGACAATTAGAAATCTGGTTAGCTGATAGCTGGGCAGGAAGAGATTGAGTCCGAGAGCTGGATTAGGAGAATGCTGAGAAGAGCAAGGGCAGAGTCAGAGAGTTGCTCACACACATGAAGAAAGATGAGAATGCCATACTGAAAAAAGTACCAAGCCACATGGCTAGACATAGATAAAAATTATGGATTAATGTAAGAATTAGCTAGTAACAAGCCCGAGCTATAGGCTGATAATTTTATTAAGTCTCTATGTGATAATTTGGAAGCAGTTACGAGATTGGGAGTGGATAGTCAGGACAGGAAATCTTCTGACTATGGAAGAGTTTATTTTGGCTCAGTTTAAGGGCATGTTCTTCTATGGCTAGAAAGTCTTGGCAGGAGCTCAAGGTAACTAGTCACATTTCTTCTTCAATCAGGAGGCAGAATGATGAATGCTGTTCATCTCTCTTCTTATATAATCCCAGCTCATGAAATGGTGCTGATCAGCATCTTCTTACCTCAGTTTAATCTAGAGATGCCCCTACAGGCATACCTAGAGGTTGGTTTTCATGGTGACTCTGACTCTCATCAACTTGACCATCAACATTAACCGTCACAGTAATGCATATTGTATTCAGAAGAGTGATAATTAATTTCATGTGCATGAAGATGCACATGCACATGTATTTGGAGGCCAGTGGTCAATTGGGAGTCTTCTTCAATCACTCACAATTTTATTTTTTGAGATAAGGTCTCTCATTAAACCAGGCACTCACAGATTTAACCAGACCAGCTGGTCAGAAGGACCAGAAACACTAACTCCCCAGTGCTTGGAATACAGGCTCATGCCATCATGATTAGCTTTTTTTTATGTGGGAGCTGGAAATTGAACTCAGGCCTTCATGTTTGCACTAGAAAGACTTTATTGATTGAGCAAGTGCTCCACCCCCAGGTCTTTTATTTTTAAATTGGGTTATAACTATTACAAGTTTTACTAAAATATTTGCATAAGGAATATTTTTCATGTTAACTCATTATATACATGCGTTCCAAAATTTCCTCTTAATATGGTAGGATTTCCCCTCTTAAGTCTCTTTCTCCCCTCTCACAGTTCCCTTGCTGCTTTCTCACCTCTCCTAAACTAAGAGTCCAGATCTGAGAGGAAAAGTAGTGTTTGGCGGATTCTGACTTATTTTGCTTAATACAATGGATCTCCAGTTATATGCATTTTATGCAAATATCACAATTTCACTTTTCTCACAGGTTAATAAAATTTTGTTGTGTACACCACAGTTTCTTTACCCATCTATTGTTGATAGGAATTTCTTAACTGTTGTGAGTAGTGCAGCTGAAACTATGTATCAGTTATGAGAATTTTTTGATGGAGTTTTCAAAGTATTTGTTTAAAAATATAGGGTCATGGCATTTGCAAATACTTTTGAGTTATGTCTTTTCTGCAAATATCTCTTTTTATGTCTTTCTTTTCTCTTATTACTCTAGCTAAGACTAAGACTTCCAAAATTGGGTTCAATGAGAGCAGGTACCCTCATCCCTTATTTTAAAGGAAATGTTTTTCAGTCATTCCTTATTGGTTTAATGCTGGCCATACGGTTTTCACATAGGGCCTTTATTATGTTGAGATATGCTTCTTTTCTAAGTTTCTTTGCAGAATTTTTCAGGGTGCTTAAACTTTGTCAAATGCTTCTTCTGCATCTATTGAAATGATCATGTGTTTTCTTAAGTCTGTTTATGTGCTGCATTACACTTATTTATTTGACCATGTGAAATCAACCTTACAACCCAAGAATGTAATGAACTTGTTCAGGGTATATGAGCTCCATTTCTTGTCTTATTAATGTATTTTAATATGGATTTTGATGGATTTTCTTGAGAGTTTTTGGATTTATGTTAATTAGGAAGTCTGGTCTACACTTTTTGGTTATGTTTTTGACTAGTTTTGGTATGAGGGTAATACTGGCTTAGTAGAATGTGTTTGATAATGTTCTTTCCCTTTGTAATTTATGGATCTGTTTGAAAAATATTTATGTTAGCTCTTTCTTAAATATTTGGTAAAAATTCAGCAATGAATATAACTAGTCCTTGGATTTTCAGGGTGGAGGCTTTTTAGTACTCTTTCAATCTTACTGCTTGTTATGAGTATGTTGAAGCTGCTTATTTAACTCTAGAATTAATAAATGCAGGTTTAATTCTTAAAGACCTTGATTTAATTTTGATAAGTTATATGTTCTAGAAAATTATTCATGTTGTCTATATTTTCCAGTATTTCTTAAGTGTGAGTTTTCTAAGTATTTCTTTATGTTCCTCTGTATTTCATTGGAATCTATAAGATCATGATCTTTTTCATCTTTAATTTTATTCAGAATTTCTTTCTCTTAGCTTGGCTGAGGTATTGTTAACCCATTTTGTCTTTTCAATGAATAAACTGTTGTTTAAATGATTCTATGTTTTGTTTTTAATTTATATTTTGTTAATTTGTTCTATGATTTTCTTGCTTCCTCCTGCTTTTGAGTTGCATCATTAGGGTATTTGCTTCAGATATGAGTCTTTGTGATAATTCTTCCTTTTAAAATTGCCTTTGCTTTATTACAAGTGCTGTAATTTGTGTTTTTATTTTTATATCATTTTAAAGATTTAAAATTTCCTCAATAACACACTGGCCAAATAAGAGTGTATTGTGCAGTATCCAATATTTGAGAAGTTTGTGTAGTTTCTCTTGATATTGATTTCTAGTTTTATTACACCAAAATTTAAGATACAAATTACTTTTATTCTTTTGTATTTTCTAAGACTTCATTTGTGGCTCAGATATGGCCTATTTTAGAGAAAGCTGTTGATAGGAAATCTAATTGTATTTTGATATGTCTAACATTGTGAGTGAGTTGGTATTTTTCCCTTACAGACCGCCCCCGCCGGCCCCCCCCCCCCCGCCCCCCGCTGGGTACGAAGCATTGGACTCAGGGCCTTGTGAATGATAATGAATCATTTGACCATTAAGCTATATCCTTAATCATCCCTTAAAGCTTTTAATTTTACATTTTGTATTGATTCTTTAGTAATTTCATGTCATGTACCACAATCCCACTTATTTCCAAGTCCTTCCATATCTTCCCTCTACCCTTATAACATCCTCCCCAAAAGAAAACAATAAAAATAAAAAGTCTTGCCAAGCCCTCTTGGCAACTACCTGCCCCTCCATCAAACTGCAGCTCTCTCTCAAATCTGTCACAGCCATTACATCTCCAATTACGCAGTATATACCATTCCATTCTTCCATTGCCCTGCCCTTCCATCATATACTCACTTGCCATAGGGGCATTAGAAGCTGCAGT
Source organism: Phyllotis vaccarum (assembly GCA_033318265.1). Lineage (NCBI taxonomy): Eukaryota > Metazoa > Chordata > Mammalia > Rodentia > Cricetidae > Phyllotis > Phyllotis vaccarum. The sequence goes on from JARWLC010000013.1 coordinate 55,453,978, forward strand.
GTGTCACAAAGTATACCATTTTGTCCAAACATTTTTACTTGCAAATATTCATTGCAATGGGTCTTTGGTTTGGTTTGAGGCCTCTGGTTTCTGCTACACCATCAATACTGGATCCTCATTGAGACTTCTCTTAGATATCTTGTTGTCCTGACTTATGGAGTTCCTGTGGCAATGGTTCTTCAGGATCAGCCCCTTTGTGTGATTCAGGAGTGCATACCATGGACATCTAATGGTGGGGTAGATGTTGGGGTAGGCTAACTCAGGCCCAGTTTTGGACCTGGATGGTAGCAGAGTTGATCAGTCAGGGCTTCTCCTGGTGTGGAGTGGGCCAACTCAGCATGGCCCTCAGATATCAGCATGGCTTCAGGCAAAAGCCCATACCACGAACATCCAAATGGTCCTTGGTGGCAACATGGGCCATGCACATCAATATATATCATGGATGTTATAAGGCCACAGACCCAGACATGTCCTCCTAGGAATGAGCAACACTGTAAGTCAGTTTCTATCTTAGCTTGCTACCCCCTTCTAGCTCATGGATTCTTAAGTTTGGTTTCTGATTATCCTAGAAGTCTGGGAGTCATGTTTCTTTGGGAGTCATGTTTATTTGTTTCTTTGTTTGAATATAGTACTTTCTCAACCGTATCCTCAATACTTTGTTTCTCTTCTTTTGCTTAGTCAAATCTCTTGACAATGTTTCCACCATATTTTCTTTTTGGATCATTGAGGTTTTTCTACTTCCAATATATATATATATATATATATATATATATATATATATATATATATATATATATATATATATATATATTTGTTCCCCAGACCCCAAATATTAATTTTCTTGCGGAATTTTTCTTTCATGTGCTCCCATTGTTGTCTATATTGCTGATGTTCTTGCTTATTTCTCTCACTTTTTCTTCTATGTTGTTGATTTTCCATTCAATTCTTAGATTTAATTCTGTTTCTCACTTGTATCTTTTTTATGGTCATTGATTATTTTGATTAGTGAACTTTGGAAATAATCTTCTAGTATTTATTTTACCTATTTATTTGAATTTAGCATTTGGTGAGTTATAATCTTTTGGTTTCTTGCATGTCTTATATTTGTTTTATAATTTGTACATCTGTTGTCTTGTATCTCCAGTTTTTGGGGGGGAGATTTTCTTGAACAGCCTTTTCTTGAGAGTCAAATCACATCACCACCCATTATAACAGTAACAAGTCAATCTATATAAAGTAAAAGAATATACTTAACAATTAGTTAAAGTCTACTAATATATCACTAACTTCTATAAACCAGAAAATTGGAACACAAATGTGAAATGTGCTATAAAGTACAAATTATTTAGGGAAATGTAAAATATTAAATTATTGAGAAAATGAATAGGGCAAGGGAATGTGGGACATAGATAAAAATCAAGGTTAACTAAAAAAAGAAAAGGAATGTGAATGGATCATAATGTTGTGAACAGGATGATAGGACCAAGGGTTAGAAAAAGATTAAAAAAGAAAAGAAATAACAGATTCCACATTAGAAAAGTTCAAAACTAAATCAAATAAACATGAGGGGAATAAAATATAAAACTTAGCTTAAAAAATTCATAGCAGGGACTAGAGATATGCCTCAGGAATTGAGAGTACTTGAAGACCTGGGCTTGGTTCCTGGAACCCATATGGAGGCTCATGGCCATATGTAACTCTAGTCATATGGAATCCAGGGTATCTTCTTATATCCACAGGCTTCTGCATAAATGTTGTACACATACATACTTAGATACATACACATACACAAAATAAAATGGATAAATATTTTAAAAAATAATCCATTGCAACACACAAATCTAATAAGATAAAATAAAATACTAGGAGAAAGAGAGAGAGAGTGAAAAGGAGACATAGTGGACAATGAAATAAAAGAAGAAAAAGAAAAACAGTTAATAATGAAAAAGATATATAAACAAAATTAGATGTGCGTATAAAAGATAATAAGACACAATTTGAAATATTTTAAAGTTAAAAAACTGATAAAGTATAACAAAAAAACAAGAAGAAATACAGTGTAGAAAAAATGTAAAAATAAGGGTAAGGTTAAATGATAATTTGAAGTGTTGGAGAAGTATCTTCCTGGGTTCTTGAACACAGAATACTGCCATTTGTTATGTAATGGAGAAGGCCAAATGAACTTAGAGGCTTTTGTCTTTCTTGTGCTTTGTGGTGATGTTGAACTTGTGTTGGACAAGCATTCAGTGTCTGCCAGAGATTTCTCCATTTTATTAGCTTCTCTTCTTTGCATACCAGGAGCCTCTGCTGAGCTTACTAAGCTTTATAATTTGTGAGCTGAGCAGGTTCCTCCATCCTCCAAGAATTCCTCCAACTCATAGCCATAATGTTTTAGCTGAGGATTGTCTCCTAATTGTATATAGAATGTGAAAAGAAGCCATAGCACTGTGATCTATATACTGCAAAACATGTGTACTGTCTAGTTTTATATCAACTTGTCACAGCTAGAGTCATTTGGGAAGAAGTTACCTCTATCGAGAAAAGGCTTCCAGTAGAATGGAAAAGGCTTCCAGTAGAATGGCCCATAGGCAAGCCTGTGGGGACATTTTCTTAGTTAATGATCGATGCAAAATGTACATCTTCCTATGGACAATGCTAGTCCTGGGCAGATGGTATTGAGCTGTATAAGAAAGAAGGCTTGAGCGATCCATTGGGAACAAGCTAGTAAGCAGCACTTGTTCATAGCTTATGCATTAGTTTCTGCCTCCAGGTTCCTGCCTTGAGTTCTTGCCCTGGCTTCCCTCAGTTATGAGATATTTATTACTTGGAAGTAAAAGCTGAAATAAACCAATTACTTTCCAAGTTGTTTTTTCCTCATGGTGTTTTATCACAGCAATAGAAACCCTAACTAAAACATGTTTTTTAATTTTTAAAAATTTCTATGTATTAATGACTAAACTAAAGCATATAACTGTGATGTCAAGTAGACTGCAAGAGCTTGTTTTCCACACTCTAGAGAAATGAAGAACAATTAGATGACTCCATAGGTTAATCTACACAGTGACCTCAGGCTCAACATAATCAAACTCCAGGGTTCTTACATCAGGTTCTTGAGATTTACTCCTCACAGCTCGAAATGGACAGCATTATCATTTCCTATCTAATTCACTGTCTCAGTGAAGACTCTTGTCACCAGAAGCTTTTAGGTGGCCAGTGTCTTGCTGTCCTATTTTACCAACTACCTCTCAAAGCTGTCCTTCACAGATGAAATTCTGTGGCACATGAAATTCATGTTCTTTGTCTTATGTTTGGTACCAGTTTCTAGGCCTCCAGGGTTGCTCACTTTAAAGAGCAGGCTATTTGTCTAGGTCCATCTGGCTCTTGCCTCATGAATCATCCAGAGTGACAAAATGGGATTCCTGACCCATTCACTTGAGAAATGGCTTCCTCATCAAAAGCCACAAGTGGTTTTGAGGCATGTGTAGGCATGTCTTGAGGATGACTGCCAGTCTCTTCCCTCAGGCCTGCTTGGTCTACCATATTTTTAAAGAAGTTTTCTGCTTCCCTCTCTGAAGGCAGATTTTGACTTCTGTTTTGCATTGTAGTATACTGTTGTATGATATTTCTGACTCAGACTTTCTGGGCTAGCCTTGTAGCCCGGACTTTCTGGCCTACAGTCCCATAGTCCCAATGAAACATACAGACACTTATATTAATTGTACACTGATCGACCTGGGGCCCAGGCATATAACTTGCAAGCTCTTGCTCTTAAACTAATCCATGATTCTTATCCTGTTCAGCCATGCAGCTCGGCACCTTTTCTCAGAGCAGCATAGTTGTCCTCTGTATCTTCGGGTTTGTCTGGCAATTCTGTGGCATCTCTGCTCTGTTCTTCCTATTCCCAGAGTTTTCTTAGTTTAGTAGCCCTATCCACACTTCCTGTCTACCTTGGCTAATCAGCACCTTTATTAAACCAGTAGGCAGGACAATTATTTATAATGTAACAATATAATTCCCTTACATATCCCCTTTCTCTTTTTAAAACAAGGACCCCAAATCTAATATCCTTTTTTCCCCATTACTTATAATGACTTATAACCAACACTGCAAACAAAGACATACATCTATAATCTATTTTTTGGGAATGTGGACATCGTTCTCTAGGCTACTTCCTGCTGAATGTGGGTGCTGGCAATCCCATGGGGCCCAAAGAAAAATTTAGGATTGTGGACAAGTCTCTAGTGAAGTTATCTCTAAGGCTGAATAATCTCAGTCATTCTCTTTGAAGTAGTTCTGGATACAGAGCTCAAAGGAAATTTCAACACAGATGCTCTGAAATGCTGAATCATCTGGGCCATCCTTTTCCATTGGAGATTTCTCAGAGGGTCTACCTCTATCAATTCTTATTTTATTTAACTAGGAATAAATCCATAGCTTCTCATTTTCTGTGGAAATAAAAAGAAAACTTCTTTTCCAAAGTAGCATGTCTTTTGATTTCAATTTTAAAGTCAATTCATTTACAACATGTATAATTATATTAATCCAGGAGCATTTGAAATCAAATGGCTTTTAGAAGCTTTTACTACTTCATTTCAGTCAAAAATCTTAAAGAGAAGACAATAACACAGTATCCAGACACTCTTTATAATTTCCATCTTTATGTGGCTTTTTTAACTTATCTCTTTTTTAAGGACTTTCTATACCCTTTTTCTTTTTTCTTTGCGCTCTCTAAGCCTATGTGATATATATATATAAACACGCTATAAACCATTTAGACCTTTTTTGAAACTATCTTTACTATATATTTATTTCTTATCTATTTCTGTCTCTGACCACACCTTTGCTTGGCTAGGGTGATTGACTCCACCCAGATTTCTCTATTTCTTTTTTTTCTGATCACACCTTTAATCTGCCAAGGTGTGGCTAAGGATTAAAGAAAGGTTGGCAGGATGGCTGGATAGCTCCACCCAGCTCCTAATCTAGCTTTATAGAATTTATATTTTTAGCCCAGGTACTCTGGGGAATTTTAGGGTTCACATAATCACCAGGTAAAGCATTTCCATCTGCTGCTCATTAACTCATTTAAGTATTTGGCAGCAGGGCCTCTAATAAGACTCATGTGTTTTGCCTCTAAGGCTGAATCAGGAAGCCTCTCTTTAAGAAGCCAAGCCTCTGCTTGCCTCCAGCAAACACAGCTGATTCAAGAAAACATCGCCACTAAGAAGCCATCTTTGATTCTGTTCCCTTTTTGTCCTTATAAACAGAAACCTTAAATACATCATTTACAACTTTTTGCTTATATTGAAGGTCCTGTGAGACTGCAGGAACCAGCCATTTTACACCTTAAGCTGTACTCCATAGGCTTTCCATTTTGTAGCCCAAGCCCACTCACCTCATCAGGGTGTCTCTGTACCACGGCTCATGTGCGAGACAATACTTGGAAGCTGTTTTGGTTCCGTTTTTGTGCTCTAGACCATTTTTAACCTTTATCCATCTTTATGTGGGTGGATATCACCCACGTTGGGCTGCCATTTGTTATATAACATTTCTGGCCCAGACTTTCCGGCCTACAGTCCCATAGTCCCAATGAAACATACAGGCACTTATATTAATTGTACACTAACTGACCCGGGACCCAGGCATATAACATGCTAGCTCTTTACCTTTAATCTAATCCATAGATTCTTATGCTGTTCAGCCATGTGGCTCGATACCTTTTCTCAGAGTAGCATAGGTGTCCTCTGCATCTTTGGGCTTGTCTGGCAATTCTGTGGCATCTCTGCTCTGTTCTTCTTGTTCCCAGAGTTTTCTTAGTTTGGTAGCCTCACCCACACTTCCTGTCTGCCTTTGGCTAATCAGCATCTGTATTAAACCAGTAGGCAGGACAATTATTTATGATGTAACAATATAATCCCCCTACAGTGTACTGTAATGTTCTCATCTAAGAACCTTACGTTTTATCCTGGGATCCATTACAACTTCATTTTTTATGTATAAAGTTAGGATGTGTAAGAGAATCTATATTTCACATGCTTTTGTCTGGTTACCATGGAAACACATTGTGAGATGCCTAATCTTTCTATTACATGTACTTAGAAATTTGTTTTCTAGCTTCCTGAACCCCAGGTAAGACTGCCCCTTCAACTCATCCATGCCCACCAGCATAACGCCACCCATTTCATCTCTCCTCATTATCATATCCTGACCCATACCTCTGGCAGAAGCCATATCCCACCAGAGGCCAGGCAAGTGTCCTGAACTCCAAAGGCCTGGCTATGTCCTTGAAAAACAGGCAGAAGCCTCCTACCAGAAGCCAGGCCAGCATCCTGAACCTCAGAGGACTCCTGGCACAATCAGAGGCCAGGTACATCACCAGAACATCATCCCCAAAATTTGTGGAAAACTCCTGTTCAACCAGAGGCCATCTAAAACATCAGAAGTCCAGCATGCAACTTGGATAGAAACCCTCTACTCAAACACAGGCTACTCCATACAGAAGACCAGAGAGGAAACAAACCAATGGAAAAAATACACATCCATCAAAGACCACCTGAACCTATAATCATCCCAAACCCAGATGCATAGACACCAGCATAAGAACACAATCGCCAACAGCCAGGGCAATATGTCACCACCAGAGCCCAGCCATCTCACTACAGCAAGCCCTGAGTATTCTAAAAACAGCACAGGAAAAAGACCATAAAATCAACTATATGAAGATGGTAGCATCCTTAAAGAGGAAATGAACAAATCCTTTCAAGAAGTTGAGGAAAAGACAATGAAAAAATTAGAGGAAATCAATAAATTCCTTAAAGAATGTCAAGAAAGACACGATAACATAAACAGTTTAACAGTTGAAGAAAACAAAACTGTTCAAGACCTGAAAATGGAAATAGAAACAATAAAGTGAACAAGAAGCATAGATACAGGCATCATCAACAGAGTACAAGGTGGGAGAGGGAGGGATCTCCAGCACTTAAGACATACTGGAAGAAATAGATCCATTGATCAAAGAAAATGTTAAATCTAAAATATTCCTGACACAAAACATTCATTAAACTTGGGACACTATGAAAAGGCCACACCTGAGGATAATAGGAATAGAAAGGGGGAAAATCCCAGCTCAAAGGCCCAGAAAATATTTTTGAGGTTCTTTTGAGACGGTGTTTCTCTGTATTACAGCCCAGGTTGTCCTGGAACTTGTTGTTCTATATTCCCAGCTGGCCTTAAACTCATAGAGATCCATGTGTCTCTCCATTCCCAAGTGCTTGGGTTAAAGACCTCCATCCAACCAGAAAATATTTTTAATAAAATCATAGAAGAAAAAATTTTCTAACCTAAAGGACATGTCTATAGTAATAAAAATTATTTGCTAAAAAAGTGACTAAAAAAGACAAAAGCTTGGCCTTTTATTGGTTTTATTGTGGGGTATTTTTCTTTGTCAAGTTTGATTGACAGTTTTTCTGGGTGTAATAGTTTGGGTTGCCACCTGTAGAACAGTGGTTCTCAACCTTCCTACTGCTGCAACCCTATAATACAGTTCCTCATATTGTGGTGACCCCCTCAACCATAAAACTACTTTTGTTGCTACTTCCTAACTGTAATTTGCTACTATTATAAATTGTAATGTAGATATTTTTGGAGACAAGTTGAGGCCTACTGTTGTAAAACATCTGTCCAGGCCCTTTCCACTTTCAGACTCTTCATTGAAAAGTCAGGTGGTAATAGGTCTGCCTTTGTATGTGCCTTGGTCTTTTCCCTTTGCAGCTTTTCCTATCATTGCTTTGCTCTATACATTTAGTATTTTGATTAGTATGTGCTATTGGGAATTTCTTCTCATCCAGTTTGTTTGTTGTTCTGTATGTTTCTTCAACTTTCATAGACATAGCTCTCTCTCTCCCTCCCTCCCTCCCCCTCTCTCAATTGGGAAATTTTCTTTTATCATTTTGTTTAAGTATTTATTTTCTGGGCCATTGACTTGAGTTTTCCTTCCTTCCCGTATATCTATTATTCATAGGCTTAGTTTTTTCATATGTTTTTTTTGATGAAATTAATATTTTTAATATATTTAGCACTTTCTTTGATTGAGCTACTATTAATTTCTTCTGCCTCATCTTCAGGAGCTGAAATTCTCTCTTCCATGTCTTCTTACTCTGCTAGTGAGATTTTTGTTTGACATCCTGAGCTTTACATTTCCAGTTTTATTTCAGTTTGGATTTTTTCTTAGTGATTCTATTTCTTTAGTAAATTCTACTTTCATGTTTTTAAGTGTTTATCCAAATCATCTTTAAGGTCTTTGAACATATTCCCGATTGCTAGTTTGAAGTATGTTCATACACTTCAGCTAAATTGCCTTTCCCAGGGCCTATTGCAGTAAGGTTGTTGGCTTCTGGAGGAGGGACATTGTTTATTATTTATGTTTTTGCTTTTATGCTGGGATCTAAGCATATCTGGTATCATCTTTATTGGGTTGGTGTTCTGTTCTTTGGTTACTGTAGCCTAATCTAGGTTCTAGCAAATTGTGGTGGTGGTGGGATCCCTGAGTCCCAGCATAGTGTATCCCCTGGGGTCTTTGGTAGAGTGGTTCTGCGGGTCAGCAGGTATCAGAGAGTAATGGAGATGGGCTAGAAATAGAGGCTGAAGGGACAGTGGAAAAAGACTGCTTGTTTTTTATTTACTTTCGCAGTTTTGTATTTATTATTTATAAGTATTCTGTGTCTGATAAAACTTGTTTCTTATGATTGTATCCTTTCTAATGGTATTAGAAATGTAATTATATTATAGTCTGACTAACAACCTACGAAACAAAACCAACCATAACTTGCATGGTTCTTAAACCAGATTATTTTTCTCACTTATAAGGCTTTAAAGTCCAAGATAAAAATGGTAGCAGGCTTGAAGTCTGATAATAGCACACATCTCATAAATATGTCATTGAAGGTGTTGACACCAAAAAGTAGTAGTAAGGCAAATCTCTGAAATCCCCTTATACTTAAATTAAATCTCATTGAAATTAAAATTAAACCATTCCTGATGGTCATTCCCATACAATCTAATTACTTTAAAAAAGCCTCACCTTCACTGAAGTCTCTTTCCGTGGGGGGGGTGTGTGTGTGTCCAGATTTCAGAACATAGTTGGAGGAACTCAAACATCCAGAGAATAGGAAATTATTTTTATGCTAAATTTTGAATTGTTCACTATAATAATAAATACAAATGACTTCTGCACGTTTATTATAATAGCTTGTAATTGTAGCATTTATTAACATTCCTAAACTATTGTTTTGCATGAATTTTATAGGATTTTCTCTCTAAGACCATGGAAGTCTGCAAAGGTGTTATTCATTCCAATGCATGTGCCAATTTCTTCTATAACTCTTACATAACTGATATCTGTAGAATTGTCAGCGCAGTGACGAAGAGCAGTGTGGAAACAGACGTTCTTGCGATGTTTATCATGTTAGGAAAGCATTTGGTGTGATTTGAGTTGTGTGTTCCTCATATATGGCCTTTAACATGTTTGGGAGTTTATATTTTATTCTTATATTTTCTGTGTTCTAATTAGGAAAGCGTTTGGATTTTGCCAAATGGTCTTTTTTCATCATATCTGATGATCACGTGACTTTTGCTTTACTCTATTATTGAGAATTTTTGTATCTACATTCATAAGGAACATTTGATATCAGGGAAGTTATGATTTCTTATAAGTAAAAAAATCTATTCCTCTTGTATTTTGGGGGGACTTTGAGAAAAATTAGTATTCCTTCTTCCTAAATAATTCATAGAATTTACTAGTGAAACCATATCATTGTGGGCTTTTCATTGTTGAAAGTTTTAATTTAGTTTAGTATTTATTACAAAATCAGACACTTGTTGGAGTTTCTATTGCGTGTAGAATCAGTTTGGGTAGGTTATATGTAGCTAGTAATTTACTCCTTCTATTTTTTTGGTATATAATACTTAAGGTATTTCCTGGCAATATTTCTTATTTCTTTAATGTTGATATTTACCAGTATATATGAATTCTATTATTTTGAAGTAATGGAAAGTCCAGTGGTGCTTTAAACAATTAAGGACTACTTTGTTTATTCATCATGAAGTCTAGAAATATCTTAATGATATCATGGAAAAACCAAAACTATTTCTATTCTTTTGCTCAATTTTAAATATATGCCTTTTTGTTTTCATTTTTATTGCCTCATGGTTGCAAGGTAGCTGCTACAGCTGCAGGCATGGCACCCACATATTTATATGAAAAATTGCCAAGAGTGCAAGGTTTTCTCATCAAGCTGGAGAAATCCCCGTAAAATCTTCCATAGAAGCATTCCAAAAGATTTCCACTTATATTGTTTCTTTGGACAGAGCTTCATCTTATGACCACGTCTATTTGCAAGGGAATCTAAGAAAAAGAAGAGTTGGCAATAGCAATACTGAAATATCTTAAAATAATCTTGATTCATCTTTTGAGTAGCTAGTGAAGATGTGGTGACACTTCCATTGTCCTTTTGCATCTTGTCCCTTTTCCTTCTCTAAGCCACTGAACAACGAGATTCATATTTTTCCCCCATAAATCAGGGTGAACTCTGGCTCTTGGCATATAGTAGATGTTCCATGACAGCCTAATCAGAAAAAAAATCTGTTTTTGTTTGAATGGTGCTGTTTTGAAGCTCTATTTGGAACCTCCTTATTTTCTTGATGCTCTCAACATCCAAACATGATAGTATGGTAAAATATGACTTAGACCAAGTTTTCTTGCCATTAGTTGGTCATATTTACATGAATCTATCCAATTGTAGGATTTTCTTTCATTTTGGTTCTTTTTTTGTGTTTTCTGTGTGTGGGGGGCATCTACTCAGACACAAAGTAAGTCTCAACAAATACAAGAAAATTGAAACAACCTCCTACATTCTATCTGACTATCACATATTAAAGCTAGGTATTAAAACAGCAAAAAGCTTACAAACTCATAGAAACTGAATAATTCACTACAAATAAAAAATGAGTCAAGATAAAAATTTTAAAAATTAAATAATTTCTAAAATTGAAGGAAAATGAATACATAACATATCCAAACTCATGGGACACAATGAAGGTGGTTCTAAGAAGCAAGTTCATAGTACTGTGACTACAACAAAATAAAGTGGAGAGTTCTCATACTAGTAATTTAAAAGCATACTTAAAAGATCTAAACAAAAGGAAGAATTACACCCTAAAGGGCCATATGGCAAGAAATAAACTCAGAGCTAAAATAAATAAAAAACAAATAAACAAAAACCAATTTTTAGAATCAATGAAGCAGAGTTGCTTCTTGGAGAAAAGCATTAAGATAGGCAAAACCTTATCCAAACTACCTAAAGGGCAGAGGGAGGATTAAGAAAATTAGAAATGAATGGGGGAACATAAAAACTGACACCAAGGAAGTCCAGAGAAACATAAGGATATACTTTAAAAACCTGTGCTCCAACCAAATTATAACATCTAATAGAACATATCACTTACCAAAGCTAAATCAAGATCAGCTAAGTAACTTAAACAGATATTTAGCCCTTAGTGAAATAGAAGCAGTCATTAAAATTCTCCCAACCAAAAAAAGTACAGGGCCAGACTATTTTAGTGTCTGATTTTCAAAAAATAGTCAATGCTAATACTCATCAAATTATTCCACAAAATAGAAACAGAAGGAACATTGTGCAATTTAGTTTATGAGGCCACAGTTACCCTGATATTCAAACCACATAAAGACCCAGCAAATAAAAAGAATTACAGACAAATTTTTCTTATGAACACAGATATAAAATTCTCAATAAAATACTTGCAAACTGAATCCAAGAACATACTAAAAAGATCATCCACTATTATCAAGTAGGCTTCATGCCAGATACAGGAATGGTTCCACATATATAAATCAATACATGTAATCCACCAAATAAACATACTGAAAGATTAAAAAAACACATGATCATTTCATCAGATTCAAAAGAGGCCTTTGACAAAACCCAGCACTCCTTCATGCTAAAATTCCTTTAGTAATTATGGATACAAGGGACATTCCTCCACTTAATAAAGGTAGTTTACAGCAAGCTCATTGCCAACAACTTAAATGGAGAAAAAGACAAAGCAATTTTACTAAAATCAGAAATAAGACAAGGTTCTTTACTTTCTCCATATCTATTCAATATAACCCTTGAAGTTCTAGTTAGAGCAATAAGACAACTGAAGAAATGTATTTGTAGATAATATAATAGTATATGTTAGTGTGCCTAAAAATTCCACTATGAATCTTTTACAGCTGATAAACACTTTCAACAAAGTAGCTGGACTCACGATCAACCAAAAGAAGAAAAAACAAAACATTAGATGTCGTATATACAAGTGACAAATGGGCTGAGAAAGAAAACAGGAAAATAACACCTTTCACAGTAGCATCAAATAGTGTAAAATGCCTTGGGGGTAAGTCTAACTGAGAAACTGAAAGACTTGTGTGATTGAAACTGTAAGACACTGAAGAAAGTAATCAAAGAAAATATCAGAAGATCAAAGATCTCCCATGTTCATAGATCATTAGGATTAACATAGTTAAAATGGCCATCTTACCAAAAGCAATCTACAAATTCAATATAATCCTCATCCAAATTCCAATATAATTCATCACAGATCTTGAAAGGACAACTTTCAGCTTCATATGGAAGCAGAAAAAAATTCAGTATAGCTAAAACAACCTTGGCTATTAAAAGAACAACTGGAGGTGTCACCATCCTGGATTTTAAGTTGATGGAGCTTAGTAATAAAAATAGTATGGTTTTAGAATAAAAACAGACATTTTAATCAATGTAATCAAGTTAAAGACTCAGACATAAATCCACATATCCAATGAACCCTACTTTTGATAAAGAAACCAGAAAAACACACTAGAAAAAAGATAGCATTTTCAACAAATAGTACATGTAAAATTGGATAGCTGCATGTAGAATAATGCAAATAGATCCATATGTATCACCCTGCTTAAAACTCAACTCCAAATAAATCAAGGACCTCTACAAAAGGTCAGATACAGTGAATATGATAGAAGAGAAAGTAGGGAATAGTTTTGAATTCACTTTCATAGGAAAAGACTTTCTGAACAGAATGCTGTTGGTTCAGGGAAGGCTCAAAGATCATCAGTTAATAAATGGGGCCTCATGAAACCGAAAAGCTTCTGAATGGGCAAAGTACATAATCATTCAGAAAAAGCAGCAGCCTACAGAATGGGAAAATATTTTCACAACTATACAACCAATAGAGGCCAACCAATATCCAAAATATATAAAGAACTCAGAAAACTAGATATCAAGAAAAAAAATAACCCAATTAAAAATGGAGCACAGATATAAAAAGAGAATTCTCAAAAGGTGAAATTCAAATGGTTGAGAAACACATAAAAAATGTTAAACATGATTAGTTTTCAGATAAATGCAAAGCAAAACTACCTTGAGATTTCATCGTACATCAGTAAGAATGCTACGCTGGGCTGGCCCACCTTGGGACTTCTCACCCTTTTGGGGAGGGGATGGGTGGATGGGAAGGGGTGAGGCTGAAGGCTGTCTGGGAGGAATTGGGAGGAGGGGAAGGGGAGTAGGGGATACATTTATAGAGATAACTTTTTAAAATGAAAATAAAAATTGTAAAAAAATAATTTCCACAGCCAGAAAGGAAGCCAGTTAAAACCCAAATGGCCAGACAGGGAATGTGACAAAGATCACATGATCAGAGTGAAAGCCAGACAGAGATCACAAGGCTATACAGGAAACTAGCCAGATCATACAAACAGACTGAAAGCTAGCTGGTGATCATGTGTTACAAGAACTCAGAGATCACATAGTCAGGAAGTGAGACAAAGATCACATTATTGGACAGGAAATCAGCTAGAGATGTTCTGGCTGTAGAGGAAGCCAGTCAGAGATCAAATGGCATAGTGGTAAATATGCAGAACACACATGAATGCCCTAGAAACCAGACAGAGCTCACAAGGTCCCAGAAGATGCAGGATAGAAGACATGTAGCCAGATGGGAAGCCAGACAGAGCTTATAAAACTAAGAGAAACCCAGACCAAACTTAGACAGGAAATAAGACAGAAAAGGAAAAAGCCCAATAATAACCATTCCTAAAACCCATCTTTCTGAAGGCATCATCAATCACATCATATTATCACCACAACAGGACCAAGATTTTGATACATGGCCTTTGGGAGACATACTTGAATCATATCCAAGCCACAGCTTTTATATCTCCCTAAATTGCAGCATTCAATCACTTTGATGAACAGTGACATCCTCCAATAATTAGATCCATGTATAGTATTCACATAGAAACCAGGTGACTAGCCATTTGAAATAACAACTAAGGAAAAGTGAAACCATCAGAAGTAACATGACCTGGACAATATTAGTACCAGCATGGGAATGGCTAAGATTAAAAAAAAGAAAAAGAAAAAACAAACAAAAAAAAAAGTGACAGCTTGTTGCTGGGTCCTAACAGTTTCCTTGGGGGAGGAGGCAAGAAGGTGCAGAGTCAATAACACAGACTCCAGGAGTCAGTAGAAAAGGACTAACTCATTTATTCAACAATAGAGAGAGCCTTATATACCCTCCTCCTAGCACCCAGGCTGTGCCACAATCTGGTGATATTGCATGTTTGTCCCTCATTGGCTGGGCACAATCAGGAGATCTGACAGCATCTGTTGCTAGGCAGATTGCCAATGGTTAGGAACTCTGGGCACTGCCTGTTGCTAGGAAGATTCTGAGCAATCAGGAACATTGGACAATGGCTATGGCTAGGCCCTCAGGCAGACTCCAGGTTGGCTCATAAGGAAGTATATTACGTGCATGCCTTGGTGATGGGTTTGAGTCTTTTCCTTGGCCCTATAGACCTGTCCTACTACATTAGAGAATCTATTTAAAGAAATGATAGCAAAACTCTGCTCAAATTTAGAGAAAGAAATGGACATCTAAATATAAGAGGCTTTATAATTTTAAGTAGACACGACCAGAGAAAAACCTCCCCATATTATGTTGTACCAAGATGATAAAAACAGAGAGTAGGTCCATATATTACCTTAAGCCACTATGATAAGTAAATATGTGGTGAAGAGATGGGAGAGAAAAAGAAGCAGAGCACTTCATGTGCTGTGGAGAGAGGTAGAACCAGAGACTCAAGGGTGGTGAGGAGCAGGCTGATGTGAGAGACCTGTGTTGCTACCTGAGGCCATAATGATGTCCATGCCTGTGCTGTCACTGAGGACATGCCTGGGTCTGTGGCCCTATGACAGCCATGGTATGTATTGATCTTTATGGCCCATGTTTCCACCAAGGACCAATTTGGATGTTAGTGGTATGGGCTTTTGCCTGAAGTCATGCTGATGTCTGAGGGACCTGCTGACCTAACCCCACCCCCACCAGGAGAAGCCCTGACTAAGAAACACTGCTATCACCCAGGCCTGAGATCCAGGAAGAGGATTAGGCAGTAGACTTTTAAATTTCAGAGAATCAGGCATGTATAACCTCCTGTGGAGGGTTATAAGTAGGATATCTAAGAGCCATTAAAACCCGAAGAGTTACCTTAGCTTGTAGTAAGAGGTTTCTGTTCCAGACTTTTGGGCCTAACCTCAAGGTTTAGGCATGCAGACCTACAAGACCCGCAGAGACACACAGATGCAAAGATAGTTTTAGGCTGATCAGCCTAAGGCCCAGGCATATAGCTTGCTAGCTCTCTACCCTTCATCTAACCCATGTCTCTTATCTTGTTCAGCAATGTGGCTGGGTACCTTTTCTTACAGCAGCATAGTTCTCCTCTGCTTCTTCCGGCTTCTCTCTGGCGTTCTAAACAGAGGCCATTGCCAGAAAATTAGTCAAGGCCCAGGGCTAGTCAAACAAGAAGACTTCCATGATAAGATGATGGGTAGAAGAGAAGATGGTCGTGAGAAAATGAACAGAGGAGAAGGCTGTCAAGACAGGGTGTTGGTGAGGCCAGGAGGCAGGTGGAATAAAGTACCAGATGGTCCACAAGACAGTCAGGACAGTAGAGCTGGCAGCCGAGAGAGGGGACCACCTCGTAGGGCTGGGAGAGAGGACCTCTTCAAAGGGCTGGAAGTAGAAAAGGAATACCCCCACGAAGGGCTGGGAGCAGAGAAAGAGGACCACCTCGGGACCCAGGCAGTCGAGAAAGGGGACTAGGAAGGCCAGATTTTGGTCACAATAGAGTTCCCTTCAGACCAGAGCCAGGAGATAATGGGGAGAAGGTGTATCCTTATCATCAGGACAAGCCTCCAAGGGCTCCGTGGTACTATGGAGAAGAAAGAGGTCATAAAGAGTTCCCATTAGATGGTAGAAACACTCCAATTGAGCAAAAGAGACTTGATGACTGGGATAGAGAGAAATACTGGAGAGAGTGTGACCATGACTACCAAGATGATCCACCAGATCCATACGGCAGAGAGGACAGGTTTTCAGGGCCACCATCTCTGGCTCATGATGGAGACAGATGGACCCTGAAACCCAAAGGAGCAACATGTAAGGAACACAGGTGAGCCATAGGCCACATGGCAGACAGATTAATAGAAATGGGTTGATTTAAGATGTAAGAGCAAGCTAGCAATGTGCCTAAGCCATAGGCGAAACAGCATGAAGTTATGTAAGCGTCTGAGTCATTTCTGGGGGCCTGAGCAGCAGCAGCTAAGGGGTCTAGCGCGGCAGGGTCTAGGCCTCTGGCCACACCGGACTAAGAAACCACACTACTACATTAGCTGTTGCCTGCTGCTGCAGATGTATTGCAAAAACACTTAAAGATTAGAATGATTAAAAGCACTATCTCATCAATCAAAACATAAATGAGAATCTAGATGTTACAATGTGGTGTTTCTTGGTCCCAGGGTGGCCAGAGGCCCAGACCCACAGACCTGTAGCCCCAGACCCCTTAGCTGCCTGCTGCTGTTCAGGCCCCCAGAAATGACTCAGGCACTTATATTAACTTCATGCTGTTTGGCCTATGGCTCAGGAACATTGCTAGCTTGCTCTTACATCTTAAATCAACCCATTTCTATTAATCTTTCCCGCCACATGGCCCATGGCTTACCTGTGTTCCTTACATGTTGCTCCTTTGGGCTTCTGACTCGGTCTGTCTCTCCTTACATGTTGATCCTTTGGGCTTCTGGCTCCTTCTGTCTGTCTCTGCCCTGCTCCTCCTACCTGCTCTGATGCCTCCTCCTACTTTTCCTATGGTGCCTGTCATCGGCCAAAATAGCTCCTTTATTTAAAGATTGCTATTCACAGCACACAGAAAGACATTCCCACATCACTAGGAGGTTATCAGTCTTTTTATATTATGCCAATCATTTTCAAAAAAATAGTCAAAAGCTAACCTCTGCCCTTGCCTGATTTGATTGGAAAATTTTGTGTTAGCTGTAATAAATAATATAGAAACTTAAGTAACCAT
Source organism: Phyllotis vaccarum (assembly GCA_033318265.1). Classification (NCBI taxonomy): domain Eukaryota; kingdom Metazoa; phylum Chordata; class Mammalia; order Rodentia; family Cricetidae; genus Phyllotis; species Phyllotis vaccarum. Next base: position 55,471,445 of record JARWLC010000013.1, read on the forward strand.
ATATTTAGCTAGCTTCTAGAGTGGTAAAGTAATGTTACTTACCTCAAAAGGTATCATACAAAAATGAGGAAAAGTGAGGGTACACAAGTCTTCAGCTTTTAGAGGGCAATGAGACCAACAAAGTGGAGTGTATACATGACTGAGCCTGGATTATTTCCTCCTTTGTAGGAGCATGCTGATATGTGGCTGGGTGTACATCTCTTGCTATGACCCTGTATTGGTATAGTGGCACTCTGATGAAAAAACACACAAAGGGTCAGCATGCAATGACGATGAGCACCACTAGCATGATTGAGAAGTGGTGCTGGAAGAACTATCACTGATGAACTGGTGAGGAGAATGAATGCTTTGCATCTGGCTCATATGTGTACTCAAAAGGCAAGTGTACATACTACAATCACATCCTTATTCTTAAGATTCTGAGAAGAATTAAGCTTAGAATATAAAAGTCTTGTTAATTTTCCACTTGTCCTGCTCCAGGACAGTTATTATAAAATTAATCAACTTCACTAAAATCCAATGGCTTATTACATCTATTAAACTGAAGCAGAAAACAAAAGTTTAAACTAGATTCTTAAAGTTGTTTCAGATCTAGAGTGTTCTGAAGACATAAAGTATACAAAATACTATAAACTTTATGAACTAAACTAGCAAAACCACTGTTGAATTTTATAAAAATAGTAGCCTGAAATGGCCTATTAACAAGTAAATTCTTCCACCCTTATACCTTCCTTTAGATTAGACTGTTAGAATCTAAAGCCATGCCAACTGAGCTCTGATGTCAAGCCATACCCTCCTCTGAGCTCTGACATCAAGCCCCATTTGAAGCAAGGTTCCCACATGCATATCTCTCTCTCTCTCTCTCTCTCTCTCTCTCTCTCTCTCTCTCTCTCTCTCTCTCTCTCTCTCTTCTCTTGGAGCTCCCCCATTTCTCTCTCCTTTCTTTTCTTCACCTTTCTTTTTGCTTCCTCTGCTATTATAATCATAACCTTTCTGTTAATCATAACCATATTAATTTGACAATAAAGCTCTTTTCTACATAGAAACAGCATTAAGAGTCTTCTGCTATCCTCTGCTACCTTCTGGAACAACAGCTCATGCTGATGAGGATTCAGAATAAGGGGAACACACCTCCACTACTGGTAGGAGTACAAACTTGTATGCCATTTTGTGACTTCAATAGATATGGCCCCCATAGGCTCATGTTTTTGAATACTTGGTCCATAGAGAGTGGCACTTTTAGGAGGTGTGGCCTTGTTGGAGGACATTTGTCACTGTGGGGAGACTTCATATGCTCGAGCCAAGTCAAGTGTGGGACACAGTCTCCTTCTGCTGCCTGCAGATCAAGATGTAGAAAGCTCAGCTACCTCTCTAACACTTTGTATGCCTGTTTGTCCCCATGTTTCCCACCATTATGATAATGGACTAAACCTCTTAAACTGTAAGCCAGCCTTCAATTACATGTTTTCCTTTATGAGAGTTGCTGTGGTTATGGTATCTTTACAGGAATAGAAACCTTAACTAAGGCATATATATATACCAATATAGGTATCAGTGTGCTTATTCATGAAGTTTGGCCTTGATCCACCTCAGATCTAGCTTTACCAGTCTTGAGCATATACCCAAAGGACTATTCACCCTTCCACAGGGACACTTGCTCAACTATTGCTGCTCTATTTATCAAAGCCAGAAATTGGAAACAACTTAATGTCCATCAGTGGATGAATAGATACATAAAATGTGGTAAGGGTTCAGGAAATTGAAGCCTAATACAATAGAAACGTCCTAAAATGTGTGTGTGTGTGTGTGTGTGTGTGTGTGTGTGTGTGTGTGTGTTCTAAATGAAATTGTCAAACAATGAAGGAGACAAAGCCCCAACTTGCCATTTCTTGTCCCCAAATAAAGCTTCCATTATTTAGGGTTAGGTTACATTTAATTTAGTAGATTCTCATGGGAAATCCCAAACAACCCAGGCTATTATCAGGAATCTAGATTGTTATCCACAAACTAACTCTGTTGCTGAAGATAGCATCGATACAACTCATTGAACATCAAGATGTTGAACTAGTGACCATATAGAGCCTTCATCCCCATGTGTTAGCATATTTGGTACAGGAAAATACTCTGTATACTACCAAAGTAGAAACATAAACACCAACCTTGCTACAAGTTATGCTAGAGAAATGACACAAATCTTGTGAGAGTACACAACCAATATCTGAATTAATGTAAGGCTCATTGCAAGAGATGGAACCCATACTTGACCTGATTGACTGACCAAGTACCTGAGACTAGATAGCCCAGGGACTTGCGGTATTACCAAAAACTACTGTCCTATAAAAACAAAAACAAAAAAGTAGCACTCTGAGACAGCATGCACAGGGCCCATAGAAGTCTACACCAAGTAGGTCTACACCTAGAGTTAAAAGGAAAAGTAGGCCCATCCCACTCATCTTTAACACAGAAGTAATTTCTAATTGATAGCTACTTGCAAATGAAAATTTAGTTTCCTCTTAAGGAGCCTCACTGGGGAAACAAACTACTCTTAAGGGTAGCTTTCATGCCCAGCAGTAGATGGGCAACAGAAAAGGAATTCAACAACACCCTTGGAATTCTTTGTTTTAATGTCATGTCAGGGCTTTTACTTTTTTCTTAAACTTTACCTTATTTTTTGTTTTATATACTTTTCTTCTCTCTTTTTACATTACAGGTCTCTTGTGCATACACCATGGCTTCCAGTTTATTATATTTATGGGATTTCTGGGTTTGCGAATAGGTGGGTTTCTGATTCTTGTGCCTTCTCTTGGACTTTTTTTTCCTGCTTGTTTTGCCCAATTACTACGCATTAGTTTTTGTTTTACCTTATTACATTTTATTTTATTTTATTATTATTGAGAAGTCTGTTTCTCGATTTATTTATTTTTAATTTACTTTATTATTTTATGTGCATTAGTGTTTTGCCTGCAAGCGTGTCTATATGAGGTTGTTGGATCCCCTGAAACTGAAGTTACAGGTGGTTGTGTATATTGGTGCTGGGAATTGAAACTGGGATCTCTGAAAGAGCAGTCAGTACTCTTTTTTGAGACAATTTTATTTTTTTATTCTTTATTTTTAAAAATTTATTCTTTTCTCAAATATTACATCCTAACTGAAGTTTTCCCTCACCCCATTTCCCCCAGTCCCTGCTGCCATCTTCCTCTCCCTCAGAACTACCAGTGCTCTTAACTGCTGAGCCTGCTATAGCCTACCTTTTTTTTTTTTTAAATTAGAGACACAAAGGAGATGGATCCATATGAAAGGGGAGATGTAAGAAGAAAATGAATCATTAGAGGGAGGGGATACCATAATCAAGATATATGTGTGAAAAGGGTCAATAAAAGTTATTTATTATTGTTATTATTATCATTGTATTGGTTACTCTGTGTGTGTGTGTTCATACGAAGGGCCATGTATACCATGGCATACCTATGGGGGTCAGAGGATAGAATCAATCCTCTCCTTGCATTGTGGGATTTTAGGACTGAAATCACGTCATTAGGCTTGTACTTTTACCTACTGAGCCATCACACTGGCTTAGAAAGTGCATTTTCCTTATAGAATTGTGTAACACTATCTGTTGGAAATTGGCTGAAAAAGTAGAGTTGAGTAAACCAACACCTTTTTAACTGTGTCCTTTATTATTATAGATGTAGGCCAGTGCTGTATTATGCTTCCATGGATGCAAACTAGCTTGTACCTGCATGATGAAACATAATTGTGACTGGGTATTAATGAGATATTTGTAATGAAACTCAGATTATGGATGAGAATCTATAAGGAAATGATTGTAGATACTATAATAATAACAAAATCACTCTTTTCTGGAAGCTTTGTTTATTTGTGTATATGTATATGTGGTAGGAGTATGTATGATGTTGCACAGGTGTCTATGTGTCTGAGTGCAGGTTTGTTTGCATGGTCTGCACATGTATGGAGTCCAGAAGATAACTTGAGCTGTTGGCTCTTGCCCTTCAATTTGTTTGAGACAGGTATCTCTTTTGTTTTTTGCTCATAGCCTGCTTGTATATCAGTCAGGAACAGTGAACTAGGCCTTCCAGCTTCAATTGCTAATCAATAAAATGCCTGACAGACATGCTGAGTTGACAAAAACAGCCAGTATAAACTGACTGTAATATACCAATATCAGCAGCAACTGCTTTTTCTGGCTCTGCAGTTGTCTAGACAAATTTATAGAGACATCTAGCACACTCCATAAAAAGAATGTGTGACTGTATGTATGCACATGTGTGTGTGACTGTGAAGATAAGTTAGTCAGTATAAAGCACTTGTTGTATAAGCAGACATTTTCTTGATTAGCAATTAAAGATGGAAGGCCTAGTTCACTGTTGGCACTGCCACTCCTAAGCAGGCAGGCCTTCGTGTATAAGATAACAGACTGAGACATGGGGGTAAGCCTATGAGCAATATTCCTCTGGGGTCTCTGCTTCAGTCCCTGCCTTCAAGGTTCTTGCCTTGACTTCTTTCAATGGAGCATGACCCAGGATATGTAAGCCAAATAAAAACATTCCTTCCCAGGTTGCTTTTGTTCATGGTCTTGATCACAGCAATATAAATATTAAAAAGAATAGTATATGTATTCATATTCATGCATATATGAATGTGGTATAAGTATGTATGATGCTGTGCAGGTGTATATGTGTCTCTAATACCCAAATGACTCCTTCTGTTGAGATACCTGTTTCTTTGCTCTCCCTCTCTGTCCCTCACCCAACTCAACCTTCCCATTCCCTCCTGTTCTCTCCCACCACCTCTTATCCCTTCTCCCCATGCTCCCAATTTACTCAGGAGATCTTTATGTCCCTTCCCAGGGGATCTATTGATGTCTCTCTTAGGATTCTCTTTGTTACCTAGCTTCTCTGGGGTTGTGTATTGTAGCATGGCTATCCTTCGCTTTATATCTAATATCTACTTATGAATGAGTATATACTGTGTTTGTATTTCTGGGTCTGGATTACCTCACTTAAGATTTTTTTCTAGCTCTTTTTTTTAGTGCAGAGTAATACTTCACTGTGCAAATGTACCACATTTTAAAAATTCATTCTTTGGTTTTGGGTTGAGGGGCATCAAGGTCATTTTCGGGTTCTGGCTATTACAAATAATGCTGTTATGAACATAGTTGAGCAAATGTCACTATAGTATGAATAAACATCATTTGGATATATGTCCAAGTGTGGTATTGCTGGATTATTGGGTAGGTTAATCCCGAGTTATTTTTGAGAAACTGCCATACTGATTTTCAAAAATGGCAGTACAAGTTTGCACTCCCAAGCAATGGAGGAGTGTTTCCCTTACTCCACATTCCCTCCAGCATAGGCTCTCATCAGTGTTTTTAATCTTAGCCATTCTTACAGGTGTAAGATGGTAACTCAGTATCATTTTGATTTGCATTTCCCTGATCACTAAGGGTGTTGAGAAATTCTTTAAGTGTCTTTTGGCAATTTGAGATTCTTCTATTCAGAATTCTTTGTTTAGATCTGAACTCCATTTTTAATTGGATTATTTGGTATTTCGATGTCTACTTTCTTGAGTTCTTTACATATTTTACTGTGTTCTTTTTCTTACAGAAGCTTCTCAGTTTGAGAAGGTCCCATTTATTGCTGCTCTCAGTGTCTGTGCTACAGAAGTGGTCACTTGTGCCAATGTGTTTAAGGCTATTTCCCACTTTATCTTCTATCAGGTTCAGTGTAACTAGATTTATGTTGAGGTCTTTGATTCACTTAGACTTTTGTTTTGTGCAGGGTGATAGGTATGCGTCTATTTGAATTCTTCTATATGACATCATGTAGCTATGTCAGCTTCATTTGTTGAAGGTGTTTTCTTTTTCCATTATACAGGTTTTGCTTTTTAGTAAAAAATCAGGTGTTCATAATTGTGTGGCTTAATGTTAGTGTCTCCAATTAAATTCCATTGACCCACAAGTGTGTCGTTAATACTAATACCAAGCTGTTTTTATTACTATAGCTTCCACTGTAGAGCTTGAAGTTAGGGATGGTGATGCTTCCAGAAGTTCCTTTATTGTATAAGATTGTTTTGGCTATCCTGATTTTTTTTTCATATGAAGTTGAGTATTGTTCTTTCAAGGTCTGTAAAGAATTGTGTTGGGATTTTGATGGAGATTGCATTGAATCTGTAGATTACTTTTGGTAACATTACCATTTTTGATGTTTTGATCCTACCTGTTCAAGAGCATGGAAGATCTTTCCATTTTCTAATATCTTTTTCATTTTCTTTCTTTAATGGCTTAAAGTTCTTGTCATACAGGTCTTTCAGTTACTTGGTTAGAGTTACCCCAGGATATTTTATGTTATTTGTATCTGTTGTAAGGGGTGATATTTCCATGGTTTCTTCTTTAGCATGTTTATCATTTGTATATGGGTGAACTACTGATTTTTGAGGTAATATTGTATCCTGCCACATTGCTGAAGCTGTGGGAGTTTCCTAGTAGAATTTTGGTAGTATACTCTCACTTATGTATACTATCCTATCACCTACAAATAGCAAAATTTGTACTTCTTCCTTTTCAATTTGAACCCTCCTTGATCTCCTTATGTTGTCTTATTGCTCTATCTAGAACTTAGAGTACTATATTGAATAGACATGGGAAGAATGGACTATTTAAGTCCTTGTCACCATTTAAAGTTTTGAACAAATTATCCAGTTCATCATTTTTAATTCCAATAGTGGGTTGTAAATTGGCAACATCTCCTAGTAATCTTTGAAAATCATTATCTTCAATCTATCTCTCCTGATTTGTATCTTTTGGGGTCTGATTTTTTTTGTTAACCTATTTTGTAACCTAAATAATTAATGTAATCTCCTCTTTGTACTTTTTTTTTCATGGACAATTTGTAATCCCCAAGCAGGCAAATTCTTTTTCAGTTCTTAAAACATTCTTTCTAAGGTATGGATATTTGAATTATCCAACAAGATGATGTCCATGTAATGGTAAATGATAGATTGTGGGAATTTGTTACATATCAATTCTAATGGCTTAATATTGGCACAGAGTCGGGCTATTCAGCATTCCCTGAGAAAGGACCCTTCATTGATATCTCTTTACAGGCTGAGAATTATTATAAGTGGGCACTGTAAAGGCAAAATTTTCTTTGTCTCATTTTTATAGAGGTATTGAAAAGAAACAGTCTTTTAAATAAGTAACTATAATAGGCCATTCTTTAGGTAACAGAGAAGGCAAAGGAATCCCAGACTGTAGAGAGCCCATTGATGAGATCACCTTGTTTATCACTCTTAGATCTGCAACCATTCTCCATTTTCCAGATTTCCTTTTAATACAAATACAGGAGAATTCCAAGGGCTGGTTGATTTTTCTATATGCTGAGCATTTAACTGCTCCTGTACCAGCTTTTCTAAGGCCTGTAATTTCTCTTTTGGTAAAGGTCACTGATGAACCCATATAGCCTTCTCTGTTAGCCATTTTTAGAGATAGTGCTGTGGGTGTCTTTGAAAGATCAGAAGCTGTTATGCCTTGTTTCTGTACAACCTGAATGCTTTGTGACTGTTTCTCATAACACCTTCTAATATTTTTCCTGAAAACATATGTGAATTTATAGTTTATCTCTGTGTTTGGAGGAGTGTTAATCTGAGTATTCCACTGTTGTAGTAAATCTCATCCCCAAACATTTAAGCTACATATGGCTTTAATTTTCCTCTCTGCCCTTCTGGTACTATATACTCAAGCCATCTTGCACCCTGTTTTACCTGGGATAATGCCCCAATTCCCAATAGCTGAATATTTACTTCCTGAAGGGGCCAATTTGGATGCCAAGACTCTGGTGAAATTATTGTTATATCTGCCAGTGTCCACTAAACCTTCAATAATAACATCATTTATTTGTCTTTTTAACTTTAGCTTTTGTTCATTTATAGAAGTTTGCCAAAATATTCATTTTATAATTTTTCCTGAGTTCTTTTTCTTTTTCTATAGATTTCTTATCATTCAGTGTAGTACGGTCTTTTTTTTTTTAAAAAAAAAAAAATAAGTTTTCGTTTCTTTAATTGTTCTGAAAGGTGTTTCCTCCACAATGGCACGGTAAGATTGGACTGGATTTGATATGAGGGCTTTTGAAAGCCCCCTTGGGGCATTTCCCAAGGGCAGAAAGTTACCTTGTCTGTCCCTTGTTTATCTGCACTCACTGCTTCCTTCTCCATACCTTCTGCATACTCCAGAAGGGAGGGGCATTCTCTTGGGATTATTCCTAACAAAAGCACTGTTTCTATAAATGCCTTGTTTACAATCTCTTTTTATGTGATCTTGCCTTCCACATCTTTCTTTATTTCTGCATTGACCCAGAGGTAGATCAGTTGAGAATTGTCCAGTTTCCATGAATTTGTAGGCTTTTTGTAGTTTTGTTATTTTTTTAAATTCTAACTTTAGTCCATGGTGGTCTGATAGGATACAAAGGGGTATTGTCATTTTTGGTATCTATTCATATTTGCTTCATGACAGAGTATGTGGTCATTTTTAGAGAAAGTTCCATGGTTTGCTGAGAAGAAGGTATATTCTTTTATGTTTGGGCCAAATGTTCTGTATATATCCATTAAGTCCATTTGAATCATAACATGTATTTGATCCCTTATTTCTCTGTCACGTTTCTGTCTGGCAAATCTGTCCATTGGTGACAGTGGGATGTTGAAGCCTCCCACTATTAGTGTGTGGGGTTTGATGTGCAATTTAAACTTTAGTAATGTTTCTTTTACATATGTATTTGAGGTATAAGTGTTCAGAATTCAGACTTCATATTGATGGAATTTTTTCTAAAATGAACATGTAATGACCTTCTCAATCTCGTTTGATTAATTTTAGTTTAAAGTCTATGTTGTTAGATATTAGTATAGCTACACAAGCTTGTTTTAAGTCCATTTTATTGGAAAGTTTTTAGTGTCTGTCATTGAAATTGAAGTGTGTTTCTTGTATGAAGCAGAAGGATGAAGCTTATTTTCATATCCATTGTGTTAACCTGTGTCTTTTTTGTAGGGGATTTGAGTCCATTGATATTAAAGGATATTAATGACCAGTGATTATTAATTTCTTTTATTTTTGGGTGGTAGTGTGTATGTGTGCACATGCGTGCATGTATGTTTGTTTTCTTTAGGATTTTCTGCCAATTTTTAATTGTGTTTATTTTTATGATTGCATCTAAGTTTCTTAGATTGGAGTTTTTCTTCTATTGCTTTCTATAGGGCTGGATTTGTGGATAGGTATTGTTTAAATCTGGTTTTCATGGAATATCTTGTTTACTTCATGGAATATCTTGTTTACTTCATCTATGGTAACTGAGGGTTTTGCTGGTTATAGTAGACTTGGCTGACATTCATGCTTTCTTAGTGTCTGCATACGTCTGTCCAGGACTTTCTGGCTTTTAGAGTCTCCTTTGAGAAGTTGGGTCTTATTCTGATGGGTTTGACATTATAAGTTACTTGTCCCTTTTTCTCTGCAGATTTTAATATTCTTTCTTTATTCTGTATGTTTGGTGGTTTGATTGTTATGTGGTGAGTGGACTTTTGGGGAGGGTCTAGTCTATTTTATGTTTGGTAAGCTTTTTGTATTTTCATAGGCCTTTCTTTAGTTTGAGAAATTTTTCTTTTATGATTTTGTTGAATATATTTTCTGTGCCTTTGAGCTGGTATTCTCCTTTATTCTTAGCTTTGGGCTTTTCATGGTGTTCCAGATTTCATGAGTGTTTTGTGTTATAGCTTTTTTTTTTACTTTAGTCAGCCATTTTTTTTTGAGTGATGAATCTATTTCCACTATTGAATCTCCCATGCCAGAAATTCTCTCTTGCATTTTTTTTTGCAATCTGATGGTTATGCTTGCATCTGTAGTTTCTGTTCGTTTACTCAGATTTTCCATTTCCAGCATTTCTTTGATTTGTGTCTTTTTTATTACTTCTATTTCAATTTTCAAGTATTGAACAGTTTCCTTTACTTGTTTAATTGCTTTTTCTTAGCTTTTTTAAAAAAGGGATTTGCTCATCCCCCCCCCCCCAATTTCTTGTTTGTCTTTTCCTTGAGGTCTTTAAGGAAATTGTTCATTTCCTCTTTAAAGGCATCTTATCATCTTCATTAAGTTATTTTTAAAGTCATTTTCTTCTGCTTCATCTAAATTGTGATGTTCAGGTCTTGCTGTTGTAAAACTGCTAGATTCTGGGGGTGCCATATTGCCATATTGCTCTTTATGTTGTTGTATGCATTCTTGCACTGATATCTACCCATCTCTTCCACCAATTGGTGCAAGCAGTGTCTGTGTCTCAGGGAGCTGTTCCTGGTCCCATTTGCTCTGGCTGTGTCTGTGACTCAGGGAGCCTCTGTTGGTCCAATTGAAGCTTTTGGTCCAATAGGAGCCTTCAGAATATGTATCTCAGGGAACTTCTGAGGTTCAGGGTAATGGGTGGGTTTGGGGGTGCTTGCAGGGCTCAATGGCGGTATTGGTAGGGAGTTCTGCCTGCAGGAGTCATCCCTGCTGGCCTGCAACTGAGGCAGCAATGGGTGTGGGTGAAGGAATCACATGTTGTGCCCTGTGCCTGGGACCTAGAGAATGCTAATTACTTTCTTAACATTAGAATCAATGCATGTTCAAAGTTAATCCCAAACTACAGTAACTTTATCCACTGCTCTAGTAAGCTTTAAATGCCAAGTTGGTACAACCTTGATTGAGGAATTACATTTATAATATTGGCCTGTGAGTATTTCTCTTGGTGATTATATTTATTACCAATTGATGTATGTGGGCCTAGTGCATTGTGGATGGTCCTATCTCTAGGCAGGTGGTCCTGGCCTCTATAAGAAAGCTAACTAAGCTTGAGCCTATGAGTGAGCTAACAAGTAGCATACATTCGTTTTTCCTGCTTTGGGTTTCTGCCTAGAGTTTTTTGCCCTGATTTTTTCAATGGTGAAATGTTACTTGTAAGTAAAAGTTATTCCTTCCCCATGTTGCTATTGGTCTGAGTGTCATATAATAGCAATGAGAAGGGAACTAGAACACTCTTGGGGAATAGAAATGACTCATATCACATCTTAGGTCCTCTACACTTCCAGTGTCTCCAGAGGCATGGGAAGTATAAGACTGGTGTGGGTTGAAAGTATTTTCTATTTTTTAAAGGATTGTAGTAATAGCCATCTAACACCAACTATTTTTCATGCAGGGATAAAGTTTTCTGAAATGGGTGGGCTGGATAATTTTGGGATTTTTTTGTTTAGTGAAAAAGAATAGGAAAATAGCTTTCTGATGGCATCCTGGGTTAGGAGGAGAAACAGCTAGTCTCTTGGACTTCCAAGGCTAGTCAGAGGAGGCAAATGAACCATGGTAGTTTGAAAGACATTAAAACAGACTGTTTCAGAGAAACAAGGAGATACAATATTCCCATAATATGTAGATGATGCAATTTTAGTTCTTTACTCTCTGGAATCCAGGAATGCTTTGAGACATAGAAAGTTTTATGGTTGGGGGTACCTGAAAACAGCTGCCCTGTGGTACTGGTAATAGTGGCAGTGGGCATTGCTGCCAGAAAACTGCTTTAAGAATAGTGGATGCTGTTTGTAGGTAGAGATGTTTACAAACTAGGCTTGAGGAGCCCCAAATGGCCTCACCCTTTACCATATCAAATGTAATAAAATGTGCCCACAGTACACATGAAATAGAATTCTTTTTGTAAAAATTAGAAAGGATCTTAAAAATGTTGTTTTTGAAATTATTTGGCTATAACTAACTCCTTTAATTTGCAATTGGCTATGATTTCTAAGAAATCATCATGCATACTTGAGAATTCTTGTAAAGTGAGAAAATATTACCCACAAATTATTTTCAAATGTAACACAACTTTTTATAAATATTAAAAGTAACAATGATTTGCGTTTACATACATTACATGTTTATTTCCACATTGCAGTTTTCAAATATATATTTCAGAGCCAGCAAGGTTAAAATGACCCTAATTATGGAACTGAATATCTAAAATTTATGAGCACTTGTGGTGAACACATGTTAGACACCCCAAGGACTCCCAGAAATACTTGGGAAAGGCTTCAGTGTCTTGAAGTCTTGCAGTATGCAGGTATGAGTATACAAAAGCCAAGGTAACTTGGGTTATTATAATCAGGTGATTCATATAGGCAAGTGATACAGAGAGAAACACCATTAAAGATTGGCAATGGAGAGCACTTACAAAGTCAAGGGAAGCTAAGAGAGTGTGGAAGGAACCCAAAATGAAATCAACAAAACAGATTGTGAAGCTTGGCATTGTAGTAGTACACAATTGCAATTCCAGCACTTAGCAAACTAAGGCAGGAGAATCATAAATTCGAGATTAGACTGGTCTCATACATAATGACCATAATGGCAGAAAGGCCTTTAAAAAAAAGAGAAGAATACTGGATCTGGAGAGATAACTCAGTTGATAAAATGCTTGCTATGCAAGCATGAGGACCTGACTTCTGTCCAGGAAGTAAATTTAAATACGGTACCATAAACCTGTCATCCCAGATCTGGGGACACACACACACACACACACACACACACACACACACACACACAAACTACTCAAAACAAATCAGAGTATTATATTATGGCCACTTTTTGAGAACTATAGTTAATTCTTGTCTTTTCTCTTTATTTGATGGTTGCTGTGGGATAATTTTGTGCTGAAGTTTTGAACCTGAAACCTAGAAGTCATCCTTGACTCCTTTACCTTCCCTTAAACCTTATGTCCAATCAATTACTCATTACATTTTCTAGATTTTATCTATAAAACAGCCTGAATTCATTAACTCTTTTTCCATATCTCTTGTCAACACTGTCATCCAGAATACCATTTTTTTCTTTTCTTGGCTACTACAACAGCTTCCAACTTATTCTTGCATACACATATATTTACTTATCAAAGAGTATGGAGATCTAGATGTGCCATATTTACTGCTCAGTTTCCACATGATATACAGTTATATGTTAAAATTGTAAGGGAAGCAATGTCATTTTCTTCTTCCAATTCTCTCACTGGCTTCTAATCTTTCTTGAAATAAAATTCCAAAAGTGTTGATGTAATCAGGCCCCTGTGTATCTCACTAGCATATCTTGCTATCTCCATCCTCTGCCATTCTCTCCACTTTGCACTAGGCACAATAGCTTCTCTCAAAACATCATCCTGCTTCCTCCTACAAAGCTTTTGCATATGATTTTCTCTGCCTGGACTAATTACACTCTTATTTTTACCTGGGTCCCACACAAAATTTGGGTTTCATGGCAACCATCATCTATTCAGAGTCCTTCTCTGTTCACAATTTTTAATGCGTATTTCATATTATCTTTGTGTCAAATTTCTTTATAGGGCTCATTACTAATAAGTGTTATTCATATGATTGGTTATTATTTGGGGCAGGATTAGTCATCTATGGTGAATTTTATGACAGTTAGGATGGTGACTGTCATGTACTCTTGCTTACATGGGAGGTGATTAATGAAGGAATATTTGACTGAAATAATAAAGCTTATTAACTAGCTATTTTTATGTATAACTCCTAGCTCCATCCTTTGTGTTAGAATACAGCCAGCAAATGCTGACCTAGGTAACATATGAAGTAGTAAAGGAGTAACTATTTGGCAAATTGAATGCATGAGATGTCTCCATCAAAGGGTCTGGCAAGTGACTCAATGAGTAAGTTTCACACAATTTTCAGTTGTGCTTGAGAAATATTGCCATAGGGAACAGAGGGATCTGAGAACATTTTAAATACCAAAATGGGAAGATTAGACATCTACCTTATACACCCATCTGAGAGAACCTGGCATCTCTCCATTCATCTATTCAATCCTCATTGAGTTCTCAGTATCTATCTGGTGCTATTCTAAAAGCACGTGATTAGTGGCTATACTGCTTTCTCCTTAAGACCCCAAGCTATAGTGCATTTAACTAGTAGTGCCATTTGGGGCTGCTAGTCCATTCTTTCTAATGTTATTTATGTTATTGGAGAAGATACTGAGGTCTAGAGAAGAGAAATATTTTGGCCAGAGCCTTGTCTGTTGAATCTTGAAACCATTCCCTCTCTATTTTCTCTACAGCTTTATTATAAACTTTATTAAAAATCATAACTTATGTAGTCTGTTTATTTCCTTCATGCACAGCAGAGTGTCAGACACACAGTAAACTTTTGTGTTTTGTTGGCTATATGTAGTGAACTAGATTATAAACATCATTTTGGCCTTTAAGAGATGAATCATGTTTTCTATTCTTTGATTGATTTTTGTGTGTTTTCAAAGTAAAATTGTAACAGATGAACTTAAATATAGGTAGTATACTTCATAGAAAATAACGTCAGAGAATTAAAAATGTGTACTCATTTTTCACTTTCTTTATCTTTGTTAGCTTTGTCCCTTTGCATACTTTTTACTAAAATATTATTTCCTGTTAGAGGATTGTCCTAAAATATCTAGTTACAGAATCCCATTGATGTGCTCACTTATCCCTTCAGCAAATATGTCCCAATTACATAGCATGTATAAACAAGAGAGATACATTTGATCATAATGATGCTGTATGTAAGGTAATACAAGGTCAGGCATAGTATTCTGGCAATTGTTGGATCCAATTAGGAAAACAGAAAAAAAAAAAAAACAACACATATATCTCAAAAGGGAATTTGGTTAAGAGGAAGAGAAAAAGCAAAGTAAGCAGAATGAGTCAGGGATTCTAACAGCAGGTGTTCAACTGAAAGATCTGTGGGCATAAATTCTGTATAACTGGTGTTTTAATTTAGGGATATTGCATGGTGGGTACTTTGAGATCTGAGAAAGGAGATTCTATGGTAGTGGGATGGTCAAAAAAAATACAGCCTAATTGATGAGGGAATTCAATTTCCAGTTGTCAAGGGAGCATGCCATAGCTGCTGCTTTCAGGAAGGTCAGTGAAGCTGATATCATGAGTATGAGAAGAAGGTACTGGATACCTGTAGGAAATAGTAAAAATAATAGAAAGAAGACACTTTCTACTCTATTTGTAGAATTGACTCCTGCTGACAGGACTTAAAAGATGTCAAATGGAAAGGGTTTGGGAAAATGACATTTTAAAAGATTCCACTAGAAATCACCATGAAAGAGTGAAGTTGAAACTTTGGCAGTAGAAAAATGGTCATAGCAATGGAATGACTAATTAAGTGGTAATAGGCATGAAGGGTAAATATCAAGTAAAGCTTCACAAAAAGGTGACAGTATTGCCAGGTGAACAGAATTTTAACACATTGGTAAGTTGTTGGAGTGCTAAATGAGATGAGAGAGAAGTTCAGGTGAGAAAAGAGAAGGAAAAAAAATGGTTGCTGACACACCAAGGAATGGTTTCAGGTTCCGTGAGAATGAAGGTAGCAGTACACAGGAGATTAAAGTGTCAGATAAAGTCAGAAAAGCAGGCAGCAGCCAGGCAACTAAGCACTTCTTTTATTTCAGTAAGACTGTTCTGATATCAACTAGAGAACATAGTCTAGGGGGAAAGATCAGAAGTATTTGGGTTGTTTTCACGTTTATAGCAATAGTGGGGAGAAGCTGAAGATCTTTAGAGGTACCATGCATAGAAGAGAGGGAGGACTATGGAAGTCACCTGGCAAAAGATAAGACACCCATTTTGTTTAGCTGACTCCCTGTCCAAATAGCTAAAGGCAAAGCCAAATAGCTAAGAGTCAGAATAGTCTTCCTACTACTTTTCTGAAGTCCATCACTTTGAAGGTTCTAGCCCCTGGTTGCAGTTGTCCTGTAGCATTCAAAGAGTAAGTGTGTTTCTTTTCCATGATGCCACTTTGTAAACTGTGTACATAAATGGAGTATATGGTAAGTGACCTTTTGTGAAGGCTTTTTCCAGCAGTGGTTTTGAGATCTGTTTAGCCTATTAAAATACCTAGACTGGGCCATTTGCAAATAGAAATTTATTTCTCGTAGTTCTGGAGGCCCGAAAGGTCAAAGTCAAGGTAGCTACAAATTCATTTTCTGGTTAAAAACTGCTTCTTGGGTGGCTGACTTCCTGCTGTGTCAGGTGGAAGGGATAAATTCCTCAAGTTTGTCTTTTCCTCTCCTTATGGCCCTCCCCTGTCCTTTGACACTGGGAAATTAAACCTAGGGCCACACACATGCTGGTCAACCTATTTACAACTGGATCTGCAAGCCTCTTTCATCAGAACATTAATTCTGGGAGGTGTAGCATTAAGTTTCTGGCCCGGACTTTCCAGCCTAGCCTGGTGGCCCAGACTTTCAGACCCACAATGGAATAGTCCCACTGAAACACACAGACACTTGTGTTAATTTGTACCCTGACTGACCTGGGGCCCAAGCATATAACTTGCTAGCTCTTGTTCTTAAACTAACTCATGACTCTTATCTTGTTCATTCATGAAGCTTGGTACCTTTTCTCAAAGCAGCATTTCAACTTCTTTCCTCTGCATCTGCTGACATCTTATCATGGTGTCTCTGTGGCTTCTCTGTGGCATTTCTGCTCTGTTCTTCCTGTTCCCAGAGTTTTCTTAGTCTTGTAGCCCTACCCATACTTCCTGTCTGCCTTTGGCCAATCAGTGTTTTTATTAAACCAGTGGGTGAGACAATTATTTATAATAAAACAACATAATTCCGCTATAGGGAGGGCTTTGTTCAAATGACCTGATCACCTCCCCTAAACATTCATGGCCAAATTATCTTCTTTATCTAATACCACCACACTGGAAATTAGGTTTTAAAACACTAAAAGAAAAGGTTACACATCACATCCACTTCTGTGCATCAATAGTTCCTTATGACTGACTGGTACTCTAAGGTATGGAAGCCTGGCATTTTTGTATGTGTTCTTGGAATTGAACTCAGGTCCTTTTGCTTGCAAGGCATGTACTTTGGTGACTAAGCCATTTTTAATTATTTGGAGACAGGTGCCTTTATTATTGATACTTTTTCTCTTTTTAAATGTCAACATATCAGAGGGAAGAAAATAGTGTACAGTGGACACTATAGCCAGCTAGTGACAGCACTGGAAAAGCATACCACTGGACCCTCTGGCCATGCTCTTTGTACCACACAATGCTGTCTCCAATGTTCTCTCAACTGAATAAAAAAATGAGATGGCTGCTTGGATTTTTCTGCATTTTTCTTACTTTATCTGTGCTTATGACAAATTGTAAGCAAACTTAATGTGTGGATTGTGGTCCCCAAGGAAAGAGGTAGACAAACATTTATCAAAGGCTGTTGACATGGCAAACCAGACACAAAATAAAAATCAATAAAAAATATCAGCATTAGTGAAAGGCAACTTGGATTTTCTTTTTAAAGAGCAAAATAAAAATCTAAAGCATGCAGCTTGTTTACTTCTAAAGCTAGAGACTGAGAACATAAAATTCTGTTTAATGAACATTTCATGACAGTGAAGCTGTAGCATCTGCATTCTCTAGTCAAATAGGTCTCATTTTATTTATCCATTTCTGAAGCAGGAGAATTACAAATAAAGCCAAATTAGATTTTTAAAGAAAGGCATTTAATTTTATTTAAATGTTTTTTTTAAAGAAAAACATTGTTTTGTTTCTAACCTGAGAATTGTAACAAAATGCATTATTAAAGACTTTCTATATGTCATTCTCATTTTATATTTTAAAATCAAATATAATTCCATTACTTCCCTTTCCTTCCTTGAGCCTCCCCCAAGTTCTATATGTCACTCTTGAGGGAAACTTTTATTTCTTCCTTTGGACTATGGAGATACAATGGAGGAGTTTTATTTTTTCCGTAAAGAAAAACTCATATATTTCTATGGTATCAAATCTTTTGTGTTAAGGCACAATGACTGAAAATGTTTAGAACAGGATTAAGCTTTTCTACCTCCAGTGTAGTGAAGCTAACAGGCGCGAATATAACGCCTGATACCTCAGGGATGGAGGCAGAAGGATCAACAATTCAAATCCAACCTAGGCAGCTAAGTGAGATTCTGTCCACAAAACAAACAAATCAAAATGAAACAGGTCTTAGGATATAGTTCACCGACAGAACACTTGCCTAATTTGTGTGAGGCACCTGAGTTTAATTCTCACTATTGGAAAATAAAAGAGCTAGCTAAAATTTGGAAAAGTTTTGGATTCTGAGTATGAGTTAAAGGTGCCCCATTGTGGGAACAATAAGGCAAAGTACCACTAGATACTTTTTTCAGGATATTATTTGCAATTTCCAGAATGCCATGTTTTGTAACTCTCATTTTTGGTGCAAAGGGAGATGGATAATGAAAGTATTTCCTTGATGAGATGGGTTTCTAAAAATAAAAGGGATGTGTTCCTGTTGTCAGATCTTACACCCTTACTTCCTGTGCTCTAAGCATACTAACATACTCACATGGAGTCCTTTGGTAGGGCTTAAAACAGCATCATTTAAATAAGGACCACTAGAGTTGATAAACTCAACTGGGGGAATATTTTCACCAGGCTTTTGCTTCTGGGTTGAGCTCTACAATTCTCAAGGGCCCTCTTCCTTAGAACTCCATTTATCACCTGGCCCATAGCCAACTAAGAAGTGAGTGCTATCTCTGACTCCCAGGCCAAGCTGAGACCATCAGTCTATGAAGCCTGGCCCAAGGTCACAGCTCCTGGAATAACACCCACACTGAGCTCTGCCCTAAACCAAAGAGGCAGAAAAAAAAAGAGATGAATATCTTGATAGAGGAAGCCAATGTGAGGTTGGAAAGAGGCCTGGTGCTAGGGAAACCTCCAAGAACTCACAGGATGTTTCTGGCTGGGTTTCCAACCAATAATGGAGGGGGTGCCTAAATGGAACTTCCCCTATAATTGAATGAATGACCACCCTAAGTGTCGTTATAGAATCTACATCCAGCAATGAATAGAGACAGATTCAGAGATCCATAGATAAGCATCAGGTCAAGCTCCTGATCGAGAGAGAGACAGAGACAGAGACAGACAGACAGACAGACAGACAGACAGACACACACACACACACACACACACAGAGAGAGAGAGATACACACACAGAGTCTATATGAGCCAAGGGATAAGGATTATGAGGAGGAGTCCCACAGAGATGGCAGGCTGGAGTTCTGGGGAGCTCACTGAATCCAAAGCAACCTTTGAGGAACCATCAGGAAAAGGAACTAAATCCTCCAAATGTAAATGACTGTCATTTGGCAAAGGAAGTATGTGGAACCTCGTGGAGTAGGATCACATGTTCCTGTGCATGAACTAGCATCTTAGAGCCCATTCCTTAAATAGGAACACCTAACCCAGTCCTAATATTGGGATGAGGAAATTGGACCTACTTCAACTGGATACACCAGATTGAACTGACCCACCTTGGGTCTTCTTCAGGGGCAAAGGATGGGGAGATGGGATAAGGTGAGGCTGAGGGTTAGGAAGGATTGGGAGGAAGGGAGGTTTGGGTAAGCATGGGGAAAATATTTTTAATATAATAATAGTAATAATAACAATAATAAGACTTGTGTCTCCTCCTGTTGGGAACCTGAATCCCTTTGGCTATGCCAAGTCTCCAAGAGAATCAATTACCTCAAATAAAAGCTCCACCTATCCATTCCTGGAACGAGAGACAATATGAACAGAGCCTGTACTTGAGCCCCAGACAGGTCTGTTTCCCCATGAGTGGCTACTTCTGCTCTGCAGGAGTATGTTCATGGGAACTCAGGACTTGTCAGGTAGAGCACTTTTCTTACAATTAAGGCATCTTACAGAAATTACCTAGCTTCATTTCAAATGACACATTTGAGGGAAGTAGGACCTGCTACTTTGACCCCAAACTCACATAAAGAAGAGTTACTGATTCTGCAAGTCAGCGGCAAAAGGCTCCTGAGGATTCAAAAATTTTGAGATTAAAGCAATTGATTGGATCATCCTGTATTGAGGGATGAGCAGCATTGGAACCAGACTTTGAGGCTAGAAATTGCTGAGTGAATTAAATCACTGAAGAAAGTTCTTTTTTATTTTATTTTTTATCATCACCAAGAAATGTTCGCTTAAGTTGAAGTAGATAGATCCACTTCACGTCCAGACTTTGGAAGTAAAAAGACACAAACATATAACCCAAATTTCAAGGCCTGAACATACACTCACGCCTTTAATCCAGACCTTGAGACTGGAAGACACGCCCTAAACTGGGCCACACCTTCTGCTGGAAGCGAATAAAAGGACGTGGAAGAAGGAAGACTTTGCATTTTGCCTCATTGCCCTCACCTTGCAGCAACTCCATTTCTTCACTGGCATTAGAGAATACGGCTTTGGAATTCCAGCATATACTGAGGACCAGTCAACACACATCGAACCTTCTGGACGAGGATACTTCTTTGGAATTCCAGCATATACTGAGGACCAGTCAACACATCGAACCTTCTGGACGAGGATACTTCTTTGGAATTCCAGCATACATTGAAGAGCAGTCAGTAAGTCTAACTTCCTGGACTACGGTGAAGAGAAAACAAATCCTAGTTCTTAATTTGGGATCCAGTTTAAGATTCAAATTACCTCCAGCAAAAATGTCAGAGGACGGGATAGCTCATAGCTGGGCCTCCACACAGATTAGTGTCCAGAATTTCTCTTACAAGTGGACCATTAGCAACTTCCGTTTTATTCTGGAGGAAATTCGGAAATGCCTTAGAAGCCCAATTTTCTCAACAGGAGTCAGTGACAAATGGTATATGAGAGCACACCTGAATGGGATCGATGAAGAAAGCTCAGATTACCTGTCCGTTTACCTAGGGTTGCTCAGCAGTCCCAAAAGTCAGGTTTGGGCAAAGTTCCAGTTCTGCATCTTAAGCGCCGAAGGAGAGAAAACAGGAAACCTGGGGAGCCAAAGAGTCTTTAGGTTCCAGCCAGGCCGAGACTGGGGATTCAAAATGTTTATCCTTCGAGATTTCCTCTTGAGTAATGCGCATTGGCTTCTCCCAGATGACAAGCTCACCCTCTTCTGTAAAGTGAGTGTGGTCCAAGACTCCTTCAGCATCTCTGAACAGAACAGGAAGCCAGGAATCCAGGTTCCCAGGTGCACATTAGCAGATGACTTAGGAAAGCTGTGGGAGAATTCCCGCTTCACAGACTGCTCCCTGGTGGTAGCTGGCCAGGAATTCCGGGCTCACAAGGCCATCTTGGCAGCTCGTTCATTAGTTTTCAGAGCCATGTTTGAACATGACATGAAGGAGAGAAGAAGGAACTGCGTTGAGATCCATGATCTGGAGCCGCAAGTCTTCAAGGAATTATTGGGATTCATTTACACCGGTAAAGCACCAAACCTTGACAGGATGGCAGATTCTGTGCTGGCAGCTGCTGACAGGTATGGTGTGGAGCGTTTGAAGGTCATGTGCGAGGATGCCCTCTGCAGGGACCTCTCTGTGGAGAACGCTGCCCACACGCTTGTCCTGGCTGACTTCTACAGCGCAAGGAAGCTGAAAACCGAGGCACTGGCTTTCATTACTGATCATGCTTCTGAGGTCTGTGAGACTTCAAGCTGGATGACCATGGTGGGCTCATACCCCCACTTAATGGCTGAAGCATACCAATCTCTAGCTTCTGCTCATTGTTCTTTTCTGGAGCCCCCTCTTAAACGCCTGAAGCAATCCTAGGACCTGTTTGTTTGTTTATTTATTTTGAAACTTGGATTGGACTGAGCAGAACATATGATCAAAGGGCTCAGAGCAAAGAAGAAAACAAACATGAATGTGTCATATGTCTTTCTTTACATTATGCCTATATGTTGCTTTCAGTGGTTGATAAAGAAGTTGTTTTGACCTATGATAAAAGACAGGATGTTTTAGGCAACTGGGTGTTAAGAATGGTACATACATCAATGGAATTTATTTCAAGTTATATTTGACTATGTGTGTAATGTTCAATTATGTGGCTTAATTTATGTTAAGGAATTTTATCAGTCTGGTTTGTTGCTATAATAAAATACAAGAGACCTGGTACATTTTTAAAGAAAAGAAATTTGTGTATCTCACAGTTTTGGAGGCTGAAAGGTCAAGATTAGGTGGACTCATCTTTCCAGTCACTGATGAATTCCCCATAACTATTCCACAATATGGAAAAGAAATGGAATGGGAAATAGCTACACAAATAACTGCTCAAATGATTGGGATGGCCTTTTTTTTTTTTTTTTTTTTTTTTTTTTTTTTTTTTTTTTTAGCAATTTCTCTAATAAGAACTCACTATGAATGACCAGAATTAATCTTTTCTAGTAATCATGCACCCATGACTCAGGCACCTTACACTGGAATACTCACTCACTCATTTGGGTTCCACAACGTCGACACTATCATACTGGGGACCAAGCTTCCAGCAATGAACTCTAGAGGGACACACCAGATAATATTCACAATAGCAAGGATTGATTGAACTAATTCTAACTCTTTACATTTTAAAAAGGCATATTTAATCAAATAGCAGTTGTATTTTTTCCTGTCTCTCCAGGATCTATCTTGATGGGCTCCCATCAAAGTCAGTACATATTAGAGGTGGCGTGTTCACAGGACCCAAGGTCTTTCAACTTTTCTTTAGGAGCCTTATTAAATTTAGAAAGACTATATTATACTTCTTCAGTATCACTAACATCTCACCCAAGTGTTAGATAAATCTATCTATCTATCTATCTATCTATCTATCTATCTATCTATCTATCTATCTATCTATCTACCTACCTACCTACCTACCTACCTACCTACCTACTTGAGGCAAGATTTCGTACTGTAGTCTAGGCCAGTCTGCTATTCATTATATAGCTCAGGCTGGCCTTGAGCTTGTGGCGATTTTCCTGCCTCAGCCTCCCAAGTACTGGGATTACATATTTACCCATGCCAGCTAAAAACTAGTCTTTCAATTTGCCAGAGCATCTTGGAGAACTAGCCCTAGTCTACTATCATTGTTCAGTGAAACTGTTAGCTGGGCATTCCTTGCTGTCTGATTCCTGATTACAAACCCACCTGTTCCTAAGTTGAAATTCACTCTGGTAGCAATAGTCAGAGAATTCTATTTCAGCATCTCTATTGCCACCTTCTGGAATGGGGAAGTCCTCTGTTAGCTAGATAGCTAGAGCTAGAGGGCAAAATCCTTTGAGCAGCAGGGAAAGATTTATAGATAGTATGAACTATATTCACAATTGGCAAAGTACTTTAGAGGGATACGATGAATAGAAAGTGTGCTTCTTAGAAAGTGAATTCATGAAAATGGCTTGCAACCGATAGGGGCTGGGTTGTCCAATGGTGGCAATCTGAATACTGAAGAAAGGCGGCTAGTTAAAAAAAACAAAACAAAACAAACAAACAAACAAACAAAGAAACAAAACCTAGTAGTTTCTCAGTCCATGAAGCTGGATGCCTTGGTGGTCCTAATCTAGAGGCTTCCTCCTGAGGGTGGGTGGTGGTAAAAGCAGCAGCAGCAGCAGGAAGAGGAGAAGGAGGAGGAGGCACTCATCAGCAGATGAGCAACTTTGCAAAGGCACTTTTAAATATAATACATTTGGGCTACCCATCAAGGGGCTACCCACTCTTGGAAGAATCTGCTCAGTTTATCCTTCTTGGAAATGTCCTCATAAAACTTCCTAGAGGTTTTTTTCTTGGTGGGGCTAGATCCTGCCACAGTGACAAGATGAACCATCAGAGACTAGTAAGTAATCTATGCAGCTGTAATTTAATCAGAATCCCACCCCTCTGGATTTGATAAGAGAGAAACACATAAGGCCCCAGTTTTCTTTATAACCCCGGCTATAACTCATACTAAAAGATCAATGACATAAATTTGAGTTATTGTATCTAGGCAATTTTAAGTCTCACTAATATGGGGAAGGGTGATGGATCTTGCTTGGTGGAGAGGCAAGAGGTGTCGGAGTTGTGAAGGAAGACAGCACATGTCATTTCGATAGTTTAAAGGAATGTTGTATCACAGGAAGAAAGAAACACGAGGCAAGAGGTAAGGGTAAGGGGACAGAAGTTGAGGGAACCAAGTTCACAGTGAGTTTCCCTTAGTTGTTAGACTTTGCAGTGACCTCTGGGTAAGTCTGAAGGACAGAAAACCATTTATACAGCTGGGCTTCCCTGATGTTTCCGTTTGCCTTCTTTTGCCCTGGTGGATTCTCAGTCACCATGGGCTGGGTGACCTCCAGTCTCCTGTCCTCAGACTTAAGTCTTTGGGCAGACCAATTGGAACATTCATGTGCAAGCTTGGTGATATAAATCAAGTGGGAAAAAATCCATTTTGGTGTGGTCACTGTGTCAACTCTTATTATTTCAGTTAAGCACGTCCTTCTATATAAATCTTCTTTAAAGAACCAGAAAAGAGCTATGTGAAATAACATTTCTAAGAGGCATGGTCACTTGCTTCTATTAATAATTACTACTTGCAAAGCCTGGAAGTGCTTAAGATGTTCATAGTTTTTGAACGATTGACTGGCTCCTTTATTTATACATATAAGAAAAAAAGCCAAGTGGGGAGAGGAAATCGTCTGTTGCTGCAGAAATGTGAAAGTCACATTTTTGGCACTGTTCCTTGGTTGATGTCATTCTAGAGAATGTGCTAAAGGCCATGATTTTCCAGAGGGAATATATACATGCCCATGCACGTGTAGTTTGTGTGTATGTGTGTGTGTGTGTGTGTGTGTGTGTGTGTGTGTGTGTGTGTGTGTGAGAGAGAGAGAGAGAGAGAGAGAGTTTATAGCCAGCTGTTTGTGGGCACTTACTGCCCCCTCTAAAGTCAGGCCAAAACCAAAACAGAGTCAGGCTTTTTCTGCCTTGTTTGACAATACTAGGCCACACCCACTGTGAAGCAACATTCCAAAAGTTTTGCTGGTCACTGTGTTTAGCCACACCCGGCACCCTCTTGTGCCTTATAAGTTGTTTCTTTAGGATCCTCTTAGTTGTTTGACCTTTGCACAGGCTGATGGGAAGGTTGATTTTCTTCCCCTGTGGGGAAGTACTGAGGGCTGCCAGTGTGTGTGTGCTCACACAGGAGCCATCCTTAAACTGGTTCCTGAGGTATGCCGCTGTACAATTAGGGTGTGTATCCTGCTGTTCTCACTTGCTCCTTCCTCAGTGGTTCAAGATCACAGTGGCTAGTAGAACCGTTGTTGTTGGGGAATACTTTCGGTGCCTGCCTTTTTCCTTTGCTTACTGTCCTCTCTGTGATCCTGTGTGGGCGGAACTGTTTAGAGACTCTTTCAGAGCCACTTGCCAGTCTTGAGAACTTACCTTGGAGTTAACTGATGTTTAAAAGGAGGTTGTTATATTTTCCTTAAAGAATTTGGCTAGAAGCTAAGTCTAGGTCACACTAGGACCCACCCAGGTGTTCATTGTTTCTTCTTTCCCCTCAACTCAGAGGCACACGTATGAAATTCACTATCGTTCCCACTTCATACCTTTACCCTTCCTGTGGTGAAATCTGTTTTGTCATATTCTGTGGTGATATATTATGTAGGCTCTAAAGAAATAAAGACTGCCTGAATCAGAGGATAGAGCCAGCCACAGAGTTAACGATAGGGGTCAGACAGAGGTGACACACACCTTTAATCTTAGCACTGGGAGGCAGAGGCAGAGATCCATGTGGATCTCTGAGTTCAAGGCCACAGTGGGCTACATGAGATTAATGCAATCCAAAATAAAAAAGGAGACAAATAGTTGTGGCACGCATGTTTAATCTCAGCAATTGGGATCCCATGCCTCTGCTTCCAGTAAGTACTTGGAAAGCACACACGCCTTTAATCCTAGCAATAGAAAGTTTGAGAAAGGAAGTGATATGTCTGGGCAGAGAAAGGAAGACAAGGCAGGAGGAGACAGGAGTTTGCCCCCCTTCTATTTTGGTCTCTCCTGCATCTCTTTGCTTTATCTTTCAGTCTGAAGATTCCTAGAGACAGGGTCCGAGGATTAAGTAGTGGTGAGAAGTGGCTGTGGCTTGTTCCTCTGTCTCTCTGATCTTTTAACTTTACTTCAATATCTACCTCTTGGTTTTTATTATAAGATCAATTAGAATTCATGCAACAAAATTCCTTGTACAAAAGTCATCAGTAGCTCCTTATTATTCACTCATCTGCTTCACTCATCTCTCTCTCTCTCTCTCTCTCTCTCTCTCTCTCTCTCTGTGTGTGTGTGTGTGTGTGTGTGTGTGTGTGTGTGTGTGTGTGTGTGTGTGTTTGGAGACAGAGTCTCACTATATATCATACTATATATCATAGACTGACTTTGAACACACTTGTGGTCCAAACTAGTTTCAAACTTATCTGCTGCCCAAGTGTTCAGATTACAGATGTGTTCCATGTGACTTTTAAGGCCTCTGAGACTTCAATTTTTATCTTCTTCTGATCCCCAGACTCATTCATTACACACCAAGAGCACAAGCTCAGAGGAGGGAGGGCAGATGAAGAAGCACTTCTCCTTTTCAGTAGGGGACACTAGAGTTATGAGCAACTCAGTTCCTTCATTGCTGTTATTGTAAACATCCTCAGAGAGGAACTGTCCATGGCTACCCAACTGCTTAGCCACAAAGGGGATAATAGCAGGACTCCTGACTACCACTCTAGGGCTCACTCCAGTAGGATGCTTTGTGGCCTTAACACATCTGTTTGTCCCTTTTATCTCCCGTGACATTGTATTCCTTCTCTTTGTCTTAGGGCTTAATTCATTTTCTTATGCCAAAAGTAGTAGGAATTCGCTTGTAGCTCTCTGTTTTGGGCCTTATTTAAGGGATATCGGCACAGAGGATCCTGTGTGCATTTGTGGGAGTGGCTTACAGCTAGTAAAGTGATGGAAAACCTCTGGTAGACACTGAAACTATGAGGATTTGCTATTGCTTTGGAAACAGATACCCCAATGCTATTTTATTTTTGAGATTTTAGTATAACGACAATTTCTTCCTTCCTTTTCCTTCCTCCAAGTCCTCCCATCTACTCTTCCCTGATCAGTATGTATAATGTTACTCATATATGTGTTTTCAGGCGTGATCATTCATTTGGTATTGAATAACCAATAGGTGTGCTCTTCCCTGTGGAAGACTATTTTTCCTGCTCTCAACATTTCTTAGTTGCTTGTAAATTCTCTTCCTTTGAATTTGATTCTATTGAAGTCTGATATGAGGATAGCAGTAGCTTTCATAGAATGTTTGAGGCAATTTAGGTCTGGAACCTAGTTCCTTAGATCCCATGGCCAGTACTTTCAGCTCACTCACACTGCATCATTGAGGTGGGTATGTTGTGGCCAGCTCAAAAGCTTTGGAGTCTGTTATAAGCAAAGTGCAATCGCAGTGTGGGCCAGAGAGTTTGCAGGTGGTCATTATGAAGGGGGTAGGACCTGAAGTTTTGAGTGAAGAGAAAGGTCCATTTGCCTCCCTGGATTCCAGGTGGGTGTTCTGGAGATTTTCTTAGGCTGAAATCTCTTGATGAATGGGCTCACAGGGAGCATTTGTTTCGACTTTCCTCTCCTCTAATTGCTTCCTGTGCACACCAACTCTCATCGTTTTCTTCCATTCCTTGGTTGCCACCTTCTACTCTTAATCAATTTCTAGACTGATTGACCCCTTTTTTTGATACTCTCATAGACACTTTAAAAGGAGCAAAACCTGCCACAAACCACTTTTACCTTTGCTTTAATTTCACACTGCTTTAGAAATTGATTTTGTGCTCACCCAGAATGTTCTGGTGGGTAAAGGTGGAGAGGAGATAGTTAAAGGCCAGTTTCTTCCCTCTTTAGAAAGAACTTGATTTGTATGGTATAGGAGACCCCCTTACTCATCATTGTATTTACCAGAGTCTATTCTTTGTATTGCTTCAAGTGATCAAGCAGTTAGTGGCTCTGAGCTGTAGGCATTTGAAAGGTTGAAGAGGCATAGAGTTTAGTTTTTAATATGATGAATTTGACAATTCTATTTGACAACTGAATGGAGATGTTGAATAGATAATTGGATATATTAATCTGGAATTTGAAAAATAGTTGTGGCTGGAAATACAGTTTTTGAGTCTTTGGCAAGTAGACGGCATTTTAAGCCATTGGAGGGATTGAGATAAATGTGACTCTAAGTTTAGAGAGGAGATAGTTGTGTGAAACTACTCAGGGTCTAGTTTTCCAGAAAACTGGGAACAGTACAAACTGGACTCATCTGAGAAGAAGCAGTGTTTCATACCCCATGTGGGTATATGTGATACTGGATTGATATTCTATCTCTAAACATGGTATATTGGAACAAGCTAGGCCATTGGTTCACTATGTACTGAAAGTAAAGTCACCCTGTTTGGAGTCACAGTTTTCTTATGTGTAGGAGAGGGCTCGATGGGGGTAATGTCAAATTCTGGCAGGTATCCTCGTAAGGAATTTGTATTAGTGGAACTGGCAAAGTCATTCTAGTATGTGCTGTTAGGATGACAGGTATGCAAACACACTTTGTAAAGTGATAAACTCTGGGTAAATGATAATTGGCAATGTTATGGTTATCACCAACTTTATCTACTTTGTGGAATGCTGACATGTAAAAATCCCATGGTCTGGTATAGTGTTAACTTCTCCTGAAGAAGCAAGAACAAATGTCCACACATTTATTCTAGACAGGACCTCAATAACAGATCAAAGAATTGCTTCCACCCAAGACTAACTTGGTGAGTCAATGAGTTTAATTGGCTTACTTTCAAGATCATGAATGAGCTATTACAGGAATAGAGGTAGGTGTACCACCTCTAAAAATATCCCTTAGCCCTGAAACCCTACAGGAGGGTCTTGACTCATGAGTTGACGAATGGCTGCTCATTTGTTGGGTCTTGATCCTCCCCTCCTCATGAGAGAGTATCAGTGGGCCCAATCTTATGTCTCTTTGTATCCCTCTCAGGAATTCATAGTTTATATGCATGACTTCAAGACTTCATTGGCTGTGTCATGTGGGAGGTCAAAGTTTTATGACACCTGAGGAATCAGCACAATCCCTTCCTATTTGGCTCTGAGTAACTTAGTGACTATGACCTTTCTCTAATCTGGTCCTTAGTTCTCAGATATCACAGTGTGTGTGTGTGGGGGGGTCCTCCTGCCACTGATTTGTAATATTGTCAAAAACAAAGTAACTGATTTTAGAATGAAATTGATGTGTCTTATCTGGTACATGGGAAGGAGAGATGTAGGTACCTGAGAGGCATCAGTTGAACCACTTCTAGAACCCCAGCAAATCAAGAAATGCAGTCTGGTCCTCAGCTAACTGAGCTCTCAAAGTACTTGTCAGTCTGACATTTGGAAGTTTGAAGGTTCGAAAGCATGTGGATCAGCATAACTTTTCTATAAAGAAGCAGACAGTCAATATATCAAGCTGCGTGATCTCCTACAGTCTGTTGTCACTACTGCCACCATCACCTCCTTTGGATCCTGGATTCCCATTAAATATGTCAAAAACATTTCTTTGATCAACTGAAGTACAAAACCAGGATATAGAGAGAATTTCATCTGTGACCCTTATGTTACTAAACCCTGAATGACCTATGGTGTGAGGTGTGACTATTGGATAAGCTTCTTGCACATGTGATCTGGTGCATGGTGGGGCAAGAACATTGGGCATTCTCCACTTCCAACAGGACTTGTATATGGCCAGTGGTTTCCAGGCTTCTCTTGGTTGGGAGTAAGTACAGGTCAGAGATGGAACCTGAGCCTTAGTCCCATCTGGAGCTCTGCTTGAAGCAAACTAGGCACCTAATCAACCCCCTTAGTTGTACTAGGCCTTTCCATCTGCATACAGCCTCAGGGAAAGCACAGCTAGTAACTGTGACCCCATCTGGCTTTGGGCCAAGAAGGGTGGCTCTTTGTTGCAGACACAGCTGGGAGGGGGGGGGCAGAGAGGATCATCTAAACATGAGTCCAGGCAGTGAGCGAAGAGCCCTAATTGGGATCAGATGTCTCTGCAGAGCAATAACACTGCCACCTGGTTATGAACATCTTAACTGTGCAGGACCCAAAGGGCTTTTCCAGACAACATTTAATTCATCTTCACTGTACTCTTGGGAAGAAAGAAAGAAGGGGAACAGTTTTAGCTGTGATGGGGAAGAAAGTGCTATGACTTAGTAGTCAGGAGCCACAGATTTGCCACTGACTTCTAGGGTAACCTTAGACAAGTTTTTTTCTCTTGCTGGGTCTTGCTTTTTTCATTTATAAAGTAGTAGGATCAGACTAGGTGAGCAGTTCTTGAAGTAAAATGCTCAGATCATCATCATCAATATCATCTGAGAATTCAGAAATTCCAGCTCTCAGGCATCATCCTAGACCAAGCAAAGGTAGGCATTATGGGATCAAGGTCTTTGAGAAGCCTTTCAGATAAAAGGAATCATTGAAGGAGAATCATCTGAAGACATTCCAGCTTTGATTCTCTTGATAGTACGTGAAAGAACATATTTAAAACAGGGTTCTATGTATTTGAGGGAGGGTGGTAGTAGTGGTGATAATGATAAGGTGATATCTTATTGAATCCATAATCTCACAAATGCATCACCTCTTATGACCTATAAAGTCTCTATCAAAGCCTGGAAGATAGACAGATACCCTCAGGACCTTACTGTGTGAGTAGATAAGTTAGGCAAGGCACGTTGTTCTCAGTGGTTGACAGAGAAATCATAATAGGACACATAAAGAGGCAGAGATTAGGCACGGCTCTTATTAGAGATAGAGGAGTGAGGGAATGCTTACCAGGCCAGGAGGCTTTGGTCCAATCCTCCTGTGGAAATAAGTCCTAATATTATGAGTGTGGTGATTTCTTTAACAGAGGGTACTCAGACATTTTCCAGGAAGATAAAAAAGACTTTAAGAAATATGAATGTGAAGGAAAAGACAAAAGCAGAATAGTTAACATGTGAGTTTAGCTTGCATGGCCAGCTAAAACTGTGAAAGCTAAAACTAGAAGAATTTTGGTTTATACAGGACTCCAGATGGTTATAACTTAAGTAATGTTCTCCCTGCCCTGGAAAGCATAAGGCAAAGAAAGTAAGCATTGGTGGCAATGTAGAGAGGATATAGACTGTCTAGTATTTATAAATTTGTATATGTGTAAGTATATGTATATGTAACAGCTATGATTAAAGAATAAGCAACTATAAATTTGACAAGGAGTTGGAGGGACATGGGAAGAATTGTAGGGAGAAGAGGGATAACCATGTAAATCCATCACTCAGATATAAAATTCTCAAAAAATAATAAATCAAGACATTCTAAGAAATGAGATTGATCAATGGGGTAAAGCACTTGCTATGCACATGTGAGGATGTAAGTTTGGTTCCTCAGGACCCACATAAAATTGGATACAGTACCATATATATGTGAATCCAACACTGCTATGATAAGACAAGAGGTAGGAGCAGAATGGCTGTAAGCTTGGGACTAGTGAGTCTGGCATACTAAGTGATAAACAGAAGGCACCGTCTTAAAGTGGAAGGCAGGGACCTATATTTAATATTGTCTTCTACTCACACATACAAACACAGAAAGATTAGAGATACCTATAACTTACTGGCAAGAAGACTTGGCATACTTTGCAAGTAATCATACCATTGTAGACATTATGACTGAATACATAAGCTAGATAAGATCACCAAGAAAGTTAATGTAGGAGCTGTGATTGGAACCAGTACTCTGGACTCCAGGTGCAGTGTGTCCTTCATGTAATGCATGTTCTCTTTGTGGCTTCTGGAACAGAGTTTAGCAAAAACACAGATGGCATTTATTTAAGGCACAGCTGGGAGCAGGCTAGAGTAAGATGATTCAGAATCCATAATGCCAGGTTGAAGCTTTTGGTCCTGTTGGAAATGGGATGCTGCTGAAGATACTGGAGCTAAGTTGTGACATTACTTGCAATTTAGTTGGCACCTGTAGTAGGACAGTGCAACGATACCTGGTGGAGTGGAATGGGACACTGTGGGGATATTTTCAAATATAATAACAACAGTCAGAGATATCAGAGGACAGATTCACCCCCTCTTGTCTTTTTTTTTTCCCTCCCAAGACAGAGAGTTTTCTGTGTAACAGTTCTGGCTGTTCTGGAACTTGCTTTGAAGACCAGGCTGGCTTTGAACTCACAGAGATTCTCTTGCCTCTGCTTCCCTGCTGGGACTAACAGTGTGAGCCATGGCTTCTTCTGCCTGCCCTGTCATTCTATATCTGCCTTAAATACTTTCTTCCCTCAGTTAAGGCGTGGCACCACCACTGC
The DNA here is from genome assembly GCA_033318265.1 of Phyllotis vaccarum. Lineage (NCBI taxonomy): Eukaryota > Metazoa > Chordata > Mammalia > Rodentia > Cricetidae > Phyllotis > Phyllotis vaccarum. The sequence goes on from JARWLC010000013.1 coordinate 55,503,674, forward strand.
CTACCTGGGAGCTGGGAACTCCTTCTGTAAACTAGGATGACCTGAACTCAGATTGGATTAAGGGCGTAGGTCACCACTCCCAGGATATCCCCTGTGCTGAGATTAAAGGTGTGTGTTACGCTGTCTGATCTTCCTAGACTGACTGTGGGTAGATCCCTGTGATATCTCCACTGTTTTTATTATATTTGAAAATATCCCCACAGGACACTGCTTGGAGGGAGCAAAGCACTAAAAAGAAACCTTTACAAGAGGGTACAAATGCTACAGACCCACTCTTCTTCCCACACACGAGTACAACTTTATCTTTTAACACAAGAGATTATTTAGCTCAACAACCCATCATTTCCTTTAGAATCTCTGCAATTAGTGATGATGGTATTTGGGAGCTATAGCCATTCTGGATCTGCAACATGGCAAAGCTCAACCAAGATTCCTCTCAGAGAAGACCTGTGAAAGCCCAGTGCAGTTCTCCGCTGTTTGAATTTCTTCTGCATTTAGATTTCTATATGTTACAGACCCAGGACACACAATTTAGAGAGAACTTGGATCTTACTTCCTCTTCTCTCACAAAGTCCCAGGTCTAAGGAGATTCCCTGTACAAGTCCCCATGTCATTCGTAACACCTAGTCTGCTCCTAAGAGCCTAGCTACAAGAAAGAGCCTCATAGTTTACCACTTTGAAAGCAACCATTACTTCATTTGCTTCTTAACAAGGTTTCAATGATGTCTGCCATATTTTCAGGCATCTGAGTACTTAGTCCCTACTTGGTAACACTATTTGAGTAGGTTTAGGTGTGGCCTTTCAAGAGGAAGTATGTCACCATGACTGGACTTTGGGGTTTCAAAGGCCATGTGCCTTTTTTTTGTGCAGTCTCTGCTTGCTGCTTGATTAGAGATATGAGCTGTCGGCTCTTCCTGCTATCATACCTGGTGCTCTCTGTAACATTTCCCTGCAGTGATGATGACAGACTCAATCTTAACTCTCTGAAACTGTTAAGTCCAAAGAAACCCTTTCTTCTACAAGTTGCTCATAGTTATGGTGCTTTATCATGGCATTAAAAAGTGACTTGTATGCTTTATGAGGTAGACAGGGCTCATTATCCCTGTATATTAATATGACGAAACTAGAGACCAGTGTAGGGGAAGGAAGTTATCAGGAAGCCAGTGAGTGGCACAGCCTACTTCACTGTTTTCCAGGTCCATAGCCCATGTATCTCACTTGTGCAGCTGGAGTAAGCTTGATCATTTAACGTTTAAAAGAAATATTTTAACTCTCTCTCCCTCCCTCCCTCCCCTGCTCCCCCCTCCCGTGTGTGTGTGCACCCATGTGTGTGCACAAGTGTTTGCAGAGGCCAGAAGAAGGTGTCTGATTCCCTGAGCTACCCTCTACACCCATGTGAGAGCTGGGAAGTGATGTGCTTTTAACTGCTGACCGTCTCCAACTCTCCATCCCCAAGGATGGCCATTTTTATGAGCAAATTGAAAATCTCATATTTCAGAGAGGGCCAAGGCTGGAGTATGGCAGAAGAAAATCAAGAGACTATATTTCACTTCCAACCTAGAGTTATTCCTTTAATATGGTATTAACCCCCCCCCCGACCCCCGGCTCTAATCTTGGTGGGAAATACCTTGGCAATGTCTGATACCAATGCAGTCTGGGAGATGATAATCACCATTATCTACAGCCTCTCAGGCTTCCTTTTGGTCATCCTTTTCTCTTAGGCAGCTAGAACAAAGATGCAGCCAATCACTTCCTCTTGTGCTACCCCAAGTGATGATACCCACAGCCCCAGAGCTTCCTTGAACAAAAGTATAAAAGGCCAATCATTTTCTCTGAGACAGGGTCAGAACTCTACTCAGCAGCCTTTAAAATCTGGATGGCACAGGGTCTTTGGCTGAAACCGCTTTGGCCAAACCTTTCCAGGGCTCTGACTAGGTCTTCAGTGTGAGCCAAAGGCAACACCAGCCAGAGTAGCATCAGCCTGACTTTCAGAGTTCACACAATGTCATGCTGTCTAGATTTTCATCATGAATGTTCCCGAGACTCAAACACAAAGGGAATTGGGTTGATTTCAACTGGAAAATATTCCTGCCATCTCAACGTTCTCTGGAATAACCTGCTTGCAGCTGTCATGGGGACGCCTCCTCCCTGAAATGTGTGGCTTTTCCAAGGCTCAAACTCCAGGGATCTAGAGGGGAAGAGGAGGAGGGGACGAGATTCTGTCCTGCACCCCCACAGCCTGGCTTCTGCTTGCATTTTTCAGGCCTAGAATTGAGCCTCTGGGGTTGGGGTGGAGGTGGGGGAAAAGGAATTCATGGAACCAGCTGCTGCTGGGGGATCCTTGCTTGCCACTGGTTGTATTTCTTTTATTGACCAGCTTCCAACAGGAAAAGGCCATCTTCTGATGAAAAAGCATGTCCCATTAGACGTAGATTCTAGCTGCTGGGCGGGGGTTGTGGGGGGGGCAGAAGGCCTGGGTTTAGTTATGGATCTGCTATTAACTTGCACTATGCACATCAGCAAGTCAGTCACTACTTCCCTGTACATTACTTTACAGTGGAGTCCCTGGTATCTGTTGTTCGCATCTGTGATGTAAGAATAAAATAGGAAACTTGATGAATGTTCTAACAGAAATAAAGGGATGTTAGGAATATAATACCATCTGTCTTAGTTTCTTTTCTACTGCTATAAAGAGACACCATGACCAAGTCAATCCATAAAAGAGAGCATTTAATTGAGAGCGTGCTTAATAGTTGATGAGAGTGAGTCCATTACCATCATGGTGGGGAGCATGGTGGTAGGCAGGCAGGCAGGCAGGGTGCTGTAGCTATAGCTAAGTGCTTACACCTTTTAATATGGTGTCGCCCCACCCCCAGTCTTGGTGGGAAATCCGTTGGCCATGTCTGATACCAGTGCGGTCTGGAAGACAATAAATCATTATCTGTAGCCTCTCAGATATTAATATCTGCAAGTCAGAAGCCGAGAGCAGGAAAGACTGAGTCTGGCATGGGCTTTTGAAACTTCAAAGCATTAAACAAACAACAACAACAAACCCCAAACCCAAGCATTCAAATATGAGCCTCTGAGGGCCATTCAATCCATGACAGCAAGCTCTTAAACTTCATGTACACAGCTCCACATGCTCTGTTCAGCTCAGATCTCTAACATCTCTCTCCCCACTGTTTCCTTGCACTTTTACCTCTTTAATAACTGAACAATGTCTGGTCTTTGGAGATTATTTTATGGCTTCTGACTCCAGGATGTATACATGACCCTACCTTTAGCTATTGTACTCCACTCTGCACTCCACTTGGCAAAGTCTTACTTCTTCAAGCTCTGGCTCTAGCAGTGACTCTTGGGGGAAGTGCTCCCCTGACCCCTCTTCTCATCTAGATTGGATTAGGTTCCCTTTTTACAAATTGCCATGACACCTAGCCTTGCTTGTGACTACATCTGTTACTACCCGAAATATAATCGTTCATTTGTCTTTTCCGTGAGATTCTTAGTTCCTTAAAATCAAGAACCAAGCCAGCACCTAACACAAAGAGCTTGGCACATAATGTATGTTTACAGATATTTCTCAATTAGTTGAATGGATGGATGGATGGATGGAAGACTGGAAGAATAAATCATGTGTCCTGGGTCATTCACCTTGTAACCCAGTGATCTTGCTATTTGGAAGTAACATGTTTGAGTACAAACATGTCATATTAATTGCTTTCAGGTTGCCATTTGAGTGAAAGTTTAGGGTATTATTGTGGTAAATTATGGTATCTATATCTACCAATATAGATATATATTTCACACAGAGTCTTGCTATGCAGCCCAGACTGGCTAAGGCTTAGGCTCTAACTCACGATGCTTCAGCTTCTGCCTCTCAAATGTTGGGGTTACATTGTGTGCCATGATATCTGACTTAAGACCTTAAACTTGGAGGAAGGTCCTGGCATCCACTGTGTGCTAAGTATGTTGCCTAGCATTCTATTTCCAAGTGCATTTATTTATTCCTTCATTAGTTTTATTTTAGATATCAACTGTATGCCAGTAGAAAATATTATTGCCTTTATGGATATGAAAACAGAAGTCCAGAGAGGCCAAGACCACACAACCTCTTAATGGTGGAGCTGGAATTTGGACCCAAGCTTATATAACTACAAAATAGAACTGTTATAGTGCATCGACTCAGACAATAGGTACTTGAAAACAGGACTTTTATTCTCTACATTATGAGGTGTACAAGAACAAATTTTGTACACCTTTTTGAAAACAATGTTATAAATGACAAAGTTGATATGTTTTCAGGAACTAATAGACTTCTGGAGAAGAATAATTTGAAAAATTTCTATTGTATTCACTGTACATGGTATTATGTTACATAAGGACACATACACTACAGTATACACTGTTGGCATATTTTCTAATACTCTCTATTCTTGCTTTTCTTAATATCCTTTACTATTAGCCCCCTTTGTTCCTCTAGATAATTTTGCTCCCACTTTTGTGACATAAAGTCATACAGTATTTTATATATCTACAGAAAATATAGGAACCACAAAATAGAGAAAACACATTTTTTTTGTTCTGAGACTGGATTAATTTGCTCAGTATGATTATTTACAGTTGCATTTTTCTGTAAGCAGCATAACATCTTTTTATATGCCTGAAAAATTTCATTGCATATCTACTGCACCTTCCTCCACCCATTCTTTTGCTATTGAATAACTATGCTGGTTTTATAACTTAAATATTATGAATCATGCTGTGATAAACATTGATGTGCAGGTATCTCAGCAATATGTGAACACTGGCTAATTATTTAGGAGTGGGATAGCATGGCCATAGCAGATCTATTGTTAGTGTTCTGAAGAAGCACTATACTGATTTCCATGGCGGCTGGACTAGTTTTTCTTCCCATCAGCAGTGCATACAGTTCCTTTCTATCCATGTCTTGTCAGCATTTCTTGTTTTCTTAATGATCTCTATTCTGACTGAGGCTAGATTAAATTTCAATATTGTTTTAATTTTTATTTCTCTGGTGCCTAGTGAGACTGAACTTTTTCATATTTTTATTGGCTATCTGTATTTTATCTCTTGAGAATACTCTGGCATTTCATTATGTCATTGCTGATTGGTTTGTTTGATATCTTGTTGATTTTTAATTTTTTGTATATTTATATTAGCTAGGGTTCTGTAAAGGAACAGAACTTACAGAATGAACACACACACAAACACACACACACTTACATATGCTTAGAATGGCTTCAGGCTGTGGTCCAGCTAGCCCAGCAATGGCTGTCTACCAACGGAAGATCCATGAATTCAGTAGTTGTTCAGTCCACAAAGACGACATCTCAGCTGGTCTTTAGTATATGTTGTAATCCCAAAGAAGTGGATCCTAATGCCAGTGAAGGAATGGACTTGGTAGTGAGAATGATGGCAAGCAGGCAAAGATAGTGTGTTTCCTTCTTCCAGGTCCTTTCTAAAGGTTGCTGGAAGATATGGCCCAGATCAACAGTGGATCTTCCCACCTCAAAAGATTTGGATTAAAAGTAGATCTTCCCCCTTTAAGTGATTTAATTAAGAAAAAAAATCCCTCACAGGTGTTTCCAGCAACTTGAGTTTTAGTTGATTACAAATACAGTCAATTTGGCAACCAAGAATAGCCATCACAAAATTCTAGATATGCTCCTGTCAGATGAATAGCTGGTAAAGACTTTCTCCTGTTCTGTAGGCTATCTCTTTAGTTGATTGTTTTCCGTGCTATGCAGAAGCCTTCCATGAAATTCCATTTGTCAATCTTTGAAATTATTATTAGAGTAGGATACTTTTTTTCTCCCATATCTGGAATGGACATATGTAACTAAAGTGTATAAAGAGAAAAGCTGGTGGACAAAAATAGCAAATTCAAACTTTGTTTCGAAAGCAAAGAAAATATTGGGGCGGCCTCACTGACAGCACGCCTAGGATGAGGTTCACTATTTTAATAATGCTTCTAGGTTATATCCCACATTGCAATTTATAGGCTACTTTTCTATCTCTTACTGAATATGAAACTTAGATCTTCACTATTTGACAGGAAACAAATAAGGTTTTTAAAGATGCTGTGTTACATGGGCCGGATAATAAGGATTTCTAACAGATTCATCTAACAGATTTCTCAATAACTAAAACTGTGACACAAATATTAATGACAAAAATGTTACTGCACTTACAATATTTTTTTTTCTGAGGAGAGAGGAGTCTCTGGCATCTATGGGTATATTAGGGGCTAGGTGATAGGATAATTAGGCTTATAAAATGTTCACAGGTGTTAATGTTATTTGCTTTGTAAACTATAGCTTATTGATTGTCCAATATCACTTTTCATTTTCTGCACTAAAGAATATTTTCAGCTAGATATAAGGCTGCATAGCTCTAGAGTACCTCCAAGCCTCTCTGGCAGCCAAATATGATGGTTGTGCTAAATTTTGCCAGTATAAGAGCTGGGTATAAATTAGGGGATGTGCTTCATCACTTATTCATTTCTTTTTCCTTGTAGCCAATTTGTACCATGAATTAGAAGCTACATGCTGTAAATGGCAGAAAAAAAGGGAACTTACATTCTCAGTAGTATTATCACCATGCAATTTATTTGATAAACCTTTAATAGGTGACTAATATTTGGGGAACACTGTTGAAGGTACTGAGAACAGGGCAGAAACAAAACAAAACAAATATACCATCATTACTTGCCTGCACAGTGCTACCTTGTGGCTGGAGGATGTGGGAGACAAATAGGATAAGTAATTGAATCACAGTGTGTTAGATGGTGCTCAGTGTTAAAGAGAAAGATGAAACAGTGACAAGAGATAGGTTATACGTATAAGAATTATAATCATAATTAAGGTTTCCAAATTCCAGTGACGGACATGATCTAGCAAAAGTACACAAAGTAACTTAGCTAGTTCAGAGTAGGATCTCTGGCATGAAAATAATCCTTGAAAAGTGATGGTGAAAGCTAAATGGTGTTTTGAGCTGTAGTCACCTATGGGATCCACATGGGTGAGAGCTGACCACCTGGGAAAAGTGAATGTCTAAACCAAATGAAAACAAGGCATTTGAATTATAGCAGGAAGGGCATAGGGCAGAGAGGTAGGACACTTAGGTATAGGCCATGGACTTGGTTTGTAACTGGACTACATTCTTCCTCCCCAGATCCTAGTACCCTCATATTATTCCCATTTTTAGATCTTTCCTCTTCATCCATGAAGACACAGCTGGAGTCTTTGCCTGTCTATGGCAGATACACTGGGTCCTGCCCACTACCCCAGTACGTGAATTGTCTTACACATTCAGTCACTTTACCATTGTTTGAGTCTCCTATTGATTCATGTATAGATGTCTGTGTTCTCTCATCTAGCACATCTTTAAAATAATTTTGCTTTTTTGGAGACAGAGTCTCTCTACAGAACCCTCTTTACATAGTCTTGTCCTGGAACTCACCCCGTAGACCAGACTGTCCTTGAATTTACAGAGATCCACCATCACAGGCATGTGCCACCATGCACAACCAGCTAACACATCTTTAACATAGCCTTCTAACTGTTTTTTTTTTGTTCCAATTCCTTCTTGCCCCTTTTATTCCCCAATTTTTTCTCGCTAATTTTGGAGGCCAATAAATACTGAAGCAACTAATCCCTTACCACTTCAACTGTCATACTACAAATAACACCATTTTTTAACTCATTTTTAAGGTTGTAATATAATGACATCATTCCTCCTATTTCTTCCTCCCAAGCCCTCCTGTAATACCCCTCTTGCCCTCTGTCTCTGTCTCTGTCTCTCTGTATCTCTGTCTCTATGTCTCTCTGTCTCTCTGTCTCTGTCTCTGTCTCTCTCTCTCTGTCTCTCTCTCTCTCTCTCTCTCTATGTGTGTGTGTGTGTGTGTGTGTGTGTGTGTGTGTGTGTGCACATGCCTAGGAAATCTAAATGCATGATATATTTATGAGTCTATCTTTGGGCCTGAGGCCTGTGCTGTATACTTGGGGAGCTATGAAAATTTTGATGTTGATTCATGTCCTTTAAGAGAGTGTTCTGGTGGCTAGCAAAAATGGTTCAGAGACAAAGATACCTGCCACCAAAGCATGATGACCTACAGTCAATCCCTGGGACTTAAACAGCAGAAGAAGAAAACTCATTTCTACAAAGTCGTTTTCTGACCTCCACAAGTGTGCTGCTACATTATTTGTATATGTGTATGCGCGTGCACACACACACACACACACACACACACACACACACACACACACACACACTGTTTTTTTAAAAGAAGCAGTCTGGCAGTGGAAGCAAGACTCACATGCCTGCGACAAATGGGTGCCAAATTACAAAGTAAAGACAGGAAGTGGTGGCTAAGCAGAATGTGTGACAGAGGAAAGAATAGATCTTTGTATCTATTTCGTCACTATTGTTGCCGATGCGGTGTTTTGGTTTTTTTTGTCTAGAAGTGTGCTCTTGCACCCATGAATCTGACCCCTCATCTCTGTAGTTCTCCAAGGAAAGATGTTTTGCGCTAGTTTTAGACTCCTTGGTTCTTCCTCTATTGATATTCTTACATGGGGTCTGCTTTCAGTTTAGTCTGTGCTTGCTTAGTATAAAACAATTGCTGAATACAGTATAATTACCTGACTCTGGCACACCCGTGTTGAATAGGACAGTAATACACAAAAGTTTGCAATATAAGTTACTATTTTTTAATGATTTCATTGGCCAAGCATGGCAGGACACACCTGTAACCTGAGTGCCTACAAGGCTGAGACAGAATTATGAGAATAAGGCTAGTGTGTATTATAGAAAGACACCCTATCTCAAGAAATTTTGTTTATTTCTATTATCCTTATTAAAAAAGGGATCTGAAATGGCAGGCATAGTACATTCTGCTTGTGAAAAAATTGTTATGAGAGGCCAGGTGAGAAAGAATAATATGGAAAGTCAGCCAAAGCTTCCCAGACTAGAAGACATTGCATTAAACTTGGAAGTTGATTCAGAGTGTTCTAAGGACTACAGGGTGTGGAGTGTGAGTGGGGGGCAGTCTTCCATTGACAAATGGAGCACACAAATATGTTCTTTCTCTAGTAAGTATGGTAAATGCCTGGCATGATCACTCCTCTCCATTACTAGTCTGCCCTTGGCAGCAACTGCTAATCAGACATGATGTTCTTTCCCACTCAACTGGATGGGACTTTCAATCCTCACCACAGCACACCACAGTACTCCAAATGGCTACTTGCAGCCAACTTGAATTGATTCATGAGGTGAAACATATTTGCCATCCTTGGCTGATTGGTGAAGCTTTTAAAATTACAGATTTTCAGGAAACTAAATCTTGTTGGGAATCAATGTTTTCCCAGCCCATGATTCTGATCTGTTAAGTTCATGGAGTTACTGTGGTTTATTATATTACTAAGTTTACAGTCTTCTGCAATGAGAAGTTTTAAATCAGAGTAGTACTCTGCATTTTAGAAAACTGCCTTTGGCAATAGCATAATGAAGCCTGTAGAAAAGAAAGAAAGAAAGAAAGAAAGAAAGAAAGAAAAAAAGAAAGAAAGAAAGAAAGAAAGAAAGAAAGAAAGAAAGAAAAAAAGAAAGAAAGGAAGGAAGGAAGGAAGGAAGGAAGATCAATAGATAGATAGATAGATAGATAGATAGATAGATAGATAGATGATAGATAGATAGATAGATAGATAGATAGATAGATAGATAGATAGAGCCTTGTGGCAGGAAGGCTACTTTATATGTACCTATGGTATTAGAGGCAAGAGATAAGTGTGCGGGAGGAGAGGGCAAGTTAGAAACTTTAACGGAGGCAGATGATGAAAATATAGGAAGAGCCACAACCTAGGTTCTTTGAGGGAGTATAAAAGAGAAGGAAACAACAGCCCCTAGGTTCAATGGGGAGGCTGCAGTATGAGTGAAATTTGAGCCAGAAAACTGTTTGAAGGTCAACTAGCACTTGCTACTGAGAAGAAATGGAAAGGCATTTATGACCTCTGGACCAGGAAGATCAAAAGTGTGAAGATGAAAAAGTCACAGGCCATGATGAAGTGCAGTGACTAGTTGTCTGGTATGTTTTACTTTGGCATTTAGAGATGACTTTCTTCCCATCATCACCTATGTTCCTAGATGACTTCTCTCACTATCCAGCCTGTAGGTGGTCTGGAAACATAATATTAACTGAAGAGTAGCTGAATGAGAATGGCCTTTTGTCTGCAAGAGTGTTGTTGTGTGTGTTCTGGGACTATTGGCGCTTGTAATTCTGGACTGTTCCTACTGCCGTTTGCAAACCTTGAACATTGCTGAAGGAGGAGCCATGAAGTATAAAATCTTGGACTGTCTACCAGAGAGAAGAGAAGAGGCCCACAGCAACAACAACAGCAGCCCACTCACCCGGTGGGGGCAGGCATCTGTATGTATAATGGCAATCTGCAGTGCTCTGAAGGAATGCCCTCCCCATCTAGACAAAGGCCAAAAAGGTTATGATTTTTAAAAAGCAGTTCAATTACATCATACATTAACTCAACCTTTTTACAAGATGAGACATTCCCTAAGTGCTCACTAACACATTTTGGTTCTCCACCTGGACTCATGGTAGGCCCCATGGTTTTACCACCACTGCCTCTGCCAAATCAGTGTGTGCTCAACTTAGCAACATTGCAACATTCTTATGAAAATAGGGTGAACTTGTAAATTTTCTAAAACGATTCCAATAACCCCAGAGTCACATTTTGAAAACCACTAGTTCTCAAGATTGTTTTTAATTTTTCTATTGCACAACAAACACATTGATATTATTCTGCAATTATTCACATCAAACATTACTGTCTTAGTCTGGTTTAAAGATGTTGCACTATACTGGACGAATATATCTAGCCTCTTGAAATGAAAAGTCTGGACCCTGAAGACGCTTTTCATTAGAGTCAGTGATTAGGTATCTAGTTTTCATGAACATTTATTCAATCCTTTCTTTGAAATACAAGCATTGGAGGCTGAGGCAATGGCTCAGTAAACACCTTGAGGGCTGAGGAGACGAATCGTTCAGAAAAGTACACAGGCACAAGCATGAGGACCAGAATTAAGATCCACACCACCCATGTTTAAAGCACGGAGTGGTAGTACACATCTATGACCCCAGATTGGGAGGCAGAAACAGGAGGATGGATCCCCGGGGTTTGCAGGCCAGAGAGATTAGTGGAATCTGGATTAGTGGATTCAATGAGTGATCCTGTCCCAAAAACTAAGGTGGAGAGTGATTAGGAAGACTCCCCTAATCTTGGTTTTGATCTCCACATACCTGTGTATCTGTACAAACACACAGGCATGCACACAAACATGGACACTCACAAAACCAAAAGTATTATATTAACAAGAGTATTCTACAATATCAATAAGCAAATTTTCATCCGAAGAGAATTCTAAATTCTATAGTCTGAAAAGTATACTTTTACCTTGGTTCTGCATTTTAGTACTGTATTATTACAGATTTAAACTCTTTCTGAACTTCATATTAAGCTAAGGATGCTTTCCAACACCCAAGAAATGAAAATAAAAACACATACATACTACAAAAATGAAAAAGCACTTTCTGGGCAGCTGTTCTATTTGAAGTTTTCTGCTAGGCTAATGGGATGTAGAGGATGAGAAGACACAATCCCTGCCCTTAAGACACTCAAAGTTTACTGAGAAAGACAGATATCCACTGATAGTTAACAGAATAAAATAAGTGGTAGCAGAAGAATGCATAGCTATGTGGATGTTTGTAAGGAAGGAGCTACTTGTCTAGAGAGACATCAGAGTGGAAAAAATGGCTCAACTTTTCAGCTATCACAGCAATTCAGTTTCTATGATACAAACACATTCTTGGAGCTAGGACAGAAGAATGGGTGGGTACATGTTGGGGTCCTTCCTGGAAATGCCTTTCTTTTCTTCTTCCTGAGATATAATTTTTCTGTGTAGCCCTGACAGTCCTGGAACCTGCCTCTGTAGATCAGGCTGGCCTTGAACTCACAGAGTTCTGCCTGTCTCTCTGTCTCCTGAGTGCTGGGAGTAAAAGTATATGCCACCACTGCCTGGCTCTGAAAATGCCCTTGTGGTGTGCTGTTTATAATTTGTTGACCACAGGTATGGTAGTCATCACAACATAGTTACCATTGATGTGATCAGTTCACTGAGATCCATGGCTCATGCCAACAATTTCTGTGCTAATTTCAGGTGTCAGGTTTGGTGTAGAGCATTGGATGCTGGTCTAGTAGACCGAACTTTGTCATTCATAGCTATTCTGCTTGTGCTTAGAGCTGAAAGGTTAAGTCCTTGAGACGCCGGAAATTCCAGTAAGAATAGTGCTTGCTGGGCATTATTTGGCCTACCAGTGGCAGAGAAACTGAATGGTTAACACTTGGCTTCAGTTTGGGGGAAGTCTTCTGATACTTTGTAAAGCGCTACAAGTTTACAACACAATGGAAGATAGCATAGTTAAAGAAGTAACTATAAATAAATAACTCACTGTGATGTGTTATAAAATTGTGTATAGTGGCCTATGTATGCACATTGGTTGGAACAAAAACTGTGTCTTGTGGATCAGATTAGTTTTCTGTAAATAGCTGAAAATGGGTTCATATATATGCATCTTCATATTGTACTCAGTGTTAGGAAAGTAGCTCCCACAAAAGATGCTTTGATTGCAATTTATGGTGAATCCAACTTAAATGGACAAAAAATGCTAAAGAGTTTTTCTTCACTCCATGACAGGAAAGCCCAGATGTTGGGTAGGCAACACACTGGTTCAGCTATAATACTGACTTCTTTCTTTGTGGTTCTCTTGACTCTACTCACTTGTGTTTTTTGGTTTTGTCCCTACTTTGGGGGAGGGCAATGGAAACTAGGGCTATTTTATATTCCATTAGGTAAATGATAATTGCTTCTTGCACTATTGTACAAAAATTAATTTAAATGCTTAAAGATAATTAAAAATTTAGAGTAACATCTGTACCGTCATTGGCTATATACTCAGAAGACACTAAACCAACACATCACAAAGATACTTGCCATATATATTTATGGAACACTATTCACAACAGCCAAGTTATAGGATCAGTCTCAGGGTCTGTTGACAGAAGAATGGTTAAAAAGAATATGGCACATATGGATGATAGAGCTTTATTCATCCATGAAGAACAAAATTATTTTGTTTGCTGGAAATGGATTATATTTGTGATCATTGTATGAAGTGAAATGAGGCAGACAAATATTGCATGTTTTTTCCCATTCATAGATCCTATAGTTTATGTAGCTACACAGGACCATATCTGTAACACAAAAGCAGGGGAGAGACTGCAGGGAGGAGGAAGATGAGAGGGAGAGAGTGCAAGAAAGAGGACAGAAGAGAGGATGTAGGGAAATGGGTACCATCAGAGTACTTTATATACTTAAAAGAAATCATCCTTACTAAACCCATCATGATACTATGTACAATGAATACATGTTAATAAAGAAAAAAATTAAGGTCATATTATTTAAAGCATTGATATCACCAAATTCATTTAAAATCAGTCGAATAGTTGAAATAGTTTGAAGGGTATCCACATTTTTGCTTATATTTAATATTTATTTTTAAGCAGTACCGCTTTCCTTATACCTCTTATAGTATCTATGTTGATCTTAAAATAAGGTATCTCTGGACTTCTAGAATAGTACTAATATTTCTATATCCCAAAGGACATTCTGTCCTCTGAGGATGTTCTTTTGAGCCTACAACTTCAATATGCCTAGAGCTAATTATGCATAACAGATTAAGAAACCCTTTCTGGAGTTCCCCACAACTGGGCTCTCACTCTTGGGTCACTTATCTAGGTATCCTGGGAAAATGATTTAATCTTTTGAAACTTTAATTTCTTTATCTAAGAAATAGAAACAATATTAGGACTACCTTATAATGACTGCAGGTTACATGAAATAAGAGATGTAGTGCATATACAAAAGTGCCAATACTTTTGGTTCATTGTACCCTCATTGACTTAGTAATTTTCTTTAAGTGAAAAGAACTATGTTGCATTTTTACTTGTTGAGCAATAGGTGTAAAAAAAAAAAAAAAAAAAAAAGGGCAACAGTGCCAGCTCATGAGCCGTCTGCTTCTCTTAAAATTTTAAAATATCTTACAACAACCTTGCAAGCTGTCTGTGGCATTCTGGGGTATGTCCTTGATGTCCGTAACCATTTTAGGAATAAATATCACTGAGAACATTAACTACAGGATATTTTCCTGAGAGAGGTCTTTTATTATCATTAGAGAAAGAGGTTCGTTGAAAGAGTAGTCTCTATATGAACAGTCAAGAAAATGTCATACCCAATGCAGTGTCATTTTCTAGTTTATTCCCTCTGCCTCACTGTCACTCACTGATGGCATGTCATTGGTTTAAAAGACATTTCATGTGCTAGATAGACATACTTTCTCTTGCTGGGCCTGTAATTTCAGCTACTTTGGAGGCTGAGGCAGAAGGATCTCATTTGTATTTATTATATATTATTTTCAATTTATACATTCAATATTGTACATTATTATTCAAGGCTTGCCTGTGCTACAGGTTGAGTTTGGAGCCATCCCAGGCAACTTTCACTCTGTTTTAAAACAAAAAGTAAAAAGAGGACTGGAGATATATCTTAGGTGTACTTGCCTGGTGTCTCTACACAAAACCAAGAATGCAAGGTTTTCTTCAGTCTCTTTTAGGTCTTTCTATCTTTTTCCTTTGTTTTCCTCCTCTTTACTTCTCTCCTTCTTATGTAGTATCCAAATCCTGGCTCTTAGCCAGGAGACTGGCTACTTAATTGAGGAAGAATGATTGGTCTGAATATTTTGATTTGCCATTTGGCCCGTGAGCTAGCCAGAATATAGGGTGCTGTTAGCTCTTTACTGCATATGTCCTTCTTTACTTTAAGAAACAGGAGCAATCAGTTTAAACTGAAGCTGCAGAAGGTGACCAGAGAGGTAGAAGAGAGTAAATCTTTGAAGTTGAGGTTAGTAGAAGATCACTGAGTTTTTCCTAGAGGCGAGAGCCGCCTTCAATTCTATTTCGTTTTTCAGATTCACTGAAGGGAAATCTGATGTTGGAGTAATTAAGGAGGAATGAAATAGAAGACCTGTGCGTGCACTGTTGACTCTGGGCCTCCTTGGTGCTGGCCAGCAGAGGTCGGGAGCGGCTGGCTGGCGGTTAGCCCCAGCCTGCAGCGTTTGCTTTGGCCATTGGGGTAAAGAGCACTTTGTGGAAAGCCAGCCTTCCCGGCCAAGCGCCTATTTTCATCCTGAATCTGTAGAGTCCAGCCTGAAGGTTGGCTCCAGGATCAACAGAGGCCATGGAAAATGGGACTGGATGCCTGGCAGACATCACTGTGGGCTTTGTCTTCCTGACCAGGTTAGTTAGCCCTAAGGTCATGAAGGCAGGAACAGTGGGGAGCTAAGGGCCTTGTAGCATCAGTTCCAGAAAGAACTAGTTCGTTTACATGATCACTGTATGTCAGGCTGGGCCTCACTTCTTTCCCAGGTGTCCAGTCTAGTAAGGTGGATGGGGAGAAAGAGCTGACAGAGTCTCCAAAGTACTTGAGGTCTCTTAAGTAAAAGACCACCGAACTATAGGGTCAGTTGTCTTTCCCAACAAAAACGCAAATCTCATGAGACTCAGAACACTTACTGTCTAAGGAGCTAGGCAGTGTATGTTATGGTTTTGAGAACGGTCCAGGTTTCTATATGCCTATTCAACTCTACCTTGGTGTCAGAGAATAAGCCCTATGTCTGTGTAAATAAAGGAGCATACCACCCTTCCTGTGCTTTAAAAAAAAAAAAAAAAACTATGTGAATCGTCAAAAACCATTTTTGGCTTGTGTTCTGCAGGAAAATAGTCCATAGGTTGAATATCGCCTATGAGTCTTAGTTTGCCTTTAGCAACCACTGGTCTAGAAGATAAACACACACCATGGGGCCAAAATGGGGGATGTTTGACTTAAATGAAAAAAGGAAACCAGCTATAGGAAAATGGGATACGTTTCCCTTTTTTTAAAAAAAAAAGATATAAAAAGATGCTCAAGAGGCACTGATTAGGAATGTCATAGAAAGACTCAAAGGTCTGACTAGGGATTAGTTCTGATTCTTTAAAGCCTACAGGATGGTCGCTATGTAGAGATGTTTCCACATCTGTGTATTCATCATTTTCCACCCACTCACTATCTACATTTAAATGGACTAAGTCTTTGTATAGGATCCATTTTTCCTTGACTAGCGATTGTTGACAATTACCTCAACTTGCTCCTCATTTTTCATACATTTTTTTTCCTTTTAGAAACTAAGGGGTTAATGTCAAAAGGGCAAGATTCGCTGGGCAGCTGCTGCACTGTTGCCTAGCAACTCTTGGGGGCAGCTCAGAATTTCTGCAGAAGCTTTTGTGGGAAAATGGTCTGATCCAAGCATCAGAGTGGAGTGAACAGCAAAGGAGATAATGTATGTTGAACCCATTATAAATCATGAAACAGGATTTGACTCTGTCTCCCAGAATATTGAATCTTTTTTTTATGTCACTAGGGAAAATTAAATTTGCTTCAAGAGATTTCAGCTCTTTCCTGCTCCCCTCCTTCCCCCAATGGTTTGATCCTATTTCTCAGAACAGCATCCTTGCCACTAAACCTCCAGAGTGGCCTGCTCCTGTCTCACACATTATTAGGCCCTCTGTACTCTTCCTTTTCCCTCTAGTTATGTAGCTCGTAACCTACAGTGGTTTGATGGTGTCTTGCACTAAAGCATCCTCACACAGTTCCCTGTACATGGCAGTGGTTTGTTCCTATCTGCTGAGCATCAGCATCTTTCCCCTCCTTTCTCACAGGAATGATTAGATACTGCGTCATTGAGCATCAGGCTTTTAGCCCCTCCCCCGGGGTCCACAGTGGTTTGATCCTACCTCATGGACTCTTAGGTTCTTTCTGATTCCCCCTCCAGCGTCACCATTACTAATGGTATGGTCCTTAGCATCAGGTCCTTTTTGTCCCCCACTGGTCTTCTGAGCAGACTTGACGCAGTTTCATCTCATTACTGATGCCTCCTGAGCCCTTCAGTGCCTTGCTGCTGCGTAGTGCTGTAAACTGGACCAAGTGGATTGAAAATGGCCAGAAGTTGATCTTGATCACTTTAGATATTTTATGACAATGAAAAAAAATCATTTCTGTCCAGTTAAAATCCATTTGAGCCAGTTTAAGCTAATTACGTAGATCTGGAGCCTGAGGTCGGTAAACCCAGGAAGATGGCTGAAGATTATGCTGACTCAAGCCCAGACAAGGATCCAGGTATTTATAGAAGTTGATAGTAATCTGAGAAAAAGAAGAGACCAGATAAGGAGACAGGAAAATACAGGAAATGGGGTTAATGGAGGAAAGGTTCAGAAGAGTAACCCGAAGTGAGTTTTAAAAAATATATTTAGAGGTTGATAGATCATTTCTAGGAGACGATGTAGGATTTGGGGCTCTAAATTCGGGCATCTTGGAGGCAGTCTGAATGCTGACGTCATCTGGAAGGCCAGAGTTGAGACTGGGTGGTTTGTGGTGCAGTGATGAGGCTTGGCTCTGCAGGCCAGCTCCTAGGGCCATTCTTTGTATGTGACTCACCTCTAGCTATTTGATTGATCGTCCCAGTCCCGTCCACAAATGACAACCTTGAACTATGCTAGCAATTTAAATTGGGAGGGAGTGAGCAAATTGGAAGAAATAGCTAATTACTATAGGTAAGACAAGGTATTAATGAGTGAGTTGATTAGAATTGAGTTAACTTTTTTGTTATTACTACTGCTATTATTATTATTATTTTATGAAGGTGGTTGGAGAAGTGGCAGCTTGAGAATAGTACCTCATTTCTCATCCTTGGCATAGGTTCTTTCAGGGCTTGTGGCTTTATGTAGAAACTGAGCTGATTTTTGTCATGTGTGTGTGTTCCTGTCATTTGTGGGGACTGCAGTGGGAAAAATGGGGTTGAGACATGGAGGATGAAAACAATGACATTTTCACAGACTGCGGCATTTCTGATGCAGTGAGACAGTGGGCAGGCTCAATGATTTGATGACGATGACTAGTGATGGACTGCTGCAAGATGGAGGGTGGGGTTGGAGCTGGCTGTTGCAGCTGTCAGGGGGTGCATATGGTTCTGTGGCTCCTTACCTGTAAGAAGAAAAAGAAAGCTTTTCTAGAATGATCTAGAAACTTGACTACCTGGGATGGAAGGTGATATTCTTAAAAAATTGGGGGAAGGGGAGAATTTGTTAAGATTCTATCTGCGTAGAAAGATGGCTTCAGTTAGCCACTGCCAATTTCTCCAAAGGGAGGATGGCGGCCATTTTACTGAAGGCAGCTGAATGGCCTTCTCGAGATTGAGATGGAAATACTTAGAAGGTTTAGAGTCATATAACCCAGGCTTTAAGTGTCATTTCTGTTATTTGCTATGTGAACTTTAAGCAAATTAATCTTTTAGAGAATTATGCTTATTTCTAAAATAAAGCCAATATCTTCCTTAAAAGATAGAAACCTTAGAGTTTAGTGCCCTTTGGGGCAGAGTAGCTGACATTCAACATTTTGTTTTATTAAACTGGATTGTGTGGCAGGGATTATTTTTGTGTATGTGTTTGTATAGTTTAGCTTGATAAAAAAACAATTTCTTACTTTTTTTAAGTGATGCTTTTCTACTGAACTATTTTGAGGATCAAAGAGAAAATTATTTACTGGAGAATTTTATAAACTATAAAGCATACATGTAAATATTTGCTGTTTCTATAATAATATATTACAATCAGTACTAGAGAAACTCAGTATAAAATGTCTCCTGGTGTTGCACAATCGCAGATTTCTCGGATTCCAGATTCACTTCTACCTCGACTTCACCCTAGACCTGTAGTGACTGGAAGCCTTGAGATGTGGTACTCAGCAATATGAGCCACAGGGACCCAAGATGGGAGAGGCAGGGGTGGGGGAGTTATGGATCATGCCAGAGATGTGGGTGTGAGCAGCATGGGGTATCACAATCTGCTTTTCAGTCATAAAAATGTGGGAACGACCTGATTTCAAGACCAGCCTTGTTCATCTTGCCTGGATTCTATTACTGGCCCTTTAAAAAGCAGGATCACGTAAAGGAGCAGCTGAAAGGGTATTGATGTGGACTGTGGATAATATGGTATAGTGTTGATCACAATAGTCTTATTGGGGAAATATAATATGTAGTCAGAATTGGGAGCCAGGAAATATGGCCTTTTTTTGATGAGATCGATTAATTAATTGGTGGCTGTAATGTGTTTGTAGGGCGGAGAAGAGCATGACAAAGATTTTTTGCTGTGGTGCTCTGTGAACAAGATGGAGGAACTATGAGTCAGCATTGCTCCTCCAGCTAGACTCTGAATGTGTCTTTTTAAAGGTTACTATGTGCCAGGCATGCTGGATACTGTACATATATTTGCTTATTTACTTCCAAGAACCACTGCACATGAAGAAACCATTTACAAATGGTGTCAGTTATTTTTTGTATTTTTTTTTTAAATCAGGAATTCTCACTCAGTGTGGAGGATGAGGACCGATGCTCTTTGGGATCAGCAACAACAGCACATGGAAAAAGGTCTTTCTCCCAATTCAGCTTTTTTCTCAGGAAGCCCACCCCTCCCTGAGTCACTAAGATGCTATGTGAATCACTGTGATGATGGAAATGAATGGGTGCAAGGTCTCTCAGACACATCAGCAGGCTGCAGAGCTCTACCTGGCTCCAGCATTTTAGTTCGTGTCTTGGGTGGAGCTGTAGAATAGCACACTTAAGAGGTGGGAAGACAGAACTGGAATGCAAGAGGAAGTAATATGCTGGATGACGAAAATAGGAATCTATGAAGAATTTACTAGACCATAAAGATAATCCAACAATAACACAATAAATTTGATAAGAGCAAGTGTGACATTTTGTGCTTGTTTTATTAAGCAGGCAGAATTCTTTTTAAAAATTACAGTTTTAAAGGATGAACCCATGTTTAAGGTGGAAAAGTTAATGTAAACTTGGGTTATATTAATTATTGTATAGGCTTTAAAATTGCAGAAGTTGACAGTTTTTATTCTGACCAGCATTTGTAGAACCATGTCTAAAGCACTGTGCTTGGTTATAGTGTCTTTAGAAGGGAAAGAGACAAAATGGAGATTAAGGAAAGAAGCCTAGAGAGATTAAAGAAAGAATAGGACATGATTGTTGTCTTCTGACATCTTTAGACTAGTCATGACTAAGAGGATTTTATCTGTACAATGTGAGCGCAACAAGAATGAGAGCGATTGGTGGGAGTTGCTGCAGAGCTGCCTAGAGGGTCTCAGTGGGAAGGAACTTGCTCCCTGTGAAAGGGAGCAGTAGCCACCTGATTTACGGAGCTGTGAATGCCCAGATGTAGCTTTAGTTCTTTGAGTGTCCTTTGGCTGGTGGGTGATGGGGCAATGATCAGAATGGAAAGACACAAAAGGGGAACCTTGATAAGAACTCTGAATCAAAACAGAGACAGCATTAGTTTGCTTGGCTCAGCGAAAAGTGTAAAAATTCATAACAGTTAGGTAAAATATGTATTACTAGCCTTTTTGACATGCTGTCTAGGTTGGCTTTAGACTTGCTTTGTAGCCAAGATTGATCTTGAGCTCCTGATCCTTCTACCTATGCTCCTAAATGCTGGGATTAGCGGTTCTGTCATCAACTTGAACTCTGGACTTGTGCATGCTAAGCACGCATTCTATCAGTTGAACAACATCCCTAGCCTTGTATGTTCCCCCCTCCCCCGCCCTGTTTTTCTTCTTTTCACAGATGAGAAGTCTGAGGCTCAGAGAGGTCCTATGACGTGTCCAAGGCCATGAAGTGAGTAAGTGACCCATGGGGAGTGTATAAGAGTCTTGGGGTGTGGAGAAGGGTACTGAATATGCCGCAGGGTTTTCATTCTTACCTGATCCCTTCTCCAGTTGAGTAACATGCTGATATTGCCAGAGGCGCATCAGAACTGTGCACAAGTACGTCATGTTGGGCTGGGTGCCTGGAGTTGATGAGAGTATTGTGAAGATATATGATCAGCCTGCAGCCCAGCAAGTCCTGGAGGATGAGGTTGGAACACAGCTGAGCTATTACACAGGCCAAATGGCATGAGCATTTATTCATAATGTCTGTACCTTCCCCAGAACATTGTCTGCTATAGACACTTGGAAGGACCCATCTGTGAGAAGACATGGAGACCTTCCCTTTAACGACCAGGAAAATACGGTCTAGAGAGGGGCAGGGACCTCTCTATTTTTCTACTTAATGATTTTGTTCCTAATGGTTCCAGAAATTAATTTTTAGTATAATCTAGAAAATTTAGGTTTCAAAGCACATTCATTTTTGAGACAAGACCAAATCCCCTGTGAAAAAGGCTACAAGATAGGTCTGTAGGGTTGTGTTTTCATTTCTTCCTGATTATTATATAAGGTAGCATCATGGAAATGTAAAGGTAGACTCAGAGAGTCAGCCAGAGTGGGACTAATTGGCTTCCTGGAGCCCAGAAGGAAGTCCACTAAGATTTTTTTTTTTTTTTTTTTGAGCCTCAGGTTCTTTTTACTTGTGAAAATAGGACTAACAATTTGATTCTCATCCTGTGGAATTGGAAGTGCCTGGAGAAATCCCGATAGAGGTAACCCAGAGAGGACTGAAGCTCAAAAGAGTGCCCCCTTCTGGATAAACATATTGAGAATTACTAGCCAAGGGGATGGTATAGAAAGCCACATGTGTGGATGGCCTTACCTGGGCAGAAGGATCTCTTCCACAAGATGGCTATTGAACTACAGTTTTTCACAGTTCTCTGGGCTTGAAAGCTCTAGACATTAGCTTCTAGATTTAACGTGTTCGATAATTCTGCATTTGCCTTGCATTCTGTCCTCTTCATTAGTTCAGTTGTCTTTTAGAGGACATACTGTACTTTGTTTTTGTCACCCTTGGTATATGGTGCTCTGAAGCTGAACCCAGTACTTCTGAAGTGGTGTGGAGTAAAAGGAAACCCATTGCCTTCATTTTGGACACTACCCCTTTATCGATGTATCTTAACTTTTTATTAATTTATTTTTGGTATTTTGACTCAATACAGCCATATGCATATTTGTATTAGAGTTAAATTCCTTAAGAGCTTTAGCAGGCACACCTGATAAACTATACCGTCTTCCTGAGTCAGTATGATATGCTGATTATTTGTAGTGGTGACACTACTGAACTTCACCTAGGGTCTTACTTTTTAAAAGCCTGATTCTGAGCTAATCTTTGTGTCCTTTATTGTAGAAAGGTTTAAAATAAAAGCCTCCCCTTTAAGTATGGTTTTGCTATGTAACTCAGGCTGTTCTTGAACTTGCTATATAGCACAGGCTGGCCTCTAACTTGTAATTCTCTTGCCTCAGCCTCCTGAGTTCTGGGATTACAGGTATGTAGCATTATACTTAGCTATCAATTTTGTTTTAGGTCCCCTTTATATGCACTATTTTTTTTTTTTCAGAACTGGCCATCAAACCAACGTTCCCACATTGTCTATGAAGATGCTACTGTTAGGGTCACCAGAGCATCTTCACAGAAGCAAGAGAGTTTATTCCCAAGAGAATTTCTGCATGCAGGGGTCAGCCACACAACAAAATGGTGACCCTGAGGAGTTCGCAGGCTCCTTTTATAGACAGCCAAAAGGGGATTAGGTCATTCTAAACATGATTGGCCAAGAAAGCAGCAGACACACTAATATGCTTCCGATTGGCTGGAGCTCTAAGTGCTGAATCATACCCAGCATGCAATATCCACCTCACCTGCTTTATAAGAAACCAAAACTTCCACAGAAATTGAGGCCTAAGTAAAAACTGAAACTTAAGTGAAACTCAGGCATAGTAGAGGCTGGGGCTGGTAGAAACCCACCATGATGCTACCATGGCCTTTCACTACCACTGTGCCACACCTCTACCTCTTTTTATTTTGGTTTGGAGAGAGTGTCTACTTAAATTACCTTGTCTGTCCTGAAATGAACATAGTCTAGGCTGGTGTCAAACCCTCTTGTCCGAGTCCCTGCAGTCCCTGGAATTATAGGTGTGTGCACTCACATTCACTTTGCTTGTACACGCTTAAATGTATTATGGAATCATAGGACATTTTGCTTATGTATGCTGTGTCTATTGATATTTAGCATATTAGAATGGAAAACAGAATTTTCAAAAACTACGGATTCAAGAACAGCTTTAATAAATTCAAAACAGTTTGCAAAAGCTCATTTTCAAACGGGAACAATATTTTCCAAATAAGACATCTGAGTTCTGGTTTTCAATTTTTGGTAACTGTCCTTAGCGTCTTCCTCCTTTAGCTTTTTGCCATATCCCTTAGAGGCCATTGGATCCCCTGAATTGTGAGTTACAAGCAGTTGTGAGCTGCTCTATGTGAGTGAGGGGAATTGAATTTAAATCTTCTGCAAGAGCAGCAAGTGCTCTTAATCTCTAAGCCGTCTACCTAATCCTATTATATAGTTTCTTAATATTAGGTAATTTTGACTCCATGAGCTCCTCTGGCAGGGTCTCAGGGAAATATAAGATTTTTTAAAATAAGTGATGCTGCATGAGATAGGAATGTGCTTTAGCATTGACTATTTTCTTAAAACAAACTTTTTTTAAAATTTTTTTTATGTGAAAGGGCAAATGCTGTAAGATTCTACAGCTCTGGGTTACTCAGAACTAGAAATTCAAGAGACAGAGTAGAATAGTGGTTGATACTGGTGAGGTAGGAGAGAGGATGGGAGTTCCTGTGTAATGGGTACAAAGTTTCAGTTTGGAAGCTGAGAAAGTTCTGGAGATGAACAGCTGCAAACAGTGGGATTGTGCTAAATGAGTGCCAGTGAACTGTGTGATTAAAAACGATTGAATGGTTAAAATTCATGTTCTATATAGTTTAACATGATTTAAAAATGCACATTCCAGATACCCAGTGACTCATATTCTGATTCAACAGATTGGCAGAGAGGCTCGGAATTAGCTTTAGAAGCACTTCAGAGAATACTGATAGCATTCTGTGGCCTGGAGAGATTGGCATCCTCACTATTCTTGTCCCTGCTAGTCGTCAGCTTCTTGCTTCCCTGCTATCCTGCTGCCCTACAGAATTCAGCTGCAAACTGGCCTAAAAGCCAGAACCTTCATAGAGTGGTAAAGGTAAGGCCATTCTCCCCTTCTTTTCTATTTTCTGGAAGTTGTTTATGTATTCCAGAACTGGCCTACCTGTGTTTAAAGGAGTCTGCACTGGGAGCTGGAATGACACAATGATCATGATGGAGTCATTATGACTTGTATTTGGTACCTGTCCAAATGATTTCACACATCATTCATCAAGTGAAGTTTAAAGTGTATTGTTAAAGATAATTTTTAGAATAGTATATGTATAAACATATATGTACACACATGTATACATCAAAATGTAGGTGACTACATTATTTCGGCTTTTGATAAACGAAATGTGTGAAATAACAAAAGGGAAGAGTTATATGCTTGCACGATTAAAAATGCAAAATTCTATACAAGTATGAATGACATTAAAATATAACTGGTCATCCGGGTCTTCAGGCAATAATATAATAAGGTACATTCTGTTCTTACGTGATTTTCATATTTGCAAAATCACCCATTTGCTGCAATTTAATGATAAACCCCAGGATCAATTCTGGTATTTGTGTGGCAATATTTGGATAAATGCAGTGCTGGAACACCCACAGCCCATGTTTCTAGCAGAAGCCCAACTATGGTTTGTTTCCAATCTTAGGCTATAAATAAAGCTCTCTTCACGGTGTGTTTAGTGCCACAATAATCACATTTTTGATGATTTCACTTTTCAGAACACTCCCCAAGCATAGTGCTGTCCAGTGCTTCTAAACTTAAGAAGGCTGGGAGATACCCTATAAACCATGAGTATCACATGAGCTTCAGCCATGTGTGACAGTGCTGCTGGCTGTGATTTTGTTGTTAATAAATCAGATCTCTATGCTATGGGTCAGCATTCACTGGTAAAATATTTGCCGTGAGTTTATCAAACTGATCAATTGTGAATAGCAAGAACATGATTACTATCAAACATGCTGATCGCATAAACTACATGTCAATTTATAAGGGAAACAATATGATCTTCATTAAAAAGTAAGCTATAGTAATACATAGGTTAAATGAGTAGACAGGGAGAAACAAATCATGCATGTTAACATTATTGAAAAACTATTCCATTTTAATAATGATAAAAGAATTCAAGTTGAGGTAACAATGACAGGTCAGTGTTGTTGCCTATCATATTAGAAAAGATTTATGAACTGTGCTGGCTACAGTGCAATGATCTTATCACTCTTGTATACTACCAGTGGATTAAATAAGCACCATGTCATAGGAAGTGGCTTGCTAATCTCTACCAAAACTTGAATAAATTTTAGTGCCTCATGACTGAAACTGAACTTCAACGTATGTCTCCTGAGAAATAAATGTTCAGCTAGATTTATACACCTTTAGCATAATGTTATCTGTAAAAGCAAAAATGGAAAATATTAGAGGAGCCTTCAAAGAGGGGAAACAGATATACTATAGACTGAAAGAAGACATAAACCTTATAAAATCATTAAATTATTTACAAAGAATAGTTGAAATATGAAAAACATTTTAACTTAATTGAAATAAAGCAGATGTCACAGAGGTTAAAAATAAGTTACACTTACATAATATGCACTGAACTAGGTCAAGTTGAAAATAAATCAGTTTCAGGGTGAAGCACATTCTAAGTTTAATTAAGTACATATGATTTGGGGGACCCTCCTAACCTGCTTCTCGGTAGTCACCCACCTAATTTAGTTGGACATGCCTTACAAGGTGGGACAATGAGTTGGAATGGGTAATGGAGTCTTACTTTACTGCATCAGACAAGGAAGAACAGACTCACCTTTGGCAATGCACAGAAAGGAAAAATTTCATTCAGACTTCTGTGAAAACAGATGAATTGGCCCAGGTTTTTGGAAGGCTTCAAGAAGATGACTTTGGAGATGAGTCATAAAGGATATGTAGAATTTTAAGGTTGAAATGCATGGTAAGTATTGCCCTTTTCAGCTTCTAAGTGACAGTGATGCCACTCTAGACACTGAAGTCAATGACTTTAAGAGACATTGAAAGTGGTTCTCTTTTGCCATGTATATACTTGGAATTTTCTAGTACCTTCCTCTAGGGTTCAAGGTAAGTTGTCAAGTTCTAATGTTCATTAGAGAAAAGACATAAAGAAACATTTCATGAATTACATAACATCTGATGAGCCACATGTGTATGCAAAGTGGAGAATGGATGAAGCATGGTGGGAGGAAGATATCAGAGAGAGGATGAGAAAGAAGCAAATACTTCTGGAGTACTAGTGAGCCCTAACAGTACTTGGGCCATTTGATTTTAGGTGCTTGAGTTTATTAGGTAGGCATTCATTCCAAATTCCAGTGTTGTATATGAGAACTGATGAGGACCTGAAGGACAGAGATAGAATTGCAAAAGGACAGTGGAAGTAGTTAGAAAGAGCTGCAGGTGGAAATGTTTTTCAAACTAGCTACAGTGGAGGTGCAGGTATTGTTAATTGGCCTAACTCTAAGGCAAAGATAGCTAAGAAGAAAATGAATTTCCAGAACTGTACCAAAGTTGTAAAAAACAGAAGACTGTACCCTGCAAACTGCAGAGCATGGTACCAATAAGAGGGCTTTAGAAATTTGAACTTGGGCTTCCTGTCTGGATGGAAAAGGTTACTAAAAGAGGTTGGGACTTAAGAATAAGAGTATATTGTGTTGCACAAATAAAGGAGACTCAGAGCCAGATCTCAGGGAAAGGCTGAGCTATCAAAGAGAGGAAACCCCACAGTCAAATCTCACCCAGCTGTCTTTCAGCTTCCTCAGCCTGCTCCTTGTGGCTTCTACTGCCTGATCTGTCTTTCATTGCCTGCCTTAAATACCCTCTTCACCCAGTTGTTTCACATCCAGGTTCAGATTAAAGGTGTGGCACCACCACTGCCTGCCTGGGAGCCTGGAGCTCTTTCTGTAAACTAAACTGGCCTCAAACTCAGATTTTCTGGGAATAAGGGCGTAGGTCACCACTCCCAAATATTCCTGTGCTAGGATTAAAGGTGTGAATCACCACTGTCTGATCCTCCTAGACTGACTGTGGGTAGATCCCTCTGATATCTCAGACTGGTTTTTATTAAATTTGAAACCTATCCCCACAATATTGGATGAAAGGGCATTCCATACTTTAAGACTTCTGCACATACCAGTTCCCTCTGCTTATGATGCCTTGGGCTGTGTTCTAAGTCAGTGACTAGAATACAGCTGTGCCAGTATCTGTAAATGTATCCCCCATCTCTAGGAGGACACAGAAGAAACACTGATCACACCTAGGAAATCTGGTAAGAGTGGGGAGAGCACTTGCTCTATTTTCTACCTCTTGATCTTGCATTATACACGTTGACTCCTTCAAGAGAGGGGGAAGAACTATAAAATACACACACAGAGAGGGGGAGAGAGAGGAAAAGGGAGGAGAGATCTTCATGTTTAGTCAGAACATTTTCATCTGCTGAACTGTAGTCACAAAGTGTCCCTTTCTTGACCATGAAGTCTTTCCCTGGCCATTAAAACCAAGTTGTTCTTACTGACCACTCAGCATAGGGTTCAGCTGGCAGAATGAAGCAGAGTTACCCAAGGTAGCCTCTGGGTGGAAAAAGGAAGCACATTACTTGAAGTGGGATCCTGAGGTCAGCCACACTCCTACTATTGATATTTATACTGTTGAGTAGAAGACCAATGAACTTCCTCACTGGTTTGAAGGTGGGTGGAGGATAAAACCCTGGAAATAAAGATTTGTTGAGAGAAGCTGAAGAAAAGTTCCAGGGCAAGGTCATGCAGAAGATTAGTAAAGCTTAGCTGTGTTGGGATAGAGTGGCAAGTGAGTGTGTTGACCTATAGCTATTCAGAACCGATTCTGAAAGCCTGAAAAACACTCTGTCAGCTCCCAGGCCCCATAACAAACCTGCCCAGAGCTATTTATATAAGAAATCAGTCCTTTGTGATCTGCTGTGTTTTACTGGACATGTTCAACAAAATTTGAATGTCTATTGTGAGGAAGGCCCAGCACAGAGCAGTGGCCATGGGCCTTCACAAAGGAGAGGACATTTCTGGGAGAATCAATGGTTCTTAAGCGTGTGTTTTGTGATGGAACAGGGCCCAAATGCTGTGGATTCTAACAGAGCCGATATAGTGCTTGGTTCCTAGTAGGTGCTCAGTAAGTGTTTGTGACATAATTCGTTTATTGAGCACCTCCTATCAATCAAGCACTGTGCTAGGCTCTGGGGCCACATGGCTAAGTTAGACAAGATGCTCCCTCTTGAGGTCCTTCTGTCTAGTAGTGACTACAGTCAAATTTTTAATTACAGTAGCAGTACTGATATTGATAAGAGGATGGGCCCAGGAAATAGAAGCAGGTTGCACTGTGGGAAGAGGCAGTGACTATACACTATTTATTCTAAAACCTTAGGAAGAAAAGGGAAGGGAAGGGCAGCAAATGGAGAAATGAGGCTGAGAGGCATTTCCTTTTTGAAATGAGAGGTTTGAGCATAATGTTCGCATTAGAGAGGACATGGATAAAGATTCGGGAGTGAAGACAATGAGCAATGGAAAGTTAGGCTATCGAGGTGATTGTAGTGGGAACTGGCCAGGATTTCCAGGGAGAACTCTTCTGAAGCAGGAAAGTATGGATTTGCAGGTGGTACCAGGAGATGATAGAGAAGGTTAAGAGTATGGAAAGGGCAGTGCTTGAAATAATGGATTGCAGATCCCAGGCCAGTCAGTGGAGGTAATTACGCTGAATGAGTCTGGTAAATTGGGAGAAATCAGGAGTTCTAATAATGCAAGTGATAGAAAGAAAGTTCTCAGTGGAACAGAAGCAACCGGAGAGCATGATATACAAACAGAAGATGACACAGGTGGAGCTATTTTGGGTAACAAACAGATTCTGGGTGTGATGGAGGATATGAATAAATGATGAAGATGTAGGAAAAGGTTATGGTAGTTGAACCAAGGGTGGATAAACCCTTTTGGTCATACAAAGGCTTGCACCAATAGTCAAGAAACAATTACTATGTGAGAGAAAGTAAATGGATTCCAGTGAGAAGACTTGGTGATGGGAGAACGTAAATGTCTTAGTTGCCGTTCACCTGAAAAGAGAGGTGAGCCAACATGGGTACGGGTTATGCATGTACGGGTTGGCTTCTCCTTCTCACAGGGTTTTTATGGGAATGAGATGGAAGACTCCACCTATAAAGGGAATCGGCCAATGTCTATGAAGTACAGCCTGTCCCAGGAGTCCCAACTGCCTAATGGCCCAGCTAAGGATAAAGCAATGTGTTATCTGTGGCTAGTTAGTAATATGCAAATTTGTAGAAGCATTGGGAAATGTCGGAATGAAGAAAAACTGAATCACACAAAGAGATAGAACTGGTATGCTCAAGGTTAATTCCCAGAGAGTGTAGTGTGGGGATATAATAAAAAATTTGGAGATATCAGAGGGATCTATCCACTGTCAGTCTGGGAAGATCAGACAGTGGTAACTCATACCTTTAATCCCAGCACGGGGAGTATCCCAGAAGTGGTGACCTACGCCCTTAATCCAAACTGAGTTTGAGGTCACCTTAGTTTACAGAAGGAGTTCCAGGCTCCCAGGCAGGCAGTGGTGGGGCCACGCCTTAACTGAGGGAAGAGAGTATTTAAGGCAGATGTAGAAAGACAGAAGGGCAGAAGAAGCCATGGCTCACACTGTTAGTATGTGCTGACCTGTTCATATCTTTTCCAAGGTCTGTACAAGAGTAGTAGGAATAATGACATGTGAGGCAACTTGTTTCAGTAAGGCTGTGAGAGGAGTGACAGGCAGGGAAAGTCAAGCTTTCCTTGTGTCCAGGGGAGGTTTTGAGGTACAAGTTTGGTTAACAATTCATTCTATAGTTTAGCTTTTGGTGGGGGTGGTATCTCAGAGAAAGAGCAGTGACAGATAACACTGTCCTCTTTGGAGAAACCTGTGAGGAAATACTGTAGAAGATATGTAATAGCTTCAAGAAAATCTGAGATGTTTCCTTTCACAGTAACAGCACCAAGAACCACAACAAACAGTAGCTATAGTGATGACAGTCGCTAAGATGTATATTGTCTTATCATATACAGGACTCTGTTTTAAACACTTTTAGGGGCATAAATCCTTTTACTACTTAAAACAGCACTGTGAAGTCTTAATATCTGTATTAGTTCATTTACTGCCATGTAACAAAATACAAAAGACTGGAGACTTTACACTCAGGGTCCTAAGGCTATCTAGAGCATCATATGGACAAGTGCCATGTGTGTGACTCTGTATCTTCTCTTTGGCCGTAATTTACTAGAACTCAACCATGAGAGCTCCACTATAAGCCCTTAGTTAAATGTAGTCACCTCTTAAAGGCCTTGTCTCTAAACACTATCACTGAATTAATTTTGTATCTTTCTAATATATTACAATGAGGGGGAATTCCAACATTGAAAGTTGTAAGGCACACTCAGACCATATACAAATCACAGTGGCATGAATATTTTCTTTATAATTGCTGGTACCTGGCAAAATGCTTAACATATGCAAAGCCAGAGAGGTTCAGTCTCTAATGCCACTGAAAAGCACATTCACAAAGCAAGTGCTTACTAGAATTCAATTCTTGCTGTAGCCCATTCTGATGAAGATATGGGTGTTAACAGTAACAAATATCTACTTTCTCTGTGTACTCTACAAACTACAGGATGTACACTTTTGAAAATTTTTATGGATTCTCAAAGCTCTTGCTACTTTCTTCCAGTGTGTATGAAACAAACTGGTGCCTGCCTAAATTTTTGGTGATTCTGGCATGCTGTGCAAATTACATGTTGCACAGGGGAAACAGCCTTCAAAAAGGCATTCGATTAGCTAGAACATGCTTGGAAAATCAGTCATCTCTGAAAGATAATACAAGGAGCCTCTAAAATGTTTTCTTGAGCTGGAGAGGTACCTCAGCATGTACTGAAATGAACTCAGGGCCTTGCGCATTCCATATAAGCTCTCTACTACTGACACATAACCATGACACTCTTGGAACATTTTATGTTGAGACCAGATAGCTCATTAAGTTAACCACTAGTGGTGGTTAGGAAAAGTCTTCAACTTGTGATCCTCCTGCCTCAGTCTCCCTGGGAGCTGGCATTACCGTTCTGTAACATCAGGCTTGGCTGACAGGATTATTTGCTTTAACAGGGGCATCTTATTTCAATTACATCCTATAGGTATTTATATTTACCATGATCTAAAACAATTACATATAGGTATGGCCATTCAGAAGAGTTATTTCTACTTTTATGGTTCATTGCAAATTCATTTTAATATTAGAACTGAACATAGCTGCTGTGCATGCTGCTCTAGCATTTCCTATGTCCCTTCATCTTTTCTAGTGCCATTTTGCCTCTTTCCTTCAAAATCACAAAGTCCTCTTTTTTTAAAAAAAGTTTTCCTGGTTCAGCTTCCTATATAGCTTATATCCTCTTTCTGCTCTCCATTCAGCCTCCATTGTGAACATCTCTTCTTCCTCTGCTGTAGACAAGGAATGGATCAGAAATGCAGAAATTCCATCATTCTTAAGAACAGTTTTTGATGTCCCATACACCCCAATATTGCTTTGTCTGTTTGAGCTTGCTTTCAATAGTAGACTTGCTCAATCTGGTCACTGTGGATGAGAACCACACTGTTGAAAAGCTCTTCAACATGTGGACTGCTCAAAACCATCATGCTGTTGAGCCAGTGGGTTCTTCTGGCTCTGGGGAAGAGTGCTTTACTACATGTATTTGCATTGCCCTTCTCCTAGTTACTGCTAACCTCAGAATCAGGTTGAGAATTCAAAGAAAATCAAATCCTTATGTGTTGCCCTAAAGCAAATCTGTCCCTCTTACTACCTAAAGTGCCGATTTCCATTAACACCCCCCCATGAAAATTAATAACACATTGAAGGAACATAAAGTCACATGATCATTAGCCCTGTGCCAGTATTGGCTGATGTATAGACACAAGCAACAGATAGGAAGAAGTATTCTGTGACAATGTAGACTGGATCCCCACCACCAGAAAACTAATTTTTAGGCCAGGATGGTGGGCCTGCAGCACTATCCAACTCTGATTGGGTTACACTGAAACCTTGGCTTGGAAGGAGGGACATATCTTTTTACAGAATTATCCCTGACTTTTTTCTCAACATATAGTACCATAATAAAAAGTAACAGGAAGAGAAAGGCTCTGGTAGGAATTAGAATAACGTTCTTGCCTTTCCTTAGCTCCAAAGTTCCTAGGTCAGTGTTTGCTTGCCTCCTGGTATCACCCTTAATTGACAGCCACAACAAAACTACTCAGAGGAATCTCACCATCAGAAAGGGATTTATAAAACCATCTAATTCACACATACCCCCAAGGCCTGGCAAGCTCCCCATGGAGTTACACATTAAACAAGCTTTATAATGCAGGGCTTGTCAGGAAAGGCTGTCCTGTTGTTTTTCTCACTCAGGGAAATCGGAGTGCAAAAGAGAAGTAATCAGCAGCTCAGCTTTAGTCACTGGCCTTGCTGCATGTGGGGTCAGGTTTGGAATGTCAGTTTTCCAGAACTCACACCTGGAGAGAGAGAGGAAATCATTAGGGTGTGTGTGTGTGTGAAAGAGAGAGAGGTTGGGGGGAGGGAGGGAGAGAGGGAGATCAGAGTGACGCCTGTATGGAGGCCATCTGAGTTGTAAAGCATCTGTGGGGTGGTCTTCCTGATACCTTCCAGCCACAGGTGTATTCACTTCTCACAAAGACCCCTTCCCCAAGATCCCTAGGCTCCAACTCACTTCTTATTCTTGGTTCCTAATTGCTCACTGAGTGTGGGACAGACACACACACACACACACACACACACACACACACACACACTCCTGATGCCAAGAGCCAGACTGTGGGATATAGCTCCTTACTCATAGGTGGAAAGATGATTTTTAAGTGGATGCTTATATACAAGAAAATACACAAATATCACCTTGATATTCCAGTCAATTTTCAGTTTAATGGCTATGACCATGGATGGATCATAGTTGCTGAAGAAAGTAGACACTCTCAGGAGTTACAACCCAGGGTCTGTTGGTCATTTCTGGGAGGGGATACAGCTTTCAAGAGTGTCGTGAAATCCAGTAGATAATGAACAGTATTACAAGTGAATCTTAGGAGGTGAGAATGAGGGTCCATATTCCCCTTAGCATCTTTGTATTATTCTTATAGCTATGTAAGATTTGTTAGTTATGTAGTGTATATTAAGTACTTTAATCAAAAAAATGTTATGTAAAAATAAAAAAGATTAATATACATAGAAATGAAGAGAATTATTTTTAAACAAATGAAATGTAAGTGGATAAAAAGAAACAAGGAGAACATTAAAAGATAAAGAAGAAAAAAAGGATAGATGAACGCAAATTGAAATGAAAAATGAAGCAAATAAGTGTCAAAGAAAAGTGAAGAAATAACTTAAAGAGTTAAACAAGTAGAAAAATATGTCAAAGGGTCATGACAAGGAAACAGAAAGACAATCTGAAAGATCCAGAGCAACAAAATAATGCGGCACTGGCCATCTTCCAGAAGCTGAAGCTTAATCCTTTTCATCCCAAGCAAAGATTTGATTCCAAAGAATGCAGCTCAGAACAAAAGAGAAAGTCAACTCCTAGTGGTGAAACACAAAAAGCACAAGGCTAAAGCTAGCATCATTGTGTCCCAACTGAGGTACGTTATGCAAAATACCTACCAACTATGCCTCAGAACCATCACTACAAGCCAAAAGATGAAAAGACAGAAACTGTCAAAGCAAGAAGAGCCTTTACGCTCTTTAGAGATGTGACAGGTAAATGTCATGTGGGGTCCTAGATGGATACAGGCATAGACAAAGGACACTGGGAAGAAATGAAGGACATTTGAATAAAGAATTGACTTTAGTTAAAACATGATAGATAATAAAGTGTATAAAGTTATATACCATGAGTGAGACATTAGTAATAGAGAAAGCCCTTGTAACATCTCTGGGCATCTAAAGTTGTGTTAACATAAAGACTCGCTTTCAAGTTAAAAGACAAAGGAGAGCACATGATACAGTGGTGAAAGAGGAAAGGGAAATAGATCTCTCTCTCTTTTTGAGACAGAATGATGTTACTGTGTAACTCAGGCTGGCTTTGAACTCATAACCTCTCTGCCTCAACCCCCTAAATGCCAAGATTATCAGGGAGTACCACCATAGATGGCTAAGAGACAGAAGTTTAATTAAAGAAAACAATATAGACAAGGAAAAATTTTAAAAGAAAAATTATTTACCAGGTGAATCTTTAAAAATAACCTTTATCCCTCCCACTAAACCTCCTAAAAAGGAAAGGGGAAAACATGGAAACTAAGACTCAGGGAGAAAAAAAGCACGGCAAAGAAAAAAATTAAACCAAACCCTATTTTTAAAAGTGAGAAGAAGAAGAAACAAACACAAAACCCCATAAAAATCAACAAAGCAAAAAATCCAACAAAAACATAGCAAAAGTAAGTTCCACTAATACAAAAAAGAAATGACTAAAATATGACATGAAGAGCAAAGAAATAGAATAGAGAGAGAAAGGGAAGGGAAAAATATCCCTGACATCAATGAAAAATCACCCTAACCATTGAAAGAATAAAGAGAAAAAATTGTAAAAGGCATAAGGGAAGGAAAATGCATGAAAAATAGATAATAAAAAATAAAAAGAATGGTAGGGGAAACAGCATGTTAAAAAAAAAAATTGGGAGAGTAGGAAATGGTTTGCTTTTGGTAGACTTATGGAGTGGGAACTAAATACCCAGAACATGGCCGACCACGGTGCCCTTTGGGAGCTGTTGGAAGGAATGAAAAGGGCATGTTATTATAACATAGGCAGACAGGCATTTAAGTGGCTCATTACCACCATATTAACTTTTTCCCATGTGAGTCTGGGAAGCTGACTATTTTACCCAACACCCCTGAGTCCTATTTTATTTTACCAGGGTCTGAGAGATGAACATTTATTGATGGGCCAGATCTATGATCTGTACTGGGCTCCTACCTCCTGATAGATACTAAATACTTTCAAAACTTATTATGAATGATGCAGGTTCTGTCTGAGCTACAGCTAAGTGACTGCTAGGTCTTCTCTCCTAGTACTTTTGCTGAGTCAGGGTTCTGGAACTTGCTAAACACCAAACTCACCAGGAGTCAGAGGCCATCTTTACTAGTCACTTAGATATGATTCTTCCCGCACATGAAGGGGCTTATATATGGGGATCCCAGCTAGAAACAATTCCAATAGCCACAGCTCCAATTAGGAATCTCAAATGCATTCAGCTCTGGATTTGGAATATTGTGGTTTTTCTGTCATTGTTATTTAACTCTATCTTTACAATTCTTTTTGGTTAAGATTAATGGTTAACTCCTTTTTCGTGATCAGATCAACTCTTAATTGAGTAGTGCAAGGTGGTACCTAGGAGTAGGCATATTCCTAACATAGTGGTTTAGTCAAGTATGACAATGATTCTGAGTGTGCATTTTGACACGAAGATTCCCTGCCAGAGCCTTCATCTGGCCAGAAGCAATAGTAACAGGGTAGTTACAGTTAAGGAACAATTAAGGCACAAGTTTCCCACAGGTTGCATCAGTGGGTAGTTAGGAGGTAGTTAGGAGGTAGACAGTGTTACACCCCCAGCTCCAGAAAGTCCATAATTTTTCTGGGATGTGAAGCCTGGTGCTCCTTGGCTTTGGCATGCAGAGTGGTACTTCTGAGCATTTAGGAGTGGGGAGTGTTATAGTGCCATCTTCCATCTGATGGATCATACCAAGAAGCTAAATTAACAAAACTAGGATAGACATGTAGACTAGAGGAAAGACTATGAGTCTAGAATAAAGTAGAACCTGTAGGAACCAGGTAATTTTAGGCAAGTCACAAATACTCTCTAAACTTCCATACAAGGAACAAAGCATATGAAAAATGAGTGTTCTGACTTTTTTCTCTCAGGAGAAAAATTTAAAAACAGCCCCAAATAAAAAATATAACAATATAGTAGCAGACATCTCTGCCATTAAAGCAGGATATAATGATCATTTGAAGTTGTCATCACAAATAACAGAAAACAAAGCAAAACAGGCTCAGAGTTTGAAGCCAAGGCAGCCTGGTTCTCCACAGTCTTCCAAGTACGTCATCCCTTTCCTAGATCACCCTCCATGCATATCCCAGCCAAACAACCCTATTTCAAACTCACTGTTCCCTGCATAATACCTCAGTGGCATTTTCAATTCTAAGCTTAGGGTCAGATGAGAATTTGGATTGACTGGTGATAATCGATGGAGGACAGGACTAGAATACTGTTTTGACATGCCAAATATTTGCCCCCAAATACTGTTGTGTCACGTGGAGCTTCTATTTATTATTTTTTGCTGTTTATACTATAAAACATAGAAGACATTCTAAAACAATGGTTGCT
Source organism: Phyllotis vaccarum (assembly GCA_033318265.1). NCBI lineage: Eukaryota > Metazoa > Chordata > Mammalia > Rodentia > Cricetidae > Phyllotis > Phyllotis vaccarum. The sequence continues at coordinate 55,540,334 of JARWLC010000013.1, forward strand.
TTCTGTGGTCATTGTTTCCACAAAAGATACTCTGACATTACAAAAAAAAAATAGAGATGATATACTACCAGGATTAGAAATTTTAACTTTATAAAATAATCTTGCACAGTCCTGCCTTTCTCACTTTCTTTTGGAACAATGGAATGTTCAATATGAACAGCTAGGTGCTGGGTACCAGTCTTTTCTCTGTGGCTAACAGCAACATTTGGCTGTGTTATTTTCCATCTGGGGCCTCACTTTTCTCATCTCTGCAATAGGGATGATTAGACTGAAAGACATCCAAAGGTTATCCAGCTGAAATATTCAGGCTATCCAATTCTAGAGCTTCTCTCTGGTCCTCATACCCTTGAATGCCTGCTAGAAACAAAGCCTCACTTCTAATTACCAAACCCTGAACCAGGTGGCAGGCAGTTCACATTCCTGGCGTGCATAAAGCAAAGAGCGTTTGCCAGCTGCCATGATGCAAGGCACCAGGCTTTTTGATGTCCTTCACAATTTTGGAGCGGTTGTTTCTGTGACTCCACCTTGTTATTTCTTAAACTTGTCCCGTGAATGCTGCTTTAGACTGTTTTGTTTCATGTTCGCCCCCAACTTGTACAAATGCCTTGTGGGCCTGGTGTCCTCTGTATGTCTGTTTGGGTTTGGTTGCTATAGAGATTTTTCCCTAGTCTCTTTTCTCTCTCCCTTTTGTCCCCTACATATGCACTTTCCATGAATCCCTCCCTATTTCTTTTTCCCCTTTAGATGGAAATCATGACCTCAACTGTTGGCATGGTCCATAAATGGCATTATCTGAATTCTTGGCAAAATCCCAATTGAGGAATGTTGCATTGCAGTTGGTTCTAGGTAGCTGGAGGAAATATAAAATTAATTAGCAACACAAGTCCAGGCTTTACCTGCCTTGTAAAAGTGCATTAATGTTTGTACTAGAAAGCACTTTCTGGCCCCAATTCTCCTCTGCTGGTTTAAGGAGACTTGGAGTTTACATGAGACATTTGGAGCTAAGTGGTCATTTCACTGGCAACCCCAACTTCACTAGTCCTGGGCAAGAAACACAAGCCAAAATTCAGGACTGCAAGACTACTACTGTCTTGGAGTTTATGGCTATCTCAGTCTGCAGTTGTCTTCATTTGTCTACACAAATGAAGTTGTGCTTCCTAGCCTCCTCCCTGCCTCCAGTGCCTCTCTTTAGATTGTTTTCTTGGCTTCTTGTTGTGTGACAGTTAAAGAATGGGCCACTGAGAGAAAACAATAACCAAAAAAAAAAAAAAAAAAAAAAACCCAAAAAACCAAACTACTGTGATACTCAAGAAGCAGCCTAAATTACAGTGGTTTCTTTTTTATTATCAAATTTATTTAAAAATAAGCCAAAGTGATACAATCCCAAAATTCAATTTGGATTCAGCTCTGCATTTGTTCACTGTTACGGGTGATGCGCTGTTTTGTCTTTGGAAGGACCTAGCTGAGGAAATTTCCCTGTGAGCCACAGCCTGCCCAGCCCCCTGTCTGCCTTCCAATCCCAGCCCCCTTCATTGCCCTAGAGTTGGGCCTTCGAAGCCCAGGGTAGTGGAAGCATGGCACAGTGCACTTCTGGATTCTTCCAGCTGTACTCTCACTGGGGAAAATCAACTTTGAAGTAAAGCTAGGGGCCTGCCAGGAAACTGAAAAGGGGTTATTAAAAATGGCCTTTTTCAAACCACTAGTGATGTTTTGCTAGCAGAGGGTAACAGGTTACTTGGAATCTGAACTGCTTTGGGTTTTGGATTAAATTGCAAAGTTGGCTGAGATTTTAGACCCCCAGGGTCTTGAGGGCTGAAGACACAATTGAAAGCATATTAGATGCTGGCTGCATCTATACAATACCAACCAATGAGTTAAAGGGGAGGGGGGGAGAATTCACCAAAATCTGTTTATTTAGTGTCATGAACACAAAAACATAAGTTTGAATTTAGCCTTGTTCTCCTTTTTATTTAGTTTTATTTTAATAAATCCAGAATATTTTGAAAATGGTAATAGCCTGTATGTATACTAAGCATTATACTGCTTAAAATTCCACTATGTTTTCCCTCACAGCCCTCCCCCAACCACTTTAGGTAGAGACCATTCTATCCTAAGAACGAAGGAAGAGAGTCATGTGGGGTTCTTCCCAATGCTGCCATGCTAATCTCCCAGCTCTTCCCTGTCACACTCTTATGCACCTGCATTGCAGGATCAGTCCTCTTCCTTTTGTTTATTGAGAAGCCTTTGCTTTCCAGGAGTCTTCATTCCAATACTTATGCTTTATTCAGTTCTTTCTCACCATCTCCTCTAGTTGAAAACCTTGGTAGTCCTGAGCCACGCTCTCCAAGATACTTCTCACTTGCTTTGGAAGGTTTGCTTGGTAAAATCTTAGGGAAAAATCTGTTATGAACTAGTGTATAAACTAGTGTCTGGCTGGGAAACCTAGAATTTTAAGTTATTCTTGCTTTGAACATGGCCACCTGGACTTTATAACACGGTGTTGCATGGCCTATTCATGCTTCTCAGGACCCCGAGGCCCCTAGGAAACATAGCCAGAGGGATCATGGCCAAGGGCTGTCAAGGTTGGTGGAGGTTGGGAGTTGGGTAGATAGTAAGGTCAGGAGTGTCACGACACTTAACTCTGAACTCCAGAAGTGACTCAAACTGTAGAGGTCACTAGTAGTGAGCTCAAGTTTCTATGATGGGAGAACCAATATTAAAGTCCATGTGTGGCCAAGCCACACTGCTAGCCTGTGGAGACGAGGGATGAGAGCTTTAGTCTGTGGAATAAAATGTTCAAGTCTGTAGTTAGGAAGTAACGCCCAGTGGTGCTGGGCGTCAGTTTGTGGCCAGTTCAATTCCCAAGTAACTGTGCATTCTTTCTCCTGGTGTCTATTTGCTAGGAGCAAAGGTAACCAAAGACAGTAAGTACACACACTTCTTTATGCAGTTAAACCATTTTAGACTCTGCTCTGTCTCTCCTAGTTGTCTCTTCCCATGGGATATCTGAGATGGGGGCTTGTCCTTCATTTTCCAAAAACAGTTGATGAAGGGAAGGTGAAGGAAATTTTCTACTGCCATGAAAGGCCAGTGCTGGCCCAAGGCCAACTTTCCTGAGTTTCTCCCAGGCGGATTCCACAATAGATGGGGGTAGGAGGAGGCACAATTGGCCCAGACTGTTTTTATTTGGTCTGCAGTGTGGGAGATCAGACGTTCTGAAGAGAATTGAAAACACTTCTTTCTTTGGATTCCTGGGGCTGTGTAGGGGGAACTTGGGCCCCACTTGGCACAGAGCTGATTACAACATTAAAAAAAAAAGCTCCAATATTGTTGCCCAAGGCTAAATGGAAAGTTTTCCTCCAAGTCAAAGCTCCCTCCTAAACCCCACACCTTCTTAAGCCTTTGATTAGCAGACACCTGCCACCAAGGAGACCAGAAAACAGTAAAGCTGTGAGGGGTTGCTCACAAAGCTGCTAAGGGGGCATCAGCACTAAGAGCGGCTGGATGGGAGCACAGTCATCTACCACCTCTGCCAGATCCCTAAGAACCCCAAAGTTAGAACTTGTATGCCAAATTTAAAAGCAACAACTAAAAACCAGCTCTCTTTGAATCTGCTGAGTTGTTCTATTTCTGACTCAAATGTATGTACTGAACGTATCAAAAATAGGTTCTCATCAAATAGCCCTGTGTCCAAGCATTAACCTCAGCTGACTGCTTCATCTTAGGCAAGAATAATAACTATCTCACATTTTACCATAGCCTTTTTATTCAAAATGTTTTCAAGAGAAGAGATCAGAGACAGGAAGACTGCTATATTTCTGATGACTTCAGGGGAGTTTGCTGTGGACAAGACAGTGTTAGAAGAAACATGATTAAATGCAAAGGAAAAGAAATAACAATGACTCACAAACAGAGGAACTCTGCACTCACTGGATCCCTTAAATTAACTTGCAAACAAACGACCTCTGGAACTAAGCCACTTTTTTTATCAGTGTCAAAAATTTTGCGGAAATATTAATGATTATTTATTTACAACCCGGTGTACTTTCAAAACATATTTTGGATGCCCAAGCATAAGGATTTTGATCCAATGGGAGGTCATTGTAAAATGGCTCCTTCTGCAACTGGCCCTATTTACCCAGAGCAAAGCACATTGGCCCAGTTGTCTTGGTGATAGACAGCTTGGCAACAAGAGCTGTCTGCACAGCTCTGAGGTGGGGTTGAACTGTCTGTAATGTCTCCATTCAAGTTTGGCTAATTGAAATCAGGAAGAAAAATTAATGTAGAAAGAAGGCGAAAAATTATACCTCCAGTCAGTTTTTTGCATGCCTGTCAGTGTGCTAGGCTTTAAAAAAAATTGGTTTAGGGAATTCCTGTTCTGTTATTTTTACTGTGTTATTGTTATACACGAGATGGCACATTAGGTTCCAAGACAGGGCTAGCAGTTGTGGCAGCATGCCATTTTCCCAAGGACCCCAAGTCTACTTGAGTTAAGCCACTATCCACACTCCATTAGCATACCATCTGAGGCAAAGAGCAAGAGTGAGTATGGAACCTGTTTCTGGGAGGTGATGCTGCAAAGAACTGGCTAAAAATGCTGTATGCTTAGACAAAAAAAAAAAAAAAAAGACAGGAACCCTTAACTTAAAGCCTATGAACTTCCAGAAATTACAGACAAAAGTTGTGCATATTCATATTCATGTTTTTCTTTGGGTCCTTGGCTTTAATCAGATTCTCTAAGGATATAGACCATTTATTTTTTATGGATTTTTTTTAATTTAAGTAATTTTTAAATTGATTTTACAGACTGACTACTTCTCTAGGTATTCATGTTCACAGACGTTGCAGTAATTGGGAGACTGGGAGATGGTTAGAACCTTTAGACTCACTATCTAGACATGCTATAGTTCAGGAAATAGATCACTCAGCATATTATCCTCCAGGTAAAATGAAAGTATAAACATTTCATTTCTCTTACCTATTGCAGCACACAGCATAGAACAAAGTTTAGACAAATATAAACACATACACAGGCTTAAAATTTCTGTTTTTGTATCTTTCTTCAGTTCTCCCTTTATTATTATCTCTCACTTCTGTGGGGTGTTGAAATGTTTCCCCATGGCTCCATTTCATAAAGTCGGTATACCTTTAGGCAGCTATTGGTCATAGCAGCACCTCATTTGTTGACATGGTTTTCCTTACTCTGGTGAGTTTCTCAGTTACCATGAGCTAACCAGCCTCTTGTCTTTTAGACTTTCATCTTTTCCAGTTCAGTACTAGAGGTTGGGTCTATGACTAAGCCGAAGAGTTCTTATCTACAATGGCTAAGGCTTTGGACTCCATGACCAGCACTAAAAATCTAAAGCAGGACATTTTTGATGTCATTATGAAGGAAACAACTCGTATTGAAACTCATGCTATATGGTATAATATCCTCACCTAATTGCAGTGCCAGTTTGCTTTTACTATGTTATTTTCTTTGATATTATTTTTATTGTTTGGAGTATAATATGTGTGCTGATGCATATGTGTGTGTGAACGAGTGAGGAGGATAGAAGTCAGCAGGTGACTTCTTCAATTCCTTATATTTTTTGATGTGTGATATATATGTATGACTGCATATGGATATGCTACACCACATGTGTGGAAGTCAGAGGGCACCCTTGTTGTATGTTATTCCTGGCCTTCTGCTTTAAGACAAAGTCTCTGTTGTTCCCTGCTGTGTATGTATAGTTTATTATCCTGTGAGTAGCCAAGGATTCCCATTTCTCCACCTCTATCTCCTGGTAGCCGTGCTGTGATTATAGGTGCTCACACATGTCCAACGTTTATGCAGCTTCTCGGGGATTTGAACTCAGGTCTTCATGCTTGTGTGTCAAGCACATTATACACCAAGCTATCTCCCCAGCCTTCCACCTTACTTTTTGAGATAATGTCTCTCACTGAACTCAGCTAGAAGTTCCATGGATCTGCTTATCTCTACCTCCTCCTTAGAGCTGGGATAACAGGTACATACCATGCCTAGATTTTTATACTGATGTTGGAGATATGAACTCAGGTCCTCGTGTTTGCATGACAAACATTTTACTGAGCCATCTCTCTATCCCCTCTCCAATGTTGGGTTCTTGATTTAAGAAATATCAAGCATATTACCTGTATAGTTATTAAAAAACAAAATTAAAAAATATATCTATCAGCTAGGTTAACTATTTCCAACCTCCCTCCCTCCCTCCCTTCCTCTCTATACTCTCTACTGCAGACCCAACCCAGGATTTCACAAACATAAGCACTATACACCACTGAGGAACATGCATCTACAAGTTGACTTCTAGGTTGTGTCAATCATACTCCTCAAAGTCCCTGGTGAAAGGAGTTAGAAATTCAATTAAAAATTTCCTATACACTTTGAGTCTAAGAACAAGAGAACAAGTGTTGGTCAAATATTAGTTCTTTCTGGTGCCATTGAATTTTAGGGGAGAAAATAAGAGTATTTGAAGTATATAGATCCAGATACATGTAAACTTTCAGGGAATGATAATGTAATTTACGGAGTGGAATTGTTGAACTTTAGAGATGAGTAAAGGGTCAGACAACCATTCTTTGTAAATGGAAAGTATACACATGCCAACTGTACTCTGCACCCTGCTCTTCACCTTCTGGTAAAGGCTAGCACTGGGGCAAGTCTCAGCAAAGGGGTAAGGACATCTGTTTTACACATTACTTGGCAATTTATAAAACTGACGAAAGCATGGTGGTTTATTTATCTTAAGCCACATCAAAATGGTTGGGTAAAAGTAGCCAGGTCAGAAAGTTCCTGGCACAAAATGGGTGTATAAAGTTGGAACTGATTCGTAAGTGCTACCTTTCTCAGGGGGCTTTCTAAAATGTCCCTAGTCAAACTTAACTGCTGTCCTTCTGCTCACATAGTCCTCTCCTTCATATTCTATTCCAGCACTTATTTTATGTCCAACTAAGCTTCTTGTATAGATTGCTATGCTGTGAATTCTTTGAGAACATGAGACATGTCTTCATCATGTTTACTGATGACTTAAGTGCCTTGTAGGAATTAATTCATTTATTTTTAAAATACATTGTATACCAGACATTCTGGTGTTGGATGACTCCTGGTGAAAATACACAGTTTTGCCTCTCAATGAGATCAATAAAAAATTAATTATGCATTTTCCTGCTTCCTCCTATTATTTTGTTTAGAATAGGAAAATAATGTGCAGGAAAATATTCCAGTGTCGTCTTGAAGAATATAACATTTTTCTCTTTTAATCATTCCAAAAGAACTTGCAATTATATAAGTTTCTTCACAATTACTAAAGAACATTTTGGTGGTCATATAGGCTAAGAAATTAAGGCCTAAAGGGAGACATCATATAAATCTTAGTTGGAAATTGTAATGCATTGGGGATGGAGGTGCGGTCAGAAAGCATAAAATAATGCATCCTATAGAATTTACAGTGTTCCAGTATATTTAACATGTGGCTCTGTGGTCTTCATGTGGTAGGATGAAGGGAAAATGGAGGTGTAAGAACATTTATTTTAACATGGGTTTCCAACTTCATAATATCTTCTGTAGTTAATACAAAGAGAATCAGAGATTCCCTTGGTATGACATGGGTATATATTTACAAGGCATATTCTCTTTTAAAGAGAAAACCTGCAGGTTAATGGTTACTCATATTCTGAATTTAATATTTTAATGTAGTTGTGCATGTCTGCTATATACAGTATATCTGCATACAGTATATTTGTATACCTACTTTACCCTTTAGATTTTGGTTCAATATCCCTATGTGGTAGCTTTCTTATTAAATAATCTTTGATAGTATGATGATGTTGAAATTCACTTATAGAATGGTTTGCTAAAGATAAGACTTGATTAAAAAAGTCATTCTTGTACTGAAATTAAAAAAACGGGAATATTTTTTAAAGATGAGAGACACAACTAAAAACATCCCCACATGTTGATTTTTGTTAACAAATACCCATTGTTGGCAACTTTATTCTCTTACAAATTGCTCTTTAGGGTTATTATGAATTTCTTTTTAACATGGCACACCTAATATACACAAGGAAGCCAGGTATGGTGGCACATGCCTGAAATCTCAGCTCTCCTGAGACCAAGGCAAGAGGACTGGACCATGTCTCAAAAGTACCCACACATGTGTGCATATATGTTTACATATACAAGGAAAATAATTTATTATTTCATTTGTCAAAATATTCCAAGAACTCTGTGCCTTCCTGTTCTAAGCATTTTTATTTATTGAACAGATGGAATGAATACAATCTATTAAATCTTGCCTGACTGAATGGGTTGATTGATTCATCGATAAAACTAAGATATTATACTGAATTAATCAGTTGTGGGGCAGAATCAAACCTTATTAAACTGAATTATGTATTTGAATGAAGTCATCAATTGAACTGATAACAGAATTTTTTTTGTAGGCCAAAGTGACCTAGAATTTGTACTTGGATATGAAAAAGTGGACTTGGATGTTTTCATGAGTGGATCAATTCTTTGCTAGAGACAACTAACTTATTAAAATGATTTATTTAATAGTCCACTTTGAATATAAGCAAAATCAGATAGCCCTTTTAAGAATTGGTCATTTTAAATATACTTTGAGTGTAGAAATTTAAAGAAATGATTCTGAGTTAAAAGTCAAATTGAGATGTCTGGGGTTTTAAAGGACATCCCAAAGCCCCTATTAGTCCTCACTTTACTAACAGGCTTATTGGTTTTGTGAATTAGTGGCTCACACTTCACTTTTCTTTTGGGAGAGTACAGTTTTCCAAAAGCAACTTTCTGTTGGGCACTGGTTTGTTCCTGGAACCAGATGAAAACGTTAAAATTAGTTATGAGGAATTGTGCATGATCCACAGAAGCAACCGAAATAGGTTATTTCAAAAGTAACATCAGAAATAAATGTGTTGGGGGAGGGTAGAGAAAAATACACATACTAAAAATATACCTAGCCCTCACTGCAAGTGTCATAAACGCAACTCTAACAGACTGATGGAAACCAAAACAAACTAATCTGTTGTCAGATGAGTGTCTCTCTTAGAGATGAGCCAATCAGAATCCAGCCAATTGAATGGCCCTTCATCTTCAGATCAGTTTCTTCTTGTTTTTACATAAAGCTATTTGATATACTCGAAATCCTTCCATTTTTGAGGCCAGTCCTTCCAAAAATCAAAATAAGACTCAAATTTCTTTCATCCTTTAGAATTACTCTTAGCTCTTACCGCATATTAAAGCTCCACCTTTCACATTCACTTTTGCTTTGAGACGAGACAAAAAAAAAAATCCATCTCTGTGAGTCTATGGCTTTAAGATCAACAAAGACAACTGATTGTCTGTACACTGAGAATTCATGTGCACAAAGTACACATATTTACTTTCTGAGGGCCACTCCCCCACCCATCCTTTTACTTTAGCTCTGCATAAAAATCTCTATGATACCCTCTGAGGAGGTTTGAGAAACTCATAGTACGTAGTCATAGCTGAACTGGCTTACGGGGGTTGAATTGCTTTATTTACAATTCTAAGACAACAAATGTGAAAAGTATGGGGCAGGCCTTTCTACAGTCTTTCATTCTCTGGAGCTCTTGCTGAGTCAGGGAGGCTATGACCATTGGTTTTCTCATCAAGCAGGAAAGTTCAGTAGATAGGAATGTATTGGGAAACAGTTTTGAGAAATCCTTTATATCACAGCTAGTGTGTGCATGTATGAGAGAGAGACTTTGAAATGAATGAAAATGTACTTAATCTTGAAGATCAGATGGCATATGTGAAGCGTTGGAATGCTGTGAAGCCTTGGCCATATATGTTGTGTTTTGAGACTGAGAACAGAATTTCAAGGCAATTCCATCTCTGAGCATGCTGTAGCTCAGCTCTTAGGGTCTGGGAAGCCATAAGCATGTACAGAGATATATTTACTGGATGGATAACTTGACAGTCACTATCACACAGTCAAGTGTCAGATAGCTGGAAGCATTAGAAGGCACCAAAGTATCTATGGTATGCTAGAACAATGTTTTAAGCACTTCATATGAATTTTCTTATTTAAACCTAAATGAGAAACCTAAAAAAGTATAATTATAAACTATACAGATTCTGAAGTGATAAGAATAGTTCCTGATCATGTGACTGAGCCAGAATTCAAATCCAAACAGTCTGCCTCAATTCTTAGTCAGATCATATTAATTATCATTGTAATCCTGAGTCTGCATTTATAAAATTACTTTCTCTGCTCAACACAATATTTGGACATGAGACTATTCACTTGTATAACTTAGTCCAGAACATATAATAGCTCAACAGTTATGTAATGCAGAAAATACAGGTGCTGTTTTTCTAAGTGAGGAGACAGGGACACAAACAAATTATAGTGAAGGATAGATAGGAATAGAAGTTGAGTTTAACTGACTCATATAAAAAATATTTAATTACCTGACAATTTTTTACAAGGTCTTTGAGGCAAAATTAAAGAGAATCTGAGGATAATTGAATATGTAGTAATATTATTCCAGTGCTACTAGAAGATTCTACTACATGCTTAGCAGAAACTGAGATGCACTGTTTTGGGCTCTAGAATCATAAAGACAAATGAGATAAGATCTTTTCCATCAAGGACCCCATAGTACATATTGGAGTAAACCATGGTTACAGTACTATGATCCTTACTATTGTGAGAAATGAGACAGGCAGAGAGCACATTTTAAATTGTTTTGGGTATTATTCATAAAATGGTTCATGTTTGTATCCCCAAGGCAATGCAGAACTATTTACCTAATGTAGTAATCTTACTAAATGTGCAGTAAATTTTCACTCTGATAGAGCAGATTGGAGCAAAATAAGACAATATGCTTCCAGCTTTGAGCCTTTCCTGATTTTTTATTATATAATCTATAACATTCTTATTTATTAGTATATTGATCTATCCAAAGGTATCTATGTGTCTATTATCTTTGTTCTATGTAATAGAATAAAGGAACTACCTTCAAAGACCTCACAGCTCAGCTGAGAAAACCTTCATTATAAACACATAGCAATACAGCCACCAGTATGTTTTTGTCCTATATGCAGTCATAAAGAAACACATGGGTCAAGTTTACGCTGTTGGAAAGTAACCATTCCTTGAAAACATGCAAGTGTGTTTTATTTGCCTTTATTCCTAGAAGAAAGTGCAAATAGACAGTAAGCTCCACAAGAAGGTTTTGTTTATGTTCAGTATCTAGTATTTCCATTGACAAAATGAGCCCCACAGTGGAAGCTGAGGACTTAGGACTTAAATCTGTTCCTACTTCCTTCTTATTTCAGATTACCTTTTGACCCCTTGGTAAATTAACTGTATAAAATTGTGTTAAAATACTTTTATGGCTCATTCTTTTCTTCTTAACATAATATACAGCGTAGTTGGAAATAGTCAGTCACACAATGAGTAAGACCCTATTTCAGATGCCCAGATCTGTGACCTTATTCCTCTGGTTTTGAAAGCCTTGCTAGATATGTTTTACACTACATAAATTCCAAATCCTTAAGAGTTTTAAAGGCTGGTAAGAACCAAGCTCATCTATTTTCTAATATCAAGTTGATATTCAGGAGAGGGATTTCAGCTGGACACAGAGAGAACTAAACTCACAATCTTAGACTTAGTAATAGCCCTTTGGGAAGGCTTTGGAGGATTCCTCAAAGAAATCTGTTCAAAGTATGCCCTGGAAGCCTTTCAGTCTTGCTCAATACTGGAAAAGGTTATGGTTACGGACAACTGCTTTCATTTTGCCCTGGTTCAAAGGCGTTCACCACAGTACTGCAACCTGTGACTCCAACTTGCCTTTAATCTATAGAAAAATAGTGGTTGTTAACCCCAAGTAGTTTTTCAAACTTTTAGATACAAAGGGTTTCATATCCCAAGTTTCCATGCAAGAATATAAAGATAGTTAAAACACTGGGGGGAGCATTTATGGGGACCAATATTTTTAATTGAAAGAATTATTATTTTATAGTCTTTTGCTATCTGGGAAGTCTCAAGTAGTCAAATTGTAACTGGTCTTTTCTGAGTTGATGTGTGCTCTGGTAGGGGAGAAGTAGTCCCCACTTCTCATGCATAGTTACAAAAGAAAGTTTAGTACGTCTGTCTGAGAAAGAGGGGAGAGAGGTAGATGTCAATAGAGAAAGGGATGAAGAGAAAGAGTGTATCTGTAGCTCAGTAGAAAGCAAAGGAAGTGAAACCAAAACAGAATTCTGAAGAAGTCTAACAGGAATGTTGGACTTAGATTATGCTAAGCAAATAACAAAGTCTTGCTGCCATTATACAAACTATTCCTAAATCTCATCTCACTATCTGAGTAAAACAGCTCCTGATGGTCACTCTAGTTTCAGGCGACTGACCTTAAACTCAGAGAGAGGGCAGGAAGGGAGATGAAGCAAGATGTTGGTTTTGACAGTAGGTCAGGCTGATTTAAACTGTCTTCATCTCTGCCCCGCTATCCAAAGCAGAAGATCCATTTTGTTGCACTTTGTTTGATCCCTGTAGCTCTGAAATGTAGGATGTTCTGAAGCTGGCATAAGAGGATAATCTCAGAGGCTATGTTGAAGGTACTTTTACAACCACAGCACAATATTTATTTACCCTGTGTTGTAAATAGTCAATATTTTTAAAGCACTGAATGAAAAATACTAAGAATATTAAGCAAAAACAACATTGTAAGACTTGAATAAACTCAGAGAAATCATTGATACTTGTTATTTGATTTGAAAGTACATGGCCCAATTTTCTTTATGGTGTTTCAAATTTTCTATAGTGATATACATAGCCATTTCATAGATTTTATATTACTTACCAGACAGCCATTTTACAGTGGCAAATCTATGACAATCTGAGTTTTGTCTAGAGGGTTCTGCAGGGTCAACATTCCTGGGTATAAGGATAAGTAACTTATTTCAAAATAGAAAACCTATAGAAGCTGGCATTTTGGCTCAAAAAAAAAAAAAAAAAAAAAAAAAAAAAACCCAGAACATTGGGAAGCTGAAGCAAAATTTCAAAGGAAGGATATGTGTGTGTGTGGGGGGGGGGATTTTGCTGGGCAGCTAAAATCCTGTTGTTTAGTGTGTACTTGTTTGTATATCTACTCTATACCACAGTAAAGCATGTTCTTAAGACATTTAGATTCGATCATAGAAGTCTTTAGTGGTTGAGTATCATGTCTATCTACCTTCTTAACTCCATGTTTGAATTACAACTGTAACATCCTTTCCTGATAGTAATGATCTACTTCCAGGACACAATTAAAGGTAATTCCATTTTTTTTTGAGAAAGTATGATGTTGTTCAAATAATCTGGTCTTTTAAAGTTAGAGATGAATTTGTGTCCAGGATCCACACTTCGCTGGATGATATTATGAAAGCTGCTTTCTCTTTTTGGACTTTAGTTAGCAAATCCCGTGTACATGGGCTTTGATCTGGGCTCATAAACATCTTATAAGTTATCTTAAAAAAAAACCCTCATGTTATTTTATCCATGAAGAGAAGTTATCTTGACTGGTTTTTGTGTTTTCACTTATACTTATTCAGATTAAAAAGATAAAGCAAGTTGTTAGAATATTTGCTGTAGATATTTCCCTATAGATTTATGTTCTCTTAATAAAGAACAATCAAGATGATTCTATGTTTATTTTCCATAGTTAATGTGCTATAGGCTGAGTAATGAATATTTTGAATTTTGTTGTACATATAATGCTCCAAGTAAAATCCTGGATTTAAAATTAAGACCTAGGACTGGTAGAGAAGCACTGTTTAACTATTAGGTACTATGGGGAAAAGTCATTGTTGGTTAGTAAGTATCTCCCAAGCTGAGTGTACTCTCTCTATAACCATACTTAATCATTTCTATAGATTTTGTCAATGTCTTCTAAGATCTCAAGTCACAAAGATGTTCCAGTGATGACTTTTTAACAGTAGAAAGTATGTTTTCTTATTCTGTTTCTACAGTTTTGCTTGTGTTATGCCCAAAATGAATGCCATTTCATTTTCCTCTGGTTCAACGTAAATCCTATTCATTCTTCAGGATAATATTCAGTTTCAACTTCCATCATGATGCCGCCATTCTTGGTCATTCCAAAGCATGATGCTTTTTTCCAAACACATGGAATTGATCATATGCATAATAACATTTACCCCACTCATTATGAAAATCCTTTAAAAGAAATTCCTCATGTGTGGAATACCTACTATGTGCCAAATTCTATAGGGAACACAAAAATTGAATGGAGTCTTGAAATACATACATGGCCAAAGCTAATTATTTGTGCTTAAAACAAAGCCATGGAAATGGATTAGCATGAATGTTTTAACTGGTTTTTAACAATAGATACATGTTTATGTAAAGCATAGGCAGTTTTAATATATTTATTTATTCTCTCATACACTGAAAAACAAAAGAATTTTTAAATGCTATTCTCATTTTTCTAATAGATGAATACCAACACTGTATTCAGTGATTATCTTATAGATAGACAAAATAAATAATAGCAGTATTATAAAGAGTGAGAAGAATAATTTGGAAATATTGTTAAAAGATATTTGCAATACTTGTGAAATAGGCAGTGTTCACTGAAAGTGGAGTTTTATTTATGCTCTAATGTCAATGGCAAACACTAAATGTGAAGCTGAGATGTAGCTAGTGTAATACCCTGGGTTATATCTCTGGCAGTAAGGGAAAAGGAAAAAAGTATAACTCACATACTAAGAAATGAAACAAAATGGAACCATATACTATGCTTAACTAAAGGTCGAAATGGAGTAGAAGGAAAATGAGACAACGAACAAGTAAACAAATGGAAGAACTGAGAAATGTGGTAGACACTAATCCAACTTCATCAGTGGTGATTTCAATATCAATTGGCTTAAGTACTCCCAGTTAAAAGTTAGCTGGATCTGGAGAGATCCTTAGTAGTTATGAGCATATGCTGCTCTTTGAGAGGACCCTAGTTCAATTCCCAGCACCCACATCAGGCAGCTCACAACTGCCTGTAACTTCAACTCCAGGAGTATTCAACCTCTCAGGACACCACAGGCACCTGTGTTCATGTTCACATATCCATACAAATGCACATAATTAAAAATAATAAAAGTAAATCTTTTAAAATCAGACATTGTCATTGTGGTTTATGAAAACAAGACTCAAAAGTAGACAATTCTGCTATTATATTTCAAAGCTTTCCTTAAGTCTAGCAGTTCTTGACAGATCCAGTAGGAAAAAATCAGCAAAAATATAGTCAAACTGATCATGACCACTAATCAACTCGATTTAGTTGGCATTTATATTATATTTTAAAAACCGTATATTTCCCTTCATATACCTCATGCATGAAGATGTTTTAATGAATATTACTTTGTGTAATTAATATATATTAATAGAAAGTTCAGACAAAAATATGAAAGAAAAAGTCATACATGACTGAAATCTGAAGTTAAGGAGGCAAAGCTTCAAGTCCTGTGGATAATAAGAAAATGTTATAATTACCAACTGGATAATGTTGATGAAATATACCATTCCCTGAAAGACAGTCTTCCAAATTCTCTAATATCTAACCTATCTAAAAATTTAATTTAAAAAAGACCATCTCTCAAAACTCAAAGGGAATACATTATTTGGATAGACTTGTATCTTCTGAGAAAAGTAGTTAGATATTTATCTCCTTTAAAGTATCAGAGCAGGATGAGTCGGTGGGCAAACATGTAGTGCTTGCCACTGACATTGTAGCAATCTTACCAAAATATCTGGAAGAAGAACCTATACCAGTTCTCTCTAGCCTTCCTAAGAAAGAAAATAGATGCAGAAATGGTGTGCCCTAATTCATTTAGTAAGACAACATAGTGGAACAGAAAGAATGCAGGGCTGTGGCTTAGCTGAATTCTAGTCTTGACCTTAGCTACTTATCAATATGTTCAGATCACTATACCTCTTCCTTAAGTCCTTAGTGGGAAAGTTCAGTGAATAAGCTAGACATGGAGGCACACACCTGTAATCCAAATACTCAGAAGGTGGAGGGAGGGGTGTTGGGATTTCAAGGCCGACCTGGAAAACATGATACCCTATCTCCCAAAAAAAGTACAGTTGACAATGCTGTTATGAATTGGATTGTGTCCTCCAAACTCATAGTTTGATGCTGTATCTCTGATGTGGCTGTATTTTGAAATAGAGGTTTCAGGGAAGTAATTAAGGTTAAATGAAATCTTATTAATGGGACCCTAATTTAGTAGAACTGCTATCTTTATAAGAAGAGACATCAGATCTCTCTTCCCCCTCCTCCCTTTGCCCCTTCCTCCCCCTCTCCCTCTTCCTCCTCCCCCTCTTCTTTCTCTGCACAAATACAGAGGAAAGGCCATTGGAGGACACAGTGAGAAGAAGATGATTATCTACAAGGAAAAGAAGCCTCACCAGAAACCAATCCTGACACAATGAGTTTGGGTTTTCAGCTTCTACAACTGTGAGACAATGAATGTGTTGCTTTCAGCACACAGTTTGTGATATCTTGTTATGGAAGACCAAGGAGTCTAATCTAACTATTCCTTAATTTTGGAACATTACTTAGAAGCAAACTTTGAAAATGGTAAAGTCTTCTGTATTTGCTGTTCTTATTTCCCCTTTCCATTTAAAACTGTGATAGGTAACTTACATTGTGTGCCTGGGACTTATTCCACTTTAGCCTTTAGAATTTAATTTCCAACATCATGGTTAAGGTCTGACAAATCCTGTCTTGATAATAAATACACTACAGAGAATTAGGGGCATAGAGAAAGGCTACAGTCTTAAATTTCAATCCAAAGAGTATTGTAAGCTTGGGTAGTGTTGATGGAGCACTCTGACCTGTGGCACACCACGGGTTTAAGTATTTTATTTTTACTATTGTTTAGATTGCAGTTTAGAACTGAGATATAGAATAGAGTATATCTTCTTATTCCCTCCATTTGGTCTTTCTTCCCTCACTAATTCCAAAGTGTGCAAGCTATATGATTTTTAGTTGTGTTTTCCTTTCACAGCCATTATCTAGGCACCAAAAACAGAGATAGAAGGAGACAGACTTAATCCAAAGCACCAGTTTCCATTACCTTAAGCTGCCTCAATGATTTTTCTGAT
Organism: Phyllotis vaccarum; assembly: GCA_033318265.1. Taxonomy (NCBI): domain Eukaryota; kingdom Metazoa; phylum Chordata; class Mammalia; order Rodentia; family Cricetidae; genus Phyllotis; species Phyllotis vaccarum. Next base: position 55,557,496 of record JARWLC010000013.1, read on the forward strand.
GGGGTGAAATTTCTTGCACTTGGTCTCAGGCCCAAGGTATATGCAATGCTTCAATGAAATTGCTTGCGACACATTGAAGTGAGTGCCTGGGAACTATGAATTCGTCAAATACTAAAAGAAAAAAAACTCAGAACTTCTTGTACAGGCACTGGACTAAAGACAGGATAGCTTTCAAAGTTTTCACTTGCTATAGAGATCTACTCTGATGTTGGATGTGTTCTGTTCTGTGAAAGATGCAAAGATACATATTCATAGCCTATGTCAGAAAGAGCATATTCCACAAGCTTCATGCAAAACTCTTCACATTTTGGTGCTGACCTTTCTCTCTTGTCTAATTTTCTGTTTACCCCCCCCCCCCCACACACACACCACTACTTCAGTTGAGTTCCTTATTTGTTTCTTTGCAATTCAGTTGCTGACAACATAGCAGGCCTTGGGGCTAGAAAGATAATGAACTACAGACACTGTCATACACCCAAGAGCTCATAGGCTCAGTGGAGACCCTTTTAAAGTATCTTGTGTGGTTAATGGCATCGTAGAAGCTTGTTCTTCATAGGGAAGTCACACATGATGGAATTCCATTTATGATACTTTCATAGAAAGAGTAAGGACTAGGGAGCAGGTTTGGCTTCTGCTACACACAGTACTATGTCCTATGTTGGAGCTCTTTTGTATGGGGTTTGAGCAGTTCACTTCTTGGAACATACACAGATAGAATATGACTTTTTTTTTTGGCTTTATCATATGGTAGAGTTTCACAAATTCAAGAAGTGAGATACAGTCAAGTAGTGAATTTTCTCTGAGTGGCGAATCTGTCCCTGAGCAAGCTCTTTGTTCTCATAACAACATTCACAAAGTTGTGGAATGTGCTTATAGCCCAGCACATATGTATGCAAAGCTCCTACCTTCAGTCATTTAAGAATAACAGGTTCCCAAGTTCTATCCATTTTCCTTCATGTTCCAGTGGACAGGAAGATACCTTGTGTAATGGAGATGTGAATGTTCCAGATGAGAAAAGAGAAAGGTGTGGAGGAATGTGTACCGAGGGCTCCTGCATATCAAGGGGACTTGAGATGATGGCTATTTTGGCTTTGTCATTGTGCCATGTTGGTAGTGGGCCCTGTTCCTCCAAAGCAAAGGTTAGGGATGAGATACAAATAAGAAGGGGCGGAAGGGCCACTCCCCAAATGGAAGCTTGGTGTTTGGAAAAGAATGTTCATAAGGTCAAGACACCTAGATTCTTGTCCTAAATATGCCCTTGACTTATGGTATGACCTTGGGCAAGCCATTTGTTAGTTTCGGATCTCAGTTTCTTTTTGTCTTAAGAAATGGTTTGATAACCAGATTTGGTGGCTTTAATCCCAGCATTCAGATGGCAGAGACAGGTGATCTCTGTGAGTTGAGGATAGTCTATGTAGTGAATTTAAGGCTAGCCAGGGATACATAGTGAGACTCTATCTCAGAAAAACCAAGGGTTTTTTTTTTTTTTTTTTTTTGGATGTTTCCCAGTTGATAGTTTCCTAGCATGTATAAAGTCCTATGTTCTAACACCAATACCACATAAACAAAGCATGGTGGTACCTGTCTGTCTGTAATCCAAGCTCTTGGGGGATAGAGGCAAGAGAATCAGAAGTGCAAAGTCACTGTCTGCTACATTTTGACTGCAGAGACAGCCTGAGATATATGAGACACTGTCTCAGAAACAAACAAAAAGTTCAGTTTATCTCTGAGGTGTCTTCTCACACCAACCTTCAATATTTTTTGTTCCTTGAGTTCTCTAGAGAAAGAGCAAATGCCAAGACTGTTAAATCTAGACTGGAAGTCATAGAATATGAAAAGAATAAAAGAAAAATCTTTAAAACACAAAACCACAGAATATATCATATTATTGATTTTCTATTCTGTATACTTCCCACAATAAGTTTTTGTTCTATTGTTTCTGAGGAACAATTGAAATGTCTTGAGAAATACAATTTTCATTGTTTAAGTTGCCTCACTCAACCAGAAAATATTTCAGCAAGTTTTCAACAAGAACCAGTGTTAAATTTTTGTTTGTGAAAATATTGTCACCATAACTCTGTAGCACTCACCTTATCTGCCTTTCTAGGTTTTTTTCTCATGCATATCAAGTTTTTGATCTGTGTGTAAGTTATGACCAAGGAAATGGAAACTGGGTAATACTATCTGTTGGGATTATTTGTTACTCACACATTACATATGTTTGGAAATTTAAAGAGTCATTCTTCAAGAGAGATATTGCATGTATTGTGATTGCTTGTAATGACTGAAGGGACCAACTAGGTTCTCCTACAGTATCTGGAGATAGAGAGCAGAAGAAACAAGGTATCAGGGGAAATTAGTAGAATCAGGAAGACAGACGTTTCAAATATCCATTGTTTTCAGCCTTTGCTGATAATGTCTGGGAACCAGCGGGTTTGGATTTAGGTTTTTTTTTTAAAAAAAAAATCATGTAAGCTGTGACTGCCTGGATGTCTGTTTCCAGCTCTGACCTCTCTCCTGGGTCAGAGAATTTTAAAAACGCTTGTTCTAGTTCCAAGTCTGGCTCCTTGAGCATATTTTTTCCTCCCCAAGACCTGTTCTTTTCCTGAATTTGTTGTTCCTGTTACTGGAACTACTTTCATCTTATTAATCACTAAAAATGATAAAAATAGCATTTACATTTTCCATTACCCAGATAAATCAGTCTAGTTGGTTGCTAAGTTGTGGTGCTATTTCTTCAATTTTATCTTACAATAGGCAACCTCTTCCACATTTCACTATAGCACCTTTTCTTAGGCCCACATGACTTTTTATCTCAAATGTGTGATAAACTCACCCAGTTCATTTTCTCTAAACCTTATCTACCTCAATCAATCAAAATATAAGCACACACATAACCTTTAGCATTCTTTCCTCCTAATTGTTAGGCTAAGTGTATGAAGAGGTGATTTGCAGTGGTACATAAACATTTTGCATTGAAGAAAGGGAAGAAGGGAATGTTTACTCAAGAATATTTGGTGGTAATTTCAGAAGCTCATAGTAGCATAAGGAAATACTTGCTTCTAGTTCAGAATTATATTTTACCTTGAAGCACTTTCACTCTTATGTTGTGCCTCTGAACTTGAATGTTGAAGCAGGTCTGACACCTGTAGTTCTCCCTGCCCACAGCAGACTGAGGTTCTTCATTTCTTTCTGTGTACACTTAGAACTGCCAAATGCTTTCTTGTTGCTTTTTACTCCCAAGCCTCATCTGATCTTTCTCACAGATGTTGGGGATTCAGGGATTCCCCATAGGTTTGAGTGTCTCCTCCCTCATTACTGGCTTTGGCCTCTTCCCACAGCCATGTTTCCATCACTCACATGGACTTGGCCACGTGGCAGCTTTGCTGATGGGCTCTTCAGCCATCTCCTACAAACCCAGGCCAAGAGGTGACATTCAATCTATCCTCAGTGTATACCTCCATCCTGCCAAAGCTGTAAAACTGTCTGGGATTATAGTCTTTTCCAGTTATGTGCATGAGGAGGCACTTTCCAAAGACATTGATCAATTCCCTGATGATCTCATGGCACAGCAGGTAGAGCTCCTGTGGTTTGCAGCAAGAAAGCCAGACCATAGCAACAAGTCTTTCAGGCTCAGAACTCTGAAACTCTTTCGAGTCATAGAGCTTGAGAAGACCACTGAGTATTTTGGACCTTGTCCAAAACACAATTAAATATCCAGGCAAAAGGGGAAAGAATTGTTGGAATACAAATGGCCTAGCTCAATGGGGGTTATGAGGTGAACCATTCAACTGGTGTTCCCATCCCAGTCACCACAGATCTACCATGTCCTCAGTGGGCCTGCTGGAGTTCAGCCTTGTCTGCATCCAGGGGCAGCTTTAGTGGGCTTGCCCAGTATCCCAGGCATGTGCAACACTTCCACCTAACTCAAACCACATGCAGAAGATCCTGTCATACTTGGCGCATAACCAATCGAGAAAGGCATCAGAGGGTGTCCAGACCTCAACTTGTTTGAACAAATGTTCAAAAAACATTTCTGAAGGGATATTCCAGAAAAGCATACTCACTCAAGGTCTTAAAACAGATGTTCAGGCTCTAGGATTGTGTTGCTTTGCAGCTACTATTATCAAATACAATAAAGTGGGACCAGATCATTTTAGGCTTGAACTAGGGTGTATGTTTAGCTTTCTTTTGCATCTTTATTGTTGGCCATGGGAGAACGTGTCAGAGAGCAGAACATAATGCCAAGAGGCAGCATGCTATTGTGATTCACTCTTTGGCATCAGACTCAGGCAGGCAAAGGCTTTGACCCTTGACTAGCTTGGTGTGTTAACCTATTATAGTCTTACTTTCTTTAGCTACAAAACTAACAGCAACTTTGCTGACTCATTACTTTTGTCAAGAGACCTGAAAAAAAAGATTGCATTTATAGTGTATACCAAGGATTAAGCACTCAGCTAGTACAGCATTGTTATCAACACTATCAGTAGCAGAGCTTTAATATTTACTGTTACTACTACTTTTATACTATTAGCACTGCTGCTGCTGTTTCTAGGACGGGATCAATTCCCAAATTAGATGGGGAACCTCAGCTTCATTTTTATAATCCATGGAGAAGGTAAACACACCAAGGAAGAAGACCGCAGGACTTCTGTAGCTTGAAAGGAAGAGAAAGAGAAGTGCAGAGCTCTTGTAGCTTATTTTCCCTATCTTAGACCAAAGCTCTTCCATCCTTCATTAGTTTGCTGTGTGACCTAGCTTGAGTGACTTTAGATAATGGTATTTCACTAATTACCTTTGAAAATGAAACCCTGCACTTGTTTGCAGGCAAGTTGGCCTGTGTCAGAGGCCCAGTCTATGAATAGTATGTTTATGAGCAACTCGTCCAAAAGAGGCAAGGTAATAACTTATTTTAATGGCTCTAAACTATCCAGGACACAATCTAGATGTATGCTATAGCCACCACCAGAATCTTTGTTAGCTACTGGCAAACAGTGACATCCTAGGCTCACTGCTAGAAGGAAAGCTTTCCATATAGCCATCATTTGTATTTCACTCTTCCGTTAATACTTGCTGTGTCATGATAGATATTTTATTTTACTTCTATGCTGGGGATATGATTCCAGGGACTTGTATATGCTAGGCAAGTGCTCTATCACTGAGCTACATCCCAAGATGGACCCATAATAACTCTTTAAGTAAGCTAATCTATCTATTCATACATTCATCAACACCCCCCCCCACATCCATCCAACAGATATTTATTGAACAATGACAACATCCAAAACATGGTTGTAGGTGCTAACAATAAGGCAGTGAACTCTTGTTATGAAGCTTACAGTCTAGCTGCCTGGTCTGGCCAAACATAGTATTCCATGAAAGTTCATTGGAAAAGTTTAGCCAGGACTTTTGGAACAAATTTTAGTCGATTCTTCTTAACTGAACGTGTGTGTTTTAGGGTGCTTGGGTGGAGAGTGAGGGAGGGGCTGTCTCACATCCAGCCTGAGCAAAGGTTCTGAGGGTGGCCTGGGACAGGGCTTTTAGTAACAATGTGGCCACGTTCTGATTTCTAAGATTAACCTGTTTGATACAAATTGTATACTTACTATGTTGAACGGCTGAGTTTTGAAATGTGATAAGAAAACAATGTGATTTTGTTATTGTCTCATTCATAAACTGGCTCAGAAGGCAGTTCTCAAAGCAGTGTTTCAAAAATATTCTGAACAACAGCAACATCAGAACATGTTCTCCAGGGGACTGCTTTAGGCAGTTCAGTACATATCTGAGTGTACAAATCCTGGACTGTTAAAAATAAACATTGTTAGTAGCTAATTTATTAAAAACAGTGAAAAGAAAGAAATGTAGACTTAAATTTTAATTCAATTATTAAAATATTATATGTTTGGATTTATGACTGTTATACAATTAATTCACTTAAAAGATAATGAGAAGAATTTTTCTTTGCGCTTGTTCTTATACATAGTCTTTTGCATGTGAGTCTTTGAAGTGAATAGCACAGCTATATAGCCATTGTCTGTGTTTTTTATATAAGAGTCAATATTCCCATTACATAGCAGGCCTGCAGAAATTCTGCCTTCTGCTTTGAAGCCAGTGTATGAACAAGTTAACTGGTATTCTCTTTTTTTGCAGCAGAATGTTAAATCAGGAATTGTAAACAATTCCTAGGCAATGTGTATAATGTTCGTAAGTCATTCCTAGAAATTGTTCACAATGCCTGTAACATATATGCAGCTAGCAAGATTCCTGAAATACATTGGAAGCCTTCAAGAAGCTAACTGTCCATTCTTAGGATATCTCTGGATCATGACATTTTTCTGTAATCAATTCTACTTATGTATCTGTTAATTTGTCTAGATGTTAGTAATTTTGATAATGGTAGTACTACTTGATTTACATAGCTCCCAAGGATTTCTGAAATTTTTGGCAGTAATTTGGTTATATAAGGTTTGGGCCATGCTTATTTTAAGAAGCATTAGAAAAAAAACTCCAATAATTATGAACAAAGGCAATTGTACTTCTTAGGTGAGCCAAGGCCCTGTCTAAACATTCTTGTTCCTTTACAAATGCTTTAGGCAAACCTTCATTGCCTTTCGCCCAGCTCACTTCCAACCAGTTTTTGATATTCTAATTTCTTTGGCCTTTGCTAAGTCATGCCAAAGAAACTTAATAATTTCTACCAATCTTATTTTGTCATGAAATTTTCTTGCCTTTTCCTGTTCACTCATCTGCTAATGGAACTTGATATTCACATCATGTAATTGTTTATGTACTTGGTTCTTATTTGTATTTATCTAGTTTTATTTGCTATTTTGAAGTGATCTGCCTATTGGTTTATATCAGCATTGCTATGGGTTATGTCTATGTAACTACAAGTCAATTTGGAGATGAAAGCAAAATACTGAATGAGTTTTGGCTTTGAGTGTTAGGATCATATCAAACCACTTGGGATTCTCGGAAGTGATTTTGCTTAACTTCTAATTGACAAAATGGACCATTCTAGGAGCCCACTCAGATTAAGCCATGGAATGAGCTGGCCATGTGGGTGTGGAATCAACATATACAAGAGATTGGACAAAGCCTTTTGACAACTGATCTCAGCATCTAGTGCTGGTGCCAAGACCTGGCCAATGTCATAATATGCAACTGAGCAATACTCCATAGTCATACAAATGTTTCTTTAATTTGTTTTTATAATGATCCTCACCCCAAATCTCATCCTTACTATATGAAGATATGACCCATCTCTCAAGGCCCAACTCAACTTGGTCTGTTAAAGCTTGCCTAGTTGTATTGGTCCTCTCTGGTGTATCTTCTTTGAATGTCTCTAGATCTTTAAGGACATTTAGTCTCTCAAACTGAATCTTATTGATCTAATTATGTACTGTGTATTTTTCATGGGTGCCTTACACTTATGGTGACCATATTTTCCAACTAAAAATTAGAACATATCATCTAAAAATTTAGATGGGTATTTGAAATGAACAATCTTCTGGAAAACACATGCTTATTCCATTCTATATCTCTCACCTACTGAACAGTAAGCACTGAATATGATGGAAAGAAGACAAAGAAAGGTGGAAGGTAACATCTACCCAGTGGCAAGTAAAGGACACATCTGTTTTTGGAATGTTTGTATAGGCAGGCTTAGCTTAAGAGCTTTGATATTGGGCCTTAGGAATAATGTATTGGTCCTGAAAATAAAAATAATGTAAGAAGAGAAGAGGGTCTACAAAAGTACCTGTATCATACAGTCTATTACATAAGAGAGTCTCAGGAGAGGAGGGCTTGTGGTCAGAAAGACAAGTAGAAAAGTTTTTCACTGAAGTTCTTAAAAGTGTATGATTTAAAAGATCTTTTAAAATAAAATTCTGGGAAGTTTTGCTTAATAAAATTATAAATTTAGAGAAATTATAACAATGGTGAAGAAATATAATTTAATTGGGCTAGGTGTTGCAGGCTGAGAATACAGCTTGGGGAACAGTGTAGCTTCCTTTAGGGCTGGCTAGTAGGTTCTGGTTCTGACTCACTCATAGAGATTAGAACATTAATCTTTTCTCAAGGAAACAAGCATTTGAAGTTACCCACATCAAATTTCTTGACTCACTTGGAGTATCTGTGTGTAGACTCCTCCATGCTCAATTCTGTGGAAGGGGGGGGGGGTGTTGCTAGAAGGATTAGTAGAGCCACTAGCTTTTGAGTATGTAACTTTTATGGATTGGGGTGGTTTCTTACTTTTGCAACTCCATGGAAGACAGAGGCAAGAGGACTGCTTCTTCTTGCCCTGGGAGGCCTTCATGGGGCACTAAATGTTGAATCAATACTGCCTTTCCTCTAAAGTACCTGTCTTTTTCTGCCTCGTCTTCATTTTTGTTCTCATATTTTATGTTTAGCTGAGACTGAATCAAAGAACAGGGCATAAGTTGATGGACAAAATTCAATTGCCATGTTGGCTATGGCCATGACAGTTTCTCTCATCCAAGTGCTAACCAGGTCCACCTTGCTTAGCTTTCATGATCAGACAAGATCAACTGTATTCAGGTAGTATGTTTTCTAGTTCCCCCAGGTAGACTCATATGTAACTCTGTGTACTTGTTATCTGGGCCTTTTAAGTCTGGGATTCCACTTTGAATTAATTTTGTTGTTTGTCCAGTATGTTATCCAGCACTAGACAAATGATAGTATCGTCTTTCCTTGTCTTTCTCTCCCCCCATCCCTCCCTTCTTCTCTCTTATTTTCTTTTCAGACAGATTGTACATGTTTTAGTCAGGCCTCAAACTCCCTGGATACCCAAGGCTGATTGCATAGTCTGGATCTTTCTGCCTTTACCCCTCAGATTCCACCAATGCTGGAATTATGAGATGGTCCCCTGCCCAGCCGGACAGCTTAGAAAATAATATAAATATTGGCTCACTAATAAATTCTATGTTTTTGTTCATGCAACCTAACTTTATGTTTGCATCTTTAATGCCTCATGTTTCATCTCGAACTCAGAATGAAAGACCTGGGCCTTAGTCTTCACATTTTATTTTATTTTTTTTGGTGTTGCAAAGTGAAGCTTCCTGGTCCTATCTTTACACTCCTTAAAGCACATGTGAGATCTAATAAATAGAACAAGCATTTTGAAATTGTGTAGAAATATTTAAGGCAAAAATTTAGGTCCCTAATACAAAGCCATTTCTTGATCTGTCTGACAGAAAACAATTGATGAAGGTTTTTTTTTTTTTTTTAAGTCTTTGGCATTTTTTTTCCTATTTGCTAAACCTCATTCCTTAATTTGAACCTTCAAATGCATTCTGTTTTTGCCATAATGACAATAACTGAAACGTTCTGCCTCCAGTTCCTCTATATCTCTCTGCTATAGCCTTAGGTTTGTTCCCTGTACCTGTTCAAAACCATGAAAAAGTTTATTGTTATTTCTTTCCTCCCTGAAAATGAAAAGATAGCTATGCCAGATAATGTCAGACAGATGGGAATGTTAGTGCCAGGGCGTGGGTAGATTACTTACAGGGTTAGTAAGGATAAGCACGTTGGAGTTACCCACTCTCCGGCTTTTACCAGAGGTTCATCCCATCTGATGGCTCCTCAGGAGGGTGAGTCACAGGGAATTACTGTAGCATTACTGAGCATTATTAAACTCAAAGACCAGCCAGGAAGGCCAGCCGAAGGGAACTGGACTTTTCTGGCATCCAAAAAAACTATGAGTTTGGCCAGGTGAAGTACTTCTTGGCTATGGTGGAATTGGTCATGGTTAAAAAAAAAAAAAAAAGTAAGCTTTACCAGTGGGCTAGCACTGTATATATGGCAGGTCTATTCTCTTCCAGTATTCTTTGCCTGGCAGGCAAGGCAAAAAAAAACCACCTGAATCTTTTGAGATATATGGTTAAGTTCTGTTGTGACATCTCTCATACAATATACCCAGTTAATCAGATTCTCTCTGCAATTATTTCAAGGTGTTATTACTTGGGAGAAAGAGAAAAGAGTTCTAGAGGTTGTTCTTCATCTCTCTTTTCTGGGAACAGTCATGTACCCTTGTTATGCTGTCCACATGCTTCCACATATTCCTTCATCACTTATTCTTACCCTTGTGGCAGAGGACAGGTCTGAAAGATGTGTTCCTGCAGAATAATATCTTTCCAATAAATTTTATCACAGAAGCCATTGGCCAGGTAGCCTTCCTCTGTCCTGTTGTTGGAAGAGCTGCTGAGGTTTCCAGTATTATTATGCACTGGAGACTTGGCAGGACTGGGAAGCAGCTTTCCCTAGCAGAAGTATTGTATTAGGAAATACTTTGCTTAGAAGTTAAGGTGAGAAATCATGAGGCAAGAAAGGGTATGTTCTTAGGATCCAAAACAACTATAAAGTCACTTTCCCCAAAAGGTACATTGCATTATTTCTTGGACTGTTGTATTATGGGGGTGGCAGTGGGTGTGGGGGTGGAGCAGAGATGAGTAACAGTTTCGGAACATAAAGCCCTACAGTTTTTCCATTTTCTGTCTAGCTGAGATGAAATTAAAGAGTCCAAAAAAAAATTTAAAACTACTTCAAGAAGATCTCACAAAACACTTTCAATTCTATTACCTTTGAAAAGAATCTAACAGGAGGGCAAGTCAAATCTCTTCCTTCCTTGTGAAAACTCAGGCTTTTCCTGCTTCACAGGATGTGAGATGTTCCATGGAAAGAAAAATACAAAGCACTTATCTAGTGTTCTACTTTCTTTCCTTCCTCTTAACTTACCCCCCATGTTGTTCGTGCTATAAAAAGACATCTTTAGAAAATGGCTAATATTCATGAAAGAATATAGAAGCCACAGAATGAAGCTATCTTAAGGGGGGTTAGAAGAGAGCATAGTGGAATACATGTGATTTAAAAAAAAAACCAGGTGACCATGTGGAAAAAGGAAAAGAACCAGCCAGAGTAGGCAAGGAATAAGGAGCAGGAAAGATGAACAGGGGAATGAATGAGAACAAAACATAATGATAATAAGAAAATCCCATAAAGAGGCCCATTACTTTATATGCTGAGCTAAAATTTAATTTTAAAAGAATGTAAATATTGACAATTGTGTGTGAATTCAAATATTATCCCAGCTCAGCAACTTATCAAGTTCATGGATTACCTAATTGATATTCTTATAGCTCAATTTCCTTGATTGTAGAGATAGCAAGACATATCTTTTGGAATTACTGGGTTAACTCAAATGTGTCTTATTCTCCCCACCATAGGTAGACATATACATAGGATCAGTGATTGGATGCTCTGTTCTTACTAAGTCTGATTTCAGTCATTCACTTTGGGCACAGCTCTGATGGAGAGGAAATGGATAATATGGTTTCTTTCAGCCCATTTCAAGTGAAGAATTCTGGGTCCTTTAGAAAAATCCAGGTTGGGGTTGAAAAGGTGGCTCAGGTGGCTAGTCTGTTGACCTGAGTTCAATTCTTAGGACCAACTGTCACACGATGTCCTCTGACATACACATGTGTCTCCTCCCACAAATAAGAAAATAAATGAAATTATTTTTTAATAAGAAAAATCTATGTTTTATTTTTAGATATGTATTTAAGAAGAGTTCTTCAGGGATGAGGATATAGAACTCTGTGCTAGAACACTTTCCTGGCATTCACAAGGCCTTCAGTAGCCCCCTCAATAAAACACACACACACACACACAGAGAGAGAGAGAGAGAGAGAGAGAGAGAGAGAGAGAGAGAGAGAGAGAGAGAGAGAGAGAGAGAGGAAAGGAGATGAATAATAGGAGAGAATTGCTCATTAGTGATTTCTCTTGAATACCTTAAATAGTTCCACACGTAGTTTAGGGTGTATATCACAGCACATTTTCATTATGTGTTTCTTGAAATGAAGGCTAAATAAATTACAGAACTTCATATATTACAGATTCTATTAGTTACAAGAGCTTTAAATATACTTTGAGGCCAAGTGTAGTCTTGTAATAGTGAGGATGGTGTGACACATTGCATGTGCTATGGGAAAAAGAGATTAATTAGAAGAAAGAATGGGATTCAATTTCAGCTTTGCTATGTACTGCTTAGGTATCGGTCAGCCAGTCCCTGTATGTCTTAGGTCCTCATTAATTTATTCAGTAAGGTCATGCTAATAGTACTTTTGATACTTTTTTTCCAACAGTGACACCTTGTTCTTATCGGTAGTCCAGATTGTCCATTTTTATAGAGGAGTTTTCAGGCCGGTTAAAGGCTGCTAAGCATCTGTAAGGTCACGATAGGTAGCTTAGACACTTTTATCTTGAATGGTAGCTTCAGGAAGTTATTATTAATCTTCAGAATTAGAATAAGTTATTTAAATTATAAAAGCCACATTCAGACTGGTCTGATGTTCTAGTTTCATTTTTGACTCTGTGATAAAATAACCTAACCAAGAGCAACTCTTGGTTTACAATTACAGGTCCATTGTTTCCAGGAAGCCCAGGCAGGAACTCAAGCTGTTAGTCTCATGACATCCATAGTCAAATAGAGAGTAATTAAGCAAGATTCTGTCTCAAGAGAACTTTTCTTAAAGGTGGACTACCACTTAATGGTAGAGCACTTGCCTGGTGTATGCAAAGAGCTGCCTGGATTTGATCCCCAGCACAAAAGACTCCCAACTTGGAAATCCGTGAATCCATACAGATAAATGGTTTAGAGGAAAGTAGTAGAAACCTGAAAGGGTGACAGTGCAAGCAAATCCAATGCATCAAGCAAGGCTGACTTCATTCTGTCCTAGAGTTTGAGAGGTTATTTTCTTGGGTTTGATGGTCTCCCCTGCAGACTTGGCTGGGAGAGAGGAACCTGGCCTATAAAAATGAAGTGGCAGCTCAACCCTCAGAAGCCGAGACTTTCTGAGACAGGCTTGACCCTTGGACTGTGTGATGTGGTCTATGGAGAGACTATTGACAATACTAACCTCTCACTTGCCTTTGACCCATTCTTCACCAATTTTAATTTATTTCCTTTTATTTTGAGACAGGGTGTCAGAGTCTAGACCACACAGGCTGGAATTCACTATGTAAACCAGACTGGCTTTGAACTTATATAGATCCGCTTGCCTCTGCCTCCCAGGTTCTGAGAGTAAAGGCATGCACCCATTTTTGAAAGATGTTGGATATTCATAGTCTGGTGACTGTGTTATTCTATCCTAGAATTTTAAAAGTCTAATAGTATTCATTCGTTTTACATGGTCTCTGTTTTTCTTTAATCCAAATCAGCAGTATTTCTATTGGTATAATCCATAATCTTTTTGTCAAGGAATAGATTTTGATATTCTTTTTTATTTTCCTTTCTCAGAAGTCATTAATTGGTGGTACCTCTTTATCTAGCAATGGAGTCTTGTGAAATTTACCCCATCCAGATTGGTATGCCAACTGGTGTATGATCATTATGGAGGTCTTGTCTTGTGCAGGCAGCCATATTATTGAAATTTCATGGGTATATTATCCATGTCATATATAGACAATATTGTCTAGCAGCAGGCATCCTGGTCCTCTGGCTCTTATACTCTTTCCAGCCCCTCTTCTGAAATGTTCCCTGTTGTATTATACGTATATCAGTTGGTTACTTTTCTCCACATTTAGACCTGTTGTGGATCTCTGTAGTAGTCTCTTTAAAAACGAAGCTCATTATGAAGTGTGAGAACTACATATATCTGTGGGTATAAGAATAAATATTAAGAATACAACTGGGAATTATATTTGCTTAGGAAAATGGCAGTAGCAGATTCTCATCTAAGGTCTATAACCTCACAAGTCATGGGTTGCTGGCTAGGGTTTTAGCACCAGGCATGCTTCCTATTAAGTGTGCCTTATTTACAATTAGAGAGTTATTGGTTACCTCCAAGATAAAGTGTCACTATTGCACAACTGAGGATAGCTTGATGGACCAGGCATTGTTGTGGTTCCTAGGCTTTAATCTTGATATAACTATTGCTTACTTTTCTCCCTTAGAATCTTAAATAGCACCTCTAGAGGAAGAGGCTTCAAAGTTAGTTCTGGCTCAACTCCTTCAAGCTGTGTCTTCAAAGTATGTGGTGTCTTTTGCAACAGAACCTTACCTTCAACTTGTGGAGGTGGGGGAGGAGTGGGACCATGGAAGGGCAATGACAATTGCCTAAATTTCTTTGGGAGTCCCTTGGATGCCCATTGACTAACAGCTCAGTGGAAGTCCTATGTCTGGCACTGGTGATTTTGTTAAATAGTCTATGGATCCTGTGGGGAACATTGTACCATGTGTAGCTTGATAACATTAAAACAAATACATATAACTCAACATATAGTTATATGTAATTTTAAGGAAGCTTATAAAATAACATGATTCCCAATGACATTTTGAAACTCCCACTAGTGTGACAAAGGTGCAGGTGTGGGGGGGGCATCTAGGTAATTCATTGGAATGGGCTTATAAACAGACTACAAGACCCTAGGTAAGCTTGGGAGAATGGAATCAGCACAGACTGGCTAGGTTCTAGGGAATTCACAAAGTGAACTGGTCCATAGGCTATAGAACCAGAGCTGAGCACCCTGGAAATGCGAGTGTGGTACACCATACAGCGATCTGGGAAAATTATCCTGTTTATTGGGATGCAGGCTAAGGGTTCACAGCTGTCTATGGAGAGTGGAGGAGACATGGCCATTTGGGAATCAAAGACACTTGTCTTCCTGTGCTATTGCACAAGCTGAAGGATTCCAGCTTGAACTGGGAGTGTGGGGACAACTCAGAACAGTGAGCATCAGTATCTATCATTACACTGGGCTGGTGCACAGGCTGTGGGACTAAAGGTAGGACTGGGAGGTAACAACAGGCTGGGGCATATCAGAACTGGGAAGCATGCAGGGATATGGGAAACTCAACAAACTGTACTGGTACACATATTTGTGACTACAGCCAGACCTAGGAATGAAGGAAGGTAAATTGGGAAGGGAGGGTCGGGGTTTTGTATTATGCAGCATTGGGGTACATGCTATGGGAATACAGCTAAGCCTGTGAGTGAGGATTACATGAGCTTACCAGGATCTCTGCAGCACATGGCTAAGTTATGAACAAGGAAAATGACCACACCTATATGCCTGGCAGGAAGTGGACAGAGGAGGTGATTGAGAATCTAGATCCTTCAGTAGATCTGGCCATAGAACAGGCTGCTAACCCTAGAAATGGCTTCTGGCAGTATGAAAGTGATGGGGGATGAGGTGGTAAGGGTAAATCTGCAAAACCCAACAGAATAAAGAAGAGAGCAACCTGCACAATCATCAGCTAGGTGAGGCAGTATGGGGACTGCATAAGCTCTTAGTAATCTCTGTCATTCACCTTGCTGAGCTGCTGCATGAACCAAGAGTTTGAAGACAGTGAGGACTGTTGTGTGATCTCCTGCAAATGTATGCCTTGGTCTCACCTGGTGGACTGGCACACAGCTCCTGTGTCCTCCCCTCAGTTCTGGATTGGTAGTGAGGGGAACTCATGTATGGAACTAGAGCTCTCTCTTGCTGGTATTATGCTTGAGGTGAGCATATCCATCTAGACTGGGAGAATCGAGACTTGGCCTGTGAGGGCATCTCTGGGTTCCTCACACTGCTGGGATGGAATACCAGGGAGGCTTGGATCAATGTGATTGCATTAGGAGCTGAGGCTCTCCCCAGTCTCAGCATGTAAAGCTGGTGGATAACCTCAGCTAGGCCTGACAGTGTGGGCCAGTCTTGGATGTTATCTAGAGTATTCTAGAATACTCCATGGCCGAGTTGGTTGCAGTCTGTGTGGTCCCAGCTTTTTCAGGAAATTCTGATTGAGTAGAGTTATAGCTACATCTTAGGCAGTCTGCATGACAGGGTTTTTCACAGACATTTTGAGGTACATACGTGTGAAGTAGGTGCACACTGTAAGAAGGCAAGAGAATGGGCCAGAATCCCAGAAGAGCTGGCATGCAGAGTACATGATTCCAGCCTGGCCTTGGAGTGTATGATAATGGGAGGTTGGTGGAGTTATTTGTCTCTCTCTGGAGTGTGTTAGAATGCAGACTATATCATCATAATACTCTGTAAAAATAGGCTTGGAAATCATGGGATCCAAGACACTCACCTGGGTATGTTCTTTGCAAGCAATCAGAGACCTTGTATTATGGCAATGTTTTTCCACCTGATGCCTGTGACCTGTAAGAAACCATTGTGGAAAAAACATACATTTATAGTGCAGTTCCTAAGTGTTTCTAAATTACACTTGTTAAGTCACATTGAAAATAATTTAATGTTTCCCCAGCACCAAAACATATTAAGCTGAAAGTGTCCCAGCATTCATTATAAAGGTCAAAACTAGTTTATGGCTTTAGAGAAAGTGGGTTAAGAAAGTGTTGCTTTCCTATATTGGAAGGTGTAAGGCCCAATGCCACCTTCAAGGTCTCTGTCCTTGAAGGTGAGTGGGGGCAATGGGTTGATTATCTGGGTCACTCATGAGGCTTTGATGTTGCACAGGATTCTGGACCCTAGACTTCCATCCACAGAGGATGTGGATGACATGAATAGGTGGAAATTCCAGACCATCTCTGAGGATTGTCTGACTGTGAGCAACAGAATCCCAGCTGATTCTTAATGATTAAAATTTTGGGAAATTTGGTGTTTAGAGTCCAAATCACTGGCCATGATCACAAAACTGTACAATACCATCTTGGCCAAGGAAAGATGGACAGAGCCAAGGAAGGTGTATCTGTGTTAGGGAAATAGTTGAGGGATCTAGTAGAGTGTGGGAAGAGGGGGGGATATCATGAGCATTATCTGTCCCATGTCTCAAAACTGGCTGGCCTGATGTACATGTTGTGGGCCCCCAAGAAGGTTCTGGACTATTAAGATTTCCTGCAAATGTGTGTCTAGGTCTCACCTATTTGGACTGGTACACAACTAATCTGTCCTCATCTCAGCTCTGGCTTGGTAGTTAGGAGAACTCATGTGTGCAACTAGGGCTCTCTCTTGCTGATCTAGTGCATGAGATGAGCATATCCATCTAGACTGGGAGAAAGGGGACTTAGCCTGTGAAGATAGCTCTGGGTTCCTCACATTGCTGGAATGGAGGATACCAGGGTGGTCTGGGACAATAGAATTGTATGAGAATCTGGGGACCTGAGGCATCCAACTGTCTCAGCTTATATACATTGACCCCAGCAAGGCCTAAGAGCGTAGGCCAGTGTGCGATGAAAAATTTCTAGAACACTCCATGGCTGAGTTGGTCTTCAGTCTGTATGACCTAAAGCTTTCAGGGAATTAATTGAGTAGAATGACTTTGGAATATTAGGCAGTCACCAGGACAGGATTTTGCACTGGAATTTTGAGCCACATACATATGAAGTATGGATATATTGTAAGGCAAGAGACTGGGCCAAAATCCATGAAGAGCTGGCATGCAGAGTACATGATTACAGCCCAGCCTTAGAATGTAGGGAAACTGAAGGCTCATGAGGTGATTTTTCCCTTTCTGGAATATTTTGGAACACAGACTATATCATCAGGAATCTGTGCAAAAGAGGATGAGAAATCATGGGACCCAAGACACTTACCTGGCTCTGTGCTTGCAAACTATGAGAGACCTTGTATTATTGCAATGGTTTTCCATCTGAGGACTGCAGCCTATAAAAGACCATGGGGGGAAAAACAGATATTTATCTTGTAATTCATAACAGTATCAAAATTACAATTATAAAGTCACATTGAAAATAATTTAATAGTTGGTTTTTACCATAACTTGTCAGCTGTATTAAAGTGTTGCAGTATTGTAAAGTTGCAACCCATTGGCCCATGGCTTTAGAGAAGGTGTGTTAAGATAGAGTCACTCTCCAGATTGTAATGTGTAAGGGCTTATGCTCCTAAGAAGGTCTCTGTCCTGGGTGAGTGGAGACAATGTGGGTGGATGATTATCTGGGTCATTCATAAGTCTTTGGTGTTGCATGGGCTCCTGAATGCTAGACAGTCATCCATAGAGGATGTGGATGACATGGGTTAGTGGAAAGTACAGACCATCTCTGAGGATTGTCTGTAGTAAGCAACAGGATCCCAGCTGATTCTCAATGATCAGATTTGGGGAAATTTGGGACATAGAGTCCAAATAACTGGTCATAATCCCCAAACTGTGCAACACCAACTGGGCCAGGGAATGATGTACAGAGCCATGGAGGGTGTATCTGAGTCACCCTGTATTTTGAGTTGTAGAAATATTCTTGAGACTCACCAGGGCCTGGGAAATGGAAACTTCATGAGCATATTGGGACCCAGTCCTCAACCTAGCTGGCCTGATGCATTTATTTTTGTATCTCAGATATTCCCTGCCCTTGGTGATTGATGATGGCCTACAAATGTGTGTCTTGATCTCATTGACTATACTGGCACACAGGCCTGTGTCCTCAGCTAGGCTATGCATTGTTTTGTTGTGGAAAGTAAATGCGGGACTAGTGTTCTCCCCTTGCTAGCCTAGTGCACCAGGTGTGCTTATCCATCTAGACTGGGAGAATTAACATGGCCAATGAAGGCAGCTCTGAGTTTATCTCACTAATGCATTAAATCATAGGATGTGAGAGACCAGTGAGCCCTAAGATTATGGGATGAATAAGGAGCTGTTCAGCTGAGGCACTCACTTGTCTTGGCTTTTATAGGTGGAGCATGACCTCAACTAGGCCATGGTGCATTGTCCAGTGTGGGAAGATAAAGTTCTAGAACATTCAGAAGGCTGAGCTGGTATGCAATCTGCATGACCCCAGTACTTTCCTGGAGTTCCAGTATAAGAGGTTGACTGTGGTATGTTAGGCAATCACAATGATGACATGTTGCACAATTTGACTTTACATAGATGTGAAGTATCGGCTCACTGTAAGAAGGCAATAGACTTGTTTAGAATCCATGAAGAGCTGGCATTCAGACTATAAGCTTCCAGGTAGGCCTAGGAATGTAGGTAAATTGGTTGGTCATGGGGTTATTGGTTCCTCTCAGGACTGTGTTGGAGTGCAGACAGCTCAACTAGGTGTCTGTACAAATGGCAGTGAGAAATCATGGGATCATTGACACTTACCTATCTCTGTGCTGTGAAAACCAACAGAGAGACCTTGTAATATGGCACTGGCTCCCAACCTGTGGGTAGCAACCTTCCAAATACCATCTGAAACACAGATGTTTATATTATTAATCATAAGAGTAGTAAAATTACTGGTATGAAGTCCCAATAAAAATAATTTTAAGATCAGCAGTCACAACTACATGACAAAGTATATTAAAGGGTCACAGCATTACGAAGGTCGAATCCCACTGTCTTATGGTTTTAAAGAAAGTGGGTTAGAGTCTGGGTTGCTCTGCTGGATTGGGAGGCATAAATCCCTATACCCACAGCAAGGTCTATTTCCTAGGTGAGTGGGAACAATGGGGGTAAATAATTATCTGGATCACCCATGAGGCTTTGGTGTTTCATAGGCTTCTGGACCCTAGACTGGCATCCATAGAGGATGTGTATGACATGGGTGAATGGAAAGTACAGATAATTTCTGAGGATGACTTGCCTGTGAGCAAAAGGATCCCAGCTGAGTCTGAATGATTAAAATCTGGGATAATTGGAGACATAGAATCCCAACTAACTGGTTAGGTTCACAAAATTATGCAACTCTAACTGTGCCAAGGAGTGTTGGATAGGGATATGGATGATATATCTATGTCACTGCATATTCTTACTTTCTGGAAATGGTTCTTTGAAGTGTGGACTCCATGAGCCTGAAGGGAACCAGCTCTCAATGCTGGCTGGTCTGATTCACATGTTGTGAACCCGTTAAGGCCCCAGACTGTAGTGATGTGACATGGGAATGCCTTTCTGTATGCTGTGAATATCAATCTTTAAATAAAGGAGCTGTTTTGGCCCATGACAGGCACCATAGAAAAGTAGGAGAAATGGGAGCATAGGTAGGAGGAGCAGGGCAGAGTCAGAGGGAGACTGAGCCAGAAGCCCAAAGGAGCAACATGTAAGGAACACAGGTGAGCCATGGGCCATGTGGCAGACAGATTAATAGAAATGGGTTGAGTTACGATGTAAGAGCTAGCTAGCAATGTGCCTAAGCCATAGGCCAAACAGCATGAAGTTAATATAAGTGTCTGAATAATTTTTGAGGCCTGAGCAGTGGCAGGCGGCTAAGGGGTCTCTGGCGGCAGGTCTGTGGGTCCCGGACCTCTGGCCGCCTGGGACCAAGAAACCTCATTGTAACAGTGATGGCCTCCAACTATCTGTCTTGTTACTTCTGATTGGACTGGCCCACAGACGTATGTTCTCACTAGGCCCTGCATTGTGCAGTTAGGCAGGCATGTGTGGACTAGAGCTATCTCTTGCTGGTCTAGTGCACAAGGTGTGCATATTCACTTAGACCTGGGAGAATGGGAACATGATCTGTGAAGATAGCCTCAGTTTCTTCACACTGCTATGATGAAGTACAGGATGTGAGTACTCACATAGGCCTGGTAGTGTGGCATTGCATGAGGAGTTGAGGATCTATGCCACTGTCAAGTGTGACCCCAGCTAGGCCTAATAATATGGGAAAATATCCTCTAAAGTCATGTCTTGGGTACTATTTTGGGTTGAACAGAATCTATATGACCCCAACTAGTCTGTGATGTAGGATTTTAAGAGAATTTGATATCTGGGGAACTCAGAATGTTGGGCTCATGTACGTGCATCATGTTGCTATCTGTGCCTAAGAATGTGGGGCTATTTAGTTTTGATGCATTAATACACACTCACAAAAGGTGGGATGGTTTGTGGCTGTATGATTTCAATCTTCTCTGCAAATTTGTAGAAAGACAGCTTTTGATGGTTTTTAGTTACTCACCAGTCTGTAATGTTGCACAGGTATTCTTACCCAGACCAGGAGTATGAACATCTTGTTGGAAAGCAGGCTACTGACTGAATCAGTGTCCTTAATTGTATAATGTGCAGAGCGCAAAACTCAACTAATCATAGGCATTTAAGGACTGAACAGCTTTGTAGAAGTCTCTTTCTCAGTCTGCTGTGGTAGCATGTTGATGGTTATGCTATTTATGCCTGTGAATATGAAGGGCAGGGGGCATGTTAGATTCAGGAGCACTTATCTGCCTCATCTTGTTGACAAGCTGTGAGAACCAGAGTAGGCCTTGGAGTTTTAGGCCAAATAGGTGGGTCACTCTCCAGGTGCCAGGCATCATGGCCCATGCTGAGACTTGGTATATGTGGGCAATTGTGGTAGCTGATTATTTGGGCTCCATCACTGGGTTTTTGTTGGTGGTGGTGGTTAGCATTTGTTTCGTTTCTGTGAAGTTATTTTCAACTATCTGCCAGGTAGTTTCCAGGGTTTTTCCCTTTTGATACTCCCATGTAGGAGTAGGATTTTTCTAGTTGTTCCAGCTTTGTGTGTTTTTCAACTATAAATTCTTACCAGTGGATGTCTTTCACGTCCATGTTCTTCCCTGAATTGCCTGGTCTACTCTATAAAGACAGCTGTGTGTCTTTGCTATCACAAAGTTTCCTTGGACGTAATGATTACCTTTTTGGTGTTTGATGCTTTTGACACTATGTCTTTCATAGGCATTACTGCTATTCATCTCTTTTCATTCTATTTTTAAAGACAAAGCTTTCCATGGGATGTTTTCCACATTAAGAGCTGTATTAATCATGAAATATAGTCTCTGCATTTTACTATCCCAGCTCTCTCTGCTTTTATCATTAAAAAGAACTCCATATCCAGTTTCTATCTAGTTGTTTATGCTCTGTCTAGGAAGCAAATCTTTACACTCGGCCACTTCTAGAGGTCGCGTCATGTAGGTTTCAAAGGAAGTTTACCCTTTCTGTATCTTCACCATTATCAGTTATTATAGTCAAGAGGAATTATTGTATTTATATATCTTCCATAGCTGGATTTATTTTGGCAATGCAGCACTCTTCAGTATCTATGTCTTTTCAAGTTATAGCTGCCTTCAAATCATAGTATCTACTCCATATTCTTGTCTTTTCTGATATATTTCTTTGAGAGCTACTGAAATCTTCAATTTCCATATCTGTCAAAACCATAATTTTTTTCTTGAGTATTCCCCCACAACAGCACAACTGTTGGGGATGAAAAATTATTGCGTAAATTCTATTTGTTATTATTAATAAAAAACTGAGCCAGATATCAAGGAAAAGCTAACAGATCTGAAAAAAACAGAATTAAGCCACAGCCAGTTTTCACCCAATTTAATCCTCAGACTGGTCTTGTATCCAGGAATCCTCACACTGAATATCCCTGAGTCCTCAGCTGAAAGGGAAGTGGCAGGGAACTGAACTCCCCCTTCCTCATTCTTCCCCCAGCCATCTCACTTCCCAGTTCCACTTTCCTAGAGCTAGGATTAAATGTGTGTATCACCACCACCTGGCTCTATGTGGCTTTGAACTCACAGAGATACAGGATATCTGCCTCCTGAGTGCTTGGATTAAAGGTATGGATCACCACTCCTTGACCTTCATTGCTTGGCTCTGTGGGTGGCTCTGTTCTCTGATCTTTCAGACTATTTTATTAAATATACAATATAATACCACAAAATCACTACCATTTTTCTACCTGTGTCATGAAATATATTCTGCATGCTATATTTTATACCATAGATAATAATATTAGGAAATAAACCTTTTATCTCATGTTTTTACTAACCACATCTCCTTGGTGCATTGGAGTTTTTTTTCTATCATTTTATTACTCAAAATGACTACTCATAAAATAATTTAGTTCTCAGTCTTGCATAATCATTAAAGATTTTGGTTGCAGAGAGAACATCTCATGTGACTTACTCACTCACAAGAGTTTTTACAATCATGTTATAATTTTCTATGCCTATATGTTTCTAACTCACAATTACTCTGGCAACAGGTTTCTTTGCAGTCACATCCTCCTTGTTGCTGCTTTAGTATTGGAGTAAATCATCCATTACTATGTCTTTCCATAGATATAGATGTTGTTGACAAGAAAGTGATATTCAACTTCTATGTCATGTTATTGAGTGCAGGACTGTAGCTGTGAAATGCCTTCCAAATCCATCTCATCATGAGCTGAAGTTGCTTGGTAATGCAAGGATTTTTCTAGTACCATGTCTTTGCAATCCATATTCACCTTCTTGAGGAAATGTTCCTACTTTTCTTCCACAGGCTCAACAAAGTTGGTCAGAAAAAGTGTTTCTGTCTCTGGCCAAGAAATAAGTCCTTCATTTTCATGCTTTTCCCAGGTGCCTTTACTTTGATAATGTAAAAAGAAATTCCTTGCTTGTTCCTTTCAAAGTCTTTCTGCTCTGGTTATGAGATTTATCTTTAAATGCTATATTGCACCTTCCATAAAAATCCATATACCTTATTTTCCCCCAAAAAACTATAGCTGTCTTTGTTAACTAATTTTTTCTTTCTGCTATCATAGCTCTCATGTCATGGAGCTTTGATCATAAGAGCAAACTTTCCACAGAACATTTCATGATGTTTAGGATTTAGGATTACCTTCTGCTCCCATTCTTGTCCAGATATCTCTATTTTTGTCATATTCCAGTTTGGGTTTCCTCAGTTTCTGCATCCGTAGCTACTCAAGTAAACAATGAAACAATGCACCCAAAGCTAGGATTTCTCCTGCTACATTTGCTGTCAATATGGATGAAATATGTTTTTGTTACCACCTGAAGTTCTTTTTCCTCTCTGGCCATTTCTGCTTTGACCACTGAAGATTTTTCTGGTTGTGCATGACCATAGCAGCTCTTTGTTTGCACTGAGTGATTATCTCATCAGTCAGGATGATCTTGAACTCACTATCCTCCTACAGTGCTAGCTAGCAGCTCTTTGATATATGTATCTAAGCTTTACAACATCCACATAGTAAATAAATCTCTACAGCAAGGTGAATTGACAAAGGTATTGTCTTGTATACTTGCTTTTTTGTGACAAAAGCAGCTAAAATCCACTCATTTAATAAAAACCTTAAATACAAGATGGTATTATTAAGTATAATCCTCATGCTGCCACACGTTCACTGTATTTGCTCATCCTATACATCTGTTACTTCAGAATTCTTTTAGAACAGTTCTCTCCACTCAGCACAGTCAAAGTTCTTTTGCAGAGCAAGTGCAACTCCATCCTGCTACCTTCTACATTTCCAGCTTCACCCATGTCTTGATGGTATATATAGAAATATATAAAGATATGCTAATTGCTATAAAGATCTAGGCAAGTAATGAACCCAGTTTACTCTCTTATGTACAGTTTTGCATTCCTATCTATGCATATTTATATGTATGTATTACATTTTCATGCTGTATGTTTTGGTTTTTTACTCTGTTTCTAACTTGAGAAGGAGACTGCAAGTGTAGCATGAAAAATGTATTGTAATTATGGTAAGACAATGGTCAATTCAGGAACTTCTCTGTAATAGGTAAAAAGATCTCAGAAGCAATCCCCCAAATGCTCCCTAAAACATCAGGAATTCATTAGAGTACAGTAAGGCTGTCCACTGGCAAATCCAATGTATGCCTAAGATTGAGGATCTGGGGGGGGGGGTGTTTGTCTGTCTTAACTCAGCCCCTTCATCAGAACAAACATACCAAGAAAATTCAGTCTTGTAACTTGTGAAAAGTTACCTGTGAGTGAAACACCCTTTTCATATGAACACTATGAATGCTGGGCTTGGTGGTATACTCCTGTAATCCTAGCACTAAAAAGACCAATGCAATAGAATTACAGCCCAGTCCAGGTTACATGATAAGAACCTGTCTAAAAATGACTAATTATGTATTACTTTTACTCATACTTGCTCTTCTTTCTTTGGAATATCCCTTCGTCTCTGAACTCCATTTGGCTCAACATCATGTTTTTTTACACTCAACTGAGGAACACCTTCCGACATTTGTGTCTGGATGTCATTCCGGCTTGGTGTTTGGTATTCCTTATGAAGACCTCCACATCATAATTACAAGTAAGTAGATTTTGTGACTTCTACCAAATTGTCTGGCCTGTCTATATGCCCAAAATTCCTACCATAAAAGCTTGGATATACTGCACAAAGTAGAAATAATACTAACCTAAATATGAAAATACAACTTACTTCCAGGTCAAAGAAAGCTAGAACCATTCCACCTATTCTATGAGCTTCTCATAGACCCACTGCAACACTTTCAATGTCTATCTCTAGTTCCCAGAAAAGAAAATTGGGGTATTTTATGGACTGGCATCTTTATAAGTACTACATATGTTATGCAGTCCAAAACAGGTGGGCATCAATCACCATCACTTGAAGCTATTGGCAATTGTTAGCTGCTGGGCAAGGGAAAAATAGTTCTTTTATGACTGGAGCTCCTAGTAAGTTGAGCATGCTCCTGTGGAAGACCTCAAATCCAAAACTATTTGAGCAGCATAACTAGTCTTGGGGAACTTTTAAAAAGACCCAATGTTAGGTGGACAGAAAAGGAGTGGGTAGTTGTGGGAATGGTTGGGGAAAGAAAGGATAATGTAATCAAAAAGTCAGTGAACTAGTAAAAAGAACTCAAATATGTAAAGCATGCCTCTGAAAAGCTGGTGTTTCTAGAAACTTGACTACCGAAAGAGATGTTTGTTTAGAGGAGTGGATCTGCTTATTCTATAGTATGTGGGAAGATATCTACTTAATGGAAGTACAATAATTATTCATGGCTTAGGATTGCTGTCTCATAACACTTGTTTGTTTCTGTCATATGGGTTTATTTTTTGTTTTTTAAACCAGAAATGCTACCCATTAGCTCTGTCAAGAGGAACAAATAGTCAACATGCCAACACATTCCAAAAACTTGCCTAGGAACTGTCCACAAGCTGGTGTCCCAAGATCATCTGGACATCAAGAATCACTTCTTTGTATTTCCATAAATGCTAGTTTGGCTGTGCTTGTAATCCATGGTACTTGGGAGGCTGAGGAGAGAGAATTTCTTGAGTCAAAGAACCAAGTTGACCATCCTGAACAACATAGGATGACCCCATCTCAAATCAAAATCTACCAAACACCAGAAAATAAATTTATAAACTTTTTAGTGGCTTTAACATTGCTCAGTGTTAAGGGATAATGTTATTGATATTTTATTATTTAAGCCACTAAAATTCTCATTCTGAATAACACATAAACTTGAGTGAACTTTTGGAATGGGTAAGATACTTATATGTATATATGTGATGAGAGAGTATTTGTGGCATTTTAGACTGATATTTTCATTTGTAGAATACAGGATGTGCATTGTATATCTTTTTTAAATTAAGTTATTTAGGATTTGTAGATTGGAACTTACAAGTAAGATGGTGGATTAAAAGCTTCATCTGAGCCCACTAGTGGATAAAAACGTGTTAGGATAAAAACATTTTTAAAAATTCTATTTCTATACAAGAAAGACTAAAAAAATAAATGCAAAGTCTAAATTTCTCTACAGTGAAGGATCCAGGTCCACCAGAAATCACTTACAGCACTACTCCCATTGACTGACATCAGCTGTAGCTGCCAGTCATGTTTTCTCACAGGTGACACAATGAAAGCCCAGGCCTGGGCTGTGTAAATACAACAGGATGGATAAAATTGCATATATAGAATAGGCTGTGAGTAGTTGAAATATGTTTTGAAAACATGGAGATTACTACACATTAATAAAGGGACAATTCATCTAGAAGATTAGAATAATATAAACATTTATGCACTGAATATCAGGAACAATCAGTGGGATATTTCAGTACTCTCATCTTTAGACACATATTTCAAACTAAAAATCAACAAAGAAACTGTGAGTAAATAACACCATAGAGAAATTGCATTTAACAGATATGTACAGAGTATAATGCACATTATTCTCAGAAGTACATGGGGCTTTCTCTAAAACTAAAATTGAATTACTTACATTTTATGAGGTAATAGTAGAATAAAAGAAGCTACAAAAATATGTAGTATGAAAAATACATTTTTGAATGAACAGTGGATCATTGAGGAAATCGAGGTGTTTGAAATTTTACAAACAAATGAAAATTATGACACAACCTACTAAAACTTATGGGATATAGAAAGGCATTCATTAGAGGAATGATTATAGATATATGTGCTTATACTTAAAAAAATCAGGGATCACTTACATTTAAAAAAAATAGTGAGATTGCAAATAGCCTAATCATATACCTGAAGGTTCTATAAAACCAAGAAGGCAAATTCAGATGATATGAATGTCAAGAAGATGCAGTCAATCAAACAGAAAGTTTTGAAAAGAGAAAGATCAGCAATATAAAAATATAGAAAATATCCAAGTAAGAAAAATTAGAGGTGAGAAAGAAGATATTACAGCAGACTCTAATAAAATCCAGAATGATATTAGGGAATACTTTGAAACCATATATTCTAAAAAGCTAGAAAACTGGGGCTGGAGATGTAGCTCAGTTTCAGAGTGCTTGTCTGGCATCTTCAAAGCCCTAGATCAGGTTCTTAGCACTGTCAAAAACCCAAAATGTTAGAAAACTTAAAAGAAATGGATATATTCTTACACCTACGTGACCTGCCCACATGAATTTAATGAGATACCAGTAAATTCAAGCGATATAAAATAAGCAGATATTGAAATATTCCACAGAGAAAAGCCAGGGGCTTGATGGATTTCCTATTGTATTCTAAGAAATCTTTAAGAAAATCTAGAACCAGCACTTCTTAAAATTTTGTATAAAAAAGAAACAGAGAAGACACCATTAAACTTATTTGATGAAGTTGGAATTACCTTGATACCACATTTCCCTGGTGAACAGTTACAAAAATAGTCAAAATACTTGTAGACAAAGTTCAAGAACACACTAAGAAAATACATATTATGACCAAATTGGTTTCATATCAAGTTGCAAGTTTGACTTAAAGTGTGCAAATCAGTAAATGTAACACACTATATTAGTAGGCTTAAGTACAGAATCACAAGATAATTTCTATTGATAAAGAAATCATTTACAAATATCAATATATGCTCATAATAAAAAGTAATGAAGAATTTAGTAATTGAAGGAACATATTTCTTTTCCTTTTTAAAAAATTATTTCTTAAGGATTTATTTATTTATTATGTATACAGTGTGCTGCCTCCATGTTTGCTTGTAGGCCAGAACATGGTACTAGATCTCATTATAGATGGTTGTGAACCACTATGTGGGTGCTGGGAGTTGAAGTCAAGGACCTCTGGAAGAGCAGCCAGTGCTCTTAACCTCTGAGCCACCTCTCCAGTCATGAAGGAACATATTTCAGTATAAAAAGCCAACATATGACAAACCCATGGCCAACATTATATTAAATGGGAAAAAACCAAGATCACTTCCTCTAGAATCTAGAACAAAACTAGGGTGCCTACTTTTCACGCTGTTATAGAATATAGTGTGTGAAACCTTAGAGCCATAAGACAAGAGTGAGATGTGGGGTACAAATAGGAAAAGAAGTCATATCAAATTATCCTTATTTTCAAAGTGAAACCTTCTAGTTTAAAAGACCCTTAACACCACAACCAAAATCTCATAGATGTGACACTTTCAGTACTTGTTGTTAGACTAGAAAATGATGTAGTTACTGTGGAAAATATTACAGTGATTCCTTAAAATATGTTTTTAAGGTTTTATAATGTAGCAATTCCGTTGGTGAGTATTCACTCATGAAGATTTAAAGCAGGACACTCAAGAGAAATCTGTATATCTTTAGTCATAGAAGCTTTTATTCATAACAGTAAAAAGGTTGAAATAGCTCAAACATCTATCAGTGGAAGAATAGATAAATAAATGTGGCATAAATATACAGTAGTATCTTATTTACCTTTTCAAAGGGAGGGCTAACTTGTAGATGCTGTAATATGGATAAACTTTGCAGATATTGTGGTAAAGGAAATATGTCCACAATAAAAAGTACAAAAAGTCAAATTAATAGAAAGCATATTAATATTATGATTATTACCAGGGTCATTGCCTTAGCCAGTGTTCTATTGCTGTGAAGAAACACCATGACCATGGCAACTCTTAGAAAGGAAAGCATTTAACTGGTGCTGGGGCTGGCTTACAGTCCGTTATTATCACGGAGGGGAGTATGGCAAGAAGCATGCAGCATGGCAGCACAAAGGCAGACATGGTGCTGAAGAGTAACTCACAGTTCTGCATCTAGATCTGAAAGCAGCAGGAGGAAAGAGAGACACTGGCCTGGCTCGGGCCCTTTAAACCCCCTCCCCCCCGCACTTAGTGACATGCTTCTTCCAACAAAGCTACATCTACTCCAACAAGGCCACACCTCATAATCCATCTCAAGTAGTGTCACTCTCTAATGACCAACCATTCAAATAAATGAGCTTATGGAGGCCATTCTTATTCAAACCACTGCTGTAATGTTGATGGAGAGAAGGACTCTGTTGTTTTTGTCATTCTCCTTCCTCATTCTTCTCATTATTTTTACTAGTTTTTTAAATATTCAATAGAGATTTACTTTCGCAAGATGAAAAAAATTTATAGATCTATTTCCTATAATGCAAATATAGTTAACATTACTTACTGTTATGCATTTTAAAGTGCTAAAGATGTTTCATACACATTAAAATTGTCAGTTACCCTAAAATTGAAGTGATTGGAAAACTGGATTAAAAAATCAAAACTACGTTGTTGTATGACTTTTCCTATAGGGAAAGTATAAAAAAATGACTATACATCCCACATAGGACATCACTTACAAATGAAAAACCTAATTCCACCTAAGTTCAGCTTGGTGCATCAGTGCATTTATTGGAGTTAACTTATAGGAACATGGATGATTAGGCAGCTACATCATCAACAAAGTCCATTCACAACATGAGTGACCACTGAATGGGTGATTTGGGTAGCTGATTCACTGAACAATCCACTCCAACATGTGTGACCACTCACAGATGCTGTGTAGCTGGAGTTTTGCTTTTAGTCATCCTTCTTCTTCCTGTATTCTCTAAAACTTCCCAAGACCACAAACAGGTGAAAGGTCTGGTTAAGGTGTAGTGGCCTTCCTTCTAAGAGTTAATGTTAACAATCCAATTATAAATATTATTAACTTAGGTATTAACATGTGGTTTTGCTTATTTTGTTATTATGACTGTGGTGTTAAGGTAGTCTATGGGTCATCACAACAATATAGTCTTCATGAAGGTGATGGTCATGTTGCACTTGCAGAAAACAGCTAGACTACAACACGTCTTGTAATGAGATAAAATTGACAAAAGCTGTAGCTATTTAGTGTAGTGCTCAATGTTTTTATACTACTAGGGATGGAACCCAGGACCTCACCAATGCTAAGCAATTCGTCCACCACTGAGCCACAACTGGATGTTAATGCAATATTTTGATACATTCATACATTGTGAAATAATGTAACAAAGATAATTATCATATTTATTACTTCACATAGTTTCATTTTGGGGGGGATAAAAACTCACTATAGATACAAAGGTGAATAGAATAGAAGTGAACAAATGGAAAATATATTCTATATAAATAGCTAAATTGAAGTTTGAGGAAAAGTATACTTAGGTCAAAATGCTTAAAAGTGATAAAGAACGATATTATAGAGTAATAAAAATAAAGTTACAGTAACTGTAAACATATATACACACAAAAAAGCAGAGTAATAAATACATGGAATAAACAAAATTGAAGGGTGAAAAAGACAGACCTACAATAATCTTTAGATACTTCGATACATTTTTAATTCATAGAACTAGAAAGAAGATAAATAAGAAATTTAAGATATGAGCAACTCTATATGCCAAACAGGCATGTAGACCACATATCACACAACACCAACAGAATGTACATTTTCCTCAACTGCACATAGAACATTATTTAGAAGTAATTGTAGGTTAAAAAATGATAGCATGAGTAAGTTAAAAAAAATCAAGATCCTATAAATTATGTTCACTAAAAGTAAAAAGCTAGATTTCAACAATGTTACCAATATCTCTCTCCGGATGCTCCCTAGCTCCTTGGTCCTTGTGATCTCTGTTGAAAGAATTCAGATGAGGTGGGTGGTTTATTATAATATAGAAATATCACTCAAAGGGAGTAGTAGATGGATAAAGAGATCATTGCAAAGCAGAGGACATTCTCAAAAGGATGAAAGTAGACAGTTGCCAAAGGGGTCATTGTAGAGCAGAGTCCAGCATCAAGAGGTGATGAATGGCCATTGACCAAAGGGGGCATAGCAGAGGAGGGTGGAACCTCAGCAAGTGAGAGTGGACAATAGGCATAGATCGTTTCGATATAGCTAGAACAAACAGCTTTTCTTAAGGGACTTTATCTTTTCCAAGTGATTGACAGGCTCATTTGCATTAACTTTTACATTCTTATGACACTGTTCCTGAAGATTTTTAGACAAATACCGACTTATGCCATGTAGAGAACCAACAACAGACCAAACTAAGGATATTTCCAAAGTCCATCTTGGTGAACCTATGAATTGTATCAGGCTTAGTCACAGGAACAGAGATAAAATGAAGGCTGCTCTATCACCAAAAGCCCACCCATAGATGACAGGTTACTAAAGCTGGAAATCTGAAATACACTGCACAACTTGCAATCAGCTCCACAGTTTGTAGAGTGTCATTTCCAGGAAGATCAGCTTGTCTGAAAGTGTATTCTAGCAGTCCTTACTAATATATGCTTGGAGAGGTGGGAGCCTAGTGCATTTGTTCAGTTTCAGGGACTTCCCAATATTTTTGAGTTGTTTACTTCTTTGATTTTAACTAGCTTCCCTGCAGGATAGAATGCTTCATGCCCTCTTTATAATATCCTTGTTCTTACTGAACTTTTCCCCATAATGTAATATTTTACCTTGGAGGAAATTGCTACACAACCCATGTCCTTATTTTTATATCATAAAGGCTCTTCTAAATAATAACCTTTAGAGGCTTAGAGTTTTAGAAACTAGGTTTAGATTGCTACCTATTACGTTATGGGTACTTTAGGATGCATGTGTCTTCCCAGGGCCAAAGGTATGATTCAAATCTTATATTTCAGATTTTAAAAAACTAACTTGGGGACTGGAGAGATATCTCAGTAGTTAAGAGCACTGGGTGCTCTTCCAGAGGACATGGGTTCAATTCCGAACACCCACATGGCAGCTCACAACTGTAACTCCAGTTCTAGAGGATCCAACACCCTTACACAGACATGCATGCAAGCGAAACCCAAATGTACATGAAATAAAAATAAATTATCTTAAAAAGTGAATAATAAGTTTTTAAAAAAGCATTATCATCTATAAACAGACCAAAATATAGAAAAGGGTATGTATAAGGTGCTGCAAAAGGACTGGGGCCAGGAGCTGAAAGAGTGTTTACATAAATTCTAACTAGGGTTATTGGTAATATTTTTTTCCAGGTAAGATGAGTCTCCTGGCAAAGCTTTTTAATGGATGACCTTAGGATCTGATTAACACATTTCCATGTCCAGAGAACTTAAGTCTATAAGCAGAGTAAAGATAATAACTTAGTCCCAGGGTTTAGCTACAGGGTGGGAATCTTTAATAAAAATAGAAGTATGACAACTATCACTTTGAAGAGATTTAGGGAGGTTAAATGGAAGGATAATTTTCTGAAAGTCAATCTGTAGTATTCTTGAATTGTTGACAAGGAAAACAACATTTATTAATAACAATGTAGAGTCCCATCTTGATCACTTAAGAGCTAAAACAAGATTGCATGGTGATTCATGGTGGCAGGTAGAATTTGTACAGCTTGTCAGTAGTGTGAGATAAAGTGACCACAATTTTAGTGAAAATGTTAGGGTACTTTATAATACAAGATCTAATATGTATTTTAACCTAACGAATAATATATTTTAGAAGAGCTACTGAACTGGGACTCTGGGTTATTTATAAGTGCTGGTTACGAAGCCACCAGAGTAGTTAGAAACTGTAGAAATTTGTTACTTTTCTCTGTAAACTGTATACTCATGTTCTTTTGAGTAGAGCCTATAAAAGGTGGCATAATTTAGAATAGTGCTTTTAGTATAACACTTAAAGTTTGACAAAAGAAATGTATTTAAAAATTATTCTTGATTCTATAATGAATCAGTTTCTTAAGTAGCTAGAAAGACTAACATATTAAGCATAAAATAATGTAAGTACTTACTTTGATAAAAATAGATTTTTTGTTTTTCTGAGCTAGTTTTGTATAAATGCTTCTAACAGGAGATCTAAGTCTTGAGAAAATATTACTTTTATGATAGAGAATTATGTGGCATTTATATTAGGACATAGTACTAATAAAATAGTTTTATATAGATGAATAAGATCTAATAGTGTGTCAAGATGCTATTCATCTGCAGGAAATGATAAGCCATACAGGGACATACTTGCATTCAGCAATCCAGAGAAATTCTTGCAACTGTTAAAATGTAGAGAACTATTACAGGTCATCTGAAAAACAACACAATTGTGTATGAATTTGCATTTTGAATCTATGTGTCTACACTGCACCTTTGCCAGTCCTATATCTATGAAAATGTTGTCTAGTGGAGTAGCAAAGCTGGCACAAGTGACACAGCTGTGATAGCTCATAAAATGTACATCTTATTTGATAGTTCAATTTTTTGATGTCACAGATATACCAACATTCACATATTTTTGAACTGATTATGTCTTGTGAAGCTTTTAAATAACACATAAGTGATATTTGCTACAGTTAAGGTGCATTATCTCCAATTTT
Source organism: Phyllotis vaccarum (assembly GCA_033318265.1). Classification (NCBI taxonomy): domain Eukaryota; kingdom Metazoa; phylum Chordata; class Mammalia; order Rodentia; family Cricetidae; genus Phyllotis; species Phyllotis vaccarum. Next base: position 55,591,230 of record JARWLC010000013.1, read on the forward strand.
TTCTGATAATGACTGAATAACAGTCTAAGAATTTCTTACATATTATTTTGACTTCTTGAGAAATATTTTCATTAAGTATTTTTGGAAATCCCTGTTAGCTGAGGTAGATCACATAGAATTGTTTAAGAAAAGTTATGATGGCAGCGTGTGAGACATGGCCCATAGTTTTCAAGTTTTATAGCAAAATAAAAATTTAAAAATATTGTTTTATGCATGAATTTCTGTGCATATTCAAGATAGATCATGATGGATTTTTATAAAGACATTTTTATTAGTGTATCCTGTAGCTTGTCCATGTTCACTCTTTCTCTTCCCTTCCTCCCACTTCCTACTTTCTCCCACTATTTACATTCATTCTTCACAGTCTCATTTCTACTGTCATGTCTCATATATATTTACATATACTTGTTTATATGTATATCTGTATATGTGATTTTATATATCTACCAAAAATCTAGGATCCACAAATGAAAAAGAAAACTACCAACTGAAATAAGCAAACTACTAAACTTTCTCAGTGTGATCACTTCGGATTTATCCTTAGGGTATAAAGATATTTTGGCAAATGAAAATATGTAAATCTGGATCACCACATTAAAGATTAATGATCATTAATAACCACATTAGTGATTACCATCTTTAACATTAAAGATAGAAAACAAAAGATTATCCCACCAAATGTATAGCAAGCATCTAAGACATGAGATAAAATTCATCTATCTTCTGTGGTTAACCTTAGAATAATTTAGGTCTAAAAGGAATACATCTTTACACAATAACAGCCACATATGACAAATTCACAGCATCATAGTCAATGAGGAAAAGTTGAAAGCGTTTCTTCTAAGATAAAGAATAAAATATAGATGCTCACACTCATCATAGTTACTTAACACAGAACTGCTGTTCCTACTTAGTGCTCTTAAACAAGGAAAACAAAAAGTCTTAGTCACTGTTCTATTGCTGTGAAGAGACACCATGACCATGGCAACTATTATAAAAGAAAGTGTTTAATTGGAGCTTGCTTATGGTGTCAGCAGTTTAGTCCATTATCCTCATAAGGAGCATGGCAGCAAGAAGACAGACACGGTATCTGAGATTATACATCTGGATCCACGGGCAGCAGGAAGAGAAAGACAGTGGATCTGGTTTGGTCTTTTGAAGACTCAAAGCCCATCCCCAGGGGCACACTTCCTCCAACAAGGCCACACACTCTAATCCTTGCAATGAGTGCCACTCCCTGGTAGCTCACATTCAAACATGAGCCAATGGGGGCCATTTTTAGTTAAATCACCAAAGAAAAGGAATCTAAAGCGAAAAGGAAAAAAATTGTTTATTGATGACCATGTCATATATGAATCCTATATCATCATCATCATCATCATCAACAACAACAACAGAAATAAATTTAGTAAAGTTAGAATAGAAAAATTATTCAAGATTCTATACACTAGCAATGAATTATCCAAAACGAAGTCAAGAAAAGAATTCCTTTTACAGAATGTAAAAATATTTAGAAATTACTTTAATTAGGGAAGTGAAAGACCTGTGCACCTGACAGTATAAAACATCCTGAAAAGAACTTGAAGAAGACGCAGATAAATAAAAGATACTCTATGCTCACAGATTAGAATATTTAGTATAATTAATCCAGCATAAAACCCTGGCTATCCAAGGTGATTTCATTGAGTAAAATGATCAAAAATGAGATTATCACACTATTAGACTTTAAAGTACAACTCTTATGATATTTTAACCAAAACAGCATGTAAAACAGATCTAAACAGAGAATTCTCAACAGAAGAATTTCAAATGGCCAAGAAATACTTAAGGAGATGCTCAGCATCCTTAGCCATCAGGGAAATGCAAATCAAAATGACTCTGAGATTCCATCTTACACCTGAAAGAATGGCTAAGATCAAAAGTACAAGTCACAGCTAATGATTGAGAGGATGGGGAGAAAAAGAACTATCCTCTATTTCTGGTGGGAGTGTAAACTTGTATAACCATTTTGGAAGTCAGTGTGGTAGTTTATCAGAAAACTGGGACTCAACCCATCACAAGACCCACCAACACCTCTCTTGGGGCTATACCTAAAGGATGCTCAATCATGTCACAAGGACATTTACTGAACTATGTTCATATCAGCTTTATTTATAATAGCCAGAACCTGGAAAAAAGTCTAGTTGTCATTCAAATGAGGAGTAGATTAAGAAAATGTGGAACATTTACAAAATGGAGTATTACTCAGCTGTTAAAAACAAGGACACCAGGAAATCTGAAGGCAAATGGATAGAACTAGAAAAAGTCATTCTGAGTGAGGTAGCCCAGACAGAAAAAGACAAACATGGCATTTCCACTTATAAGTAGATATTAGCTGTAAACTAAAGGATAACTATGGTACAATCCACAGGTGCAGACAGATTAGATTGGTACCTGACCCAATTGTCATCAGAGAGTGTCATCCAGCAACTGATGGAGGCAGATGCAAAGACCCACAGCAAAACATTAAATGGAGTTTGAAAATCCTGAAGAGGAGGAGAAGAAAAGAGAGTAGGATCCAGAGAGATCAAGGACACCGCAAGAAGGCTTACACAGCAATCAACCTGGGCTCATAGACGCTCACAGAGACTGAACTGACAATCAGAGAGCCTGCATGGGACTGACCTAGGCACTCTGCTCTATATGTTACAGTTATGTAGCTTGATCCTCGTATGGAAATAGGGACTGTCTCCAACTTAAAACTGGCTTTGGGGACCCTACTCCTCATACTGAGTTGTCTTGCCCAACCTTAATACATGGGGAGGTGTGTGGCAGGTTCATTATTGAGAAAATAAGCAAGACCTAGAGGTGTGGCTTTGAGGTCTCAAAGACCATGATGGGGTGTGGCTAGCCCCTTTGAAGACAGGTTGAACATTGAGTTCCCACGTTCTCAGAGGGAGGATTGACACCCCGGGACATTTCAACCCTCAGGAGATTGCCTTAAGGTTCAATCTTGTATCAGTGAGTGTTTCATATAAACTCCTAAATAATTATTAATCCTTTTATATAATCAATTGCCAGTGAATAATTCCTACTATACTGGTGCTTAATATTACTGCAACTGAATATGCTATGTTTTATTGTCACTCATGGGAGACCTGTGCTTTCCTGGATGGAGACAGAATAGGAAAGGATTGGGACTGTGGGAGTGGGGGGCATGGGTAAAAGGGGGGAACTGGGAAGAGGGATGAGGGTGGTTGAGGCTAGGATGTAAAATAAATTGATGAATAATTTTTAATTAAGAAACCTGCCACATAGTCCAGTGAAATAGAAAGTTCACACATATGCCTACACATTTAACTTCATTTATTTTTTTGGAAAAATTGCTAATTATATATTATAAGGGAAGGCAGATCTTCAGTTAATTGTATATTAAATTGATACTGGGCCTGGGGAGATGTCTCTATAAGAACATTTCATGTAAGTGTGAGGACAGGAGTTCATATCTCCATAGCTCATGTAAAAAAATTGGATGTGGCTATATATGTTTATAATATCAGCACTGGGGAGTGGAGACAGGTAGATTCCAGGAGCTTGATGGCCAGCCATTCTAGCTAAAATGTCAAGCTTCTAGTTCACTGACATGTCCTGTCTTAAGGAAGAGAGCAATAGAATAAACCTCCTGGCATCCCCCTCTGGCTCTTACATTTATTTGTGTGCAATGGTATGTACACCTCTATGCAGGAATACTCCATGCATACAGCTCTCTCTCTCTCTCTCTCTCTCTCTCTCTCTCTCTCTCTCTCTCTCTCTCTCTCTCTCTCTCTCTCACACACACACACACACACACACACACACACACACACACACACACACACTGGTATACGGTGGCTTGGGTGTTGAAGGATCCCACAAAAGTCAACTGAGACTAATTACTGCTATGTAGGGTAGCTTTAGAAGGAGTTGGTTGACATTTCAAGATGTGGAATCTGGCGAAAGTTCCTTATGTCAGTGTAGATCTAGTATTGCTTCTGTGACTCCTTTGGCATTTCTTGTGAGAAGGTTGTTATAAAGGAGCAAGCCTAGCCTTGTCCCTTCTCTCTCTGCTCCCATTTTAGATTATATGGTCACACATGTGATTCCTTGATAAAAATCTATCATGTGGGGGTTAGTGCTTGAGTCCAGTTCCAGCGGGGTTCAGGTCCCAAAGAGGAGGTGTGGAGTCTGCAAGGGGAAGGAGAAGACTGACAGGATCTGAGAGTGAATCCGGATGGCTGCCTCTTGAAGAAACAAAAGCTATACCTTTTATACTCTCCAGTTTCACCTAGGATTAAATGGGAGAAAGGGGGCATGAGAGCTGACAAGTTAATAGGCACCACAGTCATATGTTAGTAGAAAGGCCACAGGTTGCTTTTGCCAGAGATAGGGAGAATGACTCCCTTTTTAGAAAGCAGGAACTTTCTTCAGCCCCAGAAAAAATGGAGGCTTTTGTCTAAATGCCCAACCTTGGGAAAAGAACTTTCTTGGGGTAATTAGATACTCTATTATAGAATATTGCAGGCTTTTTGTATGGCTTAGTTTATCCAAATAGCTAAAGGTTAAAGTAAGCAAAGATGAAGCCAGAAAAATATTACTGTGAACCTGAGTAGACCTTGGAAATTTACAAATTTTAATCATCAAATATAATCTTATTTATCAAGCATATGTTATTTTTCTAATTTTTCTAGCACCGTGGTGTTAACTTGTGTGGGAATAGGCAGTGTTATCACACAGTAGCGGGGATTGTTTTCCAAAGAATTATTTTGTTTAAAGAGGCTGCCATTTATACATTTTCATCCCTCACTCAAAAAAATTTCCCAATAGAAAATGCATAAGGAAAGTCCCATAATATAGGGTGAGAATCATTGAAAAATAAAAGTAAGAGAATGCTGGAGAACTGTGATGCACAAAGTCAAAATGCTGGAATTTTGTCAAGCAGCAATGGTCAGCAGGTGGTCCACACAAGATTAGAAGACAATTCTACCCTACCAAATTGGTGTTAGATATCAAAAGAAAGAAGTCTATACTAGAATGGTTCAAGAGAGGGACAGATTATCAAAGTTTGATGACAAAGACAAATAAGACAGTACAAACAGAATATATGTGATGTATTAAACAGCATGAAAATCCCAAATCTCTGAATTATCACTGTTGTATGAGGTTTCTGACCCAAACTTTCCAGCCTAGCCTGGTGACCCAGACTTTCAGACCCACAGTCCCACAGTCCCACTGAAACACACAGACACTTATATTAATTGTACTTGACTATTGATCTGGGGCCCAGGCATGTAACTTGCTAACTGCTCTTAAACTAACCCATGACTCTTATCTTGTTCAGCCATGAGGCTTGGTACCTTTTCTCAGAGCAGCATTTCAACTTCTTTCCTCTGCATCTGCTGGCATCTCATCGTGGTGTCTCCGTGGCTTCTCTGTGGCATTTCTGATCCTTTCTTCTCATTCCCAGAGTTTTCTTTGTCTGGTAGCCCTGACGAAACTTCGTGTCTGCCTTTGGCCAGTAGGTGAGACAATTATTTATAATGTAACAGCATAATCCCACTACAGAAATAGGGGAGGAAGGTTTTCCATAAAAAGGGGAAATATAATAAGAGACCTGGATGGATGGGAGATGTGAAGAAACTGGAACTGGATGATCAAATGGAGATTAGACAGGAGAGGAGGACAAGGACAGTTGAACAAAAGGCAACTTGAGAGCTTGCATGCAGATTTCTTAAAATATATACATATATGAAAGAAATCTAAATGGGATCACCAGATAACAGGGGAGAGAAAGCCTCAGCTAGACAGCTGTTGCCACCAAATGAAATTTCCAGTACCAGGAATGAGTTACATCTAATTGAGTTGTTGGCCAAAGGGGTCCCATGGAAACCCTCGAAAAACCCAGTATATTGCCAAGGTTATTGGTTTCTCTCCATAATTGCTATTGCTGAAGACAATACTTAGATAAATTACTAAACATGAAAAATTTGAGCTGGTGCCTACTGAGAGTCTTAATGTCTACTGAAAGGTACTCTGCACACTACCAGAGGAGAAAAGTAAATACCAACTCAGCTTCAAATCCTTTGATATACAATAGTAACTCACCTTTAAGATATGCTTGTACAGTAATGGCACAAAAGTTGGGCGAGTAACCAACCATTATCTGATTGGATTTCAGACCAATGTCACAAGATGGAACCCACCCCACCCAACTTGTTTAGATGACCAAAAATCTGGGACTAGATAGGCCGCGCTACAGGAAAACCAAATACTACTGTTCTCCTAAAGGAATATAATAATAAAATGATTCCTGATGACATTCTGCTATACTCAAAGATCAGTGTCTTGCTCAGCCATCATCAGAAAAGTTTCCTCCTGAAATAGATGGGAACAATACAGAAACCCACTACTGAAAATATACACAGTGAGAAATCTTGAAATAGTCCTAAATGGGATATTGTAAATTCCTTCCCTTGAGATTCAGGGAACTCTGTGGACGAAAAGATAAAATAAATTCATAAGAGCCCATGGGTATATAGAATATACCAAAGAATCAAGGCCTTCTAGACACAACAGCACTAATACTCATATGAACTCACAGAGACCGTGTCAGCATGCACAGGTCTAAGCCAGATGGAGTCTCATTGTTGAGAAGTGAAGTGAATATGATCTTTCATCCCTAACCCAGAAGTTATCCCCAACTGATCACAAAGGAAAAATTAGTTTTCTCCAATAGAGTCTTATTGGGTATACAAATCACACTTTGCCTAACAGTAGATGTCCCCATGCCTAGCACTAGATGGCCATCATAAACCAACTCAATGGTATTTAGGGAGGAGTATTTTTGTCTCAATGCTTTTTTCATCTTACAAGTTCTTTGTTTATATATTATTGCTTCCACTTTGCTATTTTATGAAATTTCTTGTTTGTAAATGTGTATATATCTGTGTCAGTATGTGTTTCTTGTACTTTTTCTTTGACTCCGTTATCCCTGTTTGTTTTGTCCTATTCTGCTTCATTTGTTTTATTATTATTATTAACGTTGTTGTTTTAGATGCCTGATAATTTTCTAATGAGAAAGAGAAGAAAGGGTGTGGATTGTGGTGGGTGGGAAGGTAGGAAGGATCTGGAAGGAATTGGGGTTATGGGAAACCATAATCAGAATATATTATATAAAAAATCTATTTTCAATATAAAAGAAAATATAGTGGTGAAGCTATATTGTCTCACATTTGGCAATGGTTTATTAGTCCCAACACCACTAATACAAGCAATAAAACAAAAAGTAGAATATATTGGAAAATTAAAAATTTGTAGATCAATTGTATCACTGAGAAAGTGAAAAGAAAACAGAGTGCTTGAAAATATTTCCAGATTATATGTTACATATGGTTATAATGTCCAGAATAAGTGAAGAACTTGTAAAATTCCAAATAGTAATACTAGAATTGAAAAAGAATTTTAATAAGACATTTTTCTAAAGAAGATATGTGAATGACCAATAAACACTTGAAAAATGTCGGAAAATGCTAATGAAAACCACAACTAGATACTATGTCACACTCACTAGGGTAACTATAATGACAAAGGGAAAATTATTGCTGGTGAGAATGTGATGAAACAGAAACTCTTGTTCATTGCTGATAGGAATGGAAAATGGTGCAACTGCTGTTGAAAATAGTATGCTTGTTCCTCAAAAGTTAAACATATAATTACTATACGACTCAGGAATTCCCTTTGTTGGTATATCTATCTCTAAATAACTGACGATAGGCAGTCAAATATCTGTGCACAAGTCCATAGTGGCTAAAAGAAACAATTAAAATGTTTAACAGTGAATGGATAAACAGATGTTCTATATTCATATAGTGGATTGTTTGTTATAAAATATCGAAGTCCTGAGTTGCTAAAATGTGCATGGACTTTGCAAATGCTACGCTAAGTGAAAGAAAAGAAAAGGTTACATGTATTCTTTCATTTCTCTGAAATGTCTGACACATACAAATGTATAGAAGTAGAAACAAAATTGGTAATTGATACAGGATATAGGGAGCATAAAATTGGGTATAAGAATTTAAAGGTATGTGAATTAAAATGGTATAGGTGATAAAATGATTTTATATTTGCTCTTCAATAATCAATGTAGTTACTAAATGTCATTAAATCATAAACTACAAAATGGTTAATTTATGTTGCACAAATCTTACTGTATTAAAATAAATAGATTTGGAAATGAATGAAATTTGTGTATCCCACTCACTGGCCCATTATATATATCAGAGCCCAGAATTTCTTGTTTTCTTTCTCTACCATTAGAAGTATGTTAATGGTGCAAAAGGGGTATTTTAAAGAAAAAAAACTTTATGCAATATATTTTGATTATCTTGAAATTCATTCCAGATCTTCTCCACCTCCCTAGCCATTTAACTTTATTATTTTTTCCTCTCTTTTAAAAACAAAAACCCAAAACAAGAAACACATATCCACAAAACCACCAAAATGGAAACCGAAATAGCAAGGAAAAGACCAATAAGACAAAAAAAAGGTGCATAAAAAATAAGTAAATAAAATTGAAGGGTCTACTAAAACTCTACTAAGTGCATTTTGTGTTGGCCAACTACTCCGGGGCATAGGGTCTTCTCTAATATGCCCAGTGAGATTTTATTGTAAGACTTAAGTTGTCCTTTGCAAGTATAGAGCAACTGGAGATAACTTCTTAATTATGAGTGGGAGCCCTGTTCACTTTGCCTTTTCATTTCTGGAACCCTGGCTGGCACTAACCTGTGCATGACTTGTGTGTGCTGCCAAAGTCTTAGTAAGTTCAAACATGTGAGAGTCCTGCTGTATCTGAAGGACATGTAGTACACAGTTTCTGGCCTGTCCAGCCTGTGGTCCAGACCCACAGACACACAGACTCACAGTCCCACAGAAACACAGAGACACATATTAATTTTATGCTGATTGACCTGGGGCCCAGGAATATAAATTGCTAACTCTTTACTCTTAAACTCACCCATGGTTCTTATCTTGTTTAGCCATGTGGCTCAGTACATTTTCTCAGAGCAGCATTCAACTTTTTTCCTCTGTATCTGCTTACGTCTCATTGTGGTGTCTCTCTGGCTTCTCTGCCCTGCTCTTCTTCCTGATCCCAGAGTTTTCCCAGTCTGGTAGCTCCACCCACACTTCCTGTCTGCCTTTGGCCAATCAGTGTTTTTATTCATCCAGTAGATAGGACAATTATTGATAATATAATAACATAATCCCACTACAGGACACAGTCTACTTGGAGTTATCAAACACATCTGGCTCTTACAATCTTTCTGTCTCCTCTTCCACAAAGATTCCTGTGCTCTGAGGGGAGTGGTTCCATTGAGGACTGAGTGTTTCAAGGAATCTCACTCTCTGTACCTTGGTTAGTTGTGGCTCCTTGTGAAACACAAAGTCTTTGGCAAGTGCTTCCTCAACTTCTTTTTCTACATTAGGCATGGTTGGCAAAAGACCCTGGGTCCTAAAGAAAGTAGCTGAAATGAAGAGGACAAATGAGCCTGCGAAATTGTCATATAAAGGACTGAGATTATAAATGAATGAGTGAATGCCTGTTAGTGAGGATCTTTAATTCTAAGAATTTTATCAGGGAAGACTTTTTTATGTACTATTAATTTAATTTGCAAGCATTTTATGCAAATTTTTGCATCTATGGGTATGGTAATCTATCTCTATAACACTGAGCCAGCCACATATGTAGTACCACAAATTCACTTTGAATTGTAACCTGGAACACTTTCCCCTACATGATCAAGTAAATGTGTATGCCATATGTAAAAATTAACCCCTTAAGCATGTTTGTAAATGTTGATATGGAGGTTGAAAATGAGACAGACATTTAAATGAGTTCTATTCATTCTTATATCTATAGTTTAAAGAGTAGAAAAATAGGGCCCAGGAGAGGAAGGTAGTAAGATCTGAATCAGTGCCAAAGAGGTAAGAAGAATCCATTGTTGGATAGGACATAAGATCCTAGGACTTTTGGCATTGTGAAAAGAAAAGTCATTTTGAATAGTGAGACCCAAGAAGCTTTTGCTATATGGTCTCAAGTGAGCCTAAAGAAGTTGTTGTGGTCCACTTTCATAAATTCATTGTAAACTGTGTCGGAAGTTTACATTTCATCATAGGGAATGGAAGTCACTGAAGAGTTCAAAAGCACGACGAGTCAAAAAATCAGTGATAATATCCTGAAATATATGAAAATATCTGAAAAGTAAACAAAAGCAAAAAAGATCTACCTTAAGAGACAAAGAAAAACATGGTTAGCATGTGTGGCCAAAATCTTCACAGATATTATGTTAATGTGGATGTGGATATACACAAAGCTTTAAGATAAATTAAGCCACTGCCTCCAGACTTACTGACATGGAAAAATTAAGATATTAAACATTTTCTGAAAGTTTAGCATACTCGTACCTAATGAGCAAGCAGATTAAAAGTTGTATAAAGATGGGAACACATAAAAGATAGTCTGACATTAGTTTCTAATTGCTAAATATTTAATAATTAAGATATGAAACAAGTGACACTTTATTATTAATAAAAACTTAAATGCACACCAATCCATACTACTATAAAAAATAAAAGAAAGGAAAGAAATGACTGCATGTTTGAAGAAAGAAAGGACAATTTTTCCTTGCCAAAGAATTCTAATAACTAAATATGGGAAGAATTAGGGAAATCATCATATGAACATCACAATAATAAATGCCAATGGCAAGATTCTCTGATTAAAGCTAAAATTAGTAGAAGAAATAGTATATTTGAATAGCCTTAAAGTATGTATTTTAAATACATTAATTACTATGGTAGTTCTAGCATATGACATTTTTATCTCCAGAACAAAGCCTTAATTTGTCATTACTTACATATGCCCTTGTTCTTGAGACTCCATTTTGTTTGGGACAGAATGTTGCTATGTAGCCCATGTTGTCCTTAATTTCATGGTCTTTCTATCTTCTGGGTGCTGGTATTACAGGTGATATCGTACATGACTTATACTTCTTTCTTTAAAAAAAAGAGAGAGAATATCAAAGGGGAAGAAAGGCTTACTTTTACAATAAAGAAACCACTTGCTTCTGCCTTTCAAGTGCTTATACTTGGGATGTGTGTGCCATCACTGCCAGCAGCATGTAACTTCTTATACTACATATTTAAAAGGACCTGCCAGAATTTAGAAACTATAGACAAACCCAGTTGAGGGACATTCTACAATATACTGTAAATATTGACCAATACTCTAGTATAAAGAATTGATCAAAATTAATATTTTTAGTAGTAAGATATTCTGGTAACATATAACTTCTTTTTATGAGAAAGGGTCCTGTTATGCGGTCTGGACTGGCCTGGAGCACTCTATGTAGGCCAGGCTGGCCTTGATGATACAGGAAAGAATTAGAAGTAATAAAATAAGATAATGCTTACAGATAATGCAATCTGCAAAATAAAACCAATGAGATCAATGAAATGATATATATAACAATAAGATTCAGAAAATTAGACAGATAATACACACATTATAAAATATCTGACTCGGATTTTTGCTTTTATTCAAAAGGCTTTTTATTACTGTTTTAATTTTCTTATTTGTTGTGGAGCTGCTTAAGGTACTGACCTCTTCTTGGTTCAACTTTGGTGGTATGAAAGAAACACATCCATTTCTTTTAATAATATTTTTCCAACTTAATGAAATGTCTGTTGTACTTTTGTCCTCATAGTAATTGTGATTGCCTACACAAGACTTGCACAAAATTAGACCAATCAATATCTTGCCATGGCTCAGAGTTTCCTATTCAATCCTTAAGACTTATGTAGTCAATATTTAATAGAGGATGGAAAGACATTTTATTTAGTGGTGAAGATAATGGTAAGGTACTCATGCCTCTGTAAACAATATTAATGAAACTTATTGAGTCACACACTAAAAATACATGAAATTAGGATAGTGGCTAGGTGAGAAGAAGAACAGAACCAGCAAAAGTGAAAGAGAGGACAAGAGAGAATAGTACTGTGAATGCAGTAGAAATATATTATGTATGCTTAATTGTCCCAATGAAATCAATTACTATGTATAATTGGCATATTCTAATAAAATTTACAGTGAAAATTTGTATGCACTAAAGAAATTGAGGATGTTCTTAGAAGATAGAAATACTATGCTCACGGATTGACAAAATTAATATCACAAAATTAACTTTATTATTCAAAGGAATCTGTAGATTCAGTGTTCCAAATGCCATTTTTTACTAATGTAAAAGTAAATCCCAAAGATCATAGAATCACAAAACTCCATAACTAGACAAAGCAATTCAAAACAAAAATATAATGGTCAAGTTATCACCATACCTGATTTCAAGTCATAAATTGGAGTCATACCAACAAAACCAGCATAGTGCTAAAAAAAAAAAATAGAACTATAGAACAATGGGATAGAAGACCCAGAAATAAACCCCTACAACTATAATCATACATATTTTTTATAAGAATGCAGAAATACATTGTAAAAGAGATAGTCTTTTTTAAAAAATGAGTCCTGAGAAAACCAGATATTCACCTACAGGAGAATGAAGCCAGTTTTTTAAATCTCTTACCTTGTACTAAAAATCAATTCAAAAGAGATCAAAGACTTTTATAAAATAGCTGAAACTCTTGAACTTTTAGAGAAAAATCATAGAGGAAATTGTCCAAGTATTAGACATGCACAGATATTTTGAAAAAGACTCGGTAACTCAGGAAATAAAAACAACAATTGACAATAGGAATGTATGAAATAAAAGGTAGTCATAAAACAAAGCAAGCAAAATGAAGACAGCCTATAGAAATGAAGAAAGTATTTGATAGCTATATATGTTACAAAGCACTAGTATCCAGAATATATAAAGAATAAAACCCAATCAATAAACATGCTAATAAAATAATGCTTCTCAAAAACTAAGTAAAATGGCTTATTACTGCTTAAACTGTCATGACAAATAACTGTCTCCTCAGACTTCATCAGAGAAGCCCTTCTCCAGGGAATGACACAGAATGTAGAGACTCATAATCACTCAATATTCTGATAATAACTGACTATTGGCTGCTAAACTCCAAGCAGCTTATTTACGGTATTCCATTTAAAGCTTAGGAAACACCGAAGGGGAGAAGAGAAAATATAAGATCGTTAAGATAAGGGGAAGAACTTAAACGTCATTTTCTGGGAAAGACACAGCAATTTCAACCCTGAACTCATAACATATAAGGTTGTCCACATTGAGTATGCACAAGATTGGACCTTTTAACAATCAGACATGGAGGAGAAAGTGTCTTAATGAGGGTTTCTATTGCCGTAAAGAGTAGCCATGACCACAGCAACTCTTAACAAGAAAAATATTTGTGGTATCTTATTTACAGTTCAGAGGTTTAGTTCATTATTGTCATGGTGGGAAGCAAAGCAGCACACAGGCAGACATGATGCTAGAGAAGGAGCTGAGAGTTCTACATCTTGACTCACAGGTAACAGGTAGTGAATTGTCTCATTGGGTGTGGCTTGAGCATACATAAAACCTCAAAGCCTGCCTCTGCAGTAACATATTTCTTCTAACAAGACCACACCTACTCCAACAAGGCCACACTTCCTAATAATGCTACTCCTTTTGAGTGCTATTTTCTTTATTTTCTTTCAAACCATTACAGAGAGGGTTCAGAAGACCATGTCCCTCATAGATGAACTGAGAGCTACTAATAGATCTGAGATATGGGACATTATTTTCTTCAGTTGTCTACCAACCAATGAGGCCAAGAGACTCAAGTGGGGATGGGAGGAAGAAAGTGAGTGTGTGGTTAGAGTGGTCAGAATATATTATATACATATAAGAAATTGTCAAAGAGGGATAGTAATAAAGAAGTTAAAAATTTAAAAAAAAAAAGGTCAACATTTCTAGCCATTGGGGGAATAGAAATTAGAATGGCATTGAGATTCTATCACATACACACACCAAAATAGGTATCATTAAACAACAAAGCATGTGGGTAAAAAAGAACTGCAGAGGACAGCTATGCTGCTCTGAGAAAAGGTACCGAGCCACATGACTGAACAGGATAAGAGTCATGGGTTATATGAAGGGTAAAGAGTTAGCAAGTTATATGCTTGGACCGCAGGTCAATCAGTGTGCAATTAATATGTGTCTGCATATCGCTGCAGGACTAAAGGATGGAGGGACAGTGGGTCTAAGGGTCAGTGGGTCTGAACCTTGAGGCTAGGCTGGAAAGTCTGGACCTGAAACCTCTTACAGAAAAGAACCCTGTTGGCAAAATTATAAATTAATACAGCCACCATGGAGAGATATATAAAAGTCATTCAAAATAATTAAAATAGATCTGACATATAATCTTGCTATACAACTTTAAGTACATACCTGGATACCCATGTTTAGTGCAGCACCTTTCACAGAAACCAAGTTATGAAATCAATATTAACAGGTGAATGGATACAGAAAATTGGTATGTGCACACAGAGTTGAATTTTATTTGGCAAAAACATAGAATGATATTATGTCAGTTTTAGGAAAATTGATGCAATTACAAACCATCTTATTAAATAAAATAACTAAAATTTAGAAAAACCAGTGTCACATATTTTCTCTCAGTTTTGTATTGTAGACTTTTTATGAATACATAAAATCACACAAGAGGAAGGAGCAGAAAGGGGAGACTATAGGAATTTAATATGATCAAAGTATATGATATGCATTATTGAAAATATATTTATGAAGCTTATCATTATGTACAATAGATGTATGGCAATCAAATTTAAATACTGAGCACAATAAGAAATTATCTGGAGAAGTTTGTTAATGATGAATAGTCAGATATCTTGAAGGATAGTTCTTAACCTGTGGGTCACAACCCCTTTGGCAAGCTCTATCTCCAAAAATATTTACATTACAATAGTGAGGTAGCAACAAAAATAATCTTATGGTTGAGAGTCATTGCAACATGAAGATCTGCCGTAAAGGGTCACAGCACTAGGAAGGTTGAGAATCACTGTGATAGATGGACTTTTTTAAAATAGCCAGAGTTGAGAATTTATATGGTAATTGTTTCTATTAATTTCTGTAAATTCTCTATGCAGGAAATTAATTCCCCAAATATTTACCTCTTATTGAATATTTGGAAGCATACTTTCTTTACTGACAACAACATGTCAGCTATCTACCTAGCCATCACTGTTAGTAATACATGATACCTTTGGGTATTTTATGACTTAAACATAAGTGCAGAGCAAAAGATACATTTATAATTGTAATAAAGAATAGATTTTATGCGTGAATACTATTAACTGTAGATTTCAAATATGCCAATAAATTATAATATCCACAGGAAGTAACAATAAAATGTCATCCTTTGTTTAGTGGGCAGCCTTAATATGATGGGTAAGAGGTGAATAAATTTCTAAAGCAGTGGTTCTCAACCATCCTAATGCTGCAGCCCTTTAATACAGTTTTTCATATTGTGGTGACCCCCAACCATAAAATTATTTTCATTGTTACTTCGTAACTGTAATTAATTTTACTACTGTTATAAATTGTAATGTACATATTTTTAGAAATAGAGGTTTGCCAAAGGAGTTGCTAGCTACCCACAGGTTGGGAACTCTGCCCTAAAGAACTTGAAGAGAGCCTTTAGATGTACTGGAGAACAGACTTACTGTTATATCAGAAATTTATGCCTTGGTACATTGAAGAGGCTAGAAATTTTACTGATAAACAGCGATGAGCAGCAAAAAATATAATTAAGTGCATAAAATAAGTTGTTTTATATTTGTAAGGATCTTTTGTCAAAATGATAGGTGGGAAGGAATCTAATAGTAAAGTCTAATAAGTTACTTTTTCAAGAAATTTGAGAAACTCCAGTGGCATGAAATAGGTTGGATGACGGTGGGCTCCAAGTCTGAATCTATGTATTTCAAATAGGGGATAGTCTCAGTATGAAAGGCTTATTTTGTGAAAATATAAGCCATGGTATTACATGGAAATCCTTAAGAACCTAATTGATTGCTCAGTAGAGGCCTTTATCTAGGGCTTTGCAAGTTCTAATGACTGAGACAGCAGCTAATTTTGGTGGCTTAGAAATATATACTGGTGTGATATTAAACTCACACAATTAGGTTCATTGCCTTTTGCCCTTCACTGTAGTTGCTAGTAAAACAAGCCTCATTGGGTAATGCAACATAAATAAAATTGATAAAATCATTCTTTAGTTCTCCTAATCTTTCTATAAATTAAATCAGATGTTCTATGTGCATATATATAAAGCACACTGCCATATGTGATTAAAGATACTTTTGCTATTTCTTTCTAACATGTTTTTTCTTTCATTTTTGCTTTACTGCAATTGCTATGACTTCCTGTACAACATTAATGGATATTTTGAACAAAACATTGACATATCTTTTTTAAATTTTAGATTATTATTTCTGTGTGAATTTTCAACTGTTCCTCTATTCCTCTATTTTCCTCAATCAATGCTCTATTCATTGTCATATTCAACAGTATTTCCTTTTCATCTGTAAAATCAGAGACACCTGGAGTAGTTCATGCTTAAATATGGTTAGAGTTGGAAAAAAAATTCTAAGATGTCCTTCAATGACTTGAAAAACTTTCCTTCATTTAGAGTTTTCTGAGCATTTTCATTGTAAAGGGGTATTATATTTTTTCAGTTGATTTCTCTATGTGTGAACAATCATATTTTCTCTATTATACTAATATCATGAATTACATTATCTTTAAAGTACTATACTAACTTTACATTGCATTGTACTCCGTGTTACTCTTTTGTGTACATGTAACTGAGATGGGTACATACAATCGTTCTGTATTTGGAAGGCTATGATTTAATCAAGGGCTCTGCCTCCTCGTGAATTAAGGTTTAGGTCAGATGATGAGATAGATCACAGAGGTGATGGCTTTGGGCAGGGGGATATGGAAGCTAAGTATCAGGTGTTGTCAGAAACCAACTACAGCTATGAAAGCTAAAATCAATGCAATAACTTCCTCTTAAAGCTTTCTCTTTAAAAGATTTCCTGGGAAGCATAAAAGTGCTTCTCTATGCATACAGGGGAAGGTTGCTATGACATGGGAGCAGATACAGACAGTAATCACAGTCTGAATGATCTTATTGTAACCCTCCCCCAAAAAAACAAACAAACAAAAAACTGCTATTAAGAATCTGCTCTGTAGTTAGCAGGAAATTTCAAGTCTATACAACTTCTGGATCCAACTCCTCATTCATGTTGTGAACTCACTCTTGTTAGTATGCTCTCAACCTGTGGTTGGATATTGTGATGGCTTTAGTGCTGGTACATTCCTGACTAATCTTTGCTCTGGTGCTATTACCTTGGTTGAGACTCTCATTGCTTCAACATCCCGAGGTTCTTCTTTTAAAAAAATTTTATTTAAAAAGGGTTTTTTAATGCCCTCTTGTTCCGCGCCTATCTCTCGCCCGCGAGGAAAGACACGGCACACACTTAGGATCCTTCTGCAGTATAACTTTAATGTATCTTTGGGGAGAGCATTTAGCTTACGGAAAATGGAGAGGGGAGGAGAAAGTGAGAGAGCCGGCAGAGAGGCCGGCAGAGGGGCAGGGGCCGCTGCGCAAGAGCCAGCGGCGGCGGGCCCCCAGCGGGGAAAAGGGAAGCCAGAGAGCTAGGCTAGGCCCCAGCGTGGTCTGGGCCGGGCCATCCGCCACGTGGCCTTGAGCCCGCGTCCCAGAAGCTGGGCCGGCGTCCGTGCGCACGGCGGGGCGGAGAGAGAGAGAGGAAGAAGGAAGAGACCACGAGGCAGGAAGCACCCGGTTTTAAGACGACCAAACGGCTCTTGCTTTAGACGAAACATCTCCCTATTGGTCGCAGTTCAGAATCCCATATGACGCCACGGGAAAGGCGGAGAAACCAGACCAGTCTCGCGAGAATACCAAGCGCATGCGTACTCTGACTCAGGCGGGTTGGCCAGCGCCAGATAATGGCGCCACCTAGCGGAGCTGGAGCCAGTGGCCTCCAACACCCTCTACTCCTCCCCCTCCCTCCCCTCCTCCCTGTCCTCCCTCAGCCTCCCCCATCCCATCCTCCAACCCATTCCCCAAAGAGGGCAAGGAATCCTAAGGTGAGTCAGTTCCTTTTGGCATATCCAGTTGAGGTAGATCTGAGTCCCTCATCCCAGTATCAAGGCTGAGTTAAGTGTTCCTCTGTAGGGAATGGGCTCTGAGATAACACTTCATGCACCACATCCTGAGGTTCTTATTATGCAGTCCTCCTCTTACTTTTCCTTCCTCTTGCTTGGTATGTTATTGCCTATTCCTTGTCTTTTATTATTTAAGGCTTAACCAATATCTTGCTTTTTTTTATTCTATCATCATATTCCCTTTTTGACTTTAACTAACATGGCATCTATGCTAAAATACTTTTACTCCAAATTTTAACAGATTCCTAAAATTCAACTATAAAAATATTAAGAGCTTTCTTTCCCAATAGGGGTAGAAGCCTTGAATGTGAACATTTTGCCAAAGAACATAATGTATGGACAATCAGTACATGAATAATCATCTGTTATTAGAGGAATTTGAATTATCTCCACAATAATACAAACTCATCTACTAGAATGGCTAAAATGGCTAGTACCTTCAGTTGTCATTAAGAATTTTTTTAAAAAATCAGAAAAAACCAACTCTGTGGGAATGTAGAGTGCACCTACCTTAAAGGAAGTCTTAGAGGTTTCTTAGTTAAATTTGTAGTCATGGGTGTGGGGGGCGGGAATCTGAAGCAGGAGGTTCATAAGTTTGAAGCCACCCTAAGGTATAAGACCCTGGCCCCCAAATATATAAAAAATAAAGAAAAATTTAAGTATGCAACTGCTCTATTTTAGCATTGTCATTTCTGTGTATTTTCCTACGAGAAATAAAAACACATGTCCACACCTAGTCTTACACATGAATATTCAAAGCAACTGTACTCAGAAGACTTAAAAAGCAAAAATATCCTAAATCTCCACAAAGAGGATAATAGTTAAATAATATGTATGTTATTAGGAAGATAAAATATTCCTTAGGAGTAAGAGTCTACATAAAGGAAACTGGGCATAGATTATAATTCCATTCATATGAAGATCAAGAGCAGGCATGCCAAATCAACAGTGAAACATCAGAATGGGGAGAGGGGAGCTGCCTATGTTTGGAGAGGCAATGGTTCCATACCTTGTTAGAAGTGGGGATTATGTAAGTGTAGGCATTTGCCAAAAGTCACCAAATTGTTACATTCAAGATTTTGCATTTGTGCATTCCTTGGTCTATAAATTTTACCAAAATAAAGTAATTGCTAACATATATTGAACTCCAGTGGGTAATTTTATTTCTTATTGTTGTATATGATAGCAATTCTGAAACATTTGAGGAAATAACTAGTTGTGAAACATAAGTCAAATTTCCTTCATTTGCAGAATAAAGATACAAATATAGGAGAGGCAAGTCCTGAATGGATTCCTACTTTGTTAGCATAAAATTTGAGCAACAGTATGATCATGTAAATGTTAATAAATGCCTTTAGATGATTTCCTTCCATGTGGATCTGAAATGGCTTGTGACTTAAGTGAACTAGTCGATGATTATAACAGGTGATCCTTCCATGGCTTCTAAGACCATATATTAAAAAGCCAAGTAGCTTCCACTTTAGTGCTTAAGGAGGCATAAACTGCCATGTAAGAATTCTAAGTGCCCTGATGGAAAGACCAAGTAGATAAGCTACATGGAGAGGAAAGTCCTGCCAAATCCCTCTAAATAATTAACTACTACCTATGATAGAACAGAAGACTTGAAGTGAAACTAGCAGAGAACTGATAAGCTGAGGCCATTAAACCTTCAAAACAATGAAAAATAATGTTTGGTTTCTGTAGATAACCACTTTTAGAGTGATTTCCTAGGCAATTAATTGCAGATAGCTGAATTGATAAAGCAAGTAAGATAAAATATTAACAGAACATATCCAGGAGAAAAATATATGGGAGGTTCCTTGATTATTCCTGAAATGCTTGAAATTATATAAATGTAAAGTAAATTTTAAAACTATACAATATTGAATTAACAATTATAAATATTTTTCTAAAGTTGGCCTTTACACATCACATAAAAATTAAATAAAACCTTTTGACAATTTTCAGAAGAGTTGCATCATTCTCAAAATTCCAAAATCTTTATAAATAATTATTTTAGATACAACATTAACTAAGAAGCTACTAGTGGGAAAATTGGTTTGAAAATTCTTTTAGTGTCAGGTCCAAAATATTTTAAATGTCAAAAGATAATAAGAAAAAGAAAATATTCAACCAAACACAAAAATATCCAATTCTGCACTGAAATTCCAGTGAATTAGTAGCAAGAGTGGGGTATGAAGCTTTGTTCAGATCTGAAATCTTGTGAGTACAGTGGTTTTTATCTGCTTTCCCACCAGCATTTTGCCTTCTGTCATCCCACCAGAATGGCCTCCTAAGGTTTGTCTCCAGCATTGTACACCTTCCCTAGCTCCTATAGAGAAACTTTTCCAAATTCCTTACCAAAAAGGCTTCTGTACCACATAGACAGGTAGTTACAGAAATGACTCCACTTTGAAACCTGTATCTTTTTCTGTATCTTTGCTGTGACAAAATGTCTGACAAGAACTTAAAGGAGATGGTGTTGTTTAGGGTCATAACTTCAGTCCATTATAATAGGGAGGGCAGGGCAGAGCAGAACAGCTCATATCACCAGAAAGCAGTGATAATGTTAATGCTAACTGGCTTTCTACTTTTACTTAATATGACCCTTTAACCTATGGACAATCGCACCCAGTCAGGGCAAGTGTGGTCTCCTTTAGTTTAAGCATTCTGAAAATGCCTAATCTCTTAGGCAGTTCTCAGCTCAGTCCAGTTGGTATTCAAGATTAAATATCACAGAGTATATAGCTTTCTTTCTGCCCTTTCTTTTGAACAATTGCAGCTGCCAGATGGACATGTGGTACTATGTTATTTTTCTTAAACACTGAGATATTAATAGTTTATACAATAAGGTAAAGTAGAACTATCATATAAATCATATTCTATGATTTGAAGGACTCAAAAGAAAGCCAAAGGAACTGATGGCAGTTCCCAATGCCCTCCAATTTTTACTTTTCATCTTTACTTCAGACAACATATGCTATGACCCAAATGGACTTAATATGTACATATATAATGTATATGTATATATACATATATATATATATAGAGAGAGAGAGAACCTTCCACCCCAAAACAAAAGAATATACATATTTCTCAGCACCCCATGGAACTTTCTCTAAAATTGACCACATACTTAGTCATAAAGCAAATATCAATAGATATAAAAAATGGGAAGAACTCTTTGTATCATATCAGACCACCATCGTATAAAACTAGAGTTCAACAACAACAAAAATCACAGAATGCCTACAAACTCATGGAAACTGAACATCTCTCAGTTGAACTACTTCTGTGTCAAGGAAGAAAATAAAAAAGAAATCAAAGACTTCCTAGAATTTAATAAAAATGAATTCACAACATACCCAAACTTAGAGAGGCAATGGCTCCATACCTTGTTAGAAGTGGGGATTATGTAAGTGTAGGCATTTGCCAAAAGTCACCAAATTGAAATCAGTGCTAAGAGAAAAATTAACAGCACTAGATGCCTATATGAAAAACCTAGAGAAATCTCACACAAGAGACCTAACAGCACAGCTGAAGGCTTTAACACAATTAAAAGCAAACTTGCCTAGACGAAGCAGATGGCAGGAAATAATCAAACTTAGGGCTGAAATCAATATAATAGAATCAAAGAGAACAATAAAAAGAATCAATGAATCAAATGGCTTGTTCTTTGAAAAATTAAAAAAATAGATAAACCCTTATCCAAAATAACCAAGGATCAGAGAGAGAATATCCAAATGAACAGAATCAAAAATGAAAAGGGTGACATAACAACAGACACCCAGGAAATCCAGAGAATTATCATCATACTTTGAAAATCTATACTCCACTAAAATGGAAAACTTAAAAGAAATGGACAGCTTTCTGGACAGGTCCCACTTACCAAAATTGAACATAGATCACATTAAAGACCTAAACAGAATTATAACCTCAAAGAAAATTGAAGCTGGTATTAAAAGTCTCCCAAGTAAAAAAAAAAAAATCCCAGGACCAGACAGATTCAGTGCAGAATTCTACCAGACATTCAAAAAACTAATACCAATACTCCTCCTCAAACTGTTCTATACAGTAGAAACTGAAGAACATTGCCGAACTCCTTTTATGAGGCCACAATCATCCTGATTCCCAAGCCACTCAAAGATGCAAAAAGAAAAGGAATTACAGACCAATGCAAAAATATGCAATAAAATTCTGGCAAATCGAATCCAACAACATATCAAAAAAAAAAAAATCATCCACCATGATCAAGTAGACTTCATCCCAGAGATGCAGGGATGGTTTAACATACAAAAAGCTGTGAATGTCATCCATCATATAAACAAACTGAAAGAAAAAAAAACATATGGTCATCTCATTAGATGCTGAAAAAGCCTTTGACAAAATTCAACACTCATTCTTGATAAAAAGTCCTGGAGAGATCAGGAATACAGGGAAAATACCTAAATATAATAAAGGTGATATACAGCAAGTAAACAGATAACATCAAACTAGATGGAGAAACACTCAAAACAATCCCACTAAAATCAGGAACAAGACAAGGCTGTCCTCTCTCTCCTAGTTTATTCAATATAATTCTCAATATTTTAGCTAAAGAATAAGAGAACAAAAGGAGAGTAAGGTGATAAATTGGAAAGGAAGAAGTCAAGCTATATTTGCAGATGATATGATTGTATACATGGGGACCCCCAAAATTCTACCAGGGAACTTCTACAGCTAATAAACATCTTCAGCAAGGTAGCAGGATATAAGATTAGTTAAAAAATAAATCAATAGTCCTCCTATATTCTAAGGATAAAAGGGCTGAAAAAAATAAATAAAAGAAACATCACCCTTTATAATACCTGCAAATAGCATTAAATATCTTGGCATAATTCTAACAAAAGAAGTAGCAGATCTGTTTGATAAAAACTTTAAGTCACTGAAGAAATTGAAGAAGATATCAGAAAATGGAAAGATCTCCCATGCTCCTGGATAGATATGATCAACATAATAAAAAATGGCAATTTTACCAAAAGCAATCTACAAATTCAATGCAATTCCCATCAAAATCCCAACACAATTTTTTACAGACTTTGAAAGCACAATACTCAACTTCATATGAAATAATGGGAAACCCAGGATTGCCAAAACAATCCTGTTCAATAAAAGAACTTCAGGAGGAATCACATTCTCTGACTTAAAGCTATACTATGGAGCCATAGTAATAGACACAGCCTGGTACTGGCACAAAACAGACTTGTGGATCAATGGAATTGAATTGAAGACCCCAACATTAACCCACACACCTATGAACACCTGATTTTTGACAAAGAGACCAAAAATATTCGATGGAAAAAAATAGTATCTTCAACAAATGATGTTGGCATAACTGGATGGTAGTATGTAGAAGAATGCAAATAGATCCAAACCTATCACCCTGCACAAAACACAAATCCAAGTGGATCAAAGACCTCAACATAAACCCAGATACACTGAATTTGATAGAAAAAAAGTGGGAAATACCCCCAAATGCATTGGCACAGGTGACCACTTCCTAAATATAACACCAGCAGCACAGACACTAAGAACAACAATCAATAAGTGGGACCTCCTGAGATTGAGAAGCTTCTGTAAGGCAAAGGACACAGACAATAAGACAAAAAGACCACCTACAGAATGGGAAAAGACCTTCACCAACCCTATATCTGACAGAGGAGTGATGTCTTAAGTACACAGAGAACTCAAGATACTAGAACCCCCAAACCTAAATAACCCAATTAAAAAATGGGGTTCAGAGCTAAAAAGAGAATTCTCAACAGAAGAATTACAAATGGCTGAAAGGCACTTACAAAATTGCTCAACATCTTTAGCCATCAGAGAAATGCAAATCAAACAGCTTTGAGATACCACCTTACACCTCTCAGAATGGTTAAGTTCTAAAACATAGGTGACAGCCTATGCTGAAGACAATGTGGAAGAAGGGGAACATTCCTCCATTTTTGGTGGGAGTGTAAACTTGTACAGCCACTCTGGAATGCAGTATGGCTATTCCTCAGAAAACTGGGAATCAATCGACCTAAGGACCAGCAATACCACTATTGGATATATACCCAAAGGATTCACATTTATACCCCAAAGGCAGTATCTCAACTATGTTCGTAGCAGCATTATTAGTAATAGCAAGAACCTGGAAACAACCTAGATGCCCCTCAACTGAAAAATAGATTAACAGCTGTGGTACATCTATACAATGGAGTACTACTCAGCAGTAAAAAAAAAAATGACATTCCAAAATTTTCAGGCAAATGGATGGACTTGGAGAATATCCTCCTGAGTGAGGTATCACAAGCCCAGAAAGATAGACATGGGATGTACTCACTCATAAGTGTATTTTAGAGAAAAAGCAAAAATACCCAAGCTGCAAACCACAACCCCTGAACAGCTTGGGATCAGAAGGAACTTAAGAGAGACATCCAGAGATTCTCATAAGAAGAGAAAACAGAGAAGATCACCTTAGCAAATTGATATCATAATTGGTTACAACCAAGAAGAGTTGGGAACAGATCTTGATAGAAGGAGATGGTTGAGTGAGAGGAGCAAAGAGGGAGATAGAAAGAGATGGGTATCTCAATAGAAGAAGTCAATGTGGGGTTGGAAAGAGACTGGGTGCTACAGAAATGTCCAGAAACTCTCAGGATGTCACTGCCAAATCTCCAAACAATGGTGGAAGGGGTACCTAAATGAGACTTCCCTTATAATCAAATGAGTAAACACACTAGGTATCATTGCAGAACTTACATCCAACAAAGAATAGAGGTGGAGGAAGAGATCCACGGCTGAGCACTGGACAGAGCTCCTGGTCCAGCTGAGAGCTGGGGAGGCGAGTCTGTATGAGCAAGGGGATAGGGATTGTGAGGAAAGTTTCCATGGTGATGGCTGGCTGGAACTCTGGGGAGGTCACTGAATCAGGAATTGCCACAGGAGATCCATAGGCAGGGGGAGCTGGGCCCTCCAGGGGATGGCCGCTTTCATGAGCAGTGTATGGAGCCATGAGGGGTGAGATCAGACTGTGTTCCTGTTCATGGGCTGGCACCTTGGAGACCATTCCCTGCAGAGGAACACCTAACCCAGCATTGACTTTGGGATGAGTGAATCGGACTTGCCTGGAGTGGATGTGCCGCACTGGGCAGGCCAACCTTGAGACTTCTCAAACTTTTCAGGGAGGGGATGGGTGGATGGGGAGGAGCAAGGCTGAGGGCTGGCTGGGAAGGATTGGGAGGTTTGAGGAGAGGGGGAGCAGGGGGATACATTAATGGAGATGACATTTTTTTTAATGAAAAAAAAGAAATGCCTTCTACTTTTCTGTTCATCAATCCAAAGCCTTAGGACCCATCTCAAATTGATCTTCTTTTGGGAAGTCTTTCCTGAGCACTGTATTTCTAGATGGAGGGTGATTTCATAGTCAAGAACATGTGCTTTATATTAAACAGATATTTGTTTGAATCTTTGCTCTACCGTTTATTAGCTGTGTAATGTCTTCTGAGACTTTGCTCACATTTAAGAAGATGATATCTCCCTTGTAGAATTTTAATAATAATTTAAATGTGTTACCAGTTTGAGCTTCAGTTTCCCCATCTATAAAGTTAGAAAAGATTTTAGGAATGTTCTAGGTCTAATTTTTTATTTATCTGTTTTTTCTTTCTTTTTTTTCCATTTTAGATTCCGGGGATCTGAGTTCTCTTTCTTTAAAAGGCCTAACTGTTTTGAGGAAAAGCCTCATTTTTAGGGATTTGCCCATCCATGTTAGTGGAATAAGTCCTGGGCTTCTCATTCCTAGCTGTACTTTTCATTGGGATTTCAAAATGAACAACCCTAGGGACAGACTATTCCGGACTCAGCCCACCAGAGGGGTACAGTGAGGATACATTACTGATTGCCCCTAAAAACATACTGGTTGGTAAACTATAAGAATTATCTGCTCCTAGGGGTTACCTTACCTATGAGAGAAAGAACATAGACTCCCAAAAGCAGTCTGAGGACAAAGACTGTGGCCAGAAATTGCAGGCTGTCAAAAAGAATTAAGCTCGTTTTTCTTAGGTCTTGTGTTATCTCAGAGAAACTCATAATCCAGGCAGTCAATAAAGATCCTTTTCATCTTCTTCACTATGTAGACTTCCACCTACAATTAAGTGGAGAAACAACAGATAACAGATGCATATTGATTCCCACCTGGCAGGGAAAACTCCTGGGAACAGGGTCATTGAAAGTGGAGAAACCCCCTCCCTACAGGTGTAAATTAAAGCAACTTAAGAAGAAAGGGGACTGATCCAGGGGGCCTGGAGGAGGATGTTGTTACTTGTCTCTTACTCAGATCTTAATAATCATTTGGGTAGTATAGTCAGTGGTAATGACAGAATTAATACTGTGATATGACTAGTGAATGACAAGAAGGAGTCAGTAATTAATGCAGAGATCAACTTCTTGATACATATCATAGCAGAACTTAGGGCAGAGGGGCCCAAAAGGAAGCCAACGTCTGGTGGTAGTCATACAGGATAGAGATCAGACTGAAAAAGGCTGAGGAATCTGGAATAAGTGTGATGGAAAAACAGAGACTTAAAGGGAAGCCAAAATCTGAAGCCAGGTAATGAATGGTTCACTTCAACAAGCAGCAAAGAAAGGCATCATTGATTTCATCTAACCTCAGTCATTTCTGAGACACCTCTGATTTTCAAAATGACAAGTTTCTGAAGACAATACTGGGAACATCCTGAGAAATAAGAAGAAAGAGGAAGTGTAACAATGCAAAATATATTAGCTCTATGAAAGCCGAAGAAAGAATGGTGGCCAATAATGGACTAGGGAACTACACATACTCCTAGCAGCAGTAAGAAGGATCTAGAAAGTTAGCAACTAGATAGTAGGCTATGGAATAACAGGCACAGTAGTCCATACCCTACATGTGAGTCTTAAAGTCCTGTGGAAGTAAAATTGAAAAGAAATAAGGGCCAGGGATGCAGTCCAATCATACAGAGCTTGACTAGCATTCTTGTGGCTTTGAGTTCATTCGTTAGCACTGAAAAAAAAAATGGAGGACGGGGATAAATAGTTGCCATCCATTTCCTATCTTATCAGTAACTTCCTTAAATGCAAAGGTGAAAATTCAAAGGAAGAGAAGGCTACATTTCTCAACCTTCTCTTACTGATACCTTCTTTGAAAATCCTGAGGGGAGGACAGTTGTTAGATAAGGGAAGCTGAGGTGGGCCTGGGGCTTTACAGTACTGTCATATCAAACTATGTGGACTTTCTCAATTGCAATTGCATTTTTAACTTTTCCATACATTTATGTATTATACCTGCTATCAGCAGCATTTCTTGTTGCTGTGACAAAGTATATGACAAAAAACCTGAGACAGGGAGGCTTTATTCAGCTTATGGACCCAATGGCACCTATCATGGCTGAGAAAGTATGACAGCAGAAGCAGGAGGCTGGTTACATCATGTACACAGTCGGGAAACTGAGAGATGGATGTTTGTGCTCAGCTCAATATCTCCTTTTTATTTAGTCCTGGATCCCAGCCCATGGAATGATGTCACCCACATTTAGGGTGGATTTTCACACATCAGCCAATCTAACCTAGATAATACCTTACAGACATGGCCATTAATTTGTTTTCATAGTGATTTTAAATCCCACCAAGCTCATGGATCAAAATTTATCGTAAGCATTATGTTTAGAATTCTCATCCCTACTGCTTGGCTGAAGTGGTCAAATGTTACGATCTTTGAAACTTTCCCTTCTTCCATCATCTGTTCTTACTCAACAAAATCTTAAGCTTATATTCAATAATTTATTTACCTGTTTATTCTCTCCCATCCTTGTCTACATGCTATAAATTCATTTAGACAATACAATAGAAGAATAATTTTAATGCCAAAAATTGCATATATACTCAGTCAATAATTTTAGTTCTCTGAGCTCTCTCACCTGATTATCATCCATTAAGTCTCATTGAGAATCCATATTATGGTGTGAACTCCGCAAACATGGTGGCCATGTATTTAGTAAGTTTTCATCCCTACTGTACAGCATAGTAAGTTTTTATCCCTAGTGTATAGCAGAGAGCCTGAGAAAAATAAACCAATGAAAAAATATACTGAATGTTGAATAGTGTGTGACAACACAAATTGAATTATAAATTATGGTGGCTGTCATCAGGAGGTTTCTAGCTTGGATAACCATTTCTCTGTCTATCAGTTTCAAATAACAGTTATATTTGCAATAAGGCACTCGAATACACAATTGGCATTCATAAATGCCCTGCACTTGTCTCTTTTCTTTCTCCTCATTATATCTTGAATTCTAGCTA
The DNA here is from genome assembly GCA_033318265.1 of Phyllotis vaccarum. Taxonomy (NCBI): domain Eukaryota; kingdom Metazoa; phylum Chordata; class Mammalia; order Rodentia; family Cricetidae; genus Phyllotis; species Phyllotis vaccarum. The sequence goes on from JARWLC010000013.1 coordinate 55,619,861, forward strand.
ACTTAGTTTTTATAAATTTTCCAAGACCTCCTTTTTAAACGTTCCATTTGAACACATTATTCTGGTTTGAATGGGATACATGCAATTGGACACAAGTTTGTGGTTCTCCATCCTGATGGAGGTTACTAACTTTCCCAAGCTTCAATTTCTCATTAAAATAAAAGTAGGAGTACTCCTTGAGAAGGTCAAGGCATCATATGAAACAATGCGAGTGAAGATTTAAATTAAACAGCCTTGTATCATCAGCACTTTAGTAAAAATACAAACTCAAGATGATGGAAAATTTTGAATTTTTACTTTTATGATTAACAAACTAATATAATATCTTAGACAACATACAATTACTTGACAGAGGATCTGAGGAAGTCCTTGTAAAGTCTTTGAAGGTTTTGTGTAGCAAGGAGGATTTGAGAAATATTGCCCCTACAAATGAATTTCCTGGGTGTACAGAAAAAGGTTTTCAGTCAAAAAAGAAGATGGTACTTTCTTAAGTTCACAGTGGGCTCAGTTCTAGAATCATATCTTGATTATCTTAAGCTAGAGCAATAAGCAACCATTGCCTGAAAGTCAAGAATTAGTCTAAGAGGTACATCAAACTCTCCCTAAGATTTTGTTTCTTAGTTTCTGTTTTGAGATAGTATCTTTCTATGTAATCCAGTCTGGCCTCAATCTTGTAGTCTTCAACCTCCCAAATCCTAGAATTTTAGTTATGCACCTTGCACCATTATATTCTGCTGGTCGGATATTAATGCATATTCCTGGGCCTCAACTACAGAAATCTTGATCTAGAAGTCCTAAGCATAATCCATGTCTTATAGTACCCACTTGATGATGGTATTCATTTCAGAACTAGACTTTGAAAACTACTAGTACAGACTTAGAGACTGTTTTAGCAGGTCTGGTGTGGTAATTGATATGTTGCAATGCTAGAGAGCTCCCAAATGATATTAATGCTCTTATGCAGGGGGTCACACATTGAGTAGCTAGAGACTAGACTCCCAGATGGAGAAGATATATATTATTAAAGTGTGAGAAGAAACAATGTACCATGTGACTTTAAATCTTCCTGCTTGGAGACTTGGGGTTCATTTGAAGTTAGAGTAAAACTTCATGTCATTTTTATACATATATTTTGCCTGAATATTTTCAACTTCTACCATTTCCCACTAAAAGATTTGATTATTTATATATAACACTAATGCAATAGACTTTCTTATATGATGGAATAATTACTTAAAGAGCCCTAGTACATGTGGAAATATGTGGGCAGGATAAAAAGACTAGTAATTTATTGCTTGTGCCCATGCTGAGACTATCTAATTGTACTAAGTGAACTTATTAAGAGCATGTGAGAGCAGAAAGAGAAAATAAAAAAAAGAGCTGAGACTCATTAATTTCAAAATGTCATATTTGTTTATTTGCATGTGAACATGTATGCTTCAACATGCACATATGGAGATCAGATGGAACGTGTAGAATTTGATTCTTTTTGCCATGAGTTCTGAGATTCAAACTCAGGTCATTAGATTTGGCAGCAAGCATCTTTACTTGCTGAGCCATCTCACTAGCCTATACCTAGACTCTTTTTTTGTATTTTTTTTTATTTAAAAGGTACTTTTTATACACCAACCACAGTTCTCCTCCCTCCACTCCTCTCACTCATCCACCAGCTTCCCTCCACCCTGAAGCCCCATCCACTCCTCAGAGAGGGTAGGGCCTCCCATGGGAGTCAGCAAAGTCTTGGATATCAAGTTGAGGCAGGACTAAGACCCTGCCCCCTACATCAAGACTGAGTAAGGTCTCCCTATATAAGGAATGGGCTCCAAAGAGCAGTTCATGCACTAGGGATAAATCCTGGTCCCATTGTCAGAGGCCCCACAAACTGCCCAAGCCACATAACTGTCATTCACATTCCATGGGCCTAGTTCAGTCTCATTCGGGCTTCCTAGCTGTCAGTCAAGAGTCAGTGAGCTCTCAATAGCTCAAGTCTCTGTTGGCTTTCCCCATCATGATCTTGATACATTTGGTCATATAATCCCTCCTCTCTCTCTTCAATGAGACTAGAAACTCCACTAGTGCTTATCTGGAGATCTCTATATCTGCTTCCATCAGTTGTTGAATGGAGATTCATTGGTAACAATTAGGGTGGTCATCAATTTGATTACAGGGGAAAGCCAGTTCAGGCACCCTCTCCACTACTGCCCGGAGTCTTAGCTGGGTATACCTAGACTCTAAATTGTGAAATTTTAAAGGAATAAGTTTCTAGGTTCTCATACATCTGTCAATGTATATCCATGACTCTAGTCTCCAAATTTCTGAACTGTCTCTCCTCAACAGGAGTTTTAAAACTTGGGTACTATAATTAGACTCACAGGAGCACATGCGATCAATTATTTCTGATTCAAATTGTGCCAGAATGTTTAGTGGAGCCATAAATTAGCATTTTTCACAAATAGTTTAAATTATTTGGTATTACAAAAATACCTCATAATTAGAACCTCTTAGGAAATAGTCCACCCACCCACCCCCGCCTCTTTCTCTGCTAAGGCAAACCTTTTGTAGATGATGCTAACTAGTTTTAAACCTTTAAAACTTGAGAGTAACAACTGTGGTAAGAAGTTTTAAAAATTACCTAAGTGTTAGCAGAGGTCAAAGAGAATTCCTAGCCTTCCTATATATCAAGAACTATGGTATGATTTTGCAATATTCATACAGAGAATGAGCTGGAATATGCAACTGTTCCAGGAATTCTGGCCTTTAAAATTAATGGCCTTTAAGATTGACTGAGTTTAACACCTGGACTTGTGCTCCAAAGCAAACAGCGGCTACTTCAGACTTTGCCAATAACAGGAGTCACATGCATGAAACAGCTTTATTCTCAGGAGATAAAACAAGAGGAAATGTACCTGGGACTGGTAAGGGGAATCCCCTCTCTGTAGGGATTCTTTACTGCCCAGGTTGGGCTCTTTCACCTGTGTCTCTATTGACTATTCTAGCCACACATAAAACACACACACACACACAAACACATACACACACACACCCTAAAGTGTGGATTTTTTAATATTACTACGTGATTTATGTTCTATACATTGTATATTTTAATGATCTTTAAAAACAAAACAGTACATCAGCTCTAATCTGGGTGTAGTGGTGGAAACCTGTAATCTCAGCACTCAAGAAGCAGTACAGAGGGATCAGGGGTTCAAGGACAGCCTTTACTACATAACAGGTTTGAGCCCAAACTGGGCTATACGAAATCCTGACTCAAAAAACTAAACAAACAAATTACTCTTCAAAAATCCTTCCAGCCTCAGCATTTAAGAGACAAATAAACTTCACTCATGCTGAAAGAATAACATAGGACAATGGACAGTGAGCTGAGATTCAAGAGGCATATGTCTTGGGCAAGCACTTTTACTCAGAAACTTTGTGAACTTATAAATCTTCAGATACTCATTTCAATCATTTTTCAAAACAAGAGTTGAGTAAGTTGGTTTGAAGGGTCTTTCTAGTATGATGCTCTAGTTCAGTAGCATCCTATCAAGAGCCAAGTGGTATAATGCTTTAGATCATAGACCTTGGTGTCATAATGCCTTAATTCAAATCCAAGCTCTACTATTTACTTGATACTGGGATAACTATTGAAAGTCACAAAACTTCAGTTTATCATATTATGTCTGTTTGAATGAGAAATGTTCTTCATAGCCCTGGGCATTTAAAGACTTTGTCCTCAGTTGTTGGTGCTTTTAGGGGTTCCTAGGAGGTAAGACCTTACTGGGAAAAGCAAGTCATTGGAGGTGAGCTTTGAGAGTTTTGAGAGTTTAGATGCATGCCATTTCACTCCCCCCCCCCTGTACTTGTACTTCTAAATATGAACTCTCAGCTTCCTGTTCCTGCCACCGTGCCTGCTGCTTATTCAATAGCAAAAGTGTGAAATCCAATGTGAAGATCAGAATGGCTCTTCTAAAAGTATAGAAAGAAGTTCATTGAGATACATTGTAGTATGAGGTTTCTGGCCAGGACTTGCGGGCCTACCCTCCAGGTTTTAGGCCTGTAGACCTGCAGAGACACACAGATGCTTTCAATAGTTTTAGGCTGATCAGCCTAAGGCCCAGACATATAACTTGCTAACTCTTTACCCTTAATCTAACCCATGACTCTTATCTTGTTCAGTCATGGGGCTCGGTACCTTTCCTCAGAGCAGCATAGTTGTCCTCTACTTCTTCTGGCTTCTCTGTGGCGTTCTGCTTTGTGCTTCCTGTTCCCAGAGTTTTTCTAGTCTGGTAGCCCCGCCCATACTTCCTGCCTGCCTTTGGCCAATCAGCGCTTTTTATTAAACCAGAGGGTGGGACAATTATTTACAATGAAACAACACAATCCCCTAAAATACATAGCCTTTGTTTCTGGTTTATTTAGTGTGTATGTATAGTTTTTACTTTCAAGAGTATTTTGTAGTAAAGTTTCAAAAACAAACCTTTCTACCTCTCTACTTTTTCTAAAGGCTCCCTGTTAGCTATATTTTCAACCCTTAGAATAGCAAGAAAAACTGTCTAAGATATAGCTTCCTCCAACCCTCTTTTTGAAACAGTGTCCCAGGCTGGCTGGAAACACATAATCTTGCTTTCTTAACCTCCCAAATGCTGGGATGGCAGATATGTGCCTCTTTGTACCTCTATGGAAATGCGTTGCATGACTGAAGATATAGTTCCTCAAGTACATAATTTGTTTTCTTACCTTCTTATCATTATTTCAGTTGTTTCTTCCACATAAAATAACCTTTTCTGGGATTTCCACCTTTTAAATTTTATCTAGGGCCAAGTTTTGTGTCCTCCATAAACTTTTTCCTATTCCTTAAGTCTTAGTTATTTTTTCTTCTTTCTAGATTCTGAATTTTCTATTTATGAGTTTACATTTATGATGAATATGCAGAACAACAAACTCAATGGCCTGGAGGAACAAAGACCAAATAGTGAAGAGCAACAGAAGCAGACATATTTGCATTTCTTTTGTGGTTTTGATGTTTGGATTACCAGTTTACATTACATTCCTGGAAATTTTGTTTTGTTTTGTTTTTACATGCCAACCACAGTTTCCCCTATCTCCCATCCTCCCACTCACTTCCCAGCTTTCCCTCTCCTTCCCAACTCCTCCGAGAGGATAAGGCCTCCCATGGGGAGTCAATAAAATCTGGCACATCAAGTTGAGGCAGGACCAAGCCCTTCTCTCCTATATCAAGACTGAGCAAAGTATTCCTTTATAGGGAATTGTTGCTCAAATTCTATTTGGTATTGTAATTAAAAAAAAAAAAAAACCCAGAGCCAGATATCAGAAAAAAGCTGAAATATCAGAAAGATGGAGAAATAAACCACAGACATTAGAGAAACTCACCAAGCCAGTTCCTCAGGCCTGTCTTCCTGAATCCTCCTACTCCAACCTCTCTCCTCAGCCCACCAGGAAAATCGCAGGGAAGCTGAACTCCTCCCTTCTCTCCCTGCATCCAGATATTTTAACATTCCTAGAGCTAAGATTAAAGATGTGGGTCATCATTCCCTGACTTTCAAAGCTTGGCTCTGTGGGTGGGTCTGTCTCTGATATTCTAGATTATTTTTATTGAATATAATACCACAAAGAATAAGCTCCAAAAGCCAGCTCATGAACTAGGGATAAATCTTGGTCCCATTTCCAGAGGTTCCACAAACTTCCCAAGCCACACAACTGTCATCCACACTTAGAGGGCATATTTTGGTTTCATGTAGGTTCCCCAGCTGTCAGTCTAGAGTCCCTGAGCTCCACTAGCTTAGGTCAGCTGTCAGTTTCCCCATCATGACCTTGATGTCTTTGCTCAAATAATCCTTCCTCCTTCTCTTGACTGGACTTGGAGTTTGGCCCAGTGCTTAGCTATGGATATCTGCCTCTTTTCCATCAGTTCCCTGGATGAAGGTTCTATCATTAGATGATCATTACAATGGTCATAAATTTGATTACAGATGAAGCCAATTCTCTACCATTGCTTGGATTCTTAGCTTGGATCATCTTTGTGGATTTCTGGAAATTTCCCTTCACCAGGTTTCTCCCAGATCCCAAAATGGCTCCTTCTATAAGGATATCTTGTGGGAATACATTTGTGCGTACTGTATCTTTAAATAAAGGAGCTGGTTTGGGTCATGGCAGGCGCCATAAAAAAGGTGGGAGGAGAGTCAGTTCAGGTAATAGAAGCAGGGCGGAGTCAGGGGAGACCGCGCGGAAGCCACCGAGAGAGCAACATGTAAACACGGGTGAGCTGCGGGCCGCCACGTGGCCCGCGGATTAATAGAAATGGGTTGATTTAAGATATGAGTGCTAGCTAGCAATGTGCCTGAGCCATAGGCCAAACAGCATGGACTTAATATAAAGCGTCTGAGTTATTTCTGGGGACCTGGGCGGCGGGCGGATGAGGGGTCTGGCACGGCAGGTCTGTGGGTCGGACGGCGGGCAGATAAGCGGTCCGGCGGCAGCTGTGGGTCCGAGATCTCCGGCTGTCTGGGACCCGCGAACTTACTACAACAGATGGCGCATCCAACGTGGGCCGATTATCCACTTAGAGCCTGACAAAGATTAAAAAGAGTTCTAGATCGCAGAAATTGAGCCAGGGCAGCTTCCAAATTGTGTGTGTGGAGCGGGTCTTTGTACAAAGAAAGCATGGTCCGGGTCACATTCAAAATGGCGCCGGCGGGCTGTCGGCAGTCAGTGTAAGCTGCAGCTACAACCAGTCTCACAAAAGACTCAGTAACATGTGATCGATTTTAGATTTCTGCCTATTTTGAACAAAAAAGAAACAAAGACGGTTTCTTAATAGCAATATTTTTCGGGGTGTGCTCTGTTTACTGGCCACGAATAAATACACGGTCCGTTTAAAAAAAAAAACTTAGTGATTCAGCCTAATTTGCAAAAACTGTGCTTCTTTTTGGAGAATGTATTTTAAAAGCTCTTAAGGTTAGAAGATGATTAAGGATTCACAATAAAACAGATTCAGATAAAAAGAAAACCTGTAAACGGGTTACAATGTTTGTAAAAGGTACATAGGCCTCAGAGAGAAAATAAAGAGGTTAGAAAAAGTTTTTAAAGCGAGAAATAGAGTGATAAAAATATAATAAGCCACGTAAAGATGGAAAATAGACACAAAATCTGGATTTTGGTTGTTATTGTGTTTTCTTTTAATTTTTTAACTGTTAATGAGCTAACTGCAAAAAGACAATGGATTGCAAAGGCTACTAAGTTAAACAAGAATGTATATTTTAAAGGTATTTTGATTTTGAAATTTGTGTCTAAGGATTTATTGCTTTGGAAGAGTTCTGTTTCTGTTTCCACAGATGAGAACCTGTGGATTGCTTCCAGGCAAATATGGTTTCATCAACCAAGACCCCCTGAAAAAACCTCTGATGAGAAGAGATGGCCAGATCAGCTTCACAGCTGCAGATTATGACCCAGTCTCAACAACCGTGAGATTTTCAACGCCCCTTAATCAGCAGGAAGTAGTAATGAATAACTTCGCCCAAATTCCCCAAATATTGTTTCTAAATGTTTGTTTTCATTATAAATGGTTAATGGTCATAGTCAATCTCTTTCTAAGAAAAAACGGGGGATATGGTATGTAAATGCTTTTTTAAAAAATTAGATTATTAAATTTACAGGTAATCAGCTGTTAATCTCAAAATGCTTTACATTGATATAGATTTTGGTTTATTGATACAAATTTAAGGTCAATTTTGTTATGCTGTATATGTTTTTCTATTCTTGTTTAAGGTATGATGTTCATGTAACTGTTTTAAAATTGTAGTGTATAATTAAGAAATAAAGGTTAATAGTCACTTTTGATAATCAAACTTATAGTTAGGTTAGTTAGGATTTTTAAGTATACAAAGATATATTTCAATTAAATAGATAATCTTCAAATACTTCTAAGACCTACAGAATATGGCATTTAAAATATTTTAAGAGCTTAGACTTTTCTGGACAGTGAGACAGGTCTATACCTGGCAGCACTAATTTACTTCAACAGGAAAATGGGCATTGAAGAAACTCCATATAGAGTCTCATCTATTTGTGGTAATGGTAAGCCACTGGAGAAAAAACTGTTTTTATATTGACTGCTTGACAGTATGCTGTTTAAACTGGACATGCAGGTTCCATAAAAAGATGACCTCTGGACTTTGGCAGAGCAAGCCAAGATCATCATTCGGGTTCCTGCTTTACAGAGAAAACTGTCAGACATTCTTCAAGACTCAAGGAAAAACAACGGATGAACTGTGCCAAAATGGGCAGAGCGGATTTCCTACTTCACTGAAATGAAAAGAGACTTTGGGCCTGTAGGCTGAAGATGAATGCCCCAACTTTATAAAGGAACTTTGGGTGACTGTCCAGGCAGATAGGTGTCATCTCTGTCCTTTCTAGATTTTAGAAGTCGTTTGCACTTCTGGTTTACTTGGGTAAATATTATATCCTTCTGTGGTCTTTGATGTAGTTGAAGGTTAGATAGTTATATATACAGTTTTTCTTAGTCATTTGAAAAATATATTAGATATAAAACTTTAGATTCATAAAGATAAGATAGATGATAAAATATTTTCTTTAATTTTGCTAAATACAAATAGACTAGATATTGTAACTATAATTCTTGCTTGATAGCTATTTTGTTATATGTAATTTTGCTATGTTAAAATTGAAACCTTCCTTTTTGATTAGAGAAAAAGGGGGAAATGTGGGAATATATTTGTGCGTACTGTATCTTTAAATAAAGGAGCTGGTTTGGACCATGGCAGGTACGTAGAATAGTGGGAGGAGAATCAGAGCTTAGGTAGAGAAGCAGGGTGGAGTCAGCAGACCGCGCGGAAGCCACCGAGAGAGCAACATGTAAACACGGGTAAGCTGCGGGCCGCCACGTGGCCCGTGGATTAATAGAAATGGGTTGATTTAAGATATGAGAGCTAGCTAGCAATGTGCCTGAGCCATAGGCCAAACAGCATGAACTTAATATAAGCCTCTGAGTTATTTTTGGGGACCCGGGCGGCGGTGGGTTCCTAGGCGGTCTCGGGCGGCGGGTCTGTGGGTCTAAGTCTCCGGACGCCCGGGACCGAGAAACCGCACTACAACAATATCTATTTTCTTGCTCTCCATCTATATCAATTCCCCAACTCTATCATCCCATTCCCTCATGTTCTCGCCCCACCTACCCTTACATCCCCATGCTACCAATTTACTCAGGAGATCTTCAACAAATGGTGCTGGTATAATTGAATAGTGGCACCTAGGAGAATGCAACTAGATCCGTATCTATTACCTTGCACAAAACTCAAGTCCAAGTGGATCAAAGACTTCAACATAAATCCAGTTACACTGACCCTGATAGAAGAGAAAGTGGGAAATAGCCTTGAACTTGAATGTATTGGCATAAGAGGTCATTTCCTAAGTATAACACCAGTAGCACAGATATTGAGAGCAACAATAAGTGGGACTTCCTGAAACTAAGAAGCTTCTGTAAGGCAAAAAAAAAACATTATTAATAAGACAAAATGGCAACCTATAGCATGGGAAAAGGTCATCGCCAGCCCTACATACAACAGAGGGCTGATTATAGTATAAGGTTTCTGGCCCAAACTTCTAGGCCTAGCTTCCAGGTTTAGACCTGAAGACCCAAAGACCTTCAGAGACACACAGATACTTACATTAATTTTAGGCTGATTGGCCTAAGGTCCAGGCATATACCTTGCTAACTCTTTACTCTTAATCTAACCCATAACTCTCATTCTATTCAGCCATGCAGCTCAGTACCATTTCTCAGAGCAGCATAGTTGTCCTTTGCTTCTTCTGGCTTCTCTCTGGCATTCTGCTCTGTGCTTCCTGTTCCCAGAGTTTTCCTAGTCTGGTAGCCCCACCCACACTTCCTGTCTGCCTTTGGCCAATCAGTGCTTTTTATTAAACTTGTAGGCAGGACAATTCCGTACAATACAACATCATAAATCCACTACAGCTGATCTATAAGATATATGAAGCGCTTCAGAACTAGACACCAAAATACCAAGTAATACCAAAACAAAATACAGATCTAAACAGAGAACTTTCAACAGAAGACCTTCAAATGGCCAAAAGATACTTAGAGAATTTCTGAACATCCTTAACCATCAGGGAAATGTAAATCAAAAGAACTCTAAGATACCATCTTACACCCGTCAGAATGGATAAGATCAAAAACACTGATGACAGCCTATGCTGGAGGGCCATTGCTGGTGGGAGTGTAAACTTGTACAGTCACTCTAGAAATCAGTATGGCAGTTCCTCAGAAAACTGGGAACCAATCTACCACATGACCCAGCATAACCACTATTAGGCATATAACCAAAGGATGCTCAATCATAAGGATACTTGCTCAACTATGTTTATAGCAACATTATTCATAATATCCAGAACCTGAAAACAACCTTCATGTCCCTCAATGAAAGAATAGATAAAGAAAATTGTGGTACATTTACACACTGGAGTATCACTCAGCAGAAACAACAACAACAACAAAACAAGACATCTTGAAATTTGTGGCAAATTGATAGAACTAGAAAGAAACATCCTGAGTGAGGTAAAACATACCCAGATTTGCATTTTTTTTATCTGTTTCCTTAATTACTAGTTATGTTGAAATACACTCTTTTGTAACTATTTCTTGTTTATTGAAGTATCCAATGTGTTCAGATTGAACACAAAGTCTATAATTACTATGTTGGAGGTAAAATAAACTAGTTACTTTGTCTAGTTTCTCAAATCTAAAGGTTGGAGGACAGGACAGTAATCCAAGGATGGATACGTGGAGTAGAAGAATGTCTAGCCTGAGGTTGAAAGAAGTGGAGGGATTCAGATTTCTGAAAGTAATAATTTATGTAAGGAGAAATTGGGGAATGCTCTGCTGCACTGAAGGAAAAAATGGAGTAGGGAAAATTGATCTGAATTGACTTTGTAGGTATAGTAAGTTTCTATTAAGAGAGTAGCGAATGTAAAGAAGATCCTGTTGCAAATAGAAGCAATGTTATTTTTGTAGATTTAATTTAATTTTATAGCTCCAGTAACAGTAGAATTTAGTAACAGGAGGATTAATAGTTATACATAATTTGGAAGGCATTAGCCTCTGAATTAAAGGTAGTTCGGTATATGTAAATTTCTTTTAAAAAATTGAGTCTTACAATTCCCACAAGCCAATCAGCAAGTGAGAGACATGCCTACAGTCTGGATCACCACCACCACCATCCACTTGATTCTGTTACCCCAAGACCCACTGACCACACAACCCCATCTACTTCATTATCTTTCCCATGGACAGCCCTTCCCCAAAACTCCAGCAGAATCCATAGGCACAGGTACAGCCCACACCCATAGGAAGAACAGGTAAATGACTGGCCTCCTAGCTGAGTAGCCTCAACTTCTAAACTCTAAGCTCCAGGACACATCTCATGCCCCTTCTCCTCATACCTCAGTACCAGCAAGGCAGCTGGGCCTTGTCCCTGACTCTAGTGAAATTCCAATGCCTTGGTACAGTCCCCACCAACTAGCCAACAGGTGAGAGACCTGCCTTCAGGGTGGACCACCAACACTGTCACCCACTGGATGCTGTTTTCCTAAGGCACAACCTGCTGCCTGACTCCTGCCTCTCTCCCCGTGGCCAGTACTCTCCAAGACTTCATAGGCACAGACACTGCCTATATCAGTTAGAAGAGTTAGAAGAACAGACTTCATAGCATAGGTCCAACCCACACCAGTCAGAAGAACAGGAGAATAGGTTGGATCCATGCATGCAAACCCCCACAAACCTCACCTGAGATACACTAGTGGACCAGAAGACCTGCCAATCACCAGAACCCTTTGCCGTTCAGGGCAGAAGACAACAAGAAAACAAAATACAAAGGAACAAAACCCCATGTCCAACAAAGATGAACAAAAAAATCAACACCCAGACCTAAAATAATCCCAAATCCAGATACCTAAACACTAATGTAAGAATATATTTAGTAACAAAAAGCACAATATGGTATCATCAGAACCTGGCTATCCTGACAGTAAGATATGAACATTCCAACACAGCTAAAACACAGGGGGAAAAAACCTTTAAAATAACTTCATGAAGATGATAGAGGCCTTAAAAGAGGAAATAAAAAATACCCATAAAGAAGTTGAAAAAAAGACAAAAAAATGGAAGAAATCAATAAGTTCCTGAAAGAAAGCCAATGAAGCCAATAAAAAACAAACAGGTAAAGGAAACAGTTCAAGACTTAAAAAGTGAAACAGAAGCAATAAAGAAAATACAAACTGGAAGAATTTTGGAAATGGAAAACCTGGTTAAATGAAGAGGAACTACAGGTGTTGAAGATACAATAGAGGAAATAAGTCAAAGAGTATGTTAAATCTAAAAACTTCCTAACACAAGTCATCCAGAAAATCTGAGACATCATGAAAAGACAAAACCTAAGAATAATAGGAATAGAAGACAGAGAATAATCCCAGCTCAAAGGCACAGAAAATATATTCAACAAAATCATATAAGAAGCCTTCCCAACCTGAAGAAGGACATGGCTATAAAGGTACAAGAAGCTTATAGAACACCAAGTAGACTGGACCAAAAAAAAAAAAAAAAGACCCCATGCCCCATGTCACCTAATAATCAAAACACTAAGTACACAAAATAAAGAGCAAATATTAAGAGCTGCAAAGGGAAAAGGTCAAGTAACATATAAAAAAAAAACCTATAAAAATTACTCCCAACTTTCAATGGAGACTCTAAAAGCCAGAAGGGCCTGGGATAGACTTTTGCAAACACTAAGAGAAGATGGATGTCAACCCAGACTACTATACTCAAAAAAAAAAAAAAAAAAAAACTTTCAATCATCATGGACAGAGAAAAGATAATATTTTAAATTTCATGACAAAATCAGATTTAAAATATACCTATCCACAAATCCAGCCTGTGGGAATATTTTCAAATATAATCAACAACAGTCAAAGATATTAGAAAAGAAACACCACATTCAGATCTCACCCAGCTGTCTTCCAGCTTCCTCAGCCTCGCTCCGCCTAGCTTCTTCTGCCTGCTCTGTCTTTCTATGCCTGCCTTAAATACTTTTTTGCAGTTAAGGCGTGGCACCGCCACTGCCTGCCTGGGAGTCTAGAACTCCTTCTGTAAACTAAGATGACCTCAAACTCTGATTTGACTGGATTAAGGGCATAGGTCACCACTCCGGGATATTCCCTGTGCTAGGATTAAAGGTGTGAGTTACCATTGTCTAATCCTCCTAGACTGACTGTGGGTAGATCCCTCTGATATTTCCGACTTTTTATGATATTTGAAAATATCCTCATACCAGCCCTACAGAAAAACTAGAAGAAAAACTCCAACCCAAGGAAGTAAGCTGCACCCAAGAAAACATAACCTCATACCAATAAAACCCAAAGAAGGAAAATACACACACACACACACACACACACACACACACACACACACACACACACAGAGAGAGAGAGAGAGAGAGAGAGAGAGAGAGAGAGAGAATTACCACCTCCAAAACTAAAAAATAACAGGAATTAACAATAACTGTTCATTGATACCTCTAAATATCAATGGACACAATTTGTCTATAAAAAGACACAAGCTAACATAATGGATACAAAAAACAGGATCCAGTCTTCTGTTGCATACAAGAAACACACTTCAACTTCAAAGATGGACATTACCTTGGAGTAAAGGGGTGGGAAAAGATTTTCCAATAAAATGGACCCAAGACACAAGCTGTTGTAGCTATCCTAATATCTAACAAAATAGATTTCAAACCTAAAATAAACAAAAGAAATGGAGAAAGACATTTCATACTCACCAAAGAAAAAAAATATATCAAGATGAAGTCTCATTTCTGAACATTTATATCCCAAATGCAAAGGCACTCACATTTGTAAAAGAAATATTACTAAAGCTTAAGTCACACATCGAACTATACACATTAATCTTGGGAGACATCAACACTCCACTCTCACAAATATACAGGCCTGACAGATCAAAACTAAACAAAGAAATAAGGGCTATATAACAAATGTCATGACTCAAATGAACTTAACATATATCAACAAAACATTTTACCCAAACACAAAAGAATATATCTTCTTTTCAGAACCTTATGGCACCTTCTCTAAAATTGACCACATACTTGGTCACAAAGCAAATGTCAACGGATACAAAAAAAAAAAAAAAAAAAAAAAAGGAATAACCCACTGTATCTTATCAGATCACCATGGGAGAAAGTTGAATTCGACAAAAATACAAATCACAAAAGGCCTACAAACTCATGGAAACTGAACAACTCTCAACTGAATTACCAATGTGTCAAGGAAGAAATAAATAAAGACTTCCTAGAATTCAATATACACATATTAGCAACTTAACAGCACAATTGAAAACTCTAGAACAAAAAGAAGAAAAAGTACTCAGAAAAAGTAGACTGCAGGAAATAATCAAAGTCAGGGCTGAAATCAATAAAATAGAAACAAACAGAATATAAAGAATTAATGAAACAACTAGTTGGTTCTTTGAGAAAATCAACAGACAAATGCTTATCCAAACCAATTAAAAGGCAGAAAAAGACTATCAAAATTAACAAAATCATAAATGAAAAAAGGGGGACATAACAACAGACACTGAGGAAATCTAGAAGATCGTTAGGTCATACTTCAAAAACCTGTACTCCACAAAATTGGAACATTTAAAAAATGGACAGTTTTCTTGATAGTTACCACATAGTGAAGTTAAATCAAGGTCAGATAAACAACTTAAGTACATCTGCAATCACTAAAAGAAAATATTAGAATTAGACATTAAAAGTCTTCCAAGCAAAAAAAAAAAAAAAAAAAGCCCAGGGGCAGACAATTTCAGTGCAGAGTTCCGTTAGAATTTCAGAGAAGAGCTAATACTAATACTCTTCAAATTGTTCCATACAACAGAAACGGAAATAACATTGCCAAACTCCTTTTTATGAGTCTCCAGTTGCCCTTATGCCTAAACCATACAAAGATGCAACCAGGAAAGATAATTACAGCCTAATCTCCCTTGTGAATATTGATGCAAAACTACTCAATAAAATACTGGCAAACCGAACCGAAGAATGCATGGAAAAAAAATCATCCATCATGATAAAGTAAAGCAGACTTCATCCCAGGGATGTAGGGATAGTTCAACTTAAGAAAATCTGTCAATGTAATCCACTTTATAAACACACTGAAAGGAAAATAACCCACATAATCATCTCATTAGATACTTAAAAAGCCTTTGACAAGATTCAATACTCCTTCATGATAAATAACTTGGAGAGATTATGGATGTAAGGAACATACCTAAACATAATAACAATACACGGCAAGTCAACAGTCAACACCAAATTAAATGCAGAGAAACTCAAAGCAATTCCACTAAAATTAGGAACAGGACAAGGTTGTCCACTCTCTCCATATCTATATAATGTAGTACTTAAAGTTCTAGCTAGATCAATAAGACAACTGAAGAAGATCAAGGAGATACAAATGGGAAAAGAAAAAAGAAAACTTTCACTGTTCACAGATGATATGATAGAATATATAAGTGACTCCAAAAATTCTACCAGGGAACTCCTACAGCTGATAAACATTTTCAGTCGTGTTGAGGTATACAAGACTAACTCAAAAAAAAAAAATTAGTAGCCTCTATTTATATACAAATGACAAACAGTCTGAAAAATAAATCAGCAAAACAACACCCTTTACAATAGCCACAAATAATAGAAAATATCGTGGATAACTCTAACCAAATAAATGAAACACCTGTATGATAAAAACTTTTAAGTCTTTGAAGAGAGAAATTGAAGAAGATATTAAAATATAAAAAGATCATCTATGCTCAGTAATAGGTAAGATTAACACAGTAAAAATGGTAATCTTACCAAAAGCAATCTATAGATTCAATGCAATCTCATCAAAATTCCTACACAATTTTTTACAGACCTCAAAAAATGCTCAATTTCATATAGAAAAAAACACTCATGGGACAGCTAAAACAATCCTGTACAATAAAGAAACTTCCTAACGTATAACCATCTCTGATTTCAAGCTTTACTATAGAGCTATAATAATAAACCAGCTTGGTACTGGCATAAAAATAGAAGCAGACAGGTGGATCAATGGAATTTAATCAAAGACCCTGACATAAATCCACACAGCTATAAACACCTAACTTTTGACAAAGACGCCAAAATGATACAATGTAAAAAGAAATCATCTTAAACAAATGGTGCTTATATAACTGAATGATGGTCTGTAGAAGAAAAAAATAGATTCATATCTATTGATCCCTATAAAACTCAAGTTCAAGTGGATCAAAGACCTCAATATAAATCTAGTTATACTGACCATGATACACAATGCAGTATTACTCAGCTGTAAAAAGCAATGACATTATAAAATTTCAAGTAAATTAATGGAACTTGAAAAAATTTTCCGGAGTGAGGTAACCCAGATTCAGAAAGACAAACATGGTATGTACTCACTCATAAGTCAATAATAGCTGTAAAGAATAACCATAATACAATTCACAGCCCCAGACAGGCTAGTTAATAAGCACAGCCCAAAGAGGGATGCATAAATTTCCCTAGGAAGAGGAAATAGAAGAGATCTCCTGTTTAAAGTATGGGGGCACATATTAGGGATTGGGTTGAGTGAGTTGGGGGTGGGATAGAGGGAGAGAGTAAAGAAAGATATGTCTTGATGGGGGGGGGCATTTGGGGCTCAGGTAGAAACCTGGTGCCAGGGAAACTCCCAGGAATCCACAAGGATGACCCCAGATAAGACTCGTAGCAATAGTGAAGAGGGTACCTGAACTCCTGTAATCAGTTTGATGACTACCCTAATTGTCATCAGAGAGCTTTCATCCAGCAACTTATGGAAACAGATGCAGTGCTTCATGGTCAAGCATTGAGTTCAGCTCTGGGAATCCTGTTAATGAGAGAGAGGAAGGATTGTAGGAGCCAGGGGGTCAAGGTCATTACAGAAACAACTAATCTAGGCTGACAGGAGCTCACAGACTGAACCAACAGCTCCATGGGACAGGCATGCTTCCCCTATATATGTGTGACAGCTTGGTCTATTTGTGGGACTTCTGGCAGTGGGATCAGGTCTTATCCCTAACACTTAGGATGACTTTTGGGAAGTCATCCCTCAGACTGGGTTGCCTTGCTTAGCCTCAATAAAAAGGGGGGAGCTTAGTCCTATCTCAACTTGATATGCTATGCTTTGTTGCCACCCATGGGAGGCCTGCCACTTTCTGAACAGAAACAGAGGAGGAGTGGACATTGGGGGCAGAGGGCAGACCGGGGTGGGGCAGGAATGGAGAGGAGGAAGGAGAAACTTAGGTCAGTAGGTAAAATAAATGAATAAATAAAACAGTAAATAAATTTGAATCTCTCTTACTGAAAGTTTTGATTGCTTATTCACAGATAAGAAATTTCCAATACTTAAATGGGTTATGCTACTCAAAAGGGGAATGCCTAGCATGAGATAATGAATTAGAGGTAAATGTATTTTTCTTTTATTTTTCTCTCATAAATAACATCTTGACTAGTTTCTCCTTCCTCCCCTCTTCCCAAGCCCCCACCTTTTCTATTCCCCAGATTCACATTTTCCTTCAATAAAGTATCAGGCCTCCCAGTTATCAACCAAACGTGGCATAATGAGTTACAATATTATTAATCATAAAACCTCTTATCAGGGATTGACAAGACAAGCCAGTAGGAGAAAAAGAGTTCAAGAGCATGCAAAAGAGTCAGAGATAACCCCCACTCTCACTGTTAGGAACACACAGCTCTACAACCATAACATATGCAGAGGACCTAGCACAAACCCAAACAAGATCCATGATTGTTACGTCAGTCTCTGTGATTTCTTTTGAGCCTTACTTAGCTGATTCTGTGGTCTGTGTTCTCATAATGTTATTAACTCTACTGGTTCCTGAAATTACCCCCTATTCCCTTCTATGAGGTTCTCTTAGTTTCACCTAGTGTTTGGCTATAGGTCTCTGCATGTACTTATATCAAATTCTGGATGACATAGAGGCATATCTTTAAAAAATGGTATTATGAAGTAGAACTAGGTATATATTAATTCTCTATATGATGACCAATTGGGGTCTCTGTGTTAATTTCTATCTATTGCAAAGAGAAAATTCTCTGATGAAGATTGAGAGACACTGTAATCTATGAGTATAGCATTAAATCATCAGGAGCACTTTTAATACTATGTGTAGTTAAAAGAATAATTGGGTTCTTTCATAGGACTTATGGCCTATCTAGCAACAGGTTCTTGATGCTTTCAATTGCCCCAAGTATAAGTTCCATTTCATGGAGTTGGGCCTTTGAACCATACATAAAGTGCTCTGTTACTCCAATGACATTCATACTGCTGTTGCATCATTGAATCTACTAGGAGGGTCATTGTTGCCCTACCATTTATCATTCAAATTTAACCATTCTTATTCTATTATTCTCCTTTAACCCTTTATAGTACTCTGTTCTATGTCTCCTCTCTTGAAGGCTCCTCTCCCCAATGGTCCCTTATTAAATTCTTGACTTTTGTGAGTATTCCAAATATAACACTTATATTCAAAGCTAGCATCCATGAATGTAAACATAAATGGGGGTAAACCTGAGATGTTTACCTTTCTATTTCTGGGTTACATACTCAGGATGATTCTTTTACGCTCCATCTATTTACCTGCAAGTTTCATAATTTCATTTTTCTAACAGTTTAGCGATAATTCATTGAGTAACTATACCACATTTGGATGGTAGTTGGGCATGATATCCCATCCCTAGTTGCTGTGGGATTATATTCTGGTACATTGTAAATATTTGTCTCTCCTACTAGTTTAATAAAACAGTAATTGGCCAGAAGGCAGACAGGAAGACTAAGAGAACTCTGGGAAGAGGAAGAGCAGAGCAGAGACTCCAGCAGATGAAGAGGAAAGAAGACCAGAATGCTGTTCTGAGAAAAAGGTACCAAGCCACATGGCTAAACAAAATAAGAATAACGAGTTGAGTTAAGTTATAAGAGCCAGCAAGAAATATGCCTAAGCTATAGGCCAATCAGCATGTTGTTGCACAAATAAAGGAAATTCAGAGCCAGATATCAGAGAAAGGCTGAGATATCAAAGAGAGTAAACACCACAGTCAAATCTCACCTAGCTGTCTTCTAGCTTCCTCAGTCTCTCTCCTTGTGACTTCTAACGCCTCTGGCTCCTTCAACAAATCCTACTGGTGTTTGAATTGTTGTTACATTGTAAATAATTGTCCCACCTATTGGTTTAATAAAAATGCTGATTGGCCAAAGACAGACAGGAAGTATGGGTGGGGCTACTAGACTAAGAAAACTCTGGGAACAGGAAGAACAGAACAGAGATGGCTGAAATACCACAGAGAAGCCATGGAGACACCACGATGAGATGTCAGCAGATGCAGAGGAAAGAAGTTTAAATGTTGCTCTGAGAAAAGGTAGCAGCCTCATGGCTAAACAAGATAAGAGTCATGTGTTAGTTTAAGAGCAAAAGCTAGCAAGTTATATGCCTGGGCCCCAGGTAAATCAGTGTACAATTAATGCAAGTGTCTGTGTGTTTCAATGAGACTATGGAACTGTGGGTCTGAAAGTCTGGGCCACCAGGCTACGCCAGAAAGTTCAGACCAGAAACCTCATACAACAGCATGTAATTAATATAAGCCTTTGTGTGATTATTTGGGACCAAGTAGCTGTAGGTAGTATATTTGGAACTACTCATCTGGATCCCGGGGCTACGCCAGATCAGAAACAGATTACTATAAATGGTGCTCCAATGTGGGTCATATATACACACATAAACCCTCAGAAAGCTTAAAAGGGCTTTAGGGACAGAAATGGAGCCAAGAACAGCTCCTGAGTTGTGTCTTTCAAGTAAGCCATGGTACAGAGACACCATGGCATAGCATGGAAGCTTGAGCTAAAAATGTCGGGTTTTTAGAATGCAGCTTAAGATATACCAAGACTGTTTCCTGAAGTCTCACAGGAACCTTGATGTAATAAACAGGCTACATATGATGGATTTAAGGTTTCTATTTATATGGACAAAAAGGTACAGAGTTAAAAATGGCTTCTTAGTAGCAACATTTTCTTATGGAATAAACCTTACCAAAGAAATTAAAGACCTCTAAAATTAAAATTTTAAGCACTTTGAAAAGAAATTAAAGAAGACACCAGAAGATAAAAAGACTCTCCATGATAAGAAAAATCAATACTGTGAAACGCAATCTATAGGTTTAATGAAATACCAATCAAAATTCTAATGCCATTCTTCACAGAAATTGTAAAGGCAATTTTAATGGGCACATGTAAACATAAAAGACAACATTTAGCCAAAGAAACCTCAAGGAAAAATTAATTCTGGATTGGTAGAATTAATATTATGGAAAAAAAACCACACTACCAAAGCAATTTACATATTCAACACAATCCCAATGGAAAAAAATCACAACATTCTTCACAGAAATAGAAAAACAATCCTAATATTCATATAAAACTAGATGAGACCCCTGATAGGCAAAGAAATCCTGAGTAAAAAGAATATTACTGGGGGAGATTGCTATTCCAGACTTCTAAATATTATAAAGCCTATGGTGGCTTGAATGAGGAGTTCCCCCCCCCCAATAGGCTCATATGTTTGACTGTTTGATTTCCAGTTGGTAAAAGGTTTAGGAATGATTAAGAAGATGGCCTTGTTGGAGGATGTGTGTCACTAGGAGTACGTTAGAGGTTTCAAAAGCCCACACCAGGCCACCAAACAGAGCTCTCACAAGAAAATGTTGCTACTAAGAAGCCATCTTTAACTGTTCTGTCCCTCCCTTCCTCCCTCCCTCCTTCGTTCCCTCCCTCCCTCCATATTTCTAATAAGATGTGAACAAGCTATCAACTACTGCCTCAGTAGCATGCTTACTGACATGCTTCCTTCCATGATGATCATGAAACAAACTATCTGAAACTATAAGCAATCCCCCAATTAAATGATTTCTTTTTATAAATTGCCTTGGTCATGGTGTTTCTTCATGGCAATAGAACAGTATCTAAGATATATGTGAAGTAATAAAAACAATATGGTACTGACACAAAAACAGACATGCAGACTGAGGGAATAAAATAGAAGGAATCCCTTCCAAGAGCAATTAAAGAATATAATGCCAATAACAGAACAACAACAACATGTTGCTCTAGATGATAGAAAAGCTAAAGAAAAAAAAAACAGGAGAAACCACAAATAAAAATAGAGACTAGAAAGAGAACCTCCCCAAAGTTAGGGTTGGGGAAGAGCTTTGCTTTTGTGTCCACGGGTGAAGAAAATCTATGAAAACCATCAAAATTAATAAAGACTCTATTTGAACCAGAAAAAATTCATGAAAATAAGAAATGATGGCTCATCCACCCATATGACAATTCTTTAAGTTGTAAGAAAACAAAGGGTTGTGGCAGGTTTTGGTTTTTGTTTTTACATAAAACTAGAAATACCCATCTTCAAGAAGTTAAAGGACCTTGGACATCTAGATATCTAAAGCAGAAGGGAGGCTATCCAGAAAAATTTACAAGCAAAGGAATATCGGACCTATTGGTACCAGTATACGCTGCAGGGTAAAATCTCATTGCTTAACTTCTATATATCTTTATTTGTAAGTTGATGTCCCAGTTTAATTATAATTTAAAGCTGGCTTTAGAGTTGGAGTGTGGCTCTTTCCTTCTCTAAACCCACGCATACTTGTTAAAGGTAAATACAAAATCGCTGTATCAAATCGGAAGAGCCATCTGATATGAGACAGAAAAATAACAAAAAGTAAGGGACTATTTTATTGTTACTAATTCTATGATGAATAAATGTTTATATCAAAATTTATAAGATTATATATATTAAACTTTTAGTCATGATATTGATGTTTATATAGAATATTAATTAATTATAGAAAAAGGGGGCTTTATTTGGATTCCTGCAAATTGTGTTGGGTTTTAGTCTCTTATCAGTTTTCTTCAGTGATCTATGATAATGCCTAATTTCAAACTTGAAATAACCAAAAGAAGAGGGGTCTTCACAACAGTTATTTCACATAGACTCTTACAAAGCCACTAGGCTGACAAACACCAACCAAAGATCAGATTTGGACTATAAACGGTTAAGGACAATTTTGAGGTGGCTAGCTGGGATGAAACAGCTTCGCAGACTACTCTAGACAGGACATGAGACAAGCTGTGCACCTTCGTGTTATGCAGAGACTGGACAACAAATGACACAGCTACTTATTTCAGGACTTGACAATTAACAAAACTTTTCTTTTTAGGATCCCCTAAAGATGCTGTCACCCCGGACAACAGAAAGTAAACTTAAGAACATGGCACCCACATTCCCAAGAGGTGGGGTGGGTAGTTTTTGGTCTTTCAATGGATTATGGATGATTGTCATTGTTTAGGGTAATTGGTTAAAAAATGTTATTGGTGTTGGTTAGGACAAAAGCTAAACAAGAGAGATTAGATTCAGGGTTCTTGTTTACAAAGAAAAAAAAAGGGGGCGATACAGATGTGATAGTATATAGGGGTAAATTATTGCATCTACTTTGTAAAAGCAATAACAAGCTTTAAATATTTTACATTGGATTGGATTTTTGTATATTGTATACAAATTGTGTATATTAATATGAAGTTGAGGTTAATTTTGTTACTGTACATATATCTCTATGCTTGTTCAAAGTATTAAAACTATAGAGTTCATCTGACAATGTAATACAAATTGCTAGTCCATGAAAGTTATTATTACCAACTAATTATGGTATGAAGAAATGCAAGTTAGTTGTTAGATATCATAATCAAACTTATAGTCATGTTATATTATGCTTTCAAGGTCAAATAGATACATTTTGGATGAACAGATTTACTTCAAACACTTCAGATATCCAAAGAATATGACATTTAAGATATTTTAATAACATAGGTTTTATTATTTTTATGACAATGAGACATATGCTCCTGGCAGCACCAATATACTTCAGAGAAGATTATGGACATCAAAGAAACTCTATATAGACCTTCTTTGTGGCAAAAGTTAGCCACTGGGCAATAAAGTACCCTTGCCTTGACTGCTGACAGTATGATGTTCAAAATGGACAAGCAAAACACATACACACACAAAGAATTGTTGAACCTTGCCAAGAAAAGTTAGGAAGGTCTTTGAGAAGACTCTGCTTCACAGAGAAGTCTGTCAGATATTCTAGGCCTGTAGGTTGAAGATGGATGCTTCAATGATACAGAAGAACCTTGGGTGACTGTACAGGTAGCCAGCTGTTTCATTTCTTAAATTTTTTGGAAGTTTCTTGCTTGCATGTCCTGTTGATATAGTTAATATTATTTCCTTATTGGGTCTCTGAGGGAGTTGAAGATGAAATAGTTAGTTTTCCAGTGACAGTTTTAAAAAAGAAACACACTTAGAAGTTAAAGTGTTTAAGTTTGAGAGGCATCAAAAGATAGTTTTCATTTAGTAATACAAGGTAGATAGAAAGTGAATTAAATACAATCCTCTGGACTCACCAAAATAGGATAAAGCCTGGAATATTTTCTTTGAATTTTTCAATTGTTAATGAACTGGATATTACCCATGTTTGTATATATTGTATATAATTATTGTACCCATTGTATATCGTTTTTCTTATGTTAGTTATGACCTTTTTATTTTTGACACAAAAGAGGATATGTAGTGATATATTTTACATTTAATAAAATCAGCCTGGAATATTAGAGGACTGAATCACCCACAGTAAAGCCAGGAGGTTCAGAGAGTGGTAACCTATGCCTTTAATTCAAGCATGGGAAAGACAGTTGGTAATTCATGCCTTTAATCCCAGCATGGAAATGACTGAGAGGAGGGACCTACACATTTTATCCCATAACTCAGGAGACAGAGATCTTTCTGTGTTTCTGTGATTTCAAGGCCTATTAAGCAAACAGTAGTAGCTCCCACCTTTAATCCTAACTCTAGGATTATGGTGCAGAGTTAAACGGAAGTGAAACAGCTGGGTGAAGAAGATATTTAAGGCAGGCATAGCAGAGACTGAGGTGTTCTGTAGGAGTGACCCGACAAGAGGAGGAATCTTGACGATAGCTTTTACCCTGAGAAGGTGGCTGAGTGAGAAATGACTGTGGCCTGTTTCCTCTCTCTGATATTCTAGCTTTTCCCCAATATCTTGCTCTGAGTTTTCATTAAATACCAACTAGAATTCATGTTTGATATCATATTGTATTGAGTGATGTAACCCTAACCCAGAAAGAAAAGTAGTGCCTGCTCTCTCTCATTTGCAGTTCCCAGTTTCAAATCTTCAGATATGATTATACAATACAGAGCAACCACAGAAACCAGGAAAGTATAAATAAACCATAAGTGGATGTGGGATAAGAGGATGATAGTAGGATACAGATGATATGAGGTGGAAATATAATAATGGGAAGGGAGCTCATATAGGGAAGAGAGAAGGAGGTTACTACAGAGGATAAAGAAAAAGAAATAACACCATGGTTGTTTGATAAAGCCTCAAGAAGTCGTATTATTTTATATTTACCCCAAATTATACACAATACATACAAGCACGCGCACTTGTGTGTGTGTGTGTGTGTGTGTGTGTGTGTGTGTGTGTGTGTGTGTGTGTGTGTGTGTGTGTACACAAAAAGAAGTCAAGCCATCTGGGCTGACACAGTTTCCCTATGTTAAGGACTGTAAACTAACAAAACCCCCAGTACTGGACATGAGAAAACTCCTATTAAAGGTTAGTTGAGGTAGTCCAAGTCGTTCCCAAAACAACAGGCTATCAATGTAGCCTTTTGCTGCCTATGAGAAGTTGAAGGCAGGTCCCTGTTGCTGAAGATACTATATACTTTGGACACATTACTTGGATGACTGAAGATCTTACCTAAAAGCCTCTTTCCTGCTGTCTGTCTTCAATGATTCCAGAAAATATTATGCAAGCTGCCAAGGGAGGGAAGGAATTAGAAAGTCCTACCAAGCTGTAACATCTGTGAACCACAAAATTTACAAGCATGAAAAAAAATATGTATAAAGTTTCAATAAGTGGCACTCACATGTCAGAAGCCACCAACAGCTGCCTAATTGAACTCAAGGCCCACTCAATAGAAGGGAAATTATTCCTGGGATTAGACACCTAGCCAGATTCCCAGGGCTAGTGAGGTCATGGATCTTAGAAGAGAATCTACTAGTGTCACTTTTCTAGACCAGTGTAACTTGTTACTACATTTTAAATCTTATTGATTTTTTTTCTTTTTAAAGAAAAAAAGCCCCAATAATTTCTTTATTACATCTTTTGGAATTTCACATCATACACCCCAATTCCTCTTGCTCCCCTCCCATTCTTATCCTCCCCTCCCACCTACAGCAGTGCCCCCAAAGGAAAGAAGGAGATGGTTGAGTGAGAGGAGCAAAGAGGGAGATAGAAAGAGATGGATATCTCAATAGAAGAAGTCAATGTGGGGTTGGAAAGAGACTGGGTGCTACAGAAATGTCCAGAATTCTCAGGATGTCCCTGGCCAAGTCTCCAAACAATGGTGGAGGGGGTGCCTAAATGGGACTATAATCAAATGAGTAAACACACTAGGTGTCATCACAGAACCTACATTCAACAATGAATAGAGGTGGAGACAGAGATCCATGGCTGAGCACTGGGCAGAGCTGGGGAAGAGAGTCTGTATGAGAAGGGGGATAGGGATTATGAGAAAGGATTATGGTGATGGCTGCCTGGAGGTCTGGGGAGCTCATTGAATGGGGAATTGCCTCTGGAGATCCATAGAGAAGGGGAGTTGGGCCCTCCTGGGTTGAGTGACTTTCAACTGGCATGAGCAGTGTGTGGAGCCATGAGGTGTGGGATAAGACTGTTCCTGTTTATGGGCTGGCACCTTGGAGCCGGTTCCCTATAGAGGAACACCCAGCCCAGCATTGACTTGGGGATGAATGAACCAGACTTGCCTGGAGTGGATGGGCCCCACTGGGCTGACACCTAGGGACTTCTCACCCCTGAGGGAATGGGTGGATGCAGAGGGGCAAGGCTGAGGGCTGGCTGGGAGGGATTGGGAGGGGGAGGGGAGGAGGAACAGGGGGATATATTGATGGAGATGACATTTTCTTAATGAAAATAAAATCTAAAAAAATAAAAACAAAACAAAGAAAAATAAAATCAAAGAGAGCAAACATAAAACAAGACAAAAGCAACAATAACAAAACCTTCATTCTTCTATCTTTCCCACTTCTTCAATACCTTTTCACTCACCCTGGTGGCATTGTGAGCCTCAGTGTGTCACACAGTATACCTTTTTGTCTAATCAGTTTTACTTATAAATGTTCATTGCAATAAGTCATTGGTTTGGTTAAATGCCTCTTGTTTCTGGTACAACATCATCACTAGATCCTCATCAAAACTTCTCTCAAATATCCTGCAGCAACCTGGAGTCATGGACATCCTGTGAGTATCATTACACAGGACAAGTCCCAACAGGAGCTCCAGCATGTTGTAAATAGAACAGATGTTAGGGTAGGCTATCCCCAGGCCTGGCTATGGACTTGGGTTTCATCATATTGTTAATATTCAGTGTCCAGCTGTTTTGTCTTTTGTCTTTATAATCCAACAGATCATCACCTACCCCATTATTGTTACCTAAAAGTAATTAGAAAGTTATGTCTCTCAAATAAACATGGACCATGACTTTCCTGGGGACTCTTGTTTTTTCAGAGATGGTAGATTGGCATATTATATTGTAAAGTGTAAAATTTGTGTATTAAGGATATGTAACAATTCAAACTAAACTCCCTAGAATGCCAACTACTAGCTTAGAAATTTTAAAGTTTTCTTTTGACAAAGATAAACTAGAGAGCCTAGTATTCCTTCTTAGGCAATGACTATACCCATCACCAGTAAGAAAATAGTTACTACCTCAGCACTCATGGGGCAGTTGAGGCAGAAAAATTAGAAATTTCCAGAGATTCTATGTATGAATGCAGTGGCAACTGAAAGACTCGGTATATTTAATCTAACTTAGCTTCATTCACTCAATGTAGCGCCCTTATAAAATCCCATAATGAGATCCTGAAAATGAATACTACATTAATAATTCATAAGAATCCTCATTTGAAAAACTTTCTCCTGTCCCCTTCTTTTGCACCTGAGGAGCCAATGCACATTTGAGATTTGGCATGTATATAGGCTACTTCATATCTTCTGTGTTTCTGCACAAGTCATTTTAAAGAGGCACAAGAGCCTGGGAAACATAATGGCCCTGCATACTCAGATCACCTCATCTATAACACTAGTCCAATGCAAGTGTAGATAATATGGTCCCTCTTGTGAATATTAAGGTGTAACTTTATTTCTACAAAAAGCAATAGGAAGTATGGTGAACTCTCCAAAGAGGCAAGAACACATATTTTACATACAAATTCTGCATGCTCCACAAATAAATTCCCATCCCAGATTGTAGAACTCAAAAGTCTAAACTTGCTATAGTCAACCAGTTTTTATTAAGTATTCCTCAGCCATTTGAACATTTTAAACTGATCTCATGTATAAATTATCATATGAAGGATAAAGCTATCTCTCTGCTGTACATAAACTCTTGATCTCAGGATTTTTAAATTCATTAAGTCAGTTAAAAAGTTTGTAAAATCTATAACAAGAGTTTAGCTTAAAACTTAAAGGCTGGTAGTTATATATATACATAGGCAATTTAAATTTTCTACAATATATTATGTATATGATTCTATTCTTGTTTAAAAATTTAATACTTCTGGAGCATATTGTGCATACATAACTTAAATTCACTTCTCATTTAGGAAAGTAGATGGTTTTGAGTAGCATTCACATGGCTTGTCTCTGTCTTGGTTGACAATTAGTCATCTTTACTAAGATTAAAAAAATATATGCCATGTAACTTCATGACCATGTTGAGATTAACACATGATATAAACAAACTAGGATATATATTTATACACATGTAAGCACACAAATGTGCTATATAAAATATATATATATATATATATATATATATATATATATATATATATATATAGAGAGAGAGAGAGAGAGAGAGAGAGAGAGAGAGAGAGAGAGAGAGAGAGAGAGATTCTCTGTGTGGTGTGGCCCTGGCTGTCATGGAGCCTGCTTTGCTGACCAGGGTGGCCTTGAACTCAGAGATCTGTCTCCTAAGTGCTAGGATTAAAGGTGTGCATCACCACCATCTGGCTAAAATGGAATTTTATACGATAAATTCCTACAGTTATAAAGGTATACCCAAGTTAACAAAAACTAACTTAAAGATGTATGTCTAACCACTAAGTCTTTACTAACTGTATATTTAACCACTTATATCTTTACTAAATGTAGGTGTCTAGAAATTTTTACGTAAAACCAACATATGTTTGATAAATAAGTTGTAATTAATAAATGAGGTCTAAATGCCTAAGGTCTATTTAGGATATCAAAAACTGACTTAAAAACATATGTCTAACCTCTTTGTCCTTGTGGCTATATTTATGGTTTAAAGTTATATTTTGATTCTAAGAAATTTTCAATTCAAAATTTTAGAGCTCAAATTTAATAAAGACAAAACTGTGAAATCTTAATCTTATAAGAGCTACTACCTTTTGCAAAATGTTAAAGATAATTTAGAGATACAAGTTCATAGTCAAACCTTATATATGATCAAATTCTTT
This sequence comes from Phyllotis vaccarum, assembly GCA_033318265.1. Taxonomy (NCBI): domain Eukaryota; kingdom Metazoa; phylum Chordata; class Mammalia; order Rodentia; family Cricetidae; genus Phyllotis; species Phyllotis vaccarum. Next base: position 55,648,701 of record JARWLC010000013.1, read on the forward strand.
AATGTGCTTAAAACTACATTTAGAGTCATGCTATATAAATGTATTTCATTTACATGCACAAGATTTATTTAGCCTTTTGCATATATTTTCAAAGTTAAATCTAAATCAAATAACTAAAACCAAATGAAATATGTTTAAAATCATACATAATTAATAGAAAATCCTCAAAATCCTCAAAAATATACTAACTATGGCATTTAAGATGTTTCATGATCAAGACCAAGGCTATTTCAAATTATAATTCCTGCTCTAATTAATCCTTCTGAGATTTCTAAAGATATTGATAACTAAGTGTAACTTTATCAGTTTAACAGTAGCATCAGCAAAACAAGAAATTTCATGGTCTTTTATCTCTCAAATTTTATTTTTAATTTATATTTTTAGGCAACATAAACATTTAAAATATCAATGTAAATAGACTTGAGATAGATTTTTAAAAATTAATTATATATAAATTATAATTAAAAAGATGGGTAATATGACTGTTAAAAATGCAAGCACAATTACATGTTTCTTAAATTTTCCTGGAGGATAAAATAATTAAACAAAAAATACATTCAATAAAATGTAAATTAAAAATTTTTTAAAAATTAAAATTTTTCACTTAAAATTATTTTGGATACAGCATGAATATTTATTACACATATTATCTACAAACTATAATAGAAATTAAAGCCTTATAATAATTCTTTCTTCATCAAACTATTATGTTTTGATATTATTTACATTTTGTTTCATTTGCAGTTTCATCTAAATACAAACTTGTGTGCTTACATGGAGAACTCAATTGTTTTTCCCTTCAAAATTTTCTATGATTATTTCTGAGAACTTCCAAATATTCTGTTATCTATCGGATAGTCTTCTTAAGATCAAAATTTAAACAATCCTAAATTTTAAAGATCTCAAATCCATATCTTTTAAAATTTATCTTTTTTTTACATGCCAACCACAGTATCCCCTTCTCCCACTCCCCCTAAGCTCCACCTCCAGCCCCCACCCACTCCTCAGAGAGGGCAAGGCCTTCCCAAAGGAGTCAGCAAAGTCTAGCATATCCAGTTGAAATTGAACCAAGCCCCTTCTCCCTGCATCAAGGCTAAGCAAGGTATTCCTCCATAGGGAATGGGCTCCAAATAAGCCGAATCATGCAACAGGGACAAATCCTGGTCACATTACTAAGGGCCTCACAAACAGACCAAGCCACCCAACCATTACCCATATTCAAAGAGTTAAGCTCAGTCCCATTCAGGTTCCCCAGCTGTCAATCCAGAGTCCATAAGCTCCCACTAGCTCAGGTCAACTGTATCTGTGGATTTCCCCATCATGATCTTGACTCCCCCATCACATAATCCCCCTTCCCTCTCTTCAACTGGACTCCAGGAGCATAGCCTAGTACTTATCTGTGTATCTCTGCATCTGCCCCCACCATTCACTGGAAGAAGGTTCCATATATAGATCTCAAATCTTAAATGAATAAACCCTTAGGTTTAAGTTTTAAGAATTAATGACCAAAGTTAAATAATTTTTGTAGTTTTTTTTACTTAAAAGTTACTTTTTTTTTTTACATACCCACCACTGTTCTCCCTCCATATTCTCTTCCAGTCATCCCCTAGGTTCCCTCCACCCTATTCCTCTATCCACTCCTTAGAGAGTGTAAGGACTCCCAGGGTGAGTCAATGTAGTCTGGCATATCCAGTTGGGGTAGGACCAAACTTCTCCCAGTATCAAGGCTGAGCAAGGTGTTCTTCTATAGGGAATGGGCTCCAAAAAGCATAGGAATAAATTGTGGTCTCACCTCCAAAGGCCCCACAAACTGCCCATGCCACTTGACTATCATCCACATTTTGAGGGCCTAGTTCAGTCCAATGCATGTTCCCTAGATGTCAGTTCAGAGTCAATGAGCTCCCAATAGCTCTCAGATCAGCTGTCTCTGTGGGTTTCCTCATGATCTTGATCCCTTTGTTCCCAATTTACTCAGGAGATCTTCTATTTCCCCTTCCCATTAGTATGGCAATTTCTCAGAAAACTGGAAATAAGTCAACTGAAGGACCCAGTAGTAGCACTCTTAGGTATATACCCAAAGGATGCACATTCTTATCCCAAGGACATTTGCCCAACTGTGTTTATAGCAGCATTCTTCACAATAGCTAGAGCCTGGAAGCAACCTAGAGGCCCCTCAATGAAAGAATGGATAAAAAAATGGTATATTTACACAATGGAGTACTACTCAACATTAAAAAAATATTGAAATCCTGAAAATTTCAGATAAATGAATGGAACTAGATTTTAAAAAAAAACATACTGAGTGAAGTAACACAGATCCATGGTTAATTAAATACATTTTGATTGTATTGTATTTTATCTCTGCCATTGGTCTGACAAATGATCAAACACTGGCAAGGGAAGTATAAAGGAGGCTCACAAATGCCTATTCTCAATGAAAGGCATTATTTTATTTTATTTTTTACTTTTTCATTTTTTTTAGTTTACTAAAATTTCAAATTTATTTTACATACCAACCTCAATTTTTCCCTCCCTCATCTCCTCCCATTCTCTCCTCCAACCTATTTTCTACTCTTCCCATCTACTACTTGGAAAGGGTAAGACCTACCATAGGAGTCAACAAAGCATGGCATATCAAATTGAGAGAGGACCAAGCTCCTCCCCCTTGCATCAAGGCTGATCAAGGCATCCCATCATAGGGAATAGGTTCCATAAAATCCACTCATCTATCCCTAGTGGGATAAATCCTGTTCCCACATCTAGGGGGCCCACAAACAGACCAAACTACAGAACTGTCTGTCACCCACATGCAGAGGGCCTAAGTCAGTCCCATGCTCCCTAATGGTCAGTCTAGGATCTGTGAGCTCCCACAAGCTTTTGTCAGCTATCTCAGTGGTTTTCCCTGTCATGATCTTGGCCAACCTCGCTTATATAATCTCTCCCTGTTCTCCAGATGGACTCCTAGAGCTCAGCCAAGTACATGGCTGTGGCTCTCTGCATCTGTTTCCATCAGTTACTAGATAAATGTTCTATGATAGCAATTAGGTTAATCACCAATCTGATTACAGGAGAAGGCCACTTCAGGCACCCTCTCTGCTATTTCAAGGAGTCTTTGCTGGGGTCATCTTTGTGGATTCTTGGGAGTTTCCCTGGTACCAGGTTTCTCCCTAACCCCATAATATTCTCTCTTCAAGATATCTTTTTTGTTTCTCTCCCTCTCCATCTTTTCTCCAACTCAACCATCCTGATCCCTCAATGTTCCCACCTCTATCCCCTCCCTTCTACCCCCTCGACCCTCAGTTTGCCTAGGAGATCTCATCCAATAATAATCAAAACACTAAACATATTAACAAAGAAAGAATATTAAAATTACCAAGGGAAAAGGGCCAAGAAAGATATAAAGATATTTGATGCAGATGATTACTTTGTTTTGTTGATTCTTTGTATTGTTTTCTTTGTTTCTCTTTTATTGATTTCGGGTCTCTGATTATTTCCTGTCATCTAATCCTCTTGGGTGTGTTTCTTTCTGTGAATTGTAGCATGGTTACCCTTTATTTTATAGCTATAGTGAAAAAACGCCATGTTTGTCTTTCTGGATCTGGGTTACCTCACTCAGGATGATTTTTTTCTAGTTTCATCCATTTGTCTACATATTACATGAGGTTGTTTTTTCCAGCTGAGTAATACTCCATTGTGTAAATGTACCACATTCTCTTTATCTGTTCCTCTGTTGAGGGCCATCTAGGTTGTTTCTAGGTTCTGGCTATTACAAATAAAACCGCTATGAACATAGTGTCCTTGTGGTATGATTGAGCATGCTTTAGGTATATGCCCAAGACTGGTATATCTTGGTCTTGTAGTAGTTTTGTTGATATCCATGGGATGCTGGCCCTTTCCTAAACAGAAATGGAGGGGAGTGAATTGGGGGGTGGGGGAAGAACGACGAGGGACTGGGAGTAGAGAAGGGAGGGGAAAGTATAGTTGTAGTATAAAAGTAATTAATTGATTAAAAAGCAAACACTAAAAAAAGAATAGCTATGGAAGAATTAGCTGACCTAGACTTGATTTCAAGTTATACGAAAGAGCTAAAGTAACGAAATACTCCAAACATATGCAATCGTAAAGCAGGCAGACATTGCTATCCTACTATCTGACAAAGTAGACTTCAAATTAAAACTAGTCAGAAAAAATTTAAAAATATTTTATTCTAATCAAGGGAACAGTTAAAACCAAAAAGGTATTACTATGCTAATCAAATAGGCAGAATTAAATATTATACATCAAGTTAACTTAAAAGATACCTATAGAACATCCCACTCAAACAGCAACACAAAGCAAATCTTAACAAATTCAGAAAGACTGAAAGAACTCCATGTGCCCTGTCTGATAATAACATGATAAAAGGTAAAATCAACAGCAAACAACCCCCTAATAACTACAAAACTAACAGAGATTAAACAACACATTATTGAATAACGAATAGGTCAAAAAATCAAAGAAACAAAAAATTTCCTCAAGTTAAATGAAAATAAAAAGAGCATAACAAAATTATAGGGGCGTATTGAAAGCAGTCCTACATGGGAACTTTTTATCTCTAAGTGCCTACATTTAAAAAAAGAATCAGAAAGAGCTCAATTAAATGACTTAATAATATAACTCACAAATTTGGAAAAACAAGAATAAGACAAACCCAAGCCCACTAGATGTCAAGAACTGATAAAAGAGCCATGTTAAGGAAATAGAAACAACAACAAAAACAACAGAGGAAAAAAGTCCCAATGAATCTAAGAACTGGTTCTTTGAGAAGATAAACAAGATTGACAGAGCCTTGGATCAACTAAGCAAAAGAAGAAAAGACCCAAACTAATGAATCAAAAATGAACAGGGAAACATTACAAAAGACACAAAAGAAATGCAGAATGCTATAAGGGAATACTTTAAAACCTGTAGTCCACGATTTTGGAAAACCTAAAGGAAATATGTAAATTTCTAAATTCTGCCAAACCACCAAAATTAAACCAAGAAGAGATAAACAACCAAAAATGAAAAATGAAATCAAAACAGTGATAAAAAACCCTATAACTAAAAAAAGTCCAAGTCCAGATGGATTCCCAGCAGAATTCTACTAGAATTTCATAGAAGATCTACAGCCAAATCCTAAAAGTATTCCAAAAAGAGAAATAGGAGCACTCCCAAACTCATTCTATGAAGCCAGTATTATATCAATAACAAAACCAGGTAACACACACACACACCAAAACCAAAACTCTGGGCTAACATTCCGATAGACATAGATTCGAAAACATTCAAATTAAAATACCTGTAAACTGAATATGGACATGTATCAAAAAAGATTATCCACTATTACCAAGTTGGCAAAATCACAGAGATGTAGGGGATGGTTTAACAGATGCAAGTCAATAAATGTAATAGACTTAAAAAGTAAACATAAAGATTCTTAAAAATCATATAATAATCAATAGATGCAGAAAATGCTTTGAAAAAATCCAACATGCTTCACGATAAATGTCCTAGAGAGTAGGACTACAGGCAACATATCTAGGCCTATTAAAATCTATATATAAGAAAAACTACAGCCAGCATTATTCTAAATTGAGAAAAACATGAAATAATATTATACATAAGAAATCCACAAAATTCGGCCAGGAAACTTCTAGAAATGATCAACAATTTCATCAATGTGACAGGATAGAAAACCAACTTGCAAAAATCAATACTTTTCTATACACCAACAACAAACATACACAGAAAGAGATAATGTACATATTCTCAATCACAATAGCCTCAGAATAAATATCTAGAAATAAACCTAACAAAAGAGGTGAAAGACCTCCATAATGAAAACTTTATATCTTGAAAGAAAGAGATAAAGACACTAGAAAATAATAAAAACCTCCATATTAATCTTTACAGAAATAAAAAGCTATTCTAAAATTCACATAGAACCAGAAAAGGCTCTTGATACCCAAAACAACACTGAACAAAAAAAGAGCAATGTTGGGGGAATATATTATAGAACCAAAGTAATAAAAACAGTATGGCACTGGGACAAAAAAAGATGCAGATCAATGAAATGAAATTAAAGACACAAACATGAATAAAATATAGCCATGTAATATTCAATCAAAATGCCAAAGAATATACTCTGGGGGAAAAAATCAGCATCTTCAACAAATGATGCTGGGAAAATGATGACCATATATAGAAGAATGAAACCAGGTCTAGTAACTATCATTTTGCACAAAAACTAATTCCAAACGTATACAAGATCTAAATGTAAAACCTGAAATAATGAAACTGCTAGAAGAAAACATGAGCAATACACTACACAACATAGGTATAAAAAAGGACTTTTTGAATAGGCTCTCATTTGTCCAAGAAATGAAGCCAACAGTTGACAAGTGGGACTCATGAGAATAAAAAGCTTCTGCATAGCTAAGGAAACAACTGAATGAAGAGGAAGCCCACAGAGTGGGAGAGAATCTTTGCCAGCTATATCTGGCAGAGAATTAATACCCAGAGTATACAAAGAACACCAAAAAACAAACTGAAAAAAAAATGACCCATTCAAAAATGGGCTAGGCACTAAACAGAAAGTTCTCAAAACAAGAAATAAAAATGCCTAAGAAATATCTCAAAAATGTTCAGTTTTCCTAACAATTAGGGACATGCAAATCAAGAGGAGATTTGAGATTTCATTTTACCATAGTCAGAATGACAAAGATCAACAGAATAACCAACCAACAAGAAATGTTGAAGAGTATGTGAAAGGGGAAAAACTCTAAACCGGTCTGGTCACCATGGGAATTAGTGTGAGGAACCCTCACAAAACAAAAATAATCAAATAAAGAAATCTATGATCTGATCCAGTTATACCACTTTTTGGCATTAAGCCCAAAGAACCTGACATCCTACTCTATAGATATTCATTAAGCCATATTCACTGCTTCTCTGTTCACAAGAGGTAGGAAATGGAAACAACCCAATTGACCTTCAAACAATTGACGGATGTAATAAAATGTAGTACAAACACACTATAGAATACTATTCAGCTGTAATGAAAACCAAAATCATGAAATTTTCATGTAAATAGATGGAACTAGAAATGATGATAATGAGGTAGCCCAGACTCAGAAAGACAAGCACTGCATGTTCTCTCTCATCTATCATCCTAAGTCATCAGATGTTAGTATGGAACCTGCAGTAATTGCTGAAGCTGAGAAAGTAAAAGTGGACCCTAGGTTGGGACAAAAGATTTGAAGGGAAAATAAAGAAAAACAGAAGAGGGTCTTTAATTAAGAAGGGAGAGGATGATAAATTTTGAAAAAGGAGGGAGGTGAATGAAGTAACAGTAAGGATATCCTTAAAAAGTTATACAGTATAATATTATTATCTAACTAAAATGATATATAACACATGTAATTCTATGTACTGAAATTAAATATTCCCATGTGGGATGACAATGCTCCTCCCAAGAGCCATAGACTAATGAAAACCCCCAACTCTAGGCATAAGAATCCTGCTTGAGTTGTTGGTCGGGTTGGTGCAAGAGGTTTCCAGGACATTATAGGCGTTGTCCTTTATTTCTTTCAGAGGTTGAAGTTAAATTCTTATAGCTGAAGAAATCATGTACTTCAGGCACAAGATACAGAGGACCTAAGCTGGATTTGACCTGAAAGACTCCTCCCTAGATACTAAAAGACACCATGTCAGTCTCCAAGAGGGTAGCAACCAATATCTCTCTCTAGCTATGAACCAAAACAATGACTACCATTGTTGTTTTCATGAGTGACATCACCGTGAATCCTTAAAACCATGACATGAAAACCCTAAGGGCACCATAGTGGCATGCATACCTTGACACTGACCAACTGATCTCTAATTGGTCTTAAGGCCTGTTCAAAAAGGGAAAAAAAATCACACCTAGCCAGCTATCTTTGGCTAGTGAAGTTGTGGGTCTTTGAGAAGAACCTACAATTATCACTTTACTAAACAAGTATAATCCCTAACAACACCCACAAATAAAAGTAGCTCTTACTTCCTCACCTTTGCAATAGATTGGTACCATTACTGGGAACCACAAATGATAAAAGTTCAGAGAACAAATAGCATGTAGTTCCCAGTCCTAAATGTTTTGTCTACAGTACAATTATTGCGCCTAGGCTCAGTGATCATTAAGGAAGAGGTGTTAGAAAGACTGTATGAGCCAGAGGAATAGTGCGAGATTTTGTCTCCTAGAAATGTCAGAGGCTACACCCATGAAGTGTCATCAGCATGGCTGCCTAAACAGTACTTGAACAATGACAACACCAATGGACATGCTCATGTGGAAAGAGGAAAGCTCTCATCTTAGCCTTATATCAACTACTAGTAACTGGGGAATGGTGAAACCAGAGGAAATTGTCTTTTCCAGGGAAGAACCTGCAACTGGCTATCCAATACCAAATGGACAGGCCTGAGATCACATGCACATGGGTAACATTATACAGACTGAGTAGGCTGTATTTATGTATACATAAATATACATATGTATAACAACAGTTAAGGAAAAGAGGCCATAAATTTGAGCAAGAGGAAGGGGAAATGTGAGGGAGGGGTTAGAGGGAGGAAAGGGAATGGGAAATGACATAATAATTATAATTTTTAAACTATGAAAACATATAGCATCAAATTTAGCATTAACTACTTTAAGTTTATCATCTAATAGCACACTAATTATATGCACATTGTACCACTTTTAAAAATTAAACTCTGTTCCCATTGAACAATTCTTGGACTGAGAATACAGCTCAGCAAGTAATACAAGGCCCTACACTCAATGATCAGTAGTACAAAACCAAAAATAAACAGCCTATTGTTGAACAGTTTTACCATTCCCTTTGCCCCTTCCCTTAATGACCACAACTTACTATCTGTTTACTGCAATAAGTATAATGTCGTCAAAGTATATACAGGCTGCAGAACAACTACTGTCAAAAGAAATACCATTTCTACAGCTTATCTCATTTCAAATCCTTCCAATCGCTCTATGAAATCTGTTTTATTTTGTTATTTCATGGTTTAAGCAAATAAGGCTCAAATCTGTTAAGTAAGTTTTCCAAAAGCTACTCAGCCAAATATAGCCCACAACACTCAAAGATGTTTTCCCCAAATCCCTTGTTCTTTCCATTAGGACACTGTCACAGCTGTGTTGATTTGATCAATATCCATGGGGACAACAATCAAAACTAAGGAAGCATTGGCCTGCTTCCTTAATGCCTGATTATTTGTTCTGTTTTAGTTTGGAGAAGATGTAGGCATGCATGTGTGGGTTTTTCTGAAATGCTGATAAGAAACAGAACAGGCTCTTAGAAAAATGTAAGCCTGGAATGTTCATAATAAATCTCTAACATTCCAAGTTTATATGGTCAGCACATTTGGACATATTTTGGTATAAATGTGAAAAATACAACAGTGAACATTAAGTCTATAGCAAAAAGGTTGTCAAAAACTAGGCATTTGATAATGAGTAACTATCCTACATTTCAAAATCCTAAATTACACAATTAACCATAGTCTTTGCTTCTGACTAAATAAACAAGACAAAATTAAAATTCCAATTGCTCAGTTCTTTTGCCTATTTGGGGGGATACTATTCGTCTGATAACTATTTCTTCTTAGTGTAATATTCGATGTGGCACTATTCTCATTTTTTTTTCAAAATCTGGCCATTTGCCTGTGTACCCAGCTGTCTTAGTTAGGATTACCATTATTGTGATGAAACACCATGAACAAAAGCAACTTGGGGAGAAAAGGGTTTGACTTACATATCCCAAGTTACCAGTCCATAGAGGGAAGCCAAGGCAGTAACTCAAACTGGGTGGGAACTTGAAAGTGGGAGCTGACATAGGCCATAGTGGGGTGCAGCTTGCTGGCTTGCTCCTCATGGCTTGTTCAACCTGTTTTCTTATAGAACCCAGGACCACCAGCCAAGGAATAATACCACCCACAATGGGCTGGGCCTTCCCATCAATTACTAATTAAGAAAATGCCCTACAGGCCTGCTTCTAGTTAGATCTTATGGAGGTATTTTCTCAATTGAGGTTCCCTCCTTTCAGATGACTCTAGCTTGTGTCAAGTTGATATAAATCTAGCTAGCACAACTGACCTCTTATCTACTTGACACACAAACATATCATTTTTAAGGTAGAATGTCTCTTTATCTCCAAGATGGCATTTTACTATTAATATCGCAATATAAAACATACATAACTTTAAAAGTCCCAAGTCTTTACAAGTTCAAATACTTTAAGAATTCAGTCTCTTTAGAAATCAAAACTCTCTTTAAAAGTTCAAAATCTCTCAACTGTGGGTTCTTGTAAAGTACAAAGTTAGTTAGATACTTTTATTAAGGGGGAAGAACCAGGACACAGTCACAATCTTAACAAAGCAAAACCAATGCCAACTTGTAAATAACTCAGTGTCCAAGGTCTGGGATCCACTCACCATCTGGGCTCCTCTAAAGGGCCTGAGGTTACTTCTCTGGCTCCACCCACTGCTGCCAACAAAGATTGCCTCCCAAGCTCAGGCTGGCTCCGTTCTGCATTGCAAAAATACAGGGGTCTCACGCTACAGCTGGCCGGCACCTTCACAAATAGCCTCTTTCTAGGCTCTCTTCAGAGACTTGCCACACAGTACCAAGGCCAAGATGCTTTCTATTACCCTTTCATGCCTTCAGAAACAGTACCACCTGAGTGAGTTTTAGACTACAAAGATCAGCTTGCAAGTATGAGGGACAACCCTGGCCACTTTTGGAACACACCTCTGTGTGCTAACATAGAGAAAACAGTTCCTGGAAGATTTCACTTCAATGAGCTGGTCTCTTTTTAATCACGACCAATTTCTCAGCTCCAACTGATCAGCATGGATTGTCCCAGAAAAGCAAACATTTTACTTTAGTTGTCCTGCTGTCTTGTTAATCACAGCCAGTTCTTCACCCCACCTGACCTGAACCAAATATTGCTAACTTAAAAAAATATGTAACAACTCCAATTGAGTGTTTAAGTGACTCTCAAATTTCCCTTTGAAATTTCGCATGCCAGGCCTCCATCATTTTCAATATTCTTATCTTCCAAGCTCCCACAGAACAGCTCATCAAACTTTTAACACTCAATGGCTTTTCTAGCCCAAAGTTCCAAAGTCCTTCCACAATCCCCCCCCCCCCAAACATGGTCAGATCTGTCACAGCAACAGTCCACTATCTTGATACCAATTTCTGTCTTAGTTAGGGTTACTATTGTTGTGATGAAATAGCATGACCAAAAGAAACTTGGGAGGAAGGGGTTTATTTGACTTAATATCCTGAATCACAGTCTGCTACAGGAAGCCAAGTCAATAACTCAAACTGAGTGGGAATCTGGAGGCAGGAGCTGATACAGAAGCTGTAGAAGAATGTTGCTTACTGACTGCTCCCCATGGCTTTCTCAGCCCTGCTTTCTTACAGAATCCAAAAATGGACTGGGCCCTCCTCCACCAATCACTATTAAGAAACTGCTCTACAGACCTGCCTACAGACTGATCTTATGGAGGCATTTTTCTCAGTTGATTTCCTTCTATCACACAATTCTAGTTTGTATTTGGTTGAAATAAAACTAACCAGCATACTAGCTGAGAGAGGGGTCAGTAGAAGGCAAAATTTTCAAAAGTAAAATGCTTGTAGGACAAAATGATGCCAGGTGTTGTTATGTATTGCATGTTAATAAAACTAACTCATTCTTAACAGTAATAAATGTTAGCCCGACAAAACTTAGTCTATTAATATATATGAGGACTCAAGTATTATAAGCATTGTGGGGTCTGGGGAATAAAATGTGCATGTCTTCTAAGTTATTATGCCCTAAAGTTCCCCAGCCAAAATTTTTGGCTTAAAGTAATTTTCAAAATTACCCTTTCTCTGGATTTTTCTCATTTTCAAAGGCTGAGCTTTAGAGAGTAGTAATGTACTTCTTTATGTTTAAGGATATCAACTATTACCATAAACCCAGGAGAAAAAACTTAGTTTGGTGTCATTTTTTTCTTCTTCATTGGCCAAATAGTATATCTCTAAAAATGAAATGTAGAGTAGTATCATCAGTGAAAGTAGAAATGTTTAATCCTTTGGGATCCAGTAGCAGTCTTTTGATGAGTTTGCCAAGCAAATAACCCCTCTAATTATATAAAAAAAATTCCAGAGTTGAAGTAGAAATTAATTCTAGGAAAAAGGTCTCTAAATGGCAGGATATGGCTTGTAATAATTTCTCTTGTATGCTTTTTTGAATTCACATCAAAGGAAACTGCTATTCCTTTCCACTCAGGCCAATCTTGGACACGAAAATAATCACTGTTTCTTGTTCACTTTAACAACTATGGGACATTATAATTGTAAAAAGAAAAAATACCAAAAATAAAGTAAAAGTGACAGACAGAAGATGAGGGAAATTTAGGCATTAGAAAATAATCATGTTTATAGAAGGCTTAGTTCCAATCTGTTGTAGCTTCTCTGATTTATGTTCTAACTTAGAGTCAATGCTCTACTATCTACTTTATTCTATAAGTCTTTCCTGAACTTCCATTATTTCTTTTAGTATCCTGTGTTCCCATATAATTTTGTTTGAACTACACTTAACACACCCTTAGTACTCAGAAATATCTGAATATAATAAAAATGTTATTAATAAACTGTAGTACATCAGAACAACAAAATTTTTAGGGTTCCTGGCAAGTAAATTTTGCAGCTTACTTCACTAACAAATATGTTATGGCCATAAGAGTTAAAAGAATATCCAGTTTTTGTGGACAATTGATAGAGAAGTAAAGATTAAAGACAGGGATGATATCCTAATGAAAAGTAAATAAAGAAGATGCAAAGTATGCAAAGGCGTTCATATGGAAACTCATACAAATGTTTCAGTAGTATGGAGCAAACATAAAATTCTCTACAAAAAAAGCTTCTAGTGAGTAATCTATGGGGAATGGCAATTCCCTTTATAGAGTTACTACAGCACTGAAGGATTCACCTGCCATTCTCCAGGATATTCTGTTACCAATTTTCTTTATTATTTAAATATATTTTGGAGAAAAAGAACTCTGATGATATGTAAAACAGTTAAGAAGCAGAGATGGGCTGGCTTGAAAACAAGTTAGAGTGAAAACATTGGTAACTGCTTTCTCTTTTCCTAACTACACCTTCATTTTCACTGTTACCTTCCAAGATATCTCTGGCAAACACTAGAGCGAAGAAAAACACAGCTTGCAGGTTTCTGTAGTAGTCTAACTTACTCATTTTATATGGAAAGAAAGTTAAAGCCAGATAAGAAATATAACCAGACACTTCGACAACTAGAGACCCCACAGCCTCCCTCCTGGTCCATAGCTGACTAAGAGGTGAGTGGTGCCCTGACACTCAGGCCAAGCAGAGACCATAGCCTCTGAACACCAGCCTGGGGACACAGCCCATGGCACTCCAATTACATTCAGCTCTGCTGCCCTAAACCAAAGAAAGCTGAGAGAGTGCTCCCAGGACAAATCCCCAGGAAAACACAGCTGGAGGGACATCCCATGAACCAAACCCCATTCAAACTGCAGTCTGCATCATTACACACCTACAATTGGAAATTCCGAAGCCTCCTTGTCCACAGTAGACTATGAGCTAAGAGCCCGCTAAGACCTGACTAAGAATGACCCCTGTGACAACTGGAGACACACAGCTCCTTGACCTACAGCCAACTAAGAGCATACTAAGAATACATACAATATAAAAAACAACAAGACATCCCCAGAAGCTGATGGCTCTACAACATTAAGATTTGAGCAATAACAATGAAGAAGAAACAGGGGAAACAGAGGAACAAAAGAAACGACAGAAAAAAAAACAACTTTATGAAGATAATAGAAGCCTTAAAAGAGTATATTTTAAAAAACCCTTAAAAAATAGAAGAAAATATAAACAAAAAATTGGAAGAGATGAACAAATCCCTGAAAGAAAATAAAGAAAACAAAGAAAAAGAAAACAAACAGGTGAAGGAAACATTCTGGGAATTAAAACTTAAAATAGAAGCAATAAAGAAGGTACAAACTGAGAAAAGCTGGAAATAGAAAACCTGAAGAAATGAACTGGAACTACAGATGAAAGCATAACTAACAGAATACAAGAAATGAAAGAAAGAGCCTCTGGACTGAACTATTCAGTAATGGAAATAGATATGTCAATTAAATAAAACACTAACATCAAAAATGTCATAACACAAAACCTCCAGGAAATCTGCGATACCATAAAAAGACCAAATCTGAGAATAATTGAAATCGAAGAAGGGGAAGAATACCAGTACAAAGGCACAGAAAATATACTCAACAAAATAATAGAAAAAATTTCCTAACCTAAAGAAGGAAATGCATATAAAAATACAAGAAGCTTACAAAATACCAAATTGACTAGACCCTCCCAAAAAAGTTTGCTTGCCACATAATAATCAACCCACTAAACCTACAGAACAAAGAAATATAAGAAGAGATGCAAAGGAAAAAGGCCAAATTATCTATAAAGGCAGATCCATAAGAATAACACCTGCCTACTCAGTGGAAACAATGAAAGCAAGAAGGTCCTGGTCAGATGTTATACAGTAAAGGAGCATGGCTGCTAATCCAGACAAAACTATCAAGCAAAACTATCAATCACCAGAAGTGGAGTAAATGAGATATTTCATGACAAAACCAGATTTGAACAATACTTATCCACAAATCCAACCCTACAGAAAGCTCTAGAGGGAAAACTCCAACCTAAGGAAAACAAATACAACCATGAAACTACAATCGATAATCCCACAGAAGAAAACCCAAAGAAAGGAAATACACATAAGCTATCACCAAAAATAACAGAAAGTAACAACCATTGATCATTAATATCCCTTAATATCAATGGACTCAATTCAAGTATAAAAAGACACACCCTAACACAATGGATACAAAAACAGAAGCCATCTCTCTGCTGCATACAAGAAACACACCTCAACTTCAAAGACAGACACAGACTCAGAGTCAAGGGTTGAGAAAAGACTTTCTAATCAGATGGTCCTAAGAAACAAAATGGTGTTGCCATCCTAATATCTAGCAAAATAGACTTCAAACTAAAATCAATCAAAAGAGACCAGGACAGACATTACTTATTTATCTCAGGAAAAATCCACCAAGATAAAGTGTCAGTCATGAATATTTATGCCCCCTCCAAAAGGGCACATAAATATATAAAAGAAACACTACTAACCTCACATCAAACACCACACATTAATAGTGGGGACCTCAATACCCCACTTTCAACCTTGTATGGGTCAATCAGATAGAAATTCAACAGAGAAATAAGGGATTTAACACATGTCATGACCCAAATGGACTTAGTGTATATATATAGAACCTCCTAGCCAAACACAAAGGAATATACATATTTATGAATGAAATTTTCTCTATAACTGACCACATACTCATACATAAGGCAAATTTAAATAGATACAAAAATTGGGAATAATTCCTTGTCTCATATCAGACCACCATGGTCTAAAGTTAGAGTTCAACAACAACAAAAATCACAGAAAGCCTACAAATTCATGGAAACTGAAAATCTCTTAATTGAACCACCAATGGGTCAAGGAAGAAATTAAGAAAGAAGTCAAAGATTTCCTAGAATTTAATGAAAATGAATCCAGAACATATCCAAACTTATGGGACACAATGAAGG
The DNA here is from genome assembly GCA_033318265.1 of Phyllotis vaccarum. Taxonomy (NCBI): domain Eukaryota; kingdom Metazoa; phylum Chordata; class Mammalia; order Rodentia; family Cricetidae; genus Phyllotis; species Phyllotis vaccarum. The sequence continues at coordinate 55,664,467 of JARWLC010000013.1, forward strand.
CAGTGCTATGAGGAAAACTCATAGCACTAGATGCCTATATAAAAAACCTAGAGAAATCTCACACAAGAGACCTAACAGCACAGCTATAGGCTTTAAAACAATTGGAAGCAAACTTACCTAGAAGAAGTAGATGGCAAAAAATAAACTTAGGGCTGAAATAAATATAATAGAAACAAAGAGAACAATAAAAAAAATCAATAAATCAAACAGCTGGTTGTTTGAGAAAGTCAACAAAATAGATAAACCCTTATCCAAAATAACCGAGGATCAGAGAGAGAATATCCAAATTTTCAGAATCAGAAATTAAAATGGGGACATAACAATAGGCATCCAGGAAATCCAGAGAATTATCAGGTCATACTTTGAAAATCTATACTCCACTAAAATGGAAAACCTAAAAGAATGGACAGCTTTCTGGACAGGCACAACTTACCAAAATTGAACATCGATCACATTAAAGACCTAAACAGAACTATAATGCCAAAAGAAATTGAAGCTGTTATTAAAAGTCTCCCAAGTAAAAGAAAAGTCCAGAACCAGATGGTTTCAGTGCAGAATTCTACCAGATATTCAAAGAAGAACTAATACCAATATTCCTCAAAATGTTCCATACAGTAGAAACTGAAGGAACATTGCTGAACTCTTTTTATGAGGCCACAATTACCCTAATCCCCAAGCCACTCAAATATGCAGCAAAAAAGAGAACAGACCAATCTCCCTCATAGACATTGATATGATACAAAAATACTCAATAAAATTCTGGGAAACCAAATCCAACAACATATCAAAAATTCATCCACCACGATCAAGTAGACTTCATCCCTGAGATGCAGGGATGGTTCAACATATGAAGGACTGTGAATGTACCCATCATATAAACAAACTAAAAGAAAAAACCTACACAATCATCTCATTAGATATTGAAAAAGCATTTGACAAAAGTCAACACACCTTTATGATAAAAGTCCTGGAGAGATCAAGAATACAGGAAAAATGCTTACATATAATAAAAAGTGATATACAGCAAGCCAACAGCCAATATCAAACTAAATGGAGAAACACTCAAAGCAATTCCACTAAAATCAGGAACACGACAAGGGTTTTCTCTCCTTAACTATTCAATATAGTTCTTGAAGTTTTAGCTAAAGCAATAAGAAAACAAAAGGAGATTATGGGGATCCAAATTGGAAAGGAAGAAGTCAAACTATCTCTATTTGCAGATGATATGATTATATACATAAGTGACCCTAAAAATTCTATCAGGAAACTCCTACAAATGATAAACACCTTCAGCAATATAGCAGGGTACAAGATTAACTCAAAAAGAAAATCAATAGCGATCATATACATTAAGGATAAAAGGGCTGAAAAAGAAATAAGGGAAACACCACCTTTTATGATAGCTGCAAATAGCATTAAATATCTTGGCATAACTCTAACCAAAGAGGTAGCAGACCTGTTTGACAAAAACTTTGTCACTGAAGAAAGAAATTGAAGAGGATATCAGAAAATGGAAAGATCTCCCATGCTCCTTAATAGGTTGGATCAACATATTAAAAATGGCAATCTTACCAAAAGCATACTACAGATTCAATGCAATCCCCATCAAAATCCCAACACAATTTTTTACAGATGTAGAAAGAACAATACTCAACTTCATATGGAATAACAGGAAACCCAGGATTGCCAAAACAATCCTGCTCAATAAAGAAACTTTAAGAGGATTCACCATCCCTGATTTTAAGCTATACTACAGAGCTACAGTAATAAATACAGCCTGGTATTGACATAAAAACAGACTTGTGGATTAATGGAACTGAATCGAAGATCCTGATATTAACCCAAACACCTATGAACACCTGATTTTTGACAAAGAGGCCAAAAATATTCAATGGAAAAAAGATAGTATCTTCAACAAATGGTGTTGGCATAACTGGATGGTAGTATGTAGAAGAATGCAAATAAATCCAAACCTATCACCCTGCACAAAACTCAAATCCAAATGGATCAAAGACCTCAACATAAACCCAGCTACACTGAACTTGATAGAAATGAACATGGAAAATACCCTTCAATGTATTGGCACAGGTGACCACTTCCTAAATCTAACACCAGTAGCACAGACACTAAGAACTACAATAAGTGGGATCTCCTGAAACTGAGAAGCTTCTGTAAGGCAAAGGACACAGTCAATAAAACAAAATAACAGCCTACAGAATGGGGAAAGATCTTCACCAACCCTACATCTGACAGAGCACTGACCTCTAAAACATATAGAGAACTCAAGAAACTAGAGCCCCCAAACCTAAATAACTCAATTTTTAAAAATGGGGTTCAAAGCTAAAAAGGGGTTCTCAACAGAAGAATTACAATTGGCTGAAAGGCACTTAAAAATTTTGTAACATCTTTAGCCATCAGAGAAATGCAAATCAAAACAACTTTGAGATACCACCTTACACCTGTCAGAACGGCTAAGATTGAAAACACTGATGACAGCCTTTGCTGGAGAGGATGCACAGCAAGGGAAACACTCCTCTGTTGTTGGTGAGAGTGTAAAGTTGTACAGCCACTCTGGAATGCAGTATGGCAATTCCTCAGAAAACTGTGGATAAATCGCCAAGGATCCAGCAATACCACTCTTAGGCATATACCCAAAGGATGCACATTCATACCCCAAAGGTATTAGCTCAACTATGTTCATAGCACTATTATTTGTAATAGCAAGAACCTGGAAACAACCTAGATGCCTCTCAACTGAAGAAAGGATTAACAAACTGTGGTACATCTACACAATAGAATACTACTCATCAGAAAAAAAGGTCATCCTAAAATTTGCAGGCAAATGGATGGATTTAGAAAATATCCTCCTAGGAAGAAAGAATAGGGTAGGTCTCCAACCAATAGTGGTAGGGGTACCTAAACAGGACTTCCTGTATAATCAAATGAATAACCACCCTAAGTGTCATCACAGAGCCTATATCTAATAATGAATAGAGATGGAGGCAAAGATCCATGGCTGAGCACTGGTCTCAGCTCCTGATCCACCTAAGAGCAGGAGAAGAGAATCTGTATAGGCAATGGGATAAGGATTATGAGGAAAATTCCAACAGTGATGGCTAGCTGGAGCTCTGGGGAGCTCACTGAATCAAGAGCAGCCACTGGGGAACTATCAGGAAAAGGAGCCAGGCCCTCCAAAGGTAGGCAACTGTCAATTGACATGGGCAGTATGTGAAGCCTAAAGGGATGGGATCAGATTGCATTCCTGTGTGTAGGCTGGCACCTTGGAGCACATTCCCTGCAAAGGAACACCTAACCCAGTTTTGACTTTGGAATAAGGACTTCGGACTTGCCTGGAGTGGATGTGCCACACTGAGCTGACCCACCTTGGAATTTCTTGCCCTTCTTGGGGAGGGGACGGTGTGAGGTGGGCAGGGGGAGGCTGAAGGCTGACTGGGAGTGATTGAGAGGAGGGAATGGAGGGGGATACATGAATAAAAAAATACATTTTTGTAAAAAAAAATAAAATAAGTAAAGAAAGTGGAAAACATAGCCTTGAAAGCATTGGCACAGGACACCATTTCCTAAATATAACACCAGTAGCACAGACACTGAGAGAAACAATTAATAAATGGGAGAGAAACTGAGAAGCTTCTGTAAGGCAAGGGGCACTGTCAATAAGACAAAATCACAATCTACAGAATGGGAAAATATTTGCACTAACCACACATCTGAAAGAGAACTGATCTCTAAAATATATAAAGAACTCAAGAAACTAGTGTTCAAAAAACCAAATAATCCAATTTAAAGTGGGGTACAGAGCTAAATAGGGAATTTTCAACAGAAGAATCTTAAAAGCCTGAAAGACACGTAAAGAGTTGTTTTGCATCCTTAGCCATCAGGGAAAGGAAAATGAAAACAACTCTGAGATACCATCTTACACCTGTCAGAACGGCTAAGATAAATAATAGTGATGATAGCCTGTGCTGAAAGGAATATTGAGTAAGGAGAACACTCCTATAACAAGTATCAATGTAGACTTGTACAGCCACTTTGGAAATCAGTACGGCAATTTCTCAGAAAACTGAGAACCAATCTATCTAGTGATCCAGAAATACCACTACTGGGCATATAACCAAAGGACATGTATTCTTACTACAAGGACAGTTGTTCAACTATGTTCATAGCAGCAGTATTTGTAATTGCCTGAACCTATACAACCTAGATGTCCCTCAGCTGAAGAATGGGTTTTTAAAATGTGGTACATTTACACAATGGAGTACTACTTAGCAGTAAAAGGAAAAAAATGACATCCTGAAATTTTCAGGCAAATTGATGAAAGTAGAAAATATCATCCTGACTGAGGTATTGGAGACATAGAAATGTAAATGTGGTATGTACTTATGAGTAGATTTTAGATGTAAAGCAAAAAATAACCAGGCTACAATCTACAACCTCTGATCAACTAGATAACAAGCAGGCTGAGAGAGACATTTATGGATTCCCCTGGGAAGGGGAAATAGATAAGATTTCCTGATAAAATTGGGACTATAGAGAGCAGGGCATCAGGAGAGGTGGGAAGAGAACATGAGAGAATGGAATGGTTGAGTTGGGGGAGGACAGTGAGGGAGAACAATGAAATTAATATCTTGAAAGAGGGAGCCATTGTGGGGTTAGGGAGAAACCTGGTGCTAGAGAAATACCCAAGAACCTACAAAGTTGACTCCAGATAAGAGTCCAAGCAATAGTGGAGAGGGTGTTTAAACTAAGCTTCCCCTGTAATCAAACTGATGACCACCCTAACTGTCATCATAGAACCTTCGTCCAGCAACTGATGGAAGCTGATCCACAGCTAAGCAATGTGTGAAGCTCCAAGTCCAGTTGAAGAGAGGGAGGAGGGGTTATATGAGCAAGGGGGGGATTCAAAATCATGATGAGGAAACCCAGAGAGACAGTTGATCCAAGCTATTTGTAGCTCACTGATTCTGGACTGACTGGGAAGCCTGCATGGGACAGAACTAGGGCCTCAGAATATGGTTGACAGTCAATGGTGTAGGCAGTTTGTGGAGCCTCTGACAGTAGGACCAGAATTTATTTCTAGTGCACGAACTGACTTCTTGGAGACCATTTCATACAAAGGAACACCTTGCTCAACCTCAAAAACTTGGGGGAGGGACTTGGTCCTACCCCAACTGGATATGCCAGACTGCATTGACTCACCCTGGGAGTCCTTAACTTCTCCGATGAATGGATTTGGACATGGAAGTGGGGAGAAGCTGGTGGATGGTTGGGAAGAGGAGAGGAAGGAGGAACAGTGGAGGATATGTTAAATAAATAAATAAATAAATAAATAAATAAATAAATAAATAAATAAATAAATAAATAAATAAATAAATAAATATAATAAAATTAAAAAAATAAAGGGTCATTAAACCCCCAAGGGATTGTAAACCGCAGGCTGAAAATTATGATTCTACATTATCTTAAAGTTCTAATATTTTATCTTCTTCTTTATTCGGTCTACTTGTAAGACTTTCCTGTGAGTTTTCTAATCAGAATATTGATATTTTTAATTTTTTTTCTTTCAGAGTATGTTTTCTTCAATGTTTCTGCTTCTGCCAGATTAAATTTTTAAATCCTGAGTTACCCTTGTTACTTGATCCAAGCATGTACCTGTATTTTCTTGCATATCATATCACTCAAGTGTTTATTTTTATCCTCTTGGAGATGAATAAAATGTGCCTTCTTTCAAAAGAGTGATATAATGTAGGTGACTTCTTGTACGCTTCATGTAGCAATTCCCATTTTTAAAACTCTAATAAACCATCATAGCAGAAAAAAAAGAAATACAACCAAGGTTACATATGGCATCAGTCAAGGAATGACATTGAGATTTAGACCATAAACTCTAGTGTAAAACTACTTAGATATGCACCTTATTCTATAGCTTAGCACTGACTGACTTTGAGTATTGTAACAATATTACTTGCTTCTGTGTCTCAATTTGTGAGCTTCAGGCAACAAAATAAGTTATTATACATAAAATGCCCAGACCAGATTGGTGACTGTAAATATATACCAAGACTTCTTCTAACATACCGCACTACTTCTTAATTAGACCAAACCACATGTGATCATGTGATATTTGAACTAGACCTAGGGACCAATCAAGTAATTAGAGAAATAGTCTTATAAAGTTCTTCATATGTTATTGTGAACCCCGTTTTGAAATCAAGACTATGGAGTTCAGCATAAAGTACATCTAGTTTGGCATCTCGGACATATTGCTTTCTAACTTTGCAATCCTGCAACTTGTTAAATCCATTTGGGACTTGGATTTTATATTTTAAAAGTCCTAATAATTACTACTTTTAGAAGAAGTAGCAACAGAACCAAACTTTTAAAAGTCTATGCTGTTATTCTATAAGACTTCAATTAGTACATTTAGGCAATAATCAGAGAGAGAGAGAGAGAGAGAGAGAGAGAGAGAGAGAGAGAGAGAGAGAGAGAGAGAGAGAGAGAAGAAAGACTTAGAGGAACCCCAGATAATATTACCAGGAGTAATGAGTTGAACTCAAGCAAAGGAAATATTAAACCACAGAATAGGAAAAATGAAAAGTAAATTGTATTAAATAGTAGAATGATTGTTCTCAAGGGAGAATATGGAAGTTTTTTGGTTGGAGTCATTTTATATTATACTGAAGTAAGGCAAAAACAGAGTCCTGGTGAACAATCATTCTGTGGCTGGCAGACCAGGAGATGAGATAATAATGGTTTTATATCTATCTTTTATCTAAGTCCGGAGTGGGAAAGTCTCCTAGATGCACAACTGCCCAGAGTCTCAGCCAACTAGGGATGATAATGATTAAAGAACCACACAGATATGAAGAAGAGAAAAAAAGGAAGGAACACCGGGGGGGGGAATACAAAAGGCAACCAGGAAAGAGGATAAGAAAAGACCAAGAAAACGAAGAGGAGACAAAATCAGAAGGGAGGAGAATTAAGCTGGGGAAAAAGCAAAAGCAGAGCAGGTTAACATAGAAGGGCTTCTACCAAGGACCAGAGGTGTCACCAGCACAGTGGTACTAATCCTGCTAAATAGTGATACATGTCCCTGTTACATAGGCCTGTGAACTGGGACTTGGCTTCAGAAAACAGTTGATTCCTAGCAGCTGATAAATAAACAAGCCTAAGCTTAGATATGATCAGAGATTATCTTTTTTTTTTTCCTTCCTGGTGAAAGAAATGCCATTTTTTTCCTGTTCTCCAAAGGTAAACAATGCTTGTTTCCTAGAAACAGTTGGGAGTATGGGAAAGATATCATCTGTTCTTGCCAGCCCTGGAATTCATTCCAGGGATTCAATTCCCTTTCCCATCATTCTGGTTTTGTAGCTAACCCATTTGCAGAGACAAAGCTCCCCACCCATCATATCTGTGCCAAAGAAAGAGACTTTTGTACTCCTTGAAAGCCCCTCCCCCAGCCTATGCTTTTTGCATGATTTTTATGTTCTTTACACAAAAGTAGGGCTATCTAAATGCTGCTGCTTAAAAGAATAACCCATTTCTAAAAGTTTTCTTTTAGAAAGTATTAGAAACATTTGCACATAGTCCTATCTGTGTCACCTTGACCTTTATATGTTCTGGTACTGGTTTTCTCCTACATTTACTCTTCTTCCCCCAACTTTTCGTGTAGCTCTTACTTCCTCTCATACCCCAAGCTACTCACAACCTTCCACCATATCCATCTAACTTCTCCTTACATTGTTCCAGGGGAAAAGTAGGAGACTTCAGAGGAAATTATTATTGTTGTTGTTGTTGTTGTTGTTGTTATTATTATTATTATTATTATTATTATTATTATTATTAGTGGTGGGGACACATAGGCTATGGAACACGTGTGAAGGAAGTCAAATGAAAGCTTCTGGGAATCAGTTCATTCCTTCTACCTTTATATTTGTGCCAGGGGTTGAATTCATGTTGTCAGAGCTGGTGACAAGCCCCTTTATCTGCTGAACCATCTTGTTGTCCCATAAAGACAAGTTTAAAGGTTAGAGACTACAGAATAATAGTCACTCTTCAAGCAATCTTCCTTTTCCAAACTTGGAGAAATTGTTGTTAGAATACTACCAGGGATAAAACTGTACTCATGCCACCAAGTGTAAAAAAATAATAATCCCTAATTTTGGTTATGCTTTATAACTTTCTAAACAGCTTTCTATTCATCCACAAATCTGAAGCTTAAGAAAATTGTGATGTTGTGACTCAAATATTCAATTTACACTTTGAAGAAACAAGTAAGAATAATCAGGTGAAAGATATATTTTTGTTTACTTGGAATTGAAACAGGGGTGGTGTGCATGATAGGCAATAATTCTATCCCTTAACTATATAGTTCAACCTTCAAATAAAATTTTAACAAATAACAAATTTTTTGCACCCTTAACATGGTAATTATATATTTGTTCAATGATCAGTGGACAGAACCAGCCTTATAAATAGTAGTATAAGTGTGTTCCCTATTTGGAGTTTCAGATCTCATGAATAAAATTCCCTTCCCACTAATTTGATCACTAATATAAAAAATAGTATTGACTTGCAAGTTTTAAAAAGGGCTTAACAGATATTTTATCCAATTCCCTACCTGTTAACAATTTATAAGCATTATTTTTTTTTATCAAATGTTAATTTGGACATTCCTCACAATCTTTCCCTAACTGGGAACTAAATGCTCCAAAAAAAAAAACAAAAAAAAAACAAAAAAAAAAACAAAAACAAAAAACAAAAAAACAACTGTGTATGGGTGTTTTGTCTACGTATGTCCATGTACCATGTGGTGACTGGTGCTGATAGATGCCAGAAGAGGATGCCAGTTCTCCTGGCATGAGAGTTAAAGTGATTGTGAGCTGCCATGTGGGTACTGGAAGTAAAATCTGGGTCCTCTGAAAGAGCAGCAAGTGCTTTTAACCACTAAGACATCTCTCCATCTTCAGAAATCAAAACATTTTAAGCAGCCTGTGTCTAAAATGTAGCAGAATGTTCCCAGACCATAAAATCTGTTCCTGTAGTATCTACTTACCCCAGTATAACTGTTGACTCAGTTTCAAAATCACTCCTCTCTCCCCTAATACTCCTTGAGACAGCTGAGAACAGAGTCCCAGTGGAACAGCTTCTCCTAGCTTGTCGTCTCAGATTCCTTCCGTTCTTCCTCATGTGGTATAGTTCACAGTTCTCTCATCATCTGTTTCCAAGTCCTGAACTCTCCCAACACTGTGTATGTGTCTCCAAGCAATGTGAAGATATGTTATGCAACCCCAGGTCATAAGCAGAAATAGTCTCTTGCCACTTTCTCTCTGCATTCTAACTTCTCTATCACCAGGATGACTCACAATAGCTCTGCTAGCTGGAAACTGCCTTAGACACATGCATCTAACCAGAAAAGTTAAGTGACTGAAAGAAGGTGACACTTTACTCCGCCTATTGATTTCTTTGCTACTGTGTCTTTAAGTGGGACAAATTCTAGTGCAACTAAACTTTTCTGAGTTACAAAATGTGAGTTTGAAAGAAATTTAAAGAAACAAAAATGCTCAGGGAGGTGATGTCTATCCAATGTCACACAAGTGTTAAGAGCTGGGCATGGTCCAGCATGTAAATACCATTCATAGATGTCTTTCAAGTTGGACTTATATGACTCTCGTAGTCCTGGTTGTTCAGGCCATACTCCACAAATGTAAACACAGATCCTTAAAGCGGCTAAATATGTCTCCTGGCCCAATAACTTCACCATATCTTGTACATCATTGTCTGGATTTCTGATGAACCAAAACATGGAAGAATTTGAGGTGTGTTAATAAAGAGCCTAAAAAATCCCAGGGAAACATGAGACTATAGCCAAAAAAAAAGAAAGAAAGAAAAAGGAAAAAAAAAAACCCTCTAGGAGACACACGGTACTTGATTGATTAGCTATATACTCTTTAGACTGATGCCAGGCCTAACATTTAAATATTTCTCAAGGAAGTTAAACTAGACCCCACAGTTATGATAAGGATAGTTAAGTCTAGAACCTGTATGGTAAACATAGAGCGTTACCAAAATACAGGCTCTCTGATACAGCCTCTGGTAGTCATGGATGGCTCTTTGGGTAGTCATTTTTAATAGGTGAGAGGATCCCAGACAAGATCATGGTATAGCTCAGGATAATAAGATACATTAGACAGCACTCCCTTTCCTATGAATACTTAACTAGATATTTGGCACTGTTAAATACTGTTTAAAATATTAACAGTATTTTTGGTCTTTATTGTAAGTACTCTTTAGTGTTTATTTTTTTCTTCAAATCAGTTAAGCTGTTTGTGGTCTGTTGTTTTAATCCTTTTTGCTTTTAACCTGTTTGTTGACAATTATTAAGCCCCTCTTCTGTGCTCAGCTGCTTTGAATATTTCAAAGGTGAACCAGAGGACCCATCCATGCCATACCCACACTCCCAGGCCTCGCTTAGGTCCTACAGCCAGGGTATTAGCTCAGCCTGGTAATTAAATAGCAATGGAAAATATTATACTTAGTGAGGTAGCATACAGCCAGAAAGGCAAATGCCACATATTCTGTCATATTTGTGGAACCAAGTTTTAAATCCTTAGAGATAAGTATAGCTCTTGATCCTCGTCAATAAAGTTTCTTTTACATCTACTACCACCACTTTTCTAGACCAGCATAATCACCTAATACATTCTAAATCTTGCTCTTATATACACAGATAAGTATAGTTACTAATCCTCATCAAATAAGCCTCTCTTCACAATAAATGGCTACAATCACAGGAAAACACAAATGGCCATGATATAGGGAACAACAGATCATGGGGATCCAAGATACAATGGATGTATCTGCGTTGCTACTTCTACATCTATGGTTTGGGGAGCATTGCTGAAAAGGAGGAAGAAAGATTTTACAGACCAGAGGACCAGGAATTAATCATAGAAACAGTTTTTCCTAGAAATGGCTATATAAACAAGATCAAAATAATGGCAATATCCATATATATGTAAGTGTGGAACCCTCATGGATTCCCATCTCTAGACAATGAACTACAGTCAATTAATGACTGCTGAGAGAGGGAGAATTAGCCTTTCCCAATGATAAGTCCCCTAATTGGTTACCCAATACAGAGTGGTCAGTCAATATGTGCACAAACAACAAAAAAGTCAGGTTACATTTATGTATTTGTACATGTGTGTGTATGTAACAATAATAATCTAAGAAAAGAGACTATCATTTTGAGAAAAAGATGTACATGGAAGTAGATGAAGAGAGAAAGTGTGGAATGGTCTGGAGGGAGCAAAGAGAAAGAGGAAAGCAATATAATTATATTTTGAATAAAAATATAAAAAGTAAAACTAATTTTGTAAAAAACAATATCTTTTTGCAATAGATGGTGACTATTAGTGAAGAAAACAAGCGATGCTGGGGTGCTCAGTCACAACTGATATATCTACAATGTAACCCCTATACCAAGGCTCAGGAAAAACAATGTGAGGGGGAGTAGCAGAAAAACTGTAAGTGACAGAGGACCAGGACATCTCCTGTGAAACAATGTCATATAATATGGAGTAGCTGCGTTCAACATTGTGGTTGCCTAAATAAGACCTGTGTGATGGAAACATCAGTCAATATGCCATCATGAGTGGGAGAAATCTTCTAAAGCCACACCCCTACATGAAGAAGTACTTCGAGATCTTCCTTTCTCTGCTTTGTGCTCTGATAAAGGGTGGTTTTTTATTGCCTACTTGTGGTCTGTATCCTGAGTAGAGTACACTCAGTAAGACTACTTGATTAAAATACCAGGCTTCCAGTTGAAGGCACCTGACAGCATGTGCTATGAAGAACTAGAGAACTATAAGTTTCTTTTCTAGAACTGTCACTAGAAAACTATAACTATCTCATCTTCAACTGCCAGCTGCTAGGCCAGGTAGTGTGTAGTAGAGCAAGCTTTACATGAAAGCCCTGAGAGGTCAAGAAACCCTGAAAAACCATTTTGTAAAGTTATAAAAGTACAATATATTGAATTCAAGAGACATCTACAAAGGAGTGCCATATGCAGGGAAAGGAATCATTACAAAGGATATGTATGTTGAATGCAGCAAAGGTGGAAGATAAGAGCCATCTTGTAATGGGGAGCAAGTACATTGGACATCAGATACAGAGCTACAGAATTTGGAATTTTTCTTGCTTGCTTTCAATTTTGCTTTGGTCCAGTGCTTTCTTGTTAAGCCCCTATTCTTTCTCTTTGGCATGGTAGTATATATTCTTTGCTATTGAATATGGAAGTGTGTAATTTGATTGTTTATGATGTGGTATGTCTTTCTGTATGCTGTGTATATGCTTTATTGCCATTTGTTAATAAAGAGGCTGTTTTGTCCTATGGCAAGGAAGCTTAGAGGCAGATGGGAAATCTAAGCATAAATAAAGGAGGAAGATAAAGTCAAGGAAACACTTCAGGCAGCTGCCATAGGAAGCAAGATATGAAGAAACACAGATAAAGCCACAAAGCCAAGTGGCAAGACATAGATTAATAGAAATGAGTTTAGTTCTGAGAGCTAGTTGGTAATGAGCCTGAACCATAGGCCAAACAATTTAATAGGCCTTTGTGTGATTATTTGGGACTAAGCAGCTGCAAGTCTATAGGTCCAAACCTTGAGGCTATGGCAAGCCATAAAGTTCTGGTTACATGTTTATTTACGGGGACTTAAAATTAAGAGATTGCCTTGAGTCACAGAAGAAACTTTGGACTTTTAAACTATGTTGAGACTATGAAAGACCATGGGGAGTTTTGAGGTTGGACTGAATGCATTTTGTATTAGGATATAACCATGAGCTTATGGGAAGCATGGAGTAGGAAGTGATGGTTTAAATGAGAATGGCTTCAATAGGCTCTATACTTGACTGCTTTGGCCCCAGTTGGTAGAATTGTTTGTGAAGGATTAGGGGATGTGACTATGTTGAACAAGTTGTGTCACTGGTGGTTAGGGGATTTGAGATTTCAATGACTCACATCATTCCTATTCTCTCTTTCTCCCACTTCCTCTCTCTCATACTCTCCTCCATCTTAGTTAGGCAACCAAGGCAACTCTTAATAAGTAAAACATTTAATTGGGGCTTGCTTACAATTTCAGAGGTTTTGTCCATTATTGTCATGTTGAGAATAATGGTGACATGCAGACAGATATGGGCTGGAGGAGAAACCAAGAGTTCTACATCAGGATCCGTAGGCAGTAAGAAGAAAGAAAGAAACACACACTGGGATTGGCTTGAGCATCTGAAACCCACCACTAGTGACACACTTCCCCCAGGGAGGCCATATGTACTACAACAAAGCCAAATCTCCTAAAAGTGCCACACTATAAGCTTATGGGGGCCATTTTCTTTCAAATCACCATGCTGCTACTCTTTCTACCTCTACCTTGCAAAGCAAGATATAGGCGCTCAGCTGTTTCTGCCATCATTCCTTAACTCTGTCATCATGAAACACAAGCTCCAAATTAAATACCTTCGCTCATAAATTTCAATGGTCCTAGTGTCTAATCACAGCAATAGAAGAGTAACTATGACAAGCAATATGCCTTCAGGGTCCATAATAAACCTATGACTTTGACATCAAAATCCTACTGTTCTGTGCTTATATATCCAGAGATATATGTCTATGGGGTTTAAAACTTGGGGACATAAGCCTTTAATCCTCAGGACCTAGATATAAGCCTACAGGCTTCCAAATATAACCTATACACAAATGGCTTTTAAAGAGTTTAAGGCTGCCAACTCTTGTAATTTTTGCTTTACTAAATAGTGATTTCCATCCTAGCATAGCAAAGGGACCCTCAGACAGCTGTTTGTGACAATGTGGGTCTAAGAAGCAATATATTTTGTGTCAAAACCCAATTTCATTGTTCTCAAAGGAACTGAACTGATGGGATAAATGTATGTTAAAGAGGATTTTTAAAAATGTGTCTGCAAAATATAGTATAAGTAGATTCTCAATGTCTTTCTTCATGCTAGAGAGACAACTTAGTAGCTACTCAGTCCATGAATTTTGATATAGCCTGTGCCCCAGTCTGGTGTTGATAGCCTGAAGAATTTATGGGGAGCACCATTCTTCTTCAGTCTCCATCAGAATACCAAAAAAACTGTGTTCTAATACTATTAAAGGATGATAGCAACCAAGGTGGTGTCACTTATAATCCAGATGCAAAAGCAAGTAGGCAAAAAGGTTTCCCCCCCACACCACTAAGAAGGTATAAATACCTTGGACACTGCCCAAAGGTGCTGTCCCCTATTTAGGATGGGTTCTCCCAACTTAATTAGCCTAGTGAAGAAAATTCCCTCATACTCATGCCTAGAGGTTAACCTGATCACAGGTTTAACAACACTTGCCTCATGGGTGACAGAAGAACCTGTCAAGTTGACAATATTAACCATCACAATTTTTTTAGTCTTTCTTTTTTGGGAGGAGTTGTAAATTTTGAGGAGATAGAAAGAGTTTGAGCTGGTATGGAATATGTAAATGTTGACAGTAGATGAGATAAAACTGCTGAGTAAAATGATAGACTGACTTTGGTTACCTGATTTAATTATATCTTAAAGCTTTATTTTAAAAGCAAGGCACTAGCAGAAAAACACCTTTCTCAGCCTTGATACTTGGTTAAGGGACTTGGCCCTACCTCAACTGGATATGCTAGACCAAATTGACTCATCTTGGGATTCCTTACCTTCTCTGGGGAGTGAGCAGGGGGAGGGGGAGGGTAAGGAGAGGGGGGAGAGGCTAGGGGAGGACTGAGAGAAGGAGAAGGAGAGAGCAGTAGGGGGTGTGGGAAATTTTTAAAAAAACAAAAATTTTTAAGATGATTAAAAAATAAAAAGCAAGACACTAATGTCTTTCAGCTATCTCTCTCCCTAGTCTTAGTGTTGCTTAAATCCGCATTATAACATTTTCTTTATAAACTCCAATTGAGCTTTAAGAGGTAAAAGTAAAACAAAGTGTTATTTTGTGTGGATATAAACCTAAAAGAATGACAAGATATAGAAGCAATTTAGTTTTAAATGTCAAAATGAAGGTGAGTTAGCAACTAATTTAGCATGTCCAAGAAAATGTAATACAAGGATGTTGGACTATGCTGGACAAATAAGTTGATAGTGAATTATAACTTCAAAACCCAGGACTAGTGGCAATGGTAAATCAACGTAAGTATAGGGGATAAAGGGATGGCTTAGCAGTTAGAAACACTTGCTGCTCTTTCAAAGGATCTAGGACTTGATTTTCAATAACACATAGTGGTCACATCTATTTGTACTTCCAGTTCCAGAGATCTAACACCCTCTGTTAGCCTACACAGTCAGTGAGCATGCATGTGGTGCACAAACAGACATAGGAGAAAAAATTAATATACATACATAAAAATTAATGACAATGAAATTATAAAGGATATTATGTTATAATAGATCAGGTTATGTCATATATTTAAAACAAAATAAACTTATTTATTGCTTATGCTGGATATCTACTGTAATCATGTAATTATCCAGATTTATGGTAGATCCATCTTGAAAATTTCCATGATGGCCATTTCAGGAAGGAAAGTAACGCAGCATATTATACACTCTTAAACCATCTGTCCCAAAATGGTATGTTATATGCTCATATTTCATAGCTTGAACAGAGCATAAGATAATGCTATCTTCTGAATTGAATGGGAAAGTGAAATGCTAGACTCTATCTACTACTCCCCTACATCTCCAAGTCACTGCGAAACTCCACTTCATTGAATCAGAAATCTGGGCCACTTTTTGCTTAATATGACAAAATAAAGTGTATCTTCACTGAAAAATAGTTGGGAACAACTGAAAGTAAAACTAATGTATCAACTGAAATTCTGCAAAGCTTTCTTCCACCCGACTCTTAGAAATATAGCAGGTAATATCTTTAGTTTTTGAAACAATGGAAAAATGGAAATGTCTTTTGGGAATAGCACATCATTTTAAAAAGAAAGGTACAACCATGCTGATAGTTTGTGCAGTATCGCAAGTTTAAGATGGAGTTCAGGGTCAACAAGTTGTCAATGTAAACAGAGACTCCAATAATCTTAAATGGAAAAGTAGTCATCTAAGAATTATGAGACAACTGAGGAGCAAAAATCAAATTGTAAAGTGAGAGGTTGAAAGAATAACAAGATTGTATACAGCTGGAACAACAGAAGTTTTTGATGTTTAAAGTAATGCTTTGAAGTAAAATTTTAAGCTATGTGTGATGAGGAAGGACCAGAATGTAGACAAAATAATGCATGAGTCATGAAAGAGGATAGAAAGCTTATTACCCCAGTCTCAACTCTCTCACTTAGGTTTTTTTCCCCCTCTGTGATGGATAAGTGAATTTAACTTGCTGTGTATTGAAGTAGAAAGAACAACTGTTGCATTCCAGAAGAATCTAATAGGTGTTATTCCTGAGACAATGATTATGAAAGTTGGGCTGTTTCATTCCACTGACCACTAATTAGTCATGGGATGCATTTTTTGCATTAACTCACTTTTCTAGAAATGGTATTTTTTTTAAATTTGTTTCATAGGAGTTCTACATGATGATTTCCCCTTTTTGCTCTCTTTAAACCTGAATCAAATCTTTGTATAAACTGTAAAACTATTACATAAGAGCTAACATCTACATAATTGGCATTACAAAAAGAGAAAGTAGTGGAAATTACAGCTGAGAAATAATCACATCATTTAAAATTTCAAGAAAATAACAAGTCATTCTTTAATTGGGCTTAAGACTCACTCATTAAGAGGGAAACAATACCTGGTACTGGAAACCTTAACAAGTACCTGTGGCTTGTCATGGATCTGGGAGGAAAACCTACAACTCCCACTTTATTAATCCAACATAATCCATAACTACATTCTAAGTAGTTGTCTCTATACTTGAAGATGAGTTTAGTTCTCACCCCTTACCAAGAGACTTCTCTTTGCAAAAACAGGGATCATTACAGAAAATGACAACTATCCAAAATGCAAAGTTCTGGAGCCCAATCCCAACTCATCTGCAAAACAACGTCCACACTTAAGGCTCAGGGAACGTGGTGGAAGACGGAGAAGAAAGAATGTAAGATCCAGAGAGACAATGATACTGTGTCTCCTAGAAATGTCAGAAAGTACACCCATAAACTCTCACTAACATAACTTCTTAAACATTAGCTGAACAATAGTGACACCAACAGACATGCTAATGTGGAAGGAGGAAAGCCCATGAGGCTTCAAACTTTCACAATGAACTATAGGCAAAAAAAAAAATTCTGAGAGCTGGAGAAATAACCTTCTCTATGGAAGAGCGAGCCAATCAGTTATCCAGTACCAAATGGTTAGGCCTGAAATCATATATACATACAGGTAACTTATATGTACTGAGCAGAATGTATTTATATATTTATGAATATGGATATATGTGTGTGTGCAACAACAACTAATGAAAAAAGAGGTAAGAATTTGAAGGAAAGCAAGAAGGAAGAGCTTGGGAGGAGGAAAGAGAAGGGTGAAGTGATGTAATAATGTTATAATTTCAAAAATAATCAATAAAAATAAATAAATTAAAGAAATAAAACTTCCCAGTATTGCTGGTTCATAACAGTTTGCTTAAGGGAAGGGGTGAGAAGATTAAGAGTCAATAACACAGATCCTGGGAGTCAGTTGAAAAGGACTAACTCCTTTATTCAACAATGGGGAGAGGAGAGCCTTATATACCCTCCTCCCAGCACCCAGGCTGTGTCACAATCTGGTGATACTGCATGGCTGTTCCTCATTGGCCCTTAAGATAAGGAAATATAATTATGATCAAAAAATCCAGTTAGATATATAATATAGTCATAATGAATCCCAAATATTTTGTAAAATTAAAAATATACTAATAAAAAATTTTAAAGATCTAGAAAGATATAAGCAGTTAAGACATAAACAAAAATATAGACTTCTCAGTGACAAACAGAATATATATTTGATGGAGAATGTTTTCAACATTCTAAAGGAAAACTACTTCTGTCCTTGATTTTAGTAGCCAATTGTTTTAGTGAGTCTTCTATTGCTCTGAAAAGAAACCATGACTAAGGCAACTCTTATAAAGAAAGCATTTAACTTGGGGCTTGCTTACAGTTTCAGAGGTATAGTGAATTGTCATCACGGCAGGGAGCATGGTGACATACAGATAGACATGGTGCTTGAAAAATAGCTGAGAGTTGCAGATTCACAGGCAGCAGAAAGAGAGGGACTCCACCCTTGGAATAGGCTTTCTAAAACCTCAAAGTGCACTGCCACCCAGTGGCACACTTCCTCCAAAAAGGCTATTCCCCCTATTTCTTTGAAATAGTGCCTTTTCCTGGTGATCAAGTATTCAACTGTATGAGCCTCTGGAGGTGTTTCTCATTAAAACCAGGCTCGCTCTTCCATAGAGAAGGTTATTTCTCCAGCTCTCAGCATTCCTCAGTTGCCTGTAGTTCATTGTGAAAGTTTGAATCCACATGGGCTCCTTCCACATTAACATGTCTATTGATATTATTCAAATTTTAGTTATGAGTGAAACCACTTGAATATATGTGAAATATTTTTAGAGATTTAAATCCCAATTCAACAAAACTTGGTCTTTTTTTAGAAGTAACATCTTTTTATATATTTGTCTTAGGATTTCTATTGCTATAAAGAGACACTATGACCATGGCAACTTGTAAGGGAAAACATTCAGCTGCAGCTAGCTTACAGTTCAGTGATTCAGTCCATTATCATCATGGTGGGACATGGTAATTTCATGTAGACATGGTGCTGGAGAAGGAGCTGGGGGTTTATATCTTAATCCACAGGCAAAAGGAAGTGAATTGTGTTCTATACCATGCATAGCTTTCGCCTAGGGAGAACTCAAAACTCACCCCCACAATGACACACTTCCTCCAACAAGGCAGCACCTTCTAATAGTGCCACTCCCTATGGGCACCATTTTCTTTCAAAGTACCACAATATTATTACATAAGATAAGCCTATGTTGAGGCTAGTTGAGCCCATAATACAATGGGGTTTGTATTTTACAAAAAGAAAACATTTGGACATAGACAAAATGTACACAGTGACAACACTGTTTGCAAAGGAAAACACAGATGGGACTGATACCTTTATAAGGCAAGGAATTTGAACTACTGTGAGAAAATCACCAAAGGCAAGTAAACAGCTATGAATGTGTTCTCCTTTACAACCCTCAGAAATTACCAAATCTGTCTTACATCTGGGATTTGTAGTTTTGAGTACTGTGAGACAATAAATTTCCATTGTGTACTTCACTCAAAACGCTGATATTTTAGTATGGCAGTGTTATTTCTAGTAAATGAATACATGATGTCTCGATAATATTTATCTACTGTGTACCATCATCATATAGCTATTTATGGAACTCACTAACATTAGGCAATAAATTATTAAGAGAAAGGCAGAACATAAAGAGGGGAAACGCAATGTATGTAAAAGTCAAGGGTAATCTCCAGGTGTATTAGCCAATTTTCCATTATTGCAGTAATTGTCTGAAATAAATCAACTTAATAATAGATAAGCTTGAGCTTTCAATTTGGGATATTTAAGAGCATAATTGATTGGTCCTACTACTTTTGAGCCCATAGAGAGGTAGTAGAAAGCAAAAGTGTATGGCAGATGAAAGTGCTTACTTTGTGGCAGCTGAGAAGCAGAAGAGAAACTAGGCGCTCACAATTCCCTTTAAAGGTATTCACAAATAATCTCTGATCTCTTATGAGACAACAGATCTTAAAAGTTTCCACTACCTTTTAATAGTACCAAACTGAAATCAAGCTTTAAAACATGGGCTTTTAAGGGAAATACCAGGCCCAAGCTATATAGTACCAGGATAATAGTGAAAGGAGATTTCATATGTTGAGCAAGCATTGCAGCCAAGCAATCTAATATAATACTGTGTTATTCATGAGAAACATCAAAAATGTTATTGTTGCTATTATGTCATCTGGGCATTCAGAAATGTCATTTCAGAATTTTTGTAATTTTGTAAGAATATCAAATTTTTATCAATGCTGCTATTTGCTATTTTTCTTTCCTTCATCCAATTCCCAACTAGTCAATAGATTAAAACACAAATCATCAGTGAGCTTATTTGCAGGATAGTAAGTAAGACAAAAGATGGGTAATGATGCCTTATTTATAGATAAGTATGGTATGAGTAAGATACTTCTCTAAAATACACTTAGTAATGGTTTCTCTGGATATATGTAGGTAATGAACAATGAATAGTAGAGTCTTTGCACCATGAAAACACCAGAAGGTTTAGTCAGAAATAGCTGGATGGAAAAGTAAACCAAGGATTGAACAGATATGATGCTTATTTGTATGTTGGAGTGCTCTGATGCATCTAGGTCACTAGTTCAGTAATTATTGGGGGACATATTGACACCAGTCTTGTACTATGCCATCTCAGATAGAGAAGAAAGAAGTACACATCCTGGAGGAAGTTCAAGTTTTCACTAGTTCAAACCAATTGCTGTTGATGTTACAATGGTCTTTATTTTCTGAAATGTATTTTGCACATTCAATGAAGGAATCACCTAGTATACTTAGTTGATTGATAGAACCATTAGTTAAAATCATAGCATATCCAAGCAACAGTAAATGTGTCATTTTAAAGGAGATTAAAATTAGCACAAGCTATATATATATATACATAGCATATTATTCTACATGTATTAAAAAGAATATGTTAAAAATCACTTCAGTTATAACTTAGTCTTTAAATTTAAAAACATAAGTATACTTATGAGATATAAATAATAGAAATAAGCATTCCAAATGTTATATATAGCAGATGATTGCAATGATGTCAAAATGTGGACAAAGAAACCACTCAGGAGAGAACTTCTTCAGTTGCTAACAGTAGCATGTCTCTGATGTTTGTGGGCTTCTACACAATGTTTATCTTCTCAGTCAGCCTTTTTTACATGCTTGCAGAGTTTCTACAATGAGCAGGTGTATATTTTATAGCCAAGGGAAAGTTATTGAAAAAATATATGAATAAAGAGAAGAAACAGAAAGATCATGGGAGCTGCCTGACCTTCCTTTCCTATATAATCAAGAACGCCTGGATAGAGAAATATTAGAAGTAGATTCCAGGAAATCTCTCTTAGATGCAAATCCCAGACCCAGATGCAAGGTGTTTTTTTTTTTTCCAAGAGAAATACATTTGTTCAAAGAGTAGGTGTTTTTCAAAAGCCAAGGGCGGGAGGAAAGAATTGTTTTCCTTTATTGGAGCAACACTGCCACCAAAAGAAAAATTACTGAAGAAACACCCATGACCATGGGAGTAAAAGAGAGGGAGTTCAACAAGAAGGGAGGAGAGTAAAAGGAGAGCAAGATGAAGAAAATAGAATAAAAGAACAATATGTAAGCTAATTGATTTTTCTGCCCTTGCCAAAATCTCCTGGGGTCATAAAGGAATCATCATTACTCACTTAGACAAATGGTTATAGATGGCCTGCAATTGAGCTGTTCGGGAACATGAACGGGGTAAGTTCTCAGGGTCCAAATGTTTCCACTAGAAAAAAACAAGAGACTGTAATAGCAAGTGCACAGGGTGATAGGTTGTATTAGGCAAGCAGGCTAGGAGCTTCTTGGGTACATTGGTGAACAGTAAGTAGTTTGAAACTGCTTCAAAGAATGTGTGCTGGATTCAATAGAAATAATTCAGGACACTCTTTGTTTCAACCAGAGTGGTGTGTGTGTGTGTACATATATGTGATGTTAGATAAATGGTATTTATTTTGTTTGATTTTAAAAGTAAATTTTGGACTCTTAGTTTAGTAGAACAAGTTAATAGTATTGAGTCAAAATTTTATTTAATTATTTTTGTTGTTTTTTGCATGTTTTATTTTGGAGACCGAATTTCTTTGTGTAGCCCGGGCTGTTCTGGAACTCTCCCTGTGCACTTGACTGGCCTCAGGCACAGATCTGCTTATTTTGGCCTCTCCCAAGTACTGGGATTTAAGGTGTGAGCCACCACTGCCTGGCATAAATTTTAAATCTCTTACAAGTTTATGGAATAGTGATACTTATTACAAATTTTTTGGATCAACCATGAGCCACCAAGTACCATAAGGCCAGAGCACCAGGACTTTTACATCCTTGCCCTAAGATACTTGCCCTGAGTGGGCAGAGATTAACCATGAGCCATCCAGTGCCATGAGGACAGAATACTAGGAAAACAGCTACAACTCCACCTGAGGACACATGCCTAGGTGAGCAGAGATCATTGTGGCGAATGAGTATATGGTGGAAAAATGAGAGGGGGGAGAGAGGAGCAAGGGGAAGAAAGGTCCATGTGTTGAGGAGAGGGGAGATCTGAAAAGTTGAGGGCAGGGAGGGAGTGGCTGACATGAGTGTCATGTTGGCCACCTGGGACCATGATGATGTCTAGGCCTGAGCTGCTGCCAAGAGCCATGTCTCAGTCTGTGGCCCTGCCACAGATGTTTGTAACTACTGTTACCACCGAAGACAGTGAGGATAGGGCTACAGAGTTGGCCCCACCCTTCACTAGCTGCAGTACTAGAAAGAACAGGCTCTGCCCCTTCTGACTTGAGAGAACTGGCCCTGCACCTCCCTTGGGCAGTACAGTAGAGCTGACTCCATTGACAGGAGTGCATTTGAGTAGGCCCAGAAGGTGTGAGAGTAGGAGAGGTAGCCCCATTATCTGTCTGTTATGCAGTGGTGTGGGTGAGGGAGAGGTGTCCCCTTGACCCCTGAAGGTGAAAAAGTTGGTTCCAGGGTCACCAGAGTAGGAAAACAGGCCTGCCCCTCACTGGCTACATCACTTGAGAGAATGGATCCTGAACTTTGCCCAGGCAACACAGTAGAGCTGACCCTGTTGGTGAGGGTGAAGGTCATCTGGCCATGGTGGTATGATAGCCAGAGTACTCACCTCCTAACATCTGACATGTGGTGGCATGGTTGATGGAAAGCTACTCTTTCCTATTCCCTTTATGAAATGGCATCTCATTTCTGCTGTTGGTTGCCTGGTCCTGAGCACTCAGTACCAAGGGAAAGGGGTTTTTCTCAACATCCCTGTCTGCTGATTCTGCTGCTCCCTTACACTGGCCTCTTTCCAGTTGTTCAGGGGGTCTCCTGTTATTCTGACAGTTTTCCCTAGCCATTTCTGCCCTAGGGACACTGGTCTGACCAGAATGTCATCTGTCATCTTAAAAACCAGCTCTTATGCTCTTTATTTACTTTTTGACACCTACTTAAACATTTTGCTATGTGGATTTATTTATGTATAAAACAAGGTAAATGAACTTATTTCAAATGACCAGATCATTGCTCTAATGCAATAATCTGTTAGTCCAAACTTTCATTAATAATTTGAAATATTTACTTAAATTATTTAAAATAAATTATATAAGCATGCATGCATTTTATATCTCTGTTTTCATATTCTGTCAGAACAGCTCTGTATTTTTGCCAAACTTTTCATTTGTGGATTAACACTCTGATATTTAGTGGGTTTTTCACTCATCATTCCTGTTTGTGTTTCAGAACTGAACCATTATTTTAAAATGTTTATTGTTGCAATTGAGATTTAGACATCATTATATAAAAGTAGAATCCATATCATGTCACACCACTTCTCAAAGCAGTCAAGACTTAACCTTTCAGTGATGCCTCCTGTGCCTACTAATAAGGAAATTCTTCCTATCCACACAGCGGGGACTTCACTTCTAAAAAAAGAACAACTGGTATAAATAATGGAATCTTTTTATCCTGTATTGGACCCTGCTTACGTTTTTCTTAGGTCACTCAGTTGCTGACTCCCAAAAGCAGCTGACATCTGTGTCTTACGGACTTAAAAGTCCATCTAAGTTTTTGAGACATAGCTGATCTGTGTGGCCCTGGGATTCTGGAACTTGCTCTGTAGACCAAGCTGGCTTCGAACTCTCAGAGATCTGCCTGCCTCTGTCTCCTGAGTGCTGGGACTAAAGGTGTTCATCGCCATACCTGACCTTACCAAAATTTTTATTCAGACACTTTTTCTGTTTAAAATCCGAGTATTTATCTGTTTAATTTGGCCAAGTAAGTATTTTGTTATTGTACACATGAGATACACTTACATATAATATTTAGAAACCTTCTTATTGATTCTTTGTAGATTTCACATCCTGAATCCCAATCTCATTCTTCTCCCTATTCCATCATGTCTGCTTTCTGCCCTTGCAAACTTCCTCACCCAATAAAATAAATTTTAAAGGAAAAGCAAGAAACAAAAACCAAACAAACAAAGAAAAAGTCTCATTGTGGAAGCTGTAGTGTGACACACAGTGAGTCATACAGTTTACCCTTTAGTTCATGCTTCTTTACTTGTAAGTACTCATTGCAGTGAGTCATTCATCTGGTTTGAGGCCTCTGGCTTCTGCTACTCCCTTGATATCAGGCCCTCACTGGAAATCATCTCAGATATTTTGCTCTTGCCCTGAGATGTAGAGATCCTCTAGCTTTGAATCAGAAGGTCCCACCACCTCACATGCTCCAGCAGTTCATAGATGAGATGAATGTTGGGGTTGGAGAACTTATTGCCCTGGTTCTGGGTCTGTGTGGTATGGGTCGGTCAGCCTGTCAGCTCTCTCTCATCATCACCACTAGAGCAAGCTCTCCAGCCCTGTCCTTGCTAGCTCTTCCACTAAAGCAGTCAACAAAGAGCAGAGCCAGTTTTGCTCTCATGCCCTCGGGGCTAGCTTATCTGTACCCACACCACCAGGGCCATATCTACTGTGATGTGGAATGTCTTTCTTTATCCTGTGAATATCAATCTTTAAATAAAGGAGCTGTTTTGGCCCATGACAGGCACCATAGAAAAAGTAGGCAGGGGAACTCAGAATATGTAGGAGGAGGGCAGAGTCAGAAACAGATCAAACCAGACGCTCAAAGAAGAAACATGTAAGGAACACAGGTGAGCCACGGGCCACGTGGCAGACAGATTAATGAAAATGGGTTGAGGTAAGATGAAAGAGCTAGCTAGCAATGTGCCTGAGCCATAGGCCAAACAGCATGAATTAATATAAGTGTCTGAGTCATTGTTGGGGACCTAAGCAATGGCAGGTGGCTAGGTGCTCTGAGATGGCAGGTCTGTGGGTCTGGACCTCTGGCCAGACAGGGCCAGAAACATATTGTAACACTACTGTTTTCCCCAGACAAGGTACAGGGCCCAGTTTCCCAAGTGTTGCAGTTGGTGAGGTACAGGGCCAGCTCTCCTACTCTTATGACCCCATGGCTAGCTCTGTCACCTGCTGCAGGTGGCAAGGGAGGAGGAGTCAGTTACCCTGCAACTCAAGACCTTCTGGGAACCAAACACTTAGAGAAATTCAGACCAGTATCAGCAGACTGGTGCTGAAACCTGGCCAGCAAAATACTGCACAACTGTGGAAAAGGCTCTTTGAGTCAAATGCACACACCATTCAGCAAGCTGAAAACCTAGTGAGAACCAAAGGCTACACGGGAATTTTAAGACTCTAAGCACCAGTGTTGAACATTGATAAGAACTCCATGTGATCAGGGCCAGCTTTCACAGCTAGAAACCAAATGGAACTCACAGAAGTATCAGCAACATCAGAGATTAGGCCTGTAAAGCAGCACCCACAGACTGGGATGATAGTGATCATTTAGTCATTCAAAAGGGAGATCAGAATAGTCTATTATGGAGGAACTCTAAGTGGCAATGGAAGGATTCTAGGAGATGGAAAAGAAATGTTGAGACTTTGCACAGAATCCAAATCAGGTAGGTCAGTTTTCATACCCTGTATTTCCACACAGCTCTAACTCTCTCTCATACATCCATTCCTTCTTTATGTAACAATGAATGTTAATTTAGTAGGCCAAGAACTGGAGAAATAGTTCATCAATCAAGAGCACTTGCTGCAGTTCCAGAGGACCAGAGTTTGATTCCCAGAATATATTCCACTTTCTTCACAATGGCCAGAATCTTTTGCTTCAGGAGATCTGATGCCCTCTGGTCTCTGTAGGCACTGGTATGCACATGAATATTCACATACACAGGCATAAAATAAAGATAAAACTTTTAACACCTAATGAATGTTAAATAATAATAAACAATAAATTTAAATATTTCATAAATAAATTTTATCAGGCCAGTTTACTTCTGCTCTGTTCTTCCCTTTGATTTTATTTTTTTCTATACTCTTTCTTTTTCTCCTATCATAGAACACAAGTTTGTGGCTTGGTCTCCTAAGAGATGAGACTATTCTATGTTATAGAACATATGGCATATTTTATCTCTCTCTGTTCAATCTACTTAGCCAAAATACCCTAGTCCTGTCCTTATTTTTGACCCTACAATGCCCCGTTAAACCCAATACTAATAAACCTTTTCTTTTTTGTTTCCTTTTTTTCCAGTCACACACACAGTGACTAATAAGTTAATATTGAACTATTACTGTCTCTACATGCCCTAAAATAACTAGTGCCTAAGGAGTGATTAGTCTGTATTTAGGCATCACCCTATTTCTATAATGGGGCTACATCTGCAAAGTAGCTGTTGTTGTAGGCAATATTCTACTATTTACAGAAAAACTGGGGATGGAGCCTGGTGTTCTGCACACCAATCCAATCTTGGAAGAACTGTACCTTAACCCTACTACAATTAAGTCCACTGTAAACATTGTCCACAAACCTACTGAAAGAAGAAATATGACTTAAGTAAAATGATATTCTACCAGTGCTCTATCTCCAGATGTACACATCTTAGTGGGGAAAGAGTATAAGTACAGTGAAAAACCAAGACAAAATTTATCTCCCCTGAACAACAGCAAAGTAAGAGAAGTTATAAAGATTCAAAAGAAAATAAATCTGTTAAAAATAAAATAGTACATAAGGTCCAGGATGAATTTCAAAAGAATAGAAACATTTGAATGAAATTAAAAATTCAATACAGCATATGAAGATGGAATTCAATAAATTGATAGAAAATCCTCAGAATGGTTCATGGAGCGATAGAATACAAGGGCTTGAAGACAAGCTAAATGAATTGGAACAGAGATAAATAAATGAAAACATTAATGGATCATGTAAGATATTTGGGACACCATGAGAAGACACCATCTATAAATTGTGGAAATAAGTCTATGTCAACAGCATAGAAAATATTTTTAGCCATATTGTAACAAAAAATTTGCAAATCTATTAAAAAGAGGTTCCCATTCAAATATGGGAAGCATATAGAACATGACATTATAAGACAGAAAAAGAAACTTCCCATATCCACTCTATTCTTAAAGTGCCAAATATACAAACCAAAGAGAGTATATTGAAAGCTGTAAGAAAGAAGCACTAAGTCACTTATAAAATCCGGCCTCTCACAACAAAAGTTGATCTCTCAACAAAAACTTTAAGTGCCAAAAGGATTTGGGATTATGTATTTCAAGTTCTGAAATGCCACAGCTGCAAACCCAGGCTAATATACTACAGCAAAACCTTGTAATAGCCAAAGGAAAAAAATTCATGATAAAAGTAGGCTAAAATAATTACTACAAGGGCAGCTCTGAGTTCAGTCACCAAAACTATAGTGGAAGAAGAGAACAGACTCCTCTAAGCTCGCTAGCAAAGTGAAATCGCAAAACCCTGTAGTGGTTTGAAAGAGAATGCCTCTCCCCAGACTCACGTATTTGAATGCTTGTTTGTCATTTGGTGGCACTGTTTGTGGAGGTTTCGATGGGGCAGCCTTCCTGGCAAAAGTACACAAATGGAGGTGGGCTTTGAAATTAAAAGCCTCATGCAGCTTCCAGTTTACTGCAATAAAGGATATCAGTAGTGGTGAATAGAATACTATTCTGTTCCTTCAGTAGCTTTTGTTAGGCCGTACTATGAAAATGAAAGCAACTAAAACCATAACAAACCACTTTCTGAATCAATTCAAGCCCAAGTAGGAAATTCACATCTGGTATGTCAAAAAGCCTGGTTGGGGAAGTCATAGTTTCTAGTGGAAACGCTACTACTGTTGTTCTTCTGATTGGACATAATAACATGACCTGTCAACTTGTTTTCTATATTTATATTTCTATAATTACATCTATGTCCACAGATTAGTGTGGCTGTCAACTGTGATTTAAAAAACTTCTTTTGGCAATGAGCAGCAGAAACTGCACAGACATTTAACTTGTCAAAGTGATGAGAATGAATGCTCAGCCAAAGCCAGAACATCTATGATACCCACTCCAAGGCTCAGGGAATGTCACAGAAGAAAAGGTGGTAGAAATCTAAGAATGGGAGGAAGTGGAGTATTATGAAACACTGTTTTCTAGGCTTGACACAGCCATTGCATTCTTGAATTCACAGCAGTTATGATTAGGTGGCTGGGACTTGTACCTGAGTGATCTGTCCCATGCATATTCCACAATGAAAATGGGAAAAATTTCCCATCCCTCCCCAAGGTAGTTAATGGTTGGTGGGAGAGGGAAAGTCACTTTCTTCAAGGTAGTCACTGGTAAGTTGCCCACATTTTTGTAAAGTACCCAATAGCTATGCACCTGCAAACAAGCCTAATGATGAGATCATACAAAAAGGGTTAAAGGGGAGTTAGTGGGAAAGAAGAGAATTGGTGTCAATGAAAGGGGGGCAAAGAGTGTAATTAAGGTGATAAACATGTTTATGATACATGTATGAAAATATCATATTGGAACCCATTACTATTCATAATTAATATATACTAGATAACAAAAATAAACATGGATATTTATTTAACTAAGGTTTGTGGAAAGGTTTATTTTTTAAATAATATGAGACCATAAAATTTAATAGCAATGACTGATATCCAACAACATAAAATCATAAACAGCATAAAGTAGTGTGATATAAAATAAACAAGATTAAGGCATTTATGATACTAGAAACTGTAATATTCACGACAAAGTGAAAGATAAATATTGCTAATTCATTAAGGATTGGTGAGAGTAGTTGCATTAGTCAGCTTCCACTAAACTATATTAAAATATAAAAAATTTCAATAATTTATCTGAAACATTTATTTCTTGTGAGATCATACATTCCTGTCAGATCAGCTAAGGTCACTTCACTCCAAAATTTGGACTGAAAAACATCTGATAGCTATAACTGATCTTATGGAGGAAGAGAGTTGAATTACAGAAGTATTAAGCATTTCTCCTAAATAGAGTATATATCATTTCCACTTGCTCTTTATTGGTCATTGTAATCACAAGCCAATCCTGATATCTGTGGGATAAGATTATAAACCTATTCTAGGTAGGAAGACCCATAGGGAAAAAATAGCAAGCATTTTCCATATGAAATAAAGTATTGTTCTTTAAAGGTCTGTGAATAATTGTGTTAGGATTTTGATGCGGATTGCATTAAATCTGTAGATTTATATGGAAAAACAAACCAAAAAACCCCCTAAGCTATCTAAAAGCAATTCTGTACAATAAAGGAACCTCTGAAGGTATTACCATCCCTGACTTCAAGTTCTGCTATAGAGCTATAGTAATAAAAACAGCTTAGCATTGGCATAAAAACAGACACATGAATCAATAGAACCCAATCAGTGACCCTGACATAAGTCCACACACCTGTGAACACCTGATTTCTGATAAATAAGTCAAAATTATACAACGGAAAAAAAGCATCTTCAACAAATGGTGCTGGCATAACTGGATGTCAATATGTAGAAGAATGCAAATAGATTCATATCTATTGCACTACACAAAACTTAAGTCCAAGTGGATCGAAGAGCTCAACATATTACACTGAAACTGGTGGAGGAAAAAATGGAAAGTAACCTTGAACACTTTGGCACAGGAGACCACTTCCTGAATATAATACCAGTAGCACAGACATTGAGAGCAACATTTAATAAATGGAACCTCTTGAAATTATAGAGCTTTGGTAAGGCAGAAGACACAGTCAATAAGATAAAATGCAGCCTATAAAATGAGAAAAGAGCTTTACCAACCCCACATCTGACAGAGGGTTGATCTCCAAAATATATAAAGAACTTAAGAAACTTAAGTCAAAATACCAAATAATCCAATCAAGAATTGTGGGACAGATCTAAACAGAATTCTCAACAGAAAAATCTCAAATGGCTGAAATATATTTAAATAACTGTTCAATATTCTTAGTCATCAAGGAAACAGAAATCAAAACAACTTTGAGATAATACCTTATACCTGTCAGAATGGCTAATTTCAAAAACACAGATGACAGCTTATGTTGGAAGGACGTGGAATAAGGGAAACATTCCTTCCTTCACTGCTGGTGGGAGTGCAAACTGGCACAGCCACTTTGGAAATAAGAGAAATTGGAATCAATCTATCTCAAGACCCAACTATAACAATCTTACGCATTTACCCAAAAGATGCTCAATCATATGTTCAACTACATTCATAGCAGACCTGTCAACAACTTAGATTCCCCTCAACTGAAGAATGGACAAAGAAAATGTGGTACATATACACAATGGAGTACTACTCGGTGGTAAATAACAACAATAACAACAAAATGACATAATAAAATTTGCAGGCAAATGAATGAAATTAGAAAAAATTCATTCTGAGTGAGGTAACCCAGACTCAGAAATACAAACATGGTATGTACTAACTAACTCATAAGTGGGTATTATGA
Organism: Phyllotis vaccarum; assembly: GCA_033318265.1. Taxonomy (NCBI): domain Eukaryota; kingdom Metazoa; phylum Chordata; class Mammalia; order Rodentia; family Cricetidae; genus Phyllotis; species Phyllotis vaccarum. The sequence goes on from JARWLC010000013.1 coordinate 55,695,184, forward strand.
GTAAAGTACAGAATAACCAACCTACAGTCCACAACCTCAGAGAGGCTAGAGAACAGAGAGCCTAAAAAGGGATGTATGAATATCCCTGGGAAGGGTTATTAGAAGAAATCCAGGGTAAGCTGTAGGCAGGGGTGGGGATATCTGTGGGGATATTTTCAAATACAATAAAAACATTTGATGATATCAGAGGGATCTATCCACAGTCAGTCTAGGGGGATCAGACAGTGGTAACTCACACCTTTAATCCCAGCACAGGATTGTGGTGGTGACCTACGCCCTTAATCCAATCTGAGTTTGAGGTCATCTTAGTTTACAGAGGGAGTTCCAGGCTCCCAGGCAGGCAGTAGTGGTGCCATGCCTTAACTGAGCAAAGAAAGTATTTAGGACAGATATAGAAAGACAGGGCAGGCAGAAGAAGCTAGGCGGAGCGAGGCTGAGGAAGCTGGAAGACAGCTGGATGAGATCTGACTGTGGTGTTTACTCTCTCTAATATCTCTGCTTTTCCCAGAGATATGGCCCTGAGTTTCCTTTATTCGTGCAACAGATATGGAAGTGGGAACTTGAGGGAGCAGGTTGGGTGGTTTGAGCATGGAAGGAAGGTTGGAGGCAAGATGGAGGGGGAAAGTAAGGAAAGAGACATCTTGATGGGGAAGCCATTTCAGGGTTAGGAAGAAACCTGGTGCCAGGGAAACTCCCAGGAATCCACAATGATAACCCCAGCTAAGATTCTTAGCAATAATGGAGAGGGTGCCTGAATTGGCCATCTACTATAATCAGATTGGTGACTCTACCCTAATTGTTATCAGAGAGCCTTCACCTAGTAACTGAAGGAAGCAGCTGCAGAGATCCACAGCCAAGCACTGTGCTGAACTTTAGGACTCCTCCTGAAGAAAGAGAGTAGGGATTGTATGAGCCAGGGGGCCAAGGTAAAGTTTCCTCCTGAAGAAAAGGAAGAGGGATTGTGTAAGCCAGGGGGGTCAAGGTCATCACAGAGAAACCCACAGAAATAGCTTACCTGTGCTTATGGGAGCACCTTGACTCTGGACCAACAGTTAGGGAGCCTGCATGAGACCAACCTAGGTAGGCCCTCTGCATGTGTGAGAGAGTTGAATAACTTGGTCTGTTTATAAACTTCCAAGCAGTGAGATTAGGCCCTGTCCCTGGTGCTTAGCTGGCTTTTGGGAACCTGTTCCTCATGATAGATTACCTTGTCCAGTCTTGATATTGGGGAGGGGAGACTCAATCCTACCTCAAATTGATGTGCCACACTTTGTTCAAGCCCATGGGAGGCCTGCCCATTTTTGAAAGGAGACCAAGGAAGAGTGGAGGAAAGGAGATAGTTGGGAGTTGGGAGATGGAGGGGAATGGGAGGGGAGGAAGAAGGAGAAACTGTGGTTGGTATGTAAAATAAATTTTAAAATGTTAATTACATAAAAATAATTAATTAATTCTAAGAATAAGAAGCATTTCACATAATAATCTATATGTGGCAGACAAAAGGCTGTATTTCCTAGCAGCCCACCTTGAGAAGCCTAGCATAGGATAAGACTCCATAGTAGAACTCTCTAATAAGCACAGAACTTAGCATTGAAACCCAGGTTCATGAAAGCTAGCATTAGTAAGATCATAACAGCCCCCACTATCAGGCCTGTGCCCATAATCAGAGACTCTGGATGAGTCCTGCTCAGTAAAGTAAAACAAATAACCTCACTACACCTGTGGCAGGTTGCAGCTGTCTTAGATTACAAGTCTATTGAGCAGTACACAGTGTAAATCAACATGGGTCATGGTAAACTGTGGCAGTCACAGCAGACTATGGACTCAGGGGATGATACCACATTACAGTATTTATGATCACAAAAATGGCATACAAGACTGAAACTGGAACCTCCATGATGATTCTGTCAGAACTTAGCATAATCACAATGCTTGAGACTCTTTGTGATGGTGAATGTCTCATTTTGCCTCCCTAGGCAGCAGGAAATTGGTTATCAGGATGGATTATCTCTACAGTTTTCCTGGAATTCATGTTAAATCAATGGCAGATTTAGGAAAAATCTGAGCTTGGGTTGCCCTCTAGTGCCAAAATAGTAAGAATACACCATAATAGACATACAAGAAACCCTTAATAGACATACATGTACAATCTAGTTCTGAAATTAGAAAAAGTAAGCAGCCTGTTAGAATTTAAAGGAAAATGGGCACATGTAAAGGTAGATGGTAAATATAACCTTTCATATGCAGGTGACACTGAACACCAACAAGTATCAAGGCTTTTCAGGGAGTCAGGTAGAGTAGCATACATTTGCATTCTTGGTACTTAGGAGGCTGAGGGAGGAGGATCATAAATTCTAGGCCAGCCTATACTTCAAATCATAGCAATACCCTGTGTCAGAAGAAAAAGAGGAGGAGAAGGAGGAAGAAGTAGAAAACTCTACAGGAGCAAGGTTTTCACTTGTCAAAATAAGACAGGAGAAACTGAGAAACTGATAGTAATCAGAATGGTTGAATTCTGGGAATGTAAAAGGAACTCAATGAGCTTCAAGAAAACACTGAAAATAATTGAATACTTTGAGAAACTTAACACAACAATGGAAATAATTATCAAACAATTCTTTGGTCTGAAAAAATAATTTAGTGGCATTTAAAATATTATATGAGGAGCTAGTAGCCAAATAGATTAATACAGAATGTAGAATTAGCGAGTTTGAAGACAATGTGAAAGTACACAGCAGAAGAGAGTGGAGATGAATTTTTCCAACCTTGTAAAAATTGTAAGACAGTACTTAGAAGGACAAATATCCAGGCATGGAGCATAGGTTTGAGTGCCTTAGTCAGTTAGTTCATGGAATACGGGGACATAGTTAATGAAATGATGAACCAACTAGGAGACACGTCCCTGGGTTCTTATGTGAGAGCACTTCCAGACCACACTGAGTGAAGACTCCACCTCAAGATGGACACGCCCTTCTCTCAGATGGCCAAGCTATAAAGGGGGGAAAGCGGTGTTGGTTGCTGATCAGTGTATCTATCCCTACTCCCTCCTGCTTTCTGCTCCCTTTCTCTACCTTTTCCTTCTCTTCCTTTCAGCTACAGAAGTTTGGTTGACCTTCCAGTGTGGATTGCAGATCAGCATCTCCCTGAGAGCCTTTAAGGCCCTCAGCAGCAAACAGAGACTGCAGTGACACTAGCTTCATGGGAACTCTCTAGTGTACCAGGTTATTGGGGTTCAAGAGGGACTCGAGAATGTCAATGAGGTCAAAAGCTTATTTTTAAAGATCATAACAGAAAACTTCCTAAATCTAGAGAAGGATGCAAATATCCAGGTACAAAGATCACCAGTGAAATTCAACCTAACCAAGTATACCCCACAACATAGTGAAATTATGCTCTCAGAGGTAAAAGATGATGCCAGTATGAATCAGGGAAATTTCACAAGGTCTATCTCATGATGAGGAGCTACAGGCAGTAAATGGTTGCTCAGAAGGAGATTCAGTATTTTAAAGCATGAAGCCCCTGATACATGTCTATCCAATACAAGGTGATCAGCACTAAAAACACATACATCTAGTTGACTCAAAACGGATTCAGTAGTTTGTATGCATACATGTCTGTGCATGATGGTACATGTATGAAACAATAATTAAAGAAATGGTCATGAATATGGTACTGGGTGGTAACAGAAAGAATACAATATATAAATATAATACTCGTGTGTGAAATTCTCAAAAGCCAAAAAAATTTCATTGGAAGCAATAAGAACTCCTAGTGATGGGGGATATGGAATCTCAACTGACCATCTCTTGTAGCCATATGACTAGGTTGCATTCAGTTGAATTGTTGGTCAAGGGGATTCTGTGGAAATCTTCAAAACATCCAGATTGTTGTGAAAACAAAAGTTTCCTCTTTAGCAGGGCCTCACTGCTGAAGACAACATTTACACACCTCATTAAAAATGAAGAAGTTAAGCTGGTCCCTATATAGAACCCCTACATTCTAGTCTCTTTGGTGTAGAAAATTACTCTGAAAGCTACCAAAAGAGAAATATGACCAACCCAGTCATAAAACCTTTGATCTACAATGGTGACTTGCCTGCAGAATATGCTAGGGAACTATATACTAGACAGTGCTTTGGTAACCAAGAACCAGTGGCTAGATAGTCCCAAACCTACCATAAAACCAAAAACTACTGTTCTTTAGAAAATTATCAATTAATGACTCATAGTGATGTTCTTCCATACTCATAGACTAGTGCCTTATCCAGTTATCGTCATAGAAGCTTCCTTCAGCAGCAGATGGGAACAGATGCAGACACACACTGACTGATCCAATGTCTGTCTGAGCCAGACATTACTGAGAGAGAGAGAGAGAGAGAGAGAGAGAGAGAGAGAGAGAGAGAGAGAGAGAGAGTCTAAAAGAGATGTTTCCATCAAATCCCTCCCCTCAGAGCTCAGGGAATCTTTTGTGAAAATTGTAAGAGCCACACAAAATGGAGGACACCAGGATTTCAAATCCCTCTAAATAACTAAGCAAGGTGCATATAAGCCTATAGAAACAGAAGTAGTGAGCACAGAGCTTACAGTGAGTCTGGACCAGGTCCTTTGCGTGTGCGCGCACGCGCACACACACACACACACACACACACACACAAAATAGGTATTCGTATTTTTATGGGACTCCTGACTGTGAGAATAAGTGGGTCTCTGACTCTTGTCCTGTTCTTGGGATTCTTCTCCTGTTGAACTGTGATGTCCAACTTTAATATGATAGTTTTTGATTCAAGCCACATTAAAAAAATACTTTCATATGACAGACATTACGGAAGAGAGTGGAGCATAGAAATCAGAAGTGAAGAAGGAAAAACATTTGACATTATGTGTATTACCTCTACTCAATCACAGGCAGCATACCCTGGAGAGATACTTTTTATGTGAGGGAGAAAAAGTGAGCACTAGACATTACTTCAAATGATCAAAACTGATGCTGTACCTCACATAAGACAAACACTGGCAAATTGTTTGTGAAATTAGCAATTGTTTAATTTCGAAAAGTAGAAAAAAATCTTCCTTAATACTTGTTAGTTGATCACTTTGGGACTGACCAAAAGATATAAAGGTTTTCTGGGCAACTTCTTGAAAACTATCATATTGGAAGTTTTCTTCAGCTTTTCATCTCAACCACAGAAGATACTATGCAGACATCAGCAACACCATCATAACAATATTTGGTCTTTAATGTTGCATCTATTTCCCATATGCCACAGATCTTCCTTAGGCCTAGATATAAGCACAGTGGTATCATAGTAAACAAAACAGATGAGCCTGGCATCAACTTACCAAGGTTTCTTCCTGAATATCCTCACCAACAAACAGAAGTTGTATCATGCATATCCACAAGCAGTTTCATTTTCTTATCAGTACAATTTGTTATCTTGCAGATAATTTGAAAAGGTTTTTCTTGGCCTACAATGTCTGAAATTTTCTCCAAAGTCAGCTTCAGGTTTTCTGAAGCAGAGTGCTTCTGTTTCTACTGTGTGTAGCATTGCATCACCAAGTTCCCTTTTCCATTCAATCTCCAAGTTTCCCCTTTCCATTAGTCCACTAAGGGTTCTACAATATCAGTGGAGTCTTTCTGTTGCCTGAAAAAGTGTTCTGGTTCCAAATGCACACTTATGTTCTCCATCCAGGTTGGGAGTATTTAATGCTTCTTCAGTGTATATTTCATACAGCTCCAAGGAAACATTTTGTATAAACACAGTTGAAAGTGAAATATTTTGAATCTGGACATTAAGGAATAAGCCATCCTTGTCTGAGTTGTAAAACTTGGTCTTGGCATCCAGTATTTGGGAAGGAGAAAATACACACAAGTTTCTTTAAAACATCTCTGCACATTGAGTTGAAGATGTTGAACTCACGAGAACAACTCATCCAGGGTCCATTCTTTTGTCACGAATGACATCATCAGTTCAATGTTCTACCATTATAGCTATGGAGACCAAAATGTCTCTTGGATATATATAAAAAAAAAAAAAAAACCAATGCTGTCACTAGTATTTTATTATGGCTTAATTGCTATCACTAGGAATCCTCATGTAACTGTTATTTTCCATCTTTCTCAGAAATGTAGCTCTGGAAATCTAAAGTGATATTGATCTTCCTTTCAAACATTTATGTTTCTGGTACAGGGCTACTTCTTGTGCGCTAGACAGAGAAATCAACAAGAAATTCAGCATCTTCATGTGTGCCTTAAAAACTGTTGAAAATAATCATGCTTACTAAACAACATCACCTTGAGTACCAGAAATATTTCTACTGTGTAGATTCCTTTATATTTGCCTTATTGAAATGTACCCAGTATTTGTTTTTGCCTTATTGAAATGTACCCAGTATTTGTTTTTGCCTTATTGAAATGTACACAGTATTTGTTTTAATCAGACATTGGAAGGCAATAGAGAAAAATGTCTTGGAAACAAATTAGTCACTTTCAACTTCCAAGTGAAGATAATACAGTATGGCTCAAAGGAATGCATAAATGCCAAGACTGATCTAGTGAGAGAGAAAGAATGTGGTACATCTTTCTTCTGTTTTCTATAAAAAAGGCTGAGCATGTGAGGGTAAGTGACTTATAACTGACAACTATGTATGATACCAGACTCAGATTTTTAGGATCTGTCCATAACTGTCTAGTGTCTGGTCTTGGCACGCTATTAGGAAAGGAGAAGTGTGGCAAAACAAAGTTAGTTGACAGGTATGAGTTTTTGGTTGGATAGTTCATGACAGCTAATACCTAGAATAGTTTTTGTGGCTATCTCAAGGATTTACTCTACTAAAGGAAAACTCTTGAGCAGAAGAATTTCACCCCAAGAGGTTAAAGTATTATTAAATGTATATGATAAAATATAGTTAATATCTACTCGCTAGAGTCACAGGGGATAAAATGAGGTACAGTTAGGCTCAGAACAAATAGGAAGGATGTTACAGAGAGTAAAGTACCTGACTTCAAAATAACTCCTACATCAATGAAGGTCTAATGTGAGGAGTAGAGCCAGAGGAGAGATTATAGAACTATATGTATTACAAGAATTTGCTTTACATATGGTAGAGACTATTTAAACAGTGCCTGTAATACTGTTTCTGTGATTGGTGCAATTTCTTGAATTCTATGAGATAGGGATCTGCAAGGAAGATGATAAAAAGATTAGAACCTTGAGAGAAAAAGATGGAAGCCCAAAGGATGAAGTGAAGCTCAGGTTGTTAACTGCTGAAGGAGGCAGGCAACTTTGAGGCAAATCTTAGCATAGCACAGTGTGTTCTTGCCTGCCATTTTTTTAAACCTTTCAAATCTACACTAAAATACTCTAAAACGTGCCTGTGTCTGACATCTTTCTTTTTCCAACTATGACCTTAATGTGAGCATGTTTAGGAATGCATATCTAAATTATGTCCCTATATGATATGAATAAGGTCTCCAAATAAAATCAACATGTTGTCATGAAAAGGCTAGGCAAATACCTAGACACATAAGGCCTAAAATCTAGGCCTCACTGGGTCCCACTTTCTGTTGCTTAAAAACAAAAGGCCATTAATCTATAAAGTCCCAGATAACAGGAACAGCAAGTACACAGTCTTAAACAAACAACAAAATAAGGACAAAACCTGAAACATATCCTGGCTACCCAGAAATAAATGACTATTACTCTGACCAGCGTCCAACTTTTAGTCAATAAATAACAGTAATTGCCACCCGCACAAACCAATTATTCCTAAAAATGAGCTGACTTCCTTAGACATTTCCCTAAATTAGGTTTAAAAGTACTCATCACCCCTTCCCCGGGGTCACCACCATTCTGTCTTTGTGCTGAGCAGATGGCCCCAGTATACTGGAATAATAAAAACACTCTTGCCAATTACATACATGGATGGTGATCTTTTATGGAACCAGGACCCCAACATTTGGTATGTTGGCTGGGAAGTTCAGCAAGACTACAGCCCTTTCAGCATCCTCCTGGAAGCTAGCTGATGAGTGTCTGAGAGTGTCCTTCATAGTTTGTTCTCTGTTTCTATACTCCAACACTGTTTTCTGAAACTGCAAGGTCAAGCTACCTGAATCTGGAGGCTGAGGTCTGCTTGGTGGGCCAGCTAGAAACATCCCTGCACTGTGAGTCAGAAGAAGTCCTTTATTCACCTGTACCTGTAGGGGATCAGATCCAGCTGACTGAACTGGGACAGAGAATCAACTCAGAGCTTGTGGATCATGTGGGATCATGTGGAGACCGGCTGCCATCCCTATTTTGGTTTCTGTTCAAGACACCCTACAGGTATTTGTTTCTCTCTGTTGGTGTTGCCTATTTTTGTCTATTAACTACACTTTTTATTCTAGATGAGATGGGGCAAGCAACATCTGTTCCCACTCGCCTTGACATTATGATCAACTTTAAGGATACCTGGGCCCAGGCTGATGAACTGGGACTTGTGGTCCAAAAGAATAAACTCTCAATCTTTTACAGGAATGAAAGGCCCTTCCTTATTTGATGTGGGATGGTCGGAGAAGGGGACTTTCAATATCCCTACTATTTATTTGGTCAAGAATATAGACTATGAAGAGTCCAACACCTGGATCAGGTTTCCTATATCACTACTTGGAAGCCCCTGCTGAAAAAACCCCCCAAATAGTTGAGACCCTTCCTCCCTTCGCTTAAGTGTGTCATAGTGGTTGTTTCTAAGAAGAAAACAAAGGAAAAGGGGTGGGGGTGGGGGTGGGGGCAGGAATGAAGAAACTGGACAAAGAGGCCAAGAAAGAAGAGCAGGAAACAAAGGGAGGAAGAACCAAGCCCACTGTGCCTTTGTATCCATCTGGTCCACCTATTTCTCTATCGGTCCGACTTGAAGGAGGGTTTCTTGTTGGTTTGACTCATCCTACCCCTGGTTGTGCAGGAGGGAGGATGGGGGTAGGGCTGGAGGCAGGAGCAGAAGCAGCGCAAGGGAAGAAGGCAGAGCCAGAGAGGGAGGGGCAAAGGAGTCCCCTGCACAGGCATGCCAGGGCCAGGAGGGAGGAGCCAACTGTGAAAGTCAACTCCACGGCATTTCCTTTCCTTGCTGTGGGTCTACAGTTGGTCCACTGGCCCTTTGCAACTAGTGATCTCTATAACTGGAAAAAAAAAAGCCTACATACCTCATTGATCTGTTAGATTCTGTGCTCTTTACCCATCAGCCCACGTGGAATGATTGTTACCAGTTACTGCAAGTCCTCTTCACCACAGAGGAAAAAGAACAGATTACAGCAGAGGCTGGGAAATTTGTCCCCGGCCCAGATGGAAGACCTACCACCAAAATGGACATCCTAAGTGTTAGTTTCCCCCTGGTCCGGCCCAGCTGGGATTTCAAACAGGGGAAAACAAAGAGAGGCTAAAAGTCTACTGACAGGCTCTAATTAGGAATTTCTGGGGTGCCTCAAGGAGGTAGCCCACAAATTTATCCAAAATGAATGATCTATGGTAAGGGCCTGAGGAGACGCGAGGAGCTTACTTGGAAAACCTGATAGAGGCATACAAGTCGTATATACCTCTAGATCCAGAAGCACCAGAAAATAGATCTGCGATAAGCATGGCTTTTGTTAATCAATGTATTCCTGGCATCTGCTATAAGCTGCAAAAGCTAGAAGGGTTTGAATGTAAGAGACTGGCCGAATTAGTCAGAATCACGGAGAGGGTGTTTAATGATAGAGACCCGGAAGGTAGACAACCGGGCTAAAAGAAGCATTTGACAAACAAACTTGAGGGATTTCTAAGGTTCTCTTAGCTGTCTCAGGTAATCCCGAGGCTATGAGACAGGCAAGGAAGCTGCCCTATAGATGAGAGAGATGAGACCTAAGAACAAGGCCAGAAAATGGGTCCAAGCTACAGAGGGATGAATATGGCTATTGTAAAAATACTGGGTCACCTGAAGAATGACTGTTCTGAAAACCCAGGTCTGCTGGGTTCTGCAGACTCTAGATACCTGGGTTCTCTGAATTAGCTTGACTTAAATGAAGCCACAAGGGGAAGAACATCTCCCCTCAAATGAATGCCACAAATGGAAAAGCCTTTGATATAATTAAAATGGCCATATTAAATGTGTCCACCCTGGCTTTACCAGATTTACTAAGCCCCTCCACTTGTACATGAGCAAAAGAAAGGGGTTTGCTAAGGGAGTCCTAACTTAGCCTCTCAGATCATGAAAAGGTCAGTAGCCTACCTGTCCAAAAGACTGGAGCCAGTTGCCACTGATGGATACCCTGCCAGTGTATAACAGTAACAACAGCCCCACTATTTAAAAACTCAAACAAATTAACTTTGGGACAAACCCTAAAAGTAACAACTCCTCATTCTTTTGAAGGAGTTCTTAAACATTCCCCTGATAAATGGCTAACTAATGCACGGCTGACCCATTATCATGCTCTTAAACCTGCCTAGAATACAGTTTACCAGTAACAAAGCCCTGAATCCTGCCACCATGCTCCCAGAGCCAGACCTGGACCATGAATATATGGACATCCTGAGTCATCTCCTTGGAATCAGACCTGATCTCAAGGATATCCTTCTAGTAAGTAGCTTCACCAAGGTTGGTACCAGGTTTGTGGAGGCTGTGGTCACCACTGAGAACAAGGCTGTCTGGGCAGTCTCCTGAGATATCAGCACAAAGGGCTGAGCTAAAGCTTTAACTAAGGCATTGCAATTGGGCAAAGACAAAAAGATTAACATATATATGGACAGCTGGTATGCATTTGACACTGTGCATGTTCATGGTGCCATCTACAGGGAAAGAGGGCTATTAACTGCGAGGGAAAGACTATCAGAAATAAATAAGAGATTCTGGACCTCCTGCAAGCCATATAGCTCCCTAAAGAAATAGGTGTTATGCTCTGTCTGGGACATCAGAGAGGAGAGGACCCCATCTCAAAGAGAAACAACCAGGCAGATGCAACAGAGAGAAATTTTCCTTCAACAAATAGACATTATGATTGCCTCACCACCAAAACTGGTAGTCCTCATACTACCAGACTTCCAACTCTACATTGATCAGGAGCTTTGGAGGATCAACACCTGCACCAATGTCTATAAAGAAAAAAGGATGGTCCAAAACTCCAGATGAATGAATTATTCTCCCAAGTTTTGCTACTCAACTGATCCAGCAGATACATCAGAGATACAGATATATTACTTTAGAAGAAACTCCTGTGTTTCCCAAACTCCTGTGCTGTCCTTACCTGTGCCAAGTAATAGATTTTTTTTCTTCATTTTTTTTTTTTTTACAGTTTTGGCTTTATTTTAACATTGCGTTCACCAAGATATAAGCCTATAATGTTGGCTTACAATATCTGTTATAGGTGACTCTGAGACTAGTGATGATTATATCCTGAATCTAAGACTCTAAATATTAAGTTTAATCAGATATTGTTCCATCTTGAATTGAGCTAGCACATAACGAGTAAGTTCGTTACAGAATGCGTACTACCTTCCTCCTACCTCTCAAATTCTAAGAAGTTCCCCTGTGATATCCTAACAAGAAACAGAAAAAAAAAATGTAACTCTGGGAAATTTACTTCTCCACAGCAAAGAGAACACAAGTACATCAACAACCTCTATCTCTAAAACTGTGGCTACTTTGTTGCTAGCACATTTGGGAAACAAGTGTTTTGGTTAAGTATTTCTGACTGTACCTACAGACTGCTTCATCCTCATAAGATGGAACTGAGGCGTCATATGACACTGATGACTATAAAATGTATTAAATCAATATACACTTTTTGGAGATTTTTTTAAAAAAAGGAAATTGTAGAGTTATCAGCAAGAATAGGGAAAAAAACAAATGAATGTGTTTTCTCTAGCTTTGATTTAGCCATGTCAAATAAAAACACAGGACACTCACACCCCTCATCAGAGAAGCCTCTTTTTGCAGCAGAGAGAGGCTACTACAAAAATCAACAGCTGGTCAGTGCAAGGATAAGTAATTGTGGATGCCCAACTGCAATAGGTACATCTGCAAAGCAACCTCCATACCCAAGGCTCAGGGGCCATTACAGAAGAGGGAAGCAGACAAGTTGTAAAAGAAAAAAATGAAAAAACAATAGGACCATGACACCTGTTGCTAAGTAGTGTCTGCTAAATGTGGCAGGGGTGGTATAATCATGAAATCTCAGCAATATGGTTGCCCAAGCAAGATCTCAAGATCTGCCCAATGACATCACTGATGTTCCAATGCAGATAGGGGAAATTTCAGAAAACCCCACTCCTAGATGAAAAGTTACAAGAAGTCAATGGTTGTTGAGAAAAGGAGAATCACTTTTCTCTATGGAAGAGATACCTGATAGATTAGCCAATCCCAAGCAGTCAATCATAAACAGGTAAACTCAGTAATGTGTGTGTGTGTGTGTGTGTGTGTGTGTGTGTGTGTGTGTGTGTGTGTGTGTGTTTCATGTAGTGTGTATAACAATGATTATTGTAGGAATGGAAAGCAATTGAAGGTAGGGAGGATGATGTGGAAATGATATAAATATAATAGTCATCTATAAAATTCTCAAAATGTAAGAAATTAAATTTAGAAAAAAAAACAGCTCATGAGTACTAGCAAATGTATTGCTGAATACCACCCTGTAGAGTATAAAGTAGATAAAGAGATAAGTGAGTAAGGGAAAAAGTGAATAGATGAGGACACTACAAATGAGCAGTGATGATGAATTCAGAATAGTTCATAGATAACCTGGAAAGTACAATACTAGATAATATAAAAATTATTGGGCTTGATTTCAATATTTTTCAGGTTCTTCAGGATAATGGAAAATTAAAATGGTACCTTAGAAATATGCAGCTTAGGTAGACAGCCACTATTAGATCGGATCAGTTGACTGGAGGGAATGTTATTTATTTATAAAAGATAAATAGGCATCTTCTTTTAAAATAGTACATAAGAGACAAAAATTATATAAACTGAGAGAGAAACAACTATAGAATAGCACAGAAATATCCAGAAAAGTATGTACCAAAATTGAAATTATGTATATGTGTTGTCTGTATTGAAAAGTGTATTGGGGCTGGTCACATGGCTCAGTAGATCAAAGGCACATACAGGCAAGCCTGAAAAACGGCATTCAATCCCTGAGACCCACATGATGGATGGAGTGTATCAGTCCCTGAAGGCTGTCTTCTGACTTACCATCTGCTGTGGCATGAACACACACTTACAAACAAATAAATAAACAAAAGGAATTTTTAAACTATTCTTAAAAGTATTGAAACAGGACCTTGTATTTTTCTAGGCAAGTGATTTACTGCTGAGCTAAATCAAGCCAATGATTCATGTCAATTGAATGCAAAAGGGAGGATTGTCTACAGAAGGGAAGGGAACTATTTAGAGTAGGAGGCAGAGAGCATAAGGAAGGGCAGAGGAGGAGGGAACAAATTATAACAACGTATGATGACACATATGCATAAAAATTCTATGGTGAAACATTATTTTGTATGCTAATCTAATTTTCAAAGATATATTTTTAATATGCATAAGTGTTTTGCCTACATGTGTATATGTATACCACATGCATGGGTCAGAAAAGGGTAATGAATCTCCTGAAGTTGTAGTTACAGATTGTTGCTAAGTGTCATGTGGGTGCTGTGAACAAAATCTGGGTCCTCTGCAAGAACAGCAAGTGCTCTTAATGACTGAGCCATTTCTTAAGGCCCACTAACATGAAGTTTTCAAAGTTGAAAAACAACAGGACTGGTGTAATAGTTCTCTGGGTAAAGAAAGGGACTTGGCAATCTGTGTTTCATCTGTGGGATCCATAGGTTGGAAGGAGAGAACTGACTCTAGAAACTTTTATGTGAAATCCACATCAGTACCATGACATATAAGTTGTCACACCTATATGAATACAAATACACATACACAAAAATAAAGTGTAATAAAATGCAAACATCAATAGCAATAATATATACATACATAAATTAACATGGGAACAAATTCGGCATGTGTACTTCATTGATTGTCATCTATAAAATTCATGCTTGAGAACTATGAAATTAGGTTATTTTTAAAAAACCACAAAATTTTATAATTCTAATCATTTGGATTTATTAATTCAGACCGTGTGGACTATGGTCTGCAAGTCTGACACTGTAGCATGTATAAACAATAAAATCTTTTCCATTATATGAGAAATCTTGTCATTTACAGAAAAATGAACACAATTGAAGATAATCACATTAAGTGCATTAAGTCAGTCTCATAAAGATAAATACTGTATATTTTCTCGTTGTTGTTGCTCAGTTTCATATAGATACATAAAATTCTGATATGAAAGAAGAAATGAAACTGTCTAAGAAACAAAAAGACTAACAGGAGGGGTTCAAGGTAAGAAGGGAGAGTAAGAGAGTGTGGGGGCAATATGCTTAACATCCAAACCACTCCTGTACAAAGATTGAAATATAAATTTAGAAGAAAATGAGACAAGATTAATATGGCAATATTTTCCTTATGAATACCCAAATGAAGTATTGCTAGCTGTTAACAAGATAATACATTTTCTTTATTCTTCTGTCAGTGTTTCCAAAAGATCACCTGGTTATATACATGTAGATAGATGCATTTGAGTTCCACTGTTTGATTGGCCACTTGCTTTACACTCACGTATATTAACATGCAACTTTTACTATTATAATTTATAATATGGCTTCAATATTGACCAGTGTAAGTAACCCAGTTTCTGTGTTTTAATTCAGTGCACCTATTTATTCTAAACTCTTTAAATTTCCATAAGAACATTTCAAAAACAATTTCAAATTTCTACAAATCGCCTTATAAATGACTAATTTGTGATAAGCTAAATCTGTATTCTGAATTTTTCCTATGATGTATCGCTCCACTTTTGTCATGCTGCTTCTAATTTCTCCAGGACAAGCTCCATGCTCAGAAATAGTCACTCAACATGAATTAGACTCCGTTTTTATTACGTAAGATGCCATGGAGCAAGGGGTAGTTATCCTTGTGGATTGCGTGTCTCCCATTTAAGATTTACCTTAAGGAGGTGAAATGGATGTGGCTTAATAATTATGTGTGTGAGAGTGGGGGTGGGTCTGGGAGCACTAGAGGAGAGGAAAGAATATGGTCAAAATATATAGTATGACATTTTCAAAGAATATATAGAAATATTAAAAACATATAATTTGAGGGGCTAGAGAAAGATTCAGCAGTACTTGCACAGAAGTTGTTTTGTTCCCAGCATTCAAGTTCAGTGGCTCACAATCACCTGTAACTCCAGCTCCAGGGGATCTGACACCTTCTAGCATCTGAAAGTATCCACATGCACATGCATGCCCACACATTCCACTCCACCCCCATACACAGAAACACAAATTTTAAAAAATACCTTTAAAAATTATATTTTCAAAAGTATTTATATATGTATATATTAGAATATACACATTCTATTTACAATATGTAAACACTCTTTTATATCATACACTGTATTCATATATTGCATATTTCTCATAATGGATTTTTATAATTGTTAATGTGTATAGTTGGATCTTTTTAAGTCTATTTCCTGATGAATTGGCATTCTTTGCTGCCTTGACCTTTTTTGGTTTCAGATGTATTTCATTTTGAAATGTCATCACAATGTCTCTTCTTCTACAAAGGTTTTGTTTTGTTTTTGTTTTTTGCTCAGAAATCCACTTGCACTTTTGTAGAAGGGATTCATTTCATGTAAAAATTATCTTTATTTTTTGTTTTGTTTTTTAATTCTTTTTTGAGTTTGACTTTGATAACGCAATTCTAATTCAGTATCATAATCTTTCTGAGTTTCAAGTATTTGGGAACCTTTAGTCCTCATAGTGAGTTTCTATTTCTGTCCCCAAATTTGGGGATATTTTAGCCATTGTTTCTTTTAATAATCTTCTTTCCCTGTCTTTTTCCTCTTATAATGAATCAGTCAAATTTATGTTGCTATAACAAATGACTTAGGCTGGGTACTTATAATTAAGAACAGACCTATTTACCTTATAGTTTGTAAAGGCGAATGTCCAAAATTACTTATTCTCATCTCTTCAGCTTTGGTCAAGGGCCTCCTTTGATGTCTCACAAAGGAATGGACAGGATGATGCCATCATTATGTGTGAAGGAGTATGATATTGTGAAAAGATGGAAGGCCAGAGATATTTGGAGGTCAGGCTCAACATTATAGACGAACCTGTTCTTGAAGAAACTAATGCTGTGAGACCTCCATTAATATTTTCCAAAAACAGTATTCTTAGTGATTTAACCACACTTCCTTAGATCATGGTGTTCAAAAATGACATATATACAATATACATATATTTATATATATTTACATTTATATATATAATTATCTGGAAAAGGTATTAGTTTATGCCTCCCCCTTTCAGCTACTTATGTGTAGAAGAGCACATTTTCTTCTGAGACTTCAATTTAAGAAATTAATCACAACACAATGAATACAGAATAAAATGTGAAAATTAAGGCAATAAAGATAATTATAAGAATGCAAGTGAAATTTCTCTCATTTAAAATGAGGTAGTATATGTAAACAGGCCTGTAATGGAAGCTAGAGGGTCAGGACTTCAAGCTCATCTATTGCCTCAGCCAGCTCCAGGGCTACCTGGGCTACATTAGATCCTGTTTGAAAACAACACTAAAAATGTGGCCTAAAATAAGCAATTCTTTGAACATATGTATTATTCATATTATGTATTACATATAATATATTATTATTTTTAGTATTTACTTCATTAATTTCTCCCCAATCTATCTCATTTTTTGTTCTCTGATAAATTTCGGTTTGTCTTATTCATGTTTTCTGGAACTTTAATATGAATCATTCTGCTTATTTATCTGAGATATACTTCATTATTTTTAATGTAAGTACTTAAGGTTATTAGCTTTCCTATTAGAACTGCCTTTCTGTACGCTGTGAATGACCATTGGTTAATAAAAGGCTGTTTTGGCCTATGACAAGGCATCTCTGAGGCAGGTGGGAAATTCAGAGATAAAGAAGAAGGAGGTGGGAGTCAGATGAAGATGCTGCAGGCAGCCACCCAAAAAGCAAGATGTAAAAGTACAGGTAAACCACAGGCCATGTGGTGATACACTGATTAATAAAAATGGCTTGAATTAAGTTGTAAGAGCTAGTTGGTAAAAAGCCCGCCTGAGCCTAGGCCAATTTATAATTAGTATAAGCCTTTATGTGATGGGGAGGGGGGGTCAAGGAGCTGTGGGTCTGCCACAGGAAGGGCTGCAACCAAGGTTTGGTGCTTGTGAGTCAAGAGACCACAGCCACAGGGTTATCGGTAGCCTGTACTGCCAAACATAAAACATCCCCTTTTAAAAGCAGCTGTGGATTGGCTTTTGATCTTCTGTGGCTCCTCTAGACTCTAAAACCAAAGCTACTCAGGTACAGAGAGAGGCCGCTCCTTGGCTTCTGCCAAGGTTACCAGAAAGACTTCTATTAGCCCAGAGCTGAAGCCACAGCTGTAGGGCTGTAGAGGCAGCCTGCTTAGGTAGCTGGCTGGCTCCCCTGCTAACTCCCTTCTTCCATTTCAGACCATCAGGCCAATGTTGGGCACCAGATGTAGTGGGTAATAATCACTAGCAACTGATTAATAGGTTAATGTTTATTAAGGGCTTTGTAGGAAAACACTCACTTATACAAGAGATTAAACAGTTGTGAAATTCCTGAAAAGCTGGACTGGTCCATGCAGAAGAAGCAGGTCAGGTCCTTCCTCCAAGAGCACAAGACAGAAAATAGGAAGAGAGCAGGCATGTCCCCAGTTTTAAACTTGTCTGGCCACGTCCCATTCACTGGGGCCTCAAGACCCAAAGGCCATGCCTCTAGGTCAGGTGATATTGCATGCTTTCCACTACACATTTCTATAACTCTTTTTTTTTATTTCTTTTTTTTCAAGTTTTTTTTTTAAATATTACATATCAACTATAGTTCTCCCTCCCTCCCCTCCTCCCACTTTCCCCCACCATACCATACACGCCTCTAAGAGGGTGGTAAGACCTCCCTTGGAGAGTCAACAAAGTCTGGCATATCAGGTTGAGGAAGGACCAAGGCCCTCTCCCTGAGTCAAAACTGAGCAAGGTATCCCACCATAGGGGATGGGCTCCAAAAAGCCAGTTTATGTACCAGGGATAAATCCTGGTCTGATTGCCAGGGGCCCCACAAACAGATAGCCATGTAAGTCATTCACATTCAGAGGACATAGTTCAGTCCCATGCAGGTTCACCAGCTATCCGTCCAAAGTCTATGAGCTCCCACTATCTCAGGCCAGCTGTCTCTGTGGCTTTCCCCGTCAGGATCTTGACCCCCTCTCCTTGCTCATACAATCCCTCCTCCCTTTCTTCAACTGGACACTAGGAGCTCAATCCAGTGCTTAGCTGTGGATCTCTGTATCTGCTTTCATCAGTTACTGGATGAAAGTTCTATGATGACAGGTAGAGTGGTTACCAATCAGATTACAATAGATAGAAAGTGCAGAGGCATCCTCGTGCTATTGCTAGAAGTCATAGTTGGGATCGTCCTTGTGGATTCCTGGGAATTTGCCTAGCACCAAGTTTCTCTCTAACTCCATAATGGCTCCCTCTATTAAGATATCTCATTGTTCTCCCTCTCTGTCCTTTCCCAAACTTGGCCCTCATGTTTCCATCCCCCATCCTCTCTTCTCTACCCCACCTCCCAGTTTACCCTGGAGATCTTATCTATTTTCCCTTCCTAAGGTGAGCCATGCTTGTCTTTTTTAGGGTCCTCCTTGTTACCTAGCTTCTCTGGGGTTGTGGATTGTAGCATGGTTATCTTTTGCTTTATGTCTAATATTTATTTATGAGTGAGTACATACCTTGTCTGTCTTTCTGGGTTTGGGTTACCTCACTCAGCATAATTTTTTTCTAGTTTTTTTCCCATTTGCCTACAAATTACATGAGGTCATTGTTTTCTTTTACCACTGAGTAACACTCCATTGTATAAATGTGCAACATATTCTTTATCCATTCTTCAGTTGAGGGGCATTTAGGTTGTTTCCAGGTTCTACTGTTACAGATAATGCTGCTATGAACATAGATGAGTAACTGTCTTTGTGGTATGATTGAGCATCAATTGGGTATGTGCCCAAGAGTTCTATTGCTGTGTCTTGAGGTAGAATGATTCTCAGTTTTCTGAGAAGCCACCACACTGATTTCCGAAGTGACTGTACAAGTTTGAACTGTCACCAACAGTAGAAGAGTATTCCCCTTACTCCACATCCTCTCCAACATAAGCTGTCATCAGTGTTTTTGATCTTAGCCATTCTGACAGGTGTAAGATGGTATATTAGGGTCATTTTGGTTTGCATTTCCTTGATGACTGAGGATGTTGAGCAGTTCCATAAGTGCCTTTTTGGTCATTTGAGATTTTTCTGTTGAGAACTCTGTTTAGATCCATACCATCCTTCTTGATTGGATTATTTGATATTGTGATGTCTAGTTTTTTAGGTCCTTTATATATTTTGGAGATCAGCCCTCTGTCACATATGGGGTTGGTGAAGTTCTTTGCCCATTTTGTAGGTTGCCATTTTGTCTTATTTACTGTGTCCTTTATCTTACAGAAGCTTCTCAGTTTCAGAAGGCCCCATCTAATAATTGTCAATCTCAGTGACTGTGTTACTGGTGTTATATTTAGGAACTGGTCTCCTGTGACAATATGTTCAAAGATATTTCCCCAATTTCTTTTCTATCAGGTTCAGTGTAACTCAGTGTATGTTAAGGCTTTTGATTCACCTGGACTTGAGTTTTGTGCATGGTGATAAATATGGATCTATTTACAATCTTCTACATGTTGACATCCAGTTATGCCAGCACCATTTGTTGAAGAAGTTTTATTTTTTCCATTGCACAATTCTGGCATCTTTGTCAAAAACCAGGTGTTTATAGTTGTATGGATTAATGTCAGGGTCTTAAATTTGATTCCATTAATCCATGTGTCTGTTTTATGTCAATACCAAGCTGTTTTATATAGCTATGTTTTGGTGCTTTTACATAGCTCGATTTTGGTGCTTGAAGTCAGAGATGTTGTTATCTTCAGAAGTTTTTTATTGTACAGGGTGGCTTTAACTATGCTGAATATAACACTGGTATCTTAGGAAATAATCCCAAGAATTAACAAATGAGATTATATGAAATGAGAAAGTTCTGCATTGTAAAAGAAACTATCACAGGAGTGATGCAATAGCTTGAAGACTAGAAGTTTTGCTAGCTATACATCAAAAAAAAAGGGTTCATACCTAGAATTTGTAAATAACTAAAAATAAAACCCTTAAAATATTTCAATCAAAATGTAGGCTAATGAAGTGAAGAGGCAGTTCTTAAAAGAAGAAACAGCAAAATGACCAAACCAATGGTGGGGCTTAAGGGACAGCTCAGTGTTAAGAGATCATACTAGAAAGTGCTCACTGCCCTTGTAGAGGACTCAAGCTTGGTTCTTAGTCCCCATATCAGGTAGCTTCCAGCTGCCTTAATCTCCAACTCCAGAAAGATACACACCCAATGGAAGAGGGTACCAGAACACACACAGGCAAACTCACATACACATGATTAAATCAAAATAAAACTTTTTGAAAAAGAAAACAAATATCAAAAAAAAACCATGTAGATGAAGATCTGAGGAAAGAGCAGCCCCTATATGCTGCTGGTAGGAATGTAAACTGGTACAGCCACAATGGTAATCAATATGGAGGATTTTTATAAAACTAAAACTAGAACTACCATATGACCCTGCTATATCATTCTTGGAAATGTACCCAAAGGACTCCAAGTCCTAACATCCATGTTTATTGTTTCACTATCCACACAACTAAGAAATAAAACCAACTTAGATGTCCATCAACACATGAATGGGTAATATACAAAGAGATTATTATTCAGCTTTAAAGATAAGTGCAATTATAGCATTTTCAGGAAAATTATTGGAACTATAAATCATTATGTTAAGTGAAATGAGCCAGACTATGAAAAACATGCCTTGGCTGTTTTCTTTTGTAGCTGATTCTAGACTTTGAATATATGTAAACATATGTGTGTATGTGTGTGTGGGGGGGTGACTAGAGGTCATAAAACTATAAAGATTACCATTACCATAGGGGAATAAAATATTTAAAGAATAACATTTGTCATGAAAGAAAAAGGAGCATAAACAGAAGGAGAGCATACAGTGTGAGAGGGGAAGGAAGAAAGGACCAACAAGAACAAAATATATAGGAAAAATATATGATGCAAACCACTAATTTATATGCTAATTGTAAAAAGCTAATAAAAAGGCACATACAAATAAATATTTTTTAAGATGATAAAAATTAAATTAGAATTTTCACAAGTAAATATATTTCTTGCCACTTTCAAATCAATAATAACTTGACTTCTTGTGATTAGTAGAGATTAGACATCCTTTTGATATCTTAATATTTAATGTCCAAGTATAAGTTATTAAAATAATCATATCAACATTTCTCTGCAACACCACATTTGACAGAACATCTTTGTTATATACCCTGTTCTTTCTCATTGATATGGCCTTTTATCTTTAATATAAACTCATTTTGTTTTTCAAGATAATCTTGATTCTTGACCCTGTGTGCTTCCATTCACCAATTTCCACAATAGGTATTTTGATTTTTGCAAATGTATAAGCACATTTCAGTAAAAATAATACTTTTGGCATGAAATCTTCAAAGTTAATGAGATATGTTGCTGATAAACATTGCTTTTAAATAATAAATAAAATGAAATAAAAATATAACAGGAGCTGGGAATATTGCTCAGTAATTAAGAGTACTTGCTGTTGCAGAAGACCCAGATATGATTTCAAGCACTCACATATAACTCAAACTATGGTGGATATGATGTCTTCTTCTTGCACCCTAGGTCACCTACACCTATATTGTATTCATACAGAATATGAATGAAAACACATGAACATAAGTTTAAAAAGGAAAGAATAAACAGATATTCCAGTTAACTCACTTCAATAAATACCTGCCCAATGCATAGCATTGCCAGTGTTTTATGCACAGATGCTGATACTTGGATCCTAGAACATTGGTCTTTACATGTTTGCTTCTTCTTCAAACTCTTTCACCAATATGACAGCAAGGGTTCAATTAATGAAATCCTGGTCCAGAAATACTCATAAGTAAACTATTTCCAAAGGGGTTGATAATGACTTTGTAGGTGGAAGAGAAATCCAGGGAACAGAATCAGGCTTTGTCATTGGAAATCCCAATAGCTCTTGCTACCACTATGGCTGCTGAGGATCACTGCAATCTTTCAACATTGGCCTCAGACAGTAGAGCATCATGGTTGGTATACCATGATCTTTCATTGGAAATAAACAACATACTCCACTAATCAGCACTCCTTGGTGAATGTGTATCTCTACTGAAAACAATCCAGTTAAAGACACCTCTGTCTTAACAAAGTTAGGAATTAGTTAAGTCTGTTTCAAAGTCTTTAAAATCATTTCTTTACAACTAGTTAATTAAGAAACTATTATTTTAGGTCATTGTGAAATATTTAAAACCATATATTCCAAACTATTCATATATCTGAGAGCTTATTGTATTAATTAAAACCTACTATGTTACTCTCAAGACTGGTGACTGATTTTATTGGTATTTAACAACTAAAATTTGGAGGTCAAAGAGGATAAATGGGCTAAGAAGACGGTGTATATTTTTGTTCATACTCTCAAAGGTCAGCCATGACTCATAGTCTACAATTCTACTACAACACATATCCTCTTGATCAGAGAAGCTGTATAAACACCAAATATGTGTTTCATCACTATAGATGATAAAATGAACCAACTGGTAGAAAATAGTTAAAGGAGTCAAGGAGTGTCTCATGGATCCCTAAAAGTAATCCCCAAGGAGACTCCATTGAACTTAACAATAAAATAATAAAGAAAAAGGATAATTTTAGACACATGCATTGTCTTAAATATCCATCAGAAAAGTATAACCAACAAATGAACTAATTGGTAACAATACTACAAAACAAAAAGAGGCAGACTAGATCTAAAAGAGGGCTCTCAGCACTCAGTACAGCTGTTACAGGAGATTCTCAAAAATAATAAAAGGCATCTGTGGATATAGCATTCAAGAAGTAAAGCCAATAGTTTCTAAAAAGTCTCTGGACACACCTCTGGTGTTTTAACCAAGATCCATAAATAGCCCAGTCCAGCTAGCCTTCACCATAATGTATTATTTAGTCCTCCTTAACATACTGCCATTAAGTTGTTTTAAAATATCGTTCAGTATATTTTCAATTATGTAAACCAACTTTTTGTTATCTACCTTAGACTTGGGGATGTATGTTTGGGTTATCTGAAGCCAATAATCACCAAGGACTATCTTTAGTACAACAAAGTAGAGAACTGATCCTTAGATGTACGCTCTATAATAGATGTTACACCAAGGTGTCTGTGCTATTTAAAGACCTAATAGTCAAACAAGAAGATAAATATCTTCATTTGGCTTCATCACAGGCTACATTTCTTTCTTTGCTATGCATTGTAATTTACCATAATTCTTACTCTTGGATAAAATGTCTAGATTATTTTAAAGTAATATAAACACCATTTGAACAGCAATAAAAATTGTCTTGTTTCTAAGGTCTAACCTAGTTTGTATAATTCTTAAACTTCTGGTAACTATTATTCTGCTTCTCGGATTTGGCTCCTACTTTTTTTTTTTCTATTATAAAATACAAATCTTTCTGACTGCTACAGTTCCATGCTAAAAAGATGATCCTGCAGGATGTCAAAGGCACCTACAGTACCTCTTGACTGCCATCAATAAAAGTCAAATTTCTTTCCCTCAATAGGTAGTGTCAAGAGCACAGTGAAGTCATAGCACTGGGAGCCATTCAACCCTCAAGACTACGGGAATCTCTAAGAGAATAAATGAATTGGATAGACACAGTGGGGAAAGAGGCAGATGGCTAACGACCAAAAAGGCTTATATAACTGTAGAACTGTACTACAACAGGACATCATTTAAATGAGCAAAGAGTGAAGACACAAAACCACCCCAAAGCAGACGATATCAAAACAACCAACTGAGAAGACAAATTTCCCTTTGCTTCATTATATTGGCAGCTCCATATCATTAGCTGTACAAAATTGCCCACCCTGTTATATGTCTGAGTCCATCCCACATCTGAAAATTTCCTCAAATAGGACAGAAAAGGAGGGTAAATTCTATTCCAGTAAAATCTCAATCCATTCATAGAATTCTTCACCTCTCTTCCACCAAAGTTGAACCCACAAAATGAACTGTCCAACATCTCAGGGAGGTGTCTCTTATTGGTCTTTTCTGTATATTATAGTCTTCAATTTAGTGCTTCTTGTGGTGTTTGTGTGCATGTCTCTGTGTGTGTGCCTGTGTGTGCGTGTGTGTGTGTGTGTGTGTGTGTGTGTGTGCGCGTGTGTGTGTGTAGGATTTTTGCTTGTTTGCATGTTTATTTTATAAATAGTGAGATTAAAAAAGGGTGTGGAGTTGAGTAGGTGAGGAGGTGAGGAGGATCTAGGAAGTATTGGGTGACCAAAAAGCATAATCAGAGTATACTGTAAGAAAAAAGTGGTTTTTTGAGGGAAAAAAAATAAAACCTACTGTGGTGGTTTGAAAGAAAATTGCCCCCAAAAGGAGTGGCATTATTAGAAGGTATGGCTTTGTTGTAGTGGGTGTGGCCTTGTTGAAGGAAGTGTGACACTGTAAAGGTAGGCTTTGAGGTCTCATATATGCTCAAGCCACACCCAGTGTCTCAGACCACTTCCCCTTTCCTGCATGTCAAGATTTAAGGTGTAGCAGCTTCTTCTCTAGCACTATGTCTGCCTTCATGTGGCCATGCTCCCCACCATGATAATAATAGACTAAACTTTGAAAATGTAAACCACCACCCCAATTAAATGTTTTTATTTATAAGAGTTACTATGGTCGTGGTATCACTTCACAGCAATAGGAACCCTAACTAAGTTACCTACACTCACTCTTTGAGTGTTACCATTTTCCCATATAAATTCACTCTCAATTACATAGAGAGAATACATAATTGAAAATGTATATACCAACATAGGAGTATTTAAATGTACAAAACAGATATTAATAAATCTAAAAGGAGAAGCAGAAATACAAGTGCAAAAATATTCCACTTTCAACAATGGATAGATCATCCAGAGAAGCCATAAGGAAGCTAAGGCTTTTTAGTACAATGTAAGCAAAATAGACATAACAAAATATATAAGTACATTCCTTCCAATAGCAGCATAATACATTTTATTTTTATGTATAAATGGAATACACTACAGAAAGGGCAAAAATGTTCCAATTAATTTCAGAAGATGGAACTTATAGCAAACATATTTTCTGAACACAATGGTACAAAAATTGGTAACACTAAGAATTTAGAGAAATTTACAAATATGGTACTAAACTTGTCAGTGGGACAAGAAAGAATTTTTTAAAAAGAAAATAAAAAGGAATTTGAGAAAAATAAATAGTTACATAGCATTCAAAAACTAATATATAAAGAAAAATAAGAATGGCAACACAATATTTGAAATCTAATGGGATTTAGAACACACAGTAGTTCTAAAAACAACAATCATAGCAGTAAGAGCTTACATCAAAAAGGAAGCCTCTCAACCAACTTGTTCTGACAACTCAGGTAACTAGAACAAGGTAAAAGAAACACAAAGTTAATATTAAAAAATAAAATAGAATCAGACCAAAGTTAATGAAATAGAAACTGGAAAAGCAGTATAAAACAAACAAAAGTAAACCTGGTTTTTAAAATGATAAAGCTAACTGAAAAATGTTTAAGTAGGCTCCAACTCCAGCAGACTCTATCAGCTGAGATACAATCTAGACCAGGCTAAAGAACAACACACAAAACTGCAGCAGAAGTCTATTGCTTGGGTGTAAGTCATACCAGTCAGAGGAGCAGGTGAGCAATGGGCCTGCCAGCTGGTCCTGCCCCCACTGCCTGGAACCTGTTCCCCCAAGACCCATTGCAATGCTCTGATCATTCTTCCAATAGTCAGCTCCTCCTCTCAAATCTCGAAGACTTCATAGGCTCTGGTACAGTCCATATCCATCCGAAGAACAGGTGAGTAGCCTGACTGTCAGCTAGGCTGCACCATTTTTCAGATTCTGTTCCCCAGAACCCACCCTGTGTTCATCGCCTTCCTACCTTATCACCAGCAGCATTGCTGGGCCCTACCCCAACTCTGATGTAATTCTACTGCTCAGGTGCTGACTAAAACATTCTGAGTATCAGACTTCAGTGATTCAGGTATAGACCACACCAGCAGGAAAAACAGGTGCAGACCACAGCAGTCAGAAAAACAAGCCACATCGGTCAGAAGAGCAAAGACCACCCCCACCTCAGTGCACCAAAAGCCAAGCTCACTACCAGAAGAAGACCAGCTCCCAACTTAGAGACTTCCCACTAGATCAGAGGTCACAATGGCTGGCAGAAATCTAGAATACAAAGACAAGAAGATTAAAAAAAAAATGAAACAGAACAAAACACCCATCCAAAAATACAAACTTGAAAGCAACATCAGAAATCGAGACATAGACCTATAATCAACCCTAAACCAGACGTCTAAACACCACTGTATGAACATATTCAACAACATACAGGGCAATATATCACCACCACAGCCCAGCTATCATATGACAGTAAGTCCTAAATATCCTAAGGCAGTTGAAACACAAATGAAAAGGCACACACACCTTAAAAAAAAAAAACAAAACATTACTAAAACTTAAACCATAAACGTTCAATTTAAGTGAACACACAAGATAACCAAATTTATGGAACACAATGAAAGTGGTGCTAAGAGGAATGTTCATAGCACTATTTGGAGAGATCTCCTACTATCGACTGAATAGCATACCTGGAAGCTCTTTAAAAAAGAAAAAAAGCAAATATATCCAAGAATAGTAGATTACAGAAAATAATCAAATTTAGGGCTTGAATCAATGAAACAGAAGCAAAGACAATAAAACAAAGAATCAATGAAACAAAGAGTTGGTACGTAGATAAAAATCAGGAAGATAGGCAAACCCTTTATTCTAACTAAAAAACAGAGAGAAGAGGGGGAATTTAGGGGAGTATTATAGGGGGAGGTGTAGTATGAGGTTTCTGGCCCTGACTTTCGGGCCTAACCTCAATGTTTAGGGCCCACAGACCTGCAGACCTGCAGACCCGCAGTCCCACAGTCCTACAGAGACAAACAGATGTTTTCAATAGTTTTAGGCTGATTGGCCTAAGGCCCAGACATATAACTTGCTAACTCTGTACCCTTCATCTAACCCATGATTCTTATCCTGTTCAGCCATGCGGCTCGGTACCCTTTCTCAGAGCAGCATAGTTGTCCTCTGTTTCTTCTGGCTTCTCTCTGGCATTCTGCTGTGTGTTTCCTGTTCTCAGAGTCTTCTTAGTCTGGTAGCCCCACCCACACTTCCTGCCTGCCTTTGGCCAATCAGTGCTTTTTATTAAACCAGTGGGTGGGACAATTATTTACAATGAAACAACACAATCTCCCCCAGGGAGGGGAGGAAAGAAAGGATGGAGGCTGAAGTCATGATGTAAAATAAATTAATTAATTAATAATAATATAAATGTTTAGGCAAACTAAAAAAGAAAATATACAAATAACTTAAAGAAGTATTTACTGAATTCAAATGACAACATGGATATTGTAGGGGGATTATGTTGTTCCATTGTAAATAATTGTCCCCACCTATGAGTTTAATAAAAGCGCTGATTGGCCAAAGGCAGACAGGAAGTGTGGGCGAGGCTACCAGACTAAGAAGACTCTAGGAATAGACAGAACAGAGCAGAGGGCCAGAAAGAAGCTGGAAGAAGCAGAGGACAACTATACTGCTCTGAGAAAAGGTACCGAGCCGCATGGCTGAACAGGATATAAGAATCATGGGTTAGATTAAGGGTAAAGAGTTAGCAAGTTATATGCCTGGGCCTTAGGCCCATCAGCCTAAAACTATTATAAGCATCTGTGTGTCTCTGTGGGTCTGTGGATCTGTGGGCCTAAACCTTAAGGCTAGGCCCAAAAGTCCGGGACAGAAACCTCTTACTACAGGATATACTAAAAAAAATTATGAACAATCACACACCACAAATTGGATAATTTAGAACAGATGGGTATATTCCTGCACTTACAGACATGACCAAGACTGAAATAAATTGAAATATAAAATCTGAACAGACTAGCAGCAAGTAATGGGGTAAAGTCTAGCACAGAAAAATTCAGGATCAGATGGCTTCACAGCTGTATTCCATCAAACGTAAAAAGAAGAGCTAACACTAATCCTTGCCAAATATCCCAGATATTATGGAATCCTTTCAAAATTATGTTATGAAGCTAGTGATACCCTTGTTTCTAAAGTTGTGAAACACGGATTTTTAAGAAGTATTTAGTGGAATTTCTAACAAATTGCACTTACCATCATATTAAAGGGGTCATTCACCAGGTTTAAGTTTAATTTACCCCATGGAATATATTCCTGGGGTTAACAATGTGACATGTATGAATCTAAAAGGATAAACATCATATGATCATTTAAATAAATGCATAAATAATATTTGACAAAATTCAAAAATTTTGTAGTGTAATTTGAAGTTGGATATTTTAATTTCCCAAGCACCCAAGCAGTGTTCTTACTCTTTGGAATTGCTTTAAATTCATGGTCTTTTGAGGTTCTATATGAAATATTGGATAGTTTTTCTAAATCGGTGAAATATGACATTGGAAGTTCAACAGATGTGGAAATAACTTTGTATATTAAGCTTGGGAGTATAGTCATTTCCCAGCAGAACATGGTGACCCACAAATATCTGTAAGTCTGGTTCCAAGAGATCTAACACCCTCTTCTGGCCTCTGTGCATAAAATTGCCACACAGGCATATATGCAGGCAAAATATATATACAAAATAAAAGTAAATAAATATTTCTTTTAAATATCAACATTACCCAATGTTTCCTAAAGATCTGATGCAGTCTCTATAAGAATCACAATATGATTCTTTACAAAAATAGACAAAACAATTTTGAAATTTGTATGAAACCACAAAAAACTGAATAATCTAAGCCCTCTTAAGGATGCTACTTGATCAACTAAAAAAGTCAAAGCAATGAAAACAGGGTACCATAAGCAAAACAGACATCTAGAACAACAGAACTAGAAACAACAAATAGAAGGCCTAGAAATAGGCTTAAGTGCATATAAGTAACTTATCTTTAACAATAGTATCAAGGACACACATGGGTAAAGAAGAGTTTCTTCAATAAATTGTGTTTGGGAAAATGGATATTTACATGTATACAAATGATTCCTGAGATGTATGACTTCTATTTACAAAACCAATAAAAATTACTAAAGAATTTAACATAAGACCTAAAAGTGTAAAACTGTTGCAAGAAGACACAAGAGAAAGTTTTATTGAAATTGACCCTAGCAAATATTTCTTGAATACAAATGACTCCAAAACCTAGAAAATTAAAGTAAATATAGACAAATGGGGTAAAAAACCTTAAAAGCCTTTTCACCATTAATAAGACCCTCAACAGAGCAAAGAGAAAAAGGAAGAAAACATTGTGCAACTATTCATCTTGTAATGGATTGAGTTCTAAAATATATAAGGAACTCAAACATACTAGAAAAGCAAAGAAGTTAAATTTTAAAAATATATTAGGTCCCTGAAAGCATATATTTCAAGTGTAGGCAAGACAATGGCCAATAAGTACATGACAAACTTCTTAACAATCCTAGTAATAAGGAAAACACAATTAAAATTGCAATGCCATATCATTTTGTGCCTGTAGAATAGCTTTTATCTAAAAGAAAGAAGATAAATGTTACTGAAGATGAATTGGAAATGAAGTCATTGTACACTAGTATCTACAAATTAGTATTAACATTGTGGCTTACAGTATGGAGATTTCTCAAAAAAATTAGAAAGATAATATGACACATCAATACCCTTTCTAAGTATATATTCTGTTATGCTTTGTATATGAAGTGCCCTTTCAAAGGCCTTATGCAGTGAAGGCTTTATCCACAACTGATAGCAATAGAAGACTTGACTCCCAACTGGTTTCAATACAGGAATTAAATCATGATGGCCCATCATCAGTGTATTAACCCATTGATGAATTTATAGCTGAATGAAATAAAAGGTAGTAAGGCCTAGATGAACTAAGCACATCAGTGGAAGCACCAAATGAAGGGTAACATCTTGTCTCTTCCGTCTCCTGCCCCCCCCCAATCTATTCCTGCTTCCTATCTGACATGGAATGAGCACATTTTTGTGCTGGCATGTACATTCTGCTTCACCATAATCCTATAGCAATGGAGTCATGTGATTATGGACTAAAATCTCTGAGATGTCCACTAAAAGAAATTATACTGTCTTTAAAGTTGTTTATGTCAAGTATTGTGTCACAGAGAAACAAGACTGATTAACATATACTTAAGAAACCAAACCATTAAAAGAGATATCAGCACACTCATGTTAATCCATGCTTATTGAAGAATTGTTCATAAGAGCCAAGATGTGGAATCCACTTAAGCGTCCACCAATGAATAAAGTAAATATAATGTACATACACAATAGAATATTATTTAGATAGTAATAATGTTGATAAATTAGGTGTACATTATAGTAATTAATATAAACCAGATGCAGAAAGAAACGTACTGCATGATATCCTCAGATTGACTTCAATGAAATTAAATACACCAAAGTAGAAAGTATAATAGTGGTTGTCAGGGACTAGGGGATAATGAGTAATAGGGAGATGCTGACCAGCTATTGAGTAAGACAAATGGAATAAATTCTCAAGATATGTTGTATTACAAAGTGACTATAACTAATAACAACTAATAATAATATACTGTATTGAACATTACTAATATTTCTTCCAGAATATTTTAAAATTTTCAACCAAAAAGTGGTATATGAGGTGATAGATATGAGTTTGCTTTATTCACTTTATAATGTACACATATATGAAAACTTTACATCATATTTCATGAATGTATGCAATGAAGAAATCAATAGACAGTAAGTACAAAAAATTTCCCTGATATAGCCAGCTGTTAGAAAATTCAAATTAAAATTACAGTGAAATACTAAGTTCCACCCACTACAATAACTATTTTCAAAAACTGATGATGCCAATCATTGGTATTATAAAAGCAGTTTGAAGTGATGTTGCTGGTGTGAGGTAAAACTACATAAACATTTTGAAAAAACTTAATTTCATATGAGTGTTCAATATACACCTACAAGAAATTCCACTCTGTCATTTTACTTTGAAATATATCCACAATAAAAGTTGACAAAAATATTTGTCATAGCTTTATTTATAATAAGAAAAACTTAAAATCATCCTAAATATCCATTAAAAGAATGAACAAATAAGTATAGCATATTTGTGTACTAGGAAACTATTGATAAAGACATTGAAAGTGCTATTTTCCTAGGATTCAATGATTTTATTCTCAAAATTAAGTTTTTTTCTGGACAATGTTATTTACTTGCCCATTTTCTTATTTTTGTTTTCTGTTTGTTTTGTTTTGTTGAGACAGAGCATCTCTGAGTGGCCCTGGATTCCTGAAACTTGCCCTGTAAACCAGGCTGGCCTCAGACTTAGAAATCCACTTGTCTCATCTTCCTGAGTGCTAAGATTAAAGGTCAGTACCACCACCTCCAGGCTTTCCTTGTTTTCAAGATGAGGTCTTTCTGACTTGCCCAAGATGGCCTCAAGTACTGGATGCACAATAAAGCCTACCTAGTTATACAAATTTTCATTTTCATGTTGACTATAAAGTTTCCATTATGTGAATAGAACCTCACATAACTTTAGCCAAATTAATCAGAAGTTAGATCTGACAATTCCTAAAACTTATGCAGTAATATCATTCAGATGGTAAAGTAGGAGACATTAACTTTAATATCACCACAAAAGGCTAACAGCTATTAACAAACTAAATTAGACCAGAGAGAACTCAGGAGTCATTAAAGAATTTCAGACAACATAGTTCATCAAAACTTCAGAATAGATTTATATAGAAATGATTGTTGGTGATATTAACATGCTTGAGATATCAGAAACTAACAACAAATATAATAGGTGGGCATTGTCTTAGTTGAGTTATTATTGCTATGATGAAATACTATGACCAAATCCAACTTGAGAAGGAAGTGGTTTATGTATTTAGCTTACACAAAGAAGTCAGGACAGGAACTCAAACATGGCAGGATAATGGAGGCAGAAGCCATGGAGGGGATCTGATTACTGGTTTGCTCACCATGGACTGCACAGTTTGCTTTCTTATAGAACTCAGGAACACAAGCCCAGGGATAGCACCATCATCAGTAGGTTGTGCCTTTCTCCATCAAACATTAATAAAGAAAATGCCTTAAAGCATGGAGACATTTCTTCAGTTGAGGTTCTCTTCTTTCAGATGACTCTAGCTTGAGTTATGTTGCCGTAAAACTAGCCAGCATATGTACAATCAGTGTCAACTGTGTGATGGGAACCGCCATAGTCTTCTAAGCATACAGTGGATATGCTTATCTCATACCACTAACACAACCAATGTCCTGGTCAAGATTCTATTGCCATAATAAAATACCATGACCAAAAGCATCTTGGGGAGGAAAGTGTTTATTTGGCTTGCATGGCCTAACCATAGTCCATTGTGGTAATTGTTTGTGCTCTAACAAATAAAGCTTGCCTGGAGATCAGAAGGCAGAGTCAGCCACTAGTTAACCATAGAGGCCAGACAGTGGTGGTACACGCATTTAATCCCTGAATTTGGAAGGAGGAAACAGGAAGTGATATGGATAGGTGGAAAGGGTAAGTGATAAGGTGGGGTGGAGACAGAAGTTTGGCCTTCTTTTGGCTGAGGAGTTAGTTGGTGAGGTAAGAGGAGTGGCTGTGACTTGCTCATTTGTTTCTCTGATCTTTCAGCATTTACTCCTATATCTGACTGTGGGTTTGTATTATTAAAACAAATTAGGATTCACACTACATCTG
Organism: Phyllotis vaccarum; assembly: GCA_033318265.1. NCBI lineage: Eukaryota > Metazoa > Chordata > Mammalia > Rodentia > Cricetidae > Phyllotis > Phyllotis vaccarum. Next base: position 55,728,337 of record JARWLC010000013.1, read on the forward strand.
GTGTCCAACCGTGGAACATGAATCACAAACAAAAACTACTTGCCTGTGGCAACTGCCAGTACAGGCCAGAGCTACACACAGCCATCCAGAGTTACTACCCCACAGACTAAGGGGTTTTTTTTCTTTTTCACCAAGCCTTGGGATTTTTCTGTTACAGCCTATCTGCAGCAAACTCTATAGGTTTTTGAGCTCCTAAAACCATAGGAGTTAGTCACTTTCACACATTCCCCCATGCAGACAGCTGGCTCCTTGGCTTCTTCTCTCCTGGTCAGTTGTGGGCTTTCTCTGGACCTTTTCCTTAGGCTACTGTAACAGTAGTTAGCTGCTTTGAAAACCAGCTCCATTTTCTACCATTCTACGCAGCATCAATTAGTTTCACATCTTCATTGTCACAGTTGGCAGATTTGGTGAGACAACTGGGGATTCTTAAAGGGAGGAATTAGCTAAAAGAGAAAGATTTTTCTCCACATTAAAAAAATGTGAAACACTACTACAATGGAATGTAGTGAGATTATGTTATTACCTTGTAAATAATTGTCCCTCCTACTGCTTTAATAAAATTGCTGATTGGCTGAAGGCAGACAGGGAGTGTGGGAGGAGCTACCATACTAATAAAACTCTGGGAACAGGAAGAACAGAGCAGAGATGCCAGAGAGACCAACAGAAAAGCCAGCAGATGTAAAGAACAACTATGCTGCTCTGAGAAAAGTTACCTCACCACATGGCTAAACAAGAAAAGAATCATGGGTTAGTCTAAGAGCAAGAGCTAACAAGCAATATACCAGAGCCATAGTCTGATCAGCCTAAAATTAATATAAACATCTTTGTGTTTCTGTGGGACTGCGGGTTTGCAAGTCTGGACCACATGCCAGACAGACCAAAACCTATTACTACAATGGAGGAAGTTAAGTCACTGTATGAAGCAATTAAATGAGAAGAAAATTAATTTAGATGGAATTTATATAATGGTAATTATGAATATTATCTATTTGATATCTTTTATCACTAAAATATTGGTTAATATAAGTACTAAGATACACGTTTCCAAAAATCATATTAAAACATATCATAGAGATATTCAGAATGAGACAGAGGAATCTAAAGGAGAATCAATCTCAACATGGCATTATAAGGTTAGAAAGGAATAGCCTAATGTTTTCAAAAAACAACCATAATTTGTTCAGTAACATTATAGGAACTCCCAAATGATAAATATTCCCAAGGCTGTATAAGAGCTGAATAGACTCCAGTGCAAATGTTAGATATGAGGAAATACAAGGAACCAATAATCTCATATGTTATATATTGACCTTTTATGAAACAGATGGTCAACTTGTAACAGAGAATTGGAAATATTGGGTCACAGCAGTCTTGGAACCCAGTCCTCAATTATGAAAAATATCTGGTGGAAAAAATAGGCTAAGATCATTGGTCAGCAAAGTAGTGCTAGAAGTATGAAAATATTTTAAGACCAACTTCTTAGAAAGGGAGATTATGCCTACCATATATGATGACAACATTCTGGATTTATGCCATGCAGCAGCCTCAAATTCTTGGGACAGAACTGAAGAAGTGGGAAAAAAACTGAGTCATTTACTAAAGTTATACAGGTCTCAAAAGAAATATACACTAATTTTTTTTTACCAAGATTCACTTAGCTATAAATAGAATAATACCAAATTTGGAAGCTAGACAAATAATTTAATCTATGGCTTTTGAAAATGCTAATTCATGATGAAAAAATGCAATTAGGCCTTTAAAGGCAAGATCAGCACCCATAGAGGAGGAATGGATCACAGATAACATCAATATTGAATCTCATAGTCATGATGGTGCTTGGATAGAAGAGGTTATTTCCATAGGCTTGAAGAAAAATCAAAATGTCAAGTATTTTAATTGTGGCAAATAAGGTCACTTAAAAATGGATTGTAGACAGGGCATTCCTAAAAACAATATTTTTTATAGAAACAATGTTTTATAGCCCCTCCTTCTGGAGTATGCAAAAGGTTTGACAAAATTTCACATTGGATCAATTCATGTAGATCAACAAGAGACAGACAAGGTAGCCCTTTGCCATAGGGAAATGCTTTGTGGGGGCTCTTGCAGGTCCCTCATTTCAAATTTGGTTCAGTCATTTCTTGTTACCATATTAAAAAACTCTTTCCCAGAACAATTAAAGGACATAATGCCTACTGGTAAATAAATAAATGAATAAGTAAGTAAATAAATAAATAAACAAACAAACAAAAATTTCAAGAGAAACAACGTTTTTCTTACATTAGTAATAACCTTTTACTATTTAAACCAAGAGGGGAAAAGTGGTGATATTTTGTTTGTGGTCCAACAACTAAAGCCTGCCTGGAGACCAGAAGGCAGAGATAGCTACTAGCTAACCATAAGGCCAGGCAGTGGTGGCTCACACATTTAATCCCAGAATTTGGGAGGTGGAAACAGGAAGTGATATAGCTGGCCAGAGACAGGAAGTGATAAGGTGGGGAGTGAAGACAGGAGCTAGGCCCCTTTCCAGCCAAGGAGTTGGTGAGGTTAAGAGGTGGCTGTGGCTTCCTCCTTTGTCTCTCTGATCTTTCAGCATTTACCCTGATATCTGTCTCTGGGTTTTTATTATTAAGACCAATTAGGATTTGTGCTACAGTTCATCAGTAAGTGGCAGGAACTGAAGCAGAAACTATGGAGAAGTGCTACTTAGTGGCTTGCTCTCCATGACTTGCTCAATCTGGTTTCTTATACAACTCAGGACCACCTGGCTAGGGATGCTACCTGCCCCTTGGGATGGGTCCTCTCTCATCAATAATCAGTCAAGAAAATGTCCTACAGTTGTGCCTATAAGCAATCTGATGGAAGCACTTCTCACTTGTGGCTCCTCTTCCCCTACCCTGTGCCAAGTTGACACAAAACTAACAAGGACAACTAATATCAGTTTCTGGTGAGGAATTGTAGACAGAGAGCTATGGATACAGATATACACTTCAGCAAGACAAAGCAGTTGCTCTTGTGCCATTTTAGGAAAAGGGTGGCAACATCTCAACATTACACACACACACACACACACACACACACACACACACACACACACACACACACCCTGGGGCTGCTCCACAAGGACCCTCTACAGTTGAATGAGACCTGGGCTCTGAGCCTGGTTGAGCTGCTCTTATCTCAAACACTGGCACTACCACCAAAGCAAGCTAGTTCCAAGTCTAGGTTCTGGAGATAAACTCCCATTGAGCATGCTCATAATCCACACATCACCACAAAAGCTGGGATGGTCCATGACTACAAAGCTGATCAAGCTATGCACATGCTTATGCTACCATTTTATTATGACTAGCTACTTCAGAAGCATTCATGTCTTGTATACTCTGAAGTAATGCAAGAGTATCTTCACTGCTGGCATTAGTGCCATTAGTTCCCTGGATTCTAGAAAAGTGGTGCAACCAAAAATGTCTGTGTGTGAGACCTCAGTTCAGTGGCTGTACATCATATACTAGTATCATAATACTGAGACTTCTAGAAAGCGATATCATAAGCCAGTCTTAATTCCAAGAGGAATCCTTTCACTCAAAATGTTCCTGGGAAGAAGAAAGAGATGAGAAGTATTTAGTAGTTATCATCAAAATGCCCAGCAATCCTAACCATCAGAGGCTCAGCTCCTGAGGATCCCAGAAAACTTCATCAACAGTCACATCAGCTGATATAGTACATTATGGTGTATTTCAGAAATCAAGGTGAAATAAAGACTATTGTACTGGCCAGTTTTATGGAAACTTGATGTAAAGAGTCATTTGAAAGAGGGATTCTCAATTGAGAAAATGCCTCCATATTTGCATGCAGGCAAGCCTCTAGTATATTTTCTTGATTGATGACTCGATATGAAAGTGGCCAGCTCACTATGGGTGGTACCATCCTTAGGCAAGTAGTCCTGGTTTCTGTAATAACTCAGGATGAATAAGCCAGGAGAAAGAAGCCAGTAAGCAACATTCTTCCTTGCCCTCTGCCTACAATCTAAAGGCTTGGTGAGTTAATTCTACCAAAGAAAAGATCATACCAGTCCTGTCCAAACTGTTCCAAAAATTCAAGAGGAGAGAACACTTTCATAAACATTAGACCAGTGTTACATGATATTGAAGCCAGACAAAGACCCAGGAAGTAAAATTATGAGCCAGCATTTCTGATGACCATAAATGCAAAATTATTCAACAAAAGATTATTCAATAGTCCATGAATATTGCCAATCACCAAAATAAAATGGGATGTATTTCTGAAGAAAAGGAATGGCTCAATATACACGAGTAAATAACTGCTATATATCACATCAATAGAATGAAGGACAAAGGCAGTGTGGTTATCTTAATAGATGTAGAGAAGACATTTGATGGCACTCAACAACTTTTCAGAATAAACGCTTGATAACTTCAGTATGGAAAAATGTTCCTCCAAACAAAATAGTTTGAGGCTGAAGAGATGGCTCTGTTGTTTAGAGCATTGACTGTGAGGTGAGTTTCCTTCCTCCCAACCAACCAGTTAGGCCAGTCAGGCCAGTCTCCAGGTATGGGCAACAGGGCACAAACCATGCCCCCAAGCCCATCATAGTTACAACTTCAGGTAGGTGAGGGAGATTGTGTTGTTTCATTGTAAATAATTATCCCACCCACTCACTGGTTTAATAAAAAGCGCTGATTGGCCAAAGGCAGACAGGAAGTTTGGGCGGGGTTAGCAGACTAGGAGAACTCTGGAAACTGGAAGAACAGAGCAGAAGGCCAGAGAGAAGCCGGAAGAAGCAGAGGACAACTATGCTGCTCTAAGAAAAGGTACCGAGCCGCATGGCTGAACAAGATAAGAGTCATGGGTTAGTTTAAGGGGTAAAGAGTTAGCAAGTTATATGCCTGTGCCTGAGACCTATCAGCCTAAAACTATTGTAAGCATCTGCGTGTCCCTGCCGGTCTATGGGTCTGTGGGTCTAAACCTTGAGGCTAGGCCTGAAAGTCAGGGCCAGAAACCTCCTACTACAGGTAGGCAAGCGGGACCCCTGCGTGCAAGCCTTACTTATTAACCCCTCATCATACTCTATAGCCTAAATGCCCCATTTCATTTCCCAAATCCATCCATCAACCCAACCTCAGCAGCTTCCTGACACATAGACACCAGAGAGCTCCATCACAAAAGGTCAAGCTACAGACCTCAACTGCTCCCTGAGAGATTGACTCCATAGGCTCTGATCTCTCTCTAAGAGGTCCAAGTGCACCAAGAGCACCTACTGGACAAAGAACAACTCACTGAAACACAGACAACATTTGCACTGATTAGAGGAAGAGATGGGTAGACAGCAGTGCAAAAATACATTCAACAACATAATGAACAATATGGCACAACTAGAACCTAGTGGTTCTGCAAGACCTGAACATTCCAGTATAGAAGAAGCAAAGAAAAAAGACCTGAAAAATAACTTTATGAATATGATAGATGTCCTTATATGATAAATGAAAGAAGAAATGAAAAAGTCCCTTTAAGAAACAAAGGGAGAGACAAACAAAAAATTGGAAGAAATCAAGAAATCCCTTAAAGAAAGCCAAGAGTATCAAGAAAAAGCAATCAAACAGGTGAAGGAAACAGTTCAAGACTTAAAAACTGCAATAGAAGCAATATAGAAAAATATGAACTGAGGGAATGCAGGAAATGGAAAATCTGAGTAAATGAACAAGAACTACAGATGCAAGCATAACTAATAGAATGTAAGAGATGGAAAAGAGAATGAATCTCTGGCATGGAAGATACAATAGAAGGAAATCAATTCATCAGTCAAAGAAAACACTAAAGTCAAAAAAAGTCATAACATAAAATATTGAGGAAATCTGGGACACCATGAAAAGACCAAACCTAAGAATAATAGGAATAGAATAAAGAGAAGAATACCAGCTCAAAGGCACAGAAAATATTCCACAAAATCATTGATGAAAACTTTTGAAACCTAAGAAAGATAATGCCTATGCACATACAAGAAGCTTACAGAATACAAAATAGACTAGACCCTCATAAAAAGTTTGTTCCCAGAAAATAATCAAGACATTAAACATACAGAATGAGAGTGGCAAAGGAAAAAAGCTAAGTAACTTATAAAGGCAGACCCATAAGAATAACACCCAACTTCTCAATGGAGACTATGAAATCTAGAAGGTACTGGACAGACATTATGTAGACACTATGAGACCCTGGATGTCAGCCCAGACTACTAAACCAAGCAACACTCTTATCACCATAGATGGAGTGAATAAGATATTCCATGACTAAACTAGATTTAAACAATACCTATTCATACAAATCCATCCCAACAGAAAGCAGTAGAAGGAAATCTCCAATCTAAGGAAGTTAGATGAACCTATGAAAACACAAGCAATAAATAAACCCACAGCAGGAAATCCCAAAGAAAGGACACACACACACACAAACACACACACACACTCACACACACTCACTCACACACACACACACACACACACACACACACACACACACCAAAATAACAGGAATTAACAATGGCTAGTCATTAATATTCCTTAATATCAACAGATTCAATTCCCCTATAAAAAGACATGGGCTAACAGAATGGATATGAAAAATGCATAATTCTGCTCCATACAAGACTCACACCTCAACTACAAATACAGGCAACAAAAGACTTTCCAATCAGATGGACTTAAGAAGCAAACTGGTGTAGCTATCATAATATCTAACAAAATAGACTTCAAACTAAAATCAATCAAAAGAGATCTGGAAGGTCATTACATATTCACCTCCAGGAAAAATCCATCAAGATGAAATCTCATTCCTGATAATTTATGCCCTTATACAAGGGTATCCACATATGTAAAAGAAGCATTAGTAAACCTTAAATGGCACATCAAACCCCACACACTAATAGTTGGAGACCTCAACACTTCACTCTTACCAATGGATAGGTCTACCAGACAAATCTGACAGAGAAATAGGGGATCTAACAGATGTTATGACCCAAATGGACTTAATAGATATATACAGAACCTTCCACCCAAATACAAAGGAATATACATATTTCTCAGCACCCCATGGAACTTTCTATAAAATTTACCACATACGTGGTAATAAAGCAAATATCAATAGATACAAAAAATAGGAATATCTCCTTGTCTCACATAAGACCACCATGGTCTAAAGATAGTGTTCCACAACAACAAAAACCACAGAATGCCTATAAACTCGTGGAAACTGAATAACTCTCAACTGAACCATGTCTAGGACAAAGAAGAAGAAAGAAATTAAAGACTTTCTAGAATTCAATGAAATAAATCAATAACATACCCAAACTTATGGGACACAGTGAAAGCTGTACTAAGAGGAAAGGTTATAGACTAAATGTCTGCATAAAGAACTTGTTGAAATCTCACACTGGTGACTTAATAGTACACCTAAGACTAGAGCAAAAAGAAGTAAACTCACCCAGAAAGAGTAGAAAGCAGAAAAAAAATCAAACTTAGAGCCAAAAATCAACAAAATACAAACAAGGAGAACAGCACCAACAACAAAAATCAATGAAGCAAAGAGTTGGATCTTTGAGAAAATTGACAAGATAGACAAACCCTTAGCTAAACAAACCAAAAGGCAGAGAGGGTATCCAAATTCACAAACTCACAAATGAAAAGGGCAACATAACAACAGACACTCAGGAAATCAAGAGAAAAATTAGGTTATACTTCAAAAACCCATACTCTACAAAATTGGAAAGCCTAAAAGAAATGAATAGCCTTTTGTATGGATATCACTCATAAAAATTAAATCAAGAACAGATAAATGACTTACGTAGACCTATAACTCATAAGGAAATAGACGCCATTATTAAAACTCTCCAAATGAAAAAAGGCACAGGGCCAGATGGTTTCAATGCAGACCTCTTTCTAACAGAATTTCAAAGAACTAATACCAATACTCATCCAATTGTTCCACACAATAGAAATATGAGGAGCACTGTCAAACTCTTTCTATGAGGCTATAGTTAGCCTGATACCTAAAGCACAAAAAGATTCAGCAAAGAAAGAGAATTACAGACCAATAACCCTTCATGAACATTGATCTAAAACTACTCAATAAAATACTGGCAAATCAAATCCAAGAATATATTTTTAAAAATCATCTGCCATGATAAATTAGGCAATATCCCAAGGATTCAGGAATGGTTTAACAGATGAAAATCTGTCAATGTCATCTGCCATATGAACAATCTGAAGGAAAAGAACCACATGATCATCTCATTAGATGCTGAAAAAAACTGACAAAATCCAACACCCTTTATGATAAAGATCCTGGAGAGATAAGGAATACAAGGAACATACCGAATCATAATAAAGGCAATATACAGCAAGCCAGCAGCCAACATCAAACTAAATGGAGAGAAACTCAAAATAATCCCTCTACAATCAGAATGAAGACAAGACTGTCCATTTTCTCCATATCTATTCAATATAGTACTTCAAGTTCTAGCAAGAGCAATAAGACAATAAAAGGAGATCAAGATGATACAAACTGAAAAGGAAGAAGTCATAATTTTTGCTATTTGCAGATGATATGATTGTATACATAAGTGACCCCCAAAATTCTACCGGGGAACTCCTACAGCTGATAATCACCTTCAGCAAGGTAGCAGGGTACATGATTAACACACACACAAAAATCACTAGCCCTCCTATACACTAAGGATAAAAGGACTGAAAAAGAAATAAGGGAAACATCACCCTTTATAATAGCTGTAAACAGCATTAAATATCTTGGTGTAACTCTAACCAAAGCAGTAGCAGACCTGTTTGGCCAAAACTTTAAGTCACTAAAGAAAGAAATTGAGGATATCAGAAAATGGAAAGATCTCCCATGCTCCTGGACAGGTGAGATCAACATAGTAAAAATGGCCATCTTACCAAAAGCAATCTACAGATTCAATGCAATTCCAACACAATTCTTCACAGACCTTGAAAGAAATACTCAACCTCACATGGAATAACAACAACAAAAACCCCAGGATCGCCATAACAATCCTGTTCAGTAAAAGATCTTCAGGATGTATCACCATCCCTGACTTCAACTCTACTATAAAGCTACAGTAATAATAATAATAATAAACAGCTTGGTATTGGCTCAAAAACAGACATGTGCATCAATGGAATAAAACTTAAGACCCTGACATTAATCCACATGCCTATGAACCCTGATTTTTCATAAAGAAGCAAAAAATATTCAATGGAAAAGAGAAAGAATCTCCAATAAGTCGTGCTGGCATAACTGGATAGTGGCATATATAAAAATGCAAATCAATCCATGTCTATCACCCTGCACAAAACTCAAGTCCAGGTGGCTCAAAGACCTTAATATATACCCAGTTACACTGAATCTGATAGAAGAGAAAGTGAAGAAAAGCTTTGAACACATTGGCATAGAACGCAACTTCCTAAATATAACATCAGTAGCATAGACACTGAGGACAACAATTAGAAGGGACCTCCTGAAACTAAGAAGCTTCTGTAAGGCAAAGGACACAGTCAATGAGACAAAACCACAGCCTACAGAATGGGAAAAGATCTTCACCAACCCTATCAGACAGAGGGCTGATCTCTAAAATATATAGTGAACTCAAGAATCTAGAGATTAAATAACACAATTAAAAATGGAATACAGAGATGAATTCTCAATAGAAAAATATCAAATGGCCATAAGACACTCAGGGAAATGCAAATCAAAATAATTCTGAGATATCATTTTATACCTGTCAGAATGGCTAAGATCAAAAACACAGATGACAGCCTATGCTGGAAAGGATGTGGAGCAAGGGGAACACTCCTTCATTGCTGGTGGGAGTGTAAACTTGTACAGCCACTCTGGAAATCTGTATGGCAGTTTCTCAGAAAACTGGGGAACAATCTACTAAATGTTCCAGCAATACCACTATTGGGCATAAACTCAAAGGAGACACATTTTACCCCAGGGACATTTATTTAACTATATTCATAGTGGCATTATTTATAATAGGCATAACCTGGAAACAATCTAGATGCCCCTCAACTGAAGAATGGATTTTTTCAAATGTGGTACATTTACACAATGGAGTACTACTACTCAGCATTAAAAAAAAAGACATCATGAAATTTATAGTAAAATGGATGGAACTAGAAAAAAAAATCATCCTGAGTGAGGCAAAACAGACCTAGAAAGACAAACATGCTATGTACTTAGTCATAAGTGGATTTTGGACATAAAGTAAAGGATAACCAGGCTACAATCCAAAACTCTTGAGCATGTAGACAACACAGAGGAAACCTAAGAGAGACATCCATGAACGCCCCTGGGAAGGGGAAATAGAGAAGATTTTCTGAGTAAATTGGGACCATGGTGGGGGGAGCAAGGAGATGTAGGAAAAGAACATGAGGGAATGAGATGGTTGAGATGGGAGAGGGACAGAGAGGGAGAACAACAAAAGAGATACCTTGGTAGAGGGAGATGTTGTGGGTTTAAGGAAATACCCAACAACCCACAAGATGACCTCCTTCCCACTAAGACTCCAAGCAATAGTGGAGAGCGTTCCTAAACTGGCCTTCCCCTGTAATCAAATGGATGACCATGCTAATTGTCATTATAGGACTTTCACTCAGCAACTGTTGGAAGTAGATGCAGAGATCCACAGCTCAGCACTGGGCTGAGTTCCCAGTCCAGGCAAAGAAAGGAAGGAGGGATTATATGAGCAAAGGGGTCAAGATCATGAGGAGGAGACCCACAGAGACAGCTGACCCCAGCTAATGGGAGCTCAGTGATTCTGAACTAACAGCTGGGGAACATCCATGGGACTGAATTAGGCCCTATGAATGTGATTGAATACTGAATGATATGGGAAGTTTATGGGCCTCTAGCAGGAGGACCAGAATTTATTCCTAGTGCATAAAATGGCTTCTTGGAGTCCATTTCCTACAGAAGAACACCTTGTCTGGCCTTGATACTGGGGGAAGGGATTGGTCCTACCTCAAACTGGATATGCCAGACTGCATTAACTTACCCTGGGAGTCCTTACCCTCTCTAAAGAATGGATGGGGGGGGGATGGCGTGGGGAGGGGAGAAACTAGGGGATGACTGAGAAGAATAGAGAGAGGGGGAACGGTGGTGGGTATGTTAAAAAAATTAAATAAAAAAAGAGTACTGATTATTCTTTTTTCTGATTAATTCCCAGCACCTACACGGCAGCTCAGAACTGCCTGTAACTTCAGTTCCAGGAAGCAGGAAGTCCAACACCCTCATAGACATACATGCATGCAAAATACCAATGTACATAAAAGTAAAATAAAAAAATGGCTTTAAAGTATTAAAAACTGTAGTAGGGGGTTTCTGTCCCTTACTTTCAGGCCTAGCCTCAAGGTTTAGGCACGCAGACCTGCAGACCCCCAGAGGCACACAGATGCTTACAATTTGTTTTAGGCTGATCGGCCTAAGGCCCGGGCATATAACTTGCTAACTCTGTACCCTTCATCTAACCCATGACTCTTATCCTGTTCAGCCATGGGGCTTGGTACTTTTTCTCACAGCAGCATGGTTGTCCTCTGCTTCCTCTGGCTTCTCTCTGGCCTTCTGCTCTGTGCTTCCTGTTCTCAGAGTTTTCTTAGTCTGGTAGCTCCGCCCATACTTCCTGCCTGCCTTTGGCCAATCAGCACTTTTTATTAAACCAGTGGGTAGGATAATTATTTACAATGTAACAACATAATCTCCTACAACAAATCCACAGGCACCATTAGATTCAGTGCTGGAATATGCAAAACTTTGCTTCTAAGGCCAATAACTCAGTCAAAAAGGATGCTTTTACTCAGCATTTCTGTCCAATATAGTACTATCAGTCCTATCCATACCAACAGACCAGTGAAACAAATAGAGCAATCTAAAAAGGCAAGGAAGAAGTCCTTATGGCAGATGATATAATCTTATATACAGAAAGTTGTAAAGAATCTACCAAAAAAGGATATCTCTTCTTAGAACTATAAAAAAATTTCAGGGCAAAATCAATACACAAAAGTCAATAATATCTCTAACACTAATGGCAGATTATTCAAAATATAATTTTAATTTTGAATTTATAATATAACAAAATATGTGTACTTATAAATAAATTGAATTGAGGAGGTGGAAACTATATTGAAAGCTACAAAAACTGGTGAAAGTAAAGAAGACACAAATAAACGATTCTGAACCTCCTATGCACGGATTGAAAGAATTAATATTCTGAAAATGCCATATGATCCTATTGGATATACATTTTTAAAAACCAAAAAACCTCAACATTTCTATGCTATTTTTCCATACAAATAGAAATAAAAGAACTGTAGAGCCCAAGCTACACTATCCTGCATAGATAGATTCAAATTAAGTAAACAGGAGCCCACAAGAGCATCTGCCAGATTGTCAATGAAATGTGTTACACCAAAAATTGGATCTAAGCCATGGAAAACATCTTCTAAGAAGTTTGGAAAAGGAAAGGAAGAAAATAAAGAAGTTGGAAAGGAGTCATGCGGTGGTGTCACACAACTTTAATCCCAGCACTTGGGAGGCAGAGGTAGGTGGATCTCTGAGACTGAGACCACCCTGCCTATACAGCCAGTTTCAGAACAGCCAGGGATACACAGAAAAGCCCTGTCATAAATAAATTATAAAGAAGAAACTGGAAAGGAAGATACTTGATTCTGCGAGCATTCAGAAACTAAAATGGAAAAGCACATAGATAATGAGGATTAATGAATTGCAATAAAATGGTGTTATTTCATCAATCTCCTCAGCCAAATTTTTAAGTCAAATATACTATTTTGCTAATGCAAATTGTTAGGGTTTTACTAGCTGGAATCCAATATTTACAATAACTGTTCTATTCTTCCATGGCCATGGTTTTCCTTTTTTTGAAAATTCTTATTGTCTTCAAGTAAAATAAGTGCCAAATTAACACAGGAAGCTGCATGTAAAATTAATTTAGCACTCTACACTTGGTTTTAAAATGTTTGTTCTATGCACCTTAGCATATTTGCATATATTTAAAATTTTCAAATAATCCAACATTAATGTAGTTTTATACCTAGGTTTTATGCAATTTTAGTAGAACACGAATACCTGTGGCTACATGCTATTTGTTGTTTAATTCTTATATGAAAAAAGAGGATGCTGCCAAAGTAGAGAGACCAGTCAATCAGGGAAAGATGATAGAAAGGTCCTAAACAAACCCACATACTTACACTCAACAGATTATTTTTCATCAAAGTACCTAGTGATATAAATCGAAAGAACAGCACCTTCAAAAACTGCTTCTGAGAGCTAGAGAGACGGTGTAACAGTTAAGAGAACTTACTGTTCTTGCAGAGGAGCAAGATTCAGCTCCAGGTACCCACATGCCAGCTCACAATCATCTATCATTTTAATTTTAGGACATCCAAAGACCCTCTTCTATTTCCTTCTGCTGCAGACCTATGGTGAGGTAGAACCTCATGGTAGCAAAAATACAAGGAAAAGTCAAATTACTTACCTCATGGTGTCAAAGAGAGACAGATACCATAATCACTTCATTTAATCCTAATTACTTCCCAAAGTCCTTACATACAAATACCATTAACATTAATTTACTGATAAATTTCCCAGGAATCAACATCTGAGGCATGCATTAAAACCATAGCATTCTACCTTTCATATATAAAATTAGTATTTATTCTATCCCAGTACCCCAAAATTCCAAAGGGCTTCCAAAAGTCTTATGTAAATGAGATGGGAGTAATACTCAAGCCATGATTCACCCCAAAGTTAATGTGAGCCTATGCAATCAAGCAAGTCATCTTTATCCAAACTGCAATGCTGAGATAAGCATAGAACAAGTCTCCATTCCAAAAGGGACAAGTTGACAAGAAAAAAACAGGAATCCCATGTAAGCCCAAAATCCAATTGGGAAAACAATAATGTTTTATTGCTGTTCTTGTTTGATGCAGAATTTTATACAGCCCAGGGTGATGATCATGAACTCTTTATGTAGTGAAAGTCAAATATTAAGATAGATTGTTGATAATTTGTGCTGTAAAGAATAAAGAAAACAAGAAAGTTAATGTTTAAGATAGACTATCTTTCCTAAAAAGTGTACTTTTAGTAAAGTCATAAAAGAAGTTCATAAGTGTGGTGATATATTGCATAATTAATAAAAATAGTTTGGAATATCAGAGGACAGAGCCATCTCTCCAGCCTTTTTACTTTTGTTGAGACAGAGTTTTACAATATATTATATTGTCTTATATTACAATATAAGACATATATTTGAGGTGCTCTAAGTAATGAGAAGAGGTAGAAAAGCCCAGAGGTGAAGCCTGTCTAATTTGTTCAAGAAGTAGAGAAAATAAAAGGGTGATGGAGAAAACTGTAGTAAGAGATGATGGCTATTGTGTTAAGAACAAAACGTCTAGAAAAATGTCAGAAAGTATGGGGAAAATTCTAAGTCTACACGAATAATCTGGGAGGCTATGAACACGATAGTAATTCTGGAATTGATTTTCAGGTTCTAGATTTATTTTCATGGTAGAACTATCAGAATTTGCTAGCATACCAATTTCCTAACATCCTTGAAATGAAAATACAGTCTGGTATAATACCAAGCTTTACACTGCTTAATTGTAAGAATTAATCAACTGTCATTTATTGTTAATCAACCATCATTTATTGTCAACCAGTCTTCTTTAATATGAGAAAATCAACAAAAAGAACAGATTTTGAAGTGAATTCCAACAGCTCAAATTTGAGTAATTTATAATGTAATATATATTATGCATACAAATGAAAATTTCATAAATTAGTTGGTTGTTATGAAAGAACTTCATAGTGGGACCCCAAACTCCAAGATTAGAAATAAAAAATGGAATCACTAGCAACACAAATAACTTATAAATCTAGGAAAAAAAGAGAAGAGTGGGGATAACTGGGTAGGGAAGGATGTATGTACAGAAGAAATGTATTCCTAGAATTCTATGAGATTAAAAGAGTTGGTAGTGGATCAGAAAGGAACTTGGAGACTATGATTTCAATGTATGTGATATATTCAGAGAAAGAAAAATATAACTATTCAAAAGTTCCTAAAAATATCAGTGCCTGATAAGTGATCAGTGGATTTCTCAATTTGGATGTTATTACATACACTGTGAAGAGCAGTTGAAGTTGAGTGGTAGGGAAAAAAAACCTAATTGTACTGAGTTTAGAAATAAATTGTAAGAGATTAAAATGAAGTAACAATTATATGTACTCTTTTAGAGAACGTCGTTTTTGCTGGGAATGATATGCTGGCTCTGCCTGGAAAAGTGATCATTTAATCGGAGCTGATTAAAATATAATTTCAAATGATATCAAATGACAGTAATATCACTTTCAAGAAAGAAAGAAGTGAAAACACTACTTGATTCTCAAGTTAAGCAAAGCCCTTGAAAAATGCTTGATATCTCCCAGTTTTCTATCTTTTCTCCTTTAGTGACTAGGACTTTGTATCGGAGTTAGCTTTTAGTTTTTGCATTGGGTGTGATTATCTGAGACCTAGGTATTTCAGCACATATTTTCATTCAAATTCAATAACTGCATTTACTCACCAAATTCCTGTCACTGTTCACTGAAATATTCTTGTCTAGAAAGAGATAAAATAAGGTT
Source organism: Phyllotis vaccarum (assembly GCA_033318265.1). Lineage (NCBI taxonomy): Eukaryota > Metazoa > Chordata > Mammalia > Rodentia > Cricetidae > Phyllotis > Phyllotis vaccarum. The sequence continues at coordinate 55,744,060 of JARWLC010000013.1, forward strand.
ATTTTACTCAACAAAAAAAAATCATATTAATCTTTAAAATGACTACTCTGGTACGATCTACTTAATTAGCAAAATGGAGTTATCAATTCTATAATCATATTTTTTCATTTATAAACCAGCTTTTAAAAAGAGACACGTGTGTGTGTGTGTGTTTGTGTTTGTGTTTGTGTGTGTCCACAAGGAGCTGGAAAAGGCCAGATGACAGTATTACATAGTCTGGAGTTATAGACAGACAAATGTATACACACATACAAAAAATTACCCAGCACCCTTAACTATAAGAGAAATGTGCATCAAAAGTACATTGTGATACATCTTACCCTAGTCAAACTCACTATAATCAAAATAAACAACAAACCCTGGTGAGGATGCAGGGGGAAAACACCCCTTATTCACCACTCAGGGAAATAGAAATCAGTGCAGTCACTACAGAAATAATGATGGGTATTGCCCAAGAAAGTAAAATTAAAATTACCTTATTATCCAGGCATATTCCTAGGTACTTATCTTCAGAATTCCAAGTTAGCTTGGCACTGAGATGTCTGATCTTCCATATTTGTTGTGGCTCTACTCACAGTAGGTCTAGGTGTCCATAAATAGATAGCTAGATGAAGAAATGTGGCATATATACACAATGTAACCACAACAGAACAAAAATTGTATTATGGCAGGAAAGTGGATGGAGCTAAAGATCATCATGTTAAGCAAAATAAGCCTTGCACAAATAGAACAAGAGAATGTCATGAGGTAATAAAGATCAAAGTACATGATATAGATGCATTAGAATGTCATAATGAAATTCAATATTTTTTTACAATGAGTATATGTTATTCCAAAAGACATACTTCTACTAAGAAACATGGAAAACTGATATTGAACTTAACTAGTAAAAGATATATTATCAGTCTTTCTTTCAAGAAGAGCATGCCAAAAGAAAATGGTTTATTGATATGGATGAACAACACCCATGAAGAACAATGAAAAGTTATTTAATCCCTTTTGATGACAGTGGTAGTGATAATAACCATAAGAGAAAGAATTCCAGAGGGAATGCAGCAACACTTTAATGAATGTTATATGTACCAACCAGATGCCTCAGGTCTACAGGGTTAAAGTGCTTATTTCTTCAGCACTAACGGCTGCTGACAGTTACTGTGTTTATATTTCCACAGATCGCTCTTGTCTGGAGAAAACTGATTAGTCCACAGACAAGGCTCTTGACTAAGAGACAGTATACATCCAATGACTGAGCAGCACTATGGTAGTATTAAAAACTCAGTCCCCTGTTCCTAACTTGAGACAATTCTGTAGGGATCACCCTGAGTTGAAATTTGCTGGTGAAATCAACTAATCTATTTGCTGCAACAATCTGGGTGCCACTTTGGCAGACTTCTGCTTTCTTTTCTTTCTCACAGGTATCAAACCCCAACACACTCCCCAATAAAATTTTCAAGGAAATTTCCACTATTCCATTTAATTCCTGGAAAAAATCAGATTGCAACATCATCTATGTATTGCTAACTATATCTGGTCCTGTTCTATTTTGTATGTTATATTTAGTTATTATAAAACTTTGGGTCAGGTGAAATCATCATGCCCACTTAACAAACACAGAAGTACAAAGTGTTAAGTAACTTATTCAATGTCCCATCTCTGATCATGATAGAGAACATGATTTTTGACCAGGCACTATAGCTCTAGATCGCTTAATCTTAATCGCTATGCATTAATTCCTTTAATATCTTCATGAAATAGAGATTGTTTCCTTGAATATTTTATTTTTTAAAAAAATACAGGCTGACTCTAATTATATTAGTTCAATTTTCCTTGAAAAATATATCTTCATAAAAGAATTAGGAAAAAATACTATCCTAATATTAGAAGCTCTGTTTCCTTGGCCCATTAGTTTTTCGTACAAGATCCAACATAATTCTGTCAAAACTAACTCCAATCCTTCCATTCCTGAGATGAAAGTCTTTCAATAGCTATCTGTCTCACAAAAAAAACAAATACTAAATTCTTATATGATCAGCTGAGTCTTTTATTTAAATTATGTGTCCCTTCTCTATTAGGCCAATCACTACATATCCTTCCTTTGAAGAAGTATACTCTCCTTCCATTGACAATAAGGTTGACTATTTGACTTGGTTTTGTCAATGGATTATAATACACTGAAGCAGAATTTTTTAAGCACTGTATTGTTCTAGTATGTCTATTTTACCTTTGATAGAAAAATAGATTTTCTGTATGTGGGCTACTTCTTTAGCCTTTTTACCTGAGTGAAGACAATAACAGAATGACAGGGAACCCATGGAGATAATGATAAACAAACTCCAAATGTGTGTTGTTGCACATCACTGAGAGTTAAGATAGTTACTTATTTATACATGTATTTAAGTATTTACTTTTAATCGTAAGTGCATGTGCATGCATGCTCGTGTGTATGTGTGTATGTCATGTGTGTACAGGTACCTGTGGAGTCCAGAAGAGGGTAGGGTGTAGGATCCCTGAAGCTGGAGTTCCAGGTGGAAGTGAGTTGCTTGATATGGGTGCTGGGAAACTGGACTGGGGTCCTCTAGGAAGAGTAGCAAGTGCTCTTAACTTTTGAGCCATTTCTTTAGACCCGTTTTGAAAAATATTACTCTTCTTTATTCTCAAGAATATAATACACATATACAATGAATCATGGTCATATTCTCCCCCTCCCCATTTCCATTTCCAATTCCCTGAAAGTGTTCCCCAACATGCTCCCTCCCAATTTTGTATCCTTTTTAAAAATAAATTACTAAGTCTAATTTGTCCTGCCTCTATGTGCATGGCTGTGGGGCCATCTAATGGAGCATGGAAAACTTACCAGTGGCTACACATTTAAAAAAGACTTATTCTCCCTGCCTCCCCCTCCCCCCCATGCAGCTATCAACTGCCAATAGCTAGTGTGGAGAGAGCTTTTCTCAATCTATGTGAGAATTTTGGCTAGACTGATCTTGTGCAGTTTTGCGAGGGTAACCAAAGATGGAGTGAGTAGATGAGTACAATAGCCACGCCAAGCACAGAACTTTGAATTCCACAACACTCTTCCCTACCATCCAGCTCTTAATTTTTTTTCCATGCTTTCTTCTTCATTTGACACTCCCTGAACCTTGATGGTAGTAGGGGTAAAAAATGTATCATTTACAGCCAAGTACTCAGTTTGGGGATGCATATTAAAACTACAGTATAACTCAGAGGAAGCTAATTCAAATATCTCTTTATTTAAGATAAGTCCTTATGGATCCCAGGCTGGCCTTGAGCTCTCTTTGTAGCTTACAATGACCTTGAATTTCTGTTTCTCCTGCCTCCACTTTCTGAGTGCCAGGACTACAGGTGTGAATCACCACATCTAATTTATGTGATGCTTAGGATAGAACCCAGGGCCTTGTACAGACACTCTGAGTTACATTCCCAGCTCACAGACTCATGTGTCTATTTTATTAATTTTTTTATCCTTGTTCATATGCATATCTTTGCATGAATGTCTGCCACATGTATGGGTGTCTTCCAGGGCCAGAAGACATTGAATGGATCCCCCAGAGATGGAGTTATAAGTAGTTGTGAGGTGCCCAAAAGGGTAACCAAACTTGAGTCTTTTGGAAGAACACTGAACACTCCAGTCCCATGATTCAACTACCTTAATTAGACAGCTTATGATATGTGAAACCTCTTACCTTCAGATCACTGGCTTCAATCCACAGCAATATTCACTGAAGACTAAAATCCAAATTTGAGTCCATTTTCATTATGCTGTATCAACAACCCAATCTTTTCCTCACACTCCCATCATGCCCACTATGGGCTAATTGGATCCATTAATTAGATTGATGTACCTCCTCTTAATGACCATAGAACTCTCTACTTAATATACTATATAGCTTCTATCATAATAAAACTTCTGTGTTCTAAGAGAAGGTGCTATATCTTGTATATGTCTATCATATTATAACCAGAACACACTAGTGTCCCCATCACATGAGAGGAATGTAATAAATATTTATTGAAATAATTTATTGAATAAATTAGCACACTAACATTGTTTTATTACACCTTTATTTTTCAATACATTTTAGTACAGCAAAGCAAGTACAGGTAAACATTAGTATTTTTTACACAATAGCAGACAGAAAGGGAAGCCAGCCACAACTTAGTGCCTTGTCAGTTGTATATTTGTTTGTTTAACATCTGAAGCTAGAACACTTTACTGATGATTTTTTTTTCAAGCTTTCAAGGAAAAGCCTATATCTATAGCTATATGCTATATATTATCTTTCAGACAATGCAACAAGATGGAAATAGTCCCAAAACATTTTATGACACTATCAAAACTCTTATAGCAAAGTACAACAGAGACAGCAAGTGGTCAATCACATTTACATTACTAGACAGTATTATTAAAACAATTGAAACTTTTCAAGATACCAAACAAGAACTAAATATGAAAATACATCAATGGAACTGGAACACAAATATCAAACACAATACGTACCCCCCCCCCAACCCCAATACGTGAGAACCAGGGCTCTAGGCCCGGCCATACAAGGCCTCACTGACTGCCACACAGTCATCTATCGCAAATTGCGAACAACCAATGGTCGGTGCCCAGCTTCAGCTCTATTGGCTTCATCTTCCAGGGCCTCTCTGTACTGCTCTGGCCAGTCCTGTGGCTCCTTTCTGTGAATTCGAGCCACATACCGCAAAGCCTTCATCTTGGAGGTTTCCAAGCGGGCTCTAGGGCCCCATACAAAATCATATTGTACTGGATCACTGTCAGGAACCCGCAAACTGTCTATGTAGCGCTGACTCAAATACCTACAGGTAATCACATGCTTTCTTCCATTTTGGACTCCCAAGCCCCTCAGAAAGGCCCAGACTGCAGACTCCCTTGCATGGTTGCCCATTATAAAGATGAAGCTTAGAACTTGCATTAAGAAATTGCTGCCAGGCCTGTTTGGACTGTCCATAATCTCTTCAGTGTCTTCCATTTCTCTTCGGTTGTACAGGGTGTAGGAGTGGTTCCTGGGATCAAGGACCACTAGCTCTGTGCCGTACACATGGTTTAGGGTGCGAGCAGCACGATTCAGGAGGTCAGGGAACACTTTGCTACATTCTCGACCAATGTAATACAGAATTCCTTTCTTTGGTATAGGCAGCTTAGTTGAATCCATCAGCAGAAATAACTGGACCAATTTTCTTGATTTGCTCTCTAATCTTGACTCAGGCCATGAATGGGGGGAATATTTTGAGGGATAGCCAGGAGCATCTGAATCAGGAGCCAGTAGGTCTGGAGAAACTTCCTCAAAAAAGGGCCTCCTAAAATGAGGAACAGCCCTCCAGTCATTACCAACATCTCTGATAGCATCTTCTTCCAGTGCTTCGTTGTATTGTGCTGGCCAGTCCATAGGATCTTTGTTATAGATCTTAGCCATGAACTTCAGAATTTTCATCTTGGTGGTTTCGAGATGGGATCGTGGGCCCCAATAAAACTCATACTCTACTGGTACACAGTCAGTTATCGGCCTGTAGTCCAAGTAACGCTGCCACACGAACTCCACAGACAGAAGTCTCTTTGGGTTCCCAAAAACGGAAAGCCTTCTTTCACGCTGCACTCCGAATCTCCAGAGCATCTCCCAAATATCAGCTTCCCTGGCTTGATTGCCATTTAGGAATATCTGTCCCAGGATCATCATCAGGAGGCCCATCTTTGGTCCATTTGGGATGTCTTCTAGTCCTTCGAAGGGCACAGGTCCCAGTTTGTTCAGCAGGATGTAGGTGTGCTCCTCCGGGTCTAGCTCCTTCAGTTCGAACCTAAAAATGCACTCCAGGTGGGCTGCTGCTCGTCTGAGGATCTCAGGGAACTGGTTTCGATATTCTTTAACAATGAATTCCCTCATCTCAGATTCCTTTATAGGGTACTTGGTCTGATCCTTCACCAGCAGAAACTGCAACAATTCTGCTACATTTTGCTCCATAGGATCCTGAGGCTTCAGGGTGAGAGCAACGTGGGCGGTGCCAAGGCCCATAATGGTAATGGAGTTGGAATTCTCACTGTCTCTCAGGACCTGGAATTCCAGGGGGCCTTCCAAACGCTTCGGGCGTACTGAGGGAGCAGAGGCCTTTTGCAGAGCAAGGGAGGTGCACTTGCATAAGTTTATGCTCAATGCTGCCCCAGGGTTGTCAGCGGCAGTGGGCATTCCGGAAGCGCTAGGGCCTTCGGCAGCTAGGGGCATCTGTGAGGTGCTCGGCCCCTCCCCCGGAGTGTGCAGCCCAGAGGTGCTCGGGCCCTCCCTGCAGGGAAGCAGCCCAGAGGTGCTTGGGCCCTCCCTGCAAGGAAGTAGCCCAGAGGTGCTCGGACCCTCCTTGCAGGGAAGCAGCCCGCAGGTGTCAGATCCCTCCGCAGCGCAGGATGCCAAGGAGATGCTGAAGCCCTCAGCAGAAATGGATCTTAAGGATGCACCCTTGCCCTCAGCTAAGGTGCTAGGGCTCTCATAGGCAGCAGGCGGCACCGAAGTGCGCAGTCCCTTTTTGGAGGTGGGCGGCACTTTGACACTAGATCTCTCCAAGATGGTGGGCGGCACCCAGGTGCTCTGGACCTCACCGGAGGGGGGCGGCATGGAGGTGCCCAGTCCCTCTTCGGAGGGGGGCGACCCGGAGATGTCGGGTTCCTCCGAAGCCGAGAGCAGCAGGGGGGTGCTCCGGCCCTCAGCAGAGGTGGGCGGCAGGTTGATACCCAGTCCATCAGAGGCAGTGGGCGGCACCGAAGTGCTTGGGGCCTCACTAGCAGGGGAGGACACGTTGATGCCCGGTCCCTCCGAGATGGTGGGTGACACGGAGGTGCTCAGGCCCTCGCCAGAGGGAAGCGGCATGAAACTGCCGGATTCCTCGGAGGTGGGCGGCACTGAGGTTCCCAGGCCCTCACTCAGGGTGGGCTGCGTGCCAGGGCCCTCATCGGAGTGGGACTGCTCGGTGACGTTCAGCCCTTCGGTGTTATCAAGATGCTCGGAGGCCTTTGAGCCCTTAGGAGCAGTGGGCGGCACAGAGGTGCTCGGCCCCTCTGCGGTGGTGATTGACTTAGCGGTGTTCAGCCCCGCGGAGACGGCAGGAGGTCGGGAGGTGTCAGGGCCCTCCCCGGAGATGGGCAGCTCGGAGGTGTTCAGCCCCTCAGAGATGTTGAGCTGCCCGGGGGCGCTTGAGCCCTCTGGTACGGTGGATGGCACAGAGGTGCTTGGGCCCTCCCGGGGGGTGGGCATCACGGAGGTGCCTGGGCCCTCAGAGGCGCAGAGGCCCTGGAGCATCTGAGGATCGCTGGGATCCTTAGGGACATCTGGGCCTGGCATTGCAGCAGGGAGACCTTTCCCGCTGCTGTTGCGTGAATGTGCCCTTCCACCGCGGCGGCGGCGCGAATTCTGGCTTACCAGCGACATGGTCCTGTCGACGGGCGTGTGGAAGCTGACACCGACAGGACCGCGATCTCGCAGAAGAGGGCGCGAGGTGTGTAGGCGCCTCTGCACAGAACTGCCGCTAGCAGTAATGCTGCTGCTGCTGCTGCTGCTGCTGCTGCTGCTGCTGCTGCTGCTGCTGCTGCTGCTGCCAGAACCAAAGCTCCAAGCAAGTCACAGGAGCCGAAATTAGAGGTGGTGGGAAAGAAGGAAGGTTCTAGTCAACAGTGAACGCTGGTCTCAGAATACTCGTCTCTCACACCCCGCCTTCTGCCGCAGTCCGCGCAGGCGCAGTTGGGCTCTGCGACAAGGCGACCCCGCCCAGCCCAGCCCCTCCCGTGGGTCTGCGAAAGTGGACCTGGTGATTCTGCACCAAAACTGCGCAATGGCTGGAGGGAGGCTTTGGTAGGGTGAAACAAGGAGCTTAAGGAGATGGGCCGAGAATAAAGATGGAGGTAACAATATCTATTCCTCAGAGTCAGGGGACCTATGAGAGGATTTCTACTCAAGTGTCAGGTACTTAAATTGGTAGTTAGTATCCTTAGGATTTGTATCTTCCTTAAAGTCGTTTATAAGGAAAAATATGCATGCTGCGTGGAAGTCTGAAGCTCTCACCCCCTTCCCTTGTCTCCTCGGTCATTTTCTCTATTGAAGCCTCTAATAACTCTTATATTGCTGGCAGCTGGAAGAGACCACCCCTTCTTCAAAGGCCCAAAGGGCTGGGATTTAGTTCTAATTAGAAAACCTGTAGCTACCTAGACAATTTCACCGTGCACAGTACTAACCCCCCACCAAGACAAAAAAAATATAATGTCTTTTGTGGGGTCCTGCAATTGTATTTGCAATAACCACATTCCAAATTAGTGATCCCGGTGCAGTTAGCATCATGGGAACTATTAAAAAAACCTCATTGTCAGATTTGAAAAACTACAATTAGTATGATTTATAGAGTCAAGTCTGGAGAGTTTTCTATTAGTTGATAAAATGTGACTGGAAATTGGAGCAACAGTCAAGTGCAGCAAACATTGCCCAGGATTGGAAAGGGGGAATTAATGGATAGAGAGAATTGTTTGGTTTCCCTATGGGCCTATATGGTAACCTATGCTGCCAGTATTCTGTATGTTCCTGTAAAGATAATTTTTTTGTGTGGCTTACTACACTACTGACTGGTTTTAATAGAATCATATGATGTCATATTCCAACAAGATTTTATGCTGCCCACCATGCATCAGCACATGGGCCCACAAAATTGGTTATGGGCCTAGCACATCATTATCCAAATAGTCATGTTGGGTAGCCTCTGAATCTGAAACAAGTGGTGAATGTCCCTGGCTTGGAGAGCAGGCTCATCTTCATAAGTGAGGCTTATGGGGTGGGGGGATTCCGGAAGGGACGATTCTGCTGCAATCTGTACTGAAATCAGGCTAACCCGTAGCAAGCCCAAGATGCAGTCAAACATGCCATCTTACACAGTGCTGCAGCTGAAGGCACATGTAGATTTGGAAAGTTGAGTGTTCCTTCTTTGTTCATATTCATGTGCCCTGGAGTTCATTTCCTGATGATTGTCAAGCACACAGAAAAAAAGCACTTCCATAAGCCTGCAATAGACTTCACATGAATTCTTGGCGATTTGAATAAAGCTGTTCATTTGATAACCCCACACAATATTATACCATGTTCTTTAGTGAATAGTCACATATGGGATCCTCAGAGGTGGCCACATTACTTCAAAAATAAACACTACCATACGGTTGGTCTATACCTGTCCTTCTTATCATGATGTGGCTATTTTTCAATGAAGGACCACCTGATCTATCATATCCACTCATAAGGAAACTTTCCTAGACAAATCATTTATATAGTTTTAACAGCATTAAGGATTGATCTCTGGGGTGCAACAGCACCAGAACACCCACAAATTTCTTCCCAGAATACTATTGTTTTCATCGCTTTATGTGAGGTATGCACTGAGAGACAGAAAACACTATTTGGAAAAGTATTGGATCATATATGAAAGTAGAATTATAATCCATAGCTTTTAGCAACCTTTTCAAAAATAATTGATACTTTTATCTAAGATAAACATCCCTGTAAACCCACCTCCTTCAAATCAGACCTTGGATGATGTCATTTTGCTAACAGTAACGACCTAGGAAGCTAAAGAATAACTTCTGTAACACTCATCCCCAAATGGCCAGGACTTGATCAATAATTAACAACTTCCATAATTTGTACCTATGCTTCTAACTTAGGTCCAACAAGAGACATTCAAATACACAACTGAGAAATGACATAGGATGCCCATTTGTTAGCTGGTCTGCAACTTCCCTGACTGAACGGCTGCCAACCTGTACATACCAGAAGCTTACCCTTTCCTACTATAAAATTCTCACTCCTGTATCTGTCATCGAGTCTCTGTAAACTGAAAGTGACACTGGTGGTCTCTTTGCTGTAGTTAGCCCTGAATAAAAACTCTTTGCACATTGTGTGATCTTTACTATTTCCACTGTATGTTATTTTAGGATCCCTCAAAAACACTCCTATTGGAACTGGGATGTGGCTCAGTAGCAGTGTGCCTAGTATGAGTAAGTTTGATCCCCAGTACCACAAAAAGGTAACGTTGATCAGAAATGCTCAAGTATCTGTCAATGTTTTATTGCTATTAGGTTTAATGAACCCAGCAAATTTCCTAAGAGCTGTATGGAATTAGTTGATTATTGGAATAGAAAATCTCCTAACAGCAGAGATGTTAGAGCTTTCCATAGGATCTAACATGTTTTTAGTAAGAGCCATCTTTGAGGTAACACTTAACAGCTTTGATTATTTAATATAACAGCCAGCTTTTCAATTGTTGTACAGCCAGTTTCCACTAAGAATTATATAAAACTTACAGTTAGTACTGTGAAAAGGTTAGGCTTCGGAAGAACTTTAAAATGGGTATAGAATGCAGTTTTTCTTATTCATGTTGATTGTCAATCACGATAGAAATTCATGATAAAGTGCCTCTAGCCACTTAAATAGATTTTGGTGTCTATAAATGGGACTTATAGGGGAGGAAGTAGACACAGAGAGAAACATAAGAAGAAATAAGGGCAATAGTTGCAGAGACTCATATTATTCATAACTATAATAATTTTATAAATATTATAATTTTATTTTGATGATCATCCACCTTTGTTAGTATTAATGTTGGACTACATCTATTTAAAGACAGGGTTTTGGTATAATAGGTCAAACTTACCTGGAACTCGTGATTCTTCTGCCTCAACCTTTAAAGTGCTCAGTTTACACATATGTGATAGCATGCTTGGTTTTGATTACAATGTATTTAACATGCTTCCAACAATCATGATTACCTTGGCTATAACATTTTAAATGTGCATTTTAATTTAATTTAATTTAAATTTAATTTAAATATGCATTTAAAATGTACTGGAACCCACTCTATTTATTTGATGGTAATAGTTAAAGAAAGGGGGGCACTCTAGCCTTAGTAAAGATGTCTGTGGTTACATTAATAGGATTGTCCAACCCAAATGCCTGAAAATATGATCCCCTTTCTCCTTCAACTGATCCACCACTGTTTGTCTCCCTGTGGTGACATTGCCAGAGCAATTTGCTACGGGTGTGTAAGCAACACTGACCTTGGTACAATCTTTGGAAATAAGGAATGAATACAATAACAGAGTGGGGGTCAGAAGTCACATAGAAGCAGCACTGGGGACCTGGTTGTTCCCTGGATGATATCTTGTCCAAGATCATAGCAGGAGAGGAAGAAATAAGATGTATTCCACAAGTCCTTTCCAAACTTTAAAAAAGCACATGGAAATGTTTATTTTTATATAATGAAATTGCTTATACAATACAAAATATTAAATAATAAGACAATTTAATCTCAAAGACATCAATTACAAGTAAGAGAGAAAAAATAACTACAAAAATTTTAAACTTTAAATTGTAAATGAAAATGGAAGCAGAGGAAGAAAAGTCAATTCCCATGAATGGATCAGGGTACACTGAACAGAACACGTCCAAATAAGATGACTTTGAAAGCTATAAGCAGCACACTGCAGTTACAAAAGATTTCACACTGAGAACACAGAAATCTAAAATTAACAACCATACATTGAGAAATCATAAGTAGATCCAAGAATATTTAGGAAAGAATATAGATGGCAGAAAGGCCAGAAAGTTAGGGGTGCACTTCAGCAGTGAAGGGACTTTAATGCTAGATGAAATTTGAATTTTATACCAAGGAACTCACTTGTTTCTTGACGTGTCATAAATTAGCATGTTTTTCAGATGTACTTATATACAACTTTGCCAACCTAGAACTCGCAGAGCAAAATCCTCTTCAGGTTGAGAGTCTACTAGATTCGTTTTCAGAACCCTGAATATTGCACATACTTTATGCAGGAAATACGAGCTCGTTAAAGTCTGCCTTAAGGGCTGCTGAAACTATGTCTAAAGATGTTAAAGCAACAGTGTGCTGAGACAAATGATGAATTCAGTTCATATTCTAAGTGTCAAAATAATCAACGCAAATGAGCAAAACACAGCTGTCTGCAAAAATTGTACAAATAACAATGATAACAATTCAAAATAATAATTGTATGTGAAGATGTTGGCTTTTAATTCTTCTACCTCCTGTATATATACATTTACATATTGTAATCATCTTTAGAAGCAATCTATAAAATGGGTGGAAGTATTTTGTGTTAATTTTAAAAAGTAAATTTATGTACTTTTACATCCCAGCTAGTTTATCCTCCCAGACCCTTCCCCTACCCTCTATCCTCAATTCACTCCTGATTCTGTTCAGGAAACGGCAGGTCTCCTTTAAGTATCAACAATCTTTATCAACTTGATACAACAATGCTATTATTAAGCAGAACAGGATGCAAAAAGTACTTAACATGAACATTTTTACATTAGTTACTGCAAAACATATTTAGTGTTATAATTAAATGAAAATTTCCCTGCAGACCTGCAGACAGGATTCTGCCAATCGCCCACACTGGTGTTTATAGTATCTATCTATCTATCTATCTATCTATCTATCTATCTATCTATCTGTCTGTCTGTCTGTCTGTCTGTCTGTCTATCTATTTATTTATTTTTGCTTGATGAAAGAAAAATCAGTGAGACAAGATTTGGTGACTTGAACTGGAAAATCAATTTCAGTAGAAAAATGCTATCCTAGGTCATGAGGAAAAGTAGTAATAGAGAATTATATTGACAGTCAACTCAAGATTACATCATTTAGCATACTGAAAAGTCAAGATATACAGGGTGCTGATTCTTCATAAAGAATCTTCCCTCCCTTTCCTCTCCCTCCCTTTGATTTCTGGTGGATTGTTTCAATGTGTCCACATCTGGAAGAGCAAAGAGCAATTCAGTGAATCTTGCCAATCCACCTTCTGGGTTCTGAAGTGAGATTAAAGTTTCAATTGAGAGCTAACGATATGCACATCTAGGTAATTCCAGGTAAGGTGTGCTCCTGACAAATCCTTAGGATCGTGAAACCTTTTTCCATGGGAAGTTTCTCCTTCTAGCTAAGACCTTTTCTTTCTCCCAGCATAAGATTCCTAGGGAAATTCCCAATTTTGGGGGGGTGGCAGCATTGTTTCAATAGTGTCATAGAATGAGAGACACATATGTCTCCTTCATCTCTGTGCAACTCATTTTTTGTTTTAACACTTCAATCTTGACATAGGGTACCTACATGTATGAAGCAAGTGTAATAACAAAGAATTAAGTTCAGAACACATTCAATTGGTGTATGAGAAATATTTTTCATAACTTTCTAGCTTTTAGTTAACTTAGGAAGGGTTGGCACATAGCTCCTTAAGTCTCAGTATTTCAACTTCATACATTCTACATTGCTAAGGTATTTGATGAACTCTAATTTTAGAATAATTCAAAGAATTTTTTTTTCTTTCCAATACAGGGTTTCTCTGTATAAAAGTCCTGTGTGCCCTGGAAATCATTTTGTAGACCAGGCTGGCCTTAAAATCAGAGAACCACCTGTCTCTATCCCTGCCTCTGCTGGAATCAAAGGTGTACACCACTACCACACAGCTAAGAAATTTCTATTTGAGAAAAATTTAATTATTTTTAATTTATTGCCTTCATAAGCTTGAAATATACACACATTATGATGTGTTTGTGTGTGTGTCTTGTCAGCATCAGACCTTTTTCCTCTTATTAAAAAATAGATTCTTTCCACACACAGTATACCCTGGTGATGGTTTCCTCTTCCTCTGCTCCTCCCAGTTCTTCCTACCTGCCCTCCCAGATCATTCCCTTTCTGTTACTAAGTAGAAAATAACAGGCTTCTAAGAGACAGTAAAAGAAAACAAAATAAAATGTAAGATAAAACAAATGCTATCACACTGGAGTTGGGCAAGGCAAGTAGAAGAAAAAGAGTCAAAGATGAACAAGATTCGGAGACCCGCTAGTTCATACTCGCCACAATCAAATAGCTGAGCTCAATCCTTACCTAGTAAAAATTAACATAAATGTAATTGAGTTAAACTCCCAAAGCAAAAGACATAGAATGGCTGAATAGATAAAAACATAGGATCCAACTATACGTTGCTTTCAAACAATTCACATTACTAGTAAGGATACACACAGACTGAAAGTGAAGACATAGAAAGGTCTATTCTATCCAAATAGAAGGAAAAGCAGAGTAGGGGTAGCTAATATAGCAAACAAATAGACTTTAAGAAGAAAAAGAAAACATTCAACGAGACAAGCTAGTGGTATTGTGGCCAAGCATGTAACAATTATAAATGTATGTGTACACAACTTTGAAGCAACCATTAAAGAAAGCAATTAAATGAATATTCTGATGGATGAGATAAAAGGAACATAATAGAGGTAGAAGACTTTGACACATTTTCAACAGTGCACAGGACATGCAGGCAGAAAATCAAAAGGGAAAGAGTAGACTTGAATTATAGACTATCAAGCCATACTCAGAATGTTCCAACCAGCAGCACAAAAATGCATTCTTTTCAAGTACACACAAAACATTCTCCAAGATATCGTATTATATTGTTGTGTGACACTATTCCTGGGGAGATGTGAAGAAATGCCTACTCAGCTCAGATGAGGAAATGACAATAGAAAAAGTATGGATATCATTCAAGTCGATCTTAGTGAGCTAGTAAGTTTTATGGGGATTTCTTATAGGAATATGGGTAAGGTGTTACTTACAAAAGCAGAAATGACTCTAAGACAGCTGCACCACAAAAGCCTACCCCAACATGGTGACAGCTCACAAAAGATGGGGACCCAAGACACACCCACAATCTGCAGGCAGCTCAACAGTGTGTTTCACGATAAGAACTCCCAGTGCTCCAACTAAAAGGCCTTAATATTGTTGCCTAAACAAAGACTACATAATAACAGCACCAGTTCATGTGGCCATGAGGGGCAGTGTGGTGGTTTGAATGAAAATGGCCTTCAAAGGCTCATAGGGAGTGGCACTATTGGGAGGTATGGCCTTGGAGTAGGTATGGCCTTGTTGAAGGAAGTGCATCACTAGGAGTGGGCTTTGAGGTCTCAGATGCTCAAGGCAAGTCCAGTGGCTCACTCTCCTTTTGCTGCCTGATGATTCAGATGGAGAACTCTCAGCTCCTTCTTCAGCTCCCTGTCTGCATACATGCTGCCATGCTTCCCATTGTAATAACAATGAACTAAGGTTCTGAACTGTAAGTCAGCCCCAATTAAATATTTTCCTTTATAAGAGTTACTGTGGTCATGATGTCTCTTCACAGCAATAGGAAACCCTAAGGCAAATGAAAATAATGTCAATACAGCATTCATATATGAAAATCTCAGAAAAATTAGAATAAAAAAAAACTCTTAGCAAGATGTGGTAGGTCATGATTATAATCTTAACACTCAGAAGAATAAGGCATGCAAATTTTCATGAGTTTGAGAGCAGCCTGTGGTATATAATGAGTTTCAGGTCAGCCTAGGCTACAGAATGTAACCATGACTCAAAAATAAAAATGAAGACAGTCAACAAAACACTGACAACACATTAGGCTTATCAAGAATGTACCTCAACACAATAAAGGTATATATTATAACATCATAAACTATCATCTTTTCAACAGATAAAAAGTTGCAAAACTTTCCCTATGAGACAAGGAACAAAACAAAAATAGGTGAGTAGGGAAGGATGGTTGAAAGGGTGGCAAGGGAAAGAATCGAGGGGAGGTGAGTACGGTCACAGTACATTGTATCAAAGAGATAATAAAAATATTGCTAAAAATGCAATTCAAAATGAATTAATGATTTAAATTCATAATCGAAATTATAGAACTTCTAGTGATATTTATGGCAAAATATCGATGACATTACAGTGTGTAATATTTTTATATGACCCCAAAAACATAGACAATAAAAGCAAAAACATACAAGAGAATGTATCAAATTTTGATGTTTTTATTAGCACTTATTAATTATACATAATGGGTTTCATTATGTTTTCATACACATATGTATGGCCATATTCTCTCTTTTCTCATTCCCATTTCTACTAATCCCCTTTTTCTTTCTAGCAAGGGCCTCTTCTGCCTTCCTGTTGGGTATGTGTCACCCAAATGAGTTTCATTAGGACTGTCTATGGTGGCATACATGATGGTTTCTCTAGAGCGATATGGCATGTCTGTGGCTACACCACTGAAGAGAATGTCCCTCTCCTCATCCCTCATCAGCCATTACCTACGGATATTTGCAAGAAGGAGTGAGGCTACATGAGGCTCCCATGCCAGGGTGTTGACAGCTCCAATCTTGTGGAGATATTGTGCAGATAATCACAGCTTTTATGAATTCAAGAGTGCAACAGCCATGTCATGCCCAGAAGTCAGAGCTCCACATCACTCTCTGCCCACTATCCTATTTCTATCCCTTCCTCTGTAATGCTCACTGAATTATGGAGAAGGGTGTTACTGACATTCTGCTTATGGCTGAGAATTCAAAAGACACCCATTTTCATCAGTTATGAGTCTCGGCAGTTACCACTGAGCACTGTAAACACAGGCAAAACTCCCCTGATCAACGCTGACAAAAGCACCAGTCCATGGGTGCAAACATTATATATATAGAAGGAAATGTTGACATGTACACCACGCTCTTTTAACCAAACAACAGCAGTGGCTATGATCTCCTTAACTATAAACTTTTGGCCCGGTTTACAGTACCAGATGTAATTTTCTACCTATATGTGGGCATCAAATCCTATCAGAAAGTGGTTAAGTAGTTATCATACGGTGGTACATTCTAGAACCTCAAAACTTATGAGATGGAGGTAAGAGGATGAGAAGTTCAAGGTCACCCTCACTACAAAGGGAGTTTGAGAATAGTCTGAACTACATACCACATGGACTCTCTCTACTCTTCCTTTCTCTGTGTGTATCCCAAAACACGTCAAAAGTTAGCAATCAAATAACAATTTAAACATGAACAGCAAACTTAAGCATACATTTCTCCAAAGCAGATACACTGACAGCAAACTGATAACTGAAAAATGCTCAATATCATTAATTGCTCAGAAAATGCAAATTAAAAATAGAATTAGGAGGCTGGAGAGATGGGTCAGTGCTTGAGCATTTGCTGTTCTTCCAGAGGACCTGGGTCCAATTCCCAGGATCCATATGGTGACTCACAATTGTTTGTAATTTCAGTACCAGGGGATTCAATGACCTCTTGTATTCTCAAAGGGCACTGCATGCATGTGGAGTACAAATGTATATAAGCAAAGCACTCATACATATACAATCTCTAAAAAATAATAAATACAATCAGGTATCACCTCACATAAGTTAAAATGGTGTTTATCACAAAGATGAATGATAATGAGAAGTGGTGGGAAGGTAGATTAAACCAACATTATACATAACAATATGAAAGAGCTGGGAAGGTGGATCGGTGAGTAAAGCTCTTGTTGGGTATGTATAAGGATCTGAATTATGATCCTCAGCACTCAGTTAGAAACTCAAGTGCAATAGCATGTGCCTGTAACCACAGTGTTGATGTGGGAGCAGGGGGAAGAGGCAAATCCTGGGAGCTTGCTCACTAACTAGCCTTGCCAAATAAGTTTCAATTCAGTGACAGACAGATCCTGTCATCAAAACACAAAGTGGACAGCTGTGCTCATTAGTTTTTCTTGTCAACTTAAGAAAAAATTAAGTCACCTGGAAAGAGGGAGCCTCAGCTGCAGCACTGTCTGGATCAGACTGGCCTGTTTGTGGGGCAGTATCTTGATTGCTAATTCATGGAGGAGGGCCCAGCTCACGATGAGCGTTATGTAGGCCAGAGCTGTATTAAAGTCTGAGCTGGAGCATCAGCCTGAGAGTGAGCAAGCGAGCAAGCAGCATTCCTCCACTGTTCCTGCCTTCAGATTTCTGCCGAGTTTCTGCCCAATCTTTCCTCAATGATGGTCTGTGACCTAGAAATAAACCCTTTCCTCCCCTGTGTTGCTTCTGGTCAGGGTGTTTTATCATAGCAACAGAAGGAAACTAGAACAAAAGTAATAGAGGAAGACACCAGACATCAACCTCTCTGGTTTCTACACATGCACACACTGGCAAGCACAATTGTGTTCATATATGCAGACACACATACAAACACACACATACCAAAAGAAATATCGGTATGTTAAGGAGATATCAGTACTCTGATATAATTACTCACAACAGTCAAGATATAGAATCAGCTTGTGTCAATTAGACGAATAAAGTGTGTGTGTGTGTGTGTGTGTGTGTGTGTGTGTGTGTGTGTGTGTGTGTCTCAACCATCGAAAATGAAACAATAAAATTTTGTCATGGATAAATCCTAAGTTCAAAAGCTGTTCTGCTAAGTAAAATGAACTAGGCACAAAAATACAAATTCGGCAAGGGTTCACTCATATGTAGTAGTATGCAAATTGAATTCATGGGGTTGAGTACAGTAGCTGGGTAGATATGAGAGAGAGCAGGAAGTCTGGGATCAAAGGATACTATTCACAGGGAGAATAAGTTCTGAGACTATTTGCAAAGCATTATGAATATAGGAATAAATAATATAGTATATATATATATACTAAATTTTAAATTTCTGACTATAAAAATATGAACAATGAAATATCTGTTAATTATCTTAATTTAATCATTCCATATTTTATAAATGTATCAAAACATGACATAATACTCCATAAATGTATACAATTACCATTTGTCAATTAAAATAATAGTTTTGGGGAAAAAGAAAACTAACCTGGACATGGTGGCACATACTTTAACCCTAGCACTCGGGAGGCAGAGGCAGAGGCAAATGAATGTCTATGAGTTTGAGGTCAGCTTGTTCTTCAGAGAAAGTTCCAGGACAGACTTGTTACAGAGAAACTTTGTCTTGAAAAAAGACAAAAACAAAAAACAAAAAAAAAACTAAAGCCCTAGTCAACCTCATAAATAAGGAGGACTCGTTGCCAATCTAGTTTTGTAAGTTACTGGTCATTTTCAAAGCATAATAAAAATCTTAGTTCCCAGAGTTCCTGGCTCTGCCACAGTTAACACTGCAGCAGAGTTTCAAAAAGGGACTGATACGGTACTGATAGTTGACTTTTAGGTTTTGTTTGGTTGTTTATATTGTTGGTTGGTTTAGACAGGCTCTCACTATGTAGCCCAGGCTGGTCTCAAAGTCTTCTGGCTTCAGCCTCCCAAGTGCTGAAACTGTACATGTGAGCCACAACATTCCCTGCTAGACCCTCCCTCTGTAGTGGTAAATACCTTTGGGTTTCACACGGAAACTACCTATACCAGATATGTGAATATATATTTATTTTATATTTAGTACAAAGGCTGTAGGAAGCCAATTCTGGGTGACTGAAAGTTTTCATTATATGTGTGCCCTGGGGGACTTTGGGAGAAACAATACTATAGCTTTCTTTACCATATTTATCTTGTGTCTGGTGTTAAAGTTCCCATTAAAAAGTGCAGGCTTACAGATGGCTTCAGCAGTTAGAGCCAATAAGTATTGGGAGATAAAGAGATGGTACGTTTGCAAGATTGGGAACAGCATTCTAAACCTAGCTCCCAAAGTTAATAGCCAGAAAAGGCCTTTTATCTTAAGACAATTACTCTTCTGCTCTATGTTATATCCATAGTTGTGGTAGCCTATGAGACTGAGACAGCTGAGTTTCTAGTGAGATTGTGGGGCAGGCTTGTACATGTTCAGCATGACTGGAGTGTGCCATGGATAACAGTGAAAGCGGGATATTGTCCTTTGAATGAAAAGAGGTCTTTCTTATGAAATTTTCAGTCTATAGAACATATCAGCTAAGACCCAAGTATTTACCCATGTCTTTAAAATGGCAGTCACTACGGTAACACTATCCAGTAGATGTTCACTAATAAGCAGAACAGCCTTCTAACTCCTCCTAGTTTAAAGTTAGCCACCAATTTAAGCAAGGCTGAGAATTAAATATTCAGATTAGAATTGGTACCCCTATGATAGACCATATTCTTTAATTCCTACATTTAAGAAATGCTGTGGCATATGTGTCACCTTTAGTAGTTAGGAAGGTTTACTGATTTTTTTTTTTAAGATTTATTTTTATTTTATGTGCTTGACTGTTTTGCCTGAATGTATGTATGTGGACTGAGTATCAGTCTGGTTCTGGAGGAGGCCAGAAGAGGGCGCTAGATCCCCTGTGCCTGGAATTAACAACTGTTGGAAACTGCCATGCTAGTGCTTGGAATCTTCCCCTGGAAAAGGAGCCAGTATTCTCAACTGCTGAACATCTCCAGCTCCAGTTAACTGATTTCTACCAGACAGTGCCTATCAGTGACATACAAGCTTTGTCCAAAGAGGTCACCTCTACCTGAGACAGTCCATTCAAATAACTGGAAAACAGATAATTTTGTCGACAATAATCAGAACATAGTTATCTCCTAATGAGACAATTTTATAGCTAAGCAGGCAGTCACCTTTATTATCTTTCCCCCTGAGCAAGTGGATTCCTGAAAGAATTCATTTAAAGCATGAACCATTCCTGTGATTAGGGATGGTTGGATATCTATGGCCAACTATAGATTTAGCCAGGACTGGTCATCTATTTTGGAACCCAAACTTCTATTAATGATGTATAAAGAATGTCTGTATCACTAGCTCCTCAAGTACTGAAGGGTGCACTAGCATAAATTATAGACAGGCACGAAGACTGTTTCTCAAGTAGAAACCTGCTATTGCACTCTACATGCCCCCCCCCAAGCATTTTAATTGTTGATTTAATAGGTGTCATCTAATTCGGACGTTTTTCATCCTTTAGAGTCCTCTGTAACTTCCCCTTTCATCTCCAGGCTCACAAGTAAGCAGTCTTGGCCAGGAATGAGTTGTCTGGCTTAAGACTAGGACAGTGTCATTTGTTTGCAGCAACTGATTTGAACCAAACAGGGTACTGTTTATTAGAAATTCCAGGCAGCATTTGACTGAGTTTACTTTTCCTGAGTTTTTATTAAATCCTGAACAGACACAAACTACTGAATTGGCTTTCATGTTCACCATTAATACTAAGACTTAGATATGTCCGGAACCCCCCACCCCCATGAGAACCGGGTAGACTGAATTCAGCCTCTTGCTGCCTTTCCACATGATCATGGTGCACAACCAATTCCATCCAAGCTGACTGCAGAGGATTTGACTTTAGCTAAAAATTCATGCTGTCAGTTTGAACAGTCCGTTATGAGGCCTTCTGTGAGATGAGATTGCATCCCTCCAGACTTTAACATCACATCAGCTGAGCCCACAGAAGTAGAAAGTGGAAGGGTGGTTAGCAGGGGTTAGGCAGTAAGGGGAAGTGGAAAAATGATGGACAATGATGATACAAAATTGCAGTTAGAAACAATACGCTCAAGGGATCTATTATATAACATGGTAACTGTTGTTAATAACAATGTGTCATAATCTTGAAAACTATTAGGGGAGGGAAGGGGAGAGAGGGAGAGAGAGAAGTGAAAAATTGATTGTTCCTTCACAGTCCTGGGTGTTGAAACTTGCCCCCTGACTAGATGCATTCCATATAGCGGGAAGACACTCACTTTGCTTGTTTCAACTATATAAGTACTTATGAAAAAACTGAGTTTAGGAGAAAAGGCTGTTTTTCTAGATTCAAAGTCTTGGCAGGTCCTAGAACTGCAGGCATTAACAACCATGCCTGGCATTTTGTTTGTTTTGAGACAGGGTTTCTCTGTGCAGCTCAGCCCTGGCTGTCCTGGAACTCACTCTGTAGACCAGGCCGGCCTCAAATTCAGAGACCTTCATGCCTCTCCTGACATTTTAAAATATATATGTATGTATGTATGCATGCATGTATGTATGTATGTATGTATGTATGTATTATGTAGTGGGAACACACACACACACACACACACACACACACACACACACACACACACACGAGTATAAATTTTATCTTCACCACTATCATGATGATACTATGCTACCCTTTCCTACAGAGTACAGCAATTTTCTTCTCCCAAACCTTCCCTTCCGGATTCCCATACAAAGCCCAAGATTCTACCGTATCTCCATACAGTGTCCTGGTAAGAAGCAGTCTATAACAAAGCCCAATATACAACTGGTGGTTTAGATTGGTGGTTCAGATTGATGGTCTTCTTTGTAGTATCCTCAGAGGGATAAGAATAAATCATCAGCTTTGGTCAACTTAATATTTTGGCTGGTTTGACACAGCAATGGAGCCTCAATATCCCTTGGAATAAGGACTGGAATGATGCTATCTAGAACAGCAAATGCAAGTGCATCTAATCACTGGTAAAC
Source organism: Phyllotis vaccarum (assembly GCA_033318265.1). NCBI lineage: Eukaryota > Metazoa > Chordata > Mammalia > Rodentia > Cricetidae > Phyllotis > Phyllotis vaccarum. Next base: position 55,766,364 of record JARWLC010000013.1, read on the forward strand.
TAACTCTTTACAGAGTTCAATTTAGGAAACTGGCCTCAGCTTTCTGGCTTGTATATTGTCTTGTATTTACCATAACATCCACACGGATGTGAATGTCCTCCCATCTCAGAGTGCCTGAAATAATTAGCTTGGCTCTAGGCAGATCCTCTCAACATAGTTCATTATGGGGTCAGCAGGTAAGTCATTCTTGGCTGAGTGGCAGGCATTCTTCTTTTATGCTATCCAGGCCTACTGCCTACCTAGCATGAAACCCACGTAGGCTGATTAACTCCCTTCTTTAGACAGCTAGACACCCCAAACTGACTCCAATTGTGTGAGTTTTTGCAAAGTATAGTGCTACGGACTTAGGCTGGTTCATGAGGCACAAGGGGAGAATGGATTACACAACAGCACAGAACGTGCATAGCTAACTAATGCATACACATCCCAAAATGTAAGTCCCAATCACATATAGCCTTCCAGGATCTTTCTTTTTCCCAATAGCATTTTTTTTTTTTTTGACCAGAGGAACCGCTTATCATCACGCAACTATCTCCTTTTATTTCCTTTACCAGTAGGCAGTTTCAGTAATGTAGTTATGTATAAGGGAGGAAAAGATAACCACAAGGTGGCAGCAGCACACAATGAACTTCACCTTAGCACCATAAACAGGTCTTCAGGCGGAGAGTGGGAAAGGAACTAATCCGAAAGAAAAGGAACAAGGACTTCCATGGGGAGAAGAGAATCAGAGTAAGACCAGACTTACATGTCTAGGTGATGTTATGAAGCAGGAGGGAATCTCTGGATCACAGAGCTGCAGGCCAGCAGTAGTAGCTTAGGGTCTTCTAGTGCAGGGCTTGTCTTACGGTTAGCAGATGTTTGGTACAGTTTCACAGTGGACATAGAATAACTAGCACCTGAAGAACTAAAAATCTCTGTATGCTACACTTGTAATAATTGACTATATAAATATTTAAGTTTGCTATTATCAGACTTTTAAAAACTTCCCTCACAAGCAAAAGGTTTTTGAGCTAATGAATTACAACCTTTTCTGATAAGTAAAGCTTATTTAAATAAACATTGTAAGAGACACACAAAAAGCATCATATTATCATGAAATTGTCACTCCATTATAAAGATATAACAATTCTAAATCTGTATGTAAACACTGAGTAGCATAACATACAGCCAATATACAGAAGCCATATCCTTAACTTAATTAAATAACAAAGTGAATAACATTAAAAGGTAGAAAGGGAAATGGGGATACAATGTTCTAAGGTCTTTAAATTACCTGGGAAGAAGTGAAAGTAACAATCCTAATTAATTAATAAGTCACTAATACACAATAATTATAAGCAAAAAGATGAAGTTATGCTTCTTTCATATGTATAATATAATGTTAATACCTATTTCAAAACTTAGAGGCTTAAAACAACTATATTATAGTTATAAATGACCACAAAGCACATTATTAATTTGGTTACAGGTTAAGATAAAGTTTGATTTTTGAAAACAAGCTTTAAACAGCATTTCTCAGGAAAAACATTTCCGTGGGGCCAGGGATACAGCTCAAAGAATGCCTAAGCGTATATGAGGTCCCAGCACTACAAAAAGATGACCTTCTGCTTACATACTATGTACTCAATCTGTTTTGAATTAACTAATGTCTAAGAAAACACTATAATCAATCTTTGTATGCTTTCAACACTCTGATGGAGCATGTTCCTTATTTTTCCTTATGATCCACTCATACCCCCAATTCAGAACAATGCCTGTATGTGTGGCTAGCTCTAAGATCTTTCACTTAGCTGAAAACAATCCACACACACACACACCAAGAAAAATGCTGAAATCAACAGATAAAATTATAAATTGACAATAGATATTTGTGGCTTTGGGTGCTATTCTGAGTCTATAGTACACAAAATTAATTTCCTCCCTTATGAAACTCCTAGAACAGAGTAAGACAAAAGTTCCTAGTTCTTTTTAATACTGCATTTGCTGCACTGTTCATAAATAGAGAGGTCAGCCTTTGTTCAAGGGTTCAGATCAGTGGACAGATCAGAGCTCTTGTGAACAAATCCTGCTTCCTTGACTACACCAAGGTCAGTGTTTCTGCCTTTGCGTTGTTCCAGAGACCTTTTTAAATTGTGAAACAACCTCGCTAAGTTAAGCAGGCTGATCTTGAACTTACATTGTTGCCCAGGTAGGCCTTCTGTGGTCCTCTTGTTTTAGCCTCCTGGGCAGCTGGGATTACTGCCCGTGCCAGCTCAAACTCTTGAAGAATGGAACACATGTGCATAAACAGAGGGAAGGAACTGGGAAAGGTCACCACCAGAAGCTGAAATGAAGGCTGATGTGAAGATATATGAGGAACAATAAGAAACTACCTGAATAACTGAAAAAAATTAAAAAAGAAAATACAAGAGAGAGAATGCGAGACAAGGAGTAAGTTGATATATGTATACCAAATACTACAGACTACAATAAATAAGACAAAGACCAGCAGCAGGAAATCAGAAAAGTAAAAAACATCACCTACAAGAAATATTACCTTAAATATGAGGTTATAGAAACATTAAAGGTAAAACGAAAGAAAAATGTCATACAAACACAAACAAAATTTTGTGGTAACAATAGCATTGCGTAACATGAGCTTATTTAAATTATAAGAGATACACAAAGGCATATTATCATGAAATTGTCACTCCATTATGAAGATATAACAATTCTATATATGCATGTACACATCTAGTACAATAATAGTAAATTATATTAACCAAAAGTTGACACATTATAGGGTAGCAGAATAACATCCTCTCAAATACATCCACATCCTAATAATCAGGACGTACAAACCAACCGTGTTCCATGAGAAAGAAAGTAATTAACGTAGTGGATGAAGTTAAAGTTGCTAATTACCTGGTAACATAACCATAACACTCATTCCAGGGAACCCAAGATAAATCCAAGTGTTTCTCAAAAATAGAAGATAAAGGCAGAAGACCCAGCATAGTCATCCAGAAACCTCTAGAGTACATTGGCTTTTGAGCCTTTTGTGAGCTCCACTTTTCGTGTTCTGAGGACCCATTTCCACCCACCCACCGTGGTGATCCCCAGAGTAATCACTACATTCCCACTAGCAGTATGTAAGGGTTTCTCTTGCATCTTTACCAATAATAAAATAACTGTGTTAGATGAGTGGGATTCAGAGAGAAATGGAGAATCCTATTAACTGCAGGATTTATTTGGGCTATCATAAAATGAGATTGGGATTGTTTCCCAAACTTTACTGAACATTTTATTGATAGATATTCCAGCTAGTGAAAGAAAAAAATGGCATAAGAGTAAACTGAACAACTGTACTATTTCTTGAGGATAAATGATGAGAGGAAGCTGTGAGTTCATAGAAGGCAAGGTGAGGAGGAGACTTTGGGGCAGAGTACTAAAAGTGAGAGAGAACTCCAAATACAAGGGGGCCTAGAGAGAGTCCTACTCTATGGCTCAGGTTGTTCATGGCACTCCAGCTACATAAACCTCCCAGATGTTTAGATTCCAGGTGTGAACTCCACACCTTTGCAATACGTTTAACTTCTTCAGCTCAGTACTGATTAGCGCATGCATGCAGAGAATTCTATCAGTTGGGGAAAATCCCCGAAACCATAAAGGCCCAGAAATGACCAACCATCCAGAATAGGAAATTTTGTTGGAAACTATGTTAAGAAATCTAGAGAGATTTTTTTTTCCTCAGTAGTAGAAAAAAAATCTCTAAAATAATTGTTACTCTACCTTCATCTCATGAAGCTTAAAAGTAAAACCCGAAGAGATCAAACTGGTTTTTAAATAAGTTAACTTAATATGAAAGCAAACTTCAATATTATTTAGAGAAATACAATTTTCAAACACCATGTAAGTCCCTAGATGAAAATGAGCCCTTGCCCAAGTAGAAAGTAAATGTCAAAGCAGCATTATCAACTGCCTGAACTTTGTGTGTGCTCAACGTGATCTCCTAAGTAAAGGTCGGCAGGCACACGGGCACAGTTTAGACCCCACCTCTATCCAAGCACATGGTGAACAATAAAATAAGTTCACATTGACACAGCAGCAACTCCAAGGAAATCAGACTAGAAATTTTAAAACAACTCATAAGGTGACAGAAACAATTAAAAAAAAACAAACCCACAATAACAACAACAAAACTATGCGAAGGGAAAGGTGGCAGCTACTACAGAGAGACGAAAGATTATAAAATGCAAGTGAGGAATGCAGTAAAGAGCAACAGAAACAGTTTCTGCATAAAGAAGCAATAATCCATAACTCTTGTCATAAATATTACTGAAAAGCAGGAGTTTTTGAATTTAAAGGTATGGCAAACAGAGAGTGGTGGCACAGATAGGCAGATCTCTGAGTTGGAGGCTACACAGAGAAACCCTGTCTTAAAAAACAAACCAACAAATAAAAAGAATGGCAAATAAAGGCAGATGGTCATAATCTCTTCAGGAGGCACTGTCTAGATCTAAAGTAAAAGGCAGGATGCCATTCTAAAACTTAAAATCTGTGCCCATACACAGATACTCTAACCAAAACAGATAAACACAAGAAGTTTAAACCCAAATTATCACTATATTGCTATTTTATACTTTAACCTGTATTTTTAAATTATTTTTATTTTCTTGGTTGTATAGCTGGCTTTGGTCAAGCCTGTTAGCATAAGCTTATTAAGCCCAGCTACTTAGAAACTCAAGGCTTGACTGGGCTCTGTGTGTGCTCAAGGCAAGCTCTGGCTGGAGACCCTGTCTCCTAACAATAAGTAAAAGGAAGGTTGAGAATTTGGCACTGTCCTGGAACAATTTGCTAGTAGTATTAGGGGAACTAGAGTCCCAACTTTTCCCCCAAGCTTGAAAACAAGTTTTACGAAGAAAAGATTTAACTGCTAAACCTGCAGGCATTCACAATGACAGTTCATAGAAACCTATTAGCTTCCCAGATCCCCAAACTCCACACTAAAGAGACTGCGTTGGAAGGTTCTGCCACTGAATTCAGCCACTCCCAGAAACAAGCTTGCCTCCTCAGAAACCAGGATATGCAAACATATTTAAATAAATGGTCTGCTTTGGTAAGACTATTCACTTCTTAGCCAATACAGGGAGGTAACAGCTAGCAGACAAGTGGCATGGTACCAGCTTGACAGGGCATCTATGGGCTCTTCAGAATCAGCAATTGCTGATTGATCATGCTCAAAAAAAGGGAAAGAGCTGGAAATGAGAGGGCATGCTGAAAGGGCAGCGAATCTGCTGCAGCCCTGTCCAGCCTCTTTTACTTTGACAAAAGTCCAACTTGGACTTCTTAGTCTCATTACTAAAACAGAAGCTCTAGGAGAATTTTATTAGACCTGAAAAGAAAATACCCCAAGCCACATGAACTGCAAATCTCAACAGCTGCTCAGAATGGAGACTAAGCAGAGCTGGTTTTGTAAATTATTGCTTTGCAAAAGAAAACTCTCATAAGTTGCTATATTTGAAGGGGGAAAAACCCAGTAAATATTATTTCTTAACCTAGCAACTTAAAGGACTTGGTCACAATACTATGTTTTAATTATTTTATCTTTACTTGCTCTTAGCTAAAAGGCCCAGAGTGACTGAGCATCAAATCTTAAACAGTTATCAGTGAAAAATACAACCTTGATTCGGCTAGCAACCCAGGGGGAAAAAAAAATGTTAGCATTCCCAAGATCTTTACTTTCATCTTACCAGTGAATTTAAATCCACTTATTTGTCAAAGATTTGCCAGTCATGTTAAATAAAAGAGATTTGGGTTAATTTATCAGTTTTAATTTACATGATTACTCACTATAAACCAAGCGGGTAGTATGCAAACATACACTCACTCGTAGAGATAATATACAAAAATAGACAAAAGGTTCAAACATACAGATTTTATTTAAATTCATCATCTGTTAGTTTGAAGCTTTTCTGTGTGAAATGACTTCCTCTGTACCTCTAAGCAACCTGTAATTCTAAATCTTTCCTCCCAATGGTATGGCAATTAGTAGAAACAAAATAAAAAATTTACATTTCAATGATAAACAATGAAAACTTCACTGAGAAGCTGTCTTAGTTATTGTTCTATCATGACCAAGGCAATTTACAAAAGAAAGCATTTAATTTCTTACAGTTTCAGAGGGTTAGGAATGGCAACAGAAACCAGCTGAGAGCTAATATCTTAATCAGCAAGTAGGAGGCAGTGAGAACTACTGGTAAAGGCCCTAGTCGGCCCTAAATGCTCTTCCAATAAGGCCACACCTCCTAATCCTTCCTAAACAGTTCCAGCAACTCAGGGCCAAGTATTCAAATATGTGAGCCTATGTGGCCTATTCTCATTTAAACCACCATTGAAGGGTTTATATAAAAACCAAAAGGTCAAAAGGAGAAGCTCATTGTATATACTTAAGTAATATTGTTCCTTTTTAACACAACTGAGTAGGTGGCTCAGTGGTCAAGAGTCCATACTTTTGGTAGTTTGAGAATGGTCCCTTAGGCCCATATATATGAATACTTGGCCTCAGTTGCTGAAATTATATAGGATTTCACCATATAGCAGAGGCCTATAGCAGAAATTTCCCCTCTTTGCTGCAACTTGCCTACCTCATGCTTCTTCTATCTTTATATACAGAAAAGTGTCCTCATTTATAATTATAGTTCTATGACTATACAAGTTCATTAAACTGTTCCCACATTGGAACATAATATTTGAAGCAATCGAAATCTGTGTTGTCAGATTAATCCAGTCAGAATTGGATCAAATATGAACTATTTCATATTCCCTTTGAAGTGAGAAATTTTTGTATAATCACTATACTATTTATCTTTCCCTTCAGATCTCCTAATATTTACTTTATACATGTTTAGGTTTAGGTGCTCCAATGATGAGTTCATATATGCACATTGGGTCCTGCCATCACCATGGCAACTGAGATCTCCTTTAGAATTCTTAGTCTCATTAAGGAAGGAATTTTAAAATGTATTAGGAAAGAAGTGTGGTCAAGGACAATTAATCTTTAAGAGAAAACAACAGAGCAGACAGATGTCTGAAGGAAGGAGAAACATAGAAAGAAGAAACACCATGTTTTTAAATTTTAGGGTCCAAAAAAGTCAGCAAGTCCAGCAACAGAGGACAACAAATTTAGAGCCAAGGAGAGGTTTTTAAAAAGTGAGAAATCTCAGAGTACCTAGGAAAGAATGCCCAGCACTGACTGGGAAAAGTTACACTTTCTGCCTCCCTAGATTAGAGCTCTGACTTAAAAGAGGGTTAGAATCAGGAAACACAAACAGGTAGATTCAGCTGTGGGACCCTTGAGTGTTGCTGAGTGGTGGATCATAACTCTGGTTTTTCAGGTTCTTGTGAAATCTACCTGGTGCCAGAATCCAGGGTTTCTAACAGTCTGTCCTGCCAGCCTTATATGTTGAGGGTGGAACCAGAGCTAAAAAAGACACATTTTAAGAACATTAATAATTCAAATGACTCCTACTACACACAAAACATCCCTTTCAAGCTGGACAAAGTTTAATTTCTATTAGATATAACTGTCCACAATATGGGGAATAGAGGCAAGAGGCACAATTGGGCTATCACATGCAGCAGTAGTGGCAGCCTGAGGAGTTCCCCTTAAGGACTCAGGCTAAAGTGAATTTGTAACTTGATTGCAAAAAAAAGAATTTCAGAACTGACCAGAATGAAGCGGAGTTGGGATTTAATAAAAAATATTTTATTAATAATATAAATAATAAGGGTAAAGAGAGAAAGAGTCCAGAAATGGTGACACACATTTTTAATCCTATCACATGAACTCAGAGGAAGGCAGGTCCCTGTGGGTTTGAGATGATTCTGGTTCGCACAGTGAGCTCTAGGCCAGTTAGTACTAAGTACTGAGACCCAATCTGGTAGCTGTGGTGTGTGTGGGGGGGGCACGTCTCAGAAGGCGTAATACACCAAAAAACATGCTTGTGTGCTTCTTTAAGAAAAAACTGCAGAGTTTTAAAAACAATAGTTATATATGTCATTTTGATAACTTTTAAAGCTATTATCCTTGAAAGGTTGCTAAGGAACATAAGTGAAATAAATCACTGGGTGTTCTTTCAGGATTATAATTGCCAAGGTAAAAATTTAGATCACAAGGATGCAGAAAGATACAGTATCTTCACAGAAGATAAAGCTAACAGTTTCATTTAAATTGATGAGAAACTATCTGGGGAAAGGAAAATCATATGCATCCAGACCTTGAACCTAGTTCAATGTCATTTTAACATAAAAACTTATATAAAAGACTACTGCAGAAAGGGCTCAGTTGGTAAAGTGTCTATTATGAAAGCATGAAAACCTGAGTTCAGATTCACAGCACTCAAGTGGGGGGCATGCAGATATGGGGATCCCTAAAGCTCACCGACCAAATCAAGAATCTTTAAGTTCAGTGAGGGACTGTCTTTATAAATATTCTTGAGAGCAGTCAAGGAAGACACCTGATGTCAACTTCAGCCCTACACACACCTACACACATAATACATGCACGCATACACACACACCAACAAAACATGCACAGTCAGGGGAGGAAGCAAGGGGGAGAAGGAGAAGAAACCACAAATGTTACTGAGCTGGAATTCTAGCAGCCAGAAGCATCAGTCAGAGGGTTCCTTTTCATTTTCATGTCCCCTTAATTTTCCATGCCTTTTTGTTCTGCATCACCACTATGCCAAGTTTTTGTTGTTTATCATTACTGGAGATTGAACCCAGGGCTTCACTTACGCCCAGCAAATGCTCTAATAACACTGAGCTATATTGTGGTGATATATTGTATATCTAATAAAGCTTGCCTGATGATGAGAGGGCAGAGCCAGTCACAGAGTTAGCCATAGAGGCAGGCAGTGGTGGCACACACCTTTAATCCCACACTTGGGATGCTATGTCTCTGCTCCCAGAACTTGAGAAACACACAAACACACACGCTTAGGAAAGTTGAACCAGATAGTTATATAGCTAGTAGAGAATGAAATAAGGTGGGAGGAGACAGGAGCTCAGCCCTTCGCCCCTTTCCATTTCAGTAGAGAACTCTGAGGCATTCGGTCTAAGGATTCCTGAGGCTTGGCTAGGTTATGCATGCAGATATCTAATGCAACAATTTGAAAGAAGGAGTGATATGGATAGACTGATCTCTTACTGGACTTCAAGGTGTGTGTGTGTGTGCAAAAAAAAAATCTTATGGGAGATTTCTCTCAATTGTGTTTTAGGTCCATAGATATAATATTTGTCACTAAATAACTGGCATATTGCCAATAAAATCAGATTTTTCTCCAGCTGCCCTTTCTGATGTGGGATGTCTTTATGCACACTGTGAATTACCATTATAATAAAGGAACTGTGTATTATGAAGTTTGTGGCCTGGTCTTTCCAGCCTAGCCCCAAGGTTCAGACCTGCTCACAGCCCCACGCCATGTGGCCCCAATAATCACACAAAGGTTTACATTAATAATTTCATGCTGATTGGCCTATTGCTCAAGCATATAACTTGCTAACTCTTAACTCTTAAACGAATCCATGATTAGCCAAGTGGCTAAGTACCTTTTCTCAGAGCAGCATTCTGGCCTCCTTTCCTCTGGGTCTGATGGCATCTGTCTGACTCTTTTTCTTCCCAGAGTTTTCTTAGTCTAGTAGCCCTGTCCACACTTCCTGTCTGCCTTCTGGCCAATCAGCATTTTATGAAACCAGTAAGAGGGACAAATATTTACAATGGAACAGAACACAATCCCACAGAACTGTTATAGCCTATGGCAAGGCATCTTACAAGCAGGTAGGAAATCCAAGTATAGATAAAGAAGGAGGGCAGAATCAGAGAGAGGTTACAAGCTACCAACCAAGGAAACAAGATGTTAAGAAACACAGGTAATCCATGAGCCACATGACAAAACGTAAGATGAACAGAAATTGGTTGAGTTAAGCTGTAAGAGCTAGCTGATAACAAGCCTATGCCGTAAGTCAAACAAGTGTGTAATTAGTATGACTTTAAATGATTATTTTAGGACTGCAAATCTGGACCTCTGGGCTAGACAGGGCCAGAAACAACTTAGTACACCTTTCTCTCTGACATACTACTAATTTACTGCTTTGGTTTCTTGTATATAATAATAATTGTGAGGAGGTTAAGTAGTATAGAGAATTGAGACTGTATTAATTTCTATGTCTGACATGTATGTTGAGAGCAGTACTATATGATAATCTTTTATGTCCAGCCACTCTTTGACCTAAAAAAGTAGAAATACATGTTTTGGTGTTGAATACACAAAATAATGAAAGAACTGCCAGTGGAGATGATGCTATGGATCTATATCTTCCTTCTTGAAACAATTAAAAACAAAATAGTAAAAAAGCAGCTACTGTCAATGATTAGGTTTCAGGTGACACAAGACCTTGCTAGTGAAGGAAGAATATGAATATTGGCTTCTGACCTGAAATAAGACTCAAGATCCCTGTACATTTAAGGCAGTGTATGTAAGGCAAATCTCAGTTTAGCAACCTCCCTCCTTAATGGCAAGGTAGTTTTCAGGACTGAAAGGTTCAACTTGACTGAGCACTAAGCAAGATAAAGATTCAAAGAGATAGACAGACAGAGGTCCAGAGACCCATGTTGCACGAATAAAGGAAACTCAGAACTAGATCTCAAGGAAAGGCCGAGATATCAAAGACAGGAAATACCACAGTCAGATCTCACCCAGCTGTCTTCCAGCTTCCTTAGCCTCGCTCCTCCTCCTGGCTTCTACTGCCTGCTTTGTCTTTCTATATTTACCTTAAATACTCTCTTCACCCAGCTGTTTCACATCCAGGTTAAGATTAAAGGCGTGACACCACCACTGCCTGCCTGGGAGCCTGGAACTCCCTCTGTAAACTAAGATGACCTCAAACTCAGATCTGCTGGGATTAAGGGTGTAGGTCACCACTCCCAGGATACTCCCTGTGCTGGGATTAAAGGTATGAGTTACCACTCTCTGATCCTCCTAGACTGACTGTGGGTAGATCCCTCTGATATCTCAGGCTGGTTTTTACTAAATTTGAAACATATCTCCAGAAAACTAAATATCCATTCATTGTATCTGAGGAAACTAAGACCAAGGAAAAATGGAAACCACTCAGGAGGAAAATGAGCTCTCATGAGGTCATACACAACTTGTTTCCCAAACACACTTGAAAATATCATATATTACATATCTGTGAGTTGTGTGAAGCACTCAGAAGGCTATTGACTACTGTAGTGCAAAATTACACATAAACCATAGGCTGATATTCACTGCTTAATGTAAGAGCAAACAAGAAAGTATGAATTAACACTTATATTGTCTTAATGTGAACTCCAATGAAATACAAAAATACTTATAAATGTCTTAGTTACTTTTTCATTTCTATGATAAAACACCATGACCATTGCATCTTATAGAAGGGTTTATTTGAGGCTTACAGTTGTGCAGAGATAGGAGTCTAACACAGTTACTGGAGGAAAGTATGACAGCAGGTAGGCATGAAAAATAGAACTAGAAGCTAAGCGCTTGGAGGCTTACACCTTGAACCATAAGCAGGAAGCCAAGAGAGCTCACTGGAAAGAGAATGTACCTTTTGAAATCTCGAAGTCTACCCTCGGTGACACACTTCCCCCAGCAAGGCCACACCTCCTCATCCTTTGCAAATACTTCTATCAAGGGGTGAGGAGAGCATTCAAATGCCAGAGACTTCTGTGGGACATCTCTTTCAAAATCAGATAGCACATCCTTGAAAAATTAGTGCAGTAAAGAAATCAAAAACAATTAAATGAATCATTAGAGAACAACATAACTGACATCTATGAAAAATGGAATAAACAGGTTGTGCAGGGGGGTGGCATTGCATGTGATAGAATATTTGGCATAAAGGAGAGGAAAGAATACCCCACCATTTGAAATAATGTTGATTAATCTAAAGGATATTATGCTAAATGATATAAACCAGACATAAAAAGATAAATGGCACACAACCTCCCATATATTTGAAATGTAAAAGAATCAAACTCATAGATATAAAGAACAGAAAGGTGGTCCCCAAAAGCTATACGATGAGGAAAATAATATGCCAGCCAAATGTTACAAGTGTTTGCCTGCATATATGTTTGTGAACCGCATATATGTATGTGAACCACATATATGTGACTGGTGCCTTTGGAGATCATAAGAGGAGATTAAGAACTGAAGATTACACAGACAGTTGTAATCCACTATGTGAGTGCTGGGAACCAACCTCAGGATCTCTGCAAGATCCCTGAGCCTTCAGAACCTCCAATGTTATATAGAAGAAGAGGACATGAATTGAAGAGTGATCTGTGGGAGGACTTGAGAAGAGTTGGAGAGAGGAATATGATGAAAATATACTGTACTCAAATGTTGGCTCATGATATAGGTTCATATATTTCAATACATAGTTCCCAAATGGTAGGTTGTTTTGGAAAGGGCTAAGAGGTGTGGCCTTTTTGAAGGAAGTATGTCACTGAAGGAGGGATCTGAGGTTTCAAACGCAGCCAATATTCCTAGTTAGTTTCCACTCCCTGCCTCATTGTCTCAGAATGTGAGCTCTCAGCTACGTCACCAATGCCTACCTGCCTGCCCACCAGCTGCCATGCTCCTAGCCATGAAGATCATGGACTCACCTTCTGAAACTGTAAGCCCCTACTAAACTTTCATCTAGAAGTTGCCTTGGTCATTATGTCTCTTCACAGTAACAGAAAAGTAACTAAGATAGTAACAGACAATAAAAGTAACACTTGAAAATAAGTTATTATGTGCATATTGTGGTGATATATTGTATATTTAATAAAATCAGCCTGGAGTATCAGAAAAGTTGGCTAGGTAAGAATTGACTGGTATTTTTCCTCTCTCTGATATTTCAGCTTTTCCCCAATATCTGTCTGGTTCCGGGTTTTCATTATATGCTAGCTTTGTGCAATAGCATATAATATATGGTATATTATCATACAATGTAGCATGGTTGTATGAATGTTAAGTAATATATATCCATAAGCTTGTTTACCTGGCCAAAATATTTGAAAAGGCACCTTAAAAAAAAAAAAAGATATACAAGATGACTCAGAGGGTAAAGTGCTTACTTATAAGAAGCTGGGCCCAGTAGAGTATGTCTGTAATCCAAGCATTACTAGGGCAAGACAGGAAGCAGATACAGAAGAATCCCTAACAACTCATGGAAAATATACCTTGACATGCAGTGACAAACAAGATACTCTGTCTTAAACAAGGTGGAAGGTTATGACTGACATCTGTGCCCAGGAATGTGTACTCATACATGCATGTATATACACAGAAATCTGGCAGCCCAAAGTCAATCAAATGTCTTTACCACTCTCTTGTAATACGAAGTTTCTGGCCTGGCCTAGCTCCAAGATTTAGACCAGTGGTCCCAAATAATCACACAAAGTCTTCTTCGATTAATTACGTTCTGTTTGGCTTATGGCTCAGGCATGTTTACTTGCTAACTTAACTCTTAAACTAACCCATGATTAGCCACATGGTTTAGTACCTTTTCTCACAGCAGGATTTTCATCTTCTTTCCTCTGCATCGGCCTAGCATCTCTGCTCTGCTCTTCCTAGACTTTTTTAGTCTGTTAGCCCCGCCCACACTTCCTGTCTGCCTTCTGGCCAATTAGCATTTTTTGAAATCAGTAAGAGGGACAAATATTTACAAAGCACAAGAGCATAATCCCATAGCACTCTCTACCATTATTATTTGAGAAAATCTCTCACTGGACCTGGAACCCACCTATTTAGCTGGCCAGCAGGCTCCACGGATCTGCCGAAGTCCACATCCCCAGTATGAGGGTTATAGGCACTCACCACCAAGACTAGCTTGTTATGTTAGCACTAGAGATCTGAACTTATATCCTCATGCTTGAGCTTCAAATACTTTGGTAAATGAGCCATGTACCTAGTTCTCTTATTGTACTATTTAAACCAGACTCAAGAATGAGAACTTTACATTGTATTAAGACTATCTTACTTTTGGAGTTTTAATAGAATATCCTCAAAATTGAGCCAGGTCATTTTTAACGATTCATTTTTCCTTTGTGTTTTTCAGTGTTTTACTCACATGTATATTAGTGCAGCATGTGCATGCATGTTCAAGGAGGCCAGAAGACGGTGTCCTATTTCCCAGAACTGAAGTTACAGATTGCTGTTAGCGGCTATGTGAATGCTGGAAATAAAACCCAAGTCCTTTGCAAATATAGCAAGTGCTCTTAACCACTGAGACATGTCTTCAGCCCCTTTGTGCAGCCTTTCAAATTAGACAGATATATAAATGAGGATATCACAAAGATAAAATTAACCAACAATACTAGAGGTTAGTGAGAAGACTGGAAAAAATGAATTCTAATAACCTGATATAAAATGAAAATGAAACATTACTTTGAAAATTTGTTAGATGCATTCTTTCAAAATTTAACACAAACTTAAACATTAAGTAATTCTACTTAGAGTTATTTAGGCAAAGAAATAAATTATACATCTATGTATATAAGGACTAGATTTAACATTTTCATAGCATCTTATAATAAATATCTAATAGTTTAAAACAGAACAGATGCCTTAAGTATCTACCAGGAGGTATAAAATATAATGTAGTCATAAATAGTACAACATCCAGTAGAAAACTCAGGACTTGAGAGTGTTTTCCGCTCTACGAGATAAAAGACAGGGATTTACACATCAGTCCCAGTGACATGACACAGGAAAGTGATTAAAGGTATATTGTGGCTGGAAAATTGAAATATGAACTTTGATGTTAAGTAATTTAAAAAAAAAAAAACCCTATTTCATTTTCACTTGAATTTTAAGAGATTCCTGTCAGTTGAAATAAAATGTTTTTGCAGGCAAAAGGGATACAATATACCTCAATGAAAGCAAAACTTTCTATGTGATTGTATTTAGGGTTTCCAGCATGTAAATGAAGGTAGAAGGTTTTAAGGTCTATATCAAACATCCCACCCCCTCCAGGCTATTACAACACTGAAGAGGCTGAGGAATATTGCTTTGAAACATTGTCCTTTGGATAAGGTATGTCCTCTGCACTCATGAACTCAGAGAAGCTCTTCTTGATCATCTGAGTATGACAAAGCTACTGAAAAATTCTAGTAACAACACCTAAAATTCTATCACGGAACTCCTACTGCTGATAAACACCTTCAGCAATGGAGCAGGGTATAAGCTTAACAACAACAACAAAAATCAATAGCCCTCCCATACACAAATGACAAAGGGGATGAAAAAGATATCAGGGAACTATCACCTTGTATAATAGTTGCAAATAGCATTAAGTATCCCGGAGTAACTCTAACCAAAGAAGTGACAGATCTATATGACAAGAACCTTAAGTCACTGAAGAAAGCAATTGAAGAGGATATCAGAAAATGAAAAACTCTCCCATGCTCCTGGATAGGCAGGATCAACATAGTAAAAAGGGCAAACTTAACAAAAGCAATCTACAGATTCATGCAATCCCCATCAAAATCCCAACACATTTTTTCACAGACCTCGAGAGAACAATACTCAACTTCATATGGAACAACAAGAAACCCAGGGTTACCAAAACAATCCTGTTCAATAATAGAACTTTAGGAGGTATCACTAGCCCTAACTTCAAGCTATATAGCTACAGTACCAGTCTGGTAGATCTAAGCCAGCCAAGGCTACACAGTGAGATCCGGTCTCAAATCATTAATTAATTAATCAATCAATCAATCAATCAATAAATAAATAAATAAATAAGTGGAAGTAAAAACAAAAGAAAACATTTATTTCATTTTCTCTGTATGTATGCAGAAGTGGTATTGTTGAATCCTATGATTCTCTTTCTAAGATTCTGAGTAACTGCCACACTGTTTTTCTCAATAGCTCTAACAATTTAGTAAACAGGCACATCCCTAACAATAATCTAAACATTTGTCCATGTAAGTGTAGTTCTCACTCCTAATCAAGGAAACGTCTTTGCAACAGGCATATCAGATACATGGCTTGCAAATGTTTTCTTGTTCTAGAGGCTGCATTTTAGTTTGTTTTCTTTGTTGTGAGGGTTTTTGGTTTGATGAAATCAGACTTGTTTATTTTTGTATTTGTTGCTTAAGCTTTTACAGTCACTCAGCAAACTGTCATCAAATGATGCTGAAGAGCACTTCCTCTATAGTTTCAAGATTTTGTGATTTCAAGATTTACAATTTGTCTTTGAGGTATTTGTAATTTTCATAAATGACATGTCAGATGTCTTGTTCTCTCTCTTCCTCTATTTTCTCCCTTTCTTCTCCCTCCCTTTCTGTGACTACCCAGATTCCCAATACCATTTACTAAGGAATTTTTACCCTTGTATGCATGTCCTTGAATACTTGTCAAAAATTAGCTGATTGTGAAGGTATAAGCTTATTTCTAGGTAATATGCTCCACTGTCCTAGAGTCTGCTTTAATGCAAGTACCGAAATAATAAAAAGCCTTGTAAAAAATAAAGTCTAGTAGAAATTAAAAGCAAACTGATGTCAATTATACAAAATAATGGTTTTTAAAATATTTTTATACATAGACATCAATTTTTGTTCATATTCATCCTCATTTTCTTCTCTTGCCTCCATTGATTTTCTTATTCCCCAATGGTCTTTAAAAAAAAAAAAAACCCAACAAAACAAACACACTCAATATTGCACATAAGAGAAAGCATAAAATAGTTTGAGTCCTACTTATTTCACTTAACGACATCTACTCGCTGTCTAGGAGTTAGGAGTCTAGTAACAGCTAGACTAGATCCTCTGCTCAGTGGCCCCAATCACACTGTCAGTCTCATCTGAGGATCGTGGGTCTTTCCCACCTCACTAGTAGGCAGAATTAAGTTCCTTAGAACTGACTGGATTCCCCATTTTCTTGAGGGTTGTCAGCTAGAGCAAAATGTCACCTTCAGTCTTCTAGATGACTCTTTCCTCTCTAAACATCATTGTTTGTTTCTACAACAGAACACCTTCTGCTTGTTTGCCTCTTTTCTGAAGATTTACTTGTTAGGAAGGACTTCCCCATGTTAGGAAGGACTTCCTCAAGACAATGTTTCCTTTGATTAACTTAAAACCAAATTATCCACAATTTAGGAATCTCTTCATATTCACAGGATTTCTCCACACTAAACCACAGAAATAATCATGACAAGGGGAGAATATATTGGGATTATGTTACACTGTAAATAACTGTACCATCTACCAGTTTAATAAAAACGCTGATTGACCTTACCCTTAAACTAACCCATGACTCTTATCCTGTTCAGCCATGTGGCTTGGTACCTTTTTTCAGAGCAGCATAGTTGTCCTCTGTATCTGCTAGCTTCTCTGTGGCATCTCTGCTCTGTTCTGCCTGTTCCCAGAGTTTTCTTAGTCTGGTAGCCCCGCCCACACTTTCTGTCTGGCTTCTGGCCAATCATCTTTTTATTAAACCAGTAGGCAGGACATTATCCCACTACAGGAGAATACTGAAATCATTTTAAGATTCATTCAAAGCATCAGGACCATTTCCCCACTCTTTCCCCTCAATCTGGGAGGTTGCCTTAAATTCTTGACCTCCTACAGTCCATCTGCCTTCTCTATATTTATTGTTCCCATTTTTTATCATCTGCTTCTTGAAAGATTCCTCTTGCTTCACAGCACTGATTTTCATGTTTCTTATGCCCTATAAAATTGAACAGTCATTAAGATAGTTGTCCAGCCAGTGAACAACCTGTGAGAAGCTATTTTTCTTTTTACTGAAAATGGATTTTTTTTCCCTCTCATAATATATCCTGACTATGGTTCCCTTCCCACTACCTTTCCCCACCTCCCCTCCCATGTGGATCTCTTCCCTTTCTGTCTCTCATTAAAAGGTAATAAGAAAATATAATAGGATAAAACAAAAATGAACACATTGGAATTGGACAAAACAAACAAGGAAAAGAACCCAAGAGAAGAAACAGAGACCCATTTATCAGCACACTCATGAATCCCCTATATATAAACACTAATCTGGAACTCATAATATATACACAAAGGACCTGGTGTAGACCCACGTGTGCCCTGTGCATGCTGTCCCAGTCTCTGAAAGAACTGCAATGGTAATGTTAAGTGGTCAGGAATTTTTCTTGCTCAACTTCTAAGACAGTATATATGGACGTTCATCTGGAACCAACTAGAACTAGAGAAAATTTACACAGCATAAATTCTTCTTAAGCCTGGCTAATATGAAATATGCGAAATCCTGCTATTTTTTCAAAACTCTGCATTTTTATAAAAGGAAAATTAATGTTTGAAATGTTCTTAAGAATTTGTCAAAGAGAACTTAGAAACCTGTTTGCTTTGTATACAAGTGCTACTGCTAGCTACAGGATTTTCTCTTCATGCCTTATGTACAGCACAATATTATTAATTAGATTTTTTTTTTTTACTTTTTCCCTGTCTTTACAAAGGGATAAAAGGTCTTTTTCCTTTTTATATTGCAATATTTCTTTTTGGTTTTTCAAGACAGGGTCTCACTATGTAACCCTGGCTGCCCTGGAACTTGCTCTGTAAACCAGGCTGACCTCGAACTCACAGATCTATTGAGTGACCTACCAGAGTGCTGGGACTAAAGGTGTGGTAATCCTTTTTCATATAGGAATGCTGTGGTCCTGGGGCTGGAGATACAGTTAAGACTGGCTGTTCTGTTCTTCCAGAGGTCCTGAGTTCAATTAACATCCACATGGTACCTCACAAGCCTCTGTAATGAGATCTGGTGCCTTCTTCTGACATGCAGGCATACATTAAGACAGAACACTGTATACATAATAAATAAATAAATAAATCTTTTTAAAAATGCTGTGGTTTGGCTTGAGGGAGTATATGTGTTTGTACCAAAAGTGATCAAGCTCAGATGTCTGGGGGGCACAGGAATCTTTCTCATATACCTGTGCAGGTAACTTAAGCCTTCACTCTAAACAGCTTCATTTGAGAAGGAAACACCTCCCCTTCTGTTATTAAATCAGCAAGTGTTTGTTAAGTGTCAAATATAAGTATGTGCTCTAGACGATAATGTGATAAACAGTCATTTGATCTGACTTACAATACTATATCAGCATTTTTTACTATTATTGACAAAATTTCAGGTAAAAACCAAGCTCTCAGTGGATGAGGAAGGCAGGATTCTGAGTATGAAACTAGCCAGACCTACATAGGAAGTACTAGGTCAAAGTGGTCAATACAGTGAGACCATCTCAGAAAAACAAACAATAAAGAAATGACAAAAATCCTCTAAAAGGAGGCGAAGGCTCTTGCTCTTCTCTAGTAAACTGAGCTGCAGCCCCTAACCGGACAGTTGAGGCTGCTGTTCCCTATGTTCCCAAAGCAGCAAAGGAAACCAGAGCTATGTCACCACAAAGGCAAAAGCCAACTCTTTTTAAACAATTTATTTTTGAGACAGAGTCTCACTCTGTAACTCAGGCTGGCCTCAAAGTCATGCACTTCTCTTACTTCAGCCTCCCAGGGTTGGAATTACAGGAATGAGCCACTAGGCCTGTACATGAGTCAATTCTTATATATGGACTTCTAATGCTGATACCAGGTACAAGCTAACATGTTAGGAAAACTTCATTACTGAGAACAGTGAGAAAAATTAACAAATAGACAGCTCTCTATCAGATATGGTGATAAGATCATATACCTGAGTTTTTGAAGTAAAATAAACGTATATACTTTCCAAAACCAGTCATAAATAATACAAACCAAAAGGAATTTATTTACAAAATGTCTTATTTCAACAACAGTTACAGCCAATCAATAGGGTATCAAGTAACAGTGACTAAGAGACCCGCTAATTACATTAAAGCTATTCCGCCCAGAGCAGCTTCTCTCAGTGGCTAGAAAGATGTCTTTCTGAGTTCTCCATTTGCATGAGGGCCATCATTTAATTAACCAAAGGGGCCTGTGCAAGTAGTACCTGATACTGGTGAATTCAGCTGAGTCACATGTTTCTTGGCTTGCTTTTTCTCCACCCTAGTGAGTTTTTATTTTTCTCTGTTGATTCCTTCCTCTTTTTCTCCTCTGCTATCAGCTCCCTTCTCCGTTTCCTCTTCTTTATTGTCAGCTCCCTTCTCTCCTTCTTTGTCCTGAACACTGACGGAAACTGCTTTGTTATAACCTTCCCGGTTGCGAGCAATTTCAATCGCAAAAAATTGAATCCTGGGCGCTGAAAGGTAAATAGAATTGATTGTCCCGGTCTTAGGCAAGTGTGTGTTTTGACTAGAAGCCCACGGAAAAATTTAACTCCATGAAAGCCATTCAAATATATACGCTAGAAATTTTGAATTCTAACCTGCTAGTGAAAATATGAATCTACCTGACCGTTATTTAAGGAAAGGAACATAATCTTGAAAGATATATATAAAAGGTGACCTCCATCATTGAACCCAGTCTTCCCAATCAAATCCTCTTACAGAAACAATGCCAGAGGCAAGAAACTCACCAAAGATGGTGTTCTCCTCAGTGTAGCCCTGGGAACAATCCAGTCGCAGCAAAGTACCATAGTTGTAGTCCTCTACAATCCCTTCAAATTTTAAGCAGAATGGCCTCCACTTCTATGAAAGCAAAAAGACACCTTAACTGATAATTCAAGAATCTAACGTGCTGAAGCCAGGAAAGAGATTTGAGCTTCCCCAGTGAGAATAAAAGCCACAGTGAAAGAGACTACTTTAGTGGTGACAGTCGGCTTTATGGTGAAAATTATGCATTTCAGTGTTATATGTTAGGGTTTTAGGCTGGTAACATTTTGATCAGGAAAATTAAATAACAAAACCAACCACCTCAATCTTTTTTACTACAAAATTTAAGATGTGATTTCTAGACTCTCTTTTTTTCTTGCTTTGAGTTATCAGACAGCTCAAGCCAAAATGGTAATTCAGCTTCACCCAAGTGCCAATGAGACAAAGAGGACAGGGATATACCTTTACATTATAAACATCCACCAAGTAGGAGCAAGTTCTCAAAGATCACTGACAGTCTACTAAGACTTCCAAATTTAAATTCATTAGCCAACAGCCCACTTTTAAGGAAAATATTTTTCCTGTAATATCAGTGTTGTATTAGTGAGAGATGATCACATAAGCAAGGAAACAACATTGTATGCTTATCCAGGCCCTATGATCAATGAAACAAAAATCCAGAGAATCAAAATATCTCCCTATATTTCATGTACCCTATTAACTATTCCACCAACCAATCTCTCCAGCTAAATTTCCTGCTAAAATAAATTCGGGTATCCTCCCCACTTAAAGGAATGGGTAAACAGGGTAGGTGAAATGCCCAAGATAAGGAAAGAAAAGAAGAATGATCTCAATAAACACAAAAAGTCCATAAGAGAAAATAATTCATTCCATATTGACTTAATTAGTATAAAATCCAGGCTCCTTATTATAAGTCCCTTGACCAAATTTGAAGCTTATACAAAAACATAGAATCAAAATCATTGGCCAGATGTTAGATAACATTTAAGAAGATACTTACCTCTTTAGCTGATTCTGATTTGAGTTCTTCTGGGTCCAATACATCTACCCTGAGCTTCTCGAAATTTTCACGGAACTCAGAGTAGATTTGGTCATCTACTTTGGTGAGTTTCAGGAACTGTGGGTCAACTGATGAAATCAGCTGCCAGATGATAAAACAAACAAAGATGCTAGCCCCCGATTCCGTTTCTACCCCTCCAGTGCCATACCATGAGGAAACCCTATGGTTCTTAGGACAGAAGATTACTTTAGGCAGTATTAACAGCTCAGGTTTTATATGAAGTCATTAAAATGGTTTTAACAGCAATAAAAAGAGTCAGTCCCCGTCTCTCTCTCCTTTCTACCAATTTGGCAATTAAATAAAGCCTTTAGTCCTAGTTTTACTTGGTTCTTTTCTATGGATTATTCATTCATCCAACAGACATTGAAGTGTCTGCTATGTATGGTCCAATCATTTATTCTTCCTCCAGGTAGCTAACAACAGAGGGGGGGCAAGTAGAATGTTTCATCATCAAATTCACTTTTACCCTTGTTCCCTGAAGATAAGATGCCTTTGGAAGTTAAGACAATCTGCAAAACCTAACAGTTTAAGTTGCTGAGAACCATGATTAGCATAGTGTCACACACAAAACTTCTGTGTTGATTTCTGCTTAATGATGAAGACAACTCACTTTGTAATAGACTTCGGCATGCTGCATTGCTCGAATGGCCCAAGCCATCTCAATATCTGGCTGCAAAAGAGGAAGAAAATAGGATCAGAAATCTCCCAATTCTGTAATGAGTAATAAATTAAAGACACTCGGCTAAATCCCAGGAGGTCTAAAGAAAATGATTTTGCTGTCAAAGGATAAAAGGAGAACTAATAGATTTGGCAATATAAACCTTTTGCCCTTATAATGACCAAAAGAAGCTCTCAACAGAAGTAACAAAAACAATGAACCCTGACATCTTTTGCCAATAGCTGGTGGAACTATGGAAAATCAGGACTGACTTAAATAACTACTAAAGGTACAATAATATACTACACACCTCAGCGTTGTTGGGAGAACAAAAATACATGTGAAACTACTTTTCACTTTCATGAGTGTAGCATACACATTCATCATTTGTATACATCAGATATACATGCTCCACTCTGTAAAACCCCAGAACAAATGATACAACTAGATTATAAGTCTGCAAAATACCCACTAGCTGTTTCATTGGACTCTCCTTTCCCACCTGTTGTCTCCTGCAAAGGGCCAAAAAAATCCATCTTTACATGCACCTTCCCACCTTAGAGTAAGAAATTTTCCAACTTTGGAATCTGTACCTTCTCTCTACTTACTCTTTTAGGGTCCAGTTCAAGTTACACTTCCCTGATGAAATCTACTGCCTCCATCCTTGCCTGAGCCACTCATCTAGTACACATTAAATTTTTGTTTGAGTAGTTTTACTATTCCTGCTGTGTTTTTTCCAATCTCTCAATACACAGCATGTATAGGTCCACAAACCAGTGCAACTTTGCTGCACAATGGGATCATTTAAGACCTTTCAAAAACTACTAGATTTTTGCTTCTCTTCCCCCATTCTGATTTGATCCCATATGGGTTGTAATCTGGACATGCAAAGTGTTTAGATCCCTCCAAGGTGTTTCTAAATCATAGAAAAGTTAAGGGATCACTTTCACTGGTATTAGAGTCCTAAATTTGTCAACTGCGATTAGACTGATGTGAAAAACGGTACAGTTTTTGATTGACATGGGCAGGTCTGAAGAAGAGCCCAGGAAAGGGGCTTATAATATACTGCCTGGGCATTCTGACATTATGAGATAGCTGGGTGGGCGGGAAGTGTAGCTGAGTCATACTCACATCGTTTCCATATGACTCGGCGGGAAGAGAAAGAGCGTGGGCCACAGACACCACTTCCCCAGAAACCTGAGAAGAAAAAGGAAAATTGGGACTCTGAGCGATCCCCGACTCCCTGGGTCGCTCACGATGCAGTCTCCATTTAGGGTATTTACCGAGCCCCAGAGCAGCATCTTACCAGCTCTTCGACTTCGGTGGTGGTATCCATATTACGGCCGGGTAAGTGTCGCTTCACCTTTGCGGATGTGGCTCGCTGCGCGTGCTGCTTTAACAGTTCATTGAGAACAGTGGGACGGAAATGGGAACTGTTTTCTGTGACTGCGCCTGCGCGCCCTCCCTTACCAGAGGAAGTCATGGCTAAGCCTCATCCGGGCCACGCAGGCACCAAAGTGGCTGGTTGTTGCTTGGCAACGCTATTTCTCTTTATGAGGTGATAGAGGAATTCAATAAATCAACGGGGAAAATATGTTGTATAAAAACAATTTTTAAAATTAATCTTTTAAGTTATGCTGTTTTAAAGCCCCCTGAGTGCTGTGTTCTCAGCAGAAAAAAAACTTCAATTCACACTCCATTCCTGCGCATAGTATTAGAGGCTGGACAATGGGATGAAAGAGAAGAATTTGCTACCTGCTTTGGAAGCTAGCTAGAGTGAGGTAACAAAGAGGTGAGCATCATTCTATACTGTGGGAGCATACCTGAGCTGAGGCATGATAAGCAGCACTTAGCCATGCAGGTCGGAAAGGCTTGAAGCACAGGGAATAATGAGCAAAGGTATTAGTGAAAAAGCATCATAAGACCTTGCCAAAAAAAAAAAAAAAAAGATCTAGCTGGAGCAGAGTGCAGTCGGAATCCTTGTGTGGTGAATTTTAAAGAGATGATCTATTTAAAAAAATATATCGGGATTTTTTAATTTAATTTTATTTTTTTGTCTTTGGTTTTTGGTTGTTTTTGATACTGCATCAGTCTCATTTCCATGGTGGCTGAGGCAGTTTGGAAACCTACCAACAAGGGACAAGAAAGAGTGCCCATTCCCATATCCTCACCAAAACTTATTATCACTTGTGTTCTTGAACTTAGCTATTCTGACAGTAGTAACATGTAATCTCAAAGTTGTTTTAATTAGCATTTTCCTAAATGCTAGAGATATTTCCTAGCCATTTTTTAAATCTATTCTTTTGAAAATTCTCTGTTGAGTTCCACAATTCTCCACCCCCAGGCCTTTAAAAAAAAAAAAACAAAAAAAACCAGGATGATTGGTTTTCTTGATTTTTTTTTCCTTTATATATTCTGTACATTCTATCAAATAAATAGTTGCCAAAGATTATCTCCCACTCCGTGGGCTTCCTCTTCTTCAGCTAATTGTTATTTTTGCTGTACAGAAGTATTTTGATTTTATGAGGTCTTATTTGTTAATTTTTTTGCCTTAATTCCTATTGAATGAAGTCCTGGTCAGAAAGTCTCTTTCTACTTCTGTATCTTGTAGGGTACCACATATGTTTTTGTCTAGCAGTTGCAGTATTTCATATTTCGCAGTGAGTTCTTTGATTCATTCCAAGTTGATTTTGGTTTGGAGTAATGCATGTGGGTCTAATTTCAGTCTTCTCCAAGCAGACATTCAGTTCTCATAGCACCATTTGTTGAAGATGCTATTTCTTCTCCATTGTGTATTTTTGGCAACTTTGTGAAATAACAGATGGCTGTAAAATTACATACACTCATGTTTGCGAATTCTGTTTTGTCCTATTGACTTACTAGTGTGTTTTTGTTTCATTACTGTGCTGCATATTATTATTATTGTGGCGCTGAAATCTTACCACATTATGTAGCTATACAACTGTTTGGTACATGTCCAAAGGACTCAATATTCTATTTTTCAGATATTTGTTCAGCCACATTCATCATAATCACTAGGAAATAGAAAAAAAACCTAACTGTCCTTCAGCTGATGAAAGGATAATGAATATGTGGTACACATAAGCAGTGGAATTCTGTAAAGAAAAAATGAAATCAATTTGCCAGTAAATGGATGAAGCTAGAAAATATACTGGGTTAGGAAATCCAGACCCAGGAAGACAGATGCCACATATTCTTTCTGATTAGTGTGTCCTATTCTGAATCTTAAGATGTGAGTGTAGAACCTGATGTTACCACAGAAAGCATGGGTAGAAGGAGCTATAGAAAACAGGAGGGTAGGATGAGTTGGGAAATTTAAAAAAAAATGAGGGTACTTTATCTTGAAGGAAGGAGGACAATCCAGGCAGAGAGGGAGGGAAGAGGGATAAAGAACATTAAAGATGGTTGAAAAAGCCATAGACAACCATTAAGTGTGTATATGTAATTTGAATGAAAATGTAAATGAAGTTGTATCTTGTGTGGCAATAATGTTCCTGCGAACCCCAGTGTCAGGCATGGAATGCCTCCCTTCAAGATGTTGATCAGGGGAGTTGAAGAGACCCCCCAAGCAATAAAAAGAAGTGGAAGGTTAACTTGAGAAAAAAAAAAAAGCAGACCAGGTGAAGGTGGTAGGTGTTGGAAAAGAAAGCAGACAGTTGAGATAGTTTGAGAATTAATAACACCTTCTGGACCAATTTGATATGGATAATAAAAAAATAATAAGGATCCTAGTATGAAGCAGGCTTTAGAGCAAAATGTGGAGGAGGATATTACTGAGTTAGAAGACAAAGGAGGAAGGATGAGTGTCAGTTGACAAGTTGAATTGAAATAGCTTTTTGGGCTCATAGAGAATCAAAAATGCAGAGAGAGCCCTGAGCAGAGGCAAAAATTCGTTAGCAGGCACCGTTCAATTATGCTCTCACAAGGAAAATGCTACAACCGTAAAAGGCACAAAGAGAGGCAGGGCAAGGACACAAGCATCTATGAATAGGCAAGGAAGTAAAGACTGGGGAGAAAAAGAGTTGTCACGGACACATCAGCACAATATACGACAGTCTCGCAGAAGCCAAGGGGTCAGAAGACTTCTAGAAATAAGTGGTGAACAAAGTCTAACACCGGGAATATATTAAAGACATAAATGCTGAGAGATAATTGAAATCAGATGGGCGTGGGTTAAAGGGGGCAGGGAAGACAGAGACGACAGTGCCCATAGAGACTTCTAAAAATTCCACCTAGGAAAATGTGTAAATCTGCCAGATGGTCTAGAAACTCTGAAGTAAAGGACAAATAGCTTAAAATTGTATTGTTTCCACCATTTACAGGTAACCAATTCAAATGTGTTACATGTATTCGTGTTTTTCTTTCAGCAATTTTTTATATTGAGAAACTAAAACTCCATGCTTATTAAACAATAGATTCCAGTTTCCCCTTCTTCCAAGTTCCTGAAATCACCATTCAGTTTCCCTAACTTTGACTGTTAGATGTTCCATATAGGTGAGCTCAAGCAGTTTTTCTATTTTGTGACTGGCTTATTTTACTTGATCTAATGACTAACAGGATTTTATTCTATTTTAAAGGCAAATGATATTCCACTATATGTAAGTAGTGTGTCTTATTTATCCATGGAGATGCACTTGGATTACCTTCCCCTTTTGACTAATTTTGGATAATGCCACTGTGAACATGAGAATGAAAATATAACTTTGAAATCCTGCCTTCCTTTTCATTCCTGGACAGTACATCATGTGCTTAATGGATCACATTTTTAAAGTTTTCTGTTTATTTACAGAGGCTCTGGGACTTTTAAAGTAATTAGTTTTAGTTTGTAGAGAGTATACTATTTTTTTTTTAAAGAAATTGGCCTTAAGCAAAAGGCCATTGGTGGTGGGGGTGGGGGGTAGATGAACATCCACAAAAACAGACAGCAGAAGGAGGAATTTGAATTGTTGCCTCCGGGAGCCAAGAGAACAGCTGAGGCAACAAGGTACTAAGTCTGACTGGAAGAAAACTGTCTTTACAGTGTTGAGTGACCATTCACAGGAGTAGAAGAACCAATTCAAAAAGCAGATGGAGGATTTGAAAGGAACAGCTAAACTGAGAGTACAGGCGTCTATGTGCTACCCAGATATCTGAATGTAGGATGCTTTGTCCATGTGGGTTTTGAATGTTGGCAAATGTAGAGGTCAATAAACAAGAGTAACGTGGAGTAGTAGACTGAAGCTGATTGCCAAATTGCTACATTACAAGTAAAGTCAAGAGACTCAACAGGTTTTTTTTTTTTATTTCAGAAAGCAACTTATATAATTTGCTTTGTTTAATGTTTTAGGTAGATATGTTGCTTTAAGTTTTAAAATTAAAAAATATAATATGTGAATAGTATATTAGATTTATTTTTAATTTTTTAAAACAGAGTAACTGTTTACTATTCAACTATTTACAGACAGATATTTGCATTGACTGTAAGTAGATTTTAATATTGGATAAGGCCACTTCTTCTATCCTAGGATTATGAAGGATTATGATGCAGAATTGAACCCAGAAACGAAACAGATGGATGGGGAAGATATTTAAGGCAGGAGGAGGCAGACATTTGGACATTCTGTAAAAGCAGCCAACCAGGCAGAGGACTCTTGGAGATAGCATTTACCCTGTTAGGCCTGAGAAGTTGGCTTGTTGAGAATTGGCTGTGTTCTGTTTCATCTCTGGTATTCCAGCTTTTCCCCAATTTCTGGCTCTGGGTTTTCATTATATACTAACTAATATTTTTTTTTTCATTTTTAGACATGTATTTCAATTCCATCTGCTTATCTTGTAGTCATCATTAATAACCTACGACAGAAGAGAATTATCATTTCTAATCATTCCCTCAAATTTTGACATCATTGATGAACAGATTTCTCACATTTACTCATTAACCCTTAACCCAATTTTGAAGAAATCTAGAGGCATATGACAGTCTGTTCTCAGACTGGTAGCTTTGGTTTCTTCAAGGATGGTAGACCAAAATAAACTTTTCAGGCCAGCTCAGGCATGGTGCCAAATCCCAAGCAATGTATTGTTAACTCTTAGTGGTCAGAGTGACAAAGAAAAATCCTCAGTCCAAAGCTGCTGCCATCATTATTCAAATTCTGGCATAATAAAATTTTTATATTTTATGTCTTTACAGAATTTGTCTATATGTCTAATCCTGGCATTCTTTGTCATATGCCACCATAGTGACTCTGCATGAGCTATCTTCTTTAAGATAAAGAGGTCCTGACATATTCTTTTATCATCTTTGCCCATTAGTATAAGGCTCTATTTAGGGCAGAGGTAACTTCAGTTAATCTAACTTTGTTGCTGTATATGCCACTTAATTGTCTGAATGTATAGTGAGAAGAGGTTTGTAATCTAATCTGCAGCCAACTCCTCTAGCCCACTGAATCTCTCTGAGTTTACTTTGTTTTGAATATCTTGTTCCTGAATAAGTACAGGGACAGATGTATCAGGAATGTCTCATAGCCTCATAAAGAGACCTTTGGCTTCCTTATGTGAGTCACAACCTCCAAGGCATAAGGAAGACCTTCAAGTAGATAAGGATATCTCCCTAGAAGCAGGAGGGGTAGTATGTTCAGGACTGTTCTGGGGAAGCTTAGAAGCAGCATTCCTGGGAGAAGATATAAATGATTCGTAAGAAAGTTTCCACCAATCCGGTATCCCCAAATTGTACAAATATTAAGAGTTCCTTAAGTATACAACAGGTAGAGATGAAAACCCAAGGTAGCAGGGGAGACATCATCCAGCTTTGCTGGATCTTTGTCAAGCAGCTGTGCTGGCTTTATGACTTCTGTTTTTCCATTCAGATATGATTTGCCACTTGTGAAAGCACTTGTAATCTTCCTCTCAACAATCTTCATCGATTTTTCATTGTTTCTAATTGAAACTTTCTATGTCTTAATCAGCACCCTACACTACCCCAACCAGGTCCCACTCCAGTTCTTGCTGCTTCTACATTCCATTTTATAGAATCCACATATAACTTAGATTAAGAGTGTTTGGTTTTCTGTTATATCTACTTTTTAAATAATGTCAAATAATATTTATCATTGACATAACTGAGCTTCAAGTAAAACTAGATTATTTTTTAATCATATCACAGAACATACAAGTTTAACTTAATAAAAGCCAATTAACGTCAGCATAACGATGTACACAATCAGCAATAACAGTAACAGTTCATCCTCTCCGTACTTTATTTCCACATGTCAGCCTAAGATCTATCCATATTTTGAAAATTAGAAATGTACATTCACCTTGATTTTACATAACAACCTGTGGCATTTGTTGTTCCATAAGGTTTTCTGTTTATCATTTCAGTGAATACTTAAAATACAATTTACTGTATAATCTTAAATGATGATTACCCAAAAGTAGCAAACAGTTGTTAAAATCTGATGCTCACTACCAGTGCTTATTTTCTGGTCATGTTTTTCATTTCAGAGGTGTTTTGATTGCTCAGCCCATGAAAAATGAAAAAGGGAATGTTTTTCCATGGAAGGACATTTTTCGTGGAATAAATGTTTAAGCAAAAGAGATTGACACTGAAATTATGTTCAATAATAATCTCTGTTTTTGCAAGAGTGAATCTAATGTTTTGCCATTATTTTCAGAAGCCCAAGGTTCTTGTGTGTGTGTGTGTGTGTGTGTGTGTGTGTGTGTGTGTGTGTGTGTGTGTGTGTGTGCATAATCAAACCTCTAGTCATCAGTTATTATTTGGGAAGGATTTTGTCAGTCAGTATAGGTTGCTCTGCCATTTTAGTAATCTGAGAGAGTTTTTGAGTCTCTTCAATTGGCACCAGATAGATATCTGGAGCAGCAAATAAATGGGAAGAAAACTATATCTTTGGAAACATTTCTAAGATATTGGAAATGATTCCCTCTCATATTAAGACAACTGGAGACAGAGCAGCAAAAGTGAGGTGGTTTATATTTAACCTTGAAAAGTAAGGCATCAACCTAGAATGGTAGCCATGCTGAGTGTAAAGAATAGTTAGTCTATACACTAACATATGACTCTTCCCCTCGTTTTCTGAAAAATTAGGAGAGCATGATATTAACACATCATCAAGGTGTTATCTTCCCCTGTGGTGCTTACATTTCTCTTTCAATAAAAATTGTGCATACGTTCTACTCTATGCTTTACGTCCTATTTATGTTAAAGTTTATCAGACATATGACCTTGCAGGCAAGCTTGACTGTTAGTAATTTTTTAATCTAAACTTTTTATTTTGGTTAGTAGAGGTAGCTAATCAGAGTTTGGGTGGGAGAAATACACTAGTAGGAATTAGCAGAGTTCAAATTTCTGTTCATTTGTAGCTAGATGTAAGCTGGTTCAAAGCATCTTTGAAGAGTTATCAGATTTTATTTCTAACAAGAAGAATGTTATTAAACATGTGCTAATTAGCCTGACTCAAATATCAGCCAACTTTCAACAATTTGTATCAGTGATAGCTGAAATTTGAAAGAAATCAAATTGTCTCTTGAAAATTTTTTTCTCTTAAATGTTTCCTCAGACATATAGCAGAAACAATGAAATATTTCACACAGACGGACATAGTAAATAAATGGTGCAGCAGGTCACTGACAGCCTGAATGTTCTAGAGAAGAGATGTACCTTGGATTTAGCTAGGGATGAAAATATGGCACCTTGTGAAATTTTGAAACCTTGTAAATAGGAAAGCAAATATTACCATTGTATTTTTTCCAGGCATTGATGCCTTGGTGGAATGTTCTATCACACCATTTCAGGCCACAGCATTGTTTTTTGTTTGGGTTTTTCTTCTCCCTGGTTGTGAGAATAAGTTTCAAGAGCAATCATGTCTGTTTTGCTGCCCATAGTCCAGTAGCCAAGAACTCCATAATAACTAAGCCCAAAGAATGTCTACATGGCACGCATGCTGCTTTATTCCGGCTAAATAACTACTGACCTTATTATTGCTAATTTATACTGGATAGGGTTTCAAGCCATTATATGAGCTGAATTTCCCATTGCTTTTTGAAAACTCTTAAGACTTTTTTTGTTTTGTTTTGTTTTAGCAATGTGCGTTGTGGACTAGAATAATTAACTAAGTAAAGGTGTGTTGCATTTGTGCTGTGTTTTTAAAAATTATGTAAAGGTGTGTTGCTTTTGTTCATGCTGCATTTGTTTAATTATGTAGAGATGTGTTGTTGTTTCACCTTGCCTGCCTAAGGCACCTGACTGGTCTAATAAAAAGCAGAACGGCCAATAGCTAGGCATAAGAGGGATAGGTGGGGTTGGTGGGCAGTGAACAAAGGGGAACCAGACAGACTGAGAAAGCAGGAAAACAACAGGGACAATATGTAGATGAGGTAAATGGGCATGGGCCGTGCATGGATTAATAGAAATGGGTTAATTTAAATGAAAAATACCTAGCTTAAAACAAGCTAAAGCCAAGCATTCAACACTAATGTCTCTGTGTCATGATTTGGGGACTGGCTGTCCAAGAAACCCTGCTACAAATGTCTATGTTTGTGTGTGTGTCTGTGTGTGTGTGTTTGCATGTGCATGTGATTGCCCATAGAAGCCAGAAACATCAGATATATATTTGCTTAAGCTATGTCTGAAGTATCCTATATACGTGTGTGTGTGTGTGTGTGTGTGTGTGTGTGTGTGTGTGTGTGTGTGTGTGTGTGTGTAAGCTGAAGTTATAGGCAGTTGTCAGCTGCCAGATGTGAGTGCTGGGAACCCAAATTAAGGTTCTCTGCAAGAACAGCAATCACTCTTAACTGCTGAGCCATCTCACTAGTCTCACCTTTTGATAGTGTATCATGTACTATAATGTAATTATCACACATATTCCATGGCTGGAAAATAAGGACTATTACATGATTATTTCAGAATTCAATTTATAGGTATTCAGTTAAGTTTGTTCATTGTGCTCCTTAAAACCTCTGAATGTGTTCATTGGCTGTCTTTGGGCTTCTATTGATGTGGTAAAATGCCATGACCAAAAGCAATTGTGGAAGGAAAAGGTTTAATCCTTTCATGTTTTCTTCATCACAGTGCATTTCTGAAGTAAGTTAGGGCAGGAACTCAAGGCAAGAACCTAGACGCAGGAACTGAAGCAAAAAAAAAGGGCTTGTTCCCTATGGCTTGCTAAGTCTGCTTTCCTATGCCACCCAGGTTCACATGCCCAGGGGTGGTATTGCCCCCAGTGAGCTGGACCCTCCCGCATAAATCAATCAAGAAAATGCCCAACAGACTTGTCACTAAGCCAAAGTTAGAGAGGCATATTCTCCCGTTGAGAGTTTTTCTTCCCAGAAAAAACTGTAGCTTTTGTCAAGTTTACATAAAACTAACCAGAACACTGGTTATTTGATGTGTTTAGCTCTATAAGTATCTCTCAACTTTGTGTTGCTGTCCAGAATCCCACCTCCATTCTCCCTCATTGCCATCAAAGGCTGCTTCAGTTTTCCCAATGTAGGAGGCAAGTTTCCTGCTGAAAGAATCCACTTCTGAGCTTCCCAAGTAAACTACTTTTTTGGCATTATAAGGGGCCTACAATCCCTGTAGGCATTTTGGCCATAGGTTATGTGGGTGGCAAAATGCTCCATCACTGAATCAACATGGTCATACCCAAGGTCAACCCAGACCTCTCATTGCTTCTGCCTTCTGTCTCTCTAGAAATGCCTTTTAATAATCTAACGTGGTAAGAAAATGAATTCCAAAAGGCCAGGAACTTCAGTCACTTGATTTTTTTTTATTTTTTATTTTTTTTGTACCCAGTGAATATATTTGCTTTTCAGGAAGAAAAACTCAGAAAACATCAAATACTCATAATTCCAACACGAGATAAACTAAGTCTTTGAATTAGATTCCTAATTAATCTGTTTGCTATTTTTAGAGTCTCACATTTGTAAATTTGTATAATTATGTATGCCATACCCACACTCTTTTAAAATGAGAACAAAACTACCCACCTTGTAGTTATTCTGCAACTACTCATACAGTGTGAAGCATTAGCTAATGTCAGAGGCCTGCTTGATATATGGCAGCTAGGTACACCTGTATTAATATTTTGGTCATAGAACTAAATCACTAATGCAATTGTATTTGGAGGCATGAGCTTTGGAAGGTTTTCATGTCGAACTCTTATAAACAAGGTGAATATATAAAGCAGTGAGAGGTCAAAAACATTTCGTTCCTTTGTCTTGTACTTCCCAACCCCTAAAATGTAAAAAATTAATTTCTAATGGTTATAAAGTACTCAATCTGATATTTTAAATAGTAGCACAAGCTTACCTACTACGCTTTCATTTACTATTAATAATCAGCTTTATAAAGGAAATGTGATCCATGGGAGAGGAGATGTAGCTCTCTTTTAAAACATACTGAGAAATAT
This sequence comes from Phyllotis vaccarum, assembly GCA_033318265.1. NCBI lineage: Eukaryota > Metazoa > Chordata > Mammalia > Rodentia > Cricetidae > Phyllotis > Phyllotis vaccarum. The sequence goes on from JARWLC010000013.1 coordinate 55,800,091, forward strand.
ACAATTTAATAATCAATGAAACATCTAAAACATTTTCTTTCCACCCACTCTTCTACTCATGAGATTGGCTCACAGGAAAACCTGGGGGCTATAAAAATGCCAGAAAAGGTGTGTGTTTTTATAAGGAAGCAGTGTTTGACTGACGAATCTTTTCTAACCACAAAGGGCAGGGGAAGAGAGGAGACGCACGCATTCGTGAAATCATGCTGCTACCAAGCGGCTACTTAGTCACAGGCGAAAACAAAGGCCAGAAGGCTGTTTTCCTTAACTTCCGACTTTGGCTATTCGGACTGGAACGGACCAGTAAAGATCCAGAGCGAGACAAAAGGAAAGCGAAAGCCCACTGACCAGAAAGCCCCAGCACTTAACTCATGAGGGTGCCCCGGAAGTGAATTCAGAATTGATCGACACCTTGTCCCTTCAAATCAGAACCTGGAAGTCATTGTAACAGTACAGGAAGTCCCGGCTGTTTTAAAGTTGCGGTTCCGGTATTCGGACCGCCAAGAATGATGGGAAGCTTTTTTTTTTTCCTTTTCCTTTTTAAAAAGCGAGCTCTAAGCTGCTCGACTCTGAGTTCGGTGTGCTCTGAGAGCCCCCTGGCGCCCCACCCCAGGACGGACCGAGGTGACTTTCTTTACTGGTAGGAATAAACGCGAGGAGGTTGGGAGGTCTTCGTCTTCCGACCTTATCTGGCAGAACTCTTAGGGAATAATAAGCACAAAGAGCAACCCTTTACTTGGACACGTGCATTGGGCTGTATAGATGTTTGGCGGGAAGTTTCTCTGGTCAGTGCTGGCGTTGAGAGGGGAAAAGAAAAAGCCAGTTAGGGCTTGGATTCTTACGGCGTAATCCACACACCTGTCCGGATATCCGTCTGTCCTTTCGTTCAGAATCTGACCCCATGATGCGCCAGACCCTGGAGACCTGAGACACATCGACTCGCTTCTCAGGTACCACTCATTCTTATTATGTGGAGACAGATAAACAAATTATTGACTTAATTGCAGATAAACATGAGTAATAGAAAATATGACAGAGCCAAAATACAGCGGATATATTCTTTTTCATTTAATACTACTTTCTCCAGAAATGACTGAAGACATTAGGAATGATGTGATATGGCTTTAATGGCCTAGAATTGACTTAAAATTAGACTTGAAAACTAGCACCAGAATAGGAAATACTTCTAGAACGGTTCAATGAAATGCAGAAATGCCAGCACTTGGGCTTGGGTTAGAGCTTTGAGCATCTGAGTTAATTCTGCCAAATAAGACTCCCACTAAACCTCAGAATTCCTAGGGTGAGTAAATCTGATCCCCACCCCTTTTTGTTGTTTGCTTTCCTGTCTTCTTTCTCTATGGGTCCTGGCATCTAGTCCTTCCAGACTAGCTGTCTGTGGGCTTCGCTTTGCTGTGAGGAAGGAGTGTGGCATAGATTGATCACCACTGCTGTCAGTGGAATGCCAGTGGAGTTTTAATTCAGGTTAAAGAGTTTGGAATGGGGCCTTGCAGCAGCGTGATTGTTACTGGCGTTTTAAAGAATCCTATGGTTCTGTATGGTGCAACCATGACAACAACATGATAAACTGAGTAAAACTAACACGAGCATATTGGTGAGCAAAATTAGAATCTCTCCAGTTATCTCTAGTCTGGTTCCTGATTGTTGGTTCCTTCCTGTTCAGTATCTCCCTTCCTCTTTTCTCTCTCCCCTCCCTTTTCTTTCTCTCCCTTCCCAGTCTCAGTTCATGTACCCCGGCTCCCTACCTTTTATGGCATCTTTGACTTCAACCCTGAATGTACCGTCCTTCAGGTGCTGAGATTGCAGTTATATACTATCATCACACTTGGCTTGGTTCTCCCTTTCTAGGTTTAGGATGTCCAATGATGAGAAATAAAAATGAGAAGATTTCCAGAAAGAAGCCATGGCAAGATTCAAGGTTTCACAGTCCAAGCTAGTGCCCATCGATACTTGACCAAATGATCTGAGAAAATTGGATTCCTGGCAAAAGAAATGTAACTAGACTAAGACAAGGTAAATGGCCAAGTACAGGGAAGCATGAGCTGGGGGTTACAGGGTAGAGTTCAGAATGGCAAGTGGGTTGGCACATTGCTATAGTGTAATGTATGGCCTGGAAAGATTTCTGCATTTTCTGCTTAAAGAGCCTCACTACTTGACTTGGAATATTAGGGACACTCAACGGTTTTAGTTCAAGACAGTGCCAAATTCTCGTCCCATTGTGTTGGATGGTGGCTTGTAGTCGTCCAGTATACAGTTTTTTCTTTAGTCAACACCTACCTCTTTTCCAGATATAGGCTATAGGGTAATTTGTCCTCCTGTTCTAAATACTATGATTTAAGATTCTCTGTGGTTTGTGGATAATTTAGGTACTTTGTTTTGAGGACAAATTCCTTATAGTTGGGAATGGGAGGTTGGAGAAAGATAAAATGTCATGCCATGGTATTTTTTGAGTCATAATCACTACCGACTACTTGCATTCATTTGTAATTTAGCAAATGCTAACTTAGCTTAAGGCTTCCTCCATGTTTGCTCATTTGAATGACTGGACATATTGATAGCTGAGTTTCTTAAATATAAGAAAGTCAGGCTGAGGTAACTGTAGCAATTTAACAAGAAGTACAGCCACGGTTACCGTGCAGCTTCATCTCTTACCCAGTGTTTCTGCAAGTTTAGTTCCTCAAATCAACAGCAATAGCATCACAAGAAAACTAGTTAGAAATGCAAAGCCTAGACCAATAAATCAGAAACTGGGTTTTTGACTCAGCCATCTATGTTTTATGCATTTTCAGATAATTCTGATACGTAATTAAATTTGAGAATGACTTCTATAGTCAGTGCCCCAGCACTTCAGTAACCAGGAAAACTGAACTTTCCAGGAGCTTTGATGCACTTACCCATCACATGCAAAGTCTGAGTCATAGGCTGGTCCGTGGACCCTGCTTTAGCTTTGTGTTATATTGTACCCTGGCTTTCTTAGGTGAGCATGGTTATTAATAAATTGAAGGTTTACCTTCCTTAAAGTGTTGCTGTCTAAGAGGACACAGGCTACGGGAGGAACCAGCAAGAATGAACCAGACTGCAGACAACTAGAAGATTCTAATTTTGGCTACCCAGAAGAAATCCTTCCTAATCTTGATTTGGGAAATTCTGTGTCCTGGTGAAAAAAGAGGTAAGAAGCAGTCTGAGTATTCATTTCCTGAATTAGGTGATTTTGTTTATTGGCCAGCAATCACCTCATAACTTAAAATAATTTTTGGAAATGTTGGGATTATGCTGTACATGAAGGGCCTGAATGATCTTATTACCTGGCTAATGATAAATTAAGATTGGTGGGCCTCTTTAAATTTGTGTATGGGGTGGGGGGTGGTATCCAATTAATTTCTGTTTGGAATGCTATATGTTATCAATTGTTAAAAGTGATTATTAAGGGCACATTTGCTAGTTTCTGAGACATGTAGGATGCTTCTAGGAAGCTTCTGAAAGTGATTTGGTGTGTGTTTGTTGTAGGTACAGCAAATGAGGACAAAGCGAAAACAGATTGTACCTGATTTGTGCAGAGTAGAACATAGAGGACTACTGGATTGGATGGAGAGAATGCCCAGGCATCTTCATGGCCCCGCTGATGCTCCAGAACTTTATCAAGCCATTGATAAGCGACATGTACACCTGAGCAGGTAGGCTACCTACAGGATATCTTGTGGGCTGGGTAGTACAGGGCTGTAAGACACTGCTCCCTAAAGTTCCAGCTTTTGGCCAAAGTGCATCTAAAAGAGTGACTTCATAGATTCTGGTTCTTGAAGGCTTCTGGAGAACTTGAGAGACAGCTAGTGTCCAAAAATACAGCTCTTGTTGCTCTTACCAGGCTTAGCCTATCAGCTCTTAATAATTGTCCTTATTGAGATCTCATGGCTACATGGATCTCTGCTATTAGACATAATTGATAGGAATGATAACTAAGAAACACAGCACTCTGATGTCAATAGAGGGGGACTGTGTAACAATCTCATATTGGCCATTACTTTACTTCAGAACAGGGCAGACAGAACTATCTGTATATCCTTCCTAGAATGTCAAAGACTATAAAGGGAGGGCCTATAATTGTGGAATGCCCAGGCTTTCTCCCTAATAAAAGAAAAGCAGAGCATATCTGTCCAGTAATGGAAGGAAAGAAGATATTGCCTAGAGCACAGAGTATAGGCAAATAGATCTAATAGAATCATTGTGGTCCAAGATCAGATCTCCTCTCCACTGAGATATTGGTGGAGAAAGCTATCCTTCCATGTACCTAGGCACCTGGCTTTTGTGTAAGTGGAGGGGGCACTTTTGCAGTCTTCTTTGTAGCCAGTTTGAATTTCTTAGGACTTAAATAGACAGTGAATTGATTGGTCCTAACTCCCTCCTGAAGTGTGCATTTGCTTGGTACCCTGTGCATGGAGTTAGTTTGGGTACAGGAACTATTTTTCTGTCATAAACTTAACAAGAAAAAATACATGAAGAAGAATCATCCTCTAGAAGAGTCCATACATTTTTATACATACCTATATGTAGTACGAGGTTTCTGGCCCAGACTTTCTGGCCTAACCTCAAGGTCTAGACCCGCAGACTCGCAGTCCCACAGTCCCACAGAGACACACAGATGCCTTCATTAGTTTTTGGCTGATCAGCCTCAGGCCCAGGCATATCACTTGCTAGCTCTGTACCCTTCACCTAACCCATGTCTCTTGTTCTGTTCAGCCATGCGGCTCGGTACCTTTTCTTAGGGCAGCATAGTTGTCCTCTGCTTCTTCCAGGCCTCTCTCTGGATTTCTGTCTGGTGGTCTGTTCTCAGAGTTTTTAGTCTGGTAGCCCCGCCTACACTTCCTGCCTGCCTTTGGCCAATCAGCTCTTTTTATTAACCAGTGGGTGGGACAATTATTTACCATGAAACAACACAATGCCCCTACACCTATATGTGTTGGGATTCATAGATGTGTATGCTTCAAGACATTGATTTTTCTTAAATACAGTTTAGAAAAGTTTTGTGTTAAGCATATAAATTCCCATTTAAAAACATTTTGTAGGAACTGTAGGTATCCATATGGCAGTTTGGACCAAGTAGGCAATGGGAGTCTGAATCTTATTAGTAAATGAGTCCCTTCTTGAAGATTGACTAATGTGCACGTCCCCACTCTTTGTTGATTTGTTGATAAAATTGCACAAGACTTGGCCCAGGCTCCAAATTGAACTTGTACAGCTTTTGTAAAGCTTCAGATTCAGTATTCTCTATGACAGATATCAGCAACTATAACTTTCTAATCATGTCACAGACTGAGGATGACCCTCTGCTGATTTCTTTCACCCCTTGTTTTTCATCTCAGTAAACCTTGTGAGTCCTGCCAAAATACCTGTAGAGTGATGAGTGACCCCACCGCCTCCATTGCTACCATCCTTTTCCAAGGCACTCTCAACTTCTTTGGGTTACAAGAATTGTTTCCTGAGTCTTTCCATGCTTAGTCCTTCTCTTGTCCATACTGATAACCCAGCAGTCAGTAAATTTTATTAAACATGTAGTCTCGGGCTACAGATACAGTTCACATGGGTAGACCACTGCTAGCATGCATAGGGGTCTGGCTTCAATCCCTAGAGTCAAAGCTAACAGGGTAAATGGGGGCCCCTTGCTCTTGCCTATAAGCCTGTCTATGATGGACTAGTTGGATTTTGTGTTTGTTTTGGTTTTGTTTGTAGATGCTCTCTCGGTCCTCCCTTTCTTCCTCTGCTTCTAGGGTAGAGAAGTTTTTTGCGCTCTGCTTTTTTCCCTTGGGGCATTCTTTCATGGGTTTTATCACATGCCTATTTCCCTCATCTCTGAAGTCTTTGATTCAATTTTATCCCGCTTCTTTGGGTTCTTTTTGAAAATTGTATTTTGTTCTTTTCGTATACTTATTTCTTTGCTATGAGTTTTGCTTTTTCTTGACAACTAAAAGGTCACTTGTATCAAGTTAGCTTTTGTTGTTTTCTTTAGTGTGTAAAGTTTGATTGCTTACTAATTTTTCTTGTTGGCACTGGCTGTAGGGGCTCCATTTATAATTGTTGAATGAATAGACATATATTGCAAATATTGTCTTTTGTCTATTTTTTAATCCAGTGAAGAATGAAAGTTCCCATAACATTACCTTTCTGTTAGTTTTTTTCTTTTAGTTGTACCATCATAGACAAAATTTAAAAAGAAGAAAATAATATTTGTAATGTATACAATAAGGAAACAGTAAATAACCCTGTGAAAGAAACATGCTGTGGATGATCAGGGATCCCTATCAGAAGCACTCAGGATTGAGTTTGGGGCAGGAGGATCACTCAAGTCTAGCCGTGGCTACATAGTGAGATCCTATTTCAAAAAAAAAAAAAATGTTTTTAAAGAGCTGAAATATCTATATTTATATATATATATATTTTAAAGAGCTGATATATATATATATATAACTTTATTGGTAGAATACTTATCTAGAATTCCCGAGGAGGCCTAGGACCCCACAAACCTGCTGTGGTAGCACATGGTTTTAATCTCAGCATTCTAGAATAGAGGCAGAAGGATTAGAAGTTCATGGTTATCCTTGGCTATGGAGTTCAAGTTCAGCCTGGGCTACAGACCCTGTGAAGGAAGGGAAGGAGATAGGGAGGTAGGAAAAGAAATAAATAAATATGGTAAAATAATAAAATATTGAAACCATAAATTTACACACACTGTGAGCAATTTAGAGGTGATGGTGAATGGGAGAAAATAAATGGCTTTGGATTAACTGTACTCACAGTAAGTATGATCTAGTCTTCACAATTCTTGTATTTCATATGAGGATTACTATTGACAACAAAGACCACTCATGACATGGAATCCTTCCTGGGAAAGGTTCATGTCAGGGGAAAAGCCAGTTGTTCTTTCTGAGCAGTTAGCTGGGTTTGATTTAAGTGATGCTATGAGTCTTTTGGGAAATGACATGGCTCTTTTTACATCTGTATAACTAGAAAGCTTAGGTCCACATCTGTGACCCATCATGGGAGTCTTACGGCATGCATTCTGTTCAGATCACTTATCAGAAGTCCTTGTTTGGGACTTGTATTCTTCATCTAAAATGTATTTAAAGCTGCATTCTTCAGATTGATGGCATTTCTTGTTTTGCACAAGTCATTACAGTACCACACTGGTTTCTTATGTGACACAGAGGAAAAGACCAAGTCTGTAGCCAGTAAGCCCCTACAGGACTGAACCCCATTTTACTCTCTGGCTACCCCTCCACCATTTTCCCATTTCAAGATGTATACATGTATACACTGTATTTTGGTCATAACTACCCACAGTCCTTGTCTCTAACCCCTCCCGCATACTCACTACATTTCCTCCCAACTTCATGTCCTTTTTTTTGTTTTGTTTTTAAGGTATAAACCTAGAGTTGAATTAGTGCTCCTAAAATACTCATGGGTGTGAAGCCATCCACTGGTTTGTAGTTAACCTACTGGAACCATTCACCTGAAGAACACTACTTTACCCAGAAGCTGTCAGCCACCAGTAGATTCTCAGCTGGGGTGGGGCCTTGTGAACCCCTTCTATCTCATTTTCATGGCAAGTTATGGTGGCTTTCTTAAGTTAGCACACCTGGTGTTGATGCTGTATCTGTTTTTTTGTTGTTGTTTATTTGTTAGTTTTTCTAGACAGAGTTTCTCTATGTAGCTTTGGAGCCTGTCCTGGAAGCCTTTCAGTAATAGAAGGAAAGTTGTCCATTTACTTAAGTATAAATGATCCTGGAAGACGTTATGATAAAATGAAGTAAGCTAAGAACAGAAAAATGTCTATTGTTTTATCTCACTTATATGTAGATTCTCATAATTGTGTGACTCACAGGAGTAGTGATAATAGTGAATAATAGATGGATAGTTACCAGAGAGTGAGGTGGGGAGCAGGTGATAGACATGAGGACATGTTGATCAAGGATATAAAATTCACTTAGAACATGAGGAGAAAGTTTGGGTAACCTATTGTTCAGCATGGCAATTTAATGAGATATTTTGTATTTTAGGTTTGCTAAGTCATTTTTATGGTCTCAGTAAAAAATATGTATGGTGATGGATGTGTTCATTATTTTAATTAAAACCATTGACTGTGTGTTTAACACAGGCTGCAGCAATGCTTCACTGGGTACAATACTTAGCAAGTGTGAAGAACTTGAGTTCAGAATCTGTCAAACCTAGCACGGTAGCATATGTCTGTAATAATAGTGTTCCTACAGTGATATGGGAAGTGGTGACAGGAAATCCACAGAACTGCTATAGTAAGAGCAAAGAAGTTATTTTTCCTATAAATTGTTTCTTTTCCCTTTTCCACCTTTCTCCTACCTGCCTAGGAAATGTTCCTGATCAACTGTAATAGAATGTGGGTATGGGTAGTTTTATACAGAGGACTGCATATTTATTTTCTAGTCTCTTTATTTTCTGCATTGTATTGTGGGAGGTTGTGTTGTTTCATTGTAAATAATGGTCCCCCCCACTGGTTTAATAAAAAGCGCTGATTGGCCAAAGGCAGGCAGGAAGTGTGGGTGAGGCTACCAGACTTAGAAAACTCTGAGAGCAGGAAGCACAGAGCAGAATGCCAGAGAGAAGCCAGAAGAAGCAGAGGACAGCCATGAGCTTTGCTATGAGGACAAGACTGTTTTATCAAGTGGTATACAGTGATCAGCTTATATCTCCCTCCCCACCATTAATAAAGTCATTTTGAGACATAACTGTCTAATTTTTTTTTTTTAAAAGACAGTCTCTATGCAGCCCTGGCTGTTTTAGAATTCGCTATATATACCACACTGGCCTGGAAGAGATCTGCCTGCCTTTGCCTGTACAGTGCTGGGATTAAAGGTACACATTACCGCTGCCCAGCCAGGTGCTTGATTCTTGATTTTGTCCTGGAATGACTGGTATCTTTAGCACTGTTCTGTGTGTGACTGTACATGCATGTGTGCAGATACATGTGCCCATATGGTCAAAATTAGGTGTTTTTCTCTATCACTTCCAACCTCATTTATTATTTATTTCCTTTTTCTTTCATGTGTTCATGTGTGGTGTATATATGTGGAGATCCTCAGGTGTAGGGAGCCAGCCGCACCCTAAAGACAGCGCCTGTATCCGGCCCATGACTAAGCGGTTTAAGGAAGCTCCTTAGTAAACAAGTCACTGCGCATGACACCTTGTAATTTTCCAGCAAGAAGCCTGGCCCCCAGACAGATACATCATATCGGGTGAGGGTGTGCTAACCAATGGGAAAGGCCCACGTCAGAGATAAACAATGTTGCCTATAAAAGCGGCCTGCCTGGGAGGCTCGGGGTCTTCCGTTCTTTGCCCTAATGTGTGAAGCTTCAATAAACCTGCTGCAGAAGGATCCTGTTGTACTGCGTCTTGTTTGCGGGCGAAGAAGGCGCGGGACACTCAGGTGCCAGTCCTTGTTCCCCATCTCCATACAGAATCTTGTATTTTTGCTGCTGTATACACACCAAGTCATGTGGCTCTTGAACTTCTGAGAATTCCCTCCTTCGCATTTTGGTCTAGAATCACTGAGCCTTCAGATGCATGCTAGTCTACTAAGCTTTGTACTAGTCCAGGGATTCAATCTCAGGTTGTAGAGCAAACCCTTTACCTATTGATCCATCACCCCAGCCTCTATGCATTGTTTCTTCTGTACTAAAATATGTGGCTCATAGACTTGTAGTTTTTAGGGAACCTAATTCTTCTTTTACTTTGAGTGGTCTTTTCCATGCCATAGCTCTAAGGAAGAGCTAACATACATCTCCACATAGCACTTTAAATAAGCACCCATTGTCAAAATGTTTTAACCTGAGGAAGATTTTCCTAATGGCTCAGAAACAATATCTTAATATTATAGTCTGAGTATTCATATTTCCTTCATTGAATTGTAACCCCTAATGTGATGCTATTTAGTTATGGATATTGAGAAAATAATTAGGTCATGAATGTGACACCCTTGTGAATTGAACTATCTCTTTTACAACAAGAAGCCAGAGAGCCAGGTCTCCTGCCATTTGCATATATAGATGTTGGCAGTTTGCAGCTTGAAAAAAAAATACTCATCAGATCCTAACTGCTGCCACTGTGATTTCAGACTTCCAGCTTCCAACTTCCAGCTTCCAAGGTGGCCACTTACACCAAGATGCTCTAGTACAAATTTGGAACACATGTTTCTACTAAAGGATTATACAGGTGACCGGAAGTAGTGTTACATTTTGTTTTGATGCTGAACTCCATGGAGACACAGTTTTGCAGGATTTTCTCTTTAGTGTAATTTGGAAAGCATATTACTTAGTAGCCATAGAACGTTCTATCATTGAAATTTTGGAAGAGTCCATGGAAATAGAAGCATCTCTTTTACCCCATTAAATTATTTTAGGACTTCTAGCTCTGTCTTCCTAAGTTCCCAGGAGTATTTATTGAGGTGTTCAGAATTCCCACATCTCACTGCTAACAGCACTCTGAGTGTCACCTGACACACAGTATTTCAGTTGTGTTTTACCCTTGAAGTTACACAGCACACGACAGAGCCTCCTCTAACTTGAGTGCAGGATTTCATATTCTAATTTATAGTTCTGTATTCAGCTCATTCCAGGTAAGACAGGTTTCATTTTGAAAATTTTCCTAAACATTTTATTTGTAACCTGTCCATCAGTATCCATCTACTATGATATCTGTTGATTCAGGTTTGAAATCATTTCTCCCTTCTTTTAGACTCCTTGAGACAACTGGGGACAGCATCTGGACCTTCGGGGAAAGCTTTTCATTCTTGATCTCTTCTGCTCTTCCTTGTGTGTCATGGGACACAGTTCTCTCATCATCTTTCATCATCTGTGTCATAGTCCTGACACCTCCTCAGTGTGGTGTGTGTGTGTGTCCCTTCAGTGTGATGCTCCTGCTTAGTGAGAAGCTGGATTCTGACTTCCTACCCATGCAATCTCATCACTAGGTTGACTCCCTGCAGCTAGCTGAGCATGCTTTTTGAATATATACGTTTAATTGGAAGATGTGTGTGTGTGTGTGTGTGTGTGTGTCTGTCTGTCTGTCTGGAGGAAGGTCACACTTTACTCAGCCTATTCATTTCTCTGCTCAAATTACTGTCACCCTGAATAACACAATTAACAGTACTTTTAAACTCTCATGAGTTATAGGATGTTTGGTCTGGAAGCAATTTAAGAAAATATGCTTAGGGAAGTAAAAATCATTTTCCCAGGGTCACACAAACGTCCTGGTAGGTTATAGTTGGTCTTTATTTGATTCTGGGAACTTTTTCATTTCCTCCTTGCCCATTGATTATTCATAAATGTGTTGTTCAATCTCTGTATGTTTGTGTGGTTTCTTGTTACTGATTTCTAGTTTACTGGAGTCTGATAATATTCAGAGAGTTATTTCAGTTGTTTCGTACTTGGTTTGTAGCATAGAATGTATTCTATTTTAGAGAATGTTCCATGGGCTGCTGAGAGGAATCTGTACTCCTTACCTTTGAGGGGAAATGCTCTGTTTAGATCTGCTAAGTATATGGGGTCTGTGGTGTAGTTTAACTCTGCAGTTTCTTTGTTGGTTTATGTTTGGGTTTCCTATCTGAAGATGAAATTGGGATATAGTAAAATTAACCAGTATGATTATATTAGGACTTGGGTGAACTTTTATGATTATTCCTGTTCTATGGAGTTTGAAGCACCATCTTTTACTTCAGATATATTTATAGTTGTTTCTTTTTTAAGATTTATTTATATATTTAATATGTATACAATGTTCAGACCAGAAGAGGGCACCAAATCTCATCTGTATGTGTGTTTTTTGGAGACAACAAGTAACTGAACCTCGATTTTTAATCCATTTAATTGATATTTGTTACTTTATTGGTGAGTCAAGGTCATTTACATGTATAGTTATTATTAAGAGATATTTGCTAATTCCTGCATTTTGCTGATGGTTTTCCTCATTAATTGATATTGATTTTTTACTATCTCTATTGCTATTATTATTACTATTAATATTGAGGACTGTCTGACTTACTCAGTTGGGTATGATGGCCTCCTTCCTATCCCTGTGTTCATCCGTTTCCCTCATGAAATTTATTTTCCTGTGTTCTTGTTACCTAAACTGTCCTCTCTATATGCTACTACTTTAAGTATCTTCTATAGTGCTGGCTTGGTGGTCATGAAGTGCCTCAGTTTCTACTTGAAATGTCTATTCCTCTATCAATTCTGAAAGATAGTTTTCCTGGAGGTATCACATTTGTTTCATAGTTATTTTTAGGCTTTTATTGTATCATTCTATACTTTGGTTACTGAGCCAATGATCTGATGTGCTTGAGTGTTTACCTTCATGTATGTATGGGTACATGCCCATGGAAGCCATAAAATTGTGCTAAATTCTCTGGAACTGGAAGATGGATGTGGGCTGCCATGTGAGTTCTGGGAACTGAACCCTGAACCCGGTCTTCTGCAAGAGTAGCAAGTGTACTTAACATTCTAACCCCTAGCTCTGACTTTTATGATATAGCTATAGATAAGCATATGGTTTCAGCTTTCTGAACCAGAGCTGTTTCACTTGTCAAATATGCCTCACAGTGCCATACAGGATCATTGAGAAAAGTCCAGAGGGAAACGTGAGAGAGATGGTGTTAATGAAAATGTTTCACACATTCTGGAAATGGTTTCCTTGTCATTTTTACTTTGCAGAGTTGCTGTAGGCTTTCTTCTTTTCTGGATATTCTTAGGTATTTTAGCCAGAAGCTGGGGGAGGAAGCATTCAGACCTGTTGGCCAACCGCCATTACAAACTGAAAACCCAAAAGTAAAACTTACAAGAAGTATAATTATTATTTCATTGACTTTAGTGACAAAACATTTGAAAAAAATACTACTATCAGGGCCCTAGGAGGGAAACTAGTAGGCATTCTTCATAATAGTGTAATTTGGTATGTTTCTTGAAGGGAATGTAAGCAGTCTGTAAAATTGTGAGTGCATATAGGCTATAACCCAGCAGTTTCACTTTCAAAACTGTGTTCCACAGATATGCCACTGTTTATATATATTTTAAGAAATGTTTATGCCAAGTCATTCACTCCAGCATTGCAATTAATAGCAAAACTCAAATGTCTATCAAAGAACCCACTAAATAAATTATTATGAAACTACAATGACCCTACAAAGAGGAAATGTTTTATATACTGCAATGTATAGACCAACAACATATAGTTGTTGGTAAACAGAAGTGTTTATTAAAGTGTATGTTGAATATTGCATATTGTTTATTTAGAGGGCTATAGCCTTACTTAAATGAAAGTACTTGTTCTTGACTTTTACAGGAGCCGGTAATAACTCTGGTGAACTCTGTGTGAGTGGGTAAGTAGGAACAAAGGAAATAGAAGATTAAACTGAAAGGGATACTTTTCATTGTATCCCTTTTCTTATTTTTTATTTTTATTTGGAATTTGTTTTTTAATTTATTTTGCATGCCAACCACAGTTTCTCCTCCCTTCTCACATCCTGTTCTTACTGCTCTCCCCATCTACTCCTCAGAAAGGAGAAGGCCCAGTTGACCCATGGGGAGTCAATAAAGCATGGCATATGTAGTTGACGTAGGACCCACAACCCCCCCCCACACACACACATCAAGGCTGAGTGAGACATTCCACCATAGGGAATAGGTTCCAAAAGCCAGCTTGTGTGCCCAGGACAGGCCTTGATCCTACTACTGGGGGTCCCATAAACAGACCAACCTACACAACTGTTACTCACATGCAGAGGGCCTAGGTCAGTCCCATGCAGGTTCCCTAGCTGTCAGTCTAGAGTCCTTGAACTCCCATGAGCTTGGGTCAGCTGTCTCCATGGGTTTCCCTGTCATGATCTTGACCCTCCCTTCCCCCTTGCTTGACCCTCCTCTCTTTAATTGGACTCCAGGAGTTCAGCCTGGTGTTTGACTGTGTATCTTTGCATCTGCTTCCATCAGTTACTTATTGCAGGTTCTTTGATGACATCTGGGGTACTCACCAGTCTGATGATAGGAGAAGGCCAGTTCTGGCAACCTCTCTGATATTGCTAGAAGTCTTAGATGGGGTCATTTGATGTGGGAATGTCTGTATGCTGTGAATAAAGGACTATTTAGGCCATAGCTGGCACCATAGAAAATGTAGGCAGAGAAATCAAAGCATGGGTAGGAAAAGGAGGGCGGAGTGAGCCAGAGAAACACTGAGCCAGCTACCCAAAGAAGCAACATATAAGGAACACAGGCGAGCCACGGACCATGTGGCAGGACAGATTAATGGATATGAGTTGAATTAAGATGAAAGAGCTAGCTAGTAATGTGCCTGAGACAGGCTGAACAGCATGAAATTAATACAAGTGTCTGAGTCATTTTGGGGGGGGGGTAGTGACTGCAGTCGGGTATGGACTGTGGGCCTAGTTGGACCAGAAACCTCATGTTACAGTCATCCTTGTAGATTCCTAGGAGTTTCCCTGGCACCAGGTTTCTCCTTAACCCCATAATAGCCCTCCCTCTAAAGATAGCTCTTTTATTGATTTTATTTATTGCTCTCCTAATTCCATTAGCCAAATCCCTCATGTTCCTATCCCTTATCCCCTCCCCTCCACTCTCTGCCTACCCCTCAAAGTTTATCCAAATCTGATCTATCTTCTCTTCCCAGAGAGATTCATGTGTCCCTTTTAGGGTCCTCCTTGTTACGTAGCATCTCTGAGGCTGTAGATTGTACCCTGGTTAGTCTTTGCTTTGTATCTGATATTGACTTATGAGTGAGTAAATACCATGTTTGCCTTTGGGAATCTGGATTACCTCACTCAGCATAATTTTCTCTAGTTCTATCCATTTGCCTACAAACTTCATAATGTCATTGCTTTTACTTCTAAGTAATATTCCATGCATAAATATACCACATTTCTTTATCCAATCTTCAGTTGAGGGGCATTTGAGTTGTTTCCAGGTTATAGCTACTACAAATAATGCTGCTATGATCACAGTTGAGCAAGTGTCTTTGAGGTATGATTGAGCATCCTTTGGGTATATACCCAAGAGTGATATGACTGGATCATGAGGTAGATTGATTCTCGGTTTTCTGAGAAATGACCACACTGATTTCCAAAGTGGCTGTATAAGTTTACACTCCCACCAGCAATGGAGGAATGTTCCCCTTACTCCACATCCCCTCCAGTATAGGCTGCCATCAGTGTTTTTGATCTTAGCCATTCTGACAGATGTCAAGTGGTATCTCAGAGTTGTTTTGATTTGCATTTCCCTAATAGCTAAGGAAAATGAACACTTCTTTAAGTATATCTTGGTTATTTGAGAATCTTCTGTTGAGAATTCCCTATTTAGCTCCATATCCCGTTTTTTAATTGGGTTCTTTGGGAGTTTTTTTGACATCTAATTTCTTGAGTTCTCTATATATTTTAGAGGTCAGTCCTCTATTGGATGTAGGGTTGGTGAAGATCTTTTCCCATTCTGTAGGTTGTCCTTAGCCTTACAGAAGCTTCTCAGTTTCAGGAGATCC
Source organism: Phyllotis vaccarum (assembly GCA_033318265.1). NCBI lineage: Eukaryota > Metazoa > Chordata > Mammalia > Rodentia > Cricetidae > Phyllotis > Phyllotis vaccarum. Next base: position 55,815,664 of record JARWLC010000013.1, read on the forward strand.
CACTTATTGATTGTTGTTCCTAGTGTCTGTGCTACTGGTGTTATATTTCGGAAGTTGTCTCCTATGCCAATGTGTTCAAGACTAGTTCCCACTTTCTCTCTATCATTGTTCATGTAACTGGGTTTATGTTGAGGTCTTTAATATACTTGGACTTGAGTTTTGTGCAGGGTGATAGATATGGATCTATTTGCATTCTTTTACATGTCAACATCCAGTTATGCCGGCAGTATTGTTTTGAAGATGCTTTTTTAAAATTTTTTGGTCAAAAATCAGGTGTTCACAGGTGTGTAGGTTTATGTCAGGGTCTTCGATTTGATTCCACTGATCCATGTGTTTGTTTATTTAAGAAAAATTTTTATTCATTTTACATACCAACCATTGATCCCCTCTCATTTCTCCTCCTGCTACCTCAATCCTCCCCGCACCCATCACCATCCCCTTAGCCAAAAGGGCAAGGCCTCCATGGGGAGTCAGCAAAGCCTGGTACATTCAGTAGAAGCAGGACCACTTCTTTGTGGTGGCCTATGCCTTGAGTCCCAGCAGATGTGAGTTTGAGGCCAGCTTGATTTACAGAGGGAGTTCCAGGCTCCCAGGCAGGCAGTGGTGGTGCCAGGCCTTTAATCCCATAACTCCAGAGACAGAGGAGATCTTTCTGTGTTTCTGTGAGTTCAAGGCTAACTACCAAAGAGGGTATTTAAGGTAAGCATAGAAAAACAGATTAAGGCAGTAGAAGTCAGGAGGAGCGAGGCTGAAGAAGCTGGAAAACAGTGAGGTGAGATCTGACTGTGGTGTTTCCTCTCTTTGATATTTTAGCTTTTCCCTGAGATCTGGCTTTGAGTTTCCTTTACTTGTGCAACAGCATATATTGGAACTTTGACTTTTTCCTTTCCAATTTGTATCCTCTTGATCTCCTTTTATTAGTCTTATTGCTGTAGTTAGAACTTCAAGCACTATATTGAATAGACAGCCATATGTTGTTCCTGGTTTTAGTGGAATCATTTTGAGTTTCTCTCCATTTTAATTTGATGTTGGCTATATATTGTTTTTATTATGTTTAAGTATGTTCCTTGTATCCCCGATCTCTCCAAAACTTTTATCATGAAGGAGTGTTGGATTTTTTAACATCTAATGAGATGATCATGATTATGCTTTTTTTTCTTTTAAGTTGTTTATATGGTGAATGACGCTGACCGATTTTTGTATGTTAAACATCCCTGTATCTCTGGAATGAAGCCTACTTTATCATGGCAAATAATTTCTTTGATGTCTTCTTGGATTTGGTTTGCCAGTATTTTATGGAGTATTTTTGCATCAGTGTTCATGAGGGAGATTAGTCTGTAATTCTCTTTTTTTTGTTGCATCTTTGTGTGATTTGGGTATCCAGGTAACTATAGCCTCATAAAAAGAGTTTGGCAAGGTTCCTTCTGTTTCTATTGTGTGGAACAATTTGAAAGTATTGATATTAGCTCTTCTTTGAAATTCTAGTAGAATTCTAGCTCTGGGCTTTTTTTTTTTTTTTTTTTTGGAAACGGGAGACTTTCAATTACTGCTTCTACTTCCTTTCTGGTTATAGTTCTGTTTAAGTTGTTTAACTGATTTTCATTTAATTTTGGTATGTGATACCTATCCTGAAAATTATCCATTTCTTGTGGCATACAAGTTTTCAAAGTATGACCTAATGATTCTCTGGATTTCTTCCTTGTCTGTTGTTATGTCCCCCTCTTCATTTCTGATTTTGTTAATTTAGATGTTCTTTCTCTTCCTTTGGTTAGTTTGGAAAAGAGTTTGTCTATCCTGTTGATTTTTCTCAAAGAACCAACTCTTTGTTTCATTGATTCTTTGTATTGTTCTCATTGTTTCGATTTTATTGATTTCAGCCCTGAGTTTATTTCCTGTCATTTATTTTCTGGGTGAGTGTGCTTCTTTTTGTTCTAGAGTTTTCGGGTGTGCTATTAAGTCACTGATATGAGATTCCCCAAATTCTTTAAGTAGGCACTGAGTACTATGAGTTTCCCTCTTAGCACTGCTTTTATAGTGTCTCATAACTTTGGGTATGTTGTATTTTCATTTTCATTAAATTCTAGGAAGTCTTTAATTTCTTTATTTTCTGTTTTGTTTTTTGTTTTGTTTTGTTTTGTTTTGTTTTGTTTTTGAATTCTAGCTTTAAGCCATGGTGATCTGATTTGATCCAGGGGGTTATTCCAATCTTTTTTTTTTCTCTTGACATTTGTTTTCTTACCAAGTTTCAGAGAAGGTTCCTTGAGGTGCTGAGAAGCAGGTATATTCTTTTTTTGTTTGGGTGAAAAGTTCTATAGATGTCTGTTAAGTCCATTTGATTCGTAACATCTGTTAATTCTATTATTTCTTTTTTAAGTTTCTGTCTGACAGATCTGTTTATTGGTGAGAGTGGGGTGTTGAAGTCTCCCACTATTACTGTGTGAGGTTTGATGTGTGATTTAAGCTTTAGTAATGTTTCTTTTAAAAATGAGGTTGCCCTTGTATTTGGGGCACAAATGTTTAAAATTGAGACTTCATCATAATAAATTTTTCCTGTGATGAATATAAAATGTCCTACTCCATCTCTTAAGATTAATTTTAGTTTAAAGTCTATTTTGTTAGATGTTAGAATAGCTTCACCAGCTTGCTCCTTAAGTCCATTTGATTCGAAAATTTTTCCCAGCCCTTTACTCTGACATAATATCTGTCTTTGAAGTTGAGGTGTTTCTTAAGCAGCAGAAGGATGGATCCTGGTTTCATTTCCATTCTGTTAGACTGTCTTTTTATAGGGAAATTGAGTCCATTGAAATTAAAAGATATTAATGACCAGTGATTGATAATTCCTGTTATTTTTGGTTTTGTTATTGTCAGTGGTTGCGTGTGTGTGTTTCTCTTCTTTGGGATTTGCTGGTGTGAGTTTATTGCCTGTGTTTTCATGAGTGTAGCTAACTTCCTTGGGTTGGAGTTTTCCTTCTAGCACTTTCTATAAGTCTGGATTTGTGGATATGTATTGTTTAAATCTTACTTTGTCACACAGTATCTTTGTCTCCTCTGTAGTGATTGTAAATTGATGGGTATTGTAATTTGGGCTGTCATCTGTGATCTTTTAGTGTCTGCAAAAGGCCTCTCTGGGTCCTTCTAACTTTCCGAGTCTCCAATGAGAAGTCGGGTGTAATTCTGATAGGTCTTCCTTTCTGTGTTAGTTGGCCCTTTTCCTTTGCTGCTCTATTATTTCTTTATTCTATATGTTTAGTGTTTTGATTATTTTGTGGTGAGGGCCTTTTTTTTTGATCCAGTCTATTTGATGTCCTGTATGCTTCTTATATCTTCAAAGGCATGTCCTCTTTTAGGTTGGGAAAGTTTTCTTCTGTGATTTTGTTGAATATATTTTCTGTGCCTTTAAGCTGGAATTCTTCTTCTATCCCTATTATTTTTAGGTTTTGGCTTTTCATGGTATCTCAGATTTCCTGGATATTTTATGTTAAGAATTTTTTGCATTTTCTTTGACCAATGAATCTATTTCCTCTGTTGTATCTTCAGTGTCTGAGACTTTCTCTTCCATTTCTTGCATTCTGTTAGTTATGCTTGCATCTATAGTTCCTGTTTGTTTACCCAGATTTTCCATTTCGAGAGTTCCCTCTTTATGTTTTCTTTATTGCCTCTGTTTCAATTTTCAAGTCTTGAATTGTTTGCTTTTGGGTTTCTTGGCTTTAAAAAAATGGTTTACTAATTTCTTCTAACTATTTGTTTGTCTTTTCCTCCATTTCTTTAGGGGAATTTTTTGTCACCTTTTTAGGGCCCTCTATAATCTTCACAAAGTTATTTTTAAGGTTGTTTTCTTATGTTTTATCTTGCTGGGATCAAGTCTTGCTGTTGTAGAACCACTAGGTTCTGGTGGTGTAGTATTGCTCTTTATGATGTTGAGTGTATTCTTACACTGCTGTTTACCCATCTGGGTTTGAGATAACTATAGGTACAAGTGTTGATTCTTGTGATTCTTTGTTGGATCAGTCTTTTGTTTCTTTATTCTTTGTTTCATTTATTGTCTTTAGGCCTGAAGGGATTCTGGTGACTGGCCGGTTATCAGGTAGAGTAGGGTTATCTCAGGTGAAGTTGGGGGTGGGGGTTGGGTGCCTAGACCCAGTTCTTCCGGCTGGTGTGGGCTTTACTTATGCCTATGGTTCTGTTCTTCCAAATGGTGTGGCTTGTTCTGAGCCTATGGAGTATATGCTTCCAACTGGAGTAGGTTGTGCCTGTGCCTGTTCTTCCAGCTGGTGTGGGTGGCACTTGTGTTTATAGGGTAAGCCGATGCTGCTGGAAGGGGTTGTTCTTGGGGAGGCTACTCTTCCTCCAATTGGTGCAGGTATCTCTAGTGGATGCTATGTTGTAGGGGATGGTTGTCCAGAGACAGGATGATGGGTCCAGTGGGATTTAGCAGCTGAGTGGGTCTTGTAGGTTACAGAGTCCATTGGGTGGCAGAGGTGGTAGAGCGGCCTGCCTTCAGGACTCTTAGTTCTTACTTTCTATTTTTAATTAAAACACCTTTTGGAATTCGAGCTTAATGCAGGGCCTTGCACATAGTAGGCAAATTGACCACTGCTGAGCTGTAAGCTGCATATGTAGGTCTTATTTTTTTCTTTTCTTTCTTTCTTTTTTTTTTTTTACTCTTTCAATTCAATATATTCTGACCAGGTTTTTTTCCCCTTTCTGAACTCCTCCCAGATCCTCCCTATCCCTATTTACCCAACTGAATATTTATTTCATCCCCCTCAAAAAGAAAGAAAAACAAACTGAGCAGTGGTGGCACAAGCCTTTAATCCCAAAACTCAGGAGGCAGAGGCAAGAGGATCTCCATGAGTTCGAAGTCAGCTTGGTGTAGTTCTAGAACAGCCAGAGCTGTTACACAGTAAAACCTTATCTTGAAAAAAACTGTAAAAATAAAGAAATGAATGAAAGAAAAGAAACCAAAAGAAAAAAAAATGAAAGGACAAAAGACCAGTAGGACCCCATCTGACTCGACCTCTGTACAGGCCCTGTGCATGTTGCAACAATCTCTGTGAATTCATATGTGCACCAGTTCTTCTGTGTCTGGAAGACTCTACTGCTTCTGGCGCTTAGAATCTTTTCACCGTCTCTTCCACATAAATTTTTGAGCCTTGAGGGGAGGTATTTAATGAAGACATCCCATTTAGGACTGAGTGTTACAAAGTCTCTTTCTCTTTACACATTGTACAGTTGTGATGTTGCTGCTGTCCAACCTTCTAAGGGCTTCCTCAGGGGAGGGGCTGAGAATGCATGACGGGAGCCAGTTGAAAAGGACTGACTCATATATTCAACAATGGGAACAGGTTTATATACCCTCCTCCCAGCACCCAGGCTGTGTCATGATCCAGTGACATTTCGTGGTAGCTCCTCATTGACTGGCACAATCAGGAACTTTGGGCAGTGCCTGTTGCTTGGATCTCAGGATTATGTGTATGCCTTGGTCTGAGCCAGTTTCCTCAACCCTAGGGGCCTGTCCTACTACATTGTGTGTCTCTGTTAATTGCCATCTATTACAAAGAGAAGCTTCTCGAATGAGGTTGACTGATGCAATGAATTATGGCTATAGCAGTATGTCATTAGGAGTTGTTTTATTGCTATATTCCTGTACAGAATAACAGTATTCAGTTTTCCCATAAGCCTATGACCTATCTATACTTGGGTTTAGGCCACATTAGCATTGCCAGTATGGATTCTATCTCATATAGTGAGGCTTTAAATCCAATCACAAAGTGGTTGGTTACTCCCAAACATTTGTGGCACTGTTGTACCACCCTATCTTACAAGTAGGTAACTTGTAGGTTGTAGGGTTTGTAGCTGATTGATACTGATCATTACTTTTCTCCTCTAGGATTATGCAGAATACCGTCCAGAACCATGAACACTAGTTAGTCAGTAGTGATGAAGCTCCATTTCTTCATGTTCAGTTACATAAGTAAGTACTGTCTTCAACAATAGAGCTTTACTGTCAGGCTGTAGGTAGCAACCAAAAGCTTTTACAATAGCTTGTGAAATTTAGGGGAGGTCCATGGATCTCCTTTGGCCAGTGACTCAAATTGTAACCCATTCCTGATAACTGAAGGTTTTACTTGGTGACGTAAAATGTTGTAGTTGGGCAGTCTCCCTCCTTAGCTGATGACTCCATTTGAATTTTTTTCATGCATGTGTATATTTTAGGAAGTTTCTATAGTGGTAGTTTCCGTGTGGCTTTTCAAAGGCCTTCAGTGTGGTTGTCCCTTCCATTAGGTTTACCCTGCTCTCTCCTCCCCTCCCCATTTCGTCTTCCTTTTCTAGTCTCCCCTTTAACCAGAATACTATATTCCATTTATTGTCTCTGGGGAGAGCCTCTCCTCCCAATTGGCCTTTACCTAGCCTCTGTGGGTGTCCAATCTTAAGTATTCAGCCTTAAACATACACCTATGAGCAACACCGAATGAAGCAGGTTTTATTTATACAAATAGACATGTAGATGGAACAATAAAACTTAAAGAATAAGAGGTTCTGAATCTGAGAAGGATGAGGAGGACACTCTCCACACTGTCTCCTCCAGGGGGAGGAGTTGGACATAGAGAGCAAAGGTGGAAATGTTCTAAATTCAGTATCTACATATGAAATTATCGAAAACAATTGTTAAAACTTTAAGTGAAAGTATAAAGTATTCCTTTGTAAATAAAATACCATTCTGGAAGAATGTTTAGTGACATGAAAAATACTCATCAATTTAAGATATAACAGAAATCTATAAGTATAAGCACCATTTTATTATGTGTATGGGTACATAAATGTGCAGTTACCTGAGGAATCTGTACAGAAACTGTACAAATCCATCAGAATGGTGATGAGTGATCCTGATCCCTTCCCTTAGCTTTTATATTTGTGAATTTTTCAGAATTTCAACAATGATAACATACTAGTTTTACAATGAGAAAAACATAATAATAAGCTTATTTAGAGAATAAAGTCTCTGTAGAAAAACACACAGACATTCTTGTGAAATAGCCAAATAGTTCAAAGTAATCCTGACAGCTTGAGCTCAACCGACTGACTCCTGAAAGTTATCCACTGCTACACACACACACAGCCCAAAATAAATGTGATTTTTAAAGGGCAGAAAGTAATAAGATTGTGCTTTATTGTGTGCCATTTATTTAGTGTGTGTGCATGCATCTGTGTGTGTGAGTGTGGGGTTTGTGTGTGTGTGTGTGTGTGTGTGTGTGTCACAGCATGCGTGTGGGGGTCAGAGGAGGACTTGCTAGAGTTGGCTCTCTCTTTTCACCATGAGAGTTCCAGGGACTGAACACATCAAGCTTGGTATTACACACCTTTACTCACTGAGCTATCTCAGTTGCCCAAATTACAAAAGATTTTAACAGCAATTGTCAGCACTATCCAGTATGAAGAGGGAGCCTTTTCTTCTAGAGTACTTAAGCTATTTGTGGGAAACAAATTTTGGTATAGTATTTTATTTTATTTTATTTTATTTTATTTTATTTTATTTTATTTTATTTTATTTTATTTTATTTTATTTTATTTTATTTTTTGGCGCCCAGGCTATCGCTGAACTCCCACTGATCCTTCTGCCTCAGCTTTCTAAGTGCCGAGACTACAGTGATATGCCAATATATTCAGTTTTTAGAGGGTGGGAGTTATTGTTGTTAAGGAATAGAGGGAAAATTTTAAAGCTGTAGGCTTGCTTTATGCTGGCCCTCCTCAACCATCAGTTCCCTCTTTGTTTCAGGAGTTTATGACTTGTTCGTTTGTTTCATTGTTTACTTCCCTTGTTTGATTTCTTTTAATAGACGTTCTTACTCTGTAGCCCAGTCTGGCTTGAAGGTTACTATGTGGTATAAACTGGTCCGGAATTTTTTAGATCTCCCTGCCTCAGTCACTCAATTGCTAGAATCACAGGTATGCACCACTGTTTCATCCAGGAAGCCAGCAGTAGATCCCTTGAAGATGTTTTCTTCCTATTCTGATACTCATTCTAAACCCCAGAAGATAATTCTCAAGGCAGAAGTTAGAAAGGAAAGGGTGACCAAGACAGAAGGAAGTAACCACCCTGCAGAGTGTTGGCCTAGTTGCTCAGGGTGTCTATGCTTTATAGCCACTGTTCTATGTTTGTGCAGACCCTATCCAGTAAGGCAGTAGACTAGGAAAGGACAATTGGGTTGGTTTAAGGAACACGATCTTAAATATTCTTCCAGGGACTGGACGCTCAATGGTTAAGAAAGCTTGCTGCTCTTGCAGAGGACTTAGTCCAGTTCTGAGCACCTATGTTAGGAGGAATCGAGTGCCCTCTTCTGGATTCTGAGGGCATCTGCACTCATGTAACAGTCTCACATGCACACAAAATAAAATTAAACCTTAAAAATCTTACCAATTTGAATGGAAATAATGACAACAGGTGCCAGATTTTCATTCTCACTTTGAACCAGGCACAATTCTAATGGCATGCATTAGCCTATTTAATTTTTGACACCCATGTGAGATAGGTACTGCTGTTAATTCTCATTTTATACAAGAGAGAGAAAAGACATCCCAGAATCACATATCCACTCAGTAGATTTCCCTGAGTGCTGTTTAAATCAGAAAGTTTTCCTGAAGAACCACATGTTAAAGATCTGGTGCACAGCGTCTAATACTGATGAAAGACAGCAGAACTTTCAGGAAATGGAATCTAATGGAAGGAAGTTAGCTTAGAAGGGGTATGGCCTTTAGGGGCATAAAGGTGTATTGAGATGCCAGGCTTTTCCTTTCTCTTTGCTTCGAAGCTGCTTGAAATAGTGAAAACCCTTTGCCACATGCTCCTGCCATGATGTGTTATGCCATCATAGACACAAAGCAATGGGACCAAGTGACCATGAACTGAAACTGAAGGAAGTAAATCGTGCCTCTGAAGTTGGCTGAGGTGTTTTGTCACAGTGACACTGAGTTAAGACACCAGGTGTATCACAGGCATTCAACACCAGCAAAGACCGTGTGTGTTATCAACATTCTCAGTTAAGCTTTTCCCACTACCTCAGCTTAGTTTCCCAGGAAACTGGGAATATGAGCATGTGCTCCTCAAACCAATAGAAGCCACACCTTCATTTGTAACTTTCATCTGGTCTGTGACTCAAACGATAACTTACAGGTGTTTTCCTACTACTGCTCCTGACTTGAGGAAATTTCAAGGAAACCCTTGTAACCTGGATTGCATTTGCAGCTTGATTTGCTATCTGGGCAATTCCTCCATGTTAACTGAGTTGACTTCTTTCTCTCTTTCCAGAGCTTGGGATCAAGCTCAGAGTCTCACGTCTGCCAGCAAGCACTCTACTACTAAACTGAAGCACCACCCTAGCTCATGGTTAGTCTTGAATAGCCACAAAATATTCCATGGTATGGCTAAATAAGCCTCCATTTAATTTAGATATTTTTGGCATTTTGCCATTTAAATTATGCAGTTGAATATATGATTTTTCCCCCTTAAGAAATTCTATGTGTCTCTACTTAAGGCTCTTCAACCTTTATGTAATGGCATAATTTCCTGTAGTTTTCAAAGTTATTTTAATAAAAAGTTTAACTTTGAAACAGTTATGGATTTGCATATGGTTATGTGAATATATATATATTCTTTACCTTGTTTTTCCTAATGACATCTTCCAAAACAATAAAAATTGGATATTAGTATAATCTATTAATCTAATCCATGTTTCTTCCCATTATTAATATTTGCACTCATTTATGCATGTGTATGAGTTTAATTCTATATAACTTTACCAAGTGTGTAGGTTTGTGAATCTAACGATCATAGTCAAGATATAGGATGTTTATCACCACAAAAATTCCTTCCCCAACACTTGAGAACCATAAATCTCTGGTATACTCCTATAATTTTGTATTCCATAAATCTCTGGTATACTCCTATAATTTTGTATTATCAAAAAAATTATATCACCACCTATGCTTCACACACTCCCCAGCTGCCCCACATAGTCTCTCTGGCCTGAAGCCAGAACATTCTACCTCTGGTTGCTCATGTCACAGCCATTCTACATTCTCCTTCCAGGTGTGGGTCCTAAAAAAACTGTACACCTGCCCTGCCCCCTGACCCATTTTTACCTCCAGCTCAGTGAACCGTGGCTGTTCCTTCCACAAGGTTGCTCTGACCCAGGCTGCGAAAGTTAAAGTCATTCCACCCCTTCCTACCCTGACCCCTGGCATGCTCTACATCTGATCCGGTGCACCATAGACACCCCATGCAGTCATGAAGCCATGGACCCAGTAAGTGACCTTCCCACCCCAACTCTTTAACTATTGGCCTCTGTTCCATTGTTCCATAACCACCCCACTCAGACTATGTACTCTTGAGACCTTGTCCCCACCCAAGCCTCAGACCCCTTATAATGAGTTCTTCCATTTCAAGGTTCCCCCAAGCTACCTAGCTCACAATCCCACTTTGGAATTCTGACTTAGTAGACTAGTTAAAAACCCATGCCAAAACACAACTAACATTGAAAATCCAGATGCTCAGGTTACAGCACAAAAACTAGACAAACTGAACCAATATCTTATCCCCCAAATCACCAATTTCTTAGTAATGTTTCCTAAAGATAATAAGTTAGAAGAAACTTAAGACAGAATTCCAAAAGACAATTATAAGCACGTTCAACAATTAGAGAAGGCACAGATAGCTTCATGAATGAATTTATAAGACAACAGGAATAGAATGATGGAAATCCACATAAACAAAAACAGCTAAACAAAACAATGAGGATAGTTTAACATGGAACTCAGTAAAGATAGAAACAACTAAACAAAAACCAAATCAAACAATAACAAAAAAAAAAAAAACCCACTGAAACAAAATAGCAAGTCAACTTTAATAATCTGCTGCAAATTATCTAACTGCAAAGCCCTGTGGAAAGTATCAACAGAATGGATCACATAAAAGAATATCAGAGCTTTGAAGACAAGGTGGAGGAAGTGGAGCACTCAGAATCAGTTAAAAAAAAAACACAAGCCTCAACCCTGTTAGGGTGGGTGAGCTGCCCTGAGAAAGAGAGTGCAAGAAATCTGATTCCACCCCTCATCTGCACAAGATTTACTCCACCACCACCACCATCACTGCCTGTGTGGGCCCTGAAATCATGAGAGTGTGAGAACTCCCCCTATACCTTGACTGGGCAACACAGAGCTGGCCTTGGTGCTTTAGGTGTTAGTGAGCCAGCCCTGAGGACATGAGAGCAGGAGAACCCACCCCTGCCCCTTCTCATTGCTACAAGGGGTAAACTAGCCTGTGGCAGTGCAGGAGAGCTCACCTTGGTGGTGAGGATGTGGAAAGCTGGCAGGTTGACCTACTCTGCAACTACCTATACCCAGAACCAGCTCTGTTGAGTTGGCTTACCCCAGCATCCACACCATCTATGTATGATCTGCTGGAGCACATGAAGGGGCCTGTTCTGCAGATCCATAGTGGTAGGATCTCCACAACACAGGGCAACAACAGGATATCCAATAGGAGTTCCAGTGAACGCCCAGTATTGATAGTGTACCAGAAACTAGAGGCCTCAAAGCAACATTGATTCATTGCAAGTAAAGATACATGGACTAAAGCATTTACTGTGTTGCTGTCTCACACTACAGCTTCCACAATGAGTGGTTTTTTTTTCTTTTTAAATTGTATTTTATTGGGAGGGGGCATTGCAAGTACAGAGGGCAGATACGAAGGATGGGGAGATGAATGGAATCAAGATGCATGATGTGAAAGCCACAAAAATAAATAAAAATTAAAAAACAAAATACAAACACCTCCTAACTCCTAAGCTAAAAGAAAAAAGGGAAGATATGAAATCTGGCAGGGCAGTCAAAATATAAAGACAAACCAATCCAAATAATGGCTTATTATTCAACGAAACTTTTAAATCCAGGAGGTTTTGGATAGATATTATCTTGGTTGGCTTTCTGTTGCGATAAAACACCATGACCAAAAGCAACTTGGAGAGGAAAGTCTTATTTCTGTTCCATTGTTTTTCAGGATTTCAATATCATCTCTAAATTTTTCATTCCTATTTTTGACTTTTGTCTCCAATTTTCTAATGGGTGTATTCACTTTGGAGACGGCCATGTCAAGGTCTTGGGTAGATGTCCTTAATTCATGTATCTGTTTATTTCACCCTTCTATATGAACATCACTTCTTTTGAGCAGTAAGACTAAATTTTCAGTTCCACTATCTATCATTTAGGATTCCCGCATAGGGGAGATGGTCTGGTGGTCACGGGCTATAGGTGGTCATTGTGTAATGTCTTTTATGTTGCTTTGTTGTGCTTTATGCATCTGTTGAAGTGGGTCCTTTCTTTCCTCTTCCAAGCCTACTAGGATATTCTGTTTACTGCCTAGAGGAATATCTGAATGAAGTTCAGTTAAGGTGACTAGTGAAAGTTGGTGATGATTATTAACTGGGTTGCTGAAATCTCATTTTGCCTATGTGCTAACAGGACCCAAACCTTGGTCATTTCTTGAATTTTATGAACCTGCTGGAGACTGGATACAAAATTTCAGATCCAATTAAATCTGTCTACTCTTTGGGGCAGTGGTTAGAGCTATAGGCCCAAGGAGCCTTCAGAACTACAGCAATATGTACTCCTGGCACTGCAGTGACCACTGGAACCATAGAAATTAGAATTCTATACCTGTAATGACCCCAGAGACTACTGGAAGCAATGCTTCAGTCTCTTAGAGGATGCTGGGCACACTGGAGTAAGGCTCAGGCCCTGCACTCATCTCTGAAACCACTGAAGTGGAGTCCCGATCATAGGATTCACTCTGGTCCCACGGAAGCCTGAGGCCCAAACATTGGCTCTTTCTGTTCCTGCAATAGAAAAAACATAAAATCAGTGTGAAGCTCCACAGCTTCCTTTTGAAATGGCTACTCAAGCTGTATAGAAGTTTAGTAAGTTGTATAATCTTTGGGTCTGGTTAATTTTCCAATGTTTTTTTCTTGTGCAATTTCTGATAATAAAGCTCATTTCAAAATATAAAAAGATATAAGATTTGCCAAATCCCAAATAATTGACTTAATTGTGTGCCTTAAAGCTTTGGGAAAACAAGAACAATTGAAATCTCAAGATAGATGGGGAGAAATAACTCAGGAAAGAATTCAATGAACTAGAAATGGAAAACTACAAAGAATCAATAAAGTAAAGGGTTGGTCCTATGGAAAAAAATAAGATTGACAGTTGACAGAAATTCAACTAAATTAACCAAAACCAAACTAATAAAATTAGAGACAAAAGGAGACATTACTGCAGATAAAAATGAAATTCTGAAGATCATAAGAATATACCTTAAAAACTTATATTCTATTAAATTGAAATATCTAGAAGAAATGAGTGAATTCCTAGATGCATGGTTATGTACTCAAACCAAGATGAAATCAATAATTTAAATATATCTATAAAGAGCAACAGTATTGAAAAAGTATAAAAATACTTCTTAACTAAAAAAAGGTCAGAAGCAGATGGAGTCACTGGAATATTCTAGCAGAGCATCAAAGAAAAACTAACAGCAATACTACTCAAATTATTCTGTAAATTAGAAAAGGAAAAAATTGCCAAACTCTTTTTGAAGTTAATATTAGCCTGATCAAAAGCAAATAAAACCCAGACCTGGAAAGACAAGCATCACATGTTCTTTCTCATTGGAGGCTCCTAGTTCCAAATCTTCAGATGAGAGTACATATCTAGGAGTAACTGAAGAAACAAGGAAAGTAAAAACTATTACTGTGCTGGGGGTGGAGGTGGGCATAGGGGGTAGAGGATCAATAGAGAGGCAAATGGATGTGGGATGGCTTTCTGTATACTGTGAATACCACTGGTTAATAAAGAAGATGTTGTGGCCTGTGGCAAGGCAGCTTCGAAGCTGAAGGGAAATCCAAGCATAGATAAAGTGGAAGAAGGGTAGAGTCACATATATACAAGCTTCCACCCAAGAGAGCAAGAGTAATAGAACATAGGTGAAGCCAGTAGCCACATGGCAAGACATAGATTAATAGAAATGGGTTAAATTGTAAGAGCTAGCTGATGATGAGCTTAAGACATAAGCCAAATAGTTTTGTAATTAATATAAGCCTTTGTGTAATTACTTTATAAGCAGCATCTGACCTCGGGTGGGAAGATTCCTCAGGACTGCAGGCCCTGACAGACCAGAAACTTCTGACTACAAATGACATTCCAATGTGGGGCATTTACGTCCACACAAAGCCTGATGAAGCTTAAAAGGGATTCTAGAGCACAGAAATGGAGCCAAAAACATCTTCCTAGTTGCATTTTTCAAGTGGGCCATGGAACACAGTGACATATGTTTGAGCTTCAAAATGTTGGGCTTGTGGTGTACAGCTTAAGATGCAACAAGACTGGTTCCTGAAGTCTCAAAGGAGCTGCACATGACAGGTTTAATGTTTCTGCTCATACAGACAAAAAGAGAACAGAGTCAAAGACAGCTTCTTAGTAACAGCATTTTCTTAGGTCAGCTTTGCTGTTGGTAAGCAGAAGCAGAGTTTTTTAAAGTGAGGTTTTCTGACTCGGCCTTAGAAGTAAAAACCTGCACAAGGCTCATTTAAGAGGCCCTGCTGCCAAACATTTAAATGAGGTTTATGAGCAGAGGGCATTGGTGGCCTACTTGGTGGCTGTGTGGGGTCTAAAATTCCCCAAAGTTGGTGGTGGTAAATGTGGTTCCTGACAGTACCTCTGCCATGAAGCTAAGCTCTATCAAACTGGACTAAGGAGCTGGGTGGAGCCAGCCTGCCATCTCTCCAGCCTTTTGTTTTGTTTGTTTGTTTGTTTGTTTGTTTGTTTGTTTGTTTGTTTGTTTTGAGACAGGATTTTCTGTGTAACCATCCTGGCTGTCCTGGAACTTATTTTGAGGACCAGGCTAGGCTCAAACTGACAGAGCTCTTCCTGCCTCTGCCTCTCAAGTGCTGGGACTAATGGCATGCACCAACACTGCCTGGCTTGATCGTGGCTGACGAATAAAATTAATATTTCAGATTAATTTTATTAAGTATATATCACCACAGCAAATAGCAGGGAGTGATCTGATGGGGGAAGTGGTGTCTCTAATTAGGGAGGAGGGGGGTTGTAAATACAGAAAAAGGAGGGAGGGGATGAAATAATAGTACAGATACTGAAAAGGTTATAAGGGATCATACTCTTAACTGTCTACCTAAAATACCTATAATATGCATAAGTCAGTGTATAAATACTTTAAATGAAAATTTCCCATCTGAGCTGGCATTGCTTCAACACCAGGCATGAAAAGTCCTTTCTGAGTTGGTGTTCAGAGTTGTCCAAGGGAACTCCAAAAACATTAGACTATTGCTATTGCCCCTGGTTGCCCCAACCCCTAGAAGTAGAAGGTAAATCCTTATTGCTGAAAACACCATGCACTTTGTATACAGTCCACAGGACCCCTAAGCAGGAATTGACATGAGGACTAACTTTCATGGTACCAGAAAGTATCATGCAAGCTTCTAAAGGAGGTAAGCAACCTACAGTCTTGCTCAGCCATGAAGCCTATAGACCACAACAACCAGGGTGGTGCACTGCACCCTAAGTGGTGGGACACATACCCTTGGTGCTCACCAACAGCTCTCTTGTTGGACTTAAGGCCTACTCAACAAGAGGAATATCATGCCTGGTACTTGGAACTTCACCAGCTACTCAACTAGTAAAAGTCAAAGACCTTGGAGAACATACAATTGTCATTTTACTAAACCAGCATAATCCCTAATAACATTCTAAATATTTGTCCTTATACTAACAAGTAAGTGTAGTCTCATTTTGGAAACTTCTCTTTCCAACAAAGACCATTACACAAAACCACAACCAATCAGGATGCAGAATTATGGAACCCTGTCCCAATAGATACATCTGCAATACATTTCTGCACCAAAGGCTTAGAGATTATTGTGGAAGAGGGTATGGAAAGATTGTAAAAGCTGGAGGAACAGGGAATGTACTATGAGATGGTGTCTCCTAAGAATGTCAGAAGCTACATACATAAAGTTTTACCAACAGTACTGCCTAAACATGGACAAAAACAGACGTGCGATTGTGGGTGAGGGAAATCCCAAGAGGCAAGAACCCTACAAAGAGCTATAGAAAATAAGAAATGCTAAGCGTGAGAGAGATGGTCTTCCTCAGGGAAGAGCACACCAATTGATTAACCAATACATATATATTCTTAAATATAACCTGTCCAATTCATATACTGTTACTTGTGTTTTATGTTTTCAGAGCTGTGTTCTTTTCTGAGGAAGACCATCTCTCCTGGTAAAAACTATACATCAAGAAAACCAACTACCCAATTAAAAATGAAGAACTAAACAGAGTTTAGCACTACCAATGGGTAGGAAACACACACACAACTGTTCATCATTTTTAGCTGTCAGAGAAATACAGATTAAAACTCTCTTAAGATTCCATCTCACTAGTCAGAAAGGTTACCATCAAGAATACAGGGACAACAAATGCTGTCATTGATGTGGAGATGGGATCCTTTGTTGTCTAAGTCTTAGAATATATTGTGTATGCCTTTAATCCCAGCACTTGGGAGTTCGAGGCCAGCCTGGTCTAATAGAGAGTTCCAGGACAGCCGGTGATACACAAAGAAAAACAAACAACAAAAGTTATATAAATGGAACCAAGAGATGGAAAGTAGTACTAAGTAGCATTTCATGGTGTGAATATACCATAGTTTTAAGTCACTCACCTACTGAAGCAATCTGTGGTTTCTGATTTCAGTGCTCTAAGGGATAGTTGTCATGAACATTTGCTTACAGATTTTTGTGTGAACATAAGCTTTTATAAAAGAAATCTCTGGAATAAATGCCTAAGAGTTCGATGTCAGTATTATATCAATGGTATGTATTTAGCTTAGGGGTTTTTAAAAATAATGGTGCAGAATGACTTGCACCATTTTATACTCTCATCTAAGAGTGATCCGGTTCCCTACATTGTGATCAGCACTTGTTATTGTTACTTGAGAAAACAAGTAAGCCATTCCATTTATTGAGAATTGATTTGCCATAGATCTGTACATGCAGTCTTGTATATCTATTACCATTAGTTTCAGGACATTTTAATTACCACAGAAAAAGAAACCCAATATTCATTTATATCTCTTCTCTATAGACTTGTCTAGTCTAGATATATCAAATAAATGGAATTTTTATAATACATGACCATTTGTTTAACTTCTTTCATTTAGAATAGAATTTTAATGTATTATGTATATTATATATATATTAGTCACCTTAAAATTAGTACAATGCTGTACTTTTAAATGGCAGTTTCTTTTCATTTTCTGTTTACAATTGTAGAATTATTGTTTAACATGTTTAATGAGACTTTTTTCTTTTAAATACATATTTTGTTAGTTCTTTGAGTATTTCATATGTGTTCTTATTTTCATCCCCTTCTCCAATTCCTTCTAGATATACTCCATCTTCCCTCCCCACCCAGTTGTGTGTCCTTAAAAAAATCAAGTCCAATTTGTGAAAGCCCAAATATTTTTGAACATGTGGCCTTTCACTGGAACATAGTTGATTTAACAGCAGCTACATTCTTTGATAAAACTGACTTTTTCTTTGCCAGAAGCTAGTTATTAATTACTGATACCTTCTTGGGTAGTGGTGGGTCCATCTTCCCTCTCCATGTTGGGATCTAGTCTGTCTTAGACTTGCACAGGTCTTTTGCATGCTGTTACAACCACTGTGAGTTTCTATGTATAGCTAAATGAACACAATATTAAGCTGACATACCCAGATACTAATATATCAATGCATCTTTTAACCTTTTTTAGAGAAGCTTCTACTTTTAGTAAATAATGATTAACACAGAGACCCATAACTGACCATGATGAAGAGAATATGAAACCAGGAATTTCTTATTCTAATATTTTCTAGAGTAGATCCATTATAATTAGGTAATATATTCCATATGATTTCCATTGTTTAATAATTAGTAGAATTTTTTTATGACACAAGATCCAACCTATACTCCTGTACATGTGTTTTCATTCATCCGAATTCCCTATGCATTAATCTGAGAACTAATTATTTGCAAAAGAATTCCCCATTCATTGCTTCCATTTTCCTTCTGTAGCTATATCAGAGTCTTAAGGAATGCTTCTTTTCTTAAATTTCTTCTGCTTGTGTGTATGTGTTTGTGGATGTGGTTGGAATCCACTACAAACGTGAATTTCATGTCAAGAAAATAATTTCTTAGCTGTATTTTATATTATTGCCTGTGGGTGGTAGCAAAGCAACACACACACAAAAAAAAACCAACTCCTTTTTCCTCATCCTTTGTGTTTAAAAAAAAAAAAAAATCCAGAAATGGGTGTTTTCTGCTTTCTTGAAAGCTGGAGTACTCCCTTGGAAAATAGCCCTTTTAAATACATTTGCCTATTCAGACATAAAAAGATTTATTATTTTATATTTTATTCTATGTGAAGTGCCATTTACAAATGGTAGGCCAAGTTTACATTTGCATGTTTTTATTGGCTATTCCCCCCTCTAATTTATCCTTTCATTTTGGTTGTTAATTTTCATGTTCAAAATTCAAAAAAAACTTGCTGCTTTTTCTATCATCATTAAAATAATCTACATATCTCATTCTGAAAAATTAAAAATATCAGGAACACCCTAAGAAAGGAAAACAAAATACATATTACCATTATTAACATTTTAATATATTTTACTCATTCCGGTATTGTTAATGTGTTGGTAAGATATTGTGAGCTTAAATTATTAATTTTGTCCAGTTTACTTCCTAGTTTTCAAATAAAATTGATAGTGACCCTCTATCTTACTAGACTTCTGGGTATCCTTTAAAGTCAGTAAAAAATGTAAAGTTTGAGATACTGTTTGAAAAATAACAGTGGTAGAGGAAGATGACCTCCACATACATGCGTGCACACACACACACACACTTTAAAGTAATAAATAGTAAGGTCTTATATAAACTATGATAGTTAACTGAAATCAATACCCGTTTGTGAAAAAGTTATACCTTTGAAGTTATTAGATTTGTATGCATGTAACAACAATTGATGAAAACTGAACCCGCGGAGGGAGGAGAATAGGTATGTGGAAGGGTTTGGAGGGAGGAAAGGGAAGGGGAAATGATGTAGTTACAATCTCAAAAAGAAAAAAAGGAAAGAAGTAATAGAAAGTAATTAATTTTCGCACCCCAAAATGAGGCTTACTTCTTTATTATTTGTCGATTTACCTCCTTTTATCCAGTCTAGCACATATGAACTTCAAAGGACAGCATTCAGGAGCAGTGTCCCCCTCCCACCATGTGAATTCTGGGCATCTAACTCTGGTTACCAGGCTTGCTGGCAAGTACGTTTACCTGTTCACAATTCTCTTGCTAACCACTTTCTCTCTAAACACGTTTCTGGGATTTTTTTTCTTTTTCTCACAGCGACTAAAATTAATCTGACAATGAGTGGATAAATGTAATGAAGGCCATTAACATTCTTATATATTAAATGGGAAGGTTAACATTACCCAGTACACATCTTACCAAAATGTTTGAAGTAATATATGCTTATTGTTGAGACATTTAGCAATACAGAAAAGCAAAATGGAGAATTTAAAAAAAAAAAAAAAACCTCAAAACCCACTAGGCATAGCGTAATATATTTCCTTTTACTTATTTTTAGTTCTTCTTCTGATTTGTGTTAATGGTTGCACAATTATACATGTTTCTTAAAAATCCATACAGTATAGAAAAATACAAAGACATAGAGTAAAAAGTAAAAGAAAAATTGTCCCCCAACCTATTTCTTCACAACCCCAGCCCTACTCAAGTACTGAGATTTCAGGAGTTCATTCAAAACTGTGTGTTTCTAGGTGGGCATGGTGGTCTACTTTCTTAACGCCAGTACCCAGGAGACAGAGGCAGGCAGGTATCTTTGTGAGTTTGGGGCCTGCATGGTCTATAAAGGGAGTTTCAGAACAGTCAAGGCTACACTTGTTTCAATCAAAAGCAAAGCATGTGCTCATACTTATGTATATGTATAATATATACATGCACACACAGATACTGTACACATTTTCTTTGTAGTCTTACTCTTCATTATTGTTGACTATGCTGTATTTCTTGGAAAAGTGTTCATTTTGTGTTTTCACCATCAAAGTATCTATATGTTATTACGCCAAGATTATTAATTATGTTGCCCAAATTATTTTCATCTATAATTAGTACTTTTTAAAAATTGATGTATAGATCTGTAAGAAAGCTATGAGTCTGTTCACTACATACCTGTGTGGTTCTCCCACACACTGGCTTGTCTCCTATAGCCTCCAGAGATGGAGGCCTGAAGACAAGTAAAGCGTGCTGGTGGTCTTTTCATTTTCATGCCAGAGTACTCCCAGAGAGAAACATTTATTTTTGTTCCTCGTTCTTGAAGCTTCAGTTTGTGATCAGCTGACTTCATTGTTCTTCATTGTTTGGTTCTGAGGCAAAGCATGGTAGAAAGGACATGATGGAGTAGTTGAGGAGCAGAGAGGGGAAAGGGATGGGACTAGATAATGGCACCTACTCAGCTGGCTTGCTTCTTCCAACTTGTCCCCACCTCCTAATAGTCCATTCAGATATGTTTTCATCATTAGGCAATTCATTGATGAAGTTAGAGCCCTCATGGTCCAATCACCTGCTGAAAGGCCATCAGATGGCAACAAAACCTGAGCCTTCAAGAACTATTTCAGATTCAAAGCCCTAACAAAAAAGAAACAAAACTCCCTGTTTTGTGGAACAGATACCCAGAAGCAATTAACTATTAATGTCTACCATTGGTATATGTACATATTTTCTTCTTCATATTAAAGATTATTATTTTTTATTTTTGTCAGTATGGTAAGGATCAGTTTATGTTACTCTTTTTAATCTGTATACTGTTTTATTTTGAGAAAGTTCTTTTTTCATTTTTATTTTATTAAAAGTAAAATATACAACCTGGAGGATGTAACAATCCAGTCATATCTTTATTCTCTTTTGCACTTTAACCCTCATGTAACTTAATAATAGTATGGGTTGTGAAGCATGTAATTGTCAAATTACAAATACCTGTAATATATAAACATTGTTCACAAAACAAGAACACATGAAGGATGTGTGATTGATAATTTCTCGAGAGACAGTTAAATAAGCACAACATAAAATCAAGCAAATATATACACCTGAGATATCCAGTAACCGAAGGAGTTAAATCCTGGGACTAACAAGAAGGTGAAAACAGTCCAGTAGCAGGCTAAAGATGACTATGAGAAATTACATCACTGGTCCTCTTCTGGGAGTTCTACCTTCTGCCCTGTCCTATCTGACAAAGCTGGCTAGCACCCCGTTTGTCATTCTCTATGACCTTATCGTTCTCTTAGCTCTTGGGATTGTTTGTTTCTCATACAATATATCTTGATTATGGTTCCCCTCCCTCTATTTCCCCCAATTCCTCTCTCACTCTTCTCCCCTCCAGATCGATTCCCTTTCTTCTAAGAGGTAACAATGAAACACGACAGAATAAAATATAACAAGGCGAAGCAAAAACTTTCATATCAAATTTGGACACAGCAAGCCAACGGGAGGAAGAATACCAAGAGCATCCTCGAGTCAGAGACTCATTTGTTCTCATAGTCAGGAGTCCCATAAATACTAAGCGAATGGCTATAATATACGCTGAAGACCTGTTGTAGACCCATACAGGCCCTGTACTTGATGCTTCAATCTTTTTGGGCTCACATTTCTCTTTCAGTAACAATACCTTCCCACTCGAAAGAGACTAGGGGTGAGGGCTCTGTGTAAGCACCAGCTTGACTTCTCCAAGTTCAATGAATTGTGTGGATGCTATCCTTGACAGTGGGGCCCCCACTCGCTCTCCGTATGTGGATAGCAACTCCTTGTCTTAGCATTAGCCTGGGTTGTTTGAGGATTTCCATGGAACCCTGTTGATCAACAACTCATTTGAATGCAGCTCAGTCCCTCCACTAGAAGCCTTGTCTGGCTATAAAAGATGGCTAGTTTGAGATTCCATATCCCCCATTACTAAGAATCCTCATTGGAATCACCTTCAGAAATTCCAGGAAGCTTCACTGTACTAGGTTTCCACACCCTCCTAAATGCCCCCCAATTGAAGCCATCTCTCTGCATACTCTCTTCCCTCCATCACATCTCCCCAACCTGATCCTACCCACTCCTGTCCCCCCCACCCCCAGTTCACCCTTAAAATCTATTCCATTTCACCTTCCCAGGGAGATGCATGCATTCCCTCTAGACCCCTCTTCTTTACCTAACCTTTCTGGGTCTATGGATTATAGCTTGGTTATTATTTGCTTAATAGCAGATATCCACTCATAAGTGAATAGATACCATATTTGTCTTTCTGAGTTTGGCTTACCTCACTCAAGATGTTTTGTTTTTCTACTTCCATCCATTATCCATTTGCTTGCAAATTTCATGATGTCATTATTGTGTGTTTTGTTTTGTTTTTAACAGCTGACTAAATAATACTCTATTGTGTAAATGCACCACAGTTTCTTTATCCATTCTTCAGTTGAGAGATGTCTAGGTGTTTCCAATTTCTGGGAATGAACATAGTTGAGCAAGTGTCCTTGTGGTACCAATAGTGGTATAACTTACTCTTAAAGTAGACCAAGTCCCAATTTTCTGAGGAATTGCCATATTGATTTCCAAAGTTGCTGCACAAGTTTGCACTCCCACCAGCAATGGAGGAGTGTTCCCCTTCGTCCTCATCCTCTCTTGCTTGTTTTTTTAGATCTTAGATATGTGTAAGATGCAATCTCAGAGTAGTTTTGATTTGCATTTCTTATGGCTAAGAAAGTTGAACAATTCAGGTGTTTCTCAGCTATTTGAGGTTCCTCTCCTGAGAATTCTGTTTAGATCTGTTCCTCGTTTCTTTCTTTTTCTTTCTTTCCTTGTGTAGCCTTGGCTGTTCTGGAACTTGATTTGTAGACCAGGTTGGCCTTAATTTACAGAGTTCTGACTGCATCTGCCTCACAAGTGCTGGGATTAATGGCACGTGACACCACTACCCAGCTGTTCCCCATTTTAAAATTGGATTATGTGGCTTGGTAATGTCTAGTTTCTTGAGTTCTTTACATATTTATGATTTTTGTCCTCTATCAGATGAGGAAATTGGAAAATATTTTCCCATTCTGTAGGCTGACACTTTGTCCAAATGATTGTGGGCACGGTGTTGTACACTGTAAAGATTTGTCACTCATATTGATTGACCAGTAGCCAGGCAGGAAGTATAGGTGGGGCAACCAGACCAGGAGAATTCTGGGAAAAGGAAAGATACAGTAGCTGTTGCCAGCCAGACACAGAGGAAGCAAGATGAGAATGCTGCATTGAGCATAGGTACCAAGCCATATGGCTAAACATGAGTAAGAATTATGGGTTAATTTAAGTGTAAGAGCTAGGTAGTAATATGCTTGAGCTACTGACCCAGCAGTTACTATAATATCAAGACTACGAGTCAATTATTTGGGAAGCAACTGCTGGGTATTGAGTTTCTGGTGGGACAGAAACTTCTGACTACAATGGTGTCCCTTTCCTTACAGAACTTTTTAGTTTCATGTGGGCCCATTTACTGTCGATCTTAGTGCTTGTACTATCGGTGTTCTGTTCAGGAAGTTTTCTCCTGTGCCAATGTGTTCAAGGCTAGTGCCCATTTTCTCTTCTGTTAGGTTCAGTGGGTCTGGTTTTATGTTGAGGTCTTTGATCCACTTGCACTTAAGTTTTGTGCAAGGTGATAAATATGGATCTATTTGCATTCTTGTACATGGTGACATCTGGCTTGACCAGCTCTTTGTGTTGAAAATGTTGTTATTTTCAGTGTGTATTTCTGGCTTCTTTATCAAACATCAGATGTTCATATGAGTTTGGATTTGTGTCTGGGGCTTCCATTCCATTTCATTGGTCATTGTGTTTGTTTTTATGCAAATGTTTTTTATTATTATGGATCTGTAGTACAACTTGAAATCAGGAATGGTGATACCTCTAGCAGTTATTTTATTGTTCAGGATTGTTTTAAATATCTTAATTTTTTGTTTTGCCATATGAAGTTGAGAATTATTTTTCAAATTCTGTAAGGAATTATGTTAGCATTTTGATGGGGATTGAATTTATAGATTGTTTTTGGTAGGATGACCATTTTTACTATATTAACCCTACCAATCCATGAGCATGGGAGATCTTTCCATCTTCTGATATCTTCTTCAATTTCTTTCTTCAACGACTTGAAGTTTTTATTAATACAAGTCTTTCATTTGCTTGGTTAGAATTATCCCAAGGTATTTTATGTTATCTGAGGCTATTGGGAAAGGTGTTCTTTTCCCATTTTTTCCTCAGTTCCTTTGTTATTTGTATATAGGAAGGCTACTGATTTTGTTGTTGTTGTTAATCGTGTATCCAGTCACGTTTCTGAAAGTGTTTAGCAGCTGTAGAAGTTTCTGGGTGGAAATTTTAGGGTCACTTATGTATACTATCATCGATATCATCTGCAAAAAAGATACTTTGACTTCTTCCTCCCCAATTGATATCCCCCTGATCTTTGTGGTAGTTTGAATGTAAGTGGTACTAGTAAGAGGTGTGGCTTGTTGGAGTGGACGTGGCCTTCTCAAAGAAAGTGTGCCATTGTGGGGGCAGGCTTTGGGGTTCCCTATGCTCAGGATACTGCCCGCTGTGTCAGTCGACTTTCTGTTGCCTGCAAGATAGGGAACTCTCATCTTCAGTACCATGTCTGCCTGCACACTGTCATGCTCCCTGTCATGATGAATAATGGACCGAACCTCTGAAATTGTAAGTGAGCCACCCCAATTAAATGTTTTATTTATGAGAGTTGCTGTGGTCATAGTGTCTCTTCACAGCAATAAAAACCTTAACTAAAGCAATCTCTTTCAGTTGTCTAGTTGCTATAGCAAAGACATCAAGTACTATATTGAATAGATATGGAGCAAGTGAACAACCCTGTCTTGTTCCTGATTTTAGTGGAATGCTTTGAGTTTCTTTCAATTTAATTTGATATTAGCTTTAGGCTTGCCTTTATTATGTTTATGTATGTCCCTTATCCTCAATCTCTCCAGGAACTTTATCATGAATGGGGAGTTGGTTTGTCAAAGGCCTTTTCTGCATCTAATGAGATGATCATGTTGGTTTTATCTTTCAGTTTGTTTATATGGTGGATTGTGTTTACTTATTTTTATATGTTGAACCTTCTTTGCATCTCTGGGATGAACCTACTTGATCATGTTGATTTTTTTGATGTGCTCTTGGAATTGGTTTACAATTATTTTATTGAAAATTTTTGCATCTGTGTTCATAAAGGAAATTGGTCTGTAATTCTCTTTCTTCGTAGTGTCTTTATGTGTATTGGGTTTCAGGGTAACTGTGTCCTCATTAAACGAACTGGACAATTTTTCTTCTGTTTCTATTTTGTGGAATAAATTGAGAAATATTGGTATTAGCTCTTCTTTGCAAATCTGGTAGAATTCTGTGCTAAACTATCTGGTCATTGGGGGACTTTTGATGACTATTTCTATTTTATATGTATTCAAATTGTTTTTCTGCTTTTCATTTAACTTTGCTAAGTAGATCTATCAAGAAAATTATCCACTCATTCCTTTTACATTTTCCAATTTGGTGGGGTGCAGATTTTTAAAGTATGTCCCTGAATTTCCTCTGGGTCTGTTGTTATGTTCTCCCCTTTTGGTTCTGATTTATTAATTTGGATATTCTCTCTCTGCCTTTTGGTTAGTTTGGATAAGGGTTTATCTATCTTGTTGACATTCTCAAAGAACCAACTCTGATTCATTGATTCTTTGTGTTGTTCTCTTTGTTTCTATTTTATTGATTTCAACCCCAAGTTTGATTATTTCCTGCTGACTACCCCTTCTAGGTGAGTTTGCTTCTTTTTGTTCTAGAACTTTCAGCTGTGCTGTTAAGTCACTAGATCATAGATGGGCTGGATGTTGCGGGGGGGGGGGGGGGAGCAACTCATAGCCCTGGTTCTGGGCCTGGGTACTTGCAGGGTACCCAGGGTACCTGCAGCCTGCTAGTTCTCCCATCAAGGTGAGCTCTCCAGCGTTGTTCTGTCTAGTTCACCCCAAGGGGCAGCACCAGTCCTCCTACTTTCATGCTTTCAGGGTCTTCACTCTCACACCTACACCACTAGGACCAACTGTGCTGCCCAGGTAAGGTGCAGGGGGTATTCTCCTGAGTGCTGCATCTGTTGAGGGGCAGGGCCAGCTCTGTGCACTTTTATGACCTCAGGGCCAGCTCTCCCATGTCACTGGCAGCAAGGGTTGGGGGAGGGCATCTTTCCCCCACCCATATCACCAAATGGCAGATGAGAGGTGGGGCTTGACCTCCCACAGTCATGTTCGAGGGGCCAGGTCACCTATACCCTTGTCAATACGGTCAACTCTTCTGTGCTGTCCAGGCAAGGTGCAGGGTCCACTTTTCTAAGTGCTGCAGCTGGTAAGGGGTGGGGGGGGGAGTGTCAGCCCCCTTGCCTGATGGAGGCAGTAGAGGCAAAGGAGAAGGACATCTTTCCCTAGCTTCAACCACCACAGCACAGATGAGGAAGGTGGTACCAGCTATGCCCCTCAGGACTAGCTGAGTCTACTGTGCTGCTTAGGCTAGGTGCAAGGCTCATTCTCTGGAGTGCTGCAGCTGGTGAGGGGTTGGGCCAGGTTCCCCACCTGCTGCAGGTGGCTAGGGGAGAGGAGAGAGGAGGGCATTTTTCCCTCACCCATGCCACTACATGGCATAGAAGAAGGCTGAGACTTGCTCTTCCATTCTCATGCCCTCACAGCCAACTCACCCATGCCCCCGAGAACAGGGTCAACTCTCCCTGGAGCCTGGGGTGAAACACCCCAAGCCTGCATGAGTTTCTCCTTGTCCTGATTATGGCATTAGCAGGACTATGCTTCCTCATTGCAAAGAGATAATAGTGCCAAAACACTCTGGTGCCTCTGGCATGGAGTGGTCCTGGTTGTTTTTTGAGATGTTACTGGAGTCCTTTTGCGGGTCAGGGCTAGAAGCCCCAGGCTGCGTTTGGTTGCATCCTGCCAGCACCAGCTGCATGGTGTGAGGCAGAAGTGTTCTCGTTATTTTTTCGTAATGACCTGCCCATTGGTGAGAGTGGGGTACTGAAGTCTCCCACTAGCAATGTGTTAGGGTCAGTGTGTGATTTAGGCATTAGTAACACGTCCATCGTTATTACCATCATTCTAGTATTCTTTATGTTGCAATTTCCAGGGGAGATGTTTAAAGGATGTTAAGACACTTGGGTTAACAATTGCTTCCTATAAGAACCATAGATTATCAGAAGGAAAAGGAGGAGGAGGAAATGAAGGAGAGAGGGAGTGGGGAGGAAGGGAGGGAAGGAGAGAGAAGACTTTCCCAAACAATACAAACTATAGCCCTTGATTGCATCTCATGGGTTGTGGATGGGCTCCTGTTGCTGAAAGCACAACAAATTTAGGGCACAAGACCTGTATAATTTAAACTGGATTGGATCTGAAAGCCACTTTCCTGCACTCTAGCATTCATGGTACCCAACATTATTGTGCAAGTTTCCAAGGGACAGAAGCAATCAAACAGCCCTGCTCAGCTGCAACACCTATGAAAAAGGACAATGACCACCATGGCAAGACATGCATAAAGGTCCAATAAGTGGCACTTACATGTCAGGAGCAAAGAACATCTGTCTAATCGGGCTTAAAGCCTACTCAGCATACGGGTAATCATGCCAGGTACTGAAACTCTACTCAGCTTCCTGGGACTAGTGAGGTCATGGACCTTAACAGTCTTTCCTGGTAATTTTGTAAGTTTTGGTCTCAGCAGTGTTATGAGCTAAAATAGATTTCCTGGTCTCTGTTTTTCTTCTTTTTGATCTGTCTGTTGCCTGAAGTTAATAATTCCAATTGTCTAACTTTCAAGTTTCCTGTAAACTCAGGTCCTCCTGTTTACGATTTAAACAGTTTACCACTAAGCTATGCTTGGTCCTTGTTGACATTTTAATAAGTTTCTTTGAAGTCTATGGACTTTCCAAGGCTTTGAAGATTTGGTTTTTGTTGGAACAGTCCTGATTTAACATGCCACCTGAGTGTGTGTGTGTGTTGGGAGTGGGGAATCAGGCTTCCCAAGGTCATTTTCTGAGTGCACAGCTTGCCTCATTGCGCCAGTGACTTTCATGAGTTCCCACATGCATGTGGCAGCTGTTACAGATCCTTATATCCTGGACAGTATCACTGCACCTTCTTTGTGTTTTAGAGGACCTGTTGTATGCCTCTACTTATAACGCCTTGTTCTGTCTTGTTCTCTAGTTTATTTCCTTGCAGCTCTTTTGAGCAGTACTGGATGCCTCCTTCTTAATGTCAAGTTCAGTAAAGATGAATGCCTTGAATCAACCATTTAGCTATTATTTTTACAAGGGAGAGAACAGATGTACACCGTAACATGAAAATTGTGTTCTACATATTCCTATTCAAGGGAAAGAACCAAGTTCTGGATTGAATCTTCAAGACCAAAGCAAGCAATCATTTCACTGCAAAGGATGTGAGCAAGGGTGGTGAAACCCGACAACGTATGACTTTGAAGATGGCTTTTCTATTGACTTGGTTGATACCAAGTCTTTGTCTCTTCCCAGACTCTGGCAATGTTGTTTTATAGTCTTTGCTTTGCTTTTATTTGATTTGTTTTGGTTTTGCTTTGCTTTTCCTTGCTTTTCCCTCTGATAGAGAAAGAAGCATTTCCCCATTCACAACTTCCCTGCTGTTGCTCCAGCCTCTGCCTCTGCCATTATCCAGACCAGTTTCACTTAGGACTCAGTTTCTGCTTTTGCCCTTTGGCTTTGCTTTCTAAGCCCTTGTGCATGCCATGCCTTTACATTCCTCATGTATTGCTGCTATTCTTGGGTTGGCAGAGGAGCAGAGGGCCTTTCATAAAATCTCCTTGGAGCACCAACATTTGCAGAAGAAGAACGTTTGAAAATGTGCCTCCTCTGTCTCTTTCCCTTAAGAAAAGAGCAGGCCTCCTAGGGATATCAAAGGCTCAGCCGTTAAAGGCTAGGCTCACAATAGAAATGTACTTATTGTCAGTGAAGTGTAAGGCAGAGAAAGTGATAGTGTCAGCCAATGAAGTGATCGTCCCTCAGTGCATTATAAACAGGCTCATATATATATGTATATATATATGTATATATATATATGTATATATATATGTGTATATATATGTATATATATATGTGTATATATATGTATATGTATATATATATATATATATATATATATATATATATACACCTTTACCTTTCATACAATGCTCTTTCCATCTGTTTGACTTAAAGGCTTTTTGCTAAGGATCCATGGTATAAGGTGTAAAGACTTCATGAAGGCGTTTGTGTTTATGGGCAAATCAACTGAAAAGGAAAGGAAGACAAGACAATACAGAAATGCAGAAAGAGGTAAAGGAAGGAAGGAAAGAAAAAAGGATTAACCTAAAAAAGGAACAAAGTTAAAAAGAACGGAGGGCAGAGGAAGAGAGCCTGGATTTATTACATTAGCTTCCTGAAGATGGCAGCAGTGTTCTGTGAAGTCCAACTCGGTAGGCCTTTCCCTCCAGTTACAGGAAAATATGTTTCCAAGCAGGGTAGGTATGAAATGCTTACAGCTCCTTCCTGCATCGATTGCGATCTTTAACGTAATTGTTTATCAGTGTGATGGGTGAAAATCTGCCTTGTTTTCATTTGCATTGCCTTGCTAGTCAGGAAAGGACCGGATTTCTGTGTTTCAAAGCACTTCTCTTTCTTCTCTGAATAATTTTCATATCCTTTATTCTATATTTATACCAGGATTTAATTTTGCAGCTTTTACTTTTGCTCGTTATAAAAATAATATACATGCACTGTTGAGATGCAAATAAAATTAGAAATTTTACATACTCCCATTTATATTCCCTGAGACAATGGTTTCAGCGTTTAGATTCATCTTTACTACCATCTGTGTAGTTACTTGCCTTGACCAATTTTTACATAATTTTGTTCTATATCCTGTTTTTTCATATAACTGTATGCTGATATTTCCCATGCCATTAATAATTCCTGGACATATTTTGAAAATAGCTTCTGTTTAACATTTAAAGAGTAATTCAGTAGTACTGTTAAATACTTGATTAATTCCAGAAGACATAATTTGAACAATCCAGAAATAACTGTTACTTAATTTTGGTATATATATTGTGTATGTGTTTCTGTCTTATTGGGTTTGTGTGTGTATGAATGTGGAGCCAGATGTCAACCTAAGGGGCCATCCACTTGGTTGAGACAAGGTGTCTCATGCTCTGGAGCTCACTCGGTAAGCCAATCTTTATGGCCAAAATTCATGTCAAAAATCTGAGTATAATAGCATTCATTTGTACTCCCCAAATTAAGGAGCCAATTTGTGAGGCTAGCCTACACACACACACACACACACACACACACACACACACACACACACACATACACACACACACGTGCACTGGTTTCAGTGTATTAACACTCCTCTCTCATTTTAAAATCTAATCAGCAAACCTTATAAAACCAATTTACAATTCATTTACAAAAGGAAATTTTCTAAGAGAAGTATGTATTTTTACTTAATTTTTAAACTCTGTCGTGAAGCCATTGAGCAAAGAAACTTAGGAAATCATGGAGGATAATCAGCACAACTCTCTCTCTCTTGGAGTTTGCACCCATTCCTTGGGTGTGTACTGACCTTTTCCAAGGTCAGTGATCCCCACTTCAAGTGTTCCCTCCCCCTCCCCCATGCTTGAATCTGAAGTACATGCTATCCCTTATCTTGGAATAATAAACTCACTAACTTTGCTTCACACATACTCTCTTGAAATTATTTCTGTGATATACTAAACATCCAGCTTTACCTGACTTCATGGCCCTCAGGACCAAGATGGGGGCCTCCTAATGGCCATGCTGAGCTGTGTCTCTCCACTGTTGCTAACAAGACCAGAGATTTTGAATTTGGTAACTTAACTTATATTCCAGTGTTAACATGATTCAGGTATAGATAAACAGGCTATATTACCCCCCCTCCCCATTTTCCCACTAGTGCGGGGATGGCAATGGTCAAGTCAGCTATCACCACCAGGGAGCTTCCTAATGCCAGTAGTAAAAGCAACAGCAATCGCTCACTGTTACACATTAAAATTACCTCTCATAAATTAACTCATTTAAGATCCATCCATAACAACTCTTTGAAGTATGGCTATTATTACGAACACTCTATAGACACAAAGACATAGCGGGAGAAGCAAAGAGACCCGTCCAATAAAGCGAACTGCCTAAATACAATGGGAGAGCTGAGAAATCCTGTCTTGTCGATCTTTTAGCAAAGATTATTTTAATCAAGGTAGATGCTGCTTTCTGCCTGGAGGTGAAACAATATATAGGAAGCCTGTGCCTTTGTTGGAGAAGAGAAGAGTAGGGGTACAGAAGGTGAAAATAATTATAAAAGAAAGTAGGAAACTCAAAGATACACTTTCTTTTACAGCATGACTTTACTAAAATATTATCAAATTACACATTTTATGTGGGAAGAATGTGTGGTAGATCAACCTCAGCGAAGCTATTAAAATCAAACAGAAAGGAAACACCATGCAAACACATCTGAGAAGGAAATTTAAACAGGGATGTGGACTAGTAAAGAAGAAAATTAAACAGGGAAGTCAATCGTGAGCATGGCAGCTGCACCCGGAAACCAACTGTCAGTAAAAAATAACCTCAGGCTTTGCAGAGGGGCTTTAGGGCTTGGAAAGAGTTGCAGAAGCCTAGGCAGCTGCTTTAATTGGCAGCCCCACTCCTGTGCTCCCTCGCAAATACCCTGGCCTCAGAAGTTATACTTTAAGTATAATTAGAGAGAAAAGGCACAGTATTTGATGGTGCTGTCTGGCATGAGGGTAAGTGCTAAGTAAATGTCATCATTATTGTCATTTCCACTCAGATTATTAAAACACAGTTTTTTACTCAGTCTTCTATATCAGGCTCTCTCCTGTCAGCCCATCATCTCACCGGTGTCTTGATAAACTTTACCTCAAAGGGCCCATTCCTGTAGCAGAGAGAGAGCATGGGTTGGCCTCCTACCTGGACAAACGTTACCTGGACGGTTAAAAAAAGTCTGTTGAAATGATTGGGGGCACAACATTGCACAGTTCAGGAGGTTTACATATACTTGAGTTGCCTGGCAACAAATAGCATTCATTTTTAATGAAAGAAAGGTCTGACAATGTGGAATTTACCTGAACTTTATGATTCTGGAACAAGGAGCCAATTAATAAGTCTTTCCAAGTCCTGGAGATGGAAAGTACTTGCCTTGCATGTGCAAGGTCCTGGGTTCAGTGTCCAGAATGACAAAAAAAAGCAACACAACCAACCCAACAAAAAGCATTGTGAAGAATCCTTCCATGCCTTTTGTTTTTTAGGAGACTTCTTATTGCAAATAACTAACTTTCCCCATATTATTTGTCTATGACAACCATATTTACCTATAACAAAGCCAGGGACATTTGCTGCTTTCTAAGTTATTACCTGCATTGTTTGTACTCCCTGACCCCTTAAAAACTGGCACAATGTGCCTGTTACCTTTTAACTTGATAAAGTAAAGTAAGCTTCTCTTCTTTACCCAGGTTCTTTAACCTTGACCGGCACTCAGCCTGAACCAGCATCCAGTCATTCCTTTTTGACTGGTTTCTTTCCTTAATCAGTTGTCATATCCTTTCATCCCGCTTCCCCACTCCAGTTCTCTGTAGTTTTATTTATTCTCTCTCTCTCTCTCTCTCTCTCTCTCTCTCTCTCTCTCTCTCTCTCTCTCTCTCTCTGTGTGTGTGTGTGTGTGTGTGTGTGAGAGAGAGAGAGAGAGAGAGAGAGAGAGAGAGACAGAGAGAGAGAGAGAGAGAGAGAGAGAGAGGAGAGAGGAGAGAGAGAGGAGAGAGAGAGAGAGAGCTAATAGGTACATTGAATGGGCATGATGTAACCCCATCAGCACTCAAGAGCACTCAAGGGACCTCTGTGAGTTCAAGATTATCCTTGTCTACACATCGAGCTCTAAGCCAGTTAGAGTTACATAGTGGGTCCTATGCCAAAATCACAACATAAAAATGAACAATACACTTGAATAAATACTGAATTGGAATATATTTTCCTGTCTGACCTTTTAAACACAGATTTTCTAGTCATGAGGTCATCACTACTACAATAGTGCCCTTTCTCTGTGCTTTATTTTAGGTGTTTATTGTGTGTGTGGTATATATCACTGTATGTATTCATGTGTTTTATATTTTTGTATACGTGTGTGTTTATGTTCATATGTGTGCTTGTGTGTGTGTGTGTGTGTGTGTGTGTGTGAGTGTGTGTGCATAAAGGTGTGCTGTCATGTCTGTGAAAACCAGAGGTCACTGTCAGATGTTATCCTCATTCACTCGCCATGTTATTTTTTTGAGAAAATGGCTCTCCCTAAACCTGGCATTCTCAGATTCAGCTAGAGTGGCTGGCTAGCAAGCCATGGGATCTGTGTATCCAGTTCCCCAGCAGTAAGATAACAGGTGTGTGTGCTGACTAGTTTGACACAAACCATAGTCATAGTCCATTGAGAAAAAATGCCTCCATAAGATCCAGCTGTAAAGCATTTTCTTAACCAGTAATTGATGGGAAAGAGCCTAGCACATGGTCAGTGGTGTTATCCCCAAGCTAGTAGTCATAAGTTATAAGAAAACAGGCTGAACAAGCCAAGGGAGACAAACCAGTAAACTTTGTGTTAGCTCCTGCCTCTAGGATCCTGCTCTCCTTGAGTTCCTGCCCTGACTTCCCTCAGTGATCAGCTACTGGAAGTGTAAATGAAATAAACCCTTTCCACTCCGAGTTACTTTTGGTCATGATGTTTCATCATAGAAATAAAAACCCTAAGACAGCAGGCTTTTCACATGAGCACTGGGGATCTGAATTCAGGTCCTTGTATGATGAACACTATTAGATAAGGCATTTCCCCAGCCCCTATCCTATACTGTTTATTTGATAGATTTAATAACGTTTTGGGGCCATATATTTTAACATACAATTCATTCTTTATGGTTTCTTATCAGATTTTCAGCATTTCCTAATTTTTTACTTGACTATGTGTAGAAGAGAGCTACTCCATTTGCTGGGAATGTGTCATGGGCAGAGCACAACCTGTTCTTGTCTCCCCTTATTTTGAAGAGTTTTCAGAATGGTGATAGTTTGGTAATCGGTTCCAGTGAAAGGGCTAAAGAACCAATGTTAAACTGGGTGATTGTGGCACATGCCTTTGATCCTAGCACTTAAGATGCAGAGGTAGGGGTGTCTCTGAGTTTGAGGCAAGCCTGGTCTATAGAGCTAGTTACAGGACAGCCAGGCCTACACAGAGAAACCCTGTCTTGAAACACCAAAAAAAAAAAAAAAAAAAAAAAAACCAAGCAAACAAACAAACAAAAACCAAAACCAAAAACGAAGCAAAACAAAAAAGGAATGTTAAAAATGAAAACAATAGAGAAGGCATAAGATAGCCTCTTCACTTACAGATGGCTTCAAAATAGCATGGGACTGCCAGCCACATAGACCACTTTAATGCACCATTTACATGGCTTTCTTTTGACAAGCTCCATCAGAAGACCTCCTAGATATAGGATTTGTATTTTAAAATAAGCAGATTGAAATTTGGGGATGTGAGCTCCTGTAAGGTGGTTTGAGGTTTAGCAAATATTAGCATGCCATGGTCACAGCAGTGTAACAATGTGAGTCCTGACTTCTAACCCTGGGTATTGTTCTGGGGAAGACATAATTTATGGTTTTGTTTTTGAGAACTGAGAATGGGGTAGAGGAAGAGGTCTCCTGGTGGCAATGTGAGCGTCATCCTACCAGATGAACTAATTTTTTTTAAACATGATTTATTGATTCTTTGAGAATTTCATGTCATATACCCTGGTTCCACTCAGCTCCCAGTCCCCCATGAACTCCCCTCACCCCTGCAACACCCCACAAAGAAAATAAAAAAATCAAACCAAAGCAAGCAAGCAAACAAACGAACAAAAACAAGAATAAAACAAAAGGAAAGCCTCTTTACCACTCCATCTTTCTCACCCCCTCTGCACCCACCCCTTCATTAGTCCTGGTATCATTGGAAGCTCTGGTGTGTCACACGGTATACCCTTTTCTCCAATCAGCTTTACTAGCAAATGTTCTTGCAATGAATCATTGATCAGATTCAAGGCCTCTGGTTTCTTCTACACCATCATCACTGAATCCTTGGCCACCTCAAGTCATGGAGATCCTTTAGGTATTGTTTCATGGGACTAGTCCCCTTCCTGAACTCCAGCAGGTCCTAGATGGGGTAGATGTTAG
This sequence comes from Phyllotis vaccarum, assembly GCA_033318265.1. Classification (NCBI taxonomy): domain Eukaryota; kingdom Metazoa; phylum Chordata; class Mammalia; order Rodentia; family Cricetidae; genus Phyllotis; species Phyllotis vaccarum. Next base: position 55,851,182 of record JARWLC010000013.1, read on the forward strand.
GGTGGGCCAACTCAAGACTCGGGTGTGGGCATGGGGGATAGCTGAGGTGGTCAGTCCAGGACACTGGGGCCGCTTTCCTCGGGTAACAGGGCAGAGCCAGCTCCCCCTATGCCCATTGCATCAGGCTCAGTTCTCTTCACCAGTGGTAAGGGGTGAAGACATCTCTCCCATGAGGATGGGGCCAGCTCTCATGCTGCAATGTCCAGTGGAGGTGAAGCTGGCTCAGGGTGGCCCTCTGATTTCATCAGGAATGGTTCCTCTGGCCCCCTGAGGTGACACAGGTCACAAATAGGACACAGAACCCAGCCGCTACAGAACCATGGACCCTGACTTGGCCTCCTGGCAGCAGCTCGACCCACATGACATCATGCCTCCGGGTGGAAGCACTGGCCACTCAGATCAGGATGGCTCTGGTGGTGGCATGGCCACCAGACACTAACAAAGCTATGGGGGTCCCAACTCTGAACTTCTGTGTGACCTTTGGCAGCAACATGGGCCTCAGACTTCAAGACAGACTCGAGCCACAATAGTGCCATAGACCCAGACATAATCCCCAGCAGCAGGCAGGTCTGGATGTCACCATTGCCTCAGGTGTCATCACAGGCCACTCAAATAGGCATGACCATAGTGGCATCATAAACCTCGTACACAAACATGGTCCCAAACCTGTGGATCCCTTCTATTGCTAGAGATGCCGCTGTGATTTCTTTGGATAATTACTCCATCTCAGCTCCCAGGCTTTCTTAGTATATGACTTTTCTTAGAATTAGATTTTGGAACATTAGAGAAGGAAAACTCTGTTTGTGCCTGTGCCCCACAGCGGAAGCCCAGAATCACTTTTACAGTAGGTATCCAAACAGAAAGTTTTTGCTTAATGCCCTTCATGTTTAAGTACTTAGAAAATCTGAACTAAATAGTCAGCCCTCAAAATATCCTTAACACTTGGAAATGGGGAGGGATCTAGGAATCCTTTAACACATCCCATATTCTTCTCCATGTTATTTTGGGTGTCCTCACAGTTCCCAGCTCTGTCACTCCTAGAATCTACTAAATGCCTAACACTTCTTCCATCACCTCCCTAATGCTCTGCATTCCAACCTATGAGGAGCTGAGGACTAGCCCTCGTGGAATAGTCCTATGGAAGGTCATGTGATAAAATGAGGGAGTCTTGGGATCAGACCTCTCTGCTCATTAAATCAGCAAGAACTCGATCTCCTCCTCTTAGTGAGTTTTATTATTTCTGCACTGGTGATTTTTCTTGGACTCCCCCCACCCAAGGAATGTGACAGAATGAATGATGAAATTAAAGAGAAGACTTTCTGATAGACAATCAAAAATGGGAGTAAATGCAGAGTGAGTCTTCTGCCTAAGAGACAGTTGGGCAGAGGAAGATTTTCAGACGATTTCATTACTTGTGCACTTGACACATATGCTAGTTTCAGAGCATGTCAGTTAGATTTTTCATCACCATAATGCAGTACCTCACAGAGCAACTTAAGAATTTATTTTGGCTCACAGGTTTTGATGTTTCTAAATTCTAATTGAAACGTATGTTTTATCTGAAATATGTGTATGCCTGGTGCCTGCTGCAGGCCAGGATAGGATGTTAGATCACCAGGAGTTACAGGTGGTAGTGTGACACCATGTGGATCCTAGGACTGAACCTAGGTCCTCCATAGAATAGCAAGTTTTCTTAACCACTGAGCAATCTCTTTGGTCCTTAGCTCACCATTTTAAATGTTTTTAACCCTTTCATAAAAGGGAATATGTAGTAGAGCAGAGCATGTCACATCATGAGAGTCAGGTAGCAAAGAAAGAAAATGCCTGTGCTCTAGGATTCTTTTTTTTTCTTCTTCTTTTATTCCACCTGGACACCAGTCTAGGCCTCGTATTCAAGTCAGGCAGCCCATTTCCACTGTTGTCCCTTATTATTGTTTTCCCCTTTACCTCCTCCCTTAGTTAACCCTGTCTTGTAACAGCCTCGAAGATATACCCACAAGTGCACTTCACTAATCTCCTTGGACTTTACCAATCCAACTGACAAAATTAACTTCCACACAGGAGCTTGATCCTCCTGCCTCCTTGAGAATCATGGGCGTTCAAAGCATAGTCCATATTCTGATAATTCAGATATATCATTAAGGTATTTCTGACATTTTATATAAGCCTCTATATAGAAATTTCCAAATATAAAACCAAACCATATATTGATTTTTTTCTAAACATTCTAAATTAAAATTAAATCATAATATTAAAGATGTTTATATTATACTGTGGCTATATTTATTCTGTGTTCATTACTGTTTATTAAACTATTATTTAAATAGTTTTGTATGTACTTAATTTAATTTTACCTAAAAATGCATGTTTTGTTATATCCAGATGGATAGAGTTCTATCTCTCTCAAATTCATAAGTTGATGTCCTGACTGGCAGCACCTCAGAAATATGATTGATTTATGAGTCACTCAAATTCAGTAAGATCCGTGTCCTTACAAGGAAGGATTATGACACATATATGTGTGCACAGAAAGTCCCCCATGTGGTGTCACAGTGAGAACATGGCACATGTGGAAAGAGATCTGAGAAGAAACCAAAGTAACTGATATCTAAAGCCCAGTATTTAGCCTACACTTCTGAAAGCTAGTCCATTTTGTTGCTAATTAACCCTACATGATTTTTTTAAGACCCACCAGTGATCTAGGACACTTGTCAACTTTGTCATACTTGTACAGGAACATGGCTGGTTTCCTCTGTACTACTTCATTTTAGCATGTGAGCTGTTGAAGTACACACATATCCTATTTTTTTATTTGAAGCTATGTCCTTCATGCACAATGTCATGTTACCTTTATGTCCTCTTTCCCCCATGTTAGTGGACCATAGAAGATGAAAGAGGTGATGTTGAGACTAAGAGTAGTCCTTTCCTGCCCCTTTTTCTGTTCAAGCAAACAATGCAGATTGTTTATTTCCACTCACACGGAGATACTGGATGAGAGGACAGAAAGGGCTGGTCATTAATGTTCTGACTTGGGTCACTCCAAAGTCTTTCAAGTCCCTGTGCATCCTGAGGTCATTTTCCCTCTTGGTAGTGCTGTTCTTCTCATAATTGCTTCATTCTTTGACCTTTTTCTCTAATAGACTGAATGTGGAGTTAGACTTCTCCATGCCTCCCCTTCAGGGCCCTGGGTCACCCTTTCCCCGTTTACCCAGTGCACATGAAAATGTTATAAAATAACCCTCAAACAGAATGTGAAAGGATTGAGACTTTCAGATTGAAAGTAGAATACCTGTTAGTGGTAACTCAAGAGGCTTTTTGCCTTGGGTCTCTATTTTCCTGGGCTCCATCACTTTGAGTTGGTGTGTGTGTGTGTGTGTGTGTGTGTGTGTGTGTGTGTGTGTGTGTGTGTGTGTGTGTGTTTGCGTGTGTTTGCACTTGCACATATGCGATGGCAAAGAAACACAGGGTTTGATTCTGGAATCCCCATCCACAACATTTGATCTACATTAAGAAATTACGTAAAATATATAAACATGGAAAAAAAGCAATTTACAGTTTTTGCCAAAACTAGTAAGAACCATTCTCGGTGGGTCTCAGTCTTTTCCACAGGACTGCTACAATTTACAGAAGGGATGAAACAAAAGCCAGAAGCATGCCTGTGTAGCTGTGAGATCATTATTTGACCTAGGAAACAAGTCTTACTCCCAAATCCTCAAGCCAAATGTTCTAGAGCTGGATCATTCAGAAGGGTTTTTTTTTTTAAAAAAAGGCTTCATAATATGACTTAAGCTTTTGCTAGGTGGTTGGTTGTTGTGGAATATTTGTTTAACTATGTAAAGATTGTTGCATTTGTTTATGCTGCATGTGTTTAACTATGAAAAAAGTGTGTTGTTGTTTAGTGCTTTAAGTAATTGAAAGATTGAAGGTTTTTTTTCTTATATTTGTTTGTGGTAAGGCAAATTCACAGAGTAGTCTCGTAGTTCTTGCATTCTGTTTCAAAAAGACCTTATCTGAAGCTGATATCTTATGAGATTATTTATTTCCACCAGAGAATAACGCAGCTTTGCTATGAGCACCAGGAAAGCTTCCAAGAAATGTCAGACCAGTTTCTGATTGTTAGGGGCTGCTTTTTTCACACTCATTTGAAAACTAGTGTAATAACGGAAAACAATGCAATTTTAAAGTGGGGCACAAAACTAAATACAAATGACCAAGAAACATTTAAACATGTTCAATACCTTTAAACCATGTATGTGTCCAATATTTTAGAAACACTTAAAATATTCAAGATCTTCAGGCACCAGGAAATTGCAAATTACAACTGCATTGGCATTTTATCTTACCCCAGTCATAATGGCTAAGATCCAAAATATGACTATAAATATTGGAGTAGATGTGAAAAAGGGAAACCCTTATTCACTGTTTTTGGGATTTGAACTGGTGGAGCTACTATGTAAATCAGTGTGGAGGTTCCTCACAATGCTAAAAATAGATCTAACTCATGATCCCATTATACGCCCTTCTTGGGCAAAAAGAACTCCTAGAAACACCCACGCATTCATGTTTATTGCCGCTCTATTCATAATAGTTAAGAAACAGAAACAGCCTAGCTTTCCATCAACTGTTGTATGAGGTTTCTGGCCCAGACTTTCCAGTCTAGTCTCATGACCCAGACTTTCTGGCCTAGCCTGGTGGCCCAGACTTTCAGACTCACAGTCCCATAGTCCCACAGAAACACACAGACGCTTTTATTAATTGTACGCTAATTGACCTGAGGCCCAGGCATATAATTTGCTAGCTAAAGTAACCCGTGACTCTTGTTTAGCCATGAGACTTGGTACCTTACCTCAGAGCAGCATTTCAACGTCTTTCCTTTACATCTGTTGGCATCTCATTGTGGTGTCTCTGCAGCTTCTTTGTGACATTTCTGCTCTGTTCTTCCTGTCCCCGAAGTTTTCTTAGTCTTTAGCCTCACCCATACTTCCTGTCTGCCTTTGGCCAATCAACATTTTTATTAAACCAGTGGGCGGGATGATTATTTGCAATGGAACAGATAGAATTCCATTACAATCAACTGATGAGTAGATAATGAAAATGTGGTACATTTACACAATGGAAGATTATCCAGCCATTAAATTATGAAATTGCAAATAAATATAGATGGAGTTGAAAAGAGTCATTCTGAGTGAGGTCTTACACACACACACACACACACACACACACACACACACACACACATGACAAACCACATGTTTTCTGTTATCTATAGATGTTAGTTTGGAATCTTCAGCTATGTATGTCTCATTTGGAATACTCATATAGAGGAAATTAGAAAGAGGCTGTGAAACTTTCAGGGAGGGAAGATAGAACTTGGTGACATAAAAGGCTAAAGGAGAATAATGGAACAGGAAGGATTAAATTGGGGTGGGGTGGGAGGGAAGGGTAGAGAAGGAAATAGAGGGAGAGAAAAATAATACTAAAGGCCTTCACAAAAAGTCATGTGGAAAGTTACTATTGCAGAACCTTCATAAAATATATGTATACACATATATAAAAAAGAGTTAAAATGGAGTTAGTCTGTAATGGAATTATGATGTCCTTACAGGATATAAAAAATAAAATTGTCAGTCCCAAGAATGGATTACTTCTTTTGGAATTGTTAGACAGTAAGGTCCCATAGACCCATAAATAGTACATGCTGTTGCTGATGATATTTGGTTGCCCTATGGAACTTTATGGTAAAGACCATATTGCTGAAGATACCACATACCTAAGTTACAGAACATGGAGAAATCAAGCTAGTATTGACTTGGAAACTTCATTCCTACTGCATAGCTTTCATAGTGCTAGAAGGTGCTATTCATGCTATTGAAAGAGAAAAATAATCATCAGTCTTACCCATATGGGAACATTGTGAGCCACAATAACAGTTAGCCTGGCAAAACATACCCACTGGCAAAGTAGTCGAATGAACATCATGGGAGTCGCCAAACACTTTCTAATTGGATTTAAGCCCTGCTATACAAGATGAAACCCATACCTAACACCATTATTAGGCCAAGAACTTGTGGCTAGATAGGCCCTAGGAGAAAAACTACTAATATTAGATTTCTAAATGGACATACTACTAAGCAAACTATGAATAAGTTATTATTAAACTTGTAGATTAATGTAATTCTCAACTCTTATCAGAGAAGCTTCTGTTTTTAATAAATGGTGCTTAGCACTGAGATCTACAACTGGTCAAGGTGCAAAGAATAAGAGACTGTGAAATGTCCAACCCTAAACAGGGCATCTGTATTACACCCCTCACCCCAAGCCTCTGGGATCATTGTGAGAGGAAGGGAGGAATAAACGTAAGACCCAGAGGTAGTGTCTAACTACATAGAAATAGTATCTCTTGGCACATAGTAGAGCAGCTGCACATATGAACTCATAGTGGTTATGACAGCATACCAAAGACCCATGCAAATTTAAGGTATATCAAAATCCCATCAAGGAAAGGGGAGGTGGGAACTGTTGGCAATTAGTAGGTAATGTGATAAGGATTGTCAGTTTACTCAAGACTGTAAACCCTGGTGAGATGACCACATCAGTGGAAAGTGAAACACCCAAGAATATATGGGCAGCACAAATTCAACTTGATGAATTAAAAAAAAACAGAAGAAAAGATGATACAAAGTTAGGAGCTGTGCTGGCTAGTTTTATGTCAACTTGGCACAAGCTTGGATCATTTTGGAAGAGAAAAGCTCAGTTGAGAAAATTGCCTCATAAGATTGCCAATGGGCAAGACTGTGGTACATTTTTCTTGACTGATTTTCAGTATGTGAGGGCCCAACTCACCATTGACAATGTCATCCATGTGCTTCTTGGTACAATGAAAAACAGGCTAAGCAAGCATGAGCAAGCGAGTAAGCAGCACTCCTCCATGGGTTCTTTTGCAAACTGTGCCTTCAGGTTCCTGACCTCGTTGAGTTCTTCCTCTGACTTCCCTCATCCTCTTTCATTCCCACATTATTTTTGATCATGGTGTCTCATCACAGCAACATAAACCTAAGAAAGATAGCAAGATAATAGGGGCTGGATCTGGGAGGAACTTGGAGATAGGGCAAATAGAATCAAAACATGCTCATGACACTCTCAAAAAACCAATCAAAATTTATAAAAAGAAAATAGTGCAATAAATCAATCCAACTGCCAAAACATTAAAATAACTTTAGATGTAATATATGTTGACCTTTTTTCATCCTCTCGCCTCATCCCCAAATCTCACTTTATTCTAAATTTTCTTATTATTGTAACCTTGTTTTTTCTGTTTCATAAATTTAATATCTAAACATAAAATTTGCATTTTATAATCTTGTATGGTTTTGAATTTAGTTCAACAAGACAAAATAATGTTATTATATATGAATTTTTCAGAAACGGTTTTCTCATAAAACATCTCACTATGTTCAATCTGTGTTGCAATATGTACTTCTAGTAGATTCTTTTATTCTGTTTTTATTATTGGAATGTATCAACACTGTGTTTAGCAATTCTTATGTTCTTGAAATGTTTTTTGAATTGTTTTACAAATAGTGCTTATATGTATTTTCTAAACTATTTGTTCTTTTATATATTCAGAACATTTTTGGAATGCATAGCTAGAAAAATTTTCAGTTTGTGTTCAAGTATGGACAATGCCAGTTTATTTTTCAGGGGGACATTTACATTTATAATCCAAAAAGCAATGTATAAGAGATCTCAATGACCCACATATTTTCTGACACTCTGTTATATAATATTACATTTTAAAGTATATTTTCATCATTTTGACCATAATATTCTCTTCTTTAATTTCTAAGCAGAAGGTTCATTTCATATGCTATATTGACCTTATGCTTTTCCCCTTTTATGAAATGTATGTTTGTTCTTTTCCCATTGGTCTATTGCATTTTTTATCCTTTGCTGTTGATGTATAGTGTGTATATTATTCATGGAAATGCTTTATTGACTATATATGATAGATATCTGCTTCTATCTTGAAGCTTGTCTTCACTTAAGATTTTTTTAAAAAATAGATACAAGTTTTTGGTTTTATATTAACTTTACTTAAATTTTGTGAATAGAGCTTGTATGTGCTTTAGAGAAATATTTCTGTATGCCAGAGTCTAGAAGATATTGCTCATATTTTCACCTAAAAGTTTTATAACTAACTTTAACTGGAGTAGAATTTCATTTTAAAATTAGGTCTAACCGTTATTTTATCTCCATTTGCTAAACAACCCCATGTTTCATCAATATTCTTCAGTATTTTCTGTGTTATATATCAAAATTTCATTTGTGCATGTCTTTGCTCCACAGCTGTCTTCTATGTTCATTAATACTCGTTTCTCAGTTTTTATCTGTAGAATGTTTTAATATGTATTTCCCCTATTTAGGGAAGGAGAAATTGTAGTCCAATGTGATCTCACAGTTATCTTGTCTCTGTCTCCTGAGTTCTGGGATTAGAGATAAATGGTATCATACCAAGCTTCCCCAATTTTTTTAAATTAAGCATTTTATTGTGCAAGATTTCAAACATATACAAAGGTAAAGAAAATATAACAGTCACATGGCGACCCCAGCAACCTCCGTGACAACTAGAAACCCACAGAACCCTGGCCCACAACTGGCTAAGAGGTGAGTGCCCCCCTTGCCCCATCCCAGGCCAAGCAGAGACTGCAGTCTCTGAAGCCCGGCCACGGGGACACATGCCCTGGAACCTCACCCCCACCCAACTCTGCCCTAAACCAAAGCCAACAGGGAGACCTCCTGCAAGCCCAAACCCCCACCAAAACCCAGCAGCAGGGACATCCCATGGCCAAAACCCTGCCCCAACCCCAATGGTGACCCAAGATAATGTAACATTCACCATTATACCTGTTACAAACTTGTGTTCAGTAATTAAATATTGGTGAATGTCATTTTGTCTATAGTTTTAACCAACTCCTCTTGCTTATCTAGAGTATTTTGATGTAAATTCCAAGGATCATTTCTCTCGTCCTTAAATATTGAGCATGTGTCTCTAAAATAGTTCTCTCAACTTGCTTCGTGCTATGATCCTTTAATACAGTTTCTCATGTTAAGGTGATCCCAAAACTTTATTTTATTGCAACTTTAAAACTATAATTTTACCACTGTTATGAACTGTAATGTGATAATGTAAATATCTGATATGCAGAATATCTGATATGCAACCCCTGTGAAAGGGTCATTTGACTTCTAAAGGGGTGGTGACACACAGGTTGAGAACCAGTACTCTGAAAGAAAGTGTGATGATGCACATCTTTAATCCCAGTACTTGGGAGGCAGAGGTAGGTGAATCTTTGAGTTAAAGACCAGCCTGGTCTACATAGTGAGTTCTAGGACAGCTAGGGCTACACAGAGAAACCCTGTTTTGAAAAACTCAATAAGAAAAGGGGTTTTAAGAAGACATGTTTATCATTGTCAACAGCCTTATTATGTAATATTTCCTCAGATGCCTACTTAGAAGTCAGTTATTCACTTATTCTTTGAGAGTCTGAAGATACATCCCAGTGGTTAATATAACATTGTCTTTGCAGAGGACCTGAATTTGATTTCCAGCACACATGCCACATAGCTCTTAAGTACCTGTAACTCCAGCTCCATAGAATTGATACCCATTTCTGGCCTTCCTGGGCACCACCTCCATCCATTCATTCACACAACACACACACACACACACACACACACACACACACACACACACACACACACAGAGAGAGAGAGAGAGACAGAGAGACAGAGAGACAGAGAGACAGAGACAGAGACAGGGAGAGAGAGACAGAGACAGAGACAGAGGGAGGCAGAGAGATTTGGGAGAGAATTTAAAATAGTAATAAATGTATTTTTGAAAACTAAGATGAAGTCAGGATGCACACAATGCCTTTGCTTTTGTGTTGTTAATCCTCTTTTAGTCCAGGTTCTCCTAAAACTTCATCCACACTAAGAAAATCAGGAGCTCAACTTTAAAATGAGGAACTGTATATCAATAGATCTCACCAAAATGTACATGTTCCAAATCAACATTTAAAAGTGATCTTCAGTATCATACCTGAGAATTGCAAATTAAAATAATTACCAAGATAATATAAATAGGCCACACAAACATACATTCAGTTTATCCACTCGCCTGCTAAAGGACATCTTGTTTGTGTCCAAGTTTGGACAATTGTGTATTAAACTGCAAGAACCACTTTTGAGCAGATTTTTTTGTGGACATACATTTTCTTTTTTTATATTTTTGTTACCGGATATTGAGTGTATAGATGTAGATTTTCAACTCATTTGAGTAAATAGAGTATAATTACCGTATCATATGACAAAATTATGTTTAGATCAGCTGAAACCTGCCACTCTTCTGAAGTGTTCATTTTGCATCCCACCAGCAATGAATTAGAGTTCCCATTTCTTCACATGCCTGCCATTTGGTATTGTCATTGTTCTGAATGTAGCTATTCTAAGAGGTATGTATGTACTATTTACCGGAGACTACTTCTCACCAGCTTCTCTGTGTATGCAGATAAGTGTTTAGACTGTAGTTATAAATAGTTATTCATGCCTGGTGAAAACCTTTTATAAAGCAAAAATGAGTCATATGAGTATATCCCAATCACCATTATTTTTTAAAAGACATAGTTATAATGATTGTGTTAGAATAACCAGATATTAGTTGGAATAGACAATTAGCAGCCATGAATTCTACTGACATATGTAAATATACATGTAATCCTCATGCCTAATGACTAGTACTCCAGAATATGGAGCTATCTTGATTATTCAACTACTAAAGGATATCTTGTTTGTGTCCAAGATTTTAGAATTGTCTTAAAGTGCAAGAACCACTTTGAGCAGGTTTTTTTGTGGACATAAATTTCCTATTGTGAATATGTACACACACACACACACACACACTTGCATATATACACATTACTGCATTTGTTTAATGATTTTCTTAGGATTCATCCTTCTTTGAGAAAGTGCTGGGTCAGTGTAGAGTACTGGACATTTCTGATGATGCATTTCACAGCTACTGTTACATTTGTCACAAGAAAAATTGTGCCACAAGTTCCACCTGCAATAATTGGGAGAAGTGACTAACTTATCTCCTAGCTAAACTGCCCCCATCTCTAGACCCTAAGCACCAAGACACATCCCGTGCCCCCCCCACCACAGCCCCAGAAGCCAGCCCAGTGGGTTAAGAGTCCTGCAGGCAGGCCACTCTACTAATGCCACCACCCACGGAACTATGTAACTTACAAGACACACTCCACCACTCAAATCCACCAAACCCACACTCCCAACCTTGGCCAACCATCCCCTGCAATTCAGCAGCACCTAGAGGCACAAGCACCACCTGCACCAATTAGAAGAAGACTAGCTTCTCTGAGTATAATCCTCTTCAGCAACATCAGCAGATCCTATGGGCACAAATGCCATCCACACCAGTTCAAAGAAAAGTAACAGGCAAAACCTATACCAATGGGAAGAACAGACTTCATAGGCACTGGTCCAACCCACACCATTAGAATAACAGACCCTATAGGTAAATATAAAGCCCACACCAGCCAAAGGAACTGGATGATATGCTGGATCTGGGCACCCAAACCCCCATAAACCTCAGCTGAGACAAACCTATTAGACCTGACAACCAGTCATTTAGGCCAAAGGACAATAACTGAACAAACGACCCATTCAACAAAGATATCACAAGAATCAACAACTTATCCCAAGCCAAGAAGGATCGACAGCAATGTAAGAATTCATTGAACAACATAAAAAACTATATGGTACTACCAGAACCTAGTGGTTCTAAAACAGCAAACTTGAATATCTCAACACAAGCGAAGTAGAAGAAAATGTCCTTAAAAACAACTTTGTAAAGATTATAGAGAGCCTTAAAGAGGAAATGACAAATTCCCTTAAAGAAATGGAGGAAAAGACATTGTATAAATTTTAGTTAGTATATAATGAAAACCCAGAGCCAGATATTGGGGAAAAGCTGGAATATCAGAGAGAGGAAACAGACCACAGTCATTTCTCACCCAGCGAACTTCTCAGGCTGCACAAGGTAAGTGCTATCTTCAAGCAAGAGTCATCCACCTGACTGGTCACTCCTGCAGAATGCCTGAATCTCTCCTCCTCCTGCCTTGAATATCTTTACTTCTGAGTTCAACTCTACCTCATAATCCTAGAGTTAGGATTAAAGGTGTGAGCTACTACTATTTGGTTGCTAGGCCTTGAACTCACAGAAATACAAAAAGATCTCTGTCTCTTGAGTGATGGGATTAAAGGCATGAGTCACCACTTTCTAACCTTCATGGCTTGACTGTGGGGGTGATTCTGTCTGATATTCCAGGCTGATTTTACTAAATATAAACTATATCGCCACAAAGAGACAAAAACTTAGAAGAAATCAATAAATCTCTTAAAGAAAGCCAAGAAACCCCAAAACACTCAAACAGGTGAAGGAAACAATTCAAGATTTGAAAGTTGAATTAGGGGCAATAAAAAAACCCACAAACCAAGGGAATTCTGAAAGTGGAAAATCTGTATAAACAAACAAGAACTACATATGCAAATATAACCAACAGAATATAAGAGATGAAAGAGACTCTCAGGCATTGACGTTACAACAGAGGAAACAGATTCATCAGTCAGAGAAAATGTTAATCCAAAAAAGTTCTTAACACAAAACATCCAGAAAATCTGAGACACCATGGAAAGACCAAACCTAAGAATAATAGGGATACGTGGATATTAAATATAAAGCAAAGGATAACCAGACTACAATCTACAGCCCCAGAGAAGCATTGTAACAAGGAAGGACCTTATGTGGGATGTATGGATTACCCTGGGAATGGGAAATAGACAAACTCTCCTGGATAAGCTGGGGATAGAGGGGTGGAGATATAGGATTGGAACATTAGGGAATGAGATGGCCAAGTTGGAAGAGGGAGGGAGAAAGCAATGAAAGAGATATCTTGATAGAAATGGCTACTATGAAGTTAGAGAGAAATCTGGCACCAGGAAAAGTCCCAGGAAACCACAAAGATGATCCCAGCTAAGACTTACGATCCAGTAGTGGAGAGGGTGCCTGAGCTGGTCTTTTCCAGTAATCAAATTGGTGACTACCCTGATTGTCATTATAGAATCTTTATCCAGTAACTGATGGAAGCAGACACAGAGATCCGCTGCCGAACACTGGTCTCAGCTTCAGAAGTCTAGTTGAAGAGACTAGGTGGAAGGATTATATGAAAAAGAAACAGTCAAGATCATGACAGGGAAGCCTACAGAGACAGCTGACCCAAGCGGATGAGAGCTCATAGACTCTAGACCAATGGCTGGGGAGCCTGCATGAGACTGACCTAGGCCCTCTGCATGTGAGTGACAGTTGTGTAGCTTGGTCTGTTTATGGGGCCCTAGCACTGGGACTAGGATCTGTCCCTGGTGCATGTTTTTAAAACCTATTCCCTACTCAGCCTTGATTTGAAGGGGCTTGGTCCTGCCTTAACTTGATATGGCATGCTTTGTTGACTCTCATAGGAGATCTTACCCTTTCTGAGAAGGAGTAAGAAGGGAACAGGAGAAGAGCGGGAGGGAAAACTGGTTGGTATGCAAAATAAATTTAAAATTTTAATTAATATATATAAAAGTGTAAAAAGAAAGAAAAATTTTGCCAAAATGTACTCCCTCAATTTGCCAGAGAACATTTCCCCAAACCTTATCACAAATTATTTTTCGCACACATGAAAATTGATACTTAATCACTGTTTAAATTTACATTTAAAAGCAATATTGGAAGCTGGGGATATAGCTCAGTTGTAGCGCTTTTGTTTAGCATTTACAAGGTCCTGAGTTTAATCTGCAACACTACAAAAATGTAGGAGCTATATTTAAAATGATAGTACACTTTTGTGTCTTCCAGAGCTCAATGACATTGAATAAAATACTCTCCCTGTCTTTGATTGTGATTTTTCTTGTTGATATTCATGAAATTCATTTTTTTCAGGTAATAATTATTCATTGAGATTCTGTGTGTGTGAGTTGTTAACCTGTTGTCCTAGTTTCATTTCTGTTGGGAATAATAGGACACAGGTGCTATGAATGGGGAAATGGAAAAAACAAAAGCAGGAGAGACATGCTTAAGGAGGGGAAAGGGGGCCAACACAACGGGAAAGGAAAGTGGGATGAATAATACTAAAATGGTTTTGAAAAGCCACAGGGAATCATATTGTTTTATGACTACTTAAAATTACACATGTGCAAGTACATATATTTTGTTGAAGTTATGCCACTTGAGGTGACAATGTACCCCCACAAATTATAGATTATCCAAAAAATTTCTAGTTGGTCAGGGGGAGTCAAAGAAACATCCCCTTCCCCCACCCCAAATTAAAGGCTATTCCCGTTGCCATTGGTAGCCTTTCAGAAATAGAAAGTAGAGAGCCTATTGCTGAAGAAGCACCCACGTTGGGTACAAGATTTAGAGAAATGGGATTAGAACTGACCTGGAAGCTTGCTCTCTGAGGACTAGCTCTGATAGTACTTAAAGGAATAATTCAAGCTTCCAAAGGGGAAAAGCTACCAATACTAGTACCTATCTGTAATGCCTATGAACTATAAAAATGACCAGAATAGCAAGATACCCTGAAAGTTATAATAGTGGTAATTGTATCCTAGGATAACCAACGGCCATCTGATTGGGCTTACCCATACACACAAAAATAAATGCAGCTCCCACCTTGAATCTTCTTGCAGCAGATGAAATTACAGAAATTCACAATTAGTCAAGACTGCAGAGAAAATCTGACCATGTGGTGCTCAGCACCAATTTATATATCTACAACCCCTACACCTGTTCAGGGAACATCACAGAAGAGGGTTCAGAATGGTTGTAAGAGCCAAAGTCAGTGCAAGATGTCTTCTGTGAGATAGTGTATTTTATATATATATCAGCGAAGCTTCACCCAGGATATCTCAACTAAATACAACCTAAAAATTGACACAAATTTCCATGTTAACGTTGCTGAGGAAATTCTCACAAGGGTTCATGCCTAAAAAAACTACAGTAAGTTGATGGTTTCTGTGAGAGGAAAACTGAGTCTTCTCCAGGAATGAGCCCCCTGATAGGTTATTTAATCTTTCAAGATCAGCCCTAAATACAAGTGAGAGTAACACTAATATTGAATATATAAGCTTGTATACATATATGTACATATGTATAACAATTATAATGGAAGAAGCTGAGCCCCCTCATCTACCAGAAACCATGCCAATACCCAGAACCGCATGATGTGGGAATGTCTTTCTGTATACTATGAAATAAAGGAACTGTTTTGGCCTATGGCAGGCATCTTAGAAGTAGGCGGGAAATTGGAGCATAGATAGGGGAAGGAGAGAAGAGTCAGAAGAGATGTGATACAACCGCTCAAGAATAAACACAGGTAAGCCATGCATGGGCCACATGGCAGGACAAATTAATGGAAATTGGTTGAATTATGATGAAAGAGCTAGCTAGCAATATGCTTGTGCCATAGGCCAAACAGCATGAAATTAATATAAGCATCTGAGTGTTTCTTTGGAAATTTGTGATTACTTGTCTAGATAAGTTGCTGTAGCAAGTCTGAACCATGGGATGATGCAAGCCAGAAACCTCTTTCTACAGATAGCATCCCTGGGTGGGCCGAACACCCACATAAAGCCTGAGAAAGCTTTAAAGAGGTTCGAGAGCACAGAAACAGAGCCAAAAGCAGCTTCCAAGTTGTGTCTCTGAAGTGAGTCATGGTACAGAAATGGCATGCTGTCTGGGCCAGCGACAAAATGGTGGCAGACTTGCTGCAGGCAGCATAAGCTGGAACAAGGTTGGTTCCTCTCACAGAAGATTTGGTATAAGCAATAAGCTGCATGTGATTGATTTAAGGTTTCTGTTTATATTGAACAAAAAGGGAACAGAGTCAAAGATGGCTTCTTAGTAGCAGCATTTTCTTAGGTCCACGTTGTTTACTGGCATTGAGCAGAGATGTGGTCTATTTAAAAGAGGCTTCCTGACTCAGCTTTATCTTAAAAAAAAAAAAAAAACAAACAAACAAACAAAAAAACTGTGTGGCCCTTTAAGAGACCCTGCTGCCAAATGCTTACAATGTGGACCCTAAAATTCCCCAATAGGAGTAGTAAAAAGTTCCACAATATTTAATACTATTCTAAGAACTGGAAAGATAAACATGACTCGGGTGTTTCCCCCATGTTGAAAAGCTGAGTGAGGTAGAGTCAGCAATCAAAGTCATGTTTCACAATCTAGCATTTTAAAAGCTTTTCTGGTTGAAAAATAAGGATATGGGATGAAACAGATTCAGATGGAGGAAACCTCTAAATGGGTTACTGTAGTACGAGGTTTGTGGCCCAGACTTTCGGGCCTAACCTCAAAGTTTAGGTCCGCAGACCCACAGACCCGCAGTCCCACAGAGACACACAGACGCTTTCATTAGTTTTTGGCTGATCAGCCTCAGGCCCAGGCATATCACATGCTAGCTCTCTACCCTTCATCTAACCCATGTCTCTTGTTCAGCCATGCGGCTCGGTACCTTTCTTTAGAGCAACATAGTTGTCCTCGGCTTCCTCTGGCTTCTCTCTGGTGCTCTTCTGGCACTCTGCTCTCAGAGATTTTCTTAGTCTGGTAGCCCCGCCTACACTTCCTGCCTGCCTTTGGCCAATCAGCTCTTTTTATTAAACCAGTAGGTGGGACAATTATTTACCATGAGACAACACAATACCCCTACAGGTTACAGTGTGTGTGAAAAAGAATACATAGGCTTCACAGAGGGAAAAAAAGAGGGTAGAGAAAATCCCTAAAAAAGAGAAACATAGTAATAAAAATATAATAAGCCATGTAAAGATGAAGAATAGAAAAAGAGTCTGGATTATGGTTATTACTGTGTTTTATATTAAATTTTAACCATTAATGAGCTAACTGCAGAAAGACATTTGATTACAAAGGCTGCTAAGTTAAACAAACATTGCATTTTAAAGGTATCTTGACTTTGAGATTTGTGTTTAAGGATATGTTGCTTTGGAAAATATGTTCTGCTTTTGTTTCCAGAGAAGATGAGAACCTGTGGATTGCTTCTAGGCTCTTATGATTTCATCAACCAAGAGCACCTGAACATTTTTGATAGGAAGAGATGGCCACATCAGCTTCAAGGCTAAGATACCCAGCCTCAGGACCCTCATAAGATTGCCAGCACCCCTTAATCAGCAGGAAGTAGTAAGAGAAAACTACACCCAAATTCCCCAAATATTGTTTATAAATGTTTGTTTTTATTATAAATGGTTAATAGTCATAGTAATTTTCTTTCTAAGATAAAAGGGAATATGATATAGGAACAATTGAAAAAGATAGATCATTGAATTTACTCTGATCCAAAAATTAGCTGTTAATCTCAAAATATTTTTAATTGGTATGGATTTTGGTTTATTGATGCAAATTTAAGGTCAATTTTGTTATACTGTATGTATTTTTCTACTCTTTTTAAAGATATGATGTTTATGTAACTCATTTAAAATGTAATGTATAATTAAGAAATGCAGATTAATAGTCATCTATGATAACCAAACTTAAAGTCATGTTAGTTAGAATTTTTTTAGGCATATAAAGATGTATTTCAATTAGATAGGTAATCTTCAAACACTTCAAAGACCTAAAAAATATGGCATTTAAAATATTTTAAGAACTTAGACTTTTCTGGACAGCAAGGTAAGTCTGTTCCTGGCAGCACTAATCTACTTCAAGAGAATGATGGGCATTGAAGAAACTCCATATGGAATTTACTTTCTTTGTGGCAATGGTTAGGTTAGTCACTGGACAAGAACCTGTTCTTGTTTTGACTGCTTGACAGTATGCTGTTTAAACTGAACATGCAGGTTCCCTAGGAAAGTGACCTCTTAACTTTGACAGAACAAGCCAAGATGGTCCTTCACATTTCTGCTTTACAGAGAAAACTGTCTTCTGTGGAAACAAAAGCAGGACACAAGAAGAAGAGACTGTTGAACTATGCCAGAATGGGCAGAGCAGACCTTAAAATTTCTTATTTTACTGAAAGGTATGCCAGAGACTCTGGGCCTGTAGGCTGAAGATTGATGCCCCAATGTTACAAAGGAATTTAGAGTGACTGTCCAGACAGACAGATGTCATCTCTGTCATTTCTAGATTTTGGAAGTTACTTGTTCTTCCTCTTTACTTGGGTAATATTAGATCCTTCTGTGGTCTTTGGTGTAGTTGAAGATTAGATAGTTATAAGTATAGGGTTTTTAGTTATTTTAAAATGTATATTATATATGCAACTTTAGACTCACAAGGATAAAGTAGATGATAGAATATTTTCTTTAATTTTGTAAAATACAAATAGACTAGAAATTGTAAATGTAATTCCTGCTTGATAGCTGTTTTGTATGTAATTTTACTATATTTATGTTGAAACCTTCCTCTTTAATTAGACAGAGGGGGGAAGTGATGTGGGAATATCTTTCTGTATGCTATGAAATAAAGGAACTGTTTTTGGCCTGTGGCAGGCACCATTGAAGTAGGTGGAGGAATCAGAGCATAGGTAGAAGAAGAAGAAGGGTAGAGTCAAGAGAGATGCGATCCAGCCATCCAACAATCAACGTGTAAGATAACACAGGTAATTGGGCCATGTGGCAGGACAGATGAGCAGAAATGGGTTGAATTAAGATGAAGGAGCAAACTAGCAATATGCCGAAGCCATAGAACAACTAG
Source organism: Phyllotis vaccarum (assembly GCA_033318265.1). NCBI lineage: Eukaryota > Metazoa > Chordata > Mammalia > Rodentia > Cricetidae > Phyllotis > Phyllotis vaccarum. The sequence continues at coordinate 55,869,999 of JARWLC010000013.1, forward strand.
CATGTAATTAATATAGTGTCTGAGTCATTTGGGGGGGGGGGCTAAGCAGGGTGGGCAGGTCCAGACTGTGGGGCTAGGCATCCTGGAACTACAGGTCTGTGGGTCTGGACCCCTGTCAGATGAGCCAAAAACCTCATGTTACAACCCCAGGTAAGACTCAACAAAGAAAGACATTAGAAGACCAGTTTTCCCTATGATCATTGTTACAAAAAATGCTCAATAAAATACTTGCAAACCAAATCCAAGAACATATAAAAAGATCAGCCATAATGATCAAGTAGGCTACATCCCAGAGATTCAGGGATGGTACAATATACTAGAATTAGTCAATGTAATCCACCATATAAACAAACTGAAAGGAAAAAAAAAACACCACATGATCATCTCATTACTTGCTGAAAACGGTCTTTGACAGTATCTAACATCCCTTAGTGATAAAAGTCTTTGAGAAATCAGGCATACAAGAGAAACATCTAAGCAAAATAAAGGAAATTTACAGCCAACATCAAATTGAATGGAGAGAAATTTAAAGCAATTCCACTAAATTCAGGAACAAGACAAGGCTGTCCACTCTTCCCATATCTATTCAATATAGTACTTGAAGTTCTGGCTAGAGCAATATGTCAACTAAAGGAGATCAAGAGAATACAAATTGGAATGGAAAAAGTAAAAATATCATTATTCTGAATTAATATGACATATGCAACCCCTAAACTCTACCAGGAAAATCCTCTTAGAGAAGATAAACACTTTCATTGATGTGACTGTATACAAGATTAACAACAGCAACATCCAAAAATCAGTAACTCTCCTGTATATAAAAACCAAACTGGCTGAGAAGGAAATAAGGAGGAAAACACTTCACTATAATCATAAATAATATAAAAATATTTTAGTATAAGTCTAAGCAAGCAAGTGAAAGATCTGTATGTCAAGAACTTCAAGTCTTTGAAAAAAAAAATTAGGTAGTTATCAGAAATGAAGAGATCTCCCATGCGCAGGCACCACAGATTCAACACAATTCTTTACAGTCCTTGAAAGATCAATACTCAACTTCATATGCAAAAACAAAAACCCAAGATAGCTAAAACAATTCTGCACAATAAAAGAACTTCTGGAGGTTTCACCATCTCTGATTTCAAGCTGTAATACAGAACTAAAATAATAAAAAGTGCATGGTATTAGCATAAAACAGGTTGATTCAGAAGTAAATCCACATATCTATGGACTTTTGAATCTTGACAAAGAAGACAAAATTATATTCCATTATACAATGAGAAAAATAAAGTATCTTCAACAAATAGTGCTGGTCAAACTGGATGTACACATGTAAAAGAATACAAAAAGACACCTATTCATCACCGTGCACGAAACTCAAATCCAAGTGCACCAAAGACTTCAACATAAGTCCAGATACACTGAACCTGATAAGAAAAAAATGTGGGGAATGCATTGGCACAGGAGAAAACTTCCTGAATAGGATACCAATCACACAGGCACTAAGAACAATTAATAAATGGGGCCTCATGAAACGGAAATGCTTCTGTAATCAAAGGACACTGTGAAAAGGACAAAATGCCAGCCTGCAGAATGAGAAAAGATCTTCACCAACCCTACACATGACAAAGGGCTGATATCCAAAATACATAAAGAACTCAAGAAACTAGACATTAACAAACCAAGTAATAAAAAAGTGGTACTGATCTAAACAGAGAATTATCAACAGAGGAATCTCAAATTGCTAAGATAAGAATCACTTAAAGAACTGCTCAGCATCCTTAGCAACCAAAGAAATGCTAATCAAAACAACTCTGAGAATCCACCTTACCCCTGTTAGAATGGCTAAGATCAAAAACACAAGCCACAGCTCATTCTGTTGAGGATGTAGAGCAAAGAAAACACTCCTCCCTTTTTGGTGGAAACACAAACTTCTACAGATACTTTGAAAAACAATAGGATAGTTTCTCAGAAAATTGGGAATCAATATACCTCAAGATCTAGCTATGCCACTCCTGAGCATATACTCAAAGAGCCTTCCATCCTACCACAAAGGCATTTGCTCAACTATGTTTATAGCAGCTTTATTCATAATAACCAGAAAATGGAAACAATGTAGATATCTTTCAACTGAAGAATGGATAAAGAAAATGCGAATTTACACAATGTAGTATTACTCCACTGTTAAAAACAGTGACATAATGAAATTTACTGGTAAATAGATGAAACTAGAAAAGATCATTTTGTGTGAGGTAACTCAGATCCAGAAAGAAAAACATGGTAATACTCACATATAAGTGGATAGTAGCTGTAAAGTAAAGGATAACCATGCTACAATCCACAGACTCAGAGAATCTAGGAAACAAGGAGGGCTCAAGGGGGGGGGGGAGTTATTCATGAATTTCACTGTGTAAGGAAAATAATACTGGTGGATTGGGTGGTGTGGGGATTGGTACAGGATGGATCAAGTGGAGGAGGATGGAGGGAGAGAATACTAAAAGAGACAACTGGGAGTGAGGGGTATTTGTTTGATGAGCTAGAAACATAGTGCAATGGAAATTGACAGTAATCTATTAGGATATCCTAGCAATAAAAAAAAAATGGAGCCTGAACAAGCCTAACTAAGATTCCTAGCAATAGGGGATATGGAACCTGAAACAACCATCTCCTATAACCAGGAAAGATTTCCAATAATTGGATTGGGACACCGACCCAGCACAAACCCTTTGACCTACAATTTGTCCTGCCTATTATATGTTCTGGGATAGGTGCCTAGCCCAATTGCCATTAGAGGAGCTTCACTGAAAAACTGATAGAAACAGAAGATCTACATTCAAACACTGGGCAGAGCTCAGAGAATCCTGCTGAAGAGAAAGATATAGGGTTGTATGATCCAGTGGTTCCTACAACAAGAAAATCCACAGAATCAACTAAACTGTGTTACAATAAGATTTTCTGGTCCCAGGTGCCAGAGGTCCAGACCCACAGACCTGCCACCCCAGACCAATTAGCTGCCTGCCACTGCTTAGCCCCCACCCCCACCCAAAAATGATTCAGATGCTTATATTAGCTTCATGCTGTTTGTCCTATAGCTTAGGTATATTGCTAGCTAGTTCTCTATCTTAACCCATTTTCTTTAATCTGTCTGCCACGTGGCCAGTGGCTCACCTGTGTTCCTTACATGTTTCTTCTTGGGCGGTTGGGTCAATCTGATCTGACTCCTCCCTCTGTCTCCTAACTATACTGATTCCTTCCTACTTCTTCTACAGTGCTTGCCATGGACAAAACAGTCCTTTATTTAAAGATTGATATGCACAGCATACAGAAAGACATTCCCACATCATCTTCCCATTTCTGTCTAATCAAAAATGAAGGTTTCAATTTTAACATAACAAAGTTACATATAACAAAATAGCCATCAAGCAAGAATTACAGTTATAATATCTAATCTATTTGTATTTAGCAAAATTAAAGACAATACTCTATCATCTACCTTATCCTTATGAATACAAAGTTTCATATCTTTCAAATAACTAAGAAAAACTATCCCTATAACTACCTAATCTTCAGCTACATCAAAGACCACAGAAGGATATATTTACCCTAGTAAATGGGAAGTACAAGCAACTTCCAAAATCTAGAAATAACAGAGATTACACCTGTCTGCCCGAGAGTCATCCAAAGTTCCTTTATTAGGGCATTCATCTTTAGCCTACAGGCCCAGAGTCTCTTTTCATTTCAGTGAAGCAGGAAATCTGCTCTGCCAATTCTGGTATAGTTCATCAGTCAGTTCTCCTTGTGTCCTGAAGAATATCTGAAAGTTTTCTCTGAGAAGCAGGAACCTGAAGGACCATCTTAGCTTGTTCTGCCAAAGTTCAGAGATCACTTTCCTATGGAACCTGCATGTCCAGTTTAAACAGCATACTGTCAAGCAGTTAATACAAGAACATGTTCTTGCCCAGTGGCTAACTGTTGCCATACAGAAAGTAGACTTCATATGGAGTTTCTTTGATGCCCATTTTTCTATTGAAGGAGATTGATGCTGCCAGGAGCAGACCTGTTTCACTATTCAGAAAAGTCTTAAGTTCTTAAAATATTTTAAATGCTATATTCTGTAGGTCTTAGAAGTATTTGAAGATTACCTATCTAATTAAAATATATCTTTGTATACCTAAAAGTCCAACTAGCATGCATTGATCAACTATATATTACAATTTCAAATCAGTTACATAAATACCATACCTCAAACAAGAGTAGAATAATACAGCACAACAAAAATGACCTCAAATTTGCATAAACAAATAAAAATCCATACCAACTTAAAATATTTTGAGATTAACAGTTAATTTTTGGATTGAAGTAAATCCAATAATCTAAAGTTTAAAAATCACTCATATATCATATTCCCCTTTTCTTCTTAAAACGAGATTAATTATGACCATTAACCATTTATAATGAAAATAAACATTTATAAAAAATATTTGGGGAATTTGGGCATAGTTTTCCATTACTACTTCCTGTTGATTAAGGGGCATTGACAATCTCACGGGTTCTTGAGACTGGATCATAGTCTGCAGGCCTGAAGCTGATATGACCATCTCTTCCCATCAGAGGTTTTTTAGGAGGTCTTGGTTGATGAAACAATATTTGCCTGGAAGCAATCCACAGGTTCTCATCTTCTGTGGAAACAAAAGCAGAACTCTTCCAAAGCAATAAATCCTCAGACACAAATTTCAAAATCAAGATACCTTTAAAGTATATATTCTTGTTTAACTTAGTAGCCTTTGCAATCAATTGTCTTTCTGCAGTTAGCTCATTAACAGTTAAAAAATTAAGAAGAAAACACAATAATAACCATAATCCAGATTCTGTGTTTATTTTCCATCTTTATGTGGCTTATTATATTTTTATTCCTCTATGTCTCTTTTTAGGGACTTACTCTACCCTCTTTCCTCTCTGAAGCCTCTGTAACTTTTACACACATTGTAACCCATTTACAGGTTTTTTTCCCCTTATGAATCTGCTTTATTGTGAATCCTTTATCATCTTCCAACCAGAAGAGCTTTTAAAATGCTACTACTCTTTTAAAGAGCCACATAGTTTTTGAAGACAAAGCTGAATAAGTTCTCTTAAAGGGGCCATGTTTCTATTCGTGGCCAGCAAACAGAGCAGACCCAAGAAATGCTGCTATTAAGAAACTGTCTTTGACTCTGTTTCCTTTTTGTTCAAAATAAATAGAAATCTTAAATCAATCACATGCTACCAAGTCTTCTGTGAGACTTCAGGAACTGGCCTGGTTGCAGCTTATACTGCCTGCCACCAGTCCACTGCCACCGTTTTGAATATGGCCCGGATGCCACACTATCTCTGTACAATGACCTGCTTCAGATACACAATTTGAAAGCTGCTTTGGCTTAGTTTCTGTGATCTAGAATCCTTTCTAATCTTTCTCTGGCTTTATGTGGGTGTTCATCCCACATTGGGATGCCATCTGTTACAATATAGTTTCCTGGTCCTGCTTTTGTTTTCACAGGAGAAGAAAAGATATGGGTACCAACAAAATTAATAAAGATTCACTTCAAAAAGGAGTCCCTTCCTGAGGAGGAGAAATAATTGCTCTTCCTTGATATAACAATTGGATACATGGTAAGGAAAACACATTTAACAAGACCAAAGCAGGATCTCAATTTTGTCACAAGAATGGACACAATCGTCTTTAAGACATTGACTGGATATTGAATGGTTAGTCACCTACAATGGAAGGGAGATTGATTATGAAGGATATAAACAAAGGACTATAAGAACAACTGATAAAAATATGCACTACTGGGTAATTCCTCAGTTCTCACTGCTTTACATCTTACATCTATACCTCTTCAAAAAAAATGTGGTCCTGGTTTGACTATAAAAGTTGGATTTGGAGTTGGGGTAAGTGGCTTTCTCCTTCTCTAAACCCAAGCATATTGGTGAAGGAAATGTGAGAGATTCTGTCTCATACCAGAAAAGGCACCTGGTATGGGACAGAAGACAGAATATTTAGAGACCAATATTATTGTAACTTTATCTTTAATATTATTTCTTTCTGTATCTACACCTCCCAACCATCCTCTCCGCATACAATCTTCTCTTGAAGCCATAAAGGATGTAAATATCTTCTTTGGGAATCAACAATGCTTAAGTTTTCCATTGTAAACAACATTTTCTCCTATCAGCTATCTACGAAGCATCTGAACTAAGATGGGGCCCTCACCACAACAATTCCTACTGGTGAAAAAGGAGAAAGTGAGAGCAAGAGAGATAGAGAAAGAGACAGACAGATAGACAGACAGACAGACAGACAGACAGAAGAGAGACAGAGAAATAAAGAACCTGGTGTACACCACTCAATGATTGTTTTTTAGAAAACAGACTATTCAAAAACAGTTGCAAGATAGCTCTCTACGATTATCCTTCATGTCACATCTCTAATAAGAATTCCAGATGGATTTACCGAGTACTCTATGAATGGTTATGAATGTGTATAGTCAGTCCATTAGGATCTAACCATTGTTTTAGCTTTTACAGGACCCCAAAGAGATGCCATTGCCTTCAAGTCAGCAGGAAGCAACCCTATGAAAATCTACACCCCTCTCCTGATAAGTTTTGTCCTCTGAGGGTTATGGATAATTATTATTCTGATAGAATAGTTATAAGTTAAAATTGGGTTGAGGACAGAACAATAATATAGATTCAGGGATCTCTTTTAAAAAAGAGAAAGGGGAATAGATAGGATCAATAAAAGTAGATTGTTTTACCTACCTATAAACAGTTATTAGCCAAATATGCAGGTTAGGCCAAAGACAATTTGTACTGGTATAGATATATGTATATTGATACAAATATGAAATAATTTTATGTTTGATTGAGATAATTTGTATATTGGTACAAATTTAAATTTGAAATTGTTTTATATGTCCAAAGCAACTTGTACATTGATATAAAATTGAATCTGTAACTGTTATATAAAATTGAATCTGTAACTGCTATATTTTACATACACTTCTACCCCTGTTTAAAATATTTGCATATTATTGTCATTTCCACTATGCAATTGCTACCTCCATTTAACCATACTAGACATAATGTATGATTGTGCTAGTTATGATATGTGCACAAGATGTTTTGTATACCTCTGTTTGGATAATTTGTATATGATATATATGTATATACATGTCTAGAATACTGTTACCATTTTGCATGGTATATATACCTCTGGCTAATATTTGATAGTCATAATAAAAGTCATTGTTCAGTGATTGTACACCCCTTTATAGTTAACTTAATTTAATTTTACAATACAGGCTTCAATCCTTAAGATGATAAGAACTTCAGTCAACATTACTTAGGTTTGCCATGTCACAGTCATCCCAGATACGGGCTAGAGTACCAAAGATAGACAGGAGTCTTCAACCATTTCATAGACCCAGAGAATATGGCATTTAACACTTTGTTATTCAGAATTCAACTGTGAGAGACACGATGATTCCTGGCATTACTGTTCCTCTCCCGAGATGGTGTTGAGCATCAAGGACACTCTTTGGAGTTTGTCCTTTTGGCAGAGAATGGCCGGTTGGGTAAAGAACTTCCCTTACCTTGACTGCTGACAGTACACACATGATGTCCAAGCTGGATGAACAAGATAACGGATGGAGACTGATGAAACCTGCCTGGACAGGATAAGACAGCCCCTCCAAAATTGCCCTGCTTGTGAAAAGATCTGTCAGATATCATAGGCCTGCAGCAAAAATGATGGATGCTCCAACGGCACAGAAAACCATAAGTGATTGTCCAAGTAGCTGAATGTCGCTGTCCTCTCCCAAAATTTTGGAAGCTAATACTCTCATGTGTTTCTGAGGTAATATATTTTCCTTCTCAGGTCTTGATGGGGCTGAAGAATAGGTAGTTAGGGTTACTATCCTATCATCCCTTAGCAAGGAACATTCAGGTGTTGGATTTTCACTATCCCAGAAGAACAGTTTTGAAGTAATTTATACACCCCACCATCTACCATTACTCCAAAAATGTATGATGTACCTTATATGTGTTGGGTTTTAGTTGTAGTTTGACCATGCTTGTGCTTGGCCTCTTCCTCCCCCAGACATCACCTTATAATTATTCCTATTGTATATAGTCTTAGTTTAGAACCTTCTTAGTTAGACAAAAGAGGGAGATGTGGTGGAATTCAGGTGTTAGCTGATAAGGTTGGAAGTCATGTCGCTAGCATCCTGGGAGCCTGAATGGGGTTTGACCAGCCCTGTTCAAAAGGGGCTGCTGGGATCTTGAGCTCCCCATCTTGTTCCTGCTTTCTTGGAGATTGAATCAGCATCCATCACCTAGATCACCCTATCTCCAAGGAATCATCCTAAGGTTTCACTTGTAATCGTGAATGTTAAAATACCCTCCAATAAATACTAATCCTGTATTTGGTATATTGCAAGTGAGATTTATTACAATAAACCTGGGCTTATAGGGTCTTACAGTCAGAAATGACTACCAGGAAGCCTGCTTGGAATAGGCCAAGGTCCTATATATATATACACACACACACATATATATATGTATATATATATATACATATATATGTATATACATCTATCTATCTATCTATCTATCTATCTATCTATCTATCTATCTATCTATATACATGTGGCTTGGTCTTTTTGTGGGACTCCTACCACTGGGAACAGAGGCTGTTTTTGACTCTGTTGTTTGCTTTTGGGACCATTTCCTCTTATTGGGTTGTCTTGTCCAGTCTTCATAGAATAAGTGGTACCTAGTTTCACTGAAATTTTATATGCCATGGTTTTTAATAACCGTGGGATGCCTGCTCCTTTCTGAAGATAAACAGAGAAGGAGGAGTGGATTGGGGGGTAAGGTGGAAGAAGAGAGTTGGGGGGGTTAGGAAGTGAAACCAAAAGTATTTTTTAACATCATAAATAAGAAACCTAGATATCAACAAACCAAATAATTCAATTAAAATGGGATACAGATCTAAACAGAAAATTCTCAACAGAGAAATCTCAAATGCCCAAGAAACACTTTTAAATGTTTGACATCCTTAGCCATCAGAGAAATGCAAATCAAAAGGGCTGGGAATTCCATCTTACATCTGTCAGAATGGCTACAATAAAAGACACAAGGGACAGCTCATATGGAAGAGGATGTGGAGCTAAGGGTATTCCAATACTCTTCCATTGCTTATGGGTGTGCAGACTTGTACAGTTTGGAAATCAATATGGCAGTTCCTCAGAAAACTGGGAACTGATCTACCTCAAAACTCAGTTATATCTCTCTTGGGCATATACCCAAAGGATGCTCAATCATCCCACAACGACACTTGTTCAACCATGTTCATAGCAGCTTTATTCATAATAGCCAGAAACTGGGAAAAAAAACACCTAGATGCCCCTCAACTGAAAAAGGGATAAAAAAATGTGGTATGTTTACACAACATAGTATTACTCAAAATAACATCATGAAATTTGCAGGCAAATGCCTGCAGCTAGAAAGGATCATCCTGAGTAAGGTAGCCCAGACCCAAAAAAGACAAACAAAGGATATTAGCTGTAAAGTAAAGGGTAATCATGCTACAATTCACAAACCAAGAGAAGCTAAGTAACAAGGAGGCAGAGGAGGGGGGAGCATGAATCTTCCTGGAAGGGAAAATTAGAATAGATTTCAGGGGTAGTCTTGGGGTGTGTGGAATGGGAACAGGAGGGGTTAGGTTGGGAGGATGAAGAGAGTACTGGGAAAGATGAAATTGGGGACACTTCTGGGGCAAGGTAGAAACCCAGTGCAACAGAAACTTCCTGGAATCCATAAGGGTGCCCCTAGCAAAGTAATGAGGGATACAGAACCTGAACTAGCCATCTTTTGTACTAGACAATTCTGCCTGTAGAGAGATGTTGGGACACCAACTCAGCCAAAAACCGTTGACCTGTAATTTGTCTTGCCTGTAAGGTGTGTTGGGGTATAGAAGGCATAGAACTTGTGGGAGTGGCCAACCAATGACTGGTCCAACTTGAGACCCATGTTGCAAGAGAAAGATCATGCCTGACACTGCTTAGAGGTCCAGGACTCAGAGGCTGGATAGCCCAGAGACCTAGGATAAAACCAAATATGACTAGGAAAAGGGCAATAAAATGATTACTAATGATATTCTGCTGTACTCAGAGACTGGAGCCTAGCATAATCATCATAAGAAAGGCTTCATCCAATAACTGATGCAAGCAAATGCAAATCTACAGCCAAATATTAGGGAGAGCTCAGTAAGTCCTCTGGAAGAAAGGAAGGATTGTATGAGCCAGAGGGACAAGGACATCACAAGAACATAACCCACAGAATCAACTAACCTTAGCTCATAGGGGCTCTCAGAGACTGAATTGATCTGACCTAGGTTCTCTGCATATATATTTCGGTTGTGTAGATCAGTGTATTGTGGGACTCCTGACAGTGGATGGTCTCTGACTCTTTTTGCCTGCTTCTGGGACCCTTTTCCTAGTCATATTTACTTGGTTACCTTATCGAGCCTTAATATGACAGGGTGTATCTGATCTTATTGTAGCTTCTCATGCCATGTTTGGTTGCTATCTTAGGAGGCCTACCCTTTTCTGAAGGGAGGGAGAGGAAGATTGAATCAGAAGGAGGGAAGTGGTGGGGAGGAGTGACTGGAGAGGAGAAACAGAGATTGGAATATAATATATGAGAGAGGAATTTTAAAAAAGAAGTTATGAATTTGAGTAGGTGTGAGAAAGACCTGGAAAGAATCAGAAGGAAAATAAAGAAGGGGCAATGATGTAAATAGAATACTCATGAAATTCTCAAGTATAAGAAATACTTTTGTTTTTTTCTTCTTTAGAGAGGTGGGGGGAACGAACATGAAACTGGATGAGTACTGAAGTGAGGATGATCTGGGAGGAGTTAGAGGATGAAAGAGGGTATGATCAAAATATATTCTATGAAAAACTTCTTAAAATAAAAAATCAGTTTAGGAGAGGATTTATCTTAACTCCCGATGCCAGGTCAGTCCATCATAGCCGCAAAGTTAAGGAAGCAGGAATTCAAAATACCTAGTCATATCATATCTATCATCAAGAGCAGAGAAAAATGATTGTGTGAATACATATTCGTTCTCAGCATCTTCTCACAGAACCCAAAACCAGGGAATGGTGCTACTCCCAGTGGGATGGATCATTTCACATCAATTAATATAATCAAGATAGTCCCTACATCCTCATTCCATCCTGATCTAGACAATCCCTTACTGACACTCTTTTCCCTTGTGAGTCTAGATTATGCCAAATGAACAACTAGACTTAACCATCATACATATATTATTTAACATTCTGATATACATGCATATATATTTCATTTTGCTTGTATCTTTTTGAAATAAATGTATTAATCCATGATTATGTGTTGCAAGCATGTTTCTTTAAGTTTTGTGTTAATTTTCCACATAAATATTTGAACATCAATTTACTTATTAAATGTGTATAAATTCGGCATTTTTCTTAGTTTATAACTTCACCATGGCTTGCATACTTTTATTTTTAATTTTAGAAAGGCTTTTATAACCACTAAGTGTTGCAACAGGGTTCCTTGGTCCCAGGCGGCCAGAGGCCCAGACCCTGCTGCGCCAGACCCCTTAGCAGCCCACCGCTGCTGCTCAGGCCCCCAGAAATGACTCAGACGCTTATATTAACTTTATGTTGTTTGGCCTATGCTCAGGGACATTGCTAGCTAGCTCTTACATCTTAAATCAACCCATTTCTAATAATCTGTCTGCACGTGGCCCGTGGCTCACCCGTGTTCCTTACGTGTTGCTCCTTGGGCGGCTTGCTTGATCTGCCTGACTCCGCCCTGCTTCTCCTACCTATGCTCTGATTTCTCTGCCTACTTTTTCTATGGTGCCTGTCAAGGGCCAAAACAGCTCCTTTATTTAAAGATTGAGATTCACAGCATACAGAAAGGCGTTTCCACATCAACGAAGTCAAATGCTTATATATATATATTCCTTTACAATAGTTTGAAATCCAACTTAGTACTTTGTAATATTGAAACAAAACATATCTAAAATCACATATGCTGCAATTTAGCAAATAAGTGGATGTGGTTGGTAGGGATCAAATTTCTTACCACTGTAGTGAGAGTATACATTTAAGTAAAGGAAATAGATAGAATTCCATATGGTGGTGGGTTAAAGTTGAAAATGTCAATGTTAACTCATGTTTAGCATAATACACAGACAGTGCTCTGTACCAATATGTATAGATATTTGTACACAAAAAGCTACTTTATTGATATTTTTTCTTTCTTCCTTTAGTTGGGAGGTCCTAGAAGTAATGGTCTAGTGGTACTAGTGGTAATCAGTTCTTGTAACCATCATTTCTTAGTTTCTAACACCATTCTCCAGTAAAAGGAAGAAATGACTGGTACAGATACTGAGGCAGGAAATATATAAGCTAAATAAGAAGCAGACCATAATGTAGAAAATAAGGCAATGTATAACAATCAAAATGATCCCAACCCAAAGCAAGCAAGCAAGCAAACAAACAAATAAAAAAAAACCTAAAATAATGAAGCACATGAAAAGAACATAGCAGCTATTATTATCTGGAGTCTAAAATGAATAACCATGATTCTTATTGATATAAATTGTTAAATAAAAAGAAACCAAACAGAGAAAATTAATCTTTTGCACAGAATTCTAAATAATTTAGAATGCTATCCTTTAAGTAGGAAATTATAATTCCTAATCTTTACATGGGGGCTGTGCACAGTGATTTCCTTGCAAGGAGAACAGCAAAACGGGAGGATTTAGTTTGTATTGGAGAAACTCAATAAGCAGTAACTCAGCCAGCTGGCCTACTGCCAATATCAGGATCATCAAATTGTGTGGATTGCAAGTACTCTTGATGTGATATGGTGAGGGTGGCACTTTGTGTTATTTCACTCAAATCCATAATCCTAGTATGAGAAAAACATCAGAGAAATATAAATTGAGGTACAGTCTATAAAACATTTGGCTAGGAGTTTTTTAAACTGTCAGAGCCATGAAAACAAGTTAAGTTGCCATAGTCAAAGAAGCAAAATGAAATGAGATTCTGAGACAGGAACACACACTCACACACACAGGCATGCACCGTTAGGCTTATTCATATTGTCAGGATAAATATTATTTCCTTCTTTGTTGAGGCTGAATAATATTCATTGGGTATATATACCACATTTTCTTTGTCCATTCATGTGCTGATGGACATTTAGATCCTGATCTTCATCCCTCCTTGTGTCTTTTCAAAGCTGCTATCTGACACTACTATTGGTCTGGACCATGTGGAGCCTTAACCTTGCCTTGGAATTGTTCTTATTGAAAGGCTTTAATCCTGAATAAGACTTATTTCATGGAGAGCAGAAAATAGTTTAAAATGAAATTTTAATCACATAGGGGAATTTTAAAAGTATTTTTATTTCAGTCTTCGCCCTCTCCTCCTGTTTTTCCCTCCCATATTAGGTTCCCTCTTAGTGAGCAGAGCACCTGGTTCCATCACTATAGCAACCAGCAGCTAGGACCATTTAGAGTATAGCTGTGTAGTTAGATACCTAAGTTGCTTATAAAGCCCAGAATACTGAATGGAGGAGACAAGCTGACAGGAGGAAGGATAAGACACTTCTTAACTAGGGAGAAGTAGACAATTGGAAGCCATCATCTACAATTGGGAGCTACAGACTTAGGTGATCATGGTATTTGTCTTCAAACATTATGCTGAGTGGGGATGCCAGGCCCCTTCAAGGAGATGCATGGGGAAATCTCTCTCCAGTATTGTACCCTTAACACATGAGTATGAGCATATTTTCCCAGCACCTTATTTATAGAACTATGTGCACAGTGCTAAAGCTTTATCAGAAAACATGGTCAATGCTCTTAGTGCTGCTTACTGCTCCAGATAGTTAGAGACTTTCTATTAATCACCAGTAGTTCTAAGAATCCCTCATCCTTACTAGAACATATTCTTCCAGTTGAGATGGTGTTTTCTTTGGCCTGGGACTCAGTTTTCTCCTTTACAATTATTAAGATTCTAAGAACCTACAAATGGAAATTTGCTGCCTTATCTTGTACTGTGCCAAGTCATTCGTTAAACAAGGCTGGATCCCTTCTTGGGTCAAACAGTTTAGGGTGAATAACTGAGAGACACTTACACAGTGAAACTAGGGGAGCATGAAAACATGACTGTTGGCAGATATGTTTAATCAAATGTAAATATAGGACATTTTTTATTTCTTTCTTTTATATATCCCATACAATTCCCTTGTGGAAATCTAAGGAGATAGAGTTCAATATAATTCATCTACTTGAAGAGGTGAATTATGTTGAATTATAACTATAAATTATTATATAAAATTGTAGTTAATTGTGAATTAATATATATAATTAAGTTGAATATATTCATGGAGCTTTGCGGCCATCATAGCTCCCTCTATCTTTCTTCAATCCAACCAGTCAAAGCAAGCTGTAATCTACAGTCTCAGCGAATTTTCTCATTTGAGACATTTTACATAAACTAAATCGTACAATGTGTTCTTTTGTGTCAGGTTTATTTTACATAGTATAATGTTTACAAAATTCATTCATTCAGTAGAATATGTCTTTATTTGTTTTATTTGTTTACCTTTCTTCTTTTTTTATTTTTAAGTTAACATTTAGTTGTCCTAAAAAGAAATACTTTTTAGTATGGAATTTCCATACATACAAATCATTGTACTTTTATTTTTGTTTGACTTTCCATTATCCTCTCCTGCATCACTACCCATTTTTTGCTGGTATTCCTTCTCCTCCCAAATAGTCTTCCCTTCTGCTTTTGTGACACTACCATCTCTTGTTCTCCCTACTTTTAGGCCTTTCTCTCCTCTCATAGTCCTTTTTAAAAATTTCACGTAATTGTCTGACTCTGCTGTGAACCCTACAAGTGGCACAAACATAAAAACATGAAACACTTTTAAAAATTAGATTTAAGGCATAATCCACAAGATGAAACCTGCATGTGACACCATTATTGGTCCAAGAACCTATGACTAGACAGATTATAAGCCATAGATGAGAACCTATTTGTGGTGGGATCAGGTGTCATTTACATTGACCTAGAGGTGTGGCTTTTAGGTCGTGAGGACCTAACTAAGTACAGGGTGTGGCTAGAGCAATCTAAAACCTAGGGGCATGTCATATTTCCTTCCTGTTTGTTCCCCATGTTCTTAGAGGGAGGATCTGAACTATTGATGCCACCACATGGAACCATGGAACAGTTCAACTCTCCAAGAATTGTCCTAATGTTCAATCTTAGAATCAGTAAGTGTTTCATATAAACTCCTCAATAAATATTAATCCTTTTATATAATCATTTGCTAGTGAATAATTCCTACGATATCTGCAGCCCAATGTGGGGCACAACCTCTTATTCTGTTAACTAGACATAGTATTAAACCAATTTCTAATGGCTGCTCATTATATAGCTCTCAACTCTCATCAAAGAAGCTCCTATTTGCAGTAAATGGCAATTAACACAGAGTTCCACAAAAATAAGTAGCTGTGGAATATTCAACACTAAATGGAAAATCTATATCACACCCCTTTCTCTCAAGGCTCAGCAACATTGTAGAAGCCCTCTTCCAGAGGCCAGAAAGAGTGTAAGAACAAGAGGTGGTCAGTGGCTACAAGAACTGTGTATTCAATTCATCAGTCCATTTATTGAGTACATGGTGTTTTTCAGTATTTAATTTTTGGAGTTGTTTATATATTATAGATATTTTAAACAATCTTTTGATAGGTGTATACCCAGGAAATTTTTCTTTCATTGCCAAAGTTTCCTCTTCATTCTAATGATTTCTTGCTATGCAGAAGCTTTCTAATTTTATGCAGTCCCGCTGGTCAATTCTTTCTTTGATTCTTTTCATTTGCTTTAAAGAATTGTACTGTATGAACACTTTAGCCTTCATCATTTAATGAACATTTGGTGTGTTTCCACATTAGATCTCTTATGAGCAGTGCTGTTATAAATATTTGTGTGTAAGCTTTTGTATACACACTTTTAATTCTTTGTTGTGGCTAAATTTAGTACAGGCTTGTGAGGTCACATGAACTTTTATGTTTAATCTTTTGAAGAACTTCCAAACTGTTCTGAACAGGATTTAAGAGCCTTGCTAACAGTAAATGTGATCAAGTTCTTCAATTTCTGTAACAACACGTTTTCTTTTTCTTTTCTCTTATTACATCGGATGTCAAGTGGTATCACATTTTGGTTTATATTTGCATGTCCTTGGTGGTAAGTGACTTGCAGCAGGTTCTCACATTTATCAGTCACTTGTTTACTTTTGAAGAAATGTCATTTCAGATACTCTATTTATTAATTGGATATTTGTCTTTCAAGTGTTGGCATAGTACTTTATACTTCCACCTACCAACTGCTCACTAAAGTGTATAGTTTTCAAAGAAATGGGTCTCATTTTGAGACTGCATTTTCAAATTTAAGGGACAATCTTTTTGAAGCAGATGAGGATCATTACAGAAAGCCACAACTAGTCAAAATTGAGATATCCACTGACTGTGGGGTACCAACCCCAAATTAATATATTTACAACAAAACATCTACACTTAAGACTCAGGGAACATTTTGGAAGAGGGGAAAATTATAAGAGACAAGGGGCAAAAACAGCTACAGTATTTTCAGTCTCTTCTGAAAAAAAAAAAAAACAAAAAAAGAAGGATAGTGAGTGTGGAGAGTAAAGGAGACCGTGGATCTGGGAGGAGTTGGGAGACGGAAATAATCAAGATCCACTGTATAAAATTCTCTAAAACTTAATAAAACTATATTTTGAAGTATAATTCAATTTTTTACTATTTCATTCTTTTTGATGTTATTTATAAAGAGTTGTTTTTCTTAATTTCCTTTGGGTTTATTTGTTGTTAACATATAGAAATATAATTGACAATCTATTCTACATTAACCACTTTTATTAGCATATATTTTGCAAAATAATGGATTTTATTGATATTTCTGCACATGTATATGTTGTAACTGGCTTTTGTGTACTGATTTTGTATTTTTCCCCTTTGTTAAATTCATTTATTAGAGCTAACAGTTTTTCCTTTTTGGTGTGGAATATTTAAAATTTTCTACATATGTCATCTGTAAATACAAGTAGTTTTATTTCTTCCCTTTCAATTTCCGTGTCTCTTTTTTTCTTACCTCATTACTCTGGCTAAGGCCTCTAATAACAAAAATATCTTGAGGGAAAAATCTTTCACAATTTAACCATTGAGTATATATTTTTCATTATGTTGAGATATTTTTATACTGTTCCTAGTCTGTTGTAGGTTTTCAGTCCCTATAGCTAATGAATTCCATCAAACTTTTTCTGAGAAATTTGTGATGATTATATTTGCCCCTTTCACTTAGGTGGAACAGTGACTAAATATCATACTGGGAATCACTCTTGAACTCCATTAATAAATTTTATTTAGGCCTTTTAATACCTTGTTGAGTTAGCTTTGCTAATACTTTGTTTATAATTTTTTAAAAAGGGGGTTTATTTGGTTCATAAATTCAGGTTACAGTGAGTCAGTGAGAATAACTAAATGTGGGAACTTGAAGCAGCTAGTCACATTTCCAGTCAGGAACTGAAAGAGAACAAATACATGCATGATTGCTTGTGCTCAGCTCACTTTCTCCACTTTTAGAAAGGTCAAACGCCCTGCCAAGGGAATAGAGCTACCCACAGCGGGAGAATATTCCCACTGTGTATAATCAGATAATTTCTAGATACACCTACAGGCCAACAAGAGCTGGACAATGCCTCATTGCAATTCTATTCCCAGGTTATTCTAGATTATGTTGAAGGTTTTTGTGTCAACGTTCAGAAAAGATATTGGCCTAGAGTTTTCATTCTGTGTAAGTATGTTGTCTAGCTTTAATATCAGATTAATTTTGGCCTCATAGAATGAGATAAGGAACATTTTCTTCTCAAGAATTTCTTGGAAAAGTTTGAGAAGAGAGGATATAAAAAATTTTTAGTAGTGAGGCCATCAGGTTCTGGACTTTTCTTAAGAGTCTGTTGCTTAGTGAGGCAGTGTCCTTGTTACTTACAGTTCTATTTAGATTTTCTGTTTATTCATGATTTAGTTATAGCAGGTTTTCTAGAAAATTGTCCTAAGTTTATCCAACTAGGTGTTGTATTAGTGTTCTCTAGAGGAACATAACTGGACACACACACACACACACACACACACACACACACACACACACATACACACATACACACACACACACACACACACACACACACACACACACACACACACACACACACACACACACAATTCATTAGAATGGCTTATAGGCTGTGGTTCAGGTAGTCCAACAAGGATGGAAAGGCTAAGAATCCAGGGGTTGCTCTGTTCATGAGACTGATTGTTTCAGTAGTCTCAATCTGATGATGGTGTAGTCCCAGTGAATACTTAGAAATCTGCTGGGCTTCAGTCCACACTGGAATCTTGAATCAGTAGGTTTTAACCCCAGATATATCCCAAGCAAATCTTTTATTTATTTTTTTTTTGAGGCATGGATTTTCTGTGTCCTGTCTGTCCTGGAACTTGCTCTGTAGGTCAAGATGGTTTTGAAGGTAGCCTGCCTCTGCTTCCTCAGTGCTGGGATTAAAGGCATACACCACCACTGCCCAGCCTAAGATAATATTGAATTCATTATACAGCCAAAGAAGACTCTGAAATTCTGATTCTCTTGCCTCCACCTCTCAATTGCTGAGACAATGGGGATTGCACTACAATGTGCAATGATGAGGACTAAACCCTGATTTTCATGCTCAATAAGTGTATTACTAACTGAGCTTCAATCCAACACCAAGAAACTTCTTTTAATGGAAGTATTTATATACAAAATCTGACCTGTTTGTATTGTTTCCAGAAGGTTTTGTATGTTTTGTATCATGTTATCTTTTTAAAAACATTGTCCTATTTCTCTATTGATTTCTTTTTTGATCAATTGGTTAAGAGTATATTCTTTAGTGTCCACATATTCATTAAATTTCCAGGTTACATTTCATGGTAATATGATTACAAAAGATTCTTCACAGCTAGGTGTGGTTGTATATGTCTATAATCCAGCACTTAGAAGGCAGAGGCAGAAGGATTGTGAGGTCACAGCCAAGCTGAGATAATAGTGAGTTAAAACTCCACTGAGATACATGGTGCTTCTGTCTTCCTTCTCTTGAAGCTCTTGGTATGTTGGTGCATGCCTGATATCCCAGCACTCAGGAGGCTGAGGCAGGGTGACTATGACAACTTCATAGCAAGACTCTTCAGGAAAATGACAGAGGGAAGAGGGAGAAGAGAAAGAGAAGACATAGAAGATCCAAAAGATAGTTCTCCAACACTATAATCACTGCTTCATAGCTCATAGGTTTTGGTTCCTGATAACTGACAGTATAATTCCATTTTAAACTGCTCTCTGTCCTATGGAAACACTTAAACTGTATTTAAACCAGCCACAGCACACCAATTGGGAGATAGTCGCAGAAAACCATGTTGGTTAGTGTGGAACAGACAAAATGGAAGAATCAACCCAGCCCAGCTTCTTTTCCAATTCCTATAGCATCTTGGCCCCAGAAACCACAGCCACACCATCTTAACCTTCACCAATGAGGTCGGGGGATTTTTGGACAAGATACTGTTGTGGGCTTCCTCACTGAAATCCACATGAGCAGCAATATCATAAACTGAATATAGGAAACAAATTGTGTAAAGATAAAGTAGAGATAATAATTTAATATAAAATGTTAAACTGTCTTAATTTTAAATTACTGTTTGTCTTCATTTTAAGTTTGTCTTTATCTTAAATTTGAGTCTATCATTGGGGAAATAAGTAATGATAGGATATAACTAATAAAGACAAAGGGTATTAAAATAGACAAAAATTATATGATTGGCTCATTTTTATTTATATTTACATTCATTAATATTTTATTTATTCAGAATGGGTGACATGTTTCAAAATCAAATTTTTTCATAGAGCTCCATTACATTGTGTTCCAATTACAGGTGAGCCTCAAAGAGATACATGCTCAATTAGTCCCAGGGCCTATCTTTTTGGATTTTTTTGTTATTGTTGTTTTTTGGTTTTTGTTTTCTGAGTCAGGGTTTCTCTGTGTAACATTTTTAGCTGTCCTGGCCTCACACTCACAGAAATGCACTTGCCTCTGACTCATGAGTGCTAAGATTAAAGGTGTGCACCATCACTGCCCAGCCCTGGGCTTATCCTTTATAAGTACTATTCTAGATACACTACAATTTAATATGCATCAAAGTTTATCTGTACAACAGTAAAGAAATAATCATCACATTAGAACTTGTGGCAATGTTACTGAATAGGTAGTGTATATAAAGTCAAACTCCCCCCTTAAGTGAAAGGAAGACTTAAAAGATGAATGATTTCAATCTTTTGTAATTAATTAAGACTTACTGTATAGCCTAATATAGTCTTTATTCGAGAATGCTCTGTGTGAAGGTGGAAAATTTATGTATTCCACTGTTTATGCACAGAGTATTCTGTCTATGTCCGTTAGGTTCAACTGGCCTCTAAAACTGCTCAATTCCTCTTCCATTTTGTTGCTGTTTGCTTTATATATATTGGAACTCTTGTGTTAATGCATGTATATTTTATAAATTTTATATGTTCTTGGTTAATTGGTCCTTTTACTATTATACAATGTCCTTTTTGTTGTCTCTTGTAGGTTTGTGACTTAAAGTATTTTTTTCTGATATCAGTACAGTTAACCCAGCCCTTTGCATGGATAACTTCTCTTCAACCTCTCTCTTTCTCTTTCTGTCTTTCCCTCCATTCCTATCTCCTTTTCTCCCACCGTCCTTCCTAGTTGTTGTTGAGTATTTATTGACTCTTACAATTCATCTTCAAGTCAGTGCAATCTTACAAATCCCTTAAATTGTGCTTGCAACTCTTCATTATATATATTTTTCTGAACAATAATTTTAACTGTCTTCAACGTTGTGATTTCTCTGTTTGTATCTGCTGTTGAACATCTTTACTGGAAATTTTGACTAACTTTAGAATTTCTACGTGCTTCCATTTTATAAGTTCTACATCTTTGTTTACAGTTGTATTTTGTTCATTGTATCATTGTCGATTTCTTTTAGTTCTTCGGCTTTGTTTTCTTTTAACTCATTGTGAGTATTTAAGATAATAATTTCAAAGTTTGAACAATCATTTGAAAAATGTGCTGAATTATTTTGCCATTGCTGTAATAAAGCAACTTATAAGGCCTTTAGTTTTGTGAGTGTTAGCGCCCATGATGATGGGCAACTGCATGGACACAGGAACAGCTGAGAGCTCACGTCTGGATTTGTAATCCAGAGGCAGAGAGAGCACACTTGGGATAACATGAGTCTTCTGAAACCCCAAAGTTACCTCCCCCCAGGAAAGCCATAGTTAACCATCCCAAACAGCCCCCAAGTGTGGACAAAGTATTCAAGTGTCTAATACTCATGGGGAACATCTCATTCAAACCATCACAGTGCTACAAAGGCACTATTTCTTCAGGGACAGTATTTTCTTCTTTCTTTCTCTATCCTTTGTTTCTTTCTTCTTTTATCTTAGCCTTTTAAAAAACATATAGTCTCACTATGTAGCCCTAGCTGGCCTCAAATTCAAAATCCTGCCCCCTAAGCCTCCTGAGTGCCAGTTCATTTTTCTTCCTTTAAACTGGGTACATCTTATGCATCTACAACTTGTATCTGTAAAACATTGTATATTTAGAAAAGTAGCTATGCTTTTAGATTTTGTAAACTAGCTCTGTGTCTGAGAAGGCCCTCATCATGTCAATTAGGAGTGTATGTTGTGATCCTTGGAACAGTCCCCAATGAGGCTTGAAGTCTGATTTGTTTTTTTTTTTCTGAGTATGTATGTTGCCTAGGTCTGTGCATGTGCTTTAGAAATGCTCCCCTATACAGAGCTGATTTCAAACATATTAATTTCCAGAAATCTTACTTTAGTTTATTGGGGTTGTAGAATTTTTTTTTATCTTATTACTCTGCCCATAATCTTGCCCCGGGCGTAAGTGGACCCTCATTCCCCCTGCAGCTTTTATCCAAAGTGTCTGATACTTTATGGCTTTTATCAGGCTAAGAATTGAAGTTATGTTAGTGCTCTCCATATGAGCTCTTCAGTGAAAGAGGCCAGCCCTTCAGGCAGACTTCCAGACAAATGAGAGTGCTATAACCAGGTCTGTTCTGTTCTCTCTGGGTTGTTGCTTCCTCTAGTCTGTCCCATGTTCTGTCAGATAGGGGCTGGGGAGACATCTGCAAAAGTGATGTGGAAATTCACTGTTTTTATTGGGGGGCATTGACTTTGTTGTTGTCAATCTTAGATTATTTTCCAGGTATCTTACAAAGTCATTTCATGAATCCCCTAAATTAAAAAAAAAATTTTCCATGGAGAAAATAGGCACTGTGTTTTCTATTATTATTTTTCTGCCATCACTATTAATTGTTTTCTCTGTGTAATATTTTGGTATGAAACTTGCAGTTTCTTCATAAAATGAATCAGAAGGATTCCTATTTTATTTTAGGAAAATTGTTATGACTTAAGAACTGGTTGATAAGGGTCTGTAGATATGTTAGTGGTAGCATTCAAAGCCCTAGTTTCAACCACCAGAAGACAGAGAGGCAGGGGAAAAGAAAAGAGCTCTTTTTTTTGCATGTTTAAAATATTCAACTATAAAATGTTTCTCATTACAAGCATTATGCCAGACCTTACAAAATGTTTATGCTTTATTTTAAATTATCTCAGCACTGTTTCTTGATACGTTGTCATTTTAAAAAATTTACTCAATATATTTATCTTAGAAGCTCCCTCTCTCTCTTGACAAAATCCCAGTTCTTCTTTTAATCCTGTGTCCTAAGTGGGTGGTGTCTTTGGAAATAGGGGTCCACTCTCAACTCCTGAGAAGTAATCAAGGGCCACATATATAATCTCTATTATTTTGAGAGTCACTTGAACTACTTGACCAGCCAGTTGAAAGGTTTCTCATGACTTCTAGTAAGGGTTTTGTTCATCTATAGTTCTTGTGTGGAGTATTGTCAGCTCAAAGAGCTTACCTTATATGTGCATATATGTATTTATAAGTTATGTATTATATAGATATGCATAATCAGCTTAATTCCCTACAAAATTCTAAACCTTATCCCTATACCCACTCCTCTTCAGAGAGCCTCTCCTTAGCAAATGGAGACCATCACAGCAAAAAATTCTTTTAAACCTTTTACTGTGCTTTATTACTTCTGTAATGACATAATATATTAACATAGAAGAACATAAAACAATATCTTAGCAGTGTTACTTTGCCTGAGGTGAAAGATTTAGTGAACACTGATTTACAGAGTAAACTGTCAGCAGAATTTGTTAAAATTTTCAATACTTGGGGAGGTTTTGGAGGGGTGTTTGTATATGTGTGTGTTTTCAAGTGGAGGTTATAGGTCGGCCTGAGGTGTTGTCCTTTTTTATTTTGTGGGAAACTCCTAATGCTCCCCTCTCCAGCGTTCCCCCTGATCCATCCCTCATTCCCTCCTCCAAAAAGATAAGGCCTCCTATGAGGAATCAGAAAAGCCTGGTACATTCAGCTGAGGCAGGTCCAAGACCCTCACCTCTGCATCAAAACTATGCAAGGCTTCCCACCCTAGGTAATGGGCACCAAAAGCCATCTCTTGCACCAAGGATAGATCCTGATCTCACTTTCAGGGGCCCCTTAAACAGATCAAGCTACACAACTGTTTCCCCTATGCAGACAACCTAGTCCAGTCCTATTCAAGCTCTACAACTGGCCTGACAATTTTTCAATATGTGAATCTGGGGACCAAACTCAAATCTTCATGAGTTTGGTCAAATACTCTACTAAGCTAAATCTGTATATGTCTATTATATATACATAATATGTTTATATATTTCACTTTAAAAATTAATTTTATAATAAGGTCAACAGAAAGTCTAGCAGACCATGGAATCCCTTATATTATTCAAGGATTACAATATGTTGTGTGCTTCTCAGTAGTTTATATATAATAGTGTGTGGGAGATTGTGTTGTTTAATTGTAAATAATTATCCCATCCACTGGTTTAATAAAAAGCACTGATTGGCCAAAGGCAGACAGGAAGTGTGGGCAGGGCTACCAGACTAAAAAAACTCTGAGAACAGGAAGCACAGAGCAGAATGCCAGAGAGAAGCCAGAAGTAGCAGAGAACAACCATGCTGCTGTGAGAAAAGGTACCGAGCCTCATGGCTGAACAGGATACGAGACATGGGTTAGTTTAAGGGTAGAGAGCTAGCAAGTTATATGCCTGGGCCTGAGGCCGATCAGCCTAAAACTATAGTAAGCCTCTGCATATCTCTGCGGGTCTGTGGGTCCAAAACCTTGAGGTTAGGCCCGAAAGTCTGGGCCAGAAATCTCCTACTAGAATAGTGCATTTTACTTTCACATTGACTACATTATTCTTTTTTTCCTATAACTTTTCTGATGGAAAAAAAAACTGAAGCAAAGACATGATAAAGAACTCATTTCACAGCCAGCTAGCAAGAGTAGAACCAGACCTTGAGTCTAGGCAGTCTGATATCATAGCTTGTCATCTTAGTCACTACACTGCTTTCTATATCAAAGAATCCCAAATCAGTCAGGTGTAAAGCACATACAGAAAACACTTTAAAATTTGAACATTTAAGTACATTAAACTTTGATATGTTAAAGAAAATTATTATTGACAGTAACAGGAAAAATAAAAATAAGACAGTAGAGACATGACCAAAGGATATAAATAGAATATTCAGAGAGATAATAAGTCTAAGGGTGTTTGAAAAAGCCATATGAAAACATACTATTTCATAAGATTTTAATATATTCATATGAAGGAATTTTAATTGCAGCTACCCTACACGGAGGATAATGCTCTTTCCAGAAGCCATAGGCTGCCATATAAAAACCCAGTGCCAAGTGAGTTATGCCTTCCTGGAAGACTCCATATCAATACAGGCTATTTTCATTGTTCTTGCTTGTCCACTAAAACTTGATAGTAAGATGCTAATGCTGAAGTTACCATATACTTTGGCCACAGGACACGGAGAAATCAGAATGGCCCTGATAAGGAAGCTTTCTTACTGTAGGCTAGCTTTCATAGTCCTAAAAGGTGCTATGGAGGCTGTTGCAAGAGAAAAAGCATCACCAGTCTTTTCAGCTTTGAACCCTATGAACCACAACAATCATAAACAAGTCAAGATATGTCCATGGCTGCGATACTGAAACAAAATGTATGTGAGTATGGTAGCTTCAATGAAAATGTCCTCCATAGGTTAACTTGGTCCCAGGCTGGTAGTGATGTTTGGGTAAGTTTAGGAGGTGTGGCCTTGTTGGGAGATGGATGTTACTTGGGGTGGGCTTTGAGGGTTTAAAGCCTTGCCCCATTCTGAGTTGTCTTGAGGAATTGGCGGAGTGAATATGCTCAAAATGCATCAAAACAATATGATACTGAAAGCACGCACACATAATAGATTTATAAATCAAAGAAGCATATTTTTAGAAATCTTTTATAAAAGCACATACAGGCACACAAAGATATAGTTTAAGTGTTGTTCACTGACTTGTAAATGCAAAATAGACATAAATAACCAAACACTCATCAATAAGGGACTGATTAAATTACAGACAAATAAAATGATGGCATACTATGCGTAGGGCCTCTCTAAAGCTGCACTTTAAAGGCTCTACACTATATCATTAGTTGCAAACAGCAAAATGTATATAGGACAATACACATAGTAAGGTCATATGTAAGTGCCCTATCTAGCTCTCTGTCTCTCTCAAAAACTAAGCTTAGCTTAGTAGCTACAGTTTCTGGCCCCAGAACATATTGCCACGGTTTAAGTCAAATTTCTCAGCCTTCTTAAGTATTAGTTAACTTTTTTGTACATGAAACATAGTAATGAAGCCAACCTCATTTTGAGATTACTAGTTATCAGTGAAACGATATGAAAATGAATAGCATAATATGTAACACAAAGTGGACTTCATAAAACATATATAATTTTAATATATATAATATATATAACTTTGTATATTATATTACTTTAGTAATGAATATAAACATAAATATTGGAAACAAAGACTAGTTTTCTTTCTCTCTCCCTTCTCCTCATCTCCCCTCTGCTCTTCTGTCTTTCATTTTATTCTATTTTTATAACTTCTATCCAAATTTTCATAGAAAAAGGAACAGAAATATCTTCCTACCCTACCTAGCATTCAAGAATTCTATTACAGGATACTTCTAAGTCGATGACTGCATAGTCTCTGAGTCTTGAACATGTGAAAAGTTTAGCCTCTGGCTTTTTTCTCAAAAATTTCTCTAATAAAATTCTTTCCTTCCTGTTTGAGGCTTAGTACTTATACCCAAGTCTTTTTCTTTCCTAACTTAGGTCCTTAGTCACAGCTGTTGATGAAATTCACATAAATTTATCTTGGAATAGTTGTTTCACCTATACATAGTGATCCCTCAAAGCCTTCCAGGCTCTTTCCTTGGTTTTAGTAGGATAGTGTAGCACATGTACAAAGTACTATAGCAATAAGCACCCATACTAATTAGGAATTCGAGTTATTTACTGAAACTGATTTTCAGTTCTATATCATTTAGATGGAATGTTGAGCTTGTAGAAAAGGAAAATAATTATCTTTTAGAAGAGGGCAAGTGTGTACCTCAATCATCTGCAATAGTCTCCCCCATTCAGTTTCATCGGCTGTAAACCTATAAGACAGGAGAAGAGTTATAAGCTGAGCACCGCTCTTTCTTCTCTTCTTGTTGCATAGGTATTGGTGGCTTGGCTTGGGGAACAAAGACTGTAAGTTTAACCTCAGAGTGATAAATAGGGAATAACGGGTTTTTGCACATTGGTCCTATGGACCTTTAATATCTATGCACGCGCACGTGCACACACACACATACACACACACATACACACACACACACACACACACAATCTTACTATCACTAAGGTACATTATCAAACTCCCTTTCACTGTCTAGAGAATTTACTTAGAGGCATGAAATGGCATGTTTAACCAAGCCCATCATCCATATAAGGTAATGAACTGATACGGTTGTCAGGAGCCCGGAACTCCAATTCCAGCTCTTCTAATCAATAAGTTGCTCAGGACATAATCTTTCACATTTTAGCTCACCTCTTTGTTAGGGATAAATCAAATATATATGGAGAGAGAGAGAATGGAATTTTCAGCTATGAACAAGAATCAAATTATGACATTGGTAGAAAATGAGTGCACCTGTATATCATCATATTAATTGACATAAGCCAGAGTCAAAAGAGCATATCTGTGCACCTTTATAATTCATGGTTCCTTTCATTTGGCTGTTATTCTGGCTGCATTTTATGTTAACTTGACACAAGCTAGAGTTGTCGGAGAGGAGGGAATCTGAATTGAGAACATCCTTCCATAAGAATAGGTTTTAGGCAAGCCAGTAGGGCATTTTCTTAATTGGTGATTGATGAGCCTAGTCAATAGTAGTTGCTACAACTCATGGGCTGGAGATCCTGCGTCTATAAAAAAGCAGTCTGAACAAGACAGGAGGCACATGCCAGTCATCAGCACTCCTCCATGGCCTCTGCATTAATGTCTGCCTTCAGGTTCCTGCACTAAATTTCTGTCTTGGCTTCCCTAAGCGATTGACTTAGAGGATGGGAAATGAAATCAGCTCTTTTCTTCCCAAGTTACTTTTGGTCACAGTGTTTTTATCACTGCCATAGAAACCCTAACTAATAGAGACATGATAGAATGTATGTACCATATAGGATATCATGTGACATGAGCTAAATTCAAACTTGAGGATGGAACAGGATTAGCAAAAAGTAAGAAGAGGGTGTAGGGAAATTATGGTCCAAGTGCAATATGTTTGAATGACGACAATATGAAACCATCACTGTGTATAACCAATACATGCCAATAAAAAAAATACAAAAGACAATGGGATGTCAGGAAAGAACAGTATTTCTAGCTGGGTATGCCTGCACATACCAGTTATATAAGTCACTGGGAAGTGGGGGAAGGAAGATAAGATGTTTGAGGTCATCCTGGTTAATAAAAGACTCTTGTTAAAACACAAATGACAATAAGACCAAACAACCAATAAATACAAAGAATATGTTTTCTATTGCAGAGCAGAAAGTATTCCAAGAGAAAAACTGCTTTGGGTAACCGACAGTGGGATTGGGAGACCCTCTTGAGCAGATGAGTGCCAGCTCTATCACACACTGAGAGCTTAATTGTAAGAGAGCTGATAAAGTTTTGCTCGCCCCCAGGGACACATTGCCTATTGTCTCTGTGCATGTGCAGATGCCTCTCCAACAACAATCTTTTGTAGCCGTCTCTGTGAACCTCATAAAAGTGCTTTTCCTGGCTTTCTCCATTGTGCACTCTCATTGGCCTTTATTGCAGGATGCAGCCAGAGTTTTACCCAACAAACAGATCCGCGCTTTCTGCAGAGAGGCCTGGGTCACTGCCCTACTCCCACACTCAGCCTCTCGGTAATGATGTGCGCACATACCCTGCGACCCCACAGCAGATGCTGCTTTCAATGGCAATTTCCTGGTAGATGGAGAGATCCAAAGTGGAATCGCAGTTCCTCTAGGTGACAGAGGAGGGGCTTGTGCTCTTCCGCCAAGCTCTCCCCTGTCTGCCAGTGAAGCCTCTGGACACTGCAGAACAGAGGACCTC
The DNA here is from genome assembly GCA_033318265.1 of Phyllotis vaccarum. NCBI lineage: Eukaryota > Metazoa > Chordata > Mammalia > Rodentia > Cricetidae > Phyllotis > Phyllotis vaccarum. Next base: position 55,898,881 of record JARWLC010000013.1, read on the forward strand.
CATGGGCCTCATTCTCACAGCTGACTGAGCACACAACTGTGCATCTGAGGAACAGGTTCCTCCAAGAATTAATTCCCAGGGGCCAGTCGTGGGACAAACGTAAAACCCGTGTCAGAGACTGTCCTTCACAGAAGCATAAACTGCACCAGATCACACTGACTTTTCAGGGAGGAGGCAGTGTCCCCAAGCCCTGTGTGGTGGACAACTGAAGGCGCTCAGGAAAGGAGCAGACTGCCACAGACCTCCTGCTGGCACAAGGAGACACTTGAGTTTGGATCTTACAGTGAGCCATCTCTCACATGTCCGCATGAATAGATGAGCCAGTACAGACCCTGTCCATGTCTTCCCCTGTGTAAATTAGAAGGGAGGAGTGTGTCCTGTTCCTGGGCATGGAAGGTTCCTTCTTTGCAGGTAGTGAAGATCAAGGCTAGTAAGCTGTGCTCAAGGGGACAAGGGGGACAGCCCCATCACTGGTCTATGCAAATACTGGGCAAATACACACACACACGCACACACGCACACACGCACGCACGCACGCACGCACGCACGCACGCACGCACGCACGCACGCACTACCCTGTATGGCATTTCTCAAACCAACATGCAATGGTGGACAAGGTTCATCTCCTCGTCTGTTCTCTGTATCCCTCAACTCTTTCTGCTGCTCCACAAAGGCTTCTCCATCTTTCTCTCCTTTCTCCTCTTTGTCTGTCCTCCTCCTTATCTCCCCTTTACCTCCACTTCCCTCTTCACTGTTAATTCTCTCACCAGCCTCCAGGTACCCACTGGCATTCCGCTCCATCATCTAACTGCTCCCAGCATGGTGGGGGCTCCAAGTCATGTCTCCCCTTTCTCTACATTTTCAGGGTCCACTCAGAAAGTCTCCTCACTCAGACATCTCCCAAGAGTCCAGCAGCTCCAAACATTCAAAGATCAGTATTAAAGTAATCTTGTAATCTTCCCTTCCCTTTCTACATAGGAGCATGTGAGTTACAGAGTCCCTCTTACTTCTCACACTATCGGTTTTAACTCATCCTATGATGCGTTTGAATGCAGCCACTATTCTCTCCCGGTGCCCTTTCAGAGCTTCCCAGATCAAGGTGTGGTGGCCCATACCTGTAATTCTAGAACTTGGGAAGTGGACAAAGGAGGACCAGAACTTCAAAGCCACCCCTGGCCACAAAGAGAATGTGGGGCCAACATGGAATACATGAGCCCTTGTCTCAAAATTAAAACTAAAATAGGCTTTGATGGAGGGGTGAGGAGGACAGTAGATCATGAGAGATATTAAAGTATAATGCAGGACTATTGGGAGCAAAGGGTCAGAGCTGACACAGTGAGGGTCAGGGATATGGGTTATCTGAGTGGACATGGCCAGATGAGAGCCAACTGCAGCAAAGCATTCATGGAAAGGCTGGAGGGAAATCTGTTCTTTGTGATAATTAAATAGAACACTCACCCCCACACACCCTACACATGAGAAAATAAAATAAAAGCATACTGCTTAGAGTCACACAACCTTTGTCCCTGGTCAGGAGCATAGAACCGGGTTAATAGGACAGGGCACAGAGTGCCTTGCTCCCATCATGTCCGCTGACACCTAGCTGAGAGCATGTTCCCAGGGAGCACTGCTTGAGAAGGGTGGGCATGTGGAAAGTGCTCTAGCTCCAACTGTGCAACTGATACACACAGCCATATGCCTCATCATGACACCCTGGGTCCACTTCCAGCTTTGCCTGTAGCCTGGAGTCTACTGTTGTGGATGTGATCCCCTCACTGTGGAATATTCCTTTGCCCCACAGCATCCTACAGAAAGGCTATCAAAACCTGAAAATTAGAACCATGTGTCCCAAGGCAAGATGTCCCAAGGAAAACTCTCTGAAATTCATTTCCAGACAGTGCTCAGGAAGGAACTCCCAGGACTGGGCAGGGAGAGGTTCTTCCTCCCATTTCTTTGCTTCTCATCTCCCTCTGAATGACCCTTATCTCCTTCCAGAACTCAGAGTCCCTGGGAAACTTCTCATCCTGCCTTTCAAGTCACACAGACTGTCTATAAAACACAGTGATCCTTGCATGCTCCCAGGGTCATTCCTGGCCACGTGCCACTGTCTGCTTCTGCATTAAGGGCAAGGAGAGATATGTTCTGCCATGGAGGACTTTGTGGATGTAGGCAGGCCTCTCTATCTGGGCTTCATGACTCTGTGGAATGAAAGGTAAGACCATGCTGGTCTCCACTGGAGGCTTGGGGGAGCCAGAGTTCTAGGTGTTCAGGAACCCCAGAGTCCATGTGGTTCTGATTCTTTCACAGCATGCAATGAATTCCAGTCTCCTCACTCCTGAGCCTCAGTTTCCCCAGGAAACTCTTGACTGATAATTGAGGAGTCACAGAGTCTTCAAGTGAGGGTCTCGACCCCCTCCCAGGTCCATGTATTTCTAAAGCTCACACCAGAGACCCCCAGCAGATACACAGAGCCTCTGTCATCCTCTGGATTTCTTCTTGGAAGTGTCTTATGGATTCATTCCTTATGTGCTGGATGCTTTTGTATCCAGGTGAGCCTCCAGGCCCCCTTGCCCTGGCCCTGTGGCCTGTGCGTATGGACTTTTAATCACCAAAGTCTGTCAATTAGTGTAGTTAACACATCCTCATCTTCAGTCTAGGCCTGTTTCATGTTGTGTCGTCCCCCCCCCCCCAGTTCTCTCCTGTTTTAACTTAGAGAGGAGAGCTACTGTCTGCATCACCATAGCAACCAGAGTTGAGGGCCAATTAAGCTATGACTGAGCCATTAGACACCTAAGCTGATTAAAGAGTCCAAACTATTGACCGACATGAGACAAACAAGGCAGGTCCTCACTGCAGAGACGTGAGTGGTACAGCTGAAAACCCTCCACAATCCCAGCTCCAAGCAGGTGAGCTGTGGGCCTGCGTGTAACCTCCATGGCCTGTCCTAGGCCTCTAGTCCAGGAAAGGTCACCTCTTCTGGTCTTGGAGAGTCTATTCTCAATGCCTCCTTTTCAGCAGTCCCCAAGCAGCAACTGGAGTCGTCAGTGCTAAAGGCCATTCAGCGGGACAGACAGGGGCAGTCACACAGTTCACTCTGAGTCCTAATTTCTTGGTACCTCCCTCACCTTCCCCATTACCCTGCGGAGTTTTCTCCAATGAAAAGGACCTTTTCCCAACATGCTGCTTCCAAAATATCCCCTGTTGCTCTGGTCTGTGTTTGTGCATTTTTAATCCCACGTGTATCAATTAATGCAATTAAGACATTCAGATTATAATTGGACCCCTTTTCCTATGTGCCTAAGCCCCCAAGTTTCCTGCTGCCTTCCGTTTCATTTACTGAATAAAGCTCTTGCAGAATTGCCATAGCAACAGGCTACTGGGCAGATTAAGCCATTATGGGTCTGGACACTAGCACTCAAAACTGATTATGGGTCTGGAAACTTGGATGGCTGTGCAAGAATCCTGGAATTCGGACAAGGAGGTTCTTAGCTGGAGATCAGGGGCAGCTCAACAGCTCAGGACTTTGTTTAAACTCTGACTCCTGTCTTCATCTTGTCCCTTGTTTGCTTTGGTGGAGGTGGAGAATGAGACAGTGTTATTTGTAGGTCGGGGTGTCTGCTATTAAGTATGATTGCCTGGATTTGGATGTCAAGTCAGGGCCCTTTGAATATCCCCTGATATACATCAAGCTTACACTTCGGAACAGGACCTCCCACTTAATATACCTAGTTCTCATGAGGAAGAGGGAGATTTAAGGAGACCTATGGGGAACATACTATTAAAGATGTATGTTTGACTTTGTTCAACCCTGCTGTTGAATGGCATCACAAGTTCCCAGTAAGGTACCTGGCCTTTGTTCTTAAGAGGTGGCTGACATCAGGGAAATGCAAATCAAAACAACTCTGAGATACCATCTTACACCTGTCAGAATGGTTAAGGCCAAAAACACTAATGATAGACTATGCTGGAAGGATGTGGAGCACAGGGAACATGCCTCCATTCCTGGTGGGAGTTTAAATTTGTACGGCCACTTTGGAAATCAATGTGGTGGTTTCTCAGAAAATTGGGAATAAATCTACCTCATGATACAGCAATACCACTCTTGGCCATATACCCAAAGGATGCACATTCATACCACAAGGATATTTTCTCAACTATGTTCATAGAATCATTATTCATAATAGCCAGAAACTGGAAGCAACCTAGATACCCTTCAACTGAAGAATGGGTTTGAAAAATGTCATATATTTACACAATGGAGTACTACTTGACATCTTGAAATTTGCAGGCAAATTGATGGAACTAGAAAATATCATCCTGAGTGAGGTAACCCAGACCCAGAAAGACAAACATGGTATGTACACATTCATAAGTGTGTATTATATATGAAGCAAAGAATCACTAGGCTACAATCCACAATCCCAGATAAATTAGGTAACAAGGAGGACCCTAAGATATACATTCATGGATCATCCTGGGAAGGGGAAATAGATAAGCATGGGGGAGGGGCTAAGGGGAGGTGAAGAGAACCTGAGGGAATGGTAGGGTTGATTCAGGGGAGGGACAGACAGGGAGAGCAAAGAAACTGATATCTTGGTAGAGGAAGGCATTATAGGGTTAGGGAGAAGCCAGGTGCTAGGGAAATTCCCATGAATCCACAAAGATGACCCCAGCTAGAACTCCAAGCAATAGTGGAGAAGGTTCATAAACTGGCCTTTTCTTGTAATCAAACTGATGAGCACCCTAATTGTTACCATAAAACCATCATCTAGGAACTGTGAGAGCAGATATAGAGATCCACAACTAGGCACTTGGTGAGCTCCCAGTCCAGTCGAAGAGAGGGAGGAGGGATTATATGAGTAAAAATGGGGACATCCACAGACCCGAATTACTGGGAGCTCACTGATTCTGGATTGACAGCTGAGGAACTTGCATGGGACTGAACTAGGGCTTCTGAGTGCGGATGACAGTTCTGTGGTTTAGGCAATTTGTGGCACTTCTGACAGTGGGATCAGGGTTTATCTCCAGTGTATGATGTGGCTTTTTAAAGCCCTTTTGATATAACATGCTCAGCCTTGATACAGGGGAGAGGGACTGGATCCTGCCTCAACTTGATATCCCAGACTTTGTTGACTCTCCATTGGAGGCCTTACTCTCTTTGAGGGGTGGATTGGGGCAGGGTGGAGGAGGGAATCTGAGGGGTGAGTGGGAGAAGAGAAGGGAAGGGAACTATGGCTGGTATGTAAAATAAAAAAAATTATTTTAAATAAAAATATTAAGAAAAAAGAATGGGAAAAAGAAAAAGTGATGGCTGATCAGGGAAGATTCTGTACTACTCCTTTGAAGGACTTTAATCTGGTTCACATCCAGTATCTCACATCTGCCTGTAACTTAATTTCAGTGCCAGGGGATCCAATGCCCTCTTATAACCTCTATAGGCAAACAAATCTAAAGGCACACACACACACACACACACACACACACACACACACACACACACACACACACACACACACACACACACTGAGAGGGGGAGGAGAGAGTGGGAGAGAGAGAGAGAGTTTAATGAATATACCCGGTCCTTACATGGAGTTCTTAGTGTCTACTCTTAAGCAACACACATAACAGAGGTTTTCACTAATGAAAGGACAGTGCTACTACCTCCATCATGAACAAGTGACATTCTCCTAATACAGTGGCTTCTACTGGGGAAAGCCAGCACCTTCTATTTGGTTTAAGGTTCTTGTTTACAGTCTAGGTGGCCTGGCTCTTCTAATGACAGTGAGTACCTGAAGTAGGGCATAGGAAGTGATCTTAAAAATTCAAGTGCATGGGGTTATTCTTCTCAGTAAGAGTCCCCCTCCCTGTCAATACTCCTCTCTATACTCATAGGCTCCAGTTATTCGCACTAAGAGCAGAGCTCCTAGCCTCAGCAGAATTGCCATGGCAACCAGAAGCCAGAGTAGGAGATGGCTGCTGTCACTGAACATCAAAGCTTATTGAAGTATATGTGGTAAAGGGCCTCACTTTCTAAAAGAAAATATCTCCCAGCTGGAGAGCAGTCCACTGACCTTCCCCTCAATGCATCACTAAGCACCCCACCCTATCCTTCATGCTTAAATTGTGAGAAGAAGCAAAGTACATTTTCTTCCCTGTGAGCCAATGCCTGTGTTGGAAACAAAATATTTGTTGTTTGCCTCCAAACTAGGACATACCTCCTCACCCCAAATCATTACTGAAGAAATATGTGAGAGTACATATACTCTTAAGGTGCATGTCCAACGGCTGCAAATCTTTCTTTAAAAGGTCAACTAATTCTACTTGTATACATTGCCTTTCACACCTTATCCATTCTTCGCAAAGCATCTAATACTTGAATGGCCACATCCTTGTGATAGTGTTCAAGTCAAGGAAAAATCCCATGTACCTGTATCTGAGTGAATGCTCTACTTCTCCTTTCATCACTTTGGATAACAGTCTACACTCCTGTCTACATTCCAAAACCACGCCTTGCATTTGATCAGTTCATTCCAAACCTTTCTATCTAGTCAGTGCATAGCACTAGCACCAATGTTGATACTCTCTTCCACAAACTCACCCATCTCTGCTGATGGATTCCCACTGACACACAGGCTTTCTGCAAAGCATTACATATTAAAATAAAGCAAAAGAAAAATGCAACATTACCCTTAAAAATCTACCTATCATCCCTTCTCTGTTTGCTCTTATACCAAAGATTATCAATATTGTTGTGCATTTTTAAGTTTTTTTTCTTATTTTTTATCCCCAATTTTTCTTGAAACCACTCAAACAAACATTTCATATCTTTGGACAACAACTTACTGAAATTATTCACTCGGTTTACTACAGAAGTTTATTTTAATTCTTTGAGCATTACAAACATGCAATGCCATTTTGACCATCTTTATCCCACTATTCCCCATAACTCCTCCCAGATATGCTCCTATCTCCATCCCCTTCCATGAGACAAACAACTTTTAAAAATCTTATTAAAATTTAAAATTTAGTATGCATACCAACCAGTTTCCCTTCCCTCCTCTCTTTTCTGTTTCCTCCCCCACTTCACTTCTATTCTCCCCCCCCCACCCAATAATCTTTCTCTGTTTCTATTCAGAAAGGGCAGGCTTCCCAAAGGAATCAACAAAGCATGGCATGTCAAGTGAGGCAGGAACAAGCTCCTCTGCCTGCATCAAGATTGGGTAAGGCAACCCAGCCTGGGGATTGGGTTCCCAAAAGCCAGCTCAAGTGCCAGGATCAGGTCCTGATCTCACTGCTAGGATCTCTACAAACAGAAGACAAAAAAGAAGGATTGTGTGAGCCAGAGGGGTCAGGGACATAACGGGAACCCACAGAGACAGCTGATCTGAGTTCCTGTGAGCTTAGAGACTCGGGACCAACAGCTAGGGAGCCTGCGTGGGACTGACCTTGGCCCTCTGCATGTATGAGACAAACAACTTATGAAAGGAAAAATGTATCTTGATTCTCAATTTCACTGATTTTAGTTAATGGTTAGCTGGCTCATTTGCTTTCAGGCTGTGATGAAGCTGATCACTTCAGCAAGAAACATACAGCAGAGGAAAATTGACATCGTGGTGGACAGAAAGAAGAGATATGAAATAAAGGAATAAGGACAAGACACACTTTTCAAAGGCATGCCCTCACTGACTCACTTCTTCCAGGGTCCACCATCTAATGATCCCTCCACATATGAACTCTATGGGTGAAGTGTGCACCTCTCAGCAAACCTGGCAGTTAGGAAGAAGTCTTTACTGCACGAGCCTTTTGTGTGGATTCCTCATATTCGAATGATAACAGCCTCTATCTTCTAACACTGCCCTTCATATTTCTTCTGTATACCAGGACATCACCTGGGTTCTAGTAATGATACCATACTACATACTGATAAATTGAAAAACTATGCTAAACATATAAGACAATGGCCGATAGGGAATTTTTTTCTAGTTACTAAATCAGTCCTTTTGATGTGCATCCAAATGTATAACAACTCTAATCATTTATGAATGAAAAATTTTAAAGATTAACTTCAAAAAATTTAGTAAATAGCAAAGAAGTTTCCTGGAATGTCCACACACACACACACACACACACACACACACACACACACACACACACACACACACACACACACACACACTGCATCCTAAGGAAGGAAAAAAAAGACATATTTTATCTGTATTCATGAGTTTCATCAAACCTATCTAGTGATGTAGAAGAAGGATAACCCCTTTGAAAAAGGAGTATGTCATTAAATGAAGCATTTCCCTAATAACTTTACTAAGATCACCAGATTGGAAATATTATTTCTTTTTTTCTTTTTGTTTTGTTGGGTTTTTTGTTTGTTTGCTCTGTTTTTCAAAACAGGGTTTCTCTGTGTATCCCTGGCTATCCTGTAACTAACCTTCCCCAGATTACTCTTTTGGGGTCCACAATACTTTCAGAGTTGCTCAGACCAAGATATGCAATACCTAAACTGGACAACCTAGTGTTGAATGTCTCAGATAGATGCCAGGTTTGTGCTCAAGTGAATCAAAATCAGAGAACCCTAGGAAGGAGTCAAAATGAGAGACCAACACTCCAGAGGACTCTTGGAAAATTGACTTCACCTGCAGGGAAGAATACAAGTACTTGTTAGTTTTAATAGATATTATTTCCGGATGGGTAGAAATGTTCCCCAATCAGACAGAAACTGCTCAAACAGTTGCTAAAATGTTCCTCTAGGAACTGGTCCCTTGCTTTGGCCTCCCCATAACAATGGGGTCAAACAGCGGCCTTCCTTTTGTAGCCAAAACCTCTAAGTTAATAGCTAAAGCTCTATTCATAGATTTAAAACTTCATTGTGTTGTGAGGATCCAGCATCGATAGTGTAATAGAAACTAGAGTCCTCAAACCAGACCAATGAACACTTGCAATTAAAAATACATGACAAAGGAATTTATTTTGTGACTCACTGTATCACATTGCAGCTTCCCTGAAAAGATTTTTAATTTTTCCCTTTTTCTCCATTTTTTCTCTTGAATTTTGTTTTATTGGGGGGTTGCAGGGGCAGAGGGCGATGCAAAGGGGCAGGAAAATGAATGGGATCAAAACACATGATCTAAAATACACATAGAATGAATAAAAAGAAAGTAAAAACAAAGCAAGAAACAAACAATCCTTCATTGTGCATATAGACCTCAGAGTTCTAGCCAGGTAAAAAGAATAAACAAGCCATTAAAAGAAACTCTCATTATAGTCCAGTAAAGGATGGATAGGTCTTCCTTTGCTCTGGCCTGCTGCACCCCACATAGGGAGGGATTCACCCCCTATGAGATTCTGTTTGGAGACCTCCCCAGGCTCAGATGCCAGCAGCTGGCAGAACTCTCTAGCCATTCCATTCTCAAGTCATGAGAGGCCCTCCAGTCCTCCTCAAAGGTTACTCATTGGCCTATCTGAGAGACACAGTCGGAGTCCCCTATCAGTTTCCCTTGTCCCAGTCCGGGATACAGTCTGGATCAGGCAGGTAGACAAAGGGCCACCAAAACCAACTGGGAAAGGACTCTACACAGTGATTCTCTCCACTCCTATGGTGAAGGTAGCTGACATTACACAATAGATATACTATATTCAGGTCAAGAAAATAGAAGCCACAGCTGTTACTGCCAAATGGACTGTCTCTGGACTATGGGCCAATTGAACCTAAGGTTTTATTAGGCTCTGGGCCCTTACACTACACTCCCTGCCCATCTACCTCCTCCTAAGACTTGTGTTTGATATGAATCCAAGATATTGGCCCAACCTCCACGGCCCTCAGGCCTGTACTTGAAGCTGAGGAAGACAGATACCAGGAAGGTTTCTACAGCTACAGACCAGTAACCCATATTCCATCTTAACTTTTATTTACTGATATCTCTCATTTTGTATATAAATAAAAATATAAGTATATAGCACACATATATAAAATACAGAGTCTATAGTTCGTTCTATGCATGCCTCATTGTTGGGTCCCCTAGTTGCCAAAATCAAAGGAGTTTCCACTGCAAAAATTGGGGTTGTAAAATTGAAGCTTTCTGAAAACATTGTTTAAAAAAAAAATCTGGCTTTTGGAAAACAGGAAAAACCCAAGGAATCAGACTCCATGCAACAGGAAGGGACCCTGGGGATAATTCCTAGCCAAAAATCTCCAAGATTGATGATTATGCTTAGACGCCCAGCCCCCATACAACACAGGTATAGAAACCAAACAGACTGTTTGTTAGCCCATTGACTGATAAAACTCATCTTGACTGGGGTCAGCCCAAATTAATGTTAGAGGACTTACAAACTTTAACCTAGTCGCTTCCTCTTATTCTGATGCCTACTATTCTGCCCTATGGGTTAATTCATCTGGATAACAGCAATATTTACTGAGCCCCTGGGAATACCTGGTTGGCATGTACCGTGCCTCTTCTGATGCTTTCCAAACTAAGTAGTCAGGTTGATCTGACCTAGAGGTACTAAATCAAGAGTTAGATTGCCTTGCAGAATGGTCCTACAAAATTGGAGCAGCTTAGACGTACTTCTCATGAAATAATGAAAACTATGTCTGGCTTTGGGAAAAACCTGTTGTTTCTATGCTAATTGATTAGGAGTAATTAAAAGAAAATCTTGCCATGGTTTTTAAAAACACCCCAAGAAGAGAAAGGTAAAGATATAAATCAGGTAGTTTGATACCAGTCTCTATTCTGTTGGTTCCCCTGACTAACTACTCTGCTATCAGCACTGATTGGGCCTTTAATTCTCATTCTGATTGGATTAACAGTGGCCCCTGTCTGCACCTTAAACTACATGGCTAATTATGTATCAGTTCAGTAAAATTAATGGTCCTTAGGACCAACTACACCTCTTTAGAGCAGAGGGAATGCACAGCTTGACTCATCTACTAAGACCGGTGGGGAATGTAAGAGGGCCCCAGACCTTAGCACGACTGACTCTGTAAAGCAAATACCATTCAGGTTGTAAAACTCAGCACATAGACATGACCACCTGGATGGGTAACCACTCTCTGACCTTAATGGCTTGACTGTGGATGATTCTGTCATCTGATATTCTAGACTGATTTTATTAAATATATGATAAATCACCACAGAAGGAAACTACTTAGGCATAATAAAAATATAATATATGAGAATCCCATGACCACAATTTTAACCAGTAGTGAAAAACTGAACAATTTATCTCTAAAATCAGAGACAAGAAAAGGATGACTATTTTAATTTTTATTCAACTTTCTGTTATAAGCACTAGTTAGTCAAGCAAAGGAAATAAGTCTTTTAAATATAAAAGAATTAAAAACTACCTGTGTTTGTAGGACACAATATTTACATATAGCCACAACACTAACTATTTAGAAAATAACTTTAAAACTCAAGCTGCAAAGTTTCAGGTTACAAAATCAACATGCTAAAATTAGTTCCACTTCAATGCACTAACAATGAACAATCTGAAAACAATTCCATTTACAGTAGCCAAATAAAAGAATAGACTTCTTTTTTATTTAAAAAGTTTTTTCCATGTATCCTCCCTGTTTGCTCTCCCTTCCCTCCTCCCAATCCCTCCCAGTCCTCCCTCAGCCTCCTCCCATTTCATCTTCCCATCTTTTCCCCCAAAAGGATCAAGAAGTACCAAGGTGGGTCAGTTCAATCTGGTGTATCTATTTGAAGTAGATCCGATTCCCTTATCCCAGTATTAGGACTGGGTTAAGTGTTCCTCTGTAGGGCTCCAAGATGTCAGTTCAAGCACAGGAACATAGTCTGATCCTACTCCACGAGGCTCCACATACTGCCCATGCCAATTGACAGTAATATACTTTTGGAGGGTTTAGTTCCTTTTACTGATGGTTCCCCAGTGGCTGCTTTTGATTCAGTGAGCTCCCCAGAGCTCCAGCCATCCATCTCTGTTGGACTTCTCCTCATAATCCCTATCTCTTTGCTTATGTACTCTCTTTTCTCTCTCTGTTCAGCTGGACCAGGAGCTTAACCTGGTGCATAGCTATGGATCTCTGCTTTCACCTCTATTCATTGCTGGATGTAGGATCTATAATGACATTTATGGTGGTCATTCATTTGATTATAGAGGACGTCCTATTCAGGCACCCCCTCCACTATTGGTGGAGTTCTAGATAGGGACATCCTGTGAGTTCTTGAAGGTTTCTCTTTCCAGCCCCACATTGGCTTCCTCTATCAACATACCCATCTTTTTTTTCTCCTTCTGTGTTGCTCCTTTCAACATCTCCTTCTCTCATGATTTGTTCCCACCTCTCCTTGGTTGCTACCCATTATGATCCAAAGAAGAAGAAGGAGAAGTAGAAGAAGAGAAAGAAGAAGGAGGAGGAGAAGAAGAAGAAGAAGAAGAAGAAGAAGAAGAAGAAGAAGAAGAAGAAGAAGAAGAAGAAGAAGAAGAAGAAGAAGAAGAAGAAGAAATAAGGACCCCAAGAAGGAGATCTTCTCTATTTTCTCTTCATAGGGGGATCCCTAGATGTCTTTCTTAAGTTCCTTTGGATCCCAATCTGTTCAGAAGTTGTGGTTTACAGCATGGTTATTCTTTAATTTTTGTCTAAAATCCACTTATGAGTGAGTACACCCCATGCCTATTTTTATGGGCTTGTGATACCTTGCTCAGGAGGATATTCTCCAAATCCATCCATTTGTCTGCAAAGTTTAGCATGTCTTTTTTTCTGTTGAGTAACACTCCATTGTATAAATATACCACAGTTTGTTAATCCATTCTTCAGTTGAGAAGCATTTAGGTTGTTTCCATGTTCTTGCTATTACAAATAATGCTATTATGAACATAATTGAACTAATGCTTTTGGGATAAGAATGTGCATCCTTTGGGTACATGCCCAATAGTGGTATTGCTTGATCACTGGGGAGATTGATGCCCAGTTTTCTGAGAAACTGCCATGCTGGTTTCCAAATTGGCTGTACAAGTTTATTCTTTTAGGAATAACTTAACCAAGGAGGCCACTATAATCTCAATGTTGACGTTCCTCAAATTCATGCATTGAAGCCTAACCATCTATGTGATGGGATAGAAATAATTATTTCATGGAGAATGATATTATTACATCATAAAGATGGAGTACTTATGGTGCTGGCATCAAGAGATATAGGCCACTGGAACAGAGTAGAGAGCCAGAAATTAAACTCCTACATATTGTAAGGATCATTGTAGAAATGATCTTTTCAACAAATATATTTGAAAATTGGTTATCCATACATGTAAAATTAAAATTGGATCCTTATGTTACATTGCATGCTGATAGTAACTCAACATTGATGAAGCACCTAAACATACAAGCCAGGATATAGAAGTTTTAATATAAAACACAGAAGATTCATGACATCCAACTTGGCAATGAGTTCTAGGATTTGAAAAACAGACCAAAAACATAAATTGGACTATATCAAAAATTAAAAAATGTGAGTGCTGCCAATACTCCCACAGAGAAGAAGAGTTTAATATTAAATTTGAAATATTTAAGGTGGTCTGAAAACTATTTCAGCAACATAGACAACTGCGTGTGTGGTTGTGGCAATAGTGTTATTAATGAAACATATCCTCTGATATTTAACCCAGTCATTTTCATCAGAATATGTACTGACTAGTTTTTGGCTCTTAAAGTCACAGTTATTATTAATGGTAATCTACACACTCTTGAACTTTTTGATATATGAGAGAAATAGTGTGTTCTCCAAGCTGTCTGTGTCTGTCCTTCATCTGTGTAGCATCACCTGCCCAGGAAAATTTAAAAAAAATAAAAAATAAAAATATTAATTAAAACCAATCAAACAAAACACAAAATACCAACAAAACAAACAGAACAAAAGACCAAAACAACAAAAACTCTTACCCCCTCCTTCTTTTCCACCTTTCACCACCTCTTCACTCATCTCTGTGACATTGGGAGCTGCGTTTATCATGCAGTAGACCCCTTTTTCCTATCAGCTTTACTTGTAAATGTTGAAAGCTTTTATACTGAAGAAATATCTTTTTATGTATTGATTTTTCACTTTTAGAGTATTTTTGCATCTATGCTCATAAGAGATATTTGTTTGTGGTATAGTAAATTTATTTTTTTCTTGTATTGTTCTTTGGTTTCAGTATTAAAGTTCGCCTCATGGAATCGGGTTCTATTCCTTCAATTTTCTAGAAGAGGTTATAGATTTGGTACTACTTCTTCCTTACAAGCGTGGTAGAGCTTACTGATGAAACAGTGTGGAACTCAATCTATCTTTTCACGGATGAACTACAAATTCAGTGTTTTAATCGATAAAGGAATATTTATTAGAGAAATTGGTTCATCATTTTCTCTTTTGCTGAAGGTTTGTCTGGTTTGGGTATCAGGGTAGTCTCAGCTTCACAGAACACGTTTAGAAATGTTCTTCTTTTCTTATTTTGCAGAATAATTGGAAGAGTGTTCTTTGAAAGTCTGGTAGAATTTGATGCTGAATCTATCTGGGCCTTTACCTTTTGTTAGTTAGGAAACTTTTAATTACTTTTTCTATTTCACTGGGAGTTATGAGTCTATTTAAACTATTTATTTCATTGATTTAAAATTTGTAATGGGTTAAATATATCAAGAAATTCCTTCTTCCCCGTAAGTTTCCAAGTTTAGTGAAGTGTACATTTTTACATGATGTCCCTATGGTTCTCTGAATAGCCCCAGTCTCAGTTTCTGTTGTAATATTTCCATTTTCATCTATTGTTTTATTTATTTGGGTCTTTTCTTTCTTAATTTTGTTAATGTGGCTAAAGTTTTGTAAATATTGTTAATCTTATCTTTTCTTCCCCCCCCCCCTTTGGTCAACTACTTCTTAACACGTGTCCTGTTCTGGAGTGGTTGGTATACTCAGTGTTGCTCTAGTGAAGAAAACTGATTTTACCTTTTCCAGTAGGTATAAGTGACAGTTAAGTTGTTAACGTTTGTTCTAGTGGCTATGTTTTCATTCATTCATTCATTCATTCATTCATTCATTCATTCATTCATTTTTATTTTTTATTCTTTTCTCTGTTTTCTTACCATCTACTTTTCCCCATTCAACTCCCTCCACTACCTCTCTCCCTCAGGCCCACTCCTATGTTTCCCTTCAGAAAAGAGCAGGCCTCCAAAGAGACAACAACCAAACCAAACAAAACAAGCTACAATAAGACTAGGCACAAAACCACATATCAGGGCTGGGTGAGGCAACCCAGCAGGAGAAAAAAATGTCTCAAGGGCCGGCAGAGGAGTCAGAGACACCTCTACTCCTACTGTTAAGAATTCCAAAAAGCACAAAGCTACGTAGCCATAACAAATGTATGAAGGATCTAGTGCAGATCCATGCAGACCTTGTGATTGCCACTTCAGTCTGTGAGGGTCATTCACTCAATTTTTCTAAAAAAAAATTATACAAAATAAGATATAATAAGACAAAACTTTCATATAAAGATTGGACAAAAGAAACTAACAGAAGAAAAAGAGCTCAAGAGAAGGCACGGGAATCAGAGACCCACTTGCTTGCACACTCAGGAATATATATAGGATAGGACCTGGTGCAGACCTGTGCAGGCCCCGTGCTTACTGTTTTACTCTCTGTGAGTTCATATGAGCTCTGTCTTGATTCAGAGGGGCTTATTTTCTTGGTGTCCCCCAGCTCCTCTGGCTCTTTCAGTCTTTCTACTCCCTCTTCTGTGGGATTCTCTGAAACCTGAAGGGAGGGATTTGATGGAAACATCCCATTTAGGGCTGAGTGTTCCAAAGTCTCTCATTATCTGCCCAATGTCTAGATGTGGGTCTCTGTATTTGTTTCCAACTGTTGCAGGACGAAGCTTCTGTAATGACAGCTTAACAAGGCATTGATCTATGAGTATAGTATATTTTATCAGTATATTTTTTTTAGGACAGTAGTATTTAGTTTTACTCTAGGTCCCCGGGCTATCCTGTCTCATCCAAGCAGTGTCTGGTATGGATTCCATCTCATGGAGTAGGTCTTAAGTCAAATCAGTTGTTAGTTGCTTACTCCCACAAGCCTTGGGTCACCATCCCTCTAGAATATCTTGAAGGCAGGGCACCACTGTAAATCAAAAGACTGTGGCTCACTAGGATTTTACATTTCTTTTGGGGGAGCATGCAGAGTACAATCCTGTACCCAAAATTCTGAAACATAGGGGTGAAGGCTCTATGTAGGTACCATAGAGGCAACGTGTAGGCAACATCTCTGTCTTCAATAAGTTGTGTAGGTGTTTTTCTTCTTTTCTTTTTTCAGCAACGGGGCCTTGCTGTCTGTTCGTGGAGAGTAACCTATAGTTTTGGCAACAGCCTAGGTTTTTTGGAAATTCCCATAGGGCCCTTTTGCTCAACAACTCAGATGTAACCCAATCTTGATGCTGGAAGCTATTGTTGGTAACAAGAGGTGGCCAGTTGGGATTCTGTCTCCTTCATTATTTGGTGATTTCATTTATATTGCTTTCATATATGTATATGTTTTAAGTTTATTAGTCTTGCTAATCTTTAAAAAACATTTCTGGTTTCATTGATTTTTTTTGTGTTTTTAAAACTTTTCATTTTTATTTCTTAATTTAAGCCCCAACTTTTATTAACTCTTCCCATCTACTTTTTGAGTGTTGATTGTTCTTGTTTTTCCAAGACCTTTGGGTGAATTATTAAATCATTACTATGTAGAGGCTGAGCTTTCAAGATATTAAATCTGAAAAGGCTCCTTCTTCATTGTGACGGTTAATATAATAATGTCAACTTAACATCTGAGAGACAAGCTTCTATTAATGCCATTGGAGGACTTGCTATATTAGCTTAGCTTCTGAGTGTGTTATGAAGTGTTATGCAATTTAGGTTAGCCTCCGAGCCTGCCTATGAAGGATTGTATATACTAGGTTAATAAAGGTAAGAATATTTGTCCGCAGTGGCTAGCACCATTTTATTCTTGGACTGAACAAAAAAAAATGAGAAAATGAGCTGAACCCTAGCATTCATCATTCCAATTTTTATGGGTACAGTGTGAC
Organism: Phyllotis vaccarum; assembly: GCA_033318265.1. Classification (NCBI taxonomy): domain Eukaryota; kingdom Metazoa; phylum Chordata; class Mammalia; order Rodentia; family Cricetidae; genus Phyllotis; species Phyllotis vaccarum. Next base: position 55,915,942 of record JARWLC010000013.1, read on the forward strand.
CAGCGACCTCAAGCTCCAGCCATCAGTACCTCACTAACATGTTGGACTACACCCTCAAAATGTGAGCCAGGACAAACTTGTTCTCCCTTTAGTTGCCTTGGACAGGACATTTATCACAGCAGCAAGAAAAGAAAGGAATATCCTTTGAATGGAATAACAACCACAAATATATCTTTATCAGGCTAATTCTCTTTTTCCTTTGCGTTTTCCACAATAGAACACTAGACCATTCTTCCCTTCTATAAGACTCAGATTCAAAGTATGATTCTAGAAACAGAGGCCTGGGGACACCTTGGTCTTGAACTTCCTAGTTTTGAGAACTGTGAAAAAATAAATTTCTGTACTTTGGGAATAATTTGGTCAGTGGAATTTTGCTGTAATACCAGTAAAGCACCAAGCACATGATATAATTTATAGGCAGGGATTGTTCATATTTGTCTGTTATTATTTGAGGACAAATAGTGGTTTCCTGCTTCATTGCTGATTTGCACATTCCTCCCTCCTCCTTTTCTACTTTCTCCCTCTCTCTTCCTGCCTTTTATCCTAGAGCAGTGGTTCTCAACATGACCCCTTTTCATACTGCATATCAGATATTTACATCATAACATACATAACAATATCAAAATTAGTTAAAACAAAGTAGCAAGTGAAACAATTTTATGGTTGGGGGAGTCACCACAACATGAGAAACAGTATTAAAGGGTTGAAGTATCAGGAAGGTTGAGAACCACTGCCCCAGAGTCTACCAACTCTATTGATCTATTGAATGAATCATTTTGTTTTTAATTTACTCTGTAGTTTTCTTATTTTAATTTTACTGATGTCTGTTGAATTCTTGCCATTTTCTTTCTTCTGCTTTAGGTTTTATTTGCTTTTCTTAATTTAATTTCCCTAAGGCAAAAAGCCTAGTTACTGGTTTTTAGATCTCCTTTTTTTCTAATATATTGCACTTAATTCTTGATATTTCTCTTCATTAGCTGTAAATCACAAATTTTGATATATTTCATTTTACTTTTCATTTAGTTGAAAATGTTCTCTGCTTTCCCTGGAGACTTCTTTCACACATCAGTTTTGTTTAACTTCCAAATGTATGCTGGATTTCCAGCTGTCTCTGTTGTTGATTCTGGTTTGATTGTGCTTGCATGAGAATGTACTTCAGATGATCGATATTCTTTTTAATTTGTTAAAATTGGTCTTTTGATTCAGAATATGGATTGTTTTGTGACCATTTTAAGTGCAATTGTTGGGAGGGTATTCTTAAAAGGTCAGTTACATCTTATTGGTTTTAGTTTTGCAATATAATTTTACTGGTTAATAGAATATATAGTAAGTCGATATGTTTTTTAATACTTAAAACATGTAATCTTATTTTCAAGATTTCTAAAATAAAGTCTCCTGTCCTTTTTTTTTATCATTCTTTCTCTGTAGGCAGTGTGCTCCAACCCTGACCAATTGCAAGAATCTCTTTTTGCCATTGGTTTCTTAGCAGTATAAACATGCTATGCCTAGGTGTATATATAGTTGCTCCTCAATGTATGGTAAGGTCTTATGGTTTGAATGAGATGTTTCCAAAATGCTTGTGTATTTTAACACTTAGTCTCCAAATGGTAGAACTGTTTTGGGAGGCAATGGGATCCTTGTGAACACAGAGCCTCACTAGCAAGCATAAGAAAATAGCTTAGGAGTTATAGGGCACCACTATGTTCAGCTTGATTTCTCTGCTTCCTGGTCAGTGTCATAAAATAAACCATGTCACGAAATGTTACTGCAATAGGTGGCTCTTCAGGTGCTATGCTTCTCTTGTTAATAATGGAGTATAGTCCCTTACCATGAGCAAATACAAACCCTTTCCCCCTTAAGGTGCTTCATCAGGTAGAATGGTCACAATAATGAGGAAGGAAACTCAAACATACATGCTATGTATGTATGAATGTGTCATGGATTAAAGATATATTGAAGAATATGCATAAGTTACAAAACATCACAGCTTAGCTTAGACTATCTTAAACATGGTCAGAACATTTATAGTCGTCTATAGTTGGGTACTATCTAACTCACCTATTCGATAATAAAGTATTAAATACGTCATGTAATTGATTAAATACTATAACAAAATTAAAATGCATGTTTGTATGGGTAAACTACTGCAAACTACAAAAATCACAAGTTTCATCATTGTTCTTCAAAGAGAAATTTTATTGTTTTGCTTTTATTGAATTTACCTTTTTTTGATGTTCACCAAAATCTGATGTTCACTGCAGACTTCTCAGACATCATTTCTTCAGACAGTTCCCCCTCTGTTCTCTTCTACCATTTTGGTGACACGTATATAACATGTATATTAGACTAGTTGTTAATAATTTCTATCACTTGCATATTCTGTATGCCAGTCCTTTACCCCCTTAATATTCCAGTTCAGGTAATTTTTATTGACAACTTAAAGGTTAATGATTCTTTGCTCGGCTGCAGTGAGCTGACCTCAACAAAGATAATCTAACATTCTGTGATTTTTATTTAAGATATTTCCATCTTTTGTCTTTATTGCATTTGTAATGTGTACAATGTGGTCTGAATATAGAGATACATCATGAAATTACTGCTATTGTTGTGTTAAAATATTCGCTAGGTTTTTACAGCTTCCATTTTCTACCAAAAGTACTAACGTTATTTTGTGTGTCTCTGACATTGTCCATTTGAGCTTTTAAAACAGGGGTTCAGCTTTGAAATAATTGGCATTTTTAGGCAGAAATTTATTTTGGAAGGAGGTATCCTGTGTATTGTTAGATCTTTAGCACCATCTCTGGCCTCTACCCACTAGATGCCAGTAGCGCCTTTTCTATTAAGATACAGATAAATACCTCCAGATGTTGCTAATTGTTCCCTGTGGAAAAAAATCTGCATTTGAGAACCTGTACTTAAATATGTTAAGCATAGCTGTTTTAAATTCTCTTTATAATAATTCCAGAAGCTATATGATATACAAGTTTGTTTTACATGACTTCTTTGTTTCTTCGTACTATGCATTTTTATGTTTTTGTGTGTTACATTATTTTTGGTTGAAAGATAACCATATACAGGGTTATATATAGGGATATCAAGTTTTATACTTAGTAGATATTAGCATGATTTTCCTTCTACTAGGCCTTTACTGTGGGGGTTTGTGTTGATCTAGTCAGGAATTGGACTAGGTTTGAAATTTGCTTAGTTGCTATAGTTGCTATGGTTACCGGAGTTAGAATTTGTTGCTATGGTTATCAGAGTTAGAATTTGTTGTTGCCATGGGCACCAGAGATTTCAAAATCCTCTAGTGATACCTTGTTTTTGTTTCTCCACTTGGCTCTGGATCTTTCTTCTGTCTTGCTCTCCATGGAGTCACTCTCTTGCCATTCCTCCAGCTGTACTACACTATATTTGTTCAAGGTTTGTTAGCCTAGTTGGCAGGGGTAGGGGGACAAAATTGGGCGTTCCCTGATGTTTTATTAAGCTTCAATCTTGGACAAATATTTTTAACTTGGGTTGTGGAGTTGATTACTCACAACATTACTGGAGAAGCATCTAAGAAGATGAGTATAAATGCACTTTCCATAATTATCTCTCACCTAACTATACTGTGATTTCATCAGATAGTTCTTTGTGATAGTATAGAGCAGATGTACCGTGCATATCAGACTAGGTTGGTTTGGACAGTGGCTATTGTTCTTGTCTTCCATTAAGGAAGGGGCTTTCTTAGGGATCTTTGATGTTCCCAGTATATTCTAAGGAAAACCCCACAAAGATGGGGCCTGAAAACTGGCCTTATGCACTCATACTTTCTAGCATTTGGCTTTTTGCAGTGGAGTAAATATTTTTCTTTTAGTTTCCTTTTCTATTTCTTTTAGAGCACTTAGGAATCAAATTTAGCTTTTGCACATGCTAGGCAAACTCTTTACTACTAAACTATATTTCCAGACCCAGTATTTCTAATCTTCCCAAAGTTTCTGTTCTTCAGCAGCATGTGATTGGAGTAGACAATAATCTGACCTCATCTAAAACACACTTTCACAGAAGCAGCAATAATAATGTATGTGCAAATATCTGGGTATCAAGGCCTCACCAGCTCACACAAAAAGTTAACCAGCACACTATGGAGCTGTATCATCTGTCTTCCAATGAGAAATGCTGCCCTTTTATGTCATTCTGAAAATGTGACTTGAATTTTGCTTCCCCTCTGGGCATTTTCAATGTTTTCTTTTCACTGGTTTTTTTTTTTTTTTTTTAAACAATATAGTTACTCATTATTTGATTTTTATATTTCTTTTATTTTAGGGCTTACTTAACTTATTAATATTCTATAAAATATGGGAAAATGGTCATTATTTTTGAAATATTTTTTATTTCTCTTTTTTATTCCCCTTGAACTGCAGATGCATACATATTTGGCCTGTGGATGTTGTCAATAAGCCTTTTTAAATGATTTACTTTTTTAGACATTTTTAAATGTTTTACTTCAGGTATACCAAGAACTTAACTTCTCTTTTCTTCTAAATTCCTGTTATACTGCTAAATCTACATAGTATTTTTATGTTTTTCATAATCTAATACTTTTCTTTTAAGTTTTATTTTTAATTAAGATATAGTTACAACAATCCCCCTCCCTCCAGCCCCTCCAGCCCTTCTTTTCTCTCAAACTCATAGATTCTTTTTTATCATAGCACTTGAGTTTTTTATTATTATTTTATTAGTTCTATTTATATATTTTTTAAGGAAGGAGAGTTCTGTCTGCATGTATGCCTATAGGCCAGAAGAGGGCACCAGATCTCATCGTAGATGGTTTTGATTGCTGGGAAGCGAACTCAGAACCTTTGGAAGAACAGTCAGTGAGTGCTTAGCCATCTCTCTAGCCTCCAATTTATGACTTTGTTTACTTTAGTTACATATAGATAAATAAATAAGTATGTAAACAAAGCCTGTTGAATCAGAGGTTGCTGAATCACAACTTGCTAAATACAAGTGTTGCTTGTATGTATATGGTTTCTCAGGTTAACCACTTGGTATTTGATAAGCAGTTAGAGGTCTCATTGCCAGAAAAGATTAATTCTTCCTCTCTCAGCAGTCTCTAACTGTGTGCAATTCTTCATCTCGAGGTAGAGCCCTGTGAAATTTCCCCCACTCACTTTGTCTTGTTTGTGTCATGTTTAAGCAGCTACATTGTTGAGATTTCATGGCTAGAGCTTTGCTGTCAAATCCAGAAGACACACTCCCAGAAGACTTGCTGTTATTCTAGCTCTAACAAGCCTTCCATCCTCAATGATCTTCCTCAATGATCCCTGAGTCTTAGATTTGGGAACTATGTATATATAGACACACATATATACATAGGTAACTATACATATATACATATATATGTATATCAATTTGGGCTGGACACCCCAAGGTCAATTGTTTGCTGTATTTTGATCACTTGAAAGCCACATATGTTTTATCTTGTAGGTTTTTTGTTGTTGTTGTTGTTGTTAAAAGGTCAAACTGGGTTCATTTTTAAATGGCTTTTCTTTAGCCTTTCTTAACTTTTTGGACAAAAAATTAACATAATTTCTTCAGCTTTTATGCTAATTCTTGTTTTTCTTTGCTTTAAAGGGGTGGTTTTGTTTTTCTCTTTTGTATTGCTGAAGATGCCACCCTGGGCCTCATGCATAGTAGGCAAGTATTCTATAGCTGTGATATATCCTCTGCCATAAACCAGTTCTTAAATCTGTGTCAATTCTGATCAGGTTCTATTGATAGTTTTCTGTTTGTTTTGTTTTGTTTTTCTTTATTACTTTCACATTCTGTATCTTAATTATATACCTAATAAGTTTTAATAGGATGAATAATATTGTGGATTTTAATTGTTTTTTTTAAATGATTTCTTTTATTTGCTAAGTATACAGTGTTTTATCTCCATGTGTGCCTGGATACCAGAAGAGGGCATCAGATCTCATAACAGATGGTTGTGAACTACCATGTAGGTACTGTGAATTGAACTCAAGACCTCTGGAAGAGTAGCTTGTGCTCTTAATCTTTGAACCATCTTTTAATACATTTTAAAGATACAGTGCATTCATGTTATTTATAGGCATAGTAATTTTCAGCAGACTTTTATAATTAACTAATCTAGTATAATTGATACTTTATGCTTATTTATTAGCAACTCTTGTTTCTTTCCCTAGCTCCCATAATGTCATCATATTCCTTACTGTCACAAATTACTTCAGATGACTTATGTAAGTGAACATACACAGTATTTGTTTCCTTTCAGTGGCTTATTTCACTTGGGATAATGTTTTTCGGGTTCAACATCCATATTGTTCTGTATGGTAGGATTTCCTTCTTTAAGGTAGAAAGAATATTCATTTATATATCTGGATCCAACATTAAGGCACTCATCTGTCCATGGACATTTAGATTGTTTACAAATCTTGACTATTGTAATAAATGGTATGATGAAGTTTTTAAGACTATTTTCATTTTTTAAAATAAATGCTCAGAATTAGAATTCACTTTTGAAAGAATACCACATTGGCTTATACACAACCTTAACTAGCTTGCATTCCTACCAAAGGTTTCGATTCCTGTACAACCCCACGACATACATATTATGCTGTTGCTTTCTTTCTATTATGGTAAACCCAACAGGTGTAAGATGATAAACTACTGGTATTTTGATTTGCTGTTTCTGATTTATTGAAGTTCAGTTGGATGTCTTCTTTGGAGAACTGCTGACTCAAGTCCTTAGTCTATTTTCTTGTTGTAGATATTAACTCTTACTAGGAATACTTAGAAATATTTTACCCATTCTGTAGGTTGTTGTTTTAGTTTGCTTTGTCAATTTAAACCAGCCTAGAATTATCTGAGAGGAAAGTCACTCGGCTGAGTAACAGCCTACATCAGATTAGACTGTGAGTATATTTTTGGGAGATTTTCTGGATTATTAATTGATGCAGGAGGGCACAGCCCACAATGGGCAGCATGATCCTGGGATGTATTAGAAGGCAAGCTATGCATGAGCCTGAGAATGATCAAGCTACTAAGCAGTGTTCCTCCATGGTTTCTGATTCAAACGTCCTGCTTGTGTTCCTGTTCTTACTTCCCTCCATGATAGACTGACCAGAAGGCCACACGAACCCTTTCACTTCTTTAATTTTCTTTCACTAGAGTATTTAAGTCTTGGACTGCAGGTAGACTTATCAGTATTCCACTAAAAAAGACCATTTACACACAGTTTGTTGCCAATTCAAAGTCTTTAGTCCAGCTGGCTCTAACCATATACAAGTGTTTGGGGACCTAGGTGGAGCCCTGAGTGTCTAGAAAGGCAGAAACAAACTCTGGGCATCTATCTCATCAGCTGCTGGGGCTTCAGAGAAGCAAGCAGTTTAGTAGAAGCTAAGGTAAGTAGTTAGCTGGAATGGGTCCTGCACAAACAGGCAGTCTAACAAAGGCGAAGTTAGCTAGGACATCTTGACCTTGGGTTCCTAGAATAGAGTTGAGTCATTTTCCATGAGATTTCTCATCAAGAAGATCAAATTCTAGTCAAGCCTGGAATGGCCTCAGTCAGAGTACTAAAGGGAGGAACCCTTTCTCCGTCTTGCCCTCTCACAGCAGAACAGTTGTCTTTCTATCCTGTTATTTCCTTTACTGCACAAAAACTTTATAGCTTGATGCAGTGCCAAGCATTTGTTTTTATTTGGTTGCCTGGTTTGTTTTGACATCCAAGACAATATCATTAAACCATATCCTAAAGTTTTCTACTAAGAGTTTTAAACTTTTAGAATATCTATTTGAGAGTCGTTGGGACTATTTAGTAGGTAAATGACTTGTCACACAAGCCTGATGACTTGAGTTTGATCCCCAGAACCCATGTAAAGGTTTAAGGAGAGAAATGACTTCAAAAAGTTGTCCTCTGGTGTCTTGGTGTGTGCCAAGCATATGCGCACCCTTCGCACAACTAGTTTACAGTAAAACATGTAAGGGACTGGAGAAATGGAGATGCAGTTAAGACAGCTGTGTACCGCTCATGCACAGAACCTGAATCTTTCCCAGCTCTCATGTCAAACAAATCACACCATCTGTAACTCTAGCTCTAGGAGAGTTAATATCCTCTTCTGACCTCCATGGACACCTTCACATCATACCCTTACACACATATATACATACATATGGTTAAAGATAAATAAAGATAAAATCTTTAAAGAAAGAAAAAATAAAAAAATAAAGTCAATCTATTTTGAGCTCCCATCTGTGTGTAATATAAAGATCTAATTTTATTCTTTGGCATGTGTATATTTAATTTTCCTAAAAATATTTGTGAAGAAGATTGCCCTTTCCCTTTTGTTTATTCTTGGCATTTTTATCATATATGTATGGATTTACTGTTGAGTTTCCATTCTGATTACTTGTTTATGTATAGCTTTAGGTCAGAACCATTTTTTTTTCTGAACGCCACATTTTGTTTTTTTTTCTTACAAGCATGAAAGAGTAGTAAATTTTATCAAATACTGTCTTTGCATCTATTAACACACTAACATGGTTTTCTCCATAATTAGCAATGTGAAGTATCTTATAGCCTTACATACATTGCATCATGATTCCCTTTGTATTAGCCATGGTTCTCTAGGGTAACAAAACTTATGTATCTCTCTATATAAAGGGGATTTATTAGAATGACTTATAGGATACAGTCCAGCTACTCCAACAATGTCTGGCTGTGCACAGAAGGTCCAAGAATATAGTAGTTGCTCAGTTCATAGGCTGGATGTCTCACCTGGTCTTCAGTATATGCTGGAATCATGAAAAAGTAGGCTGTGAGGCCAGTAAAAGAATATGATATACTACTACCAAGGTGAAGGCAAGCAGGAAGAAGTAAACATTTTCTTTTTCCATGTCCAAATATAGAGGTCCAGCAAAAGGTATGACCCTGATTAAAGGTGTGTCTTCCCAACTCAAGATCCAAATTAAAGAAGTGTCTTCTGCCCTCAAGATCTGGATCAAAGGTATGTGTTTTCCTTCCTCAAGATCTAGATCGAAGATGTATGTCTTCCTACCTCAAGGATCCAGACTAGAAGTAGATTAACACACTTCAAACCACTAAAAAATATCTCTCAAAGACTACCCTCAATTTCTGGGTTGTAGTTCATCCCAGATGTAGTGAAGCTGACAACCAAGAATAGCCATCCTACCATTCCAGAGATATATCCCCTTTGGTAGTGCTGTATAATCCTTTTAATGCATTATTGTTGATATTTTTCCATCTATGTTCATCAGCATTGGCTTGCAGTTTTATTTTTTCCCTTTTAATGAAAATAGATTTCTTCACATAATATAGTATAATTTGGTTTCCCCTTTCAAAATTCATTTTAGTTCTTCCTCTCTTCCTCACTTCCTCTCCCATCTAGATCCACACTTTTTTGTCTTTCATTGGAAAACAAATGGATTTCTAAGGGATAATAATAAAATATAATAATATAAAATACAAACTAACATATCAGAATTGGACTAAACAAACAGAAGGAAAAGAGCCCAAGAGAAGGCACAAGAAGTAGAGATCAGGTTCAAGGTAATCCCCATCAAATTTCCAGCACAATTATTCACAGAACTTATAAAGACAATTTTTAAGCTTCATATGGAAACATACACACATACATACACAAAGTCCAGGATAGCTAAAACAATCTTGACTAATAAGAGAACTGCTGGAGGTATCACTACTCTAGATTTCAAGTTGTACCACGGAGTTATAGTAATAAAAACATCATGGTATTGGTACAAAAGAAACATATTGATAAATAGAATCAAATTGAAGACCCAGACATAAATCTATACACCTAGGAACACCTGATTTCTTTTATTAAAAAGCCAGAAATACATAGTAGAAAAATATGGCATCATCAACAGCTGTAAGCAGGTCCAGACCATGGGGCTAGGCTGGGCCAGAAATATCTGACTACATGCATTGACACGGTAGACAACTTTCTGTACAGAACATCCATAGCACAGGCACTAAGATTAACAACTAATACGGGACCTCAAGGAACTGAAAAGCTTCTGTAAGGCAAAGGACATCATCTTTTGGACAAAGCAGCATCCTACAGAATGGGAAGAGACTTTTACTAACTTCACGTCTAATAAAGGACTAATATCCAAAATATATAAAGAACTCAAGAAACTGGGTATCAAAAAACAAATAATCCTATTAAAATTGTCATGCTCTAAACAGAGAATTCTGAGAAGATGAAACTCAAGTGGCTGAGAAACACTTAAAGACATGTTCAACATCCTTAGCCACAGGGAAATGTAAATCAAAATGATTTTGAGGTTCGATCTTACACCAGATGGTGTCAAATGGCTAAGATAAAAAAAAAAAAAAACCCACAATGACAGCTCATGATGGAGAGGATGTGGAGTAGGGGGAACACTCTTATATTGCTGGAACAAATTTGTACAGACAGTATGAAATCAGGGTGGCAGTCCCTCATGAAGAATTGATCTACCTCTAGATCAAGTTATTTGACTCTTGAGTATATTCCTAAAGAGAGATTCATTCTACCATAGAGGCATGAAATCAACCATGTTCATTGTTGCTTTACATTAATAGCCAGAAACTGTAAACAATATAGATGTTTCTTAACAGAAAAATGGATAAAGAAAATTTAGTAATTTATACAATGGAATATGGTGTATTGTTCAACTGTTAAAAGAAAAAAACAATTATCATGAAATTTGCAGGCAAGTAGATGAAACTAGAAAAAACATCATCCTGAGTAAGGTAACTCAGATGCAGAAAGATAAATATGGTATTTTGGGAGAGCCAGGTAAGTATCATGATAGCCCTTCCCTAATAACTCAATTAGAAACCAGGCCTCTGTCCCTGCTTTTAAAACTGGAAGCCATAAACAATCACTGGTGCCCCTGACAACAGAGACAAGGGATACAGGACACACCAAGCCTGAGCCACTAAGTTAGGCCCCAAAGTCAGTCCATGACAGGTCAGACAGATTTCACAGACACTCAAGGACAAAATCAAGGATTTGTCGCAGGCCTTCTCCAAAATGGAAAACTGTACACTTACCAGCTCTTGACTAGACCTAGCCAATTAGAAAGTATCAATATTATTGCCACTTTCTGGAGCCAATCATATCTAAAGTGATCTAACTACTTTGAACACTCTCCTAGTTAGGCTTAAAAGTATCCCTCACTTCTTTTTCAGGGTCTTTTGTTATCTTTCCTTTGTGTGGGTTGGCAGACCTCAACATGCTGGAATAGTAAACACTCTTGAGGATGAGAGTCTTTTTTGGGGCTTATCTAGGACCCTAACAATGTGTTTGTTTATATCTGAATATTTTCTGTAATCTCACAGAGTTTAGGTATAGAGGAAGGGACCAGCGGGACATGTGGATCTCCTTGGGGGAGGGAATAGGATAGATTATATGGTTAGACTGAAGGTTTAGGGAGACTAAACTGGGAGGATCATGTAGAGAGGGGGAGGGGACATAGAGTTGAGGGAGAAAATGCATTGAGAGACTGTTATAATTGAAGGGTATTTGAGGGGTTGTAGCAAAGGGGTTTCTTGGTCTCAGGAGGCCAGAGGCCAAGACCCTGCCACGCCAGACTCCTTAGCTGCCTGCCACTCAGGCCATCAGAAATGACTCCGATGTTTATGTTAACTTCATGTTGTTTGGCCTATGGCTCAGGCACATTGCTAGCTAGCTCTTACATCTTAAATTAACTCATTTCTATTAATCTGTCTGCCACGTGGCCCATGGATCACCTATGTTTCTTACATGTTGTTCTTTTGGGCTTTAGCTTGGTCTGCCTGACTCCGCCCCACTTCTCCTATCTATTTCTCCTCCTACTTTTTCTATGGTGCCTGTCATGGCCCAAAACAGCTCCTTTATTTAAGTATTGATATTCTCAGCATACAGAAAGGCATTCCCACATCAAGGGGTGGTATGGAAACTTAGTGTAGTGGAAACCTCTTAAAATATAGATAAAAAATGATCGTAGTAAAGTCTCCAAATAATGGGGGAGAAAGAATCCCAACTGCTTATTTCTTGTTACCAAATGAAGTTTCCAATACCAGGACTGGGTAACATCCAATTGAGTTGTTGGTCTAAGGAGTCCCATGAAAACTTCAAAACAACTCAAGCTGTTGCCAAGACAATTGTTTTCTCTCCACAAACTGACAGCAAGGCCCCAGTGCCAAAGACAATACCTACGCAACTCATTAAACAGGGAGAGTTTGAACTGGTGTCTACATAGAAGTTTTAACCCTGTGTCTTAGTATCTTTGGTATGGGAAGGTACTCTGCAGGCTAACAAAAGAGAAATGTAAACACCAACCCAGCCACAAAGTTTTTGATATACAATACTATTCTTCCTAGGGCAATTGTGGCATTCCACAAGATGGAACCCATACTCAACACTGCTTTGGTGACCAAGATTCAGAGACTAGATAGCCCAGAAACCTAGGGCAAAACCAAACACTACTGGTTTAGAAAAAAGTAGTGATAAAATAATTCATAATTATATTCTGCTTTTCTCATAGATAAAGGCCTTATTCAACCATCATCATAAAAGCTTCCTCTTGCAGCAGATGGGAACAATACAGAGGCTCATGGAGAGACATTATAAAGATGAGGGGGGCATGAGAGAGAGATATCCTGGAACACTCAGTTCTAAATGATATGCATCCATGTGTCCATCATTAAATCCCTCCCCTCAGGACTCAGGGGACCCCCCCCCGCCAAGCACAGAAAAGGAAATAGAAGGAGTATAAAAGCCAGAGGGGATGGAGGAGGAAACCAGCACAAATCTCTCTGAATCAACTAGGCAAGGTGCATATAGGCTCACAGAGACTGAAACAGCAAACACAGGTCCTACATGAGTCTACACCAGGTCCTCTGTATATATATTATAGCTTTCAGTTTAGTGTTTTTATGAGATTCTTGAGCATGCAAAAGAGTGGGTCTCTGATTCTTGTGCCTTCTCCTAGGCTCTTTTCCTGTTGGTTTGTCTTGTTCAACTTCAATGTGATAGTTTTTATCTTGTTATATTTTATTTTGTTGTTAAAAGATTTTCAGAATATTGATTAGCTTTGCTTTTATGAAAAATAGTTAATATTTTATTCAGTAGAAGAAATAGTTCTGTGTTCAAGTACATTGTTTTGATGAGGTTATTCTTCATGTTGCATATATCAATACTGGTATGTTCCAGATATGAATCATCTTTATTCTTCATGTTTCATATATCAATAATCTGGTGAATAGTTTTTCCTATAATGTGGGCTGTCTCTTCCTTTGACTGAGAGTTTTCTTAATATACTGAAGTGTTTTCAATTGTTAGCCATATTTCTTAAGCAAAAGAAGTCCAATGTTAAAAGTCATGACTAATATCTATGTCTTTTAGTGTATTCTCCACATTTTTATCTAGAGTTGCCAACTTTGAGGTTTTAGTTGAGATCTTTTTCCACTTGGACTTGATTTCTGTGTGAGTGAGATAAGGAGATGATGTGGGAATGCCTTTCTGTATGCTGTGAATATCAATCTTTAAATAAAGAAGCTGTTTTGGGCCATGACAGGTACCATAGAAGAAGTAGGAGAAGAAATCAGAACATAGGTAGGAGAAGCAGGGCGGAGTCAGGCAGAACGAGTTGAAGCCCAATATGTAAGGAACACAGGTGAGCCACAGCCACGGGGCAGACAGATTAATGAGAATGGGTTGACTTAAGATGCAAGAGCAAGCTAGCAATGTGCCTAAGCCATAGAACAAACAGCATGAAGTTAATATAAGCATCTGAGTCATTTCTAGGGGCCTGAGTGGTGGCTAAGGGGTCTGGGGCTGCAGGTCTGTGGGTCTGGGCCTCTGGCTGCCTGGGACCAAGAAACCCCAATGCTACAGATGGCATCCAACGTGGGTCGATTATTCACTTAAAGCCTGAGAAAGATTAGACAGGGTTCTAGATCACAGAAACTGAGACAAGACAGCTTCCAAATTGTGTATACGAAGCAGGTCATTGTACAAAGAAAGCATGGCATCCAGGTCACATTCAAAATGACACCAGTGGACTGGTGGCAGGCAGTGTAAGCTGCAATCAGGCCGCCGGTTCCTGAAATCTCACAGAAGACTCAGTAGTATGTGATTGATTTTAGATTTCTGTTTATTTTGAACAAAAAAGGAAACAAAGATTGTTTTTAGTAGCAGCATTTTCTCGGGTCTACTCTGTTTGCTGGCCACAAACAGACCCGGTCCCTTTAAGAGAACTTACTGATTCAGCTTTATCTGCAAAAACTATGTGGCAAGAGAGTGAGAGTATTTTAAAAAGCTCTTCCAGTTAGAACATGACTAAGGATTCACAATAAAACAGATTCAGATTTAAAAAGAAAAAAACCTGTAAACAGGTTACAATGTGTGTAAAAGGTACATAGTCTTCAGAGAGAAAAGAGAGAAGGTACATAGTCTTCAGAGAGAAAAGAAAGAAGATAAAGTCTTTAAAAAGAGAAATAGAGTAATGAAAATATGATAAGCCACGTAAGATGGAAAATAAACACAAAATCTGGATTTTGGTTGTTACTATGTTTTCTTTTAATTTTTTAACTGTTAATGAGCTAACTGCAGAAAGACAATGGATTGCAAATGCAAAGGCGACTAAGTTAAACAAGAATATATGTTTTAAAGGTATTTTGATTTTGAAATTTGTGTCTAAGGATTTATTGCTTTGGAAGAGTTCTGCTTTTGTTTCCACAGAAGATGAGAACCTGTGCATTGCTTCCAGGCAAATATGGTTTCATCAACTAAGACCCCCTAAAAAAATCTCTGATGGTAAGAGATGGCCATATCAGCTTCAAGACTGCAGATTACGATCCAGTTTCAACAATCCGTGAGATTTTCAATGCCCCTTAGTCAGCAGGAAGTAGTAATGGATAACTACGCCCAAATTCCCCAAATATTGTTTCTAAATGTTTGTTTTCATTATAAATGGTTAATGGTTACAGTTAATCTTTTTCTAAGAAGAAAAAAGGGGATATGGTATATGAATGATTTTTTAAAAATTAGATTATTGAATTTACTTAAATCAGGAAATCAGCTGTTATCTCAAAATGCTTTACATTGGTATAGATTTTGGTTTATTGATACAAATTTAAGGTCAATTGTGTTATGCTGTATGTGTTTTTCTATTCTTGTTTAAGGTATGATGTTCATGTAACTGATTTAAAATTGTAATGTATAATTAAGAAATGAAGGTTAATAGTCACCTTTGATAATCAAACTTTGATTAGTTAGGATTTTTAGGTATACAAAGATATATTTCAATTAGGTAGGTAATCTTCAAATACTTCTAAGACCTACAGAATATGGCATTTAAAATTTTTTAAGAACTTACACTTTTCTGGACAGTGAGACAGACCTGCTCCTGGCAGCATCAATTTACTTCAATAGAAAAATGGGCATCGAAAAAACTCCATATGGAGTCTATTTGTGGACATAAACCTTTTCTTATATTAACTGCTTGACAGTATGCTGTTAGAAGTGGACATGCAGGTTCCATAGGAAGGTGACTTCTGAACTTTGGCAGAGCAAGCCAAAATGGTCCTTCAGGTTCCTGCTTTGCAGAGAAACCTGTCAGACATTCTTCAGGACTCAAGTAGAAGCAACTGATGAACTGTGCCAGAATGGGCAGAGCAGATTTCCTGCTTCACTGAAATGAAAAGAGACTCTGGGCCTGTAGGCTGAAGATGGATGCCCCAACTTTATAAAGGAACTTAGGGTGACTGTCCAGGCAGATAGGTGTCATCTCTGTCATTTCTAGATTTTGGAAGTTGCTTGCACTTCCGGTTTACTTGGGTAAATATATCCTTCTGTGGTCTTTGATGTAGTTGAATATTAGATAGTTATAGGTATAGTTTTTCTTAGTCACTTAAAAGGTATATTGGATATGAAACTTTAGATTCACAAAGATAAGGTAGATGATAAGAGTATTTTCTTTAATTTTGCTAAATACAAATAGACTAGATATTATAACTATAATTCTTGCTTGATGCCTATTCTGTTATATGTAATTTTGCTATGTTAAAATTGAAACCTTCCTTTTTGATTAGACAGAAAGGGGGAAGTGATGTGTGAATGCCTTTCTATATGCTGTGAATCTCAATCTTTAAATAAAGGAGCTGTTTTGGGCCATGACAGGCACCATAGAAGAAGTAGGAGGAGAAATCAGAACATAGGTAGGAGAAGCAGGGCAGAGTCAGGCAGACCGAGCTGAAGCCCAAAGGAGCAACATGTAAGGAACACAGGTGGAGCCATGGGCCATGAGGCAGACAGATTAATAGAAATGGGTTGAGTTAAGATGTAAGAGCTAGCTAGCAATGTGTCTGAGCCATAGGCAAAACAGCATGAAGTTAATATAAGCATCTGGTCATTTCTAGGGGCTTGAGCGGCGGCGGCAGCTGGTGGCTAAGGGGTCTGGCACGACAGGGTCTGGGCCTCTGGCTGCCTGGGACAGAGAAACCCCAATGCTAAAAGGAGTGATTTAGTATCATTCTTCTACATATAAGCATTCAGTTTATCCTGTACCATTTGTTGAAGATGCTAACTTTCCCAAAATATGTATTTTGACATTTCTGTCAAAATTCAGTTGCTGAAGTTTCATGGACTTATATGTGTATCTTCTGTGTTTTAAGATTTTTTTCAATGTATGAGAAAAATTATAATGGGGTTTTCATTGGGATTTTGTTTAATCTATGATATGATGACCATTTTCCCAATTTTGTTTCTCCTCAATTATGGGTATTGGAGTTCTTTCCACTTCCGAATGCATTTTAAAATTTTATTACTGGATGTTTTGAAGTTTTCATTGTAGAGATTCTTTATTTGATCATTAAATTTATTCCAAGTTATTTTTGAGACCATTATGTGATAAACTGTATCAACTTACATCCTTGAAACTCTGTAATGAAATCAATTTGGTCATTGAAGATATATCTTTATGTATTCTTGTGTTGCTTTGGAAGTATTTTATTTAAAATATCTATGTTTATAAGATATATGTAATGGGGTATATTGTTCTTGTATGCTGTAAAGATTTGTCCCTCATATTGGTTTAATAAAACACTGATTAACCAGCAGCCAGGCAGGAAGCCTAGGTGGGGTGACCAGACAAGGAGAATTCTGGGAGGAGAAAAAGCAGAGTAGTTGCCAGCCAGATACAGAGGAAACAAGATGAGAATGCTGAACTGAGAAAGGCCACATGGAAAAGCATAGATAAGAATTATGGCTTAATTTAAGTGTAAGACCTGGTTAGTAATAAGCTTGAGCTACTGGCTGAGAATTTATAAGTAATATTAAGACTTTATAAGTAATATTTGGGAAGTGGCTGCTGCATTTTTGAAAGTTTCTGGTGAACAGCAATTTCTGACTACACAACACTGGTCTGAAAAATAAGGTATCAATAAAATAATTCCTAATGATATTTTCCCCTTACTCATAGACTAGTGCCTTATCCAGTCATTATCAGAAATCCTTCCTCTTGCAGCAGATGGGAACAGATGCAGAGATCCACATCCAGAGATTATCCAGAGAGGGGGGGAGAGAGAAAGAGATTCCCAAAGAGCAGGGGAAACTCCACGGAAGAGGAGGCAGAAAGAATGTAAGAGCCAGAGGCATGGAGAACACCAGAAAAATAAGGTCCTCTAAATGAAGTGAGAAATGCTCATATGAGATCACAGAGACTGAGGCTGCATACACAGGTCCTACACAGATCTGCACCAGGTCCTCTGTGTATATATTATGGCATTCAGTTTAATGTTTATATGGGATTCCTGAGTGTGCAAATAAGTAGGTAGGTCTCTGATTCATATACCTGATCTTGGGTCTTTGCCTTGAGTTGTGTTGTATGGTCCAGTCTTAATATAATGATTTTTGTTTTATTAATTTTATTCTGTAAAAAAACAACAAAAAACAAATAAAACCTTTTAATTGTATAGCAAGAGCAATATACCAAGTCAAAACAAGTAAGGTAGCTGTATAACCAGAACCAAACAATGAACTTCTTCTCTACTTGCATGTGTGTCTTATAAAAGATGCTCACTTGTAATTATGCTCCCAGTGCTGTCTCATCCATAAATCATTATTTGTCCAAGTAAACACTTTTAAATATAAAAGAGAGAATATATGACTGCCACTTTACAAAAGAGTATAATTTCTTACTACATTTTTATTTGTATCCTTATACACAGAGAACTGTAGCTATCACACATCAAAAAATAAGCTTATCTTTGCAGAAAATGGACTATCACAGAAAATCACAATTGGCCACAATACAGAGACCAACCTCAAAGGACACATCTACATCACAGCTTCTTCATCTATTGTTGAGGGAACATTGTAAAAGAGAAGGTGGTAGAAAGACTTTAAGAATCATAATACCAGAAAGTCTGTTGTGGAGTAATCTCGCCTATAAATGGATCCATAAACAAGACAAGAGAAGTGTCAATATTTATAGACATGTTAACATGAAAAGGGTGAAATTTTTAGGGTCTGGACCCCAGATAAAAAAAATAACTACAGGTAAAATAACTGCTGGGAGCAGGAGAATTATCCTTTCCCAGGGATGAGCCCCCTTATTGGTTGTCCCATGAAGAATTGCTAGCTTTGAAACTATTCACACAAAGAACAAAAATAGTCTTAGTAAGTTGTATTTATGGATGTTTTTTACATGCACAGATATGAAAAATCACAGACAAACAAATGCTGAGGAAGCTCATCATTTCTGTATCTGCCATAGAAGATATGCCAAAGGGAAATGTTCAATTTGAGAAGAAAGGTTGCTAAAACAGCAACACAAAAACATAAATCATAAACTCCACTGGCACATTAAGTATATTGGCCTATAGAGAATACTCTTTTATAATAAAAGTAGTGAGGAAATTACTTTTAATTTTACCATAAAAGTTAATCAAAATTATGTAACTAAAGATATGACAAAAAGTATTACACACACACATATAAACTTGTGACATTAATGCTATAAAGTGTTGGGGAGGAAGTGTAATTACTTATATGATTCAAGCTAATATTAGCTTAAAAGAAGTTATTATAAGTAGCTTTATGAAAGTTGACTGTAGCCACAAAGAAAATACTAAAAACAAACTACATAAAAGGAAAAGGGCTGAATGTAATCTTATGCACCTATAATCCCAGTACTCAAGAGGCAAGCAGAAAGATCATGCATTCAAGGCCATCATGAAGTACACAGTAAGAGCCTGTCTTGAACAACAATAACAACAAAATAAAGAAATAAATTAGAAAGAAAAGATAAATTAAAGATAAAATTAAGGAATGAAAGCATATCAATTAAAAAATAATAAAGAAGGAAAGATGGTCAAAATAATGAAGGAAGTAGCAATTATAAATCTTTCTCCATCAACTATTGTTGAAAATATCAATGTACTACGGTCCCAGATTAAAATAAATAGAATGTGGAGCTGTGTTATAGCTCAGTGATGTATCACTTGCCCAGTAAATTTTGATCTACTAGCACTGGGCAGGGAGGGGAAGATACGCAAATAGCTAAAAGAATCTTCAATGTCAATATCTAACTATGTGCTTAATATAGTCTTTAAGGGAATGCATGGGCTGCAAGCAAAGGATTAGAAAAAGATAGTACACCTTCTTTGTTGAGAAGCAAGCCAGTAGCCAGCAACCCTCAATGGCTTCTACATCAGCTCCTGCCTCCAGGATCCTGCCTTATTTGAGTTTCTGTCCTGACTTCCTTCAGGGATGAACAGTAATGCTGAAGTATATAAGCCAAATAAACCCTTTCCTTCCCCAACGTGCTTTTTGGTGATGGTATTTCATCATAGCAATAAAAATTCTAAGTAAGACAGAAAAAAGCACAGTACATTCAACAACAAGAAAAAATACAGCATAAAAATAGACAACTCAAAACTTGCCACAAAGAGACAGTGACAATGATAATGACAGAGTCAGCCCACCAGAAAACATAGTGGTGATAGATGCATTAATGAATAATAAAATCATGTTGGTGCAGTGGAACATATCTTTAATCCCAAAACTAAGAGGCAGGTGTATCTATGTGATTTTTGAGACCAGCCTGGTCTACAGAGTGACTGTTAGATAAACCAGAGCTACATAGTGAGACCTGAACAATTAAAACATTCTCAACTCCACAACAGTTGTTTGTTTGATTAAAACAGATTCAATAGTCTATCATTTTAATCATTTCTATATATCCCCTTTTTTTCCTCTAGAAAGAGATTGACTATGACCATTAACCATTTATAACGAAAACAAACATTTATAAACAATATTTTGGGAATTTGGGTATAGCTTTTCATTACTACCTCTTGCTGACTGAGGGGCACTGGCAATCTTAAGCTGACTCCACCTAACTCGGCTTTTCAACATGGAGGAGGCACCATAGCCACCCTCATCTTTCCAATTCTGGGAAGCAGTCTTAAATATTGTTGAGATATTTTCTATCCTAACTCTGAAACCTCATACAAATGGTATCCCAATGTGGGTTTTCCAGAACTTGAAGCTAGGTTAGGGCCACAGGCTTAGGTCTTGGTGTTTATCAGTTCTAATATAGATTAGAATTCAGTATTCAACTGTTTTAAAGGGGATATTTTCTATCCAATGGAACAGGTTGGAACTGCTTTAGTGTGTTTTCTGTTTCCTTCAGTGGCTTGAGGGCTAGTGAGCATGCTTCCCCTGTGGCTTTCCCATGGCCGAGCAAGGGTCTGTCAGAAAGGACAAATGGCTAGTATCAGCATGTTCTTTAATGTGTACTTGTAGTAAATTGTTCTGATTTTGTGAGAAATTACCTCTCGTAAGAATATTTTCATAGGTTTTATTTCCTGTGCCTTGAACACCTTTAGCGATGACTGTGACATCTGCTGGTCAGACTTCACCATTACATCTAATATATACAATGGCAAACAACACAATTTCCCCAAAATTTAGAATTTTTTTTTAACTATTATGATCGAGAATTTCTTGCATGATTATATTTTTGAGGGATTCATGCTCTCAGTTCTATTACTTTTCAGCTTGATTCTATATTTTATATTAAAAAAAACGGCCTGATACCTATTCTAAATGGGAGACTTAAATTGTCACGATGGAAGACTTAAAGTCTAAGAATGAGCAATTGCTATCTAAAGTGTGTACTATGAATATTACAAATTATAAATTGGCAGGCAAAGTTACTTTTCTGGAAATTGGTTATGACAAACTTTCAAATAGATCTTCTTCCTTGGACACAAATATTAAGACTGTAAAAGAGAAGTATAGACTATGTTACTGATGAGTAAAAGAAATTTATTAATTCTGTGGAATCACTAGAAAGATTGGCTATTCAATAGATTCAGACCCTAGGAAAAACAATGGTTTCTAAATTTCAACAGTGGGAGGAATGTGTTGCAATAATTGAGAAGGATATTAAGGCACTGTCAACCTAGAACAATTCAGGACAACCATCACTGAACTCTTCTGGTGATGGGGATGATTTGCCTAAAGTGGTAAACATGAAAGGTATTCCTTTATCCCTCTTATAAATATATCCAGTCACCATTCAGAAAAAGAATACAGATAGCGTAGCGAACTTCCAGAATTCATGGAGTATAATTATGAGCCAATCCATATGAAAGATATAAAGGATATCAAGGAAGCCATATTATTCCATGGAATCTATTCTACATATGTAAACAAATATTAAATGCGTGGTCAACAATAAATAATTCTTAATGGTTGAATGCAGCTAACAGCTGTTGTATTGGACTATATCCAACATTCACAATGGAGAAATTGGCTAAGAGAAGAGGGTAGGGATACGGAACTTCAGGGAAATGTTATGGGCTTTGCCATGTCTCAAGACCAAATCCTTGGTGAAGGCTTATTTATTGACGTGAAGGTTCAGACTAATGATGAACTACTTATGATGAACATATATTGCTGCTATCGAATACTGCTGATTTGAATGCTTGGGAAAATATTTTAGACCAAGGAAAGAAAATTGAGCCATATATCAAGCTTGGGCAATGTTTAAAAGAACTTTATACTGACTTTCTGAAGGTAATAACCATGGTAATACATAGCATCAGATCCAGAAGTTAGAGAGCAATTAATATTTTCTTTGGTTTTTTACCATGCTAATCTGAAATGTAAGAGAATGCTTATACTGCTAAAGATCAGATCTGCACCCATAGAGTAATGGATTCAGTATGCAATCAATGCTGAGTCTCTCCATTATGATGATGAGAATTGGGTAGGTCAAGCCATTTCCAATGTTAGGGTAAGGAATCAAGGTATCAAATGCCTTAATTGTGGTAAACCAGTCCATATAAGAAGGAATTGTATGCAAGGCATTCCTGTGAATAATGTCCCTCTTAGGAATGATTCAAACAGAAGGTTCCTACCTTCTGGGTTATGCAGAAGATGTGGCAAAGGCTGACATTGGACTAATGAGTGTAGATCTACAAGAGACAAACAAAACAACCCTTAGTCATCAGGAAATGCCTCTTGGGGTCTCTTTGGGGGGTGGGCCAAAAAATAGGGCTCAAAATCAAAGATGGTTCAATCATATCCCTTCACAGTGGAGAAACAGCCTCCTCGGGAGGAGTAGAAAATCCAATGCCTAATGTAGAGGAACACACAACATTGGATAATAGAACAACTTTAAGGGAGGAATTGACAGTTCCAAGAAAAACCATAATATGAATATTCTGACAGACTTCCATAAATGAACAAGGACCAAAATTGAAAATACAAAAAGATAATAGATAATATTTATATACAAAGCTTAGTTAATATGGGGACAGATGTTTCAATCATAGCCCCACCATTATGGAATCCAAGATGGCCTCCAAAGGAGGTGGAGGTTCAATTTCTAGGTATTGGAACAATATCTCAGGTGAAATAAAGTGTGAGGTGGCCTGAATGCATAGGACCAGAAGGACAGAAGAAGGTTGAAGCCATATACGGCTAATATAGCAGTGAATCTATGGGGCTATGACCTTCTACAACAATGAAATACCCAGATTAAAGTCCTTCCAGGCTTAGATATCAACCATAGACTCAATTATGCTTCTGAAAACAATATTTTAAAGTATTATAAACAACAGTTACCAGCCGTTCAGGTTGTACAAAAACAGCACAACAGTTGCTATCCCTGTAAAGACACTCACAGTGCTATTTTTTAAATGGTTGACAGAAAAGCCTATTTGAGTTCAGCAATGGATCTTAATGAAAGAGAAACTGCAGGCCTTAGAGCAGCTGGTACAGGAGCTGTTACATGCTCAGCATATTGGCAAATCAACTAGCATTTGGAACTCTCCTGTATTTGTGGTCAAGAAGAAATCTGGAAAATGGAGAATGGTGATAGATCTAAGAGCAATAAATAAGGTGATTCAACCAATAATCTGATATTACCTTGCCTTCCCTGTTACTTAAGGGATGGCCTATTATAGTTATTCATTTGAAAGACTGTTTATTTACCATACTTCTACAAGAACAGGAAAAAAGAAAAATTTGCTTTTACAGTGCACATATTTAATAAGTCAAGCAGTAAAGAGATATCAATGGAGAGTTCTCCCACAAGGAATGTTGAACAGTCCCACCTAATGCCAATATTTTGTACAGCAGCCACTAGAAGTAATATGCAAACAATTCCCACAATCCATCATTTACCATTATATGGATGATATCTTATTGGCAGACCCAAACATAGATATGTTAGAATGTTTGAAGAAGTGAAAAAAACTTTGCCTGATTAGGATTACAAATTGCTCCCAAAAAGATACAAAGAAGAGATTCTATTAATTACTTAAGATATAAAGTAGGTCTACAAAAAAAATTAGACCCCAA
This sequence comes from Phyllotis vaccarum, assembly GCA_033318265.1. Taxonomy (NCBI): domain Eukaryota; kingdom Metazoa; phylum Chordata; class Mammalia; order Rodentia; family Cricetidae; genus Phyllotis; species Phyllotis vaccarum. The sequence goes on from JARWLC010000013.1 coordinate 55,939,836, forward strand.
AAGGTGCAACTCAGGAGAAATAGATTGAGAATTTTTAACAATTCCAAAAACTGCAAGGAAATTTCTCATATACGGCCTATTATTGGAATAAAAAACATAAACTAGTTAATTTATTAAAAACTTTAGATGGTGATAAGGACTTAAATATTCCTAGAGAATTTTCTGATAAAAATGAGAGAGAATTAGCTTTAGCAGAAAAAAATTACAAGATGCATACCTAAATTATATGGATACTGACCTTGACTGCATTTTGGTTATTTTACTGTCTAAGCATTCTCCTACATGGGTTATAATGCACAGGGAAAATATTATGTTAGAATGGATATTTCTGCCACATAGGCTGAGTAAATAATTGAAAATATATGTAGAAAAAATTTATAATTTGATTTTTAAAGGAAAATTAAGACTTTGTCAGTTGACAGTAAAGGACCCCACAGAAATTGTTGCATCTTTAACAAATGAAATTGATCAGTTATGAGTAGACAGTGAACAGTGGCAAAAAGTCTGTGGTAATTTTTGGGGAAAGAATAATAGCAAATATCTCAAAGCAAAATAATTCAATTAAAAAATGTTTCCCAGATAATGATGCAGATTTTTGGATATTATAATATAAAGCACAATACAAGTATACCTCACAATCCTACAGGAAAAGATGTCATAGAAATATCTCATCACACCTTAAAATAGATGCTTCATAAACAGAAAGGAGAAATGAAAAAACCCAGGGAGCGATTGCATAGTGCCTTACTGACCTTGAATTTTCTTAATGCTGATGAGAAAGAAACAACAGCTACAGAGAGACATTGGACAATGGAAAAACTTCGGAGATAAACCAACCTGTCTACTTCAAGGATGTGCTGACTTCAGAATGGAAGCCGGATATGTGCTTCAGTGGGGGAGGGGTTTTGCTTTTGTTTCAACAGAAGAAGAAAAAATGAGGTTACCAATGAAATTAATAAAGATCTGATTTGAAAAAGAGATCCCTCCTGAAGAGAAGTAATGGTTCATCCACCAATATGACAATTGGATACATGGTAAGGAAAACTCATGCAACAAGGCTGGGGCAGGGTCTCATTTTTGTCTTTACAGAAGAATAGATATAATGATCTTCAAGAAATTGAAAGGGTGCTGGGCGCTTAGACCTCTAAAGCTTAAAGGAGATCAGTTATGAAAAGATTATAAATAAAGGAATATAAGGCCAATTGGTACCAATATGCACTACAGGGTCAATTCTCAGTTCTCATTGATTAACAGCTCTATCTCTTTTTTAAAAATGTGGTCCTGATTTAATTAGGCATCAACCTGGCTTAGGAGTTGGAGTAAGTGGCTTTCTCCTTCTCTAAACCCAAGCATATTGGTAAAGGAAAATTTAAGAGATTTTGTCTCATATCAAAAAAGCCACCTGTTGTGGTGCAGCAGACAGCCAGAATAAATAAGGACCAATATTATTGTAATTTTACTTCCAATCGTATTTCTCTGTGTATTTATTCCTTCTTAACCTTAGAAAACTTCTTTGCATACATTTTTTTTCCTGAAAACTAAAATTCTTCATTTGATGTTAATGATGCTTAGGTTTTCTACTGCAAACAACAATTTCTCCTATTAGCAATCTCCAAAGCATCCAGAAAGAAGATGGGGCCCCACTACAATGATTCTACCTGGTCTGTGAAAAAAAAACTGGATGTACCCCACTCAATGACTGCTTTTGAAATATGAACTATTCAGGATGGTTGCAAGATAGCTTTGTATGATTATCCTTCATGCCACATCTTTAACAAGAATTCCAGATGGATTTACCCAGTACTCTGAGAATGGCTACAGATGTTTATAGTCAGTCCATTAGGATCTAACCACTCACTATCTTAGTTTTTACAGGACACCACAGAGATACAGCTGCCCACAAGTCAACAGGACTTATGCCTCTCTCCCAATAAGTTTTGTTCTCTAAGGGTTATGGATAATTATCACTCTAGTAGGGTGGTTATAAGTTAAATTGGGGTTGAGGGTAAACCAATAATATAGATTCAGGAATTTGTTTTAAAGAAGAGAAATGGGAATAGATAGGACAGACATAGGTAATTATTGTATCTACTTGTAAACAATTATTAGCCAAGTATGAGCCAAAGACAATTTGCACTTGTATAGATGCTTGTATACTGTTAAAAATGTGAAATTATTTTATATGCCTGATTTAGATAAATTGTATATTGATACAAATTTAAATGTGAAATTATTTTATATGTCCAAGGTAATTTGTGTATTGATATAAAATTGAATCTGTAATTGCCATATTTTGCACATGTTTCTACCTCTGTTTAAACATTAATGCATATTAAGCAAATTATTGTCATTCCCACTATGTAATTTCTACCTGTGTTTAATTATACTGGTCATAATATATAATTATACTAGTCATAATATATACATACATTCTATTTCTGTTTAGGATGTTTTGTGAAATGAACGTAATAATCACCCTAGGTGTCATCACAGAACCTACATCCAACAAAGAATAGAGGCAGAGGCGGAGATCCATGGCTGAGCACTGGACAGAGCTCCTGGTCCAGCCGAGAGCAGGAGAGGAGAGTCTGTATGAGCAAGGGGATAGGGATTATGAGGAAAATTCCTACAGTGATGGCTAGCTGGAGCTTTGGGGAGCTCACTGAATCCAGAATAGCCACTGGAGATTCATTGGGAAAAAGAGCTATGCCTTCCAAGTTAGGCAACTATTGATTGGCATGATCAGTATGTGGAGCCTCAAGGGGTGGGATCAGATTGTGTTCCTGTGCATGGGCTGGCACCTTGGAGCCCATTCCCTTCAGAGGAGCACCTGACCCAGTCTTGATATTGGGATGAGTAAATTGGACTTGCCTTGAGTGGATGTTCCACACTGAGCTACCCCACCTTGAGACTTCTTACCTTTTTGGGGAGGTGATAGGTGTATGGGGAGGTGGGAGGCTGAAGGCTGACTAGAAGGGATTGGGAGGAGGAAAGAGAGGTGGAGCAGGAGGATACATGGATAAAAATGACATTTTTAATAAAATAAAGAAAAAAGATGTTTTATATACCTCTGTTTAGATATTTTGTATAATTATATGTAGTATGAGATTTCTGGCCCAGACTTTCGGGCCTAACCTCAAGGTCTAGACCCACAGTCCCACAGAGACACACAGAAGCTTCCAATAGTTTTTGGCTGATCAGCCTCAGGCCCAGGCATATCACATGCTAGCTCTCTACCCTTATTCTAACCCATGTCTCTTGTTCAGCCATGGGGCTCGGTACCTTTTCTTAAGGCATCATAGTTGTCCTTGGCTTGCTTCTTCCGGGCTTCTCTCTGGAATTCCCTCTGGTGTTCTGATCTGGCATTCTGTTCTCAGAGTTTTTAGTCTGGTAGCCCCGCCTACACTTCCTGCCTGCCTTTGGCCAATCAACTCTTTTTATTAAACCAGTGCTTGGGACAATTATTTAAAATGAAACAACACAACCTCCCACAATTATATATATTTAGGATACTTTTGTCATTTTTACCACATATTTACCTGTGTTTAGTGTTTATATGATTGTCATACTTGAAATCATTATTCAAAAACTGTACACGCATTTATAGATTGTCTATTTTTACAATGTAAGCTCCAGTCTTTAGAATGATAAGAATTGCAGATCACAGTTATGTAGGTTTGCCATGTAGTAGTCATGTTTAGGTTTCTCAGTTATATAATAGAATATACCAGATAGACAGGAGTTTTCAAGCACTTCACAGACTTAGAGACTATGACATATAATGTTTTGCTATTTAGAATTTGGCCATGAGAGAACTGACAACTCCTGGTATCAATAATCCTTTCCCAAGATGGTACTGAACATCAAGGACACAGCCACAAGGAGTTTGTCTTCCTTGGTGGACAACGGCCTGTTGGGCAAAGAACTGCTCTTGCCTTGAATGCTGGCCTTGTGTGATTTTTCTCCTGTCCAATCCAGACAAGCAAGATTAAAAGATAGAGACTGCCAAATCCTGCCTAGACAAGATAAGACAGTTTCTCCAAAATGCCCTGCTTCTGAAGAGATCTGTCAGATATCCTAGGCCTGTAGCCAAAATGGTGGATGCTCCAACTTTGCAGAAAGCTATGGGTGACACTGTCCTCTCCTAAATCTTGGAAGCTACTCTCTTGTGCTTCTGTCTTACTCAGGTAACATATTTTCCTTCTCATGTCTTTGATGTGGTTGAAGACTAGAGAGTTAAGGTTACTAGCATCTCATATCTTAGCTAAGAGCATTCAGATATTGGAGTCATATTATTCAAGATAAACAGCCTTGAAGTAATTCCTGTATATTGCCACTTACCAATATTCTAGACATTTAAGATATATGTTATGTTTGTTGTTTGCTAGTTGGAGTTTGATCTTGTTTATGCTATTGCCTTTTCCTCTCTTAGACATTACTTTATAACTATTTCTATTGTACATAGTCTTATACTTAGTTTTAGAACTTTCTTAGTTAGACAAAAGGGGGAGATGTAGTGGGATTGAGGCATTATTTAGAGAAGCTTAGAGTTATAACTTTGGAGTATTAGGACCCTGAACGGGGTGTGGGCAGTCCCCATTGAGACCCAGGGCATATTTGCTTTCTTTCCTGTTTTGTTCCTTTGTTCTCAGGGAGTAGATCAAACCATCTATCCTGGGACATTGCCACTCTCTGAGAATTGCCTTAAGGTTCAATTTCTATTGGTGAGTCTTTATTTAACATTTATTTAATATTAATCCTTTATATGATATATTGCAAGTGAGTAATTCTATAATATACAATAATGCTATTAAGCTGACAAACAGCACCCAAAGAGCAACTTTGAACTGCAAACTGTTCAGGAAAATTTCAAGGTGGTTAGCTGGGATGCTTCAGCCACACAGACTATCCAACCAAGACTTCAGAGAAGCCCTGTACTTTCCCATCACATCAAGAGGAAACAAAACATAATACATCTAGCTATCCCAGGACTTAACCATTATCTCAATTTTCTCAGAGTCCCCTAAAGATGTCATTACCCACAGACAACAGGAAGTAATTTAAAGAATATGTCACACACATTCCCAAGAGGTAGAATTTTTGTTCATTCAGTGCGTAATGAATGTTTGTGATTGTTTAGGGGAGTTGGGTTGGTTGCAAATTGTTACTGATCATGGTAAGAGAGGAAATTAAGCAAGGGAGGTTGGATTCAATGATCTCTTTCTGAGAAAAAAGGAGCGTATGGAAAGGATAGGATAAAAGGGTAGATTATTAAATCGACTTTAAATTAAAAAGCAACTATTAATCTAAAATATTCTGCATTGGTATGAGTTTTTGCATATTTATAGAAATTTAAGGTTATTTTTGTTATATTGCATACATGTTTCTACTCTTGTTTAAGGTATTATGCCTATACAGCTCACTTAAAAATGTAATGTATAGTTAAGAAATACAGGCTAATACTTAGTCATCTATAATAATCAAGTTTGAAGTTATGTTTTTAAGATCAAACATATTTTAGATAGATTGGTAGTGTTCAAACACTTTAGAAACCTACAGAATAAGATATTTAAGATGTTTTAATAACCTAAGACTTTTCCTTACAGTAAGACACCTCTGTTCCTGGCAGCAGCAATTTACTTAAAAAAAAAAATGATGGGCATTGAAGAACTTCCATAGGAAATTTGCTTCTGTTGTGACAAAATTATCTACTTCAAAGTGCCCTTGCCTAGACTTCTGACAGTTGCTGTCCAAATTGGATGAGCAAGACACAAAGAAAAAAGATTACCAAACTTTTCCAATACAAGATAGGATAGTCTTTCAAAATTCCTGCTTCACAAAAACATCTGTCCAATATTCTAGGTCTATAGGCCCAAGATGGTGCCCCAACATTGCAGACAACCTTGGGTGACTATCCAGGAAGCCAGATGCTTTGTCATTTATATAGTTTTGGAAGATGCTAGCTCTGCACTTTCAGTTTACTCAGGTAATATATTTTCTTAGGTCTCTGATGGAGTTGAAGATGAAATATTTATAGTTAGAGTTTTCATTGTTAAAAAGTTTAGGGGAAAACTCACAAAAGAGTTATAAAGTATATAGAGTTGAGAGACATAAAAATCTAAATTGTTTTTCTAAGAAAATGTTTTGAATTCTAAGAAGAAAGTTTTGAGTTAGTAATACAAGTTAAAATAAAAAGTAAATTAGTTACCTTTGGGCTTATGAAGATAGAATAGATTAGAGTAGTTTCTCTGAATTTGCCAAATATAAAAGGACTGGCCATTGTGAATGTAATCCTTACTTGATAATTGTTCTTATTGTATATAGTTTCATTGTGTTAAAGTTAACAACACCTAATGACTGTTCCTCTTTTATATAGTTTTACTCTGTTAGAGTTAATAATTTTCCTTTTTATGTAGAATAAGGGGGGAAATGTTGGGGGATATTTGATCATACTGTGAAACTTGAGTTTGCATTTGCATTATTTAAATAAAATTAACCTTGAGTGAGGAGGCTGAGTTAGCAGATAATTGACAGAAAGTAATTACAGAGCAAAAAGGGTGTCTGGAGAGATAGAGAGACACAGAAAGTAGTAGGGAGGGGTTTGGAGAATGCAGGTTTTACTGGTTTGGTGAAGTAGAAGCATGGGTCTTTCCAAGATACCGGCAAGGAGAAAAGTTTAATTAACTGTAACCCAGTCTTTATGAGGTCACAGGTTTTCATCATAGCCTTTGAATCTCAAATCTTACTCATAAATGAAATGATAGAAATTTAGTTAAAGCTTCCATTGTGGCAGTGACAGCCTATGCCTGAACAGTTAAAATAATGTATGTACTTGTAAAATTTTACAAAATTAGTAAATTTGAAAAAATTAGGGCAAGTATTTTTCTCAAACTTAACGTTCCCCACAATACAAAGTATAATGTAAAAGCAAAATGTATGGGAGATATTGAAAAGTGAGAACAATGAATTAATTCTTCACAAATGAAAAAAGATAAATAAAATTCACAAGAATTTAAATCATGAAAAAAGACACAGGACTCAAATAGAGAAATTATGAATGTAGGAGGAAACATTAGTTATAATAGAACAGTAATGAAAAGGATTATGAGAGATGTCTATGAACAAGTATATGCCAGAAAACTGGCTAACTTAGAAAATGAAGGAATTTATAGAAATATACACTCCACAAAAACTGAATTGTGGAGGATAGAAACTCAGGACAGACCTGTAAGTAGTATGGAAATTGAATTTTTTTTTAAGTCCAAGAAAGAAAAGCTCAGAACCAGATGGCTTCACTGGCAAATCTACCAAACATTTAAGCAAAAAGTAAGTGTCAATTACTTTTTTACTGTTTGAAAAAAATTGAATAAAACTTGCATAAAATTGAAAGGAACATTTCTAAACTATTCTCATGAGGCTAGCCTTCCCTTGATAAATAAAGTAGGCAAAATCAATACAAGAAAACTATATGCCTAAGACATTGTTGGAGAAGCTTCCTCCTGCAGCAGATGGGAACAAATACAGAGATTCACAGCCAGACATTACGCAGAGACACACGGGAACATTCAGCCCTAAATGGGATATCTTCATCAAATTTCTCTCCACAAAGCTCAGGAAACCCCTTAGAAGAGGAACCAGAAAGAATATAAGCGCCAGAGGACATGGAGGACAACAGAATAAGGCCCTCTAAATCAATAAGAGCAAAGCTTATATGAGGTCACAGAAACTGAGACAGTATGCACAGAGCCCGCGCAGGTCTATATTAGGACTTCTGCATATATATTATGGCTTCCAATTTAGTGTTTTATGGGACTACTGACAGTTAGTATGAGTGGGTCTTCAATTTTTTAAGTATTATATTTTTATTTTTAAAACTACAAAAATTGAGATTCAGGACCACATACCTGAAAACTGGGGAGCTTGAGATTTTCATCAAAGCCTTCTATGACCAGAAATCACTTGCATGTTATTAAATAACGGACGCTGGTTACAAAGATGAGAAAGGAACGAATTCTCTACAACCTCATTATCTTCCCTTGGGAGTTCATATTCTATTTTTTTCTTTAAGATTTACTCTTTTGATTAATACTATAATTAATACTTAATGAAGGTAATCTAAATGAGTTTCAAATGTGCACAGAATTTGTAACACAAATGCACATTTTAACCCTATTTTTCTTTTCTCTTTGGGATTTCCTACTAACCAGTATAGTGAGAAGCTTAATATGAAAAGACCATTCTTTGATCGTTACGATACATTTCCAAAATGCATTAAATTATTCTTGTCAGCCCAGAAACCCCAGTAAGTGACACTTCACCTCTACATCCTAGTACCAGCCCCAACCTGCCATCTGGCAGCAATGCTTATTTCAGTTGGCTCACAAGTCTAAGAGATCCTGGAGAGCAACCTTGCACCTCTTCCTTCTGACACATCTTCAGAAAGAACTTCTTAAGGTCTCTGCCGCCAATTTGACTGTAGCTCTACAAGTGCCCAACAAGATCTAGGGAGCAAGGTAAGTGACCCCATATTTCCTCCTCTGTTACTTTTCAAGTTGATAACCGCTTTACCCAAGGCCATGCCTTCAATGTAATAGAACCTCCAGCCAATCCATGAAGCACAAGAGACCTTGGAAAGTGACTGTGTGCAGCTTCTTCTCATGCTTCCCTGCTTGTCTCTCTTTTTCTCTGGCCTCTGATCACCGTGATATTCCCTTCACCCTCTGATGGTCCTCAAGTCACAGCATCTGGTCCAGAGACCCTGGTCAAAATTAAGAAACAGAGGAAGGAATTCCATGTTCTCAGCTCAAAGTAGAATACACATTTATATGTCAGGGTATCTTGAATCAGTCTGAAGGATCTCAGATAGAGAAATTGAGAAGAAATTTAACCATTATCCATTTTTAAAGTCATAACTGTAGTGATCTATCCCCCTCCCTTTGCTGAGTGACATGGTAAGGATGGGAGAGACCTGTGCTTTGAAAATTCTAAGGTTTGTCTGTCTTCAGGTGAAGTGTAACCTTCATAATCTTACTAAGGATTGTCCCCTTTTTTAGCACCACAGATCAGGTTTCACTCTGGACACTATGGAGCTAGATTTGGCTTAGTATTGACGTTTTAGTTTCTGATCAGAGGTCTCTAGTGGCCAAACAGATAAATTTGCCTCCTAGTATATTCAGACATTAAGTTAGAAGGAGAAGCCTCTAAGGGGACTGTCCCTATGAGAGGGAAGAAGATAAAATTACCAGCCACACATTCCTATCCTGCCTATGAGAAAATTACTTTAAAAATCTTATCTTACAAAGTTTTCAGGCAATCAGTTCCTATGTAGGAGTCTGATGTAACAAGCAGCTGACTGAACACTTTGATATCAATCTAGATATAGAGAAGTCCTCATCCTTCTCCAGGGATCTGATAAAAGGTTATGGTACACAGTCCAGCCAGCTGCACATTGATGTTTCCCTTTACTAAGCAGATGTCCTAATGTGGAAGAATTTTCCTCACTAACTTGGTAACGTTCTCTATGAAGTTGTAATCAAGGAGATCGAATGACTGATTTCTGATCTTGACATTGACTCATGGAAAACATCTCAAGCCCTTAATCCAAGCTAATGGCTTTCTCCAGAGTAGACATCTTATAGTGGTAGCGAGGAAACCATGCATCTTGTTAATGTCTATGACAAAGGCTGCTGTAGGTTCTTTGGAAATTCCTGTTTGTTTTTGTTTTTCTCACTGTTCTCTCCTTCTAATAAGGAGAAAACTGCCACAACTATTTTCTTAATTATGCTCTCAATAGGAACTACAGTAGTACTAACAGTTGTACTTTCCATCTGTTACAGATGCTACCTTACTCCCAGGGCATGCCTCAAGGATGTGTGCTCTCATCACAGGGATGCATATCTTGTGTTCTGCATCTTTGTCATCCTTTAAGTTTTATCATGGCCCCTTAGATTCTCCCTCCTTTGAGGCACTCTAATAACTACTCCTTCTAAGTTGCCATTTTTGCTATCTTTAAAGCAGTTAGAGTGTTTGGCTTAAAATTCCCTTGAGAGGGAGGAACAAGGGATTAGAAGCTAAACAGATTTCCTGTTAGGTAGATGGATAGGTAATAAAGAATGGTAAACTTCCAAGGTGACTGGCTCCTTTCTTCTTCACCCTCCTGACCTGAGACAAATGCCTGGCAGCTTAAAATAATGGCCTTGTGTGATTTTTCTCCTGCTGATGGACTAGCCTAACAAATTCAAGTTCTAACCAAGACATGTTTACAAAACATTTTTTTTTTTTGGCCAATCAGCCACTTTGTCTTTCTTTGAAATAACCAGCCTTGAATTAGGTGAGAAAGATCCCCAGCCTTCAGGAGATGATCTTCCTTTCTGTGTGCTTATAGTATATGTGTGTTTCTTTGTCCCTAATAAAAGCTTTTCTCTACTAATAAACATATCTATTTAAGTGTGCTAATATAATTAGATACCAATAATTCAATATTGGAAATTAGAAGAAACATACTCATTTAAGCATTAAGACTGCTAACATAACTTTCTATACCAAACTGTTACTTAGTATCTATATTTACACACCTTTTCTCTGCTTTTTTTCCTAGTGAGTCTGAATAGGCACCAAAGATCAATTACAGAGACATCACTTAAGATCTATTATTTGTTTCAGCCTTTCATTAAGTTCAGTGGACCAGGCATAGTCATCTTATCTTAGAGCTATAAAAATAATAGAAAATATGAAAAACATCAATTAATATCTCAACTAAGTTCAATGGTTTCTTGTGCCCTATAAATTATGTCAAAATTAAGTGAAACAATTTTCAGAATCTAGACTTTTATGGCAGCTTTCTTCTTTACACTTCACTATCCATTGTTGCAATATTCATTCATTTTATTACCTAAAAAAGAAATATTGTTATCTTTGGTCTGTAATTAGACAAACCTTATATGAATCTAGAGACTCCCTTGAATAATGTTGATTTGCTTGTTATGATTTATAAATTAAAAACTAATAATTTCATAAAATATATGTTATGATTATGTAGTTCATTATCTTTATTTAACTTAACCCTTAAAACACATGACAAGATATTGATCTAGGCAGTGGTAATTTCATTATTAGTACTCTAACAGTTAAAAAATAAAATCAAAAATAGATAAATGGGATTACATGAGACTAAAAGCTTCTGCATAGCAAAGGAAATAACAGAAAGAAGAGGCAGCCTACAGAATGGGAGAAAATATCTGCTAGGTATTTGACAGAAAGTAATATCCAGAATACATTTAAAAGCTCTACGATGCAAACACCAAAAGGACAGGTCATTCAGTAAATGGGCATGTGATCTAAATAGACACCTCTCAATAAATATATGGAAAGAAGGTTTGACATCTTTAGTCATCAGGGAAATGCAAATCAAAGCTCTATTGAGAGTCTATCTCATTCCATTCTGAATAGCTATTATATGTTTTAAATGCTAGCAAGGATTCAGGTGAATTTTTATACATTGCTAGTAGAAATGCAAATTAGTCCAGCTTCTACGGATATCAGTATGAATTTTTTTTTCAGAAAACTAACAATAGATCTACCATACATGCCAGCAAGGTCACTACTTTATATATATATGGTACTATACCCAATAGCCAAAATATAGAATCAGATGAGATGTCTATCAACAGATGAATGGAAAAAAAACATACATGTATGTGTGTGAATATATATACATATATATAAACATGAAGAATAATTAAATCATATCATGAGCAAAAAAATTGGATAGAACTAGAATTTAGGTAGAATTAACCAGGCACAGAAAGTATCATGTTTTTTCCTCTCATACAAAAGCAAGCAAACAAAAAAAAAAATGGTCTGAAAATAGAGGATTGATATTTAGTGAAAGTTGCTCAGGGAGAAAGGAGAGAAGGTGGACAAAAAAAAGATGACGGAGAATTTGTAAGAACAAAGCACAATATAAGCACACATGACAGGGAATTTACAGTAAAATGAATAAATTTGTACAATTAATATCATTGAATAATTTTAAGAAAATATCTTTCATATAAATTAAATTGTTTTTATGGCTATATTAATTGCCCCCATCAGAACATATCAACTAATAAAAAGATAAGCAATTAGTATGTTGGCCAGCTGTCTAGAACAAAGGATTTTTTAAAATTTCTTCTTATAGTATATTTATTTACAGCAGCAGCAACAACAACAAAAACAGAACAGTCATTCCAAGTGTAAAAACACAAAAAGCTAAATTCTTAGATGACTTAAAAGAAGCTGTTAGTGTCTTACTCCACCTTGATACTGGGGGGGGAGGGGCTTGGTCCTACCTCAACAAAATATACCAGATTGCATTAACTACCCTGGAAGTCCTTATCTTCTCTGAGGAATGGATGTGGGCTATGGGGTAAGGGAATGACTAGAATGACTGTGAAGAGCAGAAGGAAGGAGAACAGTAGTGGGTATGTTAAAAAAAAAAACTTTTAAATGAAAAAAAATTGTCTAAAAAGAAGTTGTTAGTAACTGCCATAAGACCTTTTGCTTTTTAAACAAGGAGCATTTAAAATGTTGTGTACTTTCAGATATCCTCATGGTAGCTCTTATATAACTTATAATGGAATTTAGCAAAATCGTATTTTAAAGATCTCCATGATAATACCCCAAATTGCATATATAAATTGGTTGTACACTTAGATGAGCACTGGTATGTTAACTTTAAGGTATTACTCATTATCATTCCAAAATATACTTAATTTTCCAGAAGCCAAATGCTGGTCACATTGTGGAAGTTGGATGTAGACAGTTTCTGAGAAATCTTTTGCTGTGAAAAGTTCCAAATGGACTTTACCAAATTTACCCAAAATACCTTCTACAAAGGGCTTTGAATGTATTCTTGTTGTTATTTATTTAGTATGTGAACAAAACTCCTTAGTGAAGCTTAGCTAATTAGAATTTCAGTACTGTGGAGAGATTGGAATGTTGCAGGTTATTTAAAGGCTATTTTCTTGGGCTAAATTTTAGCCCTCTGGAACAGCCCACAATTCTGACTAATAGTCATAAATCTATTGGAATCTATTAATATAGCAGACTACTAGCTTCCACTAGCTCAAACACTAAGAATAGCCATCAGGTAGCATCTTAGGCCTATTGAAAAGCTTCACCCATCTTGCTATCTCTTTGATGTACCCATCAATATATTTTAAACTGGAATTGCTTTGCTACTTTCTTTGTTTTTGTAAAATTATAAAACTTCATGAAATCGCTTCCACATATAATCAAAGAATTTAGGGTAGCCCGGTGTGAGATAATGCTCTTGTACACTGTAAAAATTTGTCACTTACATTCGCTTAATAAAATGCTGATTAGCCAGTATCCAGGCAGGAAGGATAGCCAGGTTGACTAGATTAGGAGAACTCTGGGAAGACGAAAGGCAGAGAGAAAGATGCCAGCCAGACATAGAGGAAGTAAGATGAGAATGCTGGACTGAAAAAAGATACCAAGCAATGTGGCTAAGCATAGATAAGAATTATGAATTAACTTAAGCATAAGAGCTAGTTAGTAATGAGCTTGAGCTACTGACCATTTATAAGTAATTAAATCTCCAAGTCAGTTATTAGGCAAGTGGCTGCAGGGTATTTGAGAACTGGTGACAGGAGAGAAATGTCCTGCTACAGTAGCCCAATTCTGTGTTGCATGGCCATGCTCACTCAAGAGTGGCTCCAGAATGAATTATCTCTTATTCCCTTTAAGATAGAGCTTGTTTGTTTGCATCAACAATGTCAAGGTAGACTGAAGCTGCTCCTCACTGGAACCCTAACCACACTATGAACATAAAAATACTTATTTTCATTCATCTGACATGCAGAATCTCCATTTATTTTTTCTAGTAACAGAGACACTTACATTATCAGAATTTTAATTACTACACGGTAAATTTTTACCTTTTGTTAAGAAACTTCACTTTGTGTATTATTCATAGCCTTCAGGAAAAGTAGAATGAAAAAACTATTGGAATTTTAAAACTAAAACTATCCTTAAAACCTTCAGTCTTTGAAAGCCCCCAAATACTTCTATTAGCTTTATGATAATGAGGCAAAGCCCCAGGGCACCACAGATTAACTCTTATGGATTAATATTGTTTCATGCACTAAGGAATTTCATGTTCTGATATTTGAACAAATTACAGGTTTATTCATTAAGTACTCACATTGTGCTTTGAGGTTTAACACTATGAGGTATGAGGAACATTTACAAAGCACTCAGCAAAATACATCCTACATAATCTACAATCTGAAAAATTGTTTTCAATAAAATATAAGAGAAAAGTTAAATTTAAGGCTAATAGAAACTTGCCCTATCAGGAACTGTTAACAAGTGCTCTAACAACAGTACTCAAGAGTTTTGATACTTTAATTCTCTTCTTAACTTAAAGATGTATATCACTTCCTATTGACTCCTGGGATATTAACTTCAAGTGACTTTAAATTCAGTGTTCTTATGAGTCTTTCAGAAGCCTTTTCTTATAAAAATAGCATTTTCTAACAAATCACCCTCTGCAGTCAAAAATGAACAGGTTCCACATGAGACAATGAAGTAAGATTAACTGAACACTCTTTGGAGTATTAGCTTTGATACTCATACTACTCACATTCATCTTTATTTTATTCCATATAGTCAATCTCTTGTCACTTAAGGAAAAGCAACATTTTCCTGTAATGTCTTTATAAAGCATTTCCGGTTTAAATTTAACCAACATATATGACATTCTTCATTTGATTCTGCTGAGGTATAGAGCTAGTGATGGCTATGCAGATACATTTTGATGTGGCTGTAGTCTACAAAAAAGAAAAAAAAAACACGAGCCATCATTACCTAGTTTTCTATGTATAGCCAGATTGCTTTATTTATTGGATTTTTATAAGTCCTAAATTTCTAAGGGGAGTTTAAGAGCTAATAGCTAATTTCTAAAAATTTCTGTATTGCAGTTGATGCAGGAATCTTTCCCAGACACTTAGATGCCACTGCTTCATTCACCTCACATCAGAGAATTTAACTTATCTTCAAATAAATGGAGCAAGAGAGACTAACCAAAATCTATCTCAAACTACACCCTATAATCTCTGCATGTTAAAATTTCATAATTACCTAGGGGACAAACCTTTGGGCGTCTTTGAGGAAATTTCTATATTTGGTTAATTTGAATATATAGACATACCCTGGCTAGAGTTAGTATCATTCTGTGAACTGAGGTTCTGATGTTAATAAAGAGAAAAAAAGTGAACAGTCACCACTCGCTATTTCCTGACTGGATATAATGAGAATAGCTGCCTCAAGTACTTGCAACCTGAATTTCCTTGCCATGGTGTACTGTACCCTAAAGCCCTGAGCCACAAATAAACCCCTCTTTCCTTAAATTTATTTTGTTTGGTATTTCATCAGAGCAATGAGGAAAAAAACTAATATATCCACATGTTGTGGATTTATTTCCTATGATTTGATGTCTTCTGCATTTGGATGAAACAGGGTATTATAAAAGAGAAAGGTAGTTCCTGATATCCAATTGGTACCATTATTCATTATCAGATAGTTCTTGATGCTTTCTTGTTTACATGAATAATTTCGCAGATCATCAGCTTCAAATCAGAAAATATGTTATGAGGTCTGAACAGAGCAAAAACATGGTGACTTCATAATCAAAATGTAACAGAAAACAAAACAAAACAAAATTCTCAAACATGAAGATGTTTAAGTCACAATGATTATTAACAAACATCCTTAGCTATATGGATGAGTTCCATTACTTTATCAGTTGTATTTTTAGCCATATTTTAAATTTTACTCCCTCTAGGTAAGATTTATTGTGACCCTGAGAAATAGAATTGTCCCCACTTTCTGATAGGATCCAGTCTATAATGATTAGATATATAATGCCCACTTCCTTTAGAATCTACTCCAACAAATTGTACAAATGAAACCCAAATAATACAATAAGCCCTAATCATGTCATCTTACTGAGATAATAAATACCCAAACTGAACAGGTCCATAAAAGTATGCTACTATTGGTATATGGATGGATGACATTTATAATAAAAAGCATAATTGAAAAACTGCAAAAATCAAAATAGAGTAACATTCCATATTTACGGACTTGATAGCATTTTTAAGATAGTTTTTTTCAAATTGAATAATTGCAATTAAAATTGCAAAACTTTTCTTTATTAAACATTAAGAATGTAATTCTAAAATGCAGTGGAGCATAAATGGTCAAGACATTCTAAAAAAATATAGCTAGACAACTAACATTTCAATATATTAATACTTATTATAAAAATAAAACCTGATCATGTGGAATTTTGACAGGCTAAAAAACTAACCAGTGTAAGAATGTTGAAAATATAGACACAGGCCCATACTTTTTCATCACCTGATTTATGTCTTATAAGACCCTACAGTGGGATTATGAAAGGATAGTTTTTTTTCCAAGTATGGTCTTATGACAGTTTTAAAAATGGGTATTACTGTTTGTTTTGTGGAAAAAATAATTATTACATTCTCATCTCACAGAATACTAAAAATAAGTTTCAGATGATATTTATTTAAAAGTTATTATTTTTAAAACTCTCTCTTTGTGTACCTGTGTGTGTGTGTGTGTGTGTGTGTGTGTGTGTATGTGTGTGTATGTTGGTAGATATGTACACACATTTGTGCTATGCCCATAGAGACAGAACAGAGCATCATATTCTCTGGAGCTGGAGTAAAGGGTGGTTGTGAACTGACTGAGGTGGCTGCTGGGAACCAAACTAGGGCACTCTGAAAGCACAAATCACTCTTAAACCTTGGGCTGTCACCTCTGTCACCCCAAAGTTCCAGATGAGTTTTAGACCTCCATTGTGATTCATAATAGTAGCAAAATTATAGTTGTGAATCGGCAATGAAAATAATTTATGGTTGGGGGCCACCACACATGAGGACTGTATTAAAAGTTCACAGCATTAGAAAGGTTTAAAACAACTGATTTAAACTAAACATTGAGATAGTAAAAAAGAAACTTGTATATGAGAGGGAGACTTGTAATACACATTGGATCAGTCACTTTTCTGTTGCTGTGATAAAATATCATGACATGTAGTTCTAGAGGAATAAGAGTTCATCATGAAGGTGAGACATCATAGCTTGGATGAAGCAGGGATGGTGGCAGGAGACAGAAGCTGAGAGATCCTATTTTGGTTCACATACAGAAAGCAGAGAGAGGGAACTGTAAGTGGGATGAACCTATAAACCCCCAAAGCACACTCACAGTGATGTACTTTTTCAGCCAATCTAGATTGTTCTATTACCTTCACATATAGTACTACCAACTTTCAAATACAAGTGTTCAAATACACAAGCCTATGGGGAACATTTGTCATTAAAACTACCACATTTGTGCTGATATATTGTATATTTAATAAAATCAGCCTGGAATATGAGAGGGCAGAATAACCCACAGCCAAGTCATGAAGGTCAAAGAGTGGCGACCCTTTAATACCATCACTTAGGAGACAGAGACCCATTTGAATCTCTGTGAGTTCAAGGCCTAACAGTCATGCAGTGGTGGTGCACACAGTTAATCCCAGCACTTTGGAGGCAAGTTCCAGGACAGCTGGGACTGTCACACAGAAAACCCTGTCTCAGCAAAACAAAAAACAAACAAAAGGCTGGAGAAATGGCTCTGCCCTCTGATATTACAGACTAATTTATTAAAAATACAATATATCACCATACACAATTATAGACAATAGTGTTATGGGATATTTACACACTGTGTGAAGGTGTATTGCTGTAATTGGTATAATAAAAAGCTAAACAGCCCAAAGCCAGGCAGAACATATAGGTAGGATTTCCACAGAGAGAAAGGAAGAAGAGGAGGAAGAATCTAGGCACACAGGAGACACCAGAAGACATGGAGAGGAAACAGGAGGTACAAGATGAAAGAGAGGTAACATCATGTGATAGAATGTAGATTAATATAAGTGAGTTAATTTACGTTATAACAACTACTTAGAAACAAGCCTAAGCTATAGGCTGATTGTTTATAATTAATAAAAATCATCCATGTCATTATTTGTGAGCTGGTTGGTGGGAAAGAAAAAGAGTCATTATACTGTCTAACACACAACTGCATATATCCATATAAAGCCTGAGAATGCAAAAAAAAGCCCCAAAAATCCAAAAACCGAGTCAGATATAGTTTCCAGATCATCTAGGTCTCTCAAGTAGGCTGATGCTTGCAGTGTAGAGGTGCATCCCCCTTAATACAGCACTTAAGCAGCCTGTCCACTACAGGAGTTATAGACTAGGTATAAACATAGCCTGCTGAATTGTGGACAGAGCAACTTTCTAGGGCTGGTGTGCCTGGGATTTTCTGGTTTAGGCCACTGCTTGAGGTACTGACTCAGCCAGCACCATGTGCTGAGCCATAAACAGTAGGATTCTGAAGACTCACAGTAAAGCCAGGTTTAGGTTGAGAAAACCTCTGAACAGGTTATAGTGTGTTTTAAAATATGTTTAGATGCTGGAGAAAGAAAAGAAAATGAGTATAGACAGTCATTTTTAAAGTAGTTTAAAAATAATAAGGTCTTTAAAGAGACCCTAAAGTAAAGTAATATAAAGGAAAAAAGCCATGTAAAGATGAGAAATACATGGATCCTATATGGTGTTTTCTTGACTAAATTTTTTGAATGTTGATAAGAGAACAGCAGCTGCTGAGAGACCTTAGATTATGGAAACTGCTAAATTAAATCAACCTATATATTTGTTAAAATGTCTTAACTTTAGAATTAAAGTCAGAAAATATGTTGCGTTAGGGGAGGTGTTATACTTTTGTTTTCACAGGGAGCAAAAGCTATGAATATCATCAAAATTAATAAAGATAAAATTTGATTGGAGGAGAACCTCCTGAAAATCTTTGCTACATGTAAAAAGAAGCCAAGAAAGACTACAAGAGAGTTGACTTATATGTTGATCCCTCTTATATGTGATCTTATATATATACTTATATGTGATCAGTCTACAACTCTGAGACTGGATGAGACAAGATGAATCTTGTTGGCTACAGATCCTCATGACTTATTACATGTCATCCTTTCACATGGCATGGATATAAATTTATATTTCAGTTTGGTTATATAGTCCAAATGGACTTATAAAGTTGGTGGGTGACTTTTATCTGTCTTTCCCAGGGAAGGTGCAGAGCCCTCTTTCCCAATGGCTGCAGCAGGCATACTGGAGATGGTTGTAAGGAACACAGTCAGCTCTCATGTTTGTTGCAGCTGATGAGGAGCAGGGCTTGTTCTGCCACTCTCATGATCCCAGGTCCAGCTCTCTAGCTTGCTGGAGGTATCAAGGGATAAGAGGCATGTTTCCCTCACCCAAGCCACCAAATGGTAGATGAAGTGGGGGTATAGGAGGAAGGAAAAGTTAGCTCTGTTGCACTCATGCCCTCTATGCCAGCTCACTTGTGTCCCTGACAACTAGGACAGCTCTAGTGTGCAGCTCAGGTGAAGTGAAAGGTCTCCTGCTACATTATCCAGCAACTCCTTAAACAAAAACATTTAATTGGGGCTGGCTTGTAGGTTGCGGAATTTGGTCCATTATCATCATGTAGGAAAGCATGTAGCAAAGAGGTAGATGTGGGACTTCAGAGGAACCAAGAATTCTACACTTAGATAGGCAGGTAGCAGAAACAGCAACACACATTCTCCAGTAAGTCCATACCCACTCCAACAAGACCACAGGTCCTAATCCTTTCAAATAGTGCTGTAGTAGGAGGTTTCTGGCCAGAACTTTTGGGCCTAACCTCAAGGTTTAGGCCCACAGACCCACAGACCTGCAGACCCACAGACTTGCAGAGACACACAGATGCTTTCAATAGTTTTAGGCTGATCGACCTAAGGCCCAGGCATATAACTTGCTAGCTCTCTACCCTTCATCTAACCCATGACTCATCCTGTTCAGCCATGGGGCTCGGTACCTTTTCTTAGAGCAGCATAGTTGTCCTCTGCTTCTTCCAGCTTCTCTCTGGAGTTCTGCTTTGTGCTTCCTGTTCTCAGAGTTTTCTTAGTCTGATAGCTCCACCCATACTTCCTGCCTGCCTTTGGCCAATCAGCGCTTTTTATTAAACCAGTGGGTGGGACAATTATTTACAATGTAACAACATAATCTCCCACATAGTGCCACTCCTTATGGGGCCCATTTTCATTTAAACTACCACACATAACATTTATTTTTCTGCACATATATATGCATATATATACATATACACGTGTGTGTGTGTGTAATCAAAGTATGCACAACGTATGGTCCAATAGTGGTAGTCCTGGGTACTCAATGAAAAATATTTTTTAAATGTATGAAAAATATACTAGAATATTCCTGGCATCACTATAGCAAACATTATAAATTAGTCAAATTTTCAACAACAATAGATTAAAAATACAATATATATCAGCAGTTCTCAACCTGCAGGTTCTGACCTTTTTGGAACACCTCTATCTACAAAAATATTTATATTAAAATTTATAACAGCAGCAAAATTACAGTTATGAAGTAGCAATGAAAATAATTTTATGGCTGGGGGTCACAACAAAATGGGGAATTGTCTTAAACGGCTGTAACATTAGAAAGGCTGAGAACCATTGTGCTATATTTTCCAAAGCCTCAGGGAATAAAACAGAAGAGAGGGAAGAAACAATAGAAAAACTTACATTGGGAGACTTTCACCCTTGGATAGGTCAACGAGACATAAACTCAACAGAAAAATAAGGGATCTAACAAATGTCATGACCCAAATGGACTTAATGGATATATACAGAACCTCCCACCCCAAAACAAAGGAATAAACATATTTATCAGCACCCCATGGAACCTTTTTTAAGATTGACCACATACTTGGTCATAAAGCAAATATCAGTAGATACCAAAAAATGAGAATAACTCCCTGTATCATATCAGACCACCATGGTCTAAAGCTAGAGTTCAACAACAACAAAAATCACAGAAAGCCTACAAACTCATGGAAACTGAACATCTCTCAGTTGAACCACATCTGGGTGGAAGAAATTAAGAAAGAAAACAAAGACTTCCTAGAATTTAAGGAAAATGAATCCACAACATACCCAAACTTATGGGACACAATAAAAGCAGTGCTAAAGGAAAGCTCATAGCATTGGTTCCTATGTGAAAAACCTAAAGAAATCTCACACCAGAAAAACACGAGTCACTTCTTTCTTTCCTACTTCACACAAATCTGTGTAGGGGTAGAGTGTACTTTTGCCAAATATGTAAGAGAAGGAGGTTATAACTGATGTTGAGTATTGGGGCTGAAAAGTAGCATGATAACTGTAATATTTAAGGTGAGAAGTTAATAAAATTAAATTAAATCAAATAATACTGTTATCCACATGACACTCAGTGAATTTCCAAGATATTATAAATAAAATCCAAATTTTGTATCATTGCTTGAGGCCACTGCCTAACTTTTCAAACATCCTTTGTATCACTGTCTATTCCCTGGGCTCTAGTAATATTGGCTACCTCTCTGCCCTTGTAAAACTGTAACCTTTTGCCTGTCTCATGGCCTTTACATTTCTTTACTCCTTTAGTGATTATCTCTGCGCTTTTCAAATGGCTTGATGGCTAGTTTTATTTGTCAATGTAATGGTGTGCTGGTTAGTTTCTGCAGCTTGATACAAACTGGAATCAACTGGAAAGAGGGACCATGAATGGAAAGACTACCACCACCAGATTGGCCCATGGATGTGTCTGTGGGAGTATTTTCTTGATTGATAATGGATGCATGAGGGTCCATCTATCTATAGACAGTACCATACTTGGGCAGTGGTCCTGGGTTATAAAGAAAGCTACCTGAGCAAGCCATGGAGAGCAATCCAGTAAACAGCATTCTTCCAAGGTCTCTGCTTTGGATCCTGCCTTAACTTCCCTTGGTGATGGGATGTTATTTGGCATGTAAGATTAAAAATCAACCCCTTCCTCTCCAAGTAGCTTCTATTTCACGTTTTATCTTAACAACAGAGAACACAAATGGATATCCAAGTCTTTGTGTTCCTGCTGTGAGTCACTGCCTTGATTCCCTAAGTGATGGAATGTTACCCAAAAGTGTAAGATAGATCAACCCTTTTCTCTCCAAGCAGATTTTGGTCAATGTTTTATCACAGCAACAGATAAGTTTTATATCTGTGTGCCTGTAAGTGTGGTTCCAGAGTAAAGTGGCCTTTGAATTGGTAGATTCAGAAAAGCAGATCATCGGGAGTATGAGCTGGCTTCATTCAACCTAAAGAGGACTTTAACAGAGAAAAAAGGGCAGAGGGCAGAGAAAGGGCAAATCTGCTCTCTTTCTGACTGCATTAGCTTGGACATGACACTCCTGCTTCTCTTCGACTAGATATTAAGCAATTTGAACTCTTTTTCCCCTGGGTCTTGAGACATGAACTAAAAATTACATCATCAGCCCTCTGGTTCTCAAGATTTTGGACTTAGCCTGGAATGTAGGCTCTTGGTTTTCCTCATGCTTAGGCCTTTTATTAAACTGGAGTTTTATTACCACTTTTTCTGGGACTGCATCTTTGATACATGGATAGGAGGAGTTTTCAGGTTTTTTTAGCTGCCTGAAGTAAATTCTCATAATAAATTATCTATCTATATATCCATCCATCCATCCATCTATCTATCTATCTATCTATCTATCTATCTATCTATCTATTTATCTATCTAGTCATCTTTCTATCTTATCTAATCTACTAGTTATATAGCTTTTGGTACTGGGACTGATTCTAGAGGGAAAAAATATTAAATGATTTCTTGAATTTGTCTCTAGTTTCTGCAAAGTTTCTGGGTTGCTTGTTATTCAAATTAAAAATTTAAAATACGATTTATTTAAACTAATTAATATGTTTCAGTATTAAGGAGGGTACTGGTAATCCATTACATGCTTTAGCAGGGCAGATGTGTAAATGCTATCAGTCACCACAAGAAGCAAGAGATAGGTAACTATATACATATACATATAAATATGTATATATATATTTAAACATTTTAAGAAAACTGACAAATATAATGAGGTTAGATTTTTGTTTCTAACAGCAGTGGAAAAGTAATGAAAGAAAGGAACGAGATATGGGGTTCAGATTTCCTGTGCGAGTACTATATAAATGACTTGAAAGTGTCTATACTTCTCCTGAAGAAGATGCTTATGTCATAACCACAGGACAGGGATTAGTGAAAACCAAATACAGAATTTCGTCTTGAGACCACTTAAATTATAATGCAAGTTGAAGTCCTGTTCTTGTAGAATGTTTACTGCCAAACTGGGGCACTGACTGTGAAACAGTAGGATTCAGTAAGAGGATCTGGTAAAGCCAAGGATGTAAAGCTCCTCAATTCTGTTGAATCTTCTTTGCCAGAGGAAGATGCCTTCTTATTACCAGTGGAAAGCAGCCTCTTCATTAATCAATGGCATTAGCTTTTCTATCCCTGAATGAAGAGATGCACCAGGAAAATGTGTCCACCATACAATATAATGCTGATTGTCTTTAGGACCCACTCTTCTGTGACTCTAGATTGACAATTAGACCAAAACATCAGCATCTGACTAAAGGTGATGTATATAGTGTGACTCATGAGTGTGCACAATACATTTGAAAAGACCTACATGAGTTTTGTAATACAAATACGAAAATCCAGAGGAAATGCATGGGAACAGAAAGCAAAGATATTAGGCAATGCTGGAAGTAATATGAAATTAGATGTGTATAACAGAGATTTTGCAGTAAGGTTGAAGATCAGGAATATTGGGTACTGCTCATTCTTGTTTCCAGGAGGAAACTAAAAATGTTTCATAGATGAAGAACGTCGAACAGTAGTCGCTAAAAGTGAGGAAGAGTTATAGGAAACAGGATAGGACTGCATAGTTACTTTTCTATTGCTTTGATAAAGCTCTAGGATCAATGCAACGTATGGAAGAGTTTATTTGGGCTTATGGTGCCAGAAGGTTGGAGTCCACGATGGTGAGACAAAGGCATGCACTTAGAACCACTAGAATGAAGCAGAGAAAACAACTTGAAACTGCATGTGAGTCTTCATATTCTCGCCTGCTTCCAGTGACATATTTCCTCCAGCAAGGACACATTTCTTAACCCTTTCCAAAAAGAACCACCAACTGGGGATCAAGAATGCAAATCTATAATACAATACGGGAAATTGTATTCAAAGTGTCACAAAAAAGCAGGATAATGGGATCAAACACAGCCATAAGAGGAAGAATAATTTCTAATGTTCCACAGCATAAGAGGGCTACAGTAATTTATTAAACATTGCATAAAGATTGTAAAGAAAGGAACTGAAAGTTTCCTAATGTACAAAATATGATAAATGCATAAGAAGGTGAAAATTCTAATTACTCTGATTTACTATTTCATACTGTATATTTTATTCAAATACCAGATTGTGCCCTGTAAATATGAACAATTAGTCTCTCTTGATAATAAAAAGAATAAGATATGTCAGAAATTGAACAAAATATATCTCTGAGTATAATTTATCACATGTGCATATAGTTCAAATCCTCTTTTTTTCATACTTTATATATTACTACTTAAAACTGTATACCTTTCTATGTGGTTTTGATAAGAATTTCCACACCTAACCAATGTTTCTACCCAACCAGAATCTAGCCACCTAAGTTAATCTTATCCATCTCCCCACAAACTCCCCAACTACTTAATGGAGCCTGGGTCCTACATCCAGTGCCCTGGCCTAGTCTGGTATGTCTGACTTGTGCTACCTCCAAGCTTCAGGCTCTGGCCAGGAACTGTGTCATCTACCTCCAACCTATAGACCACCATGTGCCCATCTAGTCTTTCCTTCCAGCTAGGCCTTGCCAGACTTGCATCAGTGTCTAGCCAGGTGAGTTTGCCAGTTCTTCCCGATATCCTCTTATCTAGCCTAGGCCCTACAGCTAGTGTCTAGGTCTATTTGGGACATGCCTGATCTCACTGCCTACAAACAATAGCCCCAAGAACTACATCCAACCTCTCTTTCCAGAAATGTGCTGCAATCTTCTGCCAGGGATTAGACAGGTGAGTCCACCTGATCATTCCCTTCAAATATCCTTCCCACCCACCCCCAGAATAGATGAGGGCAAAGAATCCCAAGTCAATGGCATATAAGAATCTCCAAAAAGGTCATAGAATAAAAATTTCCCAAACTAAGGAAAACTACATGCATATAGATACAAGAAGTATATAGAGCACTATAAGTTCATAAAACAGCATAAAGACCAGAAAGAATATCCTTGTGGAATATTCTTAGTTAAAATACTAAATATAGAGAACAAAGAAAGAACATCAAAAGCTGCCAGAGAAAAGACACAAGTCACATGTAAAAGAAACCCATGAGAACAATAGCTTATTTCTCCATGGAAACTCTGAAAGCCAGAAGTACCTGAAGCAATACATTCCAAGTTCTAAAGGACCTTGACTATCAGCCTAGACTAATGTACCCAGAAAAATTATCTGTCATAGTTGAAGGACAAAAAGAAAAACCTCAATGATGCAAAGAGCCTTAAAAATTTTATAGCAAGCAGACCAGCCCTAAATAAAATACAAGAAGCAGCACTTTAGTTGAAGAATAAAAATAGTCAAAAGACTGTAGAAAGAAAGTAAATGAAGCTGTAATTACTGAAACATGAGAACACAAATCGCAACAACAAAGGAACAAAGGCACGATGGCTGCAATCAACACACCTTTCAACAAAACCTTTAATATCAATGGCTTCAATTCTCCAATCAATAAACATATACTGGCTGAATGGATCAAGAGACTAAATCTGTCTTCCTATTGTTTTTAAGATCCTCATCATAACTTTGAAGATAGGCACCTATGTAGAGAAAAAGGATGAAGAAAAAGTACTTCAATCAAATGGGATCAGGAAGCAAGCAAGCATTGCATCCTAATATCTGACACAATAGATTTCCAATTAAAACTAATGATAAGGTGTAAAAACGGGCATCTCATTTTAATCAAGGGAACAATTAAACAAGAAGATATTATTATCTCAAGTATATATCCAACAAATCCTGGTACACCCAATTTCATAAAAATCATACTACTAAAATCAAAGACATCAGTTCACTAATAGTAGGTGATTTCAATGTCCTATTTTTCCCAATAGACATGTCATCTGGACAAAAAATTAACATCAGAATTAGTTGACCTCACACACTAAATGAACTTAACAGAGAGTCACAGACATACCAGACGATAACATTCTACTCAGCAGTCCATGGAAACCCCTCTAAAATCACAAAATATGACAGAAATCTTAATAAATTCAGAAAGATTGAAAAAAACTTCATGTATCTTATCATACCACAATATAATAAAACTTAAAATTGATAGCAAGCAAATTTCTAATAAATACACAAACTCATGAATATTAAGAAAGTAATTACTAAATGATTGAGTCAACGAAGAAAAAAATTATTGGAACTAAATGAAAATAAAAACACAACACAAAAAAGTCTGAGACACTTTAAAAGTAACCCTAAAAGGAAAATTTATACCTTACGTGCCTACATTGAAAAATAGTCATAATAATAAAAATAAACCCCAATTTAAAAAATAAAAAAGAGCACAAATAAGTGATTTACTGACACAACTCACAAATTTGACAAAACAAAAACAAATTGAACCCAAACCTACAGAGAAACAATAAAAAGCAGAGCAGAAATTAATAAAACAAAAGCAAAAATTACAAAGAATCAATGAATCTAAGAGCTGGTGACCAGAAACAGGATTGACAGTCCCTTGGCCTAACTCACCGAAGGGAAGAAACAAGACCCATAGGAGAAACTCACAGGGAAACATCTTAAAAGACACAAATACATTTAGAATATTATAAAGGAATACTTTTAATACCTGTACTCCCTTAAGTTTGAAAATCTTAAAAATAGATGGATTTATTAATTCACTCAAATTATAAAAATTAAATCAAGCAGAGATCAACAACCTAGACAGACCTATAATAAGCAAGGAGGGAGATTCAGACAGTAATAGAAAGCCTTACAACTTAACAAGTCCAGACTCAGATGGACTTGCAGCAGAATTCTACCAGACTTTCAAAGATCCATAGCCAGTACTTAAAAAATAAAAAACTATTCAAAAAATAGAACCAGAAGACAGCTTCTTCCAGGAAAATCTTTGACAAGGGGTAATATATCTTCATGATAAAAGTCCTAGAGACAGTAGGACTAGAGAGATTATACTATAGCATAATAAGAGGTCTATGAGAAAGCCACAGCCAACATAATTCTAGTAAAGAAAGCAATACAGAAGGGAGTAAAATAACATAAAGGATGTCTGAAAAAGCCACGAAGAATTACATTATCTATTTACCTAAAGTTATATAATACATAGACATCTCTATATATACACATATAAATAGGGCTTAAGTGAAAAATTTCACATCTCTGCATATAATGCACCCCTAGAGTCATAGATTATCTAATAAAAACTTTGATGCTAGCGGTAGGAAGCCTTCTTTTGAGTTGTTGGTCATGGTTGTCCAAGACCACCTCCCCAAACATTATAGGCTATTGATCTTGCCCTTGGCTGCCTCTCCATAGTTTAAGGTAAGTCCCTACTCTGCCAAAAAGGCCATTTTCTTTGGATATAAGTAAGACTCAGAAGATTCAACAAGCTAGCTTGGAACTTATACACCAGGCTAGCCTCAAATTTACAGAGAACCTGCCTCTGCTTCCCATGTGTTGAGATTAAAGATTTACATCACCATGCTCTCCTCTATGTTTTTCTTAATTTAATTAAACTGAAATTAAAATTAATCATCACTCTTTAAAAAAACCCATTGAAATGGGGTTAAAAAGTACAATGAACCACATGTTATCAATACCCAGATTCAAAAAGTTCAATAATGTGCCATTTTTTTCTATTCTGTTTCTTCCTCTGGCTCTGTTATGTCAGCATTTAAAGCAAATGTTGAAATAATCATAGACATTTTAGTATGTATGAATACTTTGAAAAATAGTAAGTAATGTGACATTACATCTCTAACAAAATTAACAAGTCCTTAATATTATCTAATTAAAATTTCCTCAACTGTCATATTGCCTCTTAACAGATGCTTGCTCAATAAGCAAGTGGTGAAGAAGTCAACCCAAGTATCAGACAGCAACCTTTCTGAAGCCTTGATGCAGCAGAAGAGCCTTGGTTTTCAAACTCTCGAAGGTGGAAAAGCGTCTTTGCAACTACTGTTTCACTCATCCAAATAAAATGCAAGAGTCAAACTCCCACAAAGGATACTTAACCACAGAAATGGGGATACATCTTCCTTTGTTTATCACTACAAGGATGTTCACAGCAAACTGATTCATGCTAGCTAAGCACTAAAAAGAACCCAAATGTGTATCACCCACTGAGTAGATAAACAAGCTGTTACATTCATACAATGCAATACTACTAAGCAATACAAAGAAGGAAATACACAATAATATGAATGAATGTCATAAATATTATGCTGACTAAAAAAGTGCATACTTGATTGCACTAATACAAAATTGTAGAGTAGGCAAATCTATCAGAATAATCATTGTATGTATGAAGATTGACTGGATAGTGTGTGTGGCAAAACCTTCTTGGAGTGATGGTAATTTTTTAGCAGCTTTGATTACAGGTTATTTTTCAAAACATGTTGAACTTTACACTTAAGATCTCTGCATGTTTCATATTCAAATTTTACTCACAAAAGAATACATATTTATGTGGCTATGTATTGATGTTTGCTATTTATTTTAAATGTATCAGAAAAAATAAGATAATCCAATGGAAAACAGCCAGAGGGTTGAATATAAGGAGAGGAGCGTGCTAAAACAGCATAAGAAAATGTTAGTGGAAGAACCCAGACTATTACATTTACTTACAATTCTCCCAACTCTGAGAAGTGTTTGAAATCTTTTTCTAAGGAAATGTGAGTTTGAGAAGATGGGAGGAAAAGGACATTAGCCTGGCAACACAGATCTTTTGTCCTTCCTTACATTCCTGCGAGCTGAGTCTCCAGCTAAGATGGTGGACTGACCTCCACTCCCGGTTCTTGTATACACTGGTAGCTTCTTGGCCATATCCACAAGCATCTGCTTCTGGACCTCAGGTCTCTCTTCATTTTCATAGCGCTCCTTGTCTGTACAGGACAAGTGGAACTGGAAGCAGAAGAGGCAAAGCTTTATTTTCCCAGGTTCCCAGAAAGGACTCACAGCAGCCATAACTACCTAACAAAAATATTTAGTACCTGCCCTTGAACT
This sequence comes from Phyllotis vaccarum, assembly GCA_033318265.1. Classification (NCBI taxonomy): domain Eukaryota; kingdom Metazoa; phylum Chordata; class Mammalia; order Rodentia; family Cricetidae; genus Phyllotis; species Phyllotis vaccarum. Next base: position 55,969,207 of record JARWLC010000013.1, read on the forward strand.
CCAAGTACCAATTTGTCTCATTTGAATAAGTATCTTATGAGATAGGCGGTATTCTTTTTAAATAATAAAAAAACCCATAACGTTTAGCAGATCACGTATCTTGTTCACAGTTGTACTCAATCAACTTATAAATAGAAAAGCTGGTCCCAAAGGCACTTCATGTTATCCCAGGTCTCAATACTCTTACCACTCCATTATACCATTTATGATGGTTTATATGGTTGTATAATACATTGCTGCCAGGATCCAATCGATGAGTGGCCAGGTTTATTGAGTGTCAATTGCTTTTTCATAGGTTCATAATGCTGATGACCCTTTCAGAAAGCTGGATGAAATAGCTTGAGATATTGACAGCATATTTACAATTTTGAGACTGGGTAGAAATTTGGATATCCTCACAAACCATTACATATATATTTTTTTGCCAATTTAATGCTACATTTTGTCAATCTTGCCTAAGATAGCTCAATTATTTTTTCAAAGTAATGCGGATTAAAAAATTTTATTTAGTTTACACAAAAGGGTAGACAGAGGTGAAAAAGTAAAGGATCTTTGGTGGGAATTTTTGGTATAAACCTTATCATGTACAGAAAATAGAAAATAACTTTGGAAAATTAGACATTTTCTTAGTCTAAACCTTTCACCCTGTAAAATAAAGGGAATAATACATGTTTCTAAAAACTGGTGCAGAATTGCTGGGTAATAACAAGTAATTTAAAATCTAATTATTAACAATTTAATTCTACTTGATATTGCCAGACATTTGAATTTTAATTCTTACTATGTTGTACCCTATTGTGCTTTCACTCAGCACTTTTTACAGTTACTAGTGATAATGAACATCTTTTTATGACTTCATTGGGCCATTTGGGGTATTCTCTTGAGATACCTATTTAAGTATTTTGTCCACCAAAATAATTAAGGTTTTTAGTCAGTTTCCTTTGAGGATAAGGTCTCTGGTGGGTTGGCCATGCTCCAGTGAATGCCACACATCCAAGAATGTATGAGTAACACAAACTATACTTGATGGGTTTAAAGATAAAAAGAGGAGATGAGTGAGTGAGTGGGTAGGTCAGTGATGGTGGAATTTGGATGAATGTAACTATGATGAAAATAGTATGAAATTCTCAAACAACTAACAAAAATGAGAAAAAATCAGGTTATTGCTTGTTATGCTAGATTGTGACAATCTTCTATATGTTATAGGTTCTACTCTTATGTTCACTATTTTTCTAACAACACATACCTTTCTTTTAGCCCTCTTATGGTACATTTTGAGGGACAGAACATCTTGGTAGGAGTGTTGATTTATATATCCAGTTTGGAAAACTTAGCAATATCTAAAGTTAAAGGCATGTCTGCACTACGGCCTAGCAATGCTACTCCTAGTTAAACAGCCCAGACGAGTAAATGTTTTTAGGTGAAACACGTATGTAAATATGGCCACAGGCATGTACAAGAATGCTCAGACTAGGTATGTGGATGTGCACACATACACATACACACAAAATAAATAAAAGGTAAAAAATTATAAGTGAATTAAAAATAGAACCATATATGGTCTATTTTATACAATAATGCCATTCTTAATCAGGGTGAGAATTAAATATTTTTCTGAAGATATGTGGAAAGGCATAGGGGGTATTTGAGGCTGTAACAGTAAATACGGTACATTTATAAGCATTTAATTCTTAGTCCTGAGTTTTGTTGTGCACTAGGTAGACACATCCTAATAATAAAGTCTTAAGTAAATATTGTAAATTGATAAAAAACAATCTGATTAATTTGTTTTTATAAGTACAATTATGCTAACTTGAAAACACAAAATTTTTCCATTTTTCATTTAAATTTTTATAATTCCAAGTAGTGTCTCATAGCAGTGCTCTAATCACCGAGACATCCTTGTGATTGTGTCTTCCTTATGGGACGCTGCACTACATGAAGGGCACAAGCAGGGTTGTTTCTATTTAGATATGACAAACACATTGTGGTCACTCAACAAATAGTTTAGAACAAGATGTCTGGAACAAATAGCATGTTTCCGGCACTAACTGAGCCTTATTAAGGATTATAGAGCAGTGAACTAATAAATGAATTTCAGATGAGACAAGTGGTGACAGATGGGAATGTTGTATTACAGAAATGAATATTGTGGCTATTAAGTAGACCCAAAGAACTCTCATCCCCGCCCTTTTTTATAAATTGGAAATGATAAAGATGTACTCATATGCATTAGACATTTGCAGTACTTGATTAAAACCTAACATTATTTCATCAAATTTAGGTCTACAAAATTCTTAACCATTAGTCTTTCTACTGACCTAAAAGCTTTCATACATAACCTGAAGGGGATATTTAATTTTTATTAAGCTAAAATTAATGTAACATGATGTATTATTTATAAAGAACATTTTATAGTGCACAAATTTAGTGCCATTTAGTTGGCTCATATTGTGGTACAAACAAAACTATCTAGTTTTAAAATGTTTCAGCACCCCAAGAAAAAAATCTTTTACTTGTTAAGCTGTCATTTGTATTCATTTATGTCTAAGCAGAGCACAAGCAGTATCTGCTGTTAGGGATCTCTGTGTATGGATTTGCCTTCAAACATACGGCCATTGATGTTCTGAGTCTTTCGATCACCACATTTTAAGGGTTCATCTACATTGTATAACATGTCAGTGCTCCACTCCCTTTTATGGCCAATCGTATTCTGGTATGTGTGCATATATACATACAGACATACAGTTCTACAATGCAGACATACAGTATTTCCTCCATCTATTTTTCCACTGATGAATATTTGGGTTGTTTCAATCTTTTTGCTATAAGGCTTACTGCTGCAATAAAGATTTGGAAGTAGGAATTTACCTGAATGCATTTTTTAAATTGTTTTGAGAATATGTACCCATGAATGCAATTTTGAGTCACACAACAGCTCCATATTTAACCTTAGGAGAAAAATTATAGCTCTTTTGTATAGCAGATATACTGTGGAATATTAGCTTAAGATGTATTACATCCAATTATGCTGTGGAATATTTGTTCAATGATGCAAAGATGTGGTGCATTCTTTCATGTTGAATTTGTTGAACTCGTAAAGCTGTGTTTCTTTGCCTGCCTTAACACACCTGATGGTGTGACAGAGAGTTGAATGTCCAATAGCTAGGGAGGGGCGGGACAGGTGTTCTACCAGGCAGAGAGAATACATAGGAGAAATACAGGCTCTAAGGAAGCGTGAGGATCTAGAAAAGAAGGAAGGAGGATGCCAGGGACCAGTCACCCAACCACCTGGCCAGCCACAAAATAAGAAGGAAAGAAAGATAATACAGAAAGATGACAATCCCAGAGGTAAAACAAAGTTTAAAAGAAATGGAATAATTTAAGTTAGATAAGCTAGCTAGAAACATGCCGAGCTAAGGCAGGACATTCGTAAGTAAGATCCACCTCTTTGGGTTTATTTCGGAGCTGGATAATGGGCCCCCAAAGAGAAAAAAACCTACAATCTACAGTTTTATATTCCTAGCCAAATTTGGAAGAATCGTGAATTTTTGGGATTCTCACCAATATATGCTATTATTCATTCATTTGTTCTTTTATTTAATGTTTGCCTTCTTGGTGCTTTGGCTGTCTAGATTTGTATAGTCTTAAACTAGTAGCGGTGCTCATGAACTTTCCATGTCCTTAACAGAAAATTGCGTTCTTTCGAAAATAAATAACTACTTAAGACCCTTCTGTAATTTAAAATTGGGTATCTTTAGTTTCTGAATTATGAGAATCACTATGTATTATGAGTACTGGACACAACAGATGTATGAAAATACTTTCTTTTATGCTTTGGGTTGTCTTCTTACTGTTTGGTCATCTTTCTTCTGTCAATTTTCTTTTCTTTTTTCCCTCCCTCCCTTCCTTCCTTTTCTTGAAGGTTGGCCTTCTACTCTTCATTAAAAAGTTATTTGAGATATTTTCCCCCTTTAAATGTGTTTACAACAACAAATTTCCTGTAAGCACGACTTAATTGCATCCTATAATTTTTATTATGCCACATCTCATTTTAATTCCTCTCAAAGTATTTTTAATTTTTCCTGTGATTCCTTATTTGATCCACTGGTTCAGAGTGTGCTTAATGGTCAAAGCACAAAGAATAAGAGACTGCAGAATTCTCAGCCCTAAATGGGATAGTATACCTTTTCCTCCCAAGGCTCAGAGGTCACCGAAGCAGAGGGGGCAGAAAGATTTTTAAGAGCCAGTGGTGGTAAATGTACGCATGAAAGCATTTTTTCATACACAAGAAGGTAATTGCAAATATGAAGTCACGGCTCTTGTGGTGGCCTACACAAGACTGTGCAATCTCAAGACAGACAAAAGCTCAGCTTGGAGAGGGAAGTGGGGTAAGAAGTTCTCTAAGGAGATATTGACAGTTGATAGCTTCTGAGACAGGAAAATCAGTTCTCTTTGAGGGTATGGCCCCTGTAGTAGTGGATGCCCAAACACGAAAGATTATTACGTGGATAGCACAAATGGACTTGGTGGTTTTTTTTTTTTAAGATATGAGGACACAAAGTTGGGTGGGGAGGGAAGAGGGTTGGATCTGGGAGGAGCTGGGGTGAAAGTAAATACAATCAAAATGCAGTATGTGGAATATTCCACAAATTAATTAAAAACGGTGCGTAATTTCTCAATCTTTTTGAATTTGTAGTTTGTCTTATTTATTTCTAGCTTTATCCCACTGTACTTGGAGAAAATACTTTGTATGGTTTCAATGTTTTAAATGTACCAACTGCTTTGGTGGCCCAATAGATTATCTATACTGGAAAATGTTTTATATTCAATTTGGAAGAATGTATATCCTCCTGATTGGGGCCGATTGTTTTACATATGTCTTTTCAGATCCTTCATTTACTTTTGTTCTTCTGTATACTTGTTCTATGCACTGCAGAAAATGTAGAACTGATTATTTTTTACTATTATTGCAAAAGATAATTTTCCCAGGTTTTGCTTCTGTTTTTTAGGTTCATTTTAAAAGTAACTTTAACAGATTGATGAACTGACCCTTTTTTGTGGTGTTGCAGATTGAACCCAACAAGCTGATAATCAAACCCTTTACCACAGACCCATATTTAGCACATTGAACCTTTTATCAATATATATTGTATTTCCTTTCTCTTCTGTTTGATTTACCTCTCTTAAATATTTGTGTTGTGGTAGATCACAGAGCCTCACACATGCGCTATATCTCTGAGCAACACCACCAGTGCCTCTCTCTTCCCTCCTACCTTTCTTCCCCAAGAACTCTCGGTTTTGAAATTAACATAAATATCTTGCTTTCTTTTGATTAATATTTGCTTATATTTTCTAATCATTTATTGTCAACCTATTTTTGTCTTTGGTACTAATGTTAACATTGTACAAATAGATTATATATATACATATATATATGTATATATATATGATCTTAATCTAGTTTGTTAATCTCAGGGTTTTATATTTTCTTGAAATGGCCTCATTATGTAGCTCTAGTCATGGAACTCTACGTAGAGCAGGCTGATATTAAATGTGCGTGCCACTGCACCTTGTCTCATAATAATTGGTTATTTGTTTTATTGCTGTTTAAGTCTCATTCTGTAGCGCAGGTTTGCCTCAAATTTGTGGCACTCTTGACTCAGACTCTAGAATTCTGGGATTACAAAAGGAGTGACCATGTCCAGAAATCTCACCCTTTAAAGTGGATAAACTAATGCATTTATATTTTCACATTCAGGAGAAAAGGTACTTGCTATTTTGCCCATTATTTTCTTGCTGTTTTCCTATCTTTTTATGCTTTTAAGTTTTTCTTTTGTAATATGTGTCCATGAAGGAGGCAATTTAGAATAGAATTTTTCTCGTGTTAATAGTTTTGGTCAGATCTTCCCCTTTGTTTCTTTCTATTTCCAAATCCAATTGGTTTTAAAGCAGTTACAGACAATAAATGCCCGAGATTACAACATTTCTGAACTCTTTCAGAAAGTGCAGGAAACACATGGACTCAAGAGAGCATGGCAAAAACAAGGTTGGATTAACTATTGAATTTTTCTTAGAGTTGCCTTCTTGTTTCTTGCTGGGTACTATTTTAAAATAATGCCATTTCATAAAATTGCACAAGATGAGGTCCCAGAATCCAAGTGGCTTCTTGTTTTATTCAGATCTGTACTGCAGATAGTGGTTTCCTAGTCTTAAAGATACCCAATGGTGGTGCTTTGACAAACTCCTTCCATAGTCAGTTCTACCCTTAATGTCTCTGTGTGAATCCCTCTCAGTTTATTCTTAGTTTGGCTGGGTGGTGTGCCACTGTAGTCCCAGCTATACAGGCTATTCAGGAGAGGAGAGGTAGGATTGCAGGGGGCTAGAAGCTCCAGGCTGGCTTGGGCAACACAGGGAGGCCTTATTTGAAATAACAAAGACAAAAGGGCCTGAGTATTTTTTGAATGAGAAGGTCATTTGCATATTCTTTTGTCCTCTTTGTTGTGATTTTTTAACATTCTTTTGTTCTTAACTTTGTGAAACACAAAATATTCTTACCTTCTGGTTTGGCTGTTGTGGGAGTGTAAAGATAGACTTCCAGTAGGTCCATGCAAAGAACACAAAAATGGCATGATAGAGTATGAGGTAGATAACTGAAATTTAAAAAAAAATTAAACTTTTAATCCACTTTTCAGAGTCAGAAAAACAAAACTAAGTGACAAATATCTATATTGTCTTCCTATTCCTGTGTTCTCTATAGTATTACTATGAAATGTTGACTGCTCCTATTTTTCCACGCAGAGACATGAATACACACAGTCCACTCAATTTTGAACCAGAGACTTTCTGGAAATTATATCCTTCTAAAGCTGTCATGTGATTCTTGGAGGAAAGAGAAGAGCTGCCCTTTATGACACTATATGAGAAACTATTTTAGCCAGTTGTCATTAACTCTGTCACCAAAGGTGCTAAAATGCTATGATACAATTTGCACTTCATTAGAATTTACAGCATGGTTTTTCAAAAAATTAATTGTGTGTGTGCTTGTGCATGCTATAGCACACATGTGACATTCAGAGAACTACAGTCCTCTCCTACCACGTGGGTTCCAGGGATAGAATGCAATACCCAGGCTTGGCTATAACCACCTGGCCATCTGGCCAACCCAAAACATATTTTTATATATGTCACCTAATTTTCTTTGTTTTTAGTAACTGTGTTAAGAAAGATAATGGTGTAAATCAGGTGATTATCTGTCAAAGATAGACAATCCATTAATCAGGATCACACAGTCTGTAATGTGGTCCATCATTAACTAATAGGACTTCTGACTCGAAATCCAAAGTTCTTTTCAGTAGTAGCTCCATTGACTACACAGTTCAGAAGCATAAGTTGTTCCTTTGAAATATGCACACATGACTCTCCACTGCCTCTCTTCTCATACTTTTAGCCTTTTGTATTCTCCACAGAGCTGGTTACAAGATGGAAAGTCTCTTCAGTACTTGTTGCAAGTTCTTGAATGGCATGGTCTTATTTCAATCCATTAAAAAGACTCAAGAGAATGATGTAATTCAAGACCAAGTTAACAAGGTTCAGCTTCTCACACATCTACTTTTTCAGTGCCAGCAGTTTAATGTGCGACCTTTTAGGTGTGAGATTATAAAATCTGATTTTAAAAATCAAGAAACACAGAGGAAAGACAAATGTGTACTTCACAGATATATCTCACTTCTTACCTGTTCATGTCAAGGATGTGAATCATTCCAGATTTTCTCATGTTTGTTTATATAAATACATGCACACAATAAACATAATATCTCTATAACATCTAAAATTTTAACTATCTTTCTTGTAAAAAGATAAATATTCACATGGTTCAAAATTTGAGACAGGAAAGTATGTAATTAAATCTTTGTTTTAGTTACATTTTATGTAAACAACCAATGTTATACGCCATGACTTCAGATTTTATATTTCATAAATAACCCAGTACACTTTGCTAAACACAGGGAAGTAGTCTATACAGTGTTTTGAAACATACTTCTTCATTGCTTGGAAAGAGTAAGATTTCTCATTTTCTTAAGTCTCAGTGAAGTGATCAGCCCTAAATGGGATGACTATGTCATATACCCCTTCCTGCCAAGGCTAAGCGACTGTCATGGTGGGTGTGTGTGAAAAAAGATTGTAAGAGACAGATGTTGGGGAAGACCTCTCTAAAATATTGTTTTCTAGACACAACAGGGCTGTTGAATATAACTCACAGAGGCTGTGCCTGCTTAAGACATGCTCAAGATTATACCATCTAAAATCCCAGCATGTACATGGGAGAAGCCCAACAGGCCCCACCCCTTCCTTAGCTGAAGGGCTGCTGGCAGATGGTGGCTGTTGAGGGAGCAAAAGTCAGTTTTATTCACGAATGTAGTCCCTGGTAGATTTATTCATCTTCCAATGGGTGGCTCTGCACTCATGAGCACTCAAGTAGTACAGATAATACTAAGTTTGTTTTTTAAAAAAGAATATAAGAAGATGGAAGGAAAAATTGGCAGCTAGTATAAGAGGTAGGGAGGAAATGGGAGACAGATTTTATCAAAATACATTGCATATATTATAAAATTCTCAAACAATAAAAAGTTGAATGGGCTTCTGTTGCAAAGACATTTTATATAATCTACTGAACCAGATAACATGTTATCAGCACATGTATAAAGTACATCTATAGAATCAGTCGAGGGGGATGGTGCACATCTTTAATCCCAGAACTTGTGAGACAGAAGCAGGTGGATCTCTGAGTTTGAGGCTAACCTGGTCTACAAACTGAGTTCCTATTGCCAAACCCTTTTATGCTGCTACAGTCATGCTGATATCCAAACCACACAAAGATGCACAAAGAAAGAAATTACAGACAATTCTCCTTCATGAACACTGATGCAAAAATACTCAATAATATACTGGCAAACCAAATTCAAGAACATAACAAAAAATAATCCAGCATGAACAAGTAGCTTCATTGTTAGTTTCACACGTGAGAGCAGAGAAACACTACTAGATGCCACACTAGAGTTTATTCAGGGGAGTTGCTGAGCTGGTACAAAGGGAGAGAAGCAGAAGAGAAAAGGAGAGCTAGACAGACTCTCACATGGTGGCTCCTTTGAAGAGAGTGGGTGGGCACAGATTTACATAGCCACTCTTGGTTAAACCCAACAGGGTGCCAGCAGAACATGCTACATATGGGGCTACATGCCAGGAATTCTTATTTCAACTGGCACCATGTTGAGTTTACCACGTATGTGGCTGCTATGTGCCAGGAATCCTTAAATTCATCCCAGAGAAGCAGGGATGGTTCATCATATTAAAAGAAAATTGTTAAAGTCATCCATCATATGAACAACCTAAAAGAAAAAAAACACACGATCTTATAGAAGAGGTTTTTGGTGTGGACTAGCCCCACGATCTAGAGGTCTAGATCTGCCTGTGGCTGCTTATTTGGACCAGAAATCTTAAAGTCTTAAAGAAATACATAGACACTTATACTAATTTTATGTTGTTTGAACTATGGCTTAGGCATATTGTTAGTTACTTCTTTTATCTTGATTTATTTTTATGAATTTGTTTTGCCGTGTGTCCCATGGCTTATCTCTTTTGTTGTGTCTTGCTTTATGGATGGCTGGACGAGTCTCTGTGTGACTCTGCACTTCTCTACCTATTCTACCATTTCCTACCTACTGCTAAGGTGCCTGATATAGGCCAAAACAGTTCCTTTATTCACAGCATACAGAAAGACATCCCCATATCACTTTTCTTTTTTTGTCTAATCAAAAAGGTAGGTTTGAATTTTCATGCAGTAAAATTATATATAATCAAACAGCTATTAAGTAAGAATTATAGTTACAATAGTCTATTTGTATTTAACAAAATTAGAGAAATTTTTATTGTCTTATATTTGTGAGTTTAAATTTTTACATCTTTAAAATATATTTCTAAAAATAACTAAACATTCCCACATTATGATCATCTCATTAGATGCTGAAAAAGCCTTTGAGAAAATCCAACATTCAAGATAAAAGCTCAGGGATACACCTAAATATAATGAAGACAATATACAGCAAGCCAACAGCCAACAGCAAACTAAATGGAGAGAAACTCAGAGCAATTCCAACTAAAATCAGGAAAAGACAAGGCTGTCCCCTCCCCCCATACCTATTCAATATAGTTCTTGAAGTTTTAGCTACACCAATAAGACAACAAAAGAGAACAAGGTCATACAAATTGGAAAGGAAGAAATTAAACTATCTCTAATTGCAGATGATATGATTGTACAAATAAGTGACCCAAAATTCTACCAGGGAACTCCTACAGCTAACACCTTTAGCAACTTAGCAGGACACAAGATCATAGAAACAAACAAACAAGCAAACCAATAGCTCACGTATACACATATGATAAAAGAGCTCAAAAAGAAATCAGAGAAACATCACCCTTTACAATAGCTGCAAATAGCATTAAATATCTTGGCGTAACTCTAACCAAAGAAATGAAAGACATGTTTGACAAGAACTTTCAGTCACTGAAGAAAGAAGTTGAAGAAGATATCAGAAAATTGAAAGATTTCCCATCCTCCTGGATAGGTAGGCTCAACATAGTAAAAATGGCAATCATACTAAAAGCAATCTACAGATTCAATGCAATCCCCATCAAAATCCCAAAACAGCTTTTACAGACCTTGAGAGAACAATACTCAACTTCATATGGAATAACAGGAAACCCAGGATTGCCAAAACAATCCTTCTCAATAAAAAGAACTTCTTGAGGAATCACCATCCCTGACTTCAAGTTATACTATAGAGCTACAGTAATAAAAACAGCCTGGTACTGGCACAAAAACAGGCTTGTAGATCAATGGAATTAAGTCCAAGACCCTGACATTAACCCATACACCTGTGAACAACTGATTTTTGACAAAGACGCCAAAAATATTGAATGGAAAAAGGATAGTTTCTCCAACAAATGGGGTTGGCCATAGCTGGATGATAGTGTTCACAGGAATGCAAACAGATCCAAACCTATCATCCTGCACAAAACTCATGGATCAAAGACCTCAATATAAACCCAGCTACACTGAACTTGATAGAAAACAAAGTGGGAAATACCCTCCAACACATTGGCACAAGCAACCTCTTCCTAAATATAACACCAGTAGCATAGACACTAAGGACAACAATCAGTAAGTGGGACCTCCTGAAACTGAAAAGCTTCTGTAAGGCAAATCACACAGTCAATAAGACAAAATGACAGTCTACAGAATGGAAAAAGATCTTTACCAACCCTACATTGGACAGAGGACTGATCTCTAAAACATATAGAGAACTCAAGAAACTAGAGCCCCCAAACCTAAATAACCCAATTAAAAATGAGGTTCAGAGCAAAAAAAGCAAGTCTCAACAGAAGAATTACAAATGACTGAAAGGCTCTTTAAAAATTGCTCAACATCTTTAGCCATAAGAGACAACTTTGAGATACCACCTTACACCTGTCAGAATGGCTAAGTTCAACAACACAGATGACAGCCTATGCTGGAGAGGATGCGGAGCAAAGGGAACACTCCTCCATTGTTGGTGGGAGTGTAAACTTGTACTCTGGAATGCATTATGGCTATTCCTCAGAAAACTGGGAATCAATCTCCCCAAGGATCCTGCAATACCTCTATTGGGCATATACCCAAAGTATGCTCATTCGTACTCCAAAGACATTGTCTCAGCTATGTTTATAGCAGCATTATTCATAATAGCAAGAACTTGGAAACAACCTAGATGCCCCTCAACTGAAGAAGGTATTAAAAAACTGTGGTACATCTATACAATGGAGTACTGCTCAGCATTTAAAAAAAAAATGACATCCTAAAATTTTCAGTCAAGTGGATGGACTTGGAGAATATCCTCCTGAGTGAGGTATCACAAGCCCAGAAAGATAGACATAGGAAGTACTCACTCATAAGTAGATTTTAGACAAAAAGCAATGAATACCCAATTTGCAAACCACAACCCCTGAACAACTTGGGATCAGAAGGAACTTAAGAGAGATGTCCAGAGATTCCCCTAAGAAGAGAAAATAGAGAAGATCTCCTTAGCAATTGGGGTCATAACAGGCTGCAACCAAGAAGATGTGGGAACAAATCTTGAAAGGAGATGGTTTAGTGAGAGGAGCAAAGAGGGAGCTAGAAAGAGATGGATATCTTGATAGAGGAAGCCAATGTGGTATTGGAAAGAGACTGGGTCTTAGGGAAATGTCCAAGAACTCACAGGTTGTCCCTGCCCAAGTCTCCAAACAATAGTGGAGGGGGTGGATAAACAGGACATCCTCTATATAATCAAATGAGTAAACGCCCTAAGTGTCATCACAGAACCTACATCCAACAAAGAACAGAGGTGGAGGCAGAGATCCATGGCTGAGCACTGGGCAGAGCTCCTGGTCCAGCTGAGAGCAGGGGAGGAGAGTCTGTATGAGCAAGGGGATAGGGATTATGAGGAAAATTCCCACAGTGATGGCTAGCTGGAGCTTTGGGGAGCTCACTGAATCCAGAATAGCCACTGGAGATTCATTGGAAAAAAGAGCTAGGCCCTCCAAGGGGTAGGCAACTTTTGACTGGCATGAGCAGTCTGTGGAGCCCTGATGAGTGGGATCAGACTATATTCCTGTGCATGGGCTGGCACCTTGAAACCCATTCTCTGCAGAAAAACACCTAACCCAGTCTTGACTTTGGGATGAGGAAATCAGACTTACCTGGAGTGGATGTGCCACACTGGGCTGACCCACCTTGGGACTTCTTGCCCTTTTGAGGAAGGGGATGGGGGGAGGAGATAGGAGGCGGGACAGGGGGGCTGAAGGGTAACTGGGAGGGACTGGGAGGTGGGAAGGGAGGAGGAGCAGGGGGGAGACAAATTACATTTTTTAATAAAAATATAACAACAAAAAAGAATAACAAGCAAAAAAAGAATAAAAGATAAACTTGGGGATTAGGAAGAATACTATGAAATGCTGTCTTCTGAGCATGAAATGACTATTGCACTTGTGAATTCACAAAGGCTGTGGTTATCTGAACAAGCCCTTTACAAAATCAAGTCCATCTACTTTCCACTATGGATAGGAGAGGGTATCATGAAGCTACCTTTAGCTCAGTGACTATTGTCAGCTAATGGTTACTGTTGGAAAGAGAGTCTTTTTCTTCAGTGGTGTAGTTGTTGGTAAGTTGTCTATGATTCAGTAAATAACTTCTCATTCATGCAAACAATCCTAATTAAATTCAGTGAGTCTTTAAAAAGAAAACACAAAAGTATGAGGGAAACTTTTTCAGAAGAAGAAAGGACTTCAGATGAAGTGGTAAGGGGATAAGAGAATATTAAAGGGAAAATATGATTAAAACAAATTATATGCTTATATGAAATTATAAATTAATATAAAATAACTTCTAAAAGTACATTCTGAAATATCACAAAATAGAATGTACATAAGAGAAACAAATGCCAGCTATAAGCAACAATATAAATGAGTCCCTCAAATAGCATCATTTCAATTATACAGAGCTCAAAAATAGGTAAATGAATATATGGTGTTAAAATTTACAATGATATTTCCTATTAAGGTACAGGGTGTTCTAACACGTGATATAGAAACTTCTGGTGACTGGTAATACAATTTGTTTATTAGATGTTGGTATGTATATGTACAATTTGAAAATCCATTGGTTGCTATATTTAAAATTTATGCATTTTCTACATAAATGTTATTTTTTAATACCAGCTTTGGAAAACTGAGAGATTAGAATTATCTATTCCAAAATGTTTGCAGCAAATTTATCTGATTGACAAGAACATGGATTTTTCTAAAAATGTCTTTAAACATTTTTATATTGAAAATAATAATAATAAAGTTTTATTATCCAATGTTTTCAGTGATAAAAAAAAACAAAACCCAGGACTTTGTGCATATTAGATGAATACTAGTAAGTAGTTAGAGATAGTTAGCTGTATTTATAGGCTCTACCTATAGAGTTATTATTTAAAATCAAATATGGGCAGTGGTGGTCCACACCTTTAATCCCAGCACTTAGAAGGCAGAGGTAATTCATCAGCTAGAGATGAATTTCTTAAGGAACTGACTACACAGGATGAGACTAATGTGGCATTTCATACTGAAGGATTGTTTTTCCATTTGATGTTTTTCTTTACTAGATGAGAATAATTAATTCTGACTCAAACTGCAAGTGGAGTTTCATTTATAAGTAGAGGAGATTTTAAAAAAACATCAAACTAAGCTTAATTTTACTTCTCAAAATACCAATCTAAAACAAAGAACACATTACACTTCTGGAGAATGGAAGGGACAGGGGTAAAAGACCCCTCCAGCCTGACCTCACTCATAGCTTTGCAGCAGCTGAAACAAGGGCACTGCTTTCCACAACAGCCCGCTAGGGCATGGCCAACAGATCAAGCAAAGCAGCACACATTCTGTCTTGTAGAGCATACACATACATTTGTGTAGTAAACATAGGTCTCTTTTGCTGAATTTGGCAAAATACTTGATCCTGAACCTCCTACTTTGCTATTGTAATATCATGCACATTTAAAACAATGAAGTGGAAGATGTCATGGGTGGGTGTCAGAATGAATGGCCTTTGAAGGAGCACTGGATCACTGAATGTAAAACAATAATCATTATCATCAAGAACTTGGAAGAATTTCAACTGTGGCTGCAGATGGCAATCTGACATCTTTTTTCTTCCTTTACAATGCTGCGAAACATTCCTGGATTGTGGCTAAGTTTTAGCCCTACTTGTGGCAGCAATCCCAGAAAATAGAGCAACTGACCCTTCTTCTTGGCAGAGTGTCTAAACTCTACATTCTCAAACACAAATGCGCAAACTTCAGAATGAACAGGACCTACTCTGCTGTGCAGCCCCCAACAGTTCTGACATACAGGAGAAAAACTTAGTCCTTCCTGGCTAGCTAACTCTGCCCTTGCCTCCCACCCATCCTAGCACATTCTGGCTCTAGCCAACCTTTATAACGGATAATTGCACAAACTTATCTTTTTTTATTCTTATACTGCTGGACCTTTTCTGTTAATGAGCCCTAAAGCTACAGTACCCTTGTAAAGCATGAACTACTCCCATCCTTTTCATCACTCAGAGCTCAGCTCCTCTTTGACTCTTCAGGAACTAGCTCCAATCCAAGATACTTCAGACAAAACTGCCATTCACTACTCCTGTGTTTGTACTATATGTAAATTGACTCATAGTGATGCCCATCAATTTTATCTGAGTCATTTTTATGAAATAGAGCTTAGAACTCCTTGACAGTCAGTTGATGTGAAAAAAAAAAAAACTGCTTATGTTCTGGACTCTGATAAAAAGGATTCAAAGCCTGATCTCTTTCCCTTGTAGCTGCCTTTGTCTGTACAGACAAACTCATCTCCCTGTGCCAGTTTTCTCACTTTTAAGATGACTACTATTCAGACTAGATAAGATTAAGTGATTTTCATACAAGAAAGGTAAAACAATGCCTGCCACCTAAGTAAGTGCTCCCTAGAGGGTTGGCCCTCATTACCACTGATTGAACCAACCCTATTGCAAGCTCCATATGGATGAGGATATTCAATTTGTCCTTAAGGCAATTGCTAATGCATCGCACAAATACCCAGCACTGTGTCTAGCATGGGCATATGTTCAAAAACAATCTATTGAGTTGGTGGAGGCCTTAATGACTCTATAATCATCATGAGTACCCCCTAATTCTCTAGTAAGCCTTACCAATGTTCTTAATACCTCACAGAAAAACTAGAAAAACTTCAGCATCACTGAACACCTCCCATCCCTTAATGCTCCTGCTTCATTTCCGTTGATTCTTTTCGCAAATTATCTTTCCCTAGGAGAAGTTCAAACCCAGAAGTAAGCATAGGCCAAACTGGCCCATCAGAGGTGGGAGGGGGCGGGAGTGGGAGCCCGAGAGGGGCGCGGTCACCACGTCGCAGAGGCTAACTGCGCCTGCGTAGGCTGCGGCAAAGCTAACTGCTCTGGGGCTTTCGCTCATTGCTGGCTACTGCCTGTGTAAAAAGATCGCTGTTCTTACCAGGTCTCACTTTCGAGCCACACAACTCCTGGTTTTCAGGCTTCAGCTCTGTGACCAAGAGCCAACACACCTCCGATCCTCACTCCAAAGGATCACTGACCTCCGCAGTCGCGTTCCTGTCTCCTGGAACCATGTCTCTGGTAAGCCAGAATGCGTGCCGTGGCAGCGCAGAGACCACTGCAGATTTCAGCGACGGCAGGGGTGAAATGCAGGCTACTAGTGCCTCCGAACCCCCCACCTCCATGCTAGTCCTCGAGGCTCCCCAGGGCCCTCAGATTTCAATCGACCCACAGGGCGCCAGCGCTCCCCAAGCTGCGCAGGACCTGAATGACATCGAGGGTCTCATCGACGAGCAGTCGCGACGTTTGGGGGCGCTCAGGGTCCACGACCCTCTAGAAGACAGGTCGGTTGCTTTGGTGAATTTCATGCGCATGAAAAGCCAAAGTGAGGGGTCTATCAGGCAGTCAGATATGCTGGAGTTTCTCAGAGAGTACTCAGATCAGTTTCCTGAGATACTCAGACGAGCCTCAGCTCATCTGGATCGGGTCTTTGGATTGAATCTGAGAGTTCTTGATCCTCAGACTGACACTTACAACTTAATCAGCAAACCAGGCCCCCAGACCACTGAACGGCTAGCAGAGACCCTAGATATGCCAAAAGCAAGTCTCCTGGCCTTGGTCCTAGGGCACATCCTCTTGAATGGGAACCGGGCAAGAGAGGCCTCAATTTGGGACCTGCTGTTAAAGGTTGATGTGATGGATGAGCGTCAGAGGATTAATAACCTCTTTGGGAACACAAGAAACCTCCTCACTACTGAGTTTGTCCGTATGCGATTTTTGGAGTATTGGCCAGTATATGGCACTAATCCCCTTGAATTTGAGTTCCTGTGGGGCTCTAGAGCCCACAGGGAAATCACAAAGCTGGAAGCTCTGAAGTTTGTAGCAGAGGCCCATGATGAAGAACCCTGGAGCTGGCCAGAAGAATATAACAAGGCCCTGGAAGCTGACAAAGCCAAAGAGAGAAGCCAGGCTGCTGGCTTAGAGTTCTGGTCAGAGGACACTATGAATGATAAAGCAAATGATTTGGTCCAATTGGCCATTAACGTCACTGAGGAGTTGCTGCCTATACATCAGGATGAGCTATTGGCCCATACTGGTAAAGAATTTGAAGATGTGTTCCCAAATATCCTCAGCCGAGCCACTCTAATCCTTGATCTGTTTTATGGGTTCTCTCTGATTGAGGTTGATACCAGTGAGCATATCTACCTCCTTGTCCAGCAACCAGAATCAGAGGAAGAGCAAGTAATGCTAGAGAGCCTGGGCAGACCCACCCAAGAATATGTGATGCCAATTCTGGGTTTGATCTTCCTGATGGGCAACCGAGTCAAAGAGGCCAATATTTGGAACTTACTCCGGAGATTTAGTGTGGATGTAGGGAGGAAGCACGCCATCACCTGTAAGCTTATGAGACAACGTTACCTGGAATGCAGGCCACTCTCCTACTCTAATCCAGTTGAATATGAGCTGCTTTGGGGTCCTCGGGCTCACCTTGAAATCACCAAAATGAAAGCCTTGGAATACATGGCGAGGCTCTACAGGAAGCGTCCACAGGACTGGCCAGAACGATACAGGGAGGCTGTGGAAGATGAAGAGGCCAGGGCTAGATCTGAGGCTACTGCCATGTTCTTCTTTGGTTCCATGTGAAGTCTGATGGCTTACTTCAGTTGAGTGGTATCAGTTAAAGGGATAAAGGGGCACTAGTGTCCTAAATCAGAAGTTGGGAGGATTGGGGTAATGAATACCCATTGTGCTTATTGTGTTCCAATTCTAATAGTATTTCTTTCCTTCTAATATACTCTAGTTGTCTTCACAATCAGTGTTTAGAAATGAAATTGCTAATTTTCTCTTCCTGTCTTGTTTCAGTATAAATGTTCAAATACCTGTGTAATGTATTGGTAATATTTACGTATCTGAAATAACCAGTAAAATAAGCTAAGTAACAGTAACAAAACACGTATGTACACCAACACACCCCGAACACAAAGCCCCTCATTCATGGTTGTCTTCCTTTTGAGTCTATTCTTGTGTTAAACTAACTAACAAAAACAAAAGACTACCACTCACCTGTATTTAATTTACTGCCACAAAGTGTAGCAAAAAATAAAAGTATAATGAATTAGATGTCATGTTTCTGTCCTCATTTACGCTATAAGCATTTATCAGGTACTTGTGTGCTGAGAACAAAGCCATGTGCTGGGGACTTAAGGGTAAAGAAACCCCATCTGGGCCTTAGCACTTCCCCCTTAAAGAGAAAAGTCGTGGAAGTGAAGGAGCAATTGTATTGTGCTGTGGCAAGTGGTCTAAGAAAATGGAGTGCGCTGGTGTGTACTGTGGGAGTCCACAAGTATCACTCCCAACCGCAAGATGGGACGGTCGGGAATAAGGCAGTGCATGCAGTACAAGGAAGGCTGGGATAAAGTCAGGAGTATGAAGCAAAAGATGGGTGAGGGTATAGTCAAAGGAGGTGGTAGGAAGGACAAGGTGGAATGAAAGGCTGGGGACATGATATGCTTTAGTGGCATCTGGAGAGTGATACCTGAGCCTGAGGTGAGGGGCAAAAGGAGGAACTGGTGAAGGTATAGGCTGTAGGTAAAGTACCCATGGGGGTGGGGGTGTGAAAGTCACCCAGAAAGATAATGTTGAGTTTAGAAGGGGAGTGGGAGAGAGAAATCTGTGGCGGAATAACAAAGGACCTATCTCCTGGCAGTTGTGGCTCCTAGGAAATAGTAATAGCCTCTTCTCAAATACAGCTGGCCTTAGATCTTCAGTCAGATTTCATCTCCACCCTAGGCCCTGTGCTAGCACTGTTTATTTCAACACTCAAACTGTTAAGGGAAAAGTTAGCATTTTACGTCTCTTCCTCCTGATTCCTCTGACAGTTTCAAACCCAGCTCACAAGCTTTCCCTCGAAAGCTTGCAGGTAACAGCTTCTGAGAGGTGTCCCTGGCACGGGGGTTGGGTGTTGTTCAGAAAATCTCCTCTGACTAGGGAATGATGCCTTCCAGTACTGCATGCTGTATGTCTCTTCATCTCCTGGCATCCTCAAGGCTTCTCCCCTTCACATCCTTTTAATTATTAGAGATTTCCCAGAAGTGCCATCTCCTAGCAGATGATAGAGAGTAAGCAGACATTTCTCACATTTTTCTTAATTCCAGAAAGATAACAGGATAATTTCCAACTCAGGAATTGGACAATGGAAGGAGAGACACACCCTTTTGGCCCCCAAGTGTGACCTGTGGTAATGTAGAAATCCAATTAAGAGAAGTCTGCCTGAGAAAAAGACTGCTCCAGCAGACTTAGAGGTTGCCTGGGCTATATAACAAACCCCCCCCCACTGGGTCTCAATAATTTCCACTGTAATAGCATTCCAAGAACTAAAGACTAAGAGGCAAGTGGCGGGGTGGGGAGCTGGGGGGTAAGGGGGTGGGGGCAGGGGTGGAGAGTGGGATTTCTGGTGACCAGAAAATAAATATCTGGAGAGCCTGAGCTGATGGAAACAGGGAAATGAAGTGAGGTGGGCTTGGGAGAGCATATGTCTCAGAGAATTGGGGACCCTAGTCCCACGCAAGCAATAAAGTGCAAGGTTCTCTTCAGCTTTCTTAGACCTAAATTGCTACGTTTGCAGAGTGAGGGAGAGGGGGGAGGCAAGTTGACCAAGGTGCCAAGTGTTTCTTACTGTGACTTTTTAGATTGGTGCAAGGTCCTCGACACTTCAGGTATTCAAAAATTTCCAGGATAGAAACTTGCCAAGGAAAAGTTGTGGCATCTGGATGGACAATCAGTAATATAAAACTCCAATGGTTTTAGCACTAAATATATTCCGGGAATTGTTCTGGATTTTTCTTGTGCTTAAATGCCTAATCTTGCCCATCATTCTTCAAGTGCATTCTAATGTTTCAATTTGACATTAAGGTACACTGAAATTTAACTAATATTCCCAAGATCACACAGCAGCCACCAGGGAGACCTGGGCTTCCAGTCCAAGAAGCCCTCTCCATCACCTGTGACATGTTGACATGTGCTATGTTCTCACATAAATTGGCAGAGAATCTCCAGACACAAGAAAAGTTAGCATAGCCAGGGTGTGGAAGCAAGGTAATGCTCTTCAGAGGAGGAAGGGGGATGAAGGAGTGAGACGGGAATTTCTCCAGGCTCATTCTTGTGCTATTGCTAGGGTTCTGCTGAGCTGCCTGGAAATTGTATACACATTTCTGTGTATTCTTCCTATTCTGTACTGTTAGTCTTGCTCAGTCTGCTCTCTGTAAGCCCCAGCCTTATCTGCTGATTTTCACCCAGACAAGTCAAGAATCATTATTTCTGGACCATCAGAAGTATTTAGTGGCCTTTTTCAACTCTGAAGGAACAATAACTCGACAGAACTTCACACCTGATCAAAATTACAAGAATAAAAGTGAAATAAAATATAGCCCCATGTCAAAGATGCTACATGTATCTTTCCAGAAGTGGCAAATGTGACATTTGCTAGGCAGGTACCTATGATAAAGGAATAGATATACTATCTCTGTGGTCACAGCTCTTCCTTTGCAGGACAAGAGATAACCAGGAAATTTTCCTTTAAGGCACCAAGTTAGAACTGACACCAATGGATAACTGGTAAATAAGAGATATAGAAGGCACTGCAAGAATTACCCCAGTGCACATCAGCCTCAGTCCTCAGAATCCCAACTCAAGTATCCTTGTCACCCACGTTATTAATTTTAAAAAGTGGGCATTGAAAGAAAGCTAAATTGATAAAGTGCTTATTTTGCAGATATGAGGATCTGAGTTCAACTCCCCAGCACCCAATGTGAAAAGCAATGCTGGTAACCTCAGTACTATGGAAGAGGAAACAGAAGGATCCCTGGCACTGGCAACCAACCATTCTAGCCTAATTTGTGAGTTCTAGGCTAAGGAGAGATCCTGTCTCAAAGGAGATAGACAGTGTTTCTGAGGATGGCAGTGGAGGTTGCTCTCTGGCTTCCACAAGCAAGTGCTTATGTATAGCCAAGTACACACACACACATGCACATCACACATGGACACTCAGGTACAAAAATGGAAAATCTTGGAAGTGAATACTATCAACACTCACCTAGTGCTGTCATCCGATATGCACTTGCCATCCAGAATCCCCTTTGATCCATGATTGGAATCTTTCCTAAGGAGATAAATTTGTGAAAATAGTCATTTTCAATATTTGAGGCCCAAAAGTACATTTTTTAAGATTAAGGAAACCTTTTCTGACATTTTAAAATATCCACCAGCTTCTGTATACACAAGCCATCTACAAATAAGCATGCAATTAAAGGAAAATCTGAGCTGGACTGGCATATGTAGATTTTAAGACAATTAGTCTAGATCTCTGAACTGCTGCTCCTAAGTCCACTGATAATGATGGCTTAGAGCTTTCTTAAATTCTTTCCACCCATGACTGTTTATGACCCAAGAAAATTTTTGCATGACCTCAATTATATAAGCATATAAAATGGGTATACACAAACCAAACATTTGTTGATAATAACTCACAAAGAAATTCATTTTAAAATAAATTTATGGGTATACATATAATTTTACCACTAAAAACAAAGCAAAATTGTTTACTAATAGATGTACGTGTTTGTCTGTTTTTACATAAAGAAATCCTGGTTGAGAGCTTGGGATGTAGATCAGTTGGTAGGGTGCCTACTTAGCATTCACGAAGTCTTTGTTTCTGTCTGTAGCACCATATAAAGTAGATCACGGTGGTATGTGCCCATAATTCTAGCACTTTGGAGGTAGAAGCAGAAGGATTAGAAGTTCAAGTACACTCTTAGATAACTAGTGAATTCAAGGCCAGCCTGAGCTACATACAATTCTGTCTAAAAAATAAAAATATCAGCCAAATATTTTCTACTATAGGGCACAGAGCATCTTGAACATTTTTTTTTTAGAGCTGGTCAATATTTTGATTTACTAGCAGCCATCAATAGAGAGAATGCCACTTCACATAAACACATTGTACAAAGTAGCAAGAGTACGCTTTAATGGGGCCAGACAGGTGGCTCAGTCACTAAATTACTTGCTATGCAAACATGAGGACCCTAGTTCACAACCTCAGCACCCACATAAAAAAAGCAAGTACAGCAGCATGATGATTGGACAGTATGAGACAGAAATATCCCGGGACTTACTGGCCAGCTAGTCTTACCAAATTAATGAACTTCAGGTTCAGTGAGAGATTAGTTTCAAAAATAATGATACACTGAAAAACAGTAGAGAATAACTGTTGTCAAATGCTGTCCCTCCCCTTACATGTACACATGTGCACACATACTCACACATGTGCACACCAAAACGTGTACATATACACACAAGAAACATTCTAGGACCACTTCACAAAGTTGGGAAGTCTGCCTAATATCAAGCCAAATTTATTTAATGATTTCATTTTTATAAAACTCAACTCAGAAACGCAAACAGCATCTCTTAAAATCAAACATGAGAGGGCTCATTGATAAAGACTGTATACTGGTCTTGCAAAGGACCATAGTTCAGTTCCTGGACCCATGCCAGGTAACTCCAGCCCAAGGGGATCCAATTCCTCTTGCTTCTGTGAGTACCTGTACTCACATGCAGTTACACACACACACACACACACACACACACACACACACACACACACACACACACACACACGCACACACGCATGCGCGCGCGTATACATACACACCCATTCACACAATCTTAGAAGTAAAACTAAATATTTTAAAAATTAAAAAAGCATTCTAACATAACATAATCCATTCTGACATAATATAATGCACAAGTTTGATACTTACATACTGAGAAATAACAGCAGGAAGCTATTAGTATTAAGAGTCTTTGTTTATTGTAATGAGACTATTATGTTTCAATAAGAGCAGAAAATACTGCTATTCATTCATGCAGTAGTTTCAAATCTTAGTTAAAGTGTCCCTATATGGATTTCTGATCATTGCATATTTTAATGGCATGCACACTGCAAAGTACACATGTGTGTTCAGAACCAAATCTGAAATCATGTGGTGAAGCATGAACAAGTACCCTCAGAAATATGTTAGATTCATCCTGCTTGTTTTTCTATTTCAGCCATCCAGACTGGCCTCAAATTTTCTGGGTAGCTCAGAGTGAACCTGAGCTTCTGATTCTCTTGCCTCTACCTCTACTGTTCTTGGATTACATATGTATGCCACTATGTTTAATCTCTGCAGTGGAGGAAAACCAACCCAGAGCTTCATGCATGCTAATCAAGCATTCTACAAACTTAGGTAATCTTCAGCCCTGTGTGTTTAACTTTAAATTAATGTATGCTGTTATACATTCAGAAACCTTTTACTGTTCCTAAACTTTTAGAAACCCACACATTCAATTTCAAGGTCCCATCTCACAGTTTAAGAATCTGGGCTATGGAGTGGCCCATAAACACCTTTTAGGTTCAGGCAAGGACATCCTAATTTGTTTTCTTAGAGTTTCTATTGCTGTGAAGAGACACTGTGACCTTGGAAACACTTACCAAAAAAAAGCCATTTATTGTGGTGGTTCATTTACAGTTCAGATGCTTAATCCATTATCAGGACAGGAAGCATGGTGACATGTAGGCAGACATGATGCTAGAGAAGGAGCCAGGAGACAGAAGTTCTACATCTGGATCAGGAGGCAGTAGGAAGAGAGAGAGACACTAAGCCTAGACTGGGCATGTGAAACCTGAAAGCCCACCCAATCACTTCCCCAACAGGGCCACACCTATTCCAACAAGGCCATACCTCCTAAGAGTGTTACTCCCTACAAGCCTATGGGGGTCATTTTCATTCAAATTAGCACATTCTACTCCCTGGCTCCCATACGCTTGTAGCCATATCATAAAGTAAAATGCATTCAGTTCAGCTTCAAAAGTCTCTATAGTCTATCACTCTCAACACTGTTTCAAAGTTCAAAGTCTCTGAATTCATGCAATCTTTTAACTGTAACCTCCCATAAAATCAAAATCAAAAGCAGATTACATACTTCCGATACACAATGGCATAGAATAAAGGGAGGAAAGAGAATATAATGAGGAAATACTGGGTCAAAGCAAGACTGAAAACCAGCTGGGAGAACTCTGAACTCTGCATCTTCATGTCTGATGTCAAAATATTCTTCATATCTACAACTCCTTTCAGCTTTGTTGACTGCATCACACTTCTCCTTCTCGGGATGGTTCCACTCCCTATTATTGGCTGTTCTCAGCATATATCCCACAGTTCTAGCATTTACGACATTTGGGGGTCTCCAAAGCAATCCAGGCTTCACCTTCACAGTTCACATAGGATTCTTCTAGTCCTCCATTCAAGGACACCTCTGACACATGCCTGGCCTCACTGATTTTCATTAGTTGTGGAAGGAGATTCCATAACTGTTGCCAGAAATTTTTCTGACCTGTCTGGGCCACAGTCAGGAGGAATTCCTCCCATCCATGGTGCCACAGCTGCTTAGTCCCAAATAATCACACAAAGGCTTATATTAGTTACAAACTGTTTGGCCTATGGCTTAGTGTCATTACCAACTTGCTCTTACAACTTAACTTACCCATGTCTATTAATCTATTGTATTGCCAAGTGGCTCTGTGGCTTTACCTGTGTCCCATTACATCTTGCTTCCTTGAGCAGTTGCCTGCAGCTTCTCTCTGACTCTGCCCTTCTCCTCTATCTCCTCTCGGATTTCCTACCTGCTTCCAAGCTGCCTTGCTATAGGTCAAATTAGCCTCGTTATTAACAAATGGCAATAAAGCAATTCACAGCATGCAGAAAGACATCTCACATCATATAACCTCTTTCTTGTATCCTTGACTATAAAACCAAAACCATGTGGCAAAAGCTGCCATGTTTTGCTACTTGATAGGGCTGGAAAATAGAATCTTCATTCAAACACATATTCACTAACTTTCTGCTTTTGACAGTTCATCTCACTGTTTAAGCTTAGCTGTTCTGGAACTCACTCTACAGACCAGGCTGGAATTGAACTCTGAAATCTATTTGCCTCTGCGCCCCTAGTCCTGGGATTAAAGGCCTGTGCTAGCACACCCAGTCCTAAACTTTTCTTTAATCACAAATTGGAAGCTTAGTTGGGTAGGGATTTTCCCTGAAGTCACCACCACTCCCTTAATTCCATTTAGCATCAGGTTTATCTGTTTATCTCCTTGAACACTAGACTTAGGTCCATTACACTTCCTAGTGTCCCCTTTTGTTATGGAATTTTTGTACATTTTGTGAAGATGTATTTGCAGAAGGTATAGACAAGATTTCCAAAGAGATAAAGGAAGAAGAGAAAGAATCAAGGTGCTCAGGAAATGTCAGGAGACATTGATAAGAAACAGAAAGTGAAAGATGAAAGAGAGGTAACTCCATGTGACAGAACATAGATTCACATAAATGGGTTAATTTACATTATAAGAGGTAGTTGACACAAATCTAAGCCAAAGGCCAAACTTTCATAATTAATAAGAACTCTCCATGTTGTTCTTTTGCTGCTTTGTGGTCCAAAGATAGTTCAACAGGAATGCTTGCTGCACTGTTCTCCTCAAATTGTACAATAAATTTTTTTTCCTTACTCAGCTTTGTCCTTTTTGTTATAGATAAGCATTAGACTGGCCACTAATACCCATGTAACAAAATACTAGGCTGTCTGGAAATATCATCTGCCAAAACTGTTAACCCATAAATCTTTAATTTAGTCTCAGGCAGATGTTTTGGACAAAAGAAGAAAGAAAGCATCAACATTCTTCACCAAAATATCACAAGAACAGTCTCTAGGATACGTAATAATATTTCTCCTCTGAAACCTCTTAAGTCAGGCCCCACAGCCAAAAGACTTTCTGTCCTGTCCCAGCCACTCCGTCTAGACAAATCTCTCTCACTCTTGGTACCGAAGGTGCTTATAAAATAACTACTCAGATGCTTGTATTAGTCACAAACTGTTTTGCCTGTTCCTCAGTACCATTGCCAACTAGCTCTTATAACTTAACCCATTTTTATGAATTGATGTATTGTCACGTGGCTAGTGGCTTTACCTGTGTTACATTACATCTTGCTTTTTGGGCAGCAGCCTGCAGCTTCTCTCTAACACTCTACCCTCGTTCACCTTTATCTCTGTTTAGTTATCCTGCCTCTCTCTAAGCTGCCTTGGCATAGGCCAAAAAACCTTTTTTATTAACAAATGACAGTAAAGCAAATTCACAGCATAGAGAAGGACATTCCACATCACTTCCCCTTTACTGTCTAATCAAAAGGAAGGTCCTAATTTTAACATAGTAAAATTATATATAACAAAACAGCTATCAAGCAAGAACTACAGTGATATTATCTAGTATATTTGTATTTAGAAAAATTAAAGAGAATATTTTACTATCTATCCTATTTTTGTGAGGCTAAAGTTTTATAACTAATTTATCTTTTATCATAACTAAGGAAAATTATAATTATAATGATCTAGTCTTCAATTCCATCAAAGACCACAGAGGGATAAAATACTACCTGAGTAAACAGGAAGGACATTGTAAGCAACTTCCAAAATTTAGAAATGACAGAGATATCTGGTTGCCTAGCCAACCCAAAGTTTCTTTATAACATTGGGACATCCAATCTTGAGCCTACAAGCCTAGAGTCTCTTGCAGACATTTTAGTGAAGCAAGAAATTTCAAGGACTATTCCATCCAATTTGGCAAGGTTTGTCAGTCACTTCTTGTTTTCTAACAGTTTTCTCTGCAAAGTAGGAACCTAAAGGGACCATCTTTGCTTATTCTGGCAAACTTTAGTGGTAATTTTCTTATGGATCCTGCATGTCCAGTTTATACAGTATATTGTCAAGCATTTGAGGCAAGAACATGTTCTTGTCCAGTGGCTACCTTTTGCCACAAAGAAAGTAAACTCTGTATGGAGTTTCTTTGATGGTCATTATTCTCTTGAAGTAGATTGGTGCTTCCAGGAGCAGACCTGTCTCACTGTCCAGAAAAGTCTAAGTTCTCAAAATATTTTAAATGCTACACTCTGTAGGTCTTTGAAGTGTTTGAAGATTACCTATCTAATTGAAATATATCTTTGTATATCAAAATACTAAGTAACATGACTGTAAGTTTGATTATCATAGATGACTAGTTATTAATCTGTATTTTAAATTATACATTACCATTTTCAATACATTACATAAACATAATACCTTAAATAAGAGTAGAAATATACATACAATATAACAAAATTAACCTCAAATTTGTGTCAATAGGCCAAAATCCATATCAATGCAAAGTATTAAAACAAGTAGATTGTTTTTTAAAAGCAGATTCAATAATCTACCTTTCCATCCTATCATATCTATATCCTCCTTTATTCTTAAGAAAGAAATTTACTATGACCAATAACCAAACCCTCAAAGATAAACATCCATAACCTATTTTTTTTAAATGTAGGAATAGGTTTCTTCTGCTGATTGGGGGTGCTGGTAATCTTTATGGGACCCTGACTCTGGATCATCTTAGGCAGAAACATTGAAGCTGATGTTGATGTTGGATCATCTGGGCCATCTCCTCCCATCCAAGATTTTTCAGAGAGACAATTCTTGATCAAACCATATTAGCTTAGAAGCAACACACAGGTTCTCATCTTCTATGGAAACAAAAGCAGAACCTCTTTTACAAATCAACATATCCCTAAACCCAAATTTCAAAGTCAAGATACCTTATATATATATATATATATACACATATATGTTCAATTTAGCAGCCTTTACAATCAAATGTTTTTCTGCAGTTAGCTCATTAGTAGTCAAAATTAAAATAAAATACAATAATACACATAATCCAGACTGTATATTTTCCATCTTTAAATGACTATTTTTATAATATTTTACTGTCTCTTTAAAAACTTTATTTTTTAAAACTATGTATTTTTTCAAATTTTTGTCTTTTATTTTCTTTGTATAAAAAATGTCATTTTTGTCTATGTATCCCCTGTTCCCCCTCCCTTCCCTCCTCCCAGTCCTTCCCAGTCAGCCTTCAGCCTCCACCCCAGGCAAGTCTGATTTACTCAACCTAAAGTCAAGGCTGGGTTAAGTATTCCTCTGCAGGGAAAGGTCTCCAAGGTGCCAGCCCATGCAAAGGCTGCCTATACTTCTCTTTTTTTTTTCTTCCAAGCCTGTATATAATTTTAGATACATTGTAACCCATTTTCTCTATCTGAATTTGCTTTATTGTGTATCTTTAATATTTTTTTTTAACCAGGAGAGTTTTTAAGTTGCTAAACTGTGTGGCTAGGACCCTTGGCTGCTGGATCTACCCCACTAAGCTTTTCAACATGGGGATGCATCATTGAGTTATACTTATATTCCCACTTCTGGGAAGCAGTATTAAGTAACATGGGAGATGAGTCTCTACACTGATGCTGGCATTTACTTTGAGACCAGGAAGCCCATTGTGGTTCCATTACCATGAATTCAGAATTTTTTAAAAGCTTTTTTTAACTGCCTGATGGTGGGTGCCATTTGTAGCCAAAAGTTTTTCTGGCCCTTCTAGGCTCCTTGGTTTGGACAAAGCTCTCCTACTTGCAGTCTTATAGCTACTTATAAAATAACTACTCAGGCTTATATTAATTACAGATTGTTTGGCCTATGGTTCAGGCTCATTACCAACTAGCTCTTATAACATAACCCATTTGTGTTAATCTGTGTATTGTCATGTGACTAATGGCTTTGTCTGTGTTCCATTATATCTTGCTTTCTGAGTGGCAGCCTACAGCTTCTCTCCCTTACTATGCCCTTCTTCCAACCTGCCTCTAAGCTGCCTTGCAATAGGCCAAAACAGCTTCCTTTTTAACAAATGGTAATAAAGTATATTCATAGTGTACAGAAAGATATCTCACATCAAATTACCCTCATCACCACTGTCTTACATGCTCCTACTAATATGACCTATTAAGCCCCACTTAAAGTATCCATTTGTCTTTCTATTGAAAGTCCTAAAGTCCACATTCCTCAAAATAAAAATACGACCAGCCCTATCACAACAATAACCCAATCCTTAGTACCAACTTCTGTCTTTTTACAGGCCCTCTCCAGACAATAAAATTTTTCACTGAACTAAGCTTCTTTTCCCTCTTGTTGAATAATTAGTGATGTTTTAAGGAATTTTCTGCAGACAGAGCTAGAGGCTAGTTATGGTGGATATTGGAAAAGAAAGAGAAACCTAGCACTTTCATTCTAAACTATATAGCAATAAATCAAGTATGTGATACTAAAGGGGAAATAAATGGGGACATTTAATAAGTCTGGATGTTTATAAACTTGACAATCACTTAGTAGCCATGTGTCCTTCGGTAAGATGCCCAACAGTTCTTTCTTGACCATTTGAAACTATTTTCAAAAAACAGAGTTTGGATGTGGTGGTACATACCTGTAATTCTAACACTTGGTAGGCAGAGACCACGCTTCTGTGAGTTCTAAGTCAGCAAAGAAGACAAGAAAAGAAGAGAGAAGTAAAAAAAAGAAAAAAGGGAAGAAAGAAAAAAGAAAAAAGTGATAGTGAATTGTACTATTTGATGGTGTAAAAACTGTATTGCATTCCAAATATACCTAGTCTAGTGATATTTCAATATCAGATTGATGTGAGAATGTCTTTCTGTATGCTGTGAATAGCAATCTTTAAATAAAGGAGCTGTTTTGGCCCATGACAGGCACCATAGAAAAGGTAGGCAGAAGAATCAGAATAGGTAGGAAAGGAAGGGTGGAGTCAGGGCAGATTGAGCAAGCTTCCCAAGGAGCAACATGTAAGGAACACAGGTGATCCACGGGCCATGTGGCAGACAGATTAATAGAAATGGGTTGAGTTAAGATGTAAGAACTAGCTAGCAACGTGCCTAAGCCATAGGCCAAACAGCATGAACTTAATATAATCATCTGAGTCATTTCTGGGGGCCTGAGCAGCAGCAGCGGACGGCTAATGGGTCTGGTGTGTAGGTCTGTGGGTCTAGCTGCCCCGGACCAAGAAACTCCATTGCAACATCAGATCATGTTGTTTTACAATTTCTACTAGTTAGTATTAGAATGCTTGCCTAGCATGCAAGTGGTTCAAAATTTGATTCCCAGCACTACAAAAACAATTGAGGAAGAAAGAAAGAGTAAAATAGGGCTGCTGCTTGTCAACACTTTGATAGCTGATTTCAAATAAAAAAAAAACAAAACTTGATTCTAATATACGTTTTCTTTAACAAGCACATTAGGTACATATAACTCTAGGTGGCTATAAATTAGTGAGATTTATCTATATTAATATATTTCTTGCAGAAATTTAATTCACATGATATTGGGGGGGGGTTTCATGAGTAGCTTCTTTAAAGAGACCATCAAGTGTCCAAGAAATACTCTGCATCTCTGTGGTGATAACTTCCCTTTTGAGGGTACACAGTTAGGTGATTT
The DNA here is from genome assembly GCA_033318265.1 of Phyllotis vaccarum. Lineage (NCBI taxonomy): Eukaryota > Metazoa > Chordata > Mammalia > Rodentia > Cricetidae > Phyllotis > Phyllotis vaccarum. The sequence continues at coordinate 55,999,841 of JARWLC010000013.1, forward strand.
GGGATGAATATGGTGGTTAATGTCTGTGATGTCTGTCTCAAATGTCTCTCTTGAGAATTCTCAGTTTGTCATGGACTGATCATTATAAAGCTTCTGTAATCACTTCACTAAGAATGGAAGATGTAATAAAAGGACACAAGGATGACCATTGCGTTTTGAACTTAAATCCTGCTTTCATCACAGCTCAGAGAACTTAAAAAGTATGGTACTCTGGGAAGGTGCAACCTCATTAATTTTTTTTTTTTTTTGCAACACAAAAAGGGCTATTCTGTTACATTTAGCCTGATATCCAATTGTAGAAGCAGTCCTGCATCATACTCTGGATTTGGATGGGGAGTGCAATGCTGGTGAGGAGAGATTAAGGAAGGAAGTTTTAACATAGTTATTAACATCAAACATTTATGTAACATCCTCTCACATAAATATGACCATGGACATATTCATTGTTCCCAACAGCTAGAACTACAAGAATTCTTGACACATGATGAATCTTCCCAAACCCATGAACTAAGACACATACCCAAATACCAACATGGCTTCTAGATTTATAACTTCATATCCTTAGAATTGACCTCAGTCAATTGAGGTTATTGTTGCCTGTCCTGATTAGTTTTGTTTTCCCCTATTTTGACACAAGCTGTAGTTGCTATCATGGAAGAGGAATCTTGTTCTAGCTTTATTTATGCCAACATAACACAAACTGTAGTCATCTGAAAAGAGGAGACCTCGATTGAGAAAATGCTTTTGTTAGATAGGGTTGTGGGGCCTGGAGAGATGGCTCAGTAGCTAAGAGCACTGGCTGCTCTCTCAGAGGATATAAGTTCAGTTCCTAGTACCCACCGGGCATCTAAGAACTGTCTGTAACTCCAAGATCTGTCACCCTCACATAGACATACATGCAAACAAAACACCAATTCATGCACATCAAATAAAAATAAATTGCTTTTTAAAGATTAGGCTGTGGGTCAGCCTTTAGGACATTTTCTTTCTTTTTCGTCATTTTTAAAGTATTTTTTTTTACATATGAACCACAGAGTTCCCCTTCCCTCCATTCCTTCTACTCACCCCCCAGCTTCCCCATGACTCCACCCCACCATCCACTCCTCAAAGTGGATAAGGCCTCCCATGGGGAGTCAACAAAATCTGGAACATCAGGTTGCATCAGGACCAAGCACCTCTGCCCTGTATCAAGGCTGAGAAAGGTATCCATCTCCAGGGAAAGGGTTCCAAAAAGCCAATTCATGCACTAGGGATAAATTCTGGTCACACTGCCAGAGACCACATGAACTGTTCAAGCCACACAACTGTCATCCACACTCAGAGGATCTATATCAGTCCCATGCAAGTTCCTAAGCATGAAGTTCAGAGTCAGTGAGCTCCCAATAGCTCAGGTCAGCTGTCTCTATGGGTTTCCTCATCATGATCTTGATCCCTTTGCTCATATATAATACCTTCTCCTTCTCTTCGACTGTACTGGAATCTCAGCCTAGTGCTTAGCTGTGGATCTCTGCATCTGTTTCCAACAGTTGTTGTATGAGGGTTCTATGATAACAATTATGGTGGTCATCAATTTGATTACAGGGGAAGGCCAGTTCAGGTACCATCTCCACTATTGCTTGGAGTCTTATCTGGGGTTATTTATGTGGATTCCTGGGAGTTTCCCTAGCAACAGGTTCTTCCTAGCCCCCACATGGTTTTCTCTGTCAAGATATCTATTACATCTTTCTCCTTTTCTGTCCCTCTCCTTCCCTCCCTCAATTCTACCATCCTGCTCCCTGTTCCCATCTCCCCTTACATCCCCATGCTCCAAATTTACTAGGAGATCTTATCTATTTTTCCCCTTTTCAGAGCAATCCATGCATGTCTCTCTTAGGATCCTAACTATTACCTAGCTTCTCTAAAGTTGTGGATTATAGCCTAGCTATCCCTTGCTTTATGTCTAATATCCACTTATGAGTGAGTACATACCATGTTTGTCTTTCTAGGTCTGGGTTACCTCACTCAGAATAGTTTTTTCCTAGTTCCATTCATTTGCCTACATATTTAAAGATGTATTTTTTTTTTACTGTCACATAATACTTCATTGTGTAAATGTACCACATTTTAAAAAATCTGTTCTTCAGATGAGGGGCATCTAGGTTGTTTCCAGGTTCTGGATATTACAAATATTGCTGGTATAAACATAGTTGAGCAAATGTCCTGTGATATGAATATGCATCTTTTGGATATATATCCAATAGTGGTATTGTTGGATCATGAGGAAGATTGATTCCCAGTTTTCTGAGAAATCATCATACTGAATTTCCAAAGTGGCTGTACAAATTTACATTCCTACCAGCAATGGAGGAGTGTTCCTCTTACTCCATATCCCCTCTGGCATATGTTTTGGATCTTTAGCCATTTGGAAAGGTGTAAGATGGCATCTCAAAGTTGTTTTGATTTACATTTCCCTGATGGCTAAGGATGTTGAGCAGTTCTTTTTAAGTGTTTTTTGTCCATTTGCTATTCTTCTGTCTGTATTCTCTGTTTATATCTGTACTCCACTTTCAATTGGATTATTTGGTATTTTGATATCTACTTTCTTGAGTTCTTTCTATATTTTAGAGATCAGCCCTCTGTCTGATGTAGGGTTGGTAAAGTTCTTTCCCCATTCTTTAGACTGTCATTTTGTCTTACTGACAATGTCCTTTGCCTTACAGAAGCTTCTCAGTTTCAGGAGATTCCATTTATTAATTGTTACTCTCAGTGTCTATGCTACTGGTATTATATTTAGGAAGTAGTCTCCTGTGCCAGTGTGTTCAAGGGTATTTCCCACTTTCTTTTCTATCAAGTTCAGGATGACTGGATTTATGTTGATGGTTTTCATCCACTTAGACTTGAGTTTTGTGCAGGGTGATAAATGAAGATGGATTTACATTCTTCTGAGTACAGACATTCAGTTATGTCAGCACCATTTTCTCTTTAAACTTTTAAAGTGGACTTATTTTACATACATTACATATTTTTCTCTACTAGTCTATATTATTCTTTATTTACTTGAAAATTCTGCCATTTGTTGAATCTGCTCAGTATGTAATAGTGATTTTTTATATGTATGCACACATACATACATACACACACATACACACACACACACACACACACACACACACACATTCTTATAGAATTTGTGTGCTAATCTTTAGCAAGAGTTGTCTTTGAAAGTTGCTGAAGTGTTTCTGCTGCCAGTGTTCCCCTCTGGGTCAGAGGAGGATGGAATAATATGCAGTCTGATGCAGCAGTTCTGCTCCAGTTCATGCAGTGCAGATACAATGTCCCTGTGAGTTTAGAGACTCCCCTGGAGAGTATAACTCCTGCCCCACTAGTGCCTTTTCCAGTACATATATCCTTTAGTTGTTGACCAGACTCTCTGCTGCTCCTATGACTTTGTGTTCTTAGAGTTTGATCCATATATATATGTTGATTGAGAGCACTGTCTGATCTTCAAGAGGACCTGGGTTCAATTCACAGCACCCACACAGCAACTCACAACTGTCTAACTCCAGTTTGAGAGTATCGAAACAACTCACAGACATACATATAGACAAAGATATTAATGCACATACAACAAAATGATAATTAAAATCATTGAAAAAATTAGTGTTTAGTGTCATATCAATGGGATTTTGGAAAGAAGGGGATAACAGAAGCCTCGTTCCATGTATGACTGGGCCACAGTATTTATTTTAATAGACAAAATGTTCATAGCAACAATTGTGGTTTTACTAGTTAGTGGAACTAGTGACCCTACTTCCTGTAAAATCATTGATCATGGTGGCATATAAACTATTACAAACAACAGATATGGTTAATATATATTTTAAGACAATCAACAGTCTGTGGACAGCAATACAGTACTGCCTCTGCTTTATGAATGTGTTAAAGCAATGCAGATGTATATATTTTTCAGGTCCTTTGAATAATAGCTTGTCAGTCAGAACAATAGTCCCTCACAGATGCCCCTGGCTTGATTTAAATGAACAAAACTCTAACACCATCCATATTATAAGAATCCTAATAGGAAGTCTGATGATAAATCATTAGCAGTAGGAGGTATAACACTGGAAGCAAGAGGTAGAAGTGATATGAGAAAGGGTCACTAAGCAGTTTGGTATGCACATAGAAATGGAAAAGGGCAATGAAATGGATTACTTCCTCAGAGTTTCATCAACTGTGATGACAGCATGATTTTAGGATTTTAGAATGATAGTACTGTGAAGCTGATTTTGGATTTCTGATCTCAGAAATAACAAGATAGTATATCTTTCTTGTTTTAATCCATTAAGTCTGTTGTTACATCAGCAATGCCAAATGGTTTATCACAGGATTAAAAGAATTTGAGTGATTTAAGTTTCTAGTCTTACTCAAAGAGGAATCAACACTTACATGAATAAAATTTCATATTTAAACCAGGCAAATATGTCTATAATAATTAAACTCTAGAGAAATCTTACAGCAGTAAAAACATAAAAGTACTATAATAAACAAAGTAATTAAGTGCCGAAAGAAATAAGCACACAGGTACTTGCATGTGGGTTATGTTATGTTAAATAGGGTATGTTAAATATAGAATAAAATCTTATGCCATAGCACATTGCAGTTCCATTTTTTATGGTGCTGAAGATAGAATTCAGAGCTTTGTGCATGCCAGGTAAACACTCTACCACTATCTATCACAAGTTCCTCAGTTTCTAAGAATGAACTAAAAAGAAAAAGAGACTTGAATGAACAGTAAATGTCTTACTTGAGTAAGTTTGTCTGTTTTTCTAATTGAAGCTGAGGTTGTTTGCAATGGAAAATACTTAATTTGCTTTAAATTTCTTGTTTTTGTAAGGTGAATTTAGCTTTAATCTTTTTACCTTTCCTAAGAACTACACTCATAGCCAAGCACTTCTTTTCACATGTACACATGTAGCACATAAATTTTCTGGGTAACCTACTTTTTTAAGAAATCTGTTCATAACACTATTATTATGATGATGATTATTAAACACAAGTGGATGTGAAATATTTTCATTGTAAAGCCTTTTTTCCTTTTCTGTGGAATGAACTCAGTGGAACTCTGGAAGAAGGGGTGATGCTCTGCTTGCATTGCAACTGGTGTTTTTGTAGTGTGGTCTTAGTTCCTGGGTTATGTTTCATTGTAAATGCACTGGCTGAGGCCTATATTAAGAGGACCTTTACCACTATATACGGTGGTCTTTGAGCCAACAGGCCACATTCTCTGGTCCTATTCTTGCCCTCCCATCTACCCATCTCTACCTACAGTACTGAGTGGTATTTCACAATACACTTCATTTCAGGGAACACAGGGTGTCATCAACACCTACCCTGCACCACAGTTGATGCGAAACAATGGAAAGAAATAAATGGGTAGGGAAACCAAGGGAGCTGTGTTCAGTTTTGTTTATTTATTTTTAAAAAGCATTCTCCCAACTCTACCGGTATCTAATCTATCTGACATTAGAACAATAGGTTAGCATAGGGTAACTGTCTAATCATGTGATTCTCTTAGTGGAATATGATGCTTTGCCCCATGAAATTGTTTAGATTCTGTAATAATACAATATATTCTAACTCAAATTTCAATTTCATGTATTTTTATTCCAAGCTTTCTGGAAAAAAAATGTGAACTATTAAAAGGTGATTCACAAAAATATATAAAGCCACATTATAATCTGCTTTTCTCGTTAGTGGTTTTACAGATACATATAGCTGATTTTATATATATATGCACTTCCTTAATTCTTCACAGTGAAATGACATTCATTCTTATGAACTAAAGAAATAAATAACAAGGACACACTGTGATGACATCATGTCTTTTAAGGAGAGACAAAAGAATCCTAACATTCTAAGTGTGGGTTTGTCACGACGGCTCTAGAGGAAGTGGCACCTGGGAGAATGGAGCTAATAAATAATGTGGTTTAAGATCTCATGCAATAGCCAACAGTATTAAGAGCTTTGGACAATTTATACTCTGAGGGTTTAGAAAGGTCAAAGTTTTCATGAGTTCAAGCTGGATACAATCACAAGGACAATCTAGACTCATATGGTAAAAACTTGTTTTTTGACAGAGGCATATAAAGAATAGTTTAAGCATTTAACTGAGTAACAGCAGCAAGCAATAATGAGTAATCTGAAGTAAACTCACTCCTACCCAATACACCTGGAAGGGACATCAAAACATAGTCCAAGAACAATTCCATGTTGTTTTTGAAGAAAGAGGTCACAAGACTCTTGCCTTGTTTTCTTGGAATGTTCTCACAAGCACCCAGAATTCTTATCACACAACTTCATTTTTGGATCATGTTTTGACATGGTTTAGATTAGGAAATAACTACTTATGCTGTTGATGAGAGCATGCGCATGACATTCCCATTTAGGGCTCTGTCCCTCTCCCTCCCGCCCCCCCACTTGTGGGTAAGATGTACTGTTCCAAGGACATGCCTGCCTGCCTGTTGCTATGCCAGGGTGATCATGGTCTCACCCTCTGAAATTATAAGCAAGTCCACAATTAAATGTTTTCTTTAGTAAGTTGCCTTGGTAATATTGCATTATCATAGCAATAAAAAAAAATAGATAAGACCAAATTTGGTAAGCGGAATGGGCTATTGCTATGACAGACCTGACCATGCAATTGGGGATTTTGGATGAGAAAAGCACTTAAACACTGTAAGCAGGACTTAATGGGCCATGCTAGTAGGAGCGTGGAAGACAGTGGTGCTGAGAGCAATGTGGACTATGAGGGACCAGATCAAGAGGGTTCAGAGCAGAACAATGTTAGCAACATGCTGGAGACCATTCTTTTTGTGTGTGTGTGTGTTTTTTTTTAAATATGGCTACTCCTGCCTCAGTCTTAAAAATAAGAAAAATTGGAAAAATAATGGATTAATTTCATTGACTGAGATTTCAATATTGACTGTGTTGCATGGTTACTAGTGACCATTTTTATGTACATCTACAATAAAAATGAGCAAACAGCAAAGAAAAACACAAAATGTGTAATTTGAGAAAAAGAGCACAAAGAAAGCTAAAGCTGGAACCAGGGCTTGTGTTGAAGAAGATAGAAAAGGCCAAATTGCCTTTCCAAATTGCCCCCAAATACCTCCTAGTTCTAGTCATCTTTCCTGCACTCCATCCCCACCTGACCCCTGACCTGATCCCTGAAATACAAGAGGGTGACCCTAGTGAGGACTTAGAGTAATGGGGGATACAGAGCCTGAGCCAACTGTTTCTATAACCAGACAAGGCTTCCAGTAATGGGACTAAGACACCAGCCTAGCCACAAAAACCTACAAGCTACAATCTTCCCTGCCTGCAAGACATGCTAGGGTACTGATGAAGCATATCTTATGGAGTGACCAACCGATGACCAGTCCAACTTGAGGCCCACTCCATGAGAGGTAGCCCATGCTTGACACTACCTGGATGACCAGGAAGCAGAGGCTGGATGGCCCAGGGACTAGGATAGATCCAAACATGACTGGCAAAAACATCAATGAAATGATTCTTAGAGATATTCATACATTGTTGCCTAGCCAAATTACCAGAGAGGCTTCATTTGATGGAGCAGTCAATAGGAGGAAATGCAGAAACCCACAGCCAAACATGAAACACAGCATGGGGAATCCCATGAAAGAAGGTCAGGAAGGACTGTAGGAGCTGCAAGGGTCAAAGACCCCAGGAGAAGACATTCTACAGAATCAGCTAACCAGGGCTAATAGGGGCTCACAGAGACTAAAACCACAATCAGAGAACCTGCACGAGTCTTAGTTAGGTCCTCTGTATAAAGGTTATGGTTGTGTACCTGGGTGTTCCTGGGGGATTCATAACAGAGAGGGTAAAGGCTGTCTGTGATTCTTTCGCCTGTTCTTAGAACCCTTTCCCTCCTACTGGGTTGCCTTGTTCAGCCTTGATATAATTGTTGTGACTGGTCTTACTGTAACTTGTTATGTGTGTTTGGTTGATATCCCTGAGATGCCTGTTCTGTTCTAACGGGAAACAGAGAAGGAACGGATCTAGGGTAAATGGAAGGTGGAGGTGGGGAACTGAGAGAAGAGGAGGGAGGAAAACTGTGGTCAGAATGTATTGTATGAAAGAAAAAAAAATGAAATAAGTGAGTGGTGCCTTCAAGGCAAGGCCTGCAACTTGTGAAAGAAAAAGGCCTGAGTAATTTTCTGCTAAAATGCAACAACAAATACAAATCTTAAGCAAATGTAATTCAAGCAGGGGCCCAAGCTTGATCCCAAGTGGGCAGCAAAACTTGGCAGCATTGACCATGTGATTCTGGCTTTATAGTCATAAAGGAAACATGCAAAAAGGGGTGGTGGAATCTTTTTCCACAGTTAAGGAGAGCTGCTGAGGTCTGGCACATGACAGGGGTGTCCCTGCATGGAAGGTCTAAGATGCCATTGCATGAAGCTGTGATAATGAAGCCAGATTACGTTGGAGATCCCAGAATTTTGGACGTATCAGAGCCATTTCTGTCAAGGAAAGCTGCATGCAGGGAATATCCCAGGAGAGAAAAGTATGTTACAGTCAGCAGAGCTGCAAAGGGCAGAGGCATCTAAACCCTTTAATAACACACACGGAGCTACAGGGTTTAGAGTTCGCCTTGCTGGGTTTGGTCTTGTTTTGGTCCAGTCTTCCCACACTGTACTCTGATTCCTCTCTTTTGGAATGGTAATGTTTATACAGTGCCATTGTCCGCTGAAAATATATAATTTGCACTTTCATTTTACAGGTTACAATTAAGAGATTGCCTTGAGTCTCAGAAAAGACTTTGTACTTTTAAGTAATCTTGAGACTGAAAGACTATAAGGACTTTTGAATTTGGACTAAATGTGTTTGCATTATGATATGGTCATAAGCCAAGGTGGGGAATAGAGAGTAAGATGTGGCGTTATAGACAAGAATGGCTCTGACAGACTCATGTTTGAAGGCTTGGTTCCTAGTAGAGGAACTGTTTTGAAAGGATTAGGAGGTGTGGCCTTGATGGAAGAGATATGTTATTGACTATGAGCTTTGAGGCTTCAAAAGCCCAAGGCATTCCCAGTTATCTCTCTCTGCCTCATGATTGTGGATACAGATATTAGATCTCAGCTACTGCTCCATTGCCATGTCTGCCTCTCTGCCTACCTGCTGTCATGCTCTCTATCATGGTGATCAAGGACGCTAATCCTCTGAAACAGTAAGCACCAAATAAATGCTTTCTTTTATAAGTTTTCTTGGTCAAAGTGTCTTATCACAATAATAGAAAAATAACCAAGGTAGCTTCTTTAAGGAAGTACTATCTGCAAACCTCCTGAAACTGGGTCCAGAAACTGACATCCATCACGATGATGACTAAAGAACCCCAAAATAAATGCACAGGAGCACTTTACAATTTTCTGAGAGTTATAGAAAGGAGAGAATTTTGAAAGCAAAAGAGAAAAGAGTGAAATGGTATATTTAAAGTGTGAAAAGACAACCCTGTAGTTGGGAGCAGTGATGCATGCCTATAAACCTAGCACTTGCGAGGTTAAAGGACTTCTGCAATAGCAGCTATTAGCTGTTTTTAAGCTATCTCTCCAACCCACCTCCTCCTCCCCAGCCCTGCTCCTCCTCTTCCTTCTTTGTTGAGGTAGTTTGCATGCTGTTTTGTATTGTTAAGAATCCAGCAGAGAAAGGCAAAACAATGAGGAAGGAGAAGCCACTAGATATATCAAAGCATAGAATCTGATTTTGACAATATGAACAGTTCATACACAGCAACAAGATGTCAGGTGGAGTATGTAGTCACAGATATATGTGGGTGGGAAGTTTTGGAAACATTTTGTAAGATTTCTTTACTTTCATGTTCTAAGTATCATCAAGTAATATTTTTGCTATTTGTGTAGTAGGTACAGTTTTAAAGAAATGTGATAAGGAATGAACTGTGATGGACATGGTAGAGTGAACCAGAGAAGTGTGCCATATTGTAATTCAGTTGTTATACCCTGTTTCTGAAAATTCTAGGTCAAAAAGATGCAGCTACAGAAATACATTGTGGAGTGGTAAATGTTCATTTATGCATTTGTTTGGTAGCAGAATGGAATAGAGAGATAACTGGTGCCTGGTGTCCCTGCTCAACTGTGAGGAAAAGAGCCATGTTCTGGTAGAAACAAACATTGGCTCCACAGAAAACAAAATGTGCCCTCAATTGCTTTTCTCACCTTGAGGCATGTGATGAAGGATGATGTGGGGTGTATGTTGAGAACGGAAGAGCTACATTAGTTATTTCTCTTATTTATGTGATCAAATATCTGAAAAAAGCAACTTAAGGAGAGAGGGTTTATTTGGATTACAATAAATCGGATACAATCTGTCATGACAAGGGAGCCACTGGTCATTGCAGAAGGAGTAGGAAGTGGCTGGTCTCATTTCAACTATACTCGGCATGCAAAGGGTAATTGTTTTTCTGCTCGTTTTCAGTATAGGACCAGAGAGCATGAACCAGAGCCATGCAATCAAAGTGAGTCTTCCCTCTTCAGTTAAACCTTTCTGAACCCTCACAGTCAACCCTAGAGGTTTGTTTCTTAAGTTACTCTAGGTCCTGTTAAGTTGATAGACAACATCAACCATCATGGGGGCCTAGTAAACCACTTGTCTCCAGCTAAGAACATTTTCCTCCCTGAAGCTAGCACTGACGCAACATATATTTCAGTTAAGTATTGGTGTCCAGGGACTAGAGCCATTTCCTATTTTGATTGTTTTCTGGTTTCTATGACATGAGTCCAGGATCTCCTCACCTTATGCAAATAAGTGGAGAGTCAGTGAGTATATAAAGGAGTTTTGACAGGTGACAAATATGTTGTTTATGACTTTATAAAAGAAGAGTGATAAATATACTCACTGTGATCTCTAGGTGGCAGGAAATTTTAGCAATAGTAGTTCTCTTAATCTATAAACATGAGTAGTCTTTCCATTCTTTTATGCCTCCTTCAATTACTTGCATTAGAATTTTGTGATTTTAATCATAGAAATTTCTTACTGATTTGCCTAAATTTATATCTATTTATTTTTTGTAATTATTTCAAATAGTATTTCTTTCATGCCACCTTTCTCTGAAGTCTCAATATCAGGTGTGAAATGCTATCAAACTGTGCTTGTTGCTTTTGTAGACTTAAACTTTACTAAATTCATTTGTCAGCTCTAATAGTCTCTTAGCACAGACTTTGGGTTTTTCTACATGTAGAATTGTATGCTTAAACCATATTGAATTCATTAATCAGTTGTAATAATATTTAAGCAAAAACTTTGGGGTTTTCTACATGTAGAATCTTGTCATCCACAAATATCCAGCATTCTATTGATCATTCAATATGATGTTGGCTGAGAGTTTGTTTATAAAGCAATTATTATGTTCTCACTATACATAATTTGTTCAGTTTTTCACAATAGAATGCTGAATTTTACTGAATGTTTTCTTGCATTTATTGAGATTACTATATGACTTCTCTCCTTTGTGTCATTGATGTGTTACATTTATTGATTTACTTATATTGATCAATACTTATTCATAATGAATATTTTTAACATGCTGTCTGGTTCAGTCTGCTAGTATTTTATTAGGATGTTTTTGATTCTACGTTCTCTATAGCTTTCTTTCTTTTCTATGTACTATTCTGGCTTCAGCACCAAGATAATTCTGGCTTCATAGATTCAGCTTTAAAGAATTGCCTCTCTTTTTAATTTTGGAATAATTTGAGAGTTGATCCTACTTCTTCCTAAAATTTTAATTATTTTTTATTTTTGATATTATAATATAATTATATCATTTCCCCTTCCCTTTCTTCCATCCAAACCTTCCCATATAAACCTCTTTCAAAGTAATTGTCTTTTTAATTAATTGTTGTTACATATATATGTATACATACATACACATACATTTATAAATAGATAAATACAACTTTCTCAGTCTGTATAATGTTAGGTGTACATACGACTTCAGGGCTGACCATTTGGTACTGGAGAACTAATTGGTGTGGTCTTCCCTAGAGAAGACTATTTTGATCCACTCTCAATATTCCTAAATTGCCTGTAGCCTTTTGTGTAGGGATTTTCACCATTCACTTTAGTATGTCTATGGTTGCCGCACGAAAGAATGAGACTCAGGGATAGATCTCTGAAGAAGTTAGAGATATTAAAGGGAATAAACACCACAGTCAGATCTTACCCAGCTGTTTTCCAGCTTCCTCAGCCTCGCTTCCCTTGGAATGGCTCCTTTGTGTTTCTATCCTGTCTTAAGTACTCTTTCAGTAATTAAGGCGTGGCACCACCACACCTGCTTGGGCTCCTGGAATTCCTTCTATAATCTGAAGTGACCTTGACTCAGTTGGGATTAAGGGTGTAGGTCACCACCCCCAGGATACTCCCTGTGCTGGGATTAAAGGTTTGAATCACCATTCTCTGATTTTCCTAGACTGACTGTGGTTAGAGCTCTGGGACTTCTGGAGCTTTTACTAACCCCCCACATAGACTGTGGGTAGATTCCCTCTGATATCTCCAAAACTTCTGAAACTTTTATTGAATCCCCACATATGGTTGTCCTTATTAAGCTCATGTTAGGCAGTCTTGATGAGGCTCAATTGAAGTAAGCTTTCTTGGACCATCAGCCTTCAAACTATGACATGGAGACATACTGTTAATTATAAATTCTCGCCCTTAGCTTAGGCTTGTTTCTAGCTAGCTTAAAAATAAGACTTAAATTAGCCTTATTTCTATTAATATGTATGCTTCCCCAAGGCTTATTTACCTCATCTATGTATTATCCATCCTGCTTTCTGGCTTCCTCCATGTCTGTTTGTCTGGCCTCCAGCTTCCTGGCCTCCTCAGTTTACTGCCACCTGCCCTCTGCCCCCTGCTGGCTAGCCTGCATTCCTTTTTTTTTCCTCTGCCCACCAGTACTCCCTATCCCTCCTCTGTCTAGTTCTTGATTGTTTAGATTGTTTTTCCTAAATGGAAAATTTTCATTTAAGCTATATATGTACATTTATTCAGAGACTTGAAAGTATTACATGGTTTTGAGTTGGATATTTCATAGTAAGATTCTTTATGACTTCCTCAGACATTTATACTGTTATTTTACCACCACTCTCCTCCTTCTGTATTTATATGCCTTTCCCTTCCTAATTAGACCCCCTTTTCCACTCTCCATCATATCACTTGCCTTAATTTTTTTTTGATAGAACTCAACATGGAATCTATCTAGTCTAGACTTTTTTGTTTTATAAACTGTTCTTGATTCATCAGCACTGCGCTTCTTGTAGGTTTATTTAGTTTATGACTTTATGGTTTAGTTTTGGTAGGTAATATATATCCAGAACTTTATCCAAAGTTTTGTAAATTTTTGGAAAATAATTATAATAATAAGTACTGATCTTTTGTACTTCTATATAAATGTTTCTTTTTCATTATTTTATTTATATTGGTCATATTTTCCTAGACTAATGGTTTTTCAATTTCATCTTTTAACACAAATACTGTTTCATTGATCTTTTGTGAATGTTTAGTCTCTATTTCATTTTTGAGAATCCATTAGTAATTTATAATCCTGGAATTATATTAGATAGTAAATAATAATTGATAATTTCAAAGTAAAATAAATTATTAAAGCACCATTACTAATAATAAATTTATGTTTAGGTACTTTCAATTTCTTATTTTAAATATAATATAGTGAAGCTAAATATATCTGTGCATAATTGTTTTTCTACACTGAAAAACTTTACATGAAGAGAAACTTATCTCTAGGACTTGTGAAATGGTGTTTTCACAAATTTGCTAATATCTTATAGAATGCTGGCAAATAACAGCTCACAATTGCTTACATTCTCATTTTTTTCTAGAAATTAAACTCATTTTTTCTAGAAATTAAAACCACTAGAAGTTAAGGATTCTAATCAATATATGCAAATGAACTACTAGGAATAATAAAGGGAAAATTGTCTATACACCAAGTTCATAAGAAGCACATATTTTGGTAAAAAAATGTACACATGGAATAAAATTTTTTTAAAGAAAGGGTCCATAAATTGCATTAAGATCTAATAAAAGAGAAAAAGGAGGTGAAAATAAATGGATATAGAAAGTTATAAAAGGTTCAGAAAGGGAATTTCATGTGTTAGGAATCCAATAATGTACTAATGTAAATGTAAACTTTAATTTGGTTTTCTTGGATTGTTTATCTGCTTGTTAAAGTTACTGTAAAAGGGTGGTTTTTTTGCTTTAAAAAAATACCTGCCTAGAAAACTAGACTTTTGTATTTTACCAAAATAATCTGTACTTTATAATCTTTATTATAAAGGAACCCAGATTTATTTTTCAGTTCAGTTTAGTTAATTATATTCACAATTATCAACTTTTTCCCAATATGATATCTCCAAATTTCATTCTTGGTTTGTTAACTGTAAGAAAATGATATTTTATCTTTCACCAAGAATAAGTATTAAATTTGAGGACTGAACTTGGGTGGGGTGAGGGATAGAAATCACTGTTGAATCCCTTCTAAAGACATCATTTCATGAGGTAGGACAACTCCATTAATCTTCTCCTGAAGTACTGGTAGGGAATGGGCATGTGAAACAGTTCAGTGGAACCTAGGTTTTTACTTTGAAATGATATAGGCTTTTAAAAATGTTGTCTTGTTAGCATTTGAAAATTTTGCTTTCCTAAAATCAAACCTTAAGTGAGTCTTTCTTATCCGGAAGTGACCGTGAGATTTATGAGTGCCTCCCAATCTCATATTGTTTCTTTCCACCTTGTGAAAAGACAAGTACTAAAATAATCCACTTTATTATTATACATGTTCAATTGCATCAAAAGAATTACCAAATTAAGAAAAACGCTAGCCTATTCTCCCTTTCCCTCTCAGCATATATTAACCCTCATAATTTTTTTTCTTCAAAGCAGGTCCTTGACATGTGTCATATAGTTCAAGCTGGTCTGGAGCTTTAAATCCTCCTGCCTCTGTCTAGTGCTAAGATGACAGGCATTTGCCTATATACTTGGCTTTCATCAGACATATCTTCTTTTTATATTTAGAGTTTGTTGAGATACGTTCTTACTATGTAACCACTAAGTGCTTGGACTCACTATATGAACCATGCTGGCCTTGGATTTGTAATGATCTTCCTGATTCTGATACCAAAGTACTAGCATTACAGACATGTGCCACAAACCCTAGCTTTTAAGCATTCTGTTATCTACAAACAGCTTTTATTTCACTCTTGTTTGAATCTGAAAATATTTGTAGTCAACTATCAGCCAGACTGTTTCATGACTACATTGCTTGCATATCTATGAGACTGAGTAAGAATTTTTAAAATTCTGATAAGTAAATAGACAAGTTCATGAAACTGCTAGCCTTAGATCAAGCAAACAAAGAATTAATTACACAGAGCTGACAGAATTGATGAATGATGCTTACAGCTTTGTTTGAAATATTGGTGGCTATATAATGAGCTCTTTTCTGGATATAAAGAAACCTTTCTCATTTTCTCTCAAGTATCTATACTTAAACCAGCTTAGTAGCTTATACTTTTGCAAATATCAATGAAATATTTATCTTTCTTCTGCACCTGGCCTTTCCAAAGTTTAGAAACTCATTCTGAATACTCTTATTTGCATTGCAATATAATTATTTGCAAAAGTTCAATAAAACTCTATCCTCCTTATAACATGATATAATTGAAAATGTTATATAACCAACATTTTTATTGGAATGACAGATTTAAAAAATTAAAGATGACTTTATGGATTCAATGTTTACCAACTGCTCTTATGGAAAGAGCCTCGGTTTGCAGTTGTACAGAAAAGTAAGGAAAATCAAATTAACTGGCAGAACCAAAAAAAAAAAAAAATACACTATCTAGAGACCTTGGGAAGAGAGTCACTCAAACCAAAGCTTTTGTTAATGAAGTCCATTAGTGAATGCTTGACTTGAAGCTCTAACCTTGAGAGGCTTTTAAAAGTCTAGCCTGATATTGCTTATAAAAATCTCCAGTAAAGCAGACTGAAAAGGGCTCTGAGGCCAATTGCCACTCTCTCTACATATATATATTCTAATATGATCAAACTTACTTTTTATTTTTTAAACAAGAATGTTTTGGTCATATTTGATCAAAATAGCGGAGTAATTTTAGTGAAAATTATGTCTCCTTAGAAAACTACAGCACTTCCCATGAGTTCTCATTTCTGCTTTCCTCCAATTTCTGATTGCGACTCTACAAAGCAATATTTTCATTTCCTATAATCTGACTCGGCATTAGCCAACCTCTTTACCAAAACCCTTAAATTGAACAACAAAACTACAGAGAAATCCTGCAATAGACCATAAACCAGTAAACTTTATACCTGTCATCTCATATTGTAGGAAGAGCACATAACCCTGAATCTTATCACCAAACACATTTAAGCTACAGTTTGAGAAATAAGCCCCATTGGTACATCCTGCCTTACTGCATCATCTAAAGATATAGGGCTCAAGTCTAAAAATCCCACTGACTGACCTCTGGAATAAAATGTGGGTTTCTATTATTAATCTTGTTTTAAATTAATTTTAGATGTTCCACTCAGTAAAGACCTGACTTCTTCTCCCACTAACTTCTATATAATTTCCATTGTGATACTGGGTACTGAACCAACAACTCACACATACCAAGCAAGTGCTCCTCCACTGAGCTATATTTGCAGACTCTAGATAATCCTCTTTACTATAAAGTGCCAAGAAGTTGATGAGGTGTTCTTTAGTGAAACAAGGCTGTTTCTGGACATAACAAATTGGGTTTATATTGTACAACAACAAGAGAGACTAACAAAATTCTCTGCTTAATTAAACATAAGTCAGGCTCCTCTAAGACTTCTTAGACCTATACTTGGACATACCTTCCAGGAGCCAAGTTTCAGCAAGGATTTTCTTGGTGTTTTTAGTCTCTTATGTTCACACATATTCAAACCTGGTCCTAGAACCTAGATGATACATTACAACTTTTTATTTAGTATGTGGAATTAACTGCTACCTTTCCCACTTATACAAAAGTATCTGGTATTGAATTCAGGTCATCAGGCTTGAGCAGCGTGTACCTTTATCTATTTAGCCATCTCACTGACCCTGATAGAACATGTCACACAAGCACACTCACATGCACACACATGCACACACTCACACACACAGATAGAGAGAGAGAGAGAGAGAGAGGGAGGGAGGGAGGGAGGGAGGGGGACAGGGACAGGGACAGGGAGAGAAACAGACAGAGATGAGAGATAGACAATAGTAGAATTTTCCTTAACAGGGAGAAGAGCATCTTCTTACGACAGGAACCAGCCTAATAATTTCGTCTTTACTAATCAAAAGACAAAGGCCTGCATCTATTGGCAAAAGTCAAATAAATCAAAATTTCAGACATTAAACAAGGAAACTGAAACCAGAAGGCCTTGGGTTTTCATTGGTGTCCTTTTCCAAGAAGAACACTATAAATGAGATAGATAGTCTTTACTCTTTCATGTTCCAGAGTGGTTTATGTGTACTCTGTAATGAGACTACTGCTCAGCAATCATTAGATAACTAGAGTGACTTTCCCAGCCATCATCAAAGAAGCTATCTCCTTCAGAAGATGGGAAGAAATACAGAGACCCACAGCCAGACAATATGCAGAGAATGAGAGACCTTAGAACACTCTGCCCTAAATGGGATGTCTCTATCAAATTCCTCCTTGCAGGATTCAGGAAACCCTGCAGGAAAGGTGGTAGAGTGTAAGAGTCAGAGGTATGGATGACACCAAGAAAGCAGGCCCCTCTAAATCAACTGAGTGAAACTCATGAACTCAGACTGAAGCAGTATGCACAAGGCTGGCATGGGTCTGTGCCTCTGTGTATAATTATGGCTTCCAGTTTAGTGAGAATTCTGAATGTATGAAAGTACTTTTAAAAGCAAGGTATTGGATTCATTATAAAAATTGTGCCTGCTGATGGTGGTGCATACCTTTAGTCCCAGCAGGTAGGAGGCAGAGGCAGGTGGATCTCAGTGAGTTCAAAGCCAGGCTGGTCTACAAAGTGAGTTTCACAGAAAAACCCTGTCTCCAAAAACCAAAGAAAGGAAAGAAAGAAAGAGGGAGGGGAGGAAAGAAAGAGAAAGAGAGAGAGAAAGAAAGAAGAAAAAAGAAAAGAAAAAATTGCAACTGGCTATTTCCATCAGGAAGTCCTACCTGAATGACAATAGAAACTGGAGTTCTCCATATGCTACATTAAAAATGGAGGAGGAAACATTGAAGTTAACCAGACTGATAGAGATTCAAGAGGAAGACTTGTGCTACTGACTGCTGGGAACACAAGAAAACATGTTCTTTGTTGGGAAAGTTACAACTGGAATATACAGACCTCTTGGAAATTAAAGGAGTATTGATCCATGATCCAGCACTGTTCTCTTCCCTTTGGATGGTAGATTTCCCACTCTCCCTTATCAAGGAAGAAAGTCCCATGGAGCTGGAGTTTTTATTTCTCCTAACCCCAGTGACATTCTCCTCCTCTACACAAAGCCTGAGAAGATTTGTGGCCAACATTATGACTTGGTTTAAAATAGCCATGAGATAAGAGGCAGTCCTATCCAAAAACATGATGTAAGCACAATTACAATGGTACACACTGGCAGCATTATTAAAGCTTTACCATCTGCTCCTGACTTTAGACCTTGTGGAGAAATTATCATAGAGACAGACAGAGGGATACGTCTTGTTACTAGGATGCCACACATCAGAAATGTCATAATCTTCTCCAAATCCTAAAAAGGATGTGACCTCATGAGCAATTATCCAGAATCTGGGCATCCTAAAGAGCTGAAGCCTGCATGTGTTGGGTTTTATGGCCAAAGGACACAGAAGAAGAGAATGCAATAGTCACACCTTCAAAAACTCGAGCGAGCTCTTAAATTGTGTTTTCTTTACTTCACCAAATCTAAAATCTCTGTTGTAGCAACAGCAGTCATCACAAAAAAAGAGAAATTATCTCATGTGATTTTTGTAACATGAATTACTAGTAGTTTCTATGGATAAAAATTTTTGGAAGGCTTTTGATTAGAGAATTTAACAAATAAAAGAGAAAAACTCTGGGGGAAAAAAGAAGAGCAAGAGTGTATCAAGTAACATAGAAATTGGTGTGTCATTTGAGTAAGTTATGTTTAGTGGTCTGAAAGTGTGACTGGACATAGAAATTCAGGCAATGGTATTTAATAGCAGACACCCCGACCTACAAATAACACTGTTTCATTCTTCACCTCCACCAAAGCAAACAAGGGACAAGATGAAGACAGGAGTCAGAGTTTAAACAAAGTCCTGAGCTGTTGAGCTGCCCCTGATCTCCAGCTAAGAACCTCCTTGTCAGAATTCCAGGATTCTTGCACAGCCATCCAAGTTTCCAGACCCATAATCAGTTTTGAGTGCTAGTGTCCAGACCCATAATGGCTTAATCTGCCCAGTAGCCTGTTGCTATGGCAATTCTGCAAGAGCTTTATTCAGTAAATGAAACGGAAGGCAGCAGGAAACTTGGGGGCTTAGGCACATAGGAAAGGGGGCCCAATTATCATCTGAATGTCTTAATTGCACTAATTGATACACGTGGGATTAAAAATGCACAAACACAGACCAGAGCAACAGGGGATATTTTGGAAGCAGCATGTTGGGAAAAGGTCCTTTTCATTGGAGAAAACTCCGCAGGGTAATAGGGAAGGTGAGGGAGGTACCAAGAAATTAGGACTCAGAGTGAACTGTGTGACTGCCCCTGTCTGTCCCGCTGAATGGCCTTTAGCACTGCAGACTCCAGTTGCTGCTTGGGGACTGCTGAAAAGGAGGCATTGAGAATAGACTCTCCAAGACCAGAAGAGGTGACCTTTCCTGGACTAGAGGCCTAGGACAGGCCATGGAGGTTACACGCAGGCCCACAGCTCAGCTAATTGAAGCCAGGATTGTGGAGGGTTTTCAACATTCACTGGCTGAACCACTCACGTCTCTGCAGTGAGGACCTGCCTTGTTTGTCTCATGTCGGTCAATAGTTTGGACTCTTTAATCAGCTTAGGTGTCTAATGGCTCAGTCATAGCTTAATTGGCCCTCAACTCTGGTTGCTATGGTGATGCAGACAGTAGCTCTCCTCTCTAAGTTAAAACAGGAGAGAACTGGGGGGGGGGGGGGGGGCGACACAACATGAAACAGGCCTAGACTGAAGATGAGGATGTGTTAACTACACTAATTGACAGACTTTGGTGATTAAAAGTCCATACGCACAGGCCACAGGGCCAGGGCAAGGGGGCCTGGAGGCTCACCTGGATACAAAAGCAACGAGCACATGGGGAATGAATCCATAAGACACTTCCAAGAAGAAATTCAGAGGATGACAGAGGCTCTGTGTATCTGCTGGGGGTCTCTGGTGTGAGCTTTAGAAATACATGGACCTGGGAGGGGGTTGAGACCCTCACTTGAAGACTCTGTGACTCCTCAATTATCAGTCAAGAGTTTCCTGGGGAAACTGAGGCTCAGGAGTGAGGAGACTGGAATTCATTGCATGCTGTGAAAGAATCAGAACCACATGGACTCTGGGGTTCCTGAACACCTAGAACTCTGGCTCCCCCAAGCCTCCAGTGGAGACCAGCATGGTCTTACCTTTCATTCCACAGAGTCATGAAGCCCAGATAGAGAGGCCTGCCTACATCCACAAAGTCCTCCATGGCAGAACATATCTCTCCTTGCCCTTAATGCAGAAGCAGACAGTGGCACGTGGCCAGGAATGACCCTGGGAGCATGCAAGGATCACTGTGTTTTATAGACAGTCTGTGTGACTTGAAAGGCAGGATGAGAAGTTTCCCAGGGACTCTGAGTTCTGGAAGGAGATAAGGGTCATTCAGAGGGAGATGAGAAGCAAAGAAATGGGAGGAAGAACCTCTCCCTGCCCAGTCCTGGGAGTTCCTTCCTGAGCACTGTCTGGAAATGAATTTCAGAGAGTTTTCCTTGGGACGTCTTGCCTTGGGACACATGGTTCTAATTTTCAGGTTTTGATAGCCTTTCTGTAGGATGCTGTGGGGCAAAGGAATATTCCACAGTGAGGGGATCGCATCCACAACAGTAGACTCCAGGCTACAGGCAAAGCTGGAAGTGGACCCAGGGTGTCATGATGAGGCATATGGCTGTGTGTATCAGTTGCACAGTTGGAGCTAGAGCACTTTTCACATGCCCACCCTTCTCAAGCAGTGCTCCCTGGGAACATGCTCTCAGCTAGGTGTCAGCGGACATGATGGGAGCAAGGCACGCTGTGCCCTGTCCTATTAACCCGGTTCTATGCTCCTGACCAGGGACAAAGGTTGTGTGACTCTAAGCAGTATGCTTTTATTTTATTTTCTCATGTGTAGGGTGTGTGGGGGTGAGTGTTCTATTTAATTATCACAAAGAACAGATTTCCCTCCAGCCTTTCCATGAATGCTTTGCTGCAGTTGGCTCTCATCTGGCCATGTCCACTCAGATAACCCATATCCCTGACCCTCACTGTGTCAGCTCTGACCCTTTGCTCCCAATAGTCCTGCATTATACTTTAATATCTCTCATGATCTACTGTCCTCCTCACCCCTCCATCAAAGCCTATTTTAGCTTTAATTTTGAGACAAGGGCTCGTGTATTCCATGTTGGCCCCACATTCTCTTTGTGGCCAGGGGTGGCTTTGAAGTTCTGGTCCTCCTTTGTCCACTTCCCAAGTTCTAGAATTACAGGTATGGGCCACCACACCTTGATCTGGGAAGCTCTGAAAGGGCACCGGGAGAGAATAGTGGCTGCATTCAAACGCATCATAGGATGAGTTAAAACCGATAGTGTGAGAAGTAAGAGGGACTCTGTAACTCACATGCTCCTATGTAGAAAGGGAAGGGAAGATTACAAGATTACTTTAATACTGATCTTTGAATGTTTGGAGCTGCTGGACTCTTGGGAGATGTCTGAGTGAGGAGACTTTCTGAGTGGACCCTGAAAATGTAGAGAAAGGGGAGACATGACTTGGAGCCCCCACCATGCTGGGAGCAGTTAGATGATGGAGCGGAATGCCAGTGGGTACCTGGAGGCTGGTGAGAGAATTAACAGTGAAGAGGGAAGTGGAGGTAAAGGGGAGATAAGGAGGAGGACAGACAAAGAGGAGAAAGGAGAGAAAGATGGAGAAGCCTTTGTGGAGCAGCAGAAAGAGTTGAGGGATACAGAGAACAGACGAGGAGATGAACCTTGTCCACCATTGCATGTTGGTTTGAGAAATGCCATACAGGGTAGTGCGTGCGTGCGTGCGTGCGTGCGTGCGTGTGTGTGTGTGTGTGTGTGTGTGTGTGTGTGTGTGTGTGTGTGTATTTGCCCAGTATTTGCATAGACCAGTGATGGGGCTGTCCCCCTTGTCCCCTTGAGCACAGCTTACTAGCCTTGATCTTCACTACCTGCAAAGAAGGAACCTTCCATGCCCAGGAACAGGACACACTCCTCCCTTCTAATTTACACAGGGGAAGACATGGACAGGGTCTGTACTGGCTCATCTCTTCATGCGGACATGTGAGAGATGGCTCACTGTAAGATCCAAACTCAAGTGTCTCCTTGTGCCAGCAGGAGGTCTGTGGCAGTCTGCTCCTTTCCTGAGCGCCTTCAGTTGTCCACCACACAGGGCTTGGGGACACTGCCTCCTCCCTGAAAATTCAGTGTGATCTGGTGCAGTTTATGCTTCTGTGAAGGACAGTCTCTGACACGGGTTTTACGTTTGTCCCACGACTGGCCCCTGGGAATTAATTCTTGGAGGAACCTGTTCCTCAGATGCACAGTTGTGTGCTCAGTCAGCTGTGAGAATGAGGCCCATGGAGGTCCTCTGTTCTGCAGTGTCCAGAGGCTTCACTGGCAGACTGGGGAGAGCTTGGCGGAAGAGCACAAGCCCCTCCTCTGTCACCTAGAGGAACTGCGATTCCACTTTGGATCTCTCCATCTACCAGGAAATTGCCATTGAAAGCAGCATCTGCTGTGGGGTCGCAGGGTATGTGCGCACATCATTACCGAGAGGCTGAGTGTGGGAGTAGGGCAGTGACCCAGGCCTCTCTGCAGAAAGCGCGGATCTGTTTGTTGGGTAAAACTCTGGCTGCATCCTGCAATAAAGGCCAATGAGAGTGCACAATGGAGAAAGCCAGGAAAAGCACTTTTATGAGGTTCACAGAGACGGCTACAAAAGATTGTTGTTGGAGAGGCATCTGCACATGCACAGAGACAATAGGCAGTGTGTCCCTGGGGGCGAGCAAAACTTTATCAGCTCTCTTACAATTAAGCTTTGGATGCCTGTTAGCTGGCCCTGATCTTTGCATATAATCCCTTCCCTTGCCCTAGTCTCTCTACTCTCTCTCCTGCTGGTTTTACCAGGAAGTTGCTCCTAAAACACTTTGCTCTGTAACAGAAATCTTGCTTTTCACAAATGTCGAAGACATGAAATTTACATAATTACAAAAATGAATTCGGCTCATATTTTATATTTATATAAAACCAAATAACAGTCCAGAGAATTTTCACACCTTGATAATTAAAAGCACATTCAAAATTACAATCAGGCTTTATATAATCCTATTGACAAAACACTTTGCATGACCTATCTGATGAAGAGTCAAAGCCTTAAAGAAGTTATGACTGTATAAATGTGTAATAAACCATAGAGTACCATTATAAAAGTAAAAAAAATCTTTAAGGAATATGGCAGTATACAGAGAATCATAAAACAACTCTTTTATGTTGTAACTGGGCAAAGAAGTTGTATATTTAATAATTGGGGTTACATGATTTCCTTATGATGGTGTATGTGAGACCTTCTAAGTTTGATTTTACT
Source organism: Phyllotis vaccarum (assembly GCA_033318265.1). Classification (NCBI taxonomy): domain Eukaryota; kingdom Metazoa; phylum Chordata; class Mammalia; order Rodentia; family Cricetidae; genus Phyllotis; species Phyllotis vaccarum. Next base: position 56,023,764 of record JARWLC010000013.1, read on the forward strand.
CTTTTCTTGTATAATCTTCCTGAGCTGCATTTCATGTGTCCATAAGTTAGATATAATGGTTTCTAAAGTGTTTAGAGATGAATTAATATGTCTAAGTGGAAAATTAGCCATGAAACAGATGTCCAGTGGTATGTGGCATGAGTTTTATAAAATGTGTGATGGTTAGTGTTAACTGTCAACTTGACATGCTCTAATTACCCCTAAGAGACCAGCTACCAGGCACACTTACGAGGGATTTCTTAATTAGGTTTAGGTGAGAGGACATGGCCAATGTGGGCAGAGCCATTTCATGGCCTGAGTTCCTATACTGAATAAAAAGAAGAAAAGAATGTGAACACAAATATTCATAGCTCTGTTTCCTAAGTGTGCCTGCAATTTGACTGACTAGTCAGCCTCTTGCTCCTACTACCATGACTTCCCTGCCTGATCAACATGATAGTTGTTATGATAGTCTGTGTTCCTCTGGAATCATAAGCCAAAATAAACTCCTTTCCATTCAAGTTGCTTTTGGCAGGATGTTTTATCACAGCAAGGAGAAGTAACTAAGACATGTTGGGAATATCCCATCTCTAACTTTAAGAAACCAAATGTTCTTACATTCTGTAAGCTGTTGATATAGAAGCATTTTCTGTTTTCCTCAATATATTTGCCAAGCCCAAATTCTGCTCTTCAAGGTCTCTTTTACATATGGCCCAACATTGGTAGACAAAAAATGTCTGTGTTACAAAAAGAGATAATCTAAGGATATTTCTAGTCCTTGGAGCTCTAGAGATCCAGATCCATTCCTGAACTTTCTGAAGACATGGAGAGATGATAGACCTGTCAGCTTCCATCCTTGAACTATGCCTTCACTCATACTCATTTCACTTGGCATGACTCAGATGGTACAGTATGTTGTAGGAGGTTTCTGGCCTGGACTTTCAGGCCTATAGCCTTAAGGTTTGGGCCTGCAGACCGGCAGGCAGGCAGAGACACACAGATGCTTTCAATAGTTTTAGGCTGATCGGCCTAAGGCCCAGGCATATAACTTGCTATCTCTGTACCCTTAATCTAACCCATGACTCTTAACCTGTTCAGCCATGGAGCTCGGTACTTTTTCTCACAGCAGCATGGTTGTCCTCTGCTTCTGGCTTCTCTCTGGCATTCTGCTCTGTGCTTCCTTTTCTCAGAGTTTTCTTAGTCTGGTAGCCCTGCCCACACTTCCTGCCTGCTTTTGGCCAATCAGCACTTTTTATTAAACCAGAGGGTGGGACAATTATTTACAATGTAACAACATAATCTCCCACAAGCGTACACAAAATAGAAAGTGTGTTCATATTTATAATGTAATAATGACACCATAAATATTGTAAATATATTATTACATGCTTCTGATCTGTGAATATATCACAGAAGTGCTGTAACTTTCATTGAGGAGTTTGAAGTGAGTAGGGTATTAATATGTAAAGTTTCACCTATATTGTGTCAAATTGCTCTGCTCTCCTTTTGTAGTACTTGAACTTATTTCATAAATTTCCTCTCATGGCTTTTAAAATATAGTCCAATGTTTGTGTGCTGGGAGCTTCTTGTCAACTTGACACAAGCTAAAGTCAAATAGAAAGAGGTAACCTCAACCGAGACAGATGCTTTCTAATAATGGGCCTGTAGGCAAATCTGTAGGGGGCATTTTAAAAATTTATGACTGATGTGGGAAGACCCAGATCACTTGGGGGCTGTGCCATCTCTGGGTTGGTAGTCCTGGATTGGCAAAGAAATCAGGCTGAGCAAGCCATGGAAAGCAAGCTGGTAAGCAGCAGTTCTCTATGATCTCTGTTTCAGTTCCTGATTCTTGGTTCCTGACTTGGCTTCTGGTGATATTGAATTATAACTTACCTGTAAGCTAAACACGACCCTTTCCTCCAGTAGTTGCTGTTGGTCATGGTGCATTTCGCAGCAATAGAAAGCAAACTGTAACACCTTCTTTCTCCATTTCTAGTTCTTCATAATTGATATATATACACACAAAGAATCAAAATGTAAGAAAGTCCCAACTCATATATTACATATACATATTACATATATATTATTTTTGCCCTTTTATTTCATCTATCCTATATCTCCATTCCCAGACAATCTACATAAATATAGGCTATCTATCTAGCATTCTTTATAATTTTATGGAACTACACAGCATGTTTTCTTTCTTGTTGCTTTTGAACTTCATCCTCACTGTTGAATGTGTCAGTAATTCTGAGTGTTTTATGCTTGAAAGTTAATTCTTGTATTGATAACAACTTGTTGCTTTTTCTATTTTCTGTTGATGGATACTTAAATTATTATTTCTCATCTTTGGGTCATATGGATCAAGATTCTATGAATAAATGTACATGTCTTTGCATAGAGATATGTTTTTGTTTAAGTCAATTCATGTTAAAATAATGAAAAAAACATAAATTAAGTAGTATAGATAATAGAAATTTATTTATCTCTGTTCTAAAGACTAGATTGTCCAAGATAAAGGTACTGACAGTTCAGTGTTAGATCCAGTGTCACAATGAGGGTCACAGATAGCCTCTTTCACTGTGATTTCACATGGTAGGAGTGGGGAAAATCTCTTTTATAAGGATACTGCTGTAGTTTGGATATTGAATGTACCCCCAACAGTCATGCATCAAAGGCTTGGTCCTTTGGTGCTATTGAGAGGTAATGGAACCTTTAGGAGTTGGCTTAGTGGGGTAGAGGTTGTACTACTGAAGGAGACTGTGGGGTCCTGACCTTTTTCCTTAGTTTGCCTTTTGGCCATGAGGTGAACAGTTTTGCGAAGCCTTTTACTTCTACCATAGTGTGTCTCTTTATCAAAGACCTTATCAATGGGCCACTTTATTATGTACTAGAACTTCTCAGTTTATGAGTCACAGTAAAGTGCATGATAAAGCTATTGCATTCATGAAGTAATTTCGGCTACAACTATCACACAAGATCTGCACGTGACTGAGCCCTTCACCAACATTTCATTGTGGATTGAAGAGAGGCTCCTGAAATTCCACTCATCTCTGAATTATTGGTTGTTGGGGGAGGGAATGTCATTTTCTGTCATGGTATTTCCACTGATATGTAACACTTCCTCCAGTAAATAAGCATTTACCCACACTTGGGGGGAAAATCATTAAATTCAGTGCATTACAGCCACAAGAATAGAATAGATGTAAGAAGGACTTGTTGGGACAAAAGTTTCTTAAGGAAAGGGGTGTCATGGGAGTGTCACTGTGGAGTGAAAACAACAAAAAAGATAATTATTTAAGTATATGAAACTGTCAAACAATAAAAAGTAGTTATTGAAATTAAACTAGAATGCCATCTTGCCTATCAAATAGTGACTGATGAAAGCAATAAGCAGCATTGCTAGAAAATAAAGCCTTTTTCTTTGTAAGTTAATTAGTGCCAGCACTTTGGTATGGTAGCAGAAAGTCAACACTGACACCAATTACATTCACAATGGCACTGCCTTCAGCATCTAATTACTCCCTAAATGCTTACCCTCCTACAACCATCACTGTGAAGGTTAGTCTTTCAACATAAATTTTAAGGGGATACACATTCAGTTCATGGCAGGTTTTTGTTTCCTTTGGGTAAACAACTAGGGGTGGAATAGATAGAACATAGATGGCCGGTTTCCATTTCAGTATCTATAAATCTTGTCAACAGCATTCACGAGTATTGCGTTGTTTCACATCCATATCAGCACTGAGTAAACATTTTAGTTGTATGTCTTTGCCAAGTGTTCTTATGGTAACATTATTTTTTCATTTTAGTCTACTTAGTATGTTTATGATATTGCTGGAGGAAAAAATACTCTAAATCTTAAACTACTCTATTCGTGATTTTCTATCCACTCAGCATTTGTCGGCATTTTAAAGAAATTTTTGCTTAGACATAGGTCACAGTTATATTCTCCTATGTTTCTGTCTACAAAATTTATGACTCTAGCACTGACTGTTTTAGATTCAACTACAACTGTTATAGGGAGTAACAGGTTTGATTTTTCTTTTTAAATTTTTCTTATTAAGCTCCTCAACCCTTTGATCTAAAATTAATTGACAATAGTGAACATTTATATTTCTGCTCTCTTTTCCTGTTCCATTGAATACTGACTGGTCGATCTTTGCTATGCAACATATTATCTACACTACTATAGTTTGGTTAGTGTAGTAAGAGGGAAGAAAGCCCAAACATCACTGTCTCTGTCCATATTCCTCAGATGAGAAACATAGGTGAAGGAAAAAAATCGATATTATATAATATAGTGTAGAAGAAATAGCAACAAGTTTGAAGTTCATTCACCCATGTTTCTGTAAATACCATGAATTACAATCAGAACACATTTCCAGCTCATCAGTTGATGAGCCTACAATCCTAAAGCCAGGGGTTCTGATTGTAGAAGCAATGGGTGGTAATTTTCAGAGCTTGTTTTCTGTCTGGTTGAGTTTCAATTAAAGTTTATAGAAACTAAAATCTGAATTTCAAATAACCACCACATGCCATGAAATATTGTTCCTTGATTTATTTCAACTATTTGAAAATGGAAAAATTAGTAAAGGTTGGTATGGCATGGCAGTAATGTCAGCACTCAGTTGATGAAGAAAGAAGTATCAGGAATTCAAGGTGATTGTCAGCCACATAAAAAGCTTATGGCTAGTCTAAGCTTCATGAGACCTTGTCTAAACAAAATCAAACCAACAAGCAAAACACAGGAAAAATGAGTCTTAGCAACAAGAATGTACACAAAAGTTATTAGTTCAGTTTGGGCACATAACTTAAAGTTTGTTAGCATGTAGCCAAAATAGTCTATATTCAGACCAGTACCATGTCATCTAGATTTATATAAATGTACTGAGACCATAAAATTGTTAGTTATGTGTAGGTGGAGTTTACTTAGAAGGCACTAATACAGGATAGATATTTATTAAAATATAAACCAACACTCACGGTACAGGTAACAGTTTATAGTAGCACCTGAACAGGGACTGGAGTCTGGAACGGTGGACAAGTGATGGATGACGATGGATTCCAATCCTGTCTCTCCAACAGCCAGGAACCAGGAAGAGGGCGCTTCGTCTTCTAGAAGCCCCTTATCAATGGAGTTTCCACGCCCCCTTCAGGGGCCCGGGACCCTGGATAAGTGTCTTTTGACCTTATCAGCTGACATCTGAATCCCACCACAGTTATGTAACTTTGTACTTTCTGTTATTATCATTTAGCTATTCAGTTATTTTATGTGTCTATGTAAACTCAATAATTAGTTTGCTCATTCCTTTAAAAAACCTGATATTTTTCTTGTCATGTATCTATACGATTGAGAATACATCTTAAGTATATATACAGTCCTGAGCAATGATGACACCAGTAGACATGCTAATGTGAAATGGAGAATTTTCATTGGGTCTCAATGGTAGACAAAGAACTTCAGGTAACTAAGAAATTCTAAGAATAGGAGTAAGAAATTTTAAGAATAGGAGAAGTAATCTTTCCCAGAAAAGAGCCTCCTAATTAGTTATCCCTACCAAATGATCAGTCCTAAAATAATATATATAATTATATATATATATACATGTAACTTTATACAGACTGAACAGATTGTATATGTATTTATTAACATATAATATATGTTAACATATATGTATGAATGTATTATATATGTGTATGTGAGTTTAACAACAATGAGAGAAATTGAGACCATGAACTTGAGAGAGAGCAAGAAGACAGTGAATGAGAAGAATTGGAGGGAAGAAAGAAAAGGTGGAAAATGATGTAATTATATTTTAATTTTGAAATTTAAACAAATAGAAAGAGAAAATATACAGTCTTAATACATAAGCATTTTGTAAGTTTTTAGTTATATTGGAAATAATTTCTCTACTTTTCACTGTAATAGTTTATTAAAGAGGTTTGTAAAAGTTGTAACATAAATGATACCTGTATCATATACAGTTTCTGATTTAACTACTTGATTATAGTGTCACAGTGGGCAAGCAGACATACACAATACAGGAAAAAAAATGAGCTTGTCTGTGTTCTGAATGAATTATATTGACAAAACTGGGGCAGGAGTTGATTGCCCTACAGGCTCTAGTTTGTCAACAAATCTTTTGATATAGTGCATCTGTTATACTTACCCTCATAGTTTTAAATATGCGCCTATCATCTTAGAGGACATTTAATTTCACAATTATGTACTGTATGCAAATATATCACTTTACCATTGACCTTGTATCCTAAGATCTTGCTATAATCACCAATTGTTTCAGTAGAATCATGTCAATTCATTAGTAGTGTTAGTCTCTACAATGATGCCATATAAAATGGCAATGTTAATAGTCCTTTCCAACTTTCATGTATTTTATTCCTTATTGCAATAACTGAGGTTTGCAGTACAATATTTCTAGTATTAGTATGAGAGTAGCCATCCTTGCCTTATTGCCATCATAAAGAAGTGTTCAATGTTTCACCTTGAACTATGATATTAGCCTAAGATTTTCATATATACTTGTTATAAGATGAAAGGCATTTTCTTCTATTTCCATTTTTGTTATGATGCTTAAATATATAAATAGTTGTTGAATTTCCTGTAACTGGTATTATGATAATTGGAGAAGAGAATCAGACAATTACTCAGGTTAGAGCCCAGAAACACTAGCCTACCCAAACTCTAAGATTTAGCAAGAACATAAATGCTTGTTCTCTTTTTCACCTTACTACTCTATCAATGGGGCTCCAGTATAATAACAATAGAAAAATGTCAGGAAAAAAATGGCAAGATGCAGATTCTAGTTGACAAAGAATAAAGAAGTCTAAGCATAATGGGTGAGACATAAAACATGGACACTAGAAGAAAGTAAAGCTTTTGGCACGCACAGCTCCAGCACATAGTGATAGGTTGGAGCTTAGTCAGACTGGTATAAAATCTCACATTTAATGGTTTATTTTTCTCAGGTCTAGTTCCTTGAAATATCATGTCTAGTTTTCAAAAAAAGTAAGCATTTTAATGATAATAGAAACAGTTTGAATAAACAAAGCAAGCTTTAAAATTAATTCTGATATGATGCATATTTTTAAATATCCGACAGGTTATAAAATAATTATAATTAATGTGTTAAGATCTTTAATGGAAAAAGTAGAAAAACTTCAAGAACAGATGGGCACTGTAAGCAGAAAGATGAAAATTCTAAGAAGGAATTAGAATAAATGTAAGGTATTTCTGAAAACTTTGAAAGAATTGACATGCCTTTTCTGGGCTCACAAGGATACCTGATACAACTGAGGGAAAAATACTTGTCTTTCTCAAACGTAAATTCAAAGAGGACAACAATGAAAGAAAAACACAGAAAAGAAAGAACATCTGAGTACTGTGTGATAATATTTTAAAAAAAAAAACAGCATATGCATAGTTTGAATACCAGAAGGAGAACAGAGTGAGAACAGTACAGAAGAAATATTTGAATAAAATCAGAGAATGTTTCAAAATGAACAACCGACTCCAAGCAACAGCTATCAGCAACTCATAGAGCAGCAAGTGGGATTTTAAAAGTAAAAAGAGCATTTAGATATATCATATTTAAATCGCAGAAAATAAGACAGAAAGAAAATCTTAAAATAATCTAAAGAGATTAAAAACATATTCCATATGGATGAAAGGGATTAGAATTATAGTGAAAAGCTTGTCAGTAAACACATAAGCAAAGGGTAAAAACCTAAACTGTTGGAGGAAAAAAATCAACTTAAAATTTGATATCCAGCAAAATTATCCTTCAAATGTTAAATAAAAGATCTTTCAGACAAATAAAAATAGTGATTCATTGACATCAGGTGTGTCTCGAAAAACATTAGTTCAAGTTCTTCATAAAAAATATATAGTTCAGAATATTGATTCTACATAACGTTTGAAGGGAATAAAATGTATAAATAGATAATTATCTTATTTATATTTTATCTAAAACTTAACTTGACTCAGAATGTAGTAACCATGTATTGGCAATTATAGCACATTCATAATAAAATGAAGTCAGAAATGTTATCAGCAATACAGGGAAGTTGTTTTTATATTTCTGTACTTTTATGTGAAGTGGTATATTGTTATGTGACGGTAGATTTGCATTGTGGCAATGTACATATGATAATATCTATTATAAGCACTGAATTTTTTTATTCTTCTCGCAAATATTACATCCTGATGATAGTTTCCCCTGCCTTCCTTCCCTCCCCTCCCCTATTCTCTCCCTCTCCCTCCCCTCTCCTCCAGATTCACCCCTACTCCATCTCTCTCCCAGGAAAATTAACCAAATATGGTATAACAAGCTACAATAAGACCAGGTACATACTATCATATCAAGGCTAGACAAAAACTTAGAAGGAAGAAGAAACTCAAACACATGCAAAAGAGTCATAGACACCCCTACTCCTACTGTTAGGAACCCTACAAAACACCATGCTAATCAGCCATAACATATATACAAAGGACCTAGGTCAGACCTCTACAGGATTCTTGATCTCTGCAGGACCCTATGATTTTGTAGGCCATGTTCTCTTGGTGTTACTGGCCCCTCTTGCCCCGGCCTGTGGGGTCTACAATGTGGACCTAAAGAGGGGGTGGACAAATTAAGGGACAAGAAACATGAAGAACAAGAGCAAGACAGTGTTCTGATCAAGGTCCAAAGCTTTATTCTCTCAGCAGTACATATAGTCCTTTAGGGAGAAGGGTAAGCAAGATTAAGCAAATGAGGAATTCACACAGCTGAAGCCTATTCCACTAACAGGATGTGTTGTCATGGAGACCTATTTAATCTTAGCTACTGTTCAACCCTGGGAAGGTTACCTAACTCCTGGGAAGGGACTCAACTAATTAGGTTAACAGTGGGGGAGGCTGCCTGGCTTCTAGGGAAAAGGAAGCTTAATATGCTGGTCCCAAAAATGGCATCGTCACTGCTAAGGATTTTCTGGCTCCTGACACCCTCTGACTCCTCTGATCCTTCTTTATGCTGTTCCACAGGATTCCCTGAGCTCTGCCTAATATTTGGCTGTGGGTATCCATATTGCTTTCAACAGTTGCTGGATGACTCTCTGTGATCACTGATGATGATTCTGCTAGACTCAAGTCTCAGGACATCCTGCAGGCAGGACAAACCAAACCATAGGTCAAAGGGTTTGTGGCTGGGTTGGAGTCCCAATCGTTCCACCTGAGGCCTTGCTTGGTTACAGAAGATGGCCATTTCAGGTTCCTTGTATCTCATTACTAGGAGTCTTTGTTAGGGTTACTCTGGTTGATTCCATAGACTTTCCATTGCACTGTTTCTACCTCACTGTCAAAATGTCCCCCAATTCCAGTCATTTCTCCCAGTATTTTCTCCACCCCCCCTACCTGATTCTTACTGTTCCCAGACCACCCTCTAAATATATTCTATTTCCCCTTCCCAAGGAGATCTTTGAGTCTCCCCTTAAGCCCCTTTGTTACTTAGCCTCTCTGGGTCTGTGGATTATAGTATGATAACCTTTTACTACAGAGCTAATATTTACTTATAAGTGAGTACATAGCATATTTGTCTTTCTTGGTCTGGGTCACCATACTCAGGATGATCTTTTCTAGTTCCATCCATTTGCCTGCATTCATGATGCCTTTGTTTTTGACAGCCACATTTTCTTTATCCATTCTTGGGTTGAGGGACATCTAGATTGTTTCCAGTTTCTGGCTATTATAAATAAAGTTTCTAGTTGAGCAAATGTCTTTGTGGTAGGATACAGAGTCCTTTGGGTATATGTCCAGGAGTGGTATAGCTGGATCTTGAGGTAGGTTGACTCCCAATTTTCTGAGAAATTATCATATTGATTTTTAAAATATCTGTAGAATTTTGCACTTCCACCAAAAAGTGAGGGGTGTTTTCGTTCATCCACATCCTCAACAGAATAAGCTGTGGCTTGTGTTTTTTATTTTAGCTATTCTAACAGGTGTAAGATGAAATGTCAGAGTTGTTTTGATTTGCATTTCTCTGGTGGCTAAGAATGACGAACATTTCTTTATTGTAATTCTCATTTTAGCTATTTGATATACCTCTGTTGAGAATTTTCTACTTAGATCTGTACCACTTTTTAATTAGATTATTTAGTTTTTGATGTCTAGTTTCTTCAGTTCTTTATATATTTTGGTTATTATGCCACTGTCACATGTGAAATTGGGGAAAATCTTCTGCCATTCTCAAGGCTGCCATTTTGTCCTATTGATGGTGTCCTTTGTCTTACAGAAGATTTTCAGTTTCATGAGGTCTGATTTACTAATTGTTGATTTTAGTGCCTGCATTACTTGTGTTCTGTTCAGAAAGTTGTATCCTATACCAATGTGTTTAAGGCTATTCTCCACTTTCTCCTATCATGTTCAGTGTATTGGTTTTATGCTGAGGTCCCTGATCCACTTGGACTTGAGGTTTGTAGATGTCAATAGATACAGATATATTTTATTCTTCTATGTTCTGACATCCAGTTAGACCGTCACCGTTTGTTGAAGATGCTTTCAGTTTTTGATTTTGTATTTCTGGCTTCTTTATCAAAAATCGTATGTTCTTAGATGTATGGAATTACATCTGGGTCTTTGGTTCAATTCCATTGATCAACGTGTCTATTTTTAGACAGATTTTATTACTATAGATCTATAGCACAGTTTGAAATCAGGGATGATGATACCTCTGGAAGTTATTTTATTTTATTTTAGCTATTCTGGGAATTTGGGGGTTTCCATATGAAGTTGACTATTGTTCTTTGAAGTTCGGTAAATGTTTTGGGATTTCATTGAGAATTGCATTAAATCTGTAGATTTCTTTTGGTAGGATGGCCATTTTTCTATGTTAATTCTACTTATTTATGAGCAAGAGAGATCGTTCCATCTTCTGATAACTTCTTTAATCTCCTTCAAAGATTTGGCATTTTTATCATATAGGTTTTTCACTTGCTTCTTTAGAGTTACTCATGATATTTTATATTATTTGTGGCTATTGTGAAGAGTGTTATTTTCTTGATTTTTTCTCTTAGCCCATTTGTTATTTGTTTATAGGAGGTCTACTGGCATTTTAAAAAATTAATCTTGCATCCACCCACATCTCTGAAGGCGTTCATCAGCTGTAGGAGTTCCTTGGTAGACATTTTGTGGTAGCTTATATATACTATCATATCATCTTCAAATTATAAATACGCTGACTTCTTCCTTTTCAATAAGTATTCCCTTGATCTCCTTCAGTTGTTTTATTGCTCTTTCTAGAACTTCAAGTACTATATTGAATATACATGGAAAGTGGACGCCATTGTCTTGCTCCTGATTTTAATGGGGTTGCTTTGAGTTTCTCTTCATTTAATTTAATGTTGGATGTTTGTTTGCTGTGACTTGTCTTTATTATGTTTAAGTATATCTCTTGTATCCTAATTTCTCCAATATTTTTATCATGAAGGAGTGCTGAATTCTGTCAAATGCTTTCAGCATCTAATGAGATGATCTTTTTTTTTTCTTTCAGATTTCTTATGGGGTGGGTTTCATTAACAGATTTTCATATATTGAACCATTTGCTCATATCTGGGATGAAGCCTACTTGATAATAAAGGTGGATGATCTTTTTGATATGCTCTTGGATTCAGATTGCAAGTAATTTATTGGGTATTTTTGCAATCATACTCTTTGTTGAGTCTTTACGTAGTTTGGGTATCAGGGTGACCATGGCCTTATAACATGAATTTGGTAATGTCTCTTCCGTTTCTATTTTGTGAAATAATTTGTAGAGTGTTGGTAGTAGGTATTCTTTGAAAGTCTGATAGGTACAATTCTGCCTTGAATGTTTTTAGTTAAGAGACTTTGAATGATGGCTTCTATTTCCTTAGGGGTTATAACTGTACTTAAATTATCTGATCTTGATTTAAATTTGGTAAGTGGTATCTTTAGAGAAAACTATCCATGTCTTTTATATTTTCCAATTTTGTGTTGTACAGGTTTTTGAAGTGTGAACTAATGATTCTCTAGATTTCCTCAGTGTCTGTTGTTATGTCCCCCTTCTATTTCTGATTTTGTTAATTTGGATAATCTTTCTGTGTTGTTTAGTTAGTTTGGATAAGGGTTGTCTTTCTTGTTGATTTTTCTCAAAAAAAAATAATTCTTTGGTTCCTTGATTCTTTGGATTGTTCTCTTTCTTTCTTTCTTTTCTTTTCTTTTTTTTTTTTTACTGCAGCCCTGAGTTTGATTATTTCGTGCTGTCTACTCCTCTTTCTGTTTTAGAGCTTTCAGGTGTACTGTTAAGTTGCAAGTGTACAATATTTCCAATTTTTATGGAGTCACATAGTGTATGAACCTTCCTCTCAGTAAAACTTTCATTGTTTTTCATAAGTTTGGGTATGTTTCATTGAATTCTTAGAAGTCTTAAATTTCTTTATTTCTTCCATGGCACAGTAGTCATTAAGAAGTTTGTTATTCAATTTTCATGAGTGTGTTGGTTCTCTGTTGTTTCTGGTGTTATTGAAATGGAGCTTTAATCTGTGGCACTCTAATAAGACAAATAGGTTATTTCAAGTTTCTTCTATCTGTTGAGACTTTTTTTGTGACCAAGTATGTGGTTAATTTTAGAGAATGTTCCATGAAGCACTGAGAAGAAGGTAGATTCTTTTGTGTTTGAGTGAAATTTTTTTTTAGATATCTGTTAGGTTTATTTGATTCATAACATGTTATTTTTCTGTTTAGTTTTTGTTTAGATGATTTGTTCATTGGTAAGAGTGGGTTATTAAAGTTTCACACTATTATTATGTTATTTAAACTTTAGTAATGTTTCTTTTACAAATGTGGGTTCCCTTGCATTTGGAGCATAGGTACACCAGCTTGTTTCTTGGGCTCATTTGCTTGGAAAATCCTTTTCTATCTCTTTACTCTGAAGTAATGTCTATTTTTGATATTGAGGTGTGTTTCTTGTATTCAGCAGAAGGATGAGTCCTGTTTTGTATCTATTCTGTTAACTTATGTGTCTTTTCACTAGGGAATTGAGTCCATTGATATTGAGAGATGTCAATGATTAATGATTTTTAATTCCTCTTATTTTGGTGGTGGTAGTGGTGGTGGTAAGTGCATGCAGGCCTTTCTCTATGTCTCTCTCTGTATGTGTGTATGTGTGAGTGCATGTGTTTGTGTGTACATGTGTATGTGTGTGTATATGTTTTGCTTCTCTGGGTTTTGCTTCTGTGAAATTATTTTATGTATTTACATGGGTGTAATTAACCTCCTTTGACTCTAAATTTCCTTTCAGTACCTTCTCTAGGGTTGGGTTTGTGGATAAATATTATTTATATTTGACTTTCTCATGAAAAATCTTTTTTCCATCTATGATGATTGAAGAGTTTGCTGGGTTTAGTAGTCTGAGCTGGCTGGCATCTGTGGTCTCATAGGGTCTGAAGCATATCTGTCCAGGACCTTCTGCCTTTTAGAGTTTTCATTGAGAATTTGGGTGTAATTCTACTAGGTCTGTCTTTATTTTGCACTTTCATCTTGTATATTTCATTATTTTTTTCTTTGTTCTGAATGTTTAGTGTTTTTTTTTTATTATGTGATGAGGGGACTTTCTTTTCTAGTCCAATCTATTTGGTGCTCTGTAAGCTCCTTGTACATTCATAGGCATGTGCTTCCTTAGGATAAAAATTGTCTTTTATGATTGTGTTAAGAGTACTTTCTGGGGTTTTGACCTGGGATTCTTCTACTTCTTTCATTTCTATCATTCTTAGCTTTGGCCTTTACAGAGGATCCCAGATTTCCTGTATGTTTTGTATTAGGAGATTTTTTTTTCGATTTAACATTTTATTTGACTGATGGATCTATTTCTTGTATTGTATCTTCAATGCCTGAGACTCTCTCTTCTATCTTTTGTGTTGGTGATTCGTATTTCTTGTTCAATTACCAAGATTTTCCATTTCAAGAATTCCCTTGTTTTGTGTTTCCTTAATTGCCTTTATTTCTATTTTTGAGTCTTGAACAGTTTCTTACACCTGTTCACCCCTGCCCTTGCATTTTTAAGCAATTTATTGATTTCCTCCAATTTTTATTTGTCTTTTCCTTGATTTATTTAAGAGATTTATTCATTCCCTTTTTAAGGATTTCTATCATCATCATATAATTGGTTTTAAGGTCATTTTCTTGTTTTTCAGCTTCATTGAAATATTCAGAACTTGTTGTATTAGAATAGTTGGGCTCTGGTAGAAACATATTGCCCTGGCTATTGTATCTGGGCTTGGGATGATTATATATCTAGGTGATGTGGGATGTCTTTCTGTATACTGTTAATAAAGGAACTGTCTTGGCCCATGGCAGGCATCTTAGAAGTAGGCAGAAAATCCAAGCATATATAAAGGGGAAAGAGAGCAGATTCAGAGGAAGACTCAGTCCAGCTGCCCAAAAAACAAGATGTAAAGAAATAGGCAAGACCCAAGCTACATGGCAGGATAGATTAATAGAAATGGGCTAAATGAAGAAGCAAGAGCTAGCTAGCAATATGCCTGAAGCATAGGCCAAGCAGAATGTAATTAATACAAGCATCTGAGTCATTGGGTCCGGGTGGGGTGAGGCTAAGCAGCAGCAGGCTGGTCTGACCCATGGGGCTAGTATGGGACAGAAACTCATATTACAAATGGTGGCCAACATGCAGCACACTCACATAAAGCCTGAGCAAGCTTAAAAAGAGTTCTAGAGCACATAAACAAAGACAAAAGTGGCTTCTGAGTTGGATCTTTGAAGTGGGTCATGGTACAGAGATGGTGTGATATGCAGGTTTGAATTACAAAATTGTGGGTTTGTAGCAGGCAATTTAAGCTACAACAAGGCTAATTCCCTAAGTCTCACAGAAGAATTGGTAAAAGCAACAAGTTGCATATGATGGATTTCAGGTTTCTGTTTATACAGGCAAAAAGGGAACAGAGATAAAGATGGCTTCTTGGTAGTAGCATTTTCTAGGACTGCTCTATTTGCTGGTGGCAATCAGAGGCACAGCTCCTTTAAGAGAGGATTCCTGGCTCAGCCTTAGCAGCTAAAACTGTGGCTCTTTAAGAGACCTTGCTGCCAAACAGAGATCATGAGCAGCAGTCAGTGGTGCTCTACTTAGTGGAAATGTGGACCCTAATAGGTCCCCCATTTTACCTTACCCATAGGGTGGTAAAAGGTTTCACAATATTTAATATTGCTTCCTAGAACTGGGAAGGTAAGTATGACTCTGGTACCTCCACCATGTTGAAAAGTCGCCAAGTGGGGCAGAGTCAGAAGTTAAAGCAGTGCTTTAAAGGACGGCATTTTAAAAGCTTTTTCTGATTGGAAAATGATTACAGCTATGCAATAAAATGGATTCAGATGGAGAAAACCTCTAAATGGCTTACTATATGTGTGAAAAGACTATGTAGGCTGGGAGAGAAAAAAAGAGTAGAGAAATTTCTTTAAAATAGAGAAATAGAGTGATAAAAATATAAAAGGCCATGTAAAGATGGAAAATAAAGTCTGGATTATGGTCATTATTGTGTTTTCTTTTAATTTTTTTAATTGTTAATGGGCTAACTACAGAAAGACATTTGATTGCAAAGGCTGTTAAGTTAAAGAAAAACATGTATATTTTAAAAGGTATCTTGACTTTAAAATTTGGGTCTAAGGATATGTTGCTTTGGAAAAGAGGTTCTGCTTTTGTTTCAACAGAAGGTGAGAACCCGTGGATTGCTTCCTGGCTAATATGGTTTGATCATTCAAGACTCCCTGAAAAAAATCTCTGATGGGAAGAGTTGGCCACATCAGCTTCTAGGCTGCTGACTAAGATGATCAATCCAGGCTCAGGACCTTCATAAGTTTGTCAGCACCCTTCAGTCAGCAGGAAGTAGTAATAGAAAGCTATGCCCAAATTCCCAAAATATTGTTTATAAGTGTTTGCTTTCATTATAAATGGTTCATGGACATAGTCAATCTTTTTCTAAGAAAACAAGGAGAGTATGATATAGAAATTATTTAAAAAGAGAGATCATTGAATTTTCTTTAATCCAAAAATCAGCAATTAACCTCAAAATATTTTTTGGGTATGGATTTTGGCTTATTGATACAAATTTAAGGTAAACTTTGTTATGCTGTAGATATATTTCTACTCTTATTTAAGATATTTTGTTTATGCAATTCCTTTAAAATTGTAATGTGTAATTAAGAAATACAGATTAATAATCCTCTTTGATAACCAAACTTATAGTCATGTTAGTTAGGTTTTTGTAGGTATGTAAAGATATAGTTCAATTAGGTAATATTAAACACTTCACAGACCTACAGAATATGGCATTTAAAATATTTTAAGAAATTAAACCTTTCTGGACAGTAAGACAGGTCTGTTCATGGCAGCACAAATCTATTTCAAGAAAATGATAAATGATGAAGAAACTCCATATGGAATTTACTTTCTTTGTAGCAATGGCTAGCCACTAAACAAGAAATTGTTCTTGCCTCAACTGTCTGACAGTATGCTATATAAACTGGACATGCAGGACACATAGGAAAGTGCTCTCTGAACTTATGGCAGTACAAGCCGAGATGGTCCTTCAGGTTCCTGCTTCGCAGATAAAAACTGACAGACATCCTTCCAGGACATAAGGAGAAGAGACTGATGAACTATGCCAGAATGGGCAGAGCAGTCTTTCAAATTTCCTGTTTCACTGAAAGGTATGTGAGAGACTCTAGGCCTGTAGGCTGAAGGTGGATGCCTCACCACTTTAAAGGAAGTTTGGGTGACTGTCCAGGCAGGCAGACAGATGTCATCTCTGTCATTTCTATATTTTGGATTTGCTTGCATTTCCTTTTTACTCGGGTAATATTATATCTTTCTGTGGTCTTTGATGTACTTATAGATTAGACAGTTATAAGTATAGTTTTCTTTAGTTATTATAAAAGGTATATGAGGTATGAAACTTTAGGCTCACAAGGATACGGTAGATGACATAATATTTTCTTTAATTTTGCTAAATACAAATAGACTAGATATTGTAACTATAATTCTCGTTTGATAGCTGTTTTGTTATACATAATTTTGCTATGTTGAAATTAAAAACTTCCCTTTTGTTTAGACAGAAAAAGGGAAATGATGTGGGATGTCTTTCTGTATGCTGCTAACAAAGGAACTGTCTTGGCCAATGGCAGGCATCTTAGAAGTAAGTGGGGACATCAGAGCATAGATAGGGGAAGGAGGGCAGAGTCAAGAGTGACCATCCAGCCACCCAAGAATCAACATGTAAAAGTAACACAGATAAGCCACATTACACGTAGCAAGACAGATTAATGGAAATGGGTTGAATTAAGATGCAAGAGCTAGCTAGCAATGTGCCTAAGCATAATATAATTAGTACAATGTCTGAGTCATTGAGCGCTTGGCGGGAGGGGGGGGCGGCTAAGTAGCAGCAGGCTGGTCCAATCTTTGGGACTAGGTCAGGCCAGAAACTTCCTATTACATCTAGGTGCTGATATCTGAGTTTGTCTTTGTTGTATGGGTGCTTTGCTCCTTAGTTTCTGCTTCCTCTTTGGTCTTCTTGTTTACATTTCCTGGATTTCTGGTGGCCAGGGTGACCTCTGATCCAGTATTGAGTCTCTGTCCAAGTCAAAGGCTGGCTTTCTGGTGGCTAGTTTGGCCTTTGGTGCAGTAGGGAGTCTGTGTATAAATTGGGATATGGTGATGAGAAAGGGAATAGGGTTTGGGTACACTGAGTAAGTAGAGGAGGTCCATTGATGGGCTGCCTATCTGTGGATCCAGTTGTAGGTGTGGTCTCTGGCCCAGCAGGGAGTCTCTAACTGAGTTTGTTTGGCTTGCTTGTCCTCTACTAGTTCTTCTGACTGGCTTGGCCTTCTCTTGGGCATCGGAAGTCTGCCTGAGTTGTGTCTGGGGCACAGTACTAGGAGAGAACAGAGCAGGGCAGTGGGATGGGACTTTAGGAACCAAATCTAGGAAATGGGGCAGTTTTAGCTGGTAGCATGTCACTTATTGGTGTTGCCTGCACCTGAGCAGTGGAAGTCTGCCAGAATTGGGGCCAGGGGCCAGTTGTGAGACAGGCAGTGATGGAGGAAAGGTGGTGGAATGGGTCTTTGGGAACTAAGTCTATGGAGTGGGACAGTTCAGCTGGTAGGTGGGTCACTCACGTGTTCTCAAATACTTTTATAAAGATGTTTCGGTAATTTTTAAGGAGAGAAAATGAAGTACAATTGCCTCTGCTGGTAAGAAATACAGCAATCAGAAAATATGTAAACTGAAGCAATTGAAATGAACAGCACGATAAGACATCCTATTCCAACTGACACTTAGAATATTTGGTCAAAATATCAGGATAAATGCATATTCCCTCAAGTTCACACGAGACATTTACCATCATATACCACATAGGCCACTGTGCTGGATAGTTTTATGTTAACTTGATGCACATTCAAGTCGTCTAAGAAGCGGGAAACTCAAGAAAATACCTCCATAAGAATGACTGTAGACAGAGCAGCCAAGGAGACCACAAGAAAACTCACAGAAGCAACTAACCTGAGCTCATAGAAGTTCACTGAGACTGAATTGCCTACCAGAGAACTTGCATGAGATTGACCTAGACCTGTACATATAATACAGTTGTTTAGCTTGGTCCTCTTGTGGGATCCTAACAGTGGGAATAGGGGCTGTTTATGATTCTGTCACCTGCTTTTAGGTCTGTTTCCTCCTACTGAGTTGCCTCCTTCAGCCTTAATAGGAGAAGAAATGCCTAATCTTACTGCAACCTGATACACCATAGCTGGCTGATTGATGTACATGGTACATGAGAGGTCTACTCCCTTCCGGACAGACAGGATGAGAAATGGATTGGGGAGGAAAGGTAGGGAGAGTACTGAGAAGAGAGAAGATAGCAAGAGAAAACTGTGATTGGCTAAAAAGTTTTTATTTATTTATTTAATAATAAAGAATGGCTGTGGGTATAAGCCTGTAGGACATTTTCTTAATTAGTGATCAATGAGGGAAAGTTGAACCATAGTGTGGGTGGTGCCATCCCTGGGCTGGTAGTGGTCCTAGATTCTATAGGAAAGCAGGCTGACCAAGCCATGGGAGCAAGCCTGTAAGTAACACTTCTTCATGGCCTCTGTATCCTGCCTCCTGGTTCTTGACCTGTTTGAGTTTTGGTCCTGATTTCCTTTAATGATGAACAGTGATATGGAAGTGTAATCCAAATAAACTCTTTTGTGAAACTCAAAGACAGCCACAAAATACACTAGAGTGAAAATAAAAACCTCAAAAGGCATCTTTTCATACCTCAATGAGTTAAACTAGATACCAGTTCTAACATGATAGCTAGAAAACCCTTTTTGGTATTTTTAAATGGAGTACCACACTTCTAAATGGCATATGAGTCAATAAAAAAAATCTCAAGAGAAAGTAAAAATACTTTTGAACTGAGTGAAATCATAATTTATTAAAATATACAGAATATAAAAAACAGAGCTTGGGAATTTACAGCATTAAATGTACCTATTAGAAAAGAGTAAAGTTCTAAAATAAATAATCTAAGTTTTCTCTTTATGAAACAAACCAAAAAAGTCTGGTAAGTAGACAGGAAGTAGAGAATATACTCTTAAACTTAGAATAGGAATGAAAACAATGGAGAAAAATCAATGAAACCAAGAGCTAGGTCTCTGAAAAAAATCAAAGCATAGCCCTGGATGAAAAAGAAACACAAATTGACAATATTAGATGTGAAAAAGAGGTTATCAGTACTGAGCTCATAGGTATTAAGAGGATTATTTGGGAGGATAATGAACAACCATATCCCAAAATTTAATAACAACAATAAAGTGAACCAATGTCTTATAAAAGATAAAGCACAAAAATCTCACACTGAGTAGAATTATATATATCAAATAAACTTCATGACTCATGAAACACCTTGGCAGAAAGAAAGTGCTTGGCTAAGATGTTTATTTCTAAATTCTAATATTATAAAAAAAAAAAAAAAGGAACTTCCAAAAAGTGGAATCAGATGAAGGGCTTCTTTTGTTATTTTTTTTAAAAATTTCTCTGTGTGTGTGTGTGTGTGTGTGTGTGTGTGTGTGTGTGTGTGTGTGTGTATGTGTATATGTGTGTGTGTACATGCACACATGCATGCTGTGACACATATGTGAAAGTCAGAACACAGCTTACAGAAATCAGTTCTCTGCTTCCACTATGTGGGTCTTAAGAATTGAAGCCATGTCATCAGGTTTGCCAAGTGTTTTACTCCCGAGGACATTTCCTGGGCAAAGATGAAGCACAGTTTTTAAATTTATTTTGGATTTCATGCAATTATCATATCTATGCCATTTACACCCCTCCCCTTTACCCTCCTTTTTCTACATCTCTTCTACCCACCCCTAGGAAAACCTTGTGTTCCTCCTTTCAGAAGCCATAGATTGCCTGTAAGTTTTCACCTAGGGAGGGGCCTTATGAGACTTCTCCCATCCATGTCCACTGCCACAGCCATAATACAAGTCTTATTAGGCTTGTTGTTGTAATTTGATGTGTGCAGTGTACCTGTCATGTAGAGAAGACCCTGTCTTGCAACAGTTAGTTATCCTTGCCCTCTGGCTCTAATACCCTCCTCACTGTCTCTTTCAGGAATTTTCTTGAGCCTTAGATATAGAGGTTGCACTATAGATTTAGCTTTTGGAATTGGGCACCCTACAATCACTTATTATCTGCATTTCGACTTGTTGGGGATCTCAGAAACAGTCTCTGTCTGCTAGAAAAAGAAGCTATCTTTGATGAGGGGTGAGAACTAAACTTACATTTTGAATGAGATGTCCCACATAGTCTCAGGCATTTGATTAGTTAGTTTTCAGTTGGTGGCACTGTTTGGGTGGCTTTAGGAAGTGTGATCTTGCTGGAGGAAGTATATTACTGGAGATGGGCTTTGAGATATCAAAAACCACACACCATCCCAAGAGCACTTTCTCTGTTTTATGCTGAGGTATCTGAACCTTCAACTTCCCATGCACACTGCCATTCCTGATGCCTGCTGTTACAATTATCTGCCATGATGACTCTTATCTCTCCGCAATTGCAAAGCCAAATAACTCCTTTCTATAGGTTCCTTGGTCATGTTGTTTATCACATAAGTGGAAAAGTAACTATCATTATGGTAGTATTTAGTAAATAGCTAGAAGTTATATTTGTTTAGGAAAATGACAGTCCAAAATAATGTTACTACTATTGAACTACTGAAGACATGTAGTTGGGCTGGTTATTGTGATTTATAGGCTTTATAGCTGAATAGGACTATTGATTACCTTTCCCTTTTGGTAGCTTGAATAGCACCTTTCAATACTGTGAGAACTAGTCTGCAGAAAGGAGACTTCTACGTCAGCTCCTGTTTGATGTCTTCAGGTTCTTTGTCTGAAGTGCTGGTGTCTTCAGCAAGAGTGTCTTATCTTCAGGTTCCAGGAGGCAACCAAGAGCAATAGCCTGTATTGTTTTGGGACTCCTCAGGAGGCCCCCTCCAGCCCAATAACACAAAGGGAGGTTTCCCATGCCAGGTACTAAGGTTTTGTTAGTCTATGGTTCTCAGAGGCACCATTATCATCCAATGTGGCATAACTCCATATGTATGTATATACAAATTTATTTTATATATTTAGGAATTGTTTTATGAATTTAAGTATTTTGCCTGGATGTGTATCTGTGCAGTATGTGTGTATCTGGTATCTGTGGAGGCCTAAAGAGAGCTTCAGATCCCTGAAACTGAGGTTTAGAGAGGGTTTTGAGTTGCCCTGGGGGTTCTGGCATCTGAATCACAGTTCTCTGGAAGAGGAACAAGTACTCTTAATTGCTGAGTCATATCAACAGCATCTATATAGATAGATAGATAGACAGACAGACAGGCAGGCAGACAGGCAGACAGACAGACAGAGCCAGTCTTATAAAATCATATGATTTCTTGTGGTCTTTTCAAACATCCTTCGTAATTTTGTCTCTCCATTGTACTCTATATTACCCCCTCCCTAGTTAAAGTTTCCATGTTTCTCATCTCTTACTAAGCACCTGTGTTCTATGATCTCTCTCTAATGCAGATGAAACATTTCTTAACCGAGTCTGTGAAATTACTTTTACCCCAATCAAATCATAAATAGAAATATTACAATAAAAAACTTTAAACCGACTTTCATCATAAATATGAGTGCAAAAATCCTCAGTAAAACAATAACACTCAGTGGAAATAAAAAGATGAAAAAGATAATGGAAAATGTGTAAAAATAAACAAAATACATTATATACATGTACTAAATGTATGCATCAAAGAATAATACAGAAATAAAATTTAAAACATAAATTAAATATAATTATCTACTTTAAAGAATTATATACCATGGCGAAATGGGACTTATTATAGATATGCAGGATTTTTAACATTCAAAAATTGACTAATGTAATTGAACACCTGAGCAGGCTAGAGCATAAAATCGTGATCATTACCAATTGATACAGAAAAATCAGTTGGCAAAACTAACATTTATTTGTGGTAAAACTCATGAACTAGGAATAGGTTGACTTTCTCAACTTCATAAAGAACAATGATAAAAAGCCTAAAGTTAATATACATAATAAATAAATTCTCTTATTGCCTTTTTATATCTACAAGTAGATTCATTATTTATTCCTGATATTTGTGAGATATATTTTTTGGTTTCACACGTGAGAACAGACACACACTACCAGTGCCACACTAGGGTTTAATCAAGAAAGTTGCCAGGCAAGTACAAAGTAAGAGAAGCAGAAGAGAAAAGAGACTGTCTTTCACATGGTATCTCTTTTTAAGAGAGTGGTTGGACACAGGCTTACATAGCCATGCCCAGGGACATGTCCTGTGTATACATTATGCTCTGCCGGCACCATGTTGGCCATGTTGGCTGCTACATGCCAGGAATTGTTATCACGTGCAGAACCACTTTGGGTTATTAGACTAGCACATTTACCACATAGCTGTTACATGCCAGGAATCCTTACATACTTCTCATTTTTTTCTTTACTATTCTTGCTAGATGTCTGACAATATTGATAGTCTTTTTAAAATACATTTATTGTGCTTCCTGATTTTTCTTATGTCAGTTTCATTCCAATTTAGTGATTTTTTTACTTCTACTCTTGTTCTTTAATTTTGTGAGATAGGGCCTCACTTAGCCTATGTTGGCCTCATCATCCTGTTCTACTTCACAAGTAGTGGGGTTACAGGTATCCACCTTCACACATGGCTTAAACTTTTAATTATCTTTTCAGCTAATGTAGTTTTGTTAGCTACTTATTATAGAAATTTAGTCAATTGGTTTTTTAAAGTTCTTCTTTACTAATACATGCAATGTTTTCCATTTAAAACCTATTATGGTGACATCTATCAAATATTTGATATGGGGTATTTTAATTTTACTCCTGCTTTATAAAAAGATACTTTTAAAAATGAAAAGAGTAGGAAGATGGTTCATGGAGTAAAAGTGGTTGCCACACAAGCATAAGAACATGAGTTCATAACTACAGAACCTGCATGAAGATGCACATAGTGATGCATTCTATAACCCTTGCATTCCTACGGTGAGATGAAGGTCAAAGATGAGACAATTCTAGGAAGTTCATAGGTCAGATAGCCTAGCATTCTCGGTAGTAAACAAGAGACCCCCTATTTCAAACAAATAGAACGGAGAAAAAGATACTCAAAGCTTTGATCTTTACATGCATACCACTGCAGGCATATATCAGCATTTACACACACACACACACACACACACACACACACACACACACACACACACACACACACGGAAAACTTGAAAAAAATGAGGAAAAAAATTTAAGAGCGAGTATTTGTTATCCAAAATATACAAGGAATTGTTAAACTCAATTGTTAAACAGTCTAATTTAAAATTAGATAAATTCCTAAATAGATACCTCCTCAAGGGAAAGATGCTTACCATCATATGTTATTGTGGGGAGAGAGAGAGAGAGAGAGAGAGAGAGAGAGAGAGGAGAGAGAGAGAGAGAGAGAGAGAATTACCAAAATTCAGAACATTAAAACTAAATTATGGCTCAGGAGTAAAAAATCTCCTCTCCTCTGCTCTTACAGGATAGCAGAGTTCTGTTCCCAGAAGACAAATCTGCAACTGTAGCTCCAGGATAGGCAACATTTCTGGCCTCTATGAGCAACTGCACAGACATAAATAGACACACAGACACTAACACACACACACACACACACACACACACAGAGAGAGAGAGAGAGAGAGAGAGAGAGAGAGAGAGAGAGAGAGAGAGAGAGAGAGAGAGAGAGAGAGAGAGAGAGAGAGATGTATACACACATAAATAAAAATGAAAAAGTAAACTTTTAAAATCAAATTGTGGCTGTTAGTAGACTATGAAACATTGAAACTCATGTTCCTGATAGGAATGAAAACTGAAGCTCTCACTTTCAAAAGCGTTTTGTACATTTATTACAAAGCTAACCATATGTACTCTTATGACACAATCTAGGAATGATATTCTGTCCCCATAAATCCATATACACCAATGAATATTTATAGCAGTTTTATTCAGAGCTGCCAAAATATGGAAGCAACGACGAATAGACAAACTGTGATACATCTATATGATACAATACTATTCATCAATAAAAGAAAATTAACCATCAACATGCAAAATAATTTGAAAAAAATAACAAACATTAAATAAAGAATGTTACTCTAAAAAGGCTATATACAGTGGCTGTAAATTGTCCCACAGGGGAAAGAAGAAGTAAGAAGTATATAAGGAATGTTAGACCACTGGAACTATGACACTGTAATGTAGGACACATGTAAAACCCTATGTATTACTTAATATAAAGAAAGAAACCTAATGTAAATGGTGGGCTCTAGGGAAAAAAGGCATCAATACTGATTCATCAGTTCTAAAAAAAAGTGGACTGAAGATGCACTCAACAGGTAAGGTCTTAGCAGGACAAGTATGCAGACCTACGCTCAGACTCTCTAAACCCACATAAAAGCAGACATGAAAACATTCCTGTAATCCAACAGCTCCTAACAGAGAGGTGGGAGGTCAAATATTAGACCAACTGAAAGTTTGTGGACTAAGCAGTCTGGAGTATACAGTTGCAAGCAACAACACAAGACCCTGTCTCAAACCATGTAGAAGGTAAGTACTAACATACAAGATTGCACTCTGACCTCCACATATGTGTTGTGGCGCACGCGCGTGTGTGTGTGTGTGTGTGTGTGTGTGTGTGTGTGTGTGTGTGTGTGTGTGCCTTTATACACATTTACATGTGCACACACACAAAAAGATTTGAAAAGAAACATTAAATATTAAGAAGAGAAAGCCCTGTACCTAACAGAGTTATGAAAGATTGAAGGCTTTTCTATAATACCAGGAATAAGATACATATGGCACTTGCATTACTTTTTCTTGTCACTGTGACCTAATAATACCTGACCTTCCAAAACAAACAAAAATACCTTTGGTAAGGAGATTTTCTTTGAGCTCATGATCTGAGATGGTTAAGTCCATTGTGTCAGGGAAGGCATGACAGCATAAACATCAGATGGCTGGACTCTTTCAGCCTACACAAATTTGATCAGTGGAGGGTAACAAATGACTGTGCTCCACTCAGGTTCTTAATTTTACACTGTCTAGGATCCTATACCATGACATGACCCTACTGACAATCAGGCTAGGTCTTTCCTGCTCAGTTAAACCTCTCTGAACATGATATCACAGACTTTCCCAAAGGTATGTCTCCTAGGTAATTTCAAATTATGTCATGTTGACAGTCAAGATCAAATATCATAATTCCATTCTTGTCAACTTGACATCTGATCACATCACTTCTAAATTATAACCTTTCACTCATAGTCCTCAAAAAGAAAATGCATTTAGTTAATCTTCAAGAGTTCCTGAATTCTCGACTATATAACATTATACAAAGAACCAAAGTTAAAATTTTTATCTAAGAATCAAGGCAATATCTTAACTATAAGATACTTTCAAAAATAGCTATATATTCACAATATACTTTAACACAGAGAAACAGACCCATTCAAAGTAGATATGTTGGAGGAACATCACAAGTAAAAGTCCAGCCAAAGCAAGATAGAAACCAAACAGAAAAAAAATCAAATCTTGTAACTCCATGTCCAGAATCTGCTTTTCTTGATGTCATCAGGTGAGCTCCAACAGCCCCTGTCATCTAGCCTGCCACCTTAAATGCATGTCACCACTCTTTTGGTCCTGCTCCATAATATATCACAGCTTTCTTTAGGGGACATCCCATATTCATCCAACATTTTGTGGTAACCATTGTAATTTGGGCTTCACCTATCATCACCCCCTTAAGGCTCTTTGTGGGAAATCCAATTCTGCTAAACATTATTTGGTCTTAGCAGTTTTCTGGATCCTTGGTTCAACCTTTCATGATCCTATAACTTGCATTTTGCATGCTTGCAGAATTAACATCAGTTAGACAAAACTCTAAGTATACACACACAATAGAAAATTTTTTAACCTTAAAAAGAATGAAAAGTTGATACTTCTTACAAAATGCATAAACTTTGATGCTATTATTTTGACTAAAATAAAACCACCCCAACAGAACAAATATTGTATGATTCCAATTTTATTAGTTAGCCAGTACTAGAAACTATATTATGTTTCCATGAAATATGTTAAAGCCAAGCCCCAGTAACTTTGGATATAGAGATTTTAGGAGATAAGCAAAATTGAGGTCATAAGGTAAGGGTTCCAAACTGACAGAATTAGTCCCCATTTAAGCTTTCTCTTCTCTCAAAGCACCCAGAAAATACTGTGGAAGCACACAGTGAGAAGGTAGCCAGTTGCAAGCAAAGAGAGTCTTTTACCGGAATCTGGATATGCTAGCACTCATATCTCATATTCTCAGCCTCTAGGGTTGTGAAAAATAAATAATTTTTTTGTTTTTTAAGCCAACCAGTCTATTGTTTTAGCAGCTAGAGTTGACAAATACACCTGGGATAGTCAATTTAATTTGAAAAATTAAGTAGACTAATATTTCCTAGGGGTAAGGAGAAGGAAACTGGGGAGTTGTTTTTAATAGATATTGTATTTCAGTTTATGAAGATGAACAACTTCTATAAATATGTAGTGATGTTAGCTGCATTAAAAATGTGGATGTAAATACCACTATAAATGTAAATGCTGCTGAACTGTAGATTTAAAATGGTTCATTGGTGAATTTTGTCATACATATTTTACCCCAAGAAAAATACATTAGATAATATAAATAGTATAACATATGATATTCTCTGTACTTGTTTCTATGAAAATCTAGAGTTGCTTTAAATATAATAAAAAGAACAAAAACTTTTAAAATGACTCAATTTGTTAAAAAAAAAAAAAGGTGCAGCATACTATACACAAAGCACCACAGGCTTTAGCCCTAGATATTTAGCCCTAGATAAATTTCTTGGGCCAAAACACATCTTCACATGTTCTCAGATGTAGTCATAAGGCATTAACAATCATATTCCACCAATAAGTCTTGAGCAGTGCTGAACTTATCTATTCAAAGCAAACATCATACGTATTTTGACTATGTGGCCTATAATCATGAAATATTTTTATACTTTATGTTGATTGTACATTATACAAGGTAAATTTCTAGACTGACATATCAGTGTTTCGGTGATGCTGATGTAGTTTGTAGTGATTGGTTATAAGATAGAGATTGCTGTGGAATGTTATTTTAACTGAGAAAAGGATGTGTTGCATGTGTGATATTCTGCAGAATATCACTTAACTGTGTAAAGGTGTGTTGCTTTTGCTTATGTTGCATTTTAATTATGTAAAGATGTGTTGCTTTTGTTACACCTTGCCTGCCTAAGGCACATGATCAGTCTAATAAAGAGCCAAATGACCAATAGGCAGTGAAAGTAAAATATATAGAAGTAAAAAAAAAAGTAAAAATCCTCAAAGCAAGAGGTAGATAAAGAGAAACAGGTTAAAAGTGCTAGCAAGAAAGATGCATAAACTAGGCTGAGCATTCAAAACCAGTAAGAAGCCTTTGTGTGATAATTTAGGAGCTGGTTGGTGGCCCAAAAGAAAATGCCTGGTATAGAGATTCATAATGTTTCCATATTTTGCCATTTAATGACACTACAATGAACCTAGAAAAGAAAACCAACACTTAGTAATCCATATTTGGGAAGAATGGAAGGATCATGGATGGATAGATGGATCAATGTATAAAATGAGTGGGTTGGAAGGTTAAAATAAGAGAAAGAAATGGAAGAATGGATGACTTACTAATTTCACACTGGCAATATGATCCTCTGCCTTCAATCTACTGGCAATTTTACACAAACTTTTAGTGTGTATTTTAAACTACTACTTGTCATCTTCATTAAATTGACATACAGAATGTCAAAGTGTGTTCACATGCTTCAAATACAAATGATCTCCCTAAAATACATCACTACTTTATTGTGTTATTATAAACTACAGATTCCTATGCAATGATCTCTCTAAAACACGTCACTACCCTACTATCATACATGTTTGTTTTAAAACTTTGATTTTATTGCTTCCCTTTATACATTATACTCAGCTCAGAATATGTGATGTATTTGTGAATAACAACATGGACGTTGTTGACAAAAGAACTGAATGTACACCAGCAAATACTTGTTGCCCATTTTGTGTTACTTTAAGACCACCACATGTTGGAGAATTTATAGTAAAAATGTATTTATTGTGTATCAAACCAGAGGCTGGGAATCCACAGTCAAGAGGTGGCATTTGGGAAGTGCTTTCTTCTGATATCACTGTATGGCAGAGGCAGAATGGGAAAAGAAGGCAAGTAGAGCAAAGAAGAGGAGTCTACATTCATTTTGTTACAATGGATGTACGTCTGTAACAATAGCACTAAGCCAGTAACCCTAAGCAAGGCTGTGCTGGGGAATTAAACCTCTAACGTAGAGAATGGCAGCACACAAACTATAGCATTAACTGTAGAAATAATAATCAATATGTAATCTTGACCATTAATGAATGCACAGGTATAATAAAAAGTGTTTAATAACTTGCTTTAATCCTGATCCTTGCTTCATGGTATCTAGTACCCAATGGAGAGCTCATTTCAATGCTGTTATAGAATTAGCTTCAGAACAAGTAAGCCCAAAGGTTTCAGAAAGTGTTATCTCTCATTTTCATACATGAACTCTCTACTACATGATGATAGTATTTCTTTTTGGTTTTATTGCCATCCCAAAGAGTCTTTTTTGAAAAGACTCCAATATTGGTATGTGATTTTAAAGTTTGTATACTATCCTATACTATAGAATCTTCTGCAAGCACTCTCTGCATTAACCAGGTCTAACTTTTTAAAACAATACTTGCAAATTGATCACATTAACTTTTTGAGTATATTACTACATTCTAAAACTGAACAGAAATGTTCACAGGGAATAAAATTCATCCTTATTAATATGTCTTGTGTTCAAGACATAAAGATTCTTACATGTTTTGCAAGAACAGATTCCAGTAATAGGCAGGAAGCTTGTAAATGAGCAACTATTTAAATATTTATTTTTATTTTATTTGTCTATCTGTGTGTGTATCACATATGTACAGGTGCCTGTAAAGGCCAGAAGAGGGTATCAGATCTCCTGGAGCTGGAGTTTCTAGTGGTTGTAAGCTGCCCAACATGGGTGCTTAGAACCAAACTTGAGTCCCCTGGAAGAACAACAAACACTGTTAACTGTTAGCCCCCTATCCAGACCCGTAAGTATGCAACTTTGATCATGACATCTTTAATACAGATCACTAAGGTTCAACTTAGCATTAAAATTTGAGATGAGAAAGGCAGTGTAACCACACAAAAAATTTAAAGGCTGAAATAATAAACATAATTTTAAAAATTCATCTCTAAAAAGAAGTGTATCACTTCCCAACCTCCCTCTCATATTAAGGGCACCAAACCTTCCCGGTCGCTCAAAGTGAGTCTTCCTCCTTTACTTATCATATCAATCAACAGGTAATTGTAAATGCCAACAATACTATCTTTTGCCTCTTTAGTGTTGGGACATTTAAAGTGTGAAGCTCTCGACTATTATTGACAATAAATATATCCTCTTAATCAATGGACAAATACACTATTTATTTTAGTACACATGTATCTCAAAAGCCTCAGTAAGGCAAGCAAGGGAGGATCTTAGGCCACACATGTTTTGACAATTATTAATTTCTATTAACAACTGGAACTTATTTTGGCTAGCAGACTTTTCCATCTTTCCTATGATTTTTTATCTACAATTCTACT
This sequence comes from Phyllotis vaccarum, assembly GCA_033318265.1. Taxonomy (NCBI): domain Eukaryota; kingdom Metazoa; phylum Chordata; class Mammalia; order Rodentia; family Cricetidae; genus Phyllotis; species Phyllotis vaccarum. The sequence continues at coordinate 56,054,130 of JARWLC010000013.1, forward strand.
ACAAATAAACATAATAAAATAAGATAAATGTTCTCTTCTGAAAACTACTTCTTATTAGGTGAAGGCTAAAAGTCTGAGTTTCAGATCAGATAAAATGGTAAACGTAACCAAGGATATACCAAGGTGGAATTTCCAATTCCAGGAAGATAAATGTCAATTTTTTCCTACTCCTCCAATTAAATACAATTGAATCCTCCGCATGACACACACACACACACACACACAATATAAAACAATTCATGAGAGGTGAAGAGAAGGCATGAACTTTGAAGTCCCCCACTCACTTCTTTCAATCTTTATCTCCCTCCTTCTTGGAAAGAGCATTCTAGAAGCCACTTAAAATAAGTATCTAGGTTAGGAATTAGAATCAGAAGTTTTTTGTAATCTTTTTATTTATCCAATGCAGTCCATAATGCATTGTGCTGTTCAGACATATAAGACAGCAATGCCTAAAACGGAGTTAAAAGCCTGAAAACTCATTCGTTACTCAAAATGCTTATGGAAAGCAGGTGGGCAAAAGTCAAAGTCCTCTAGTGTAACAATTTCTTGTGTTGGTGGAAATCTATTGAGATTTCCCGATATTTTTACTCTTTTTTTAATTGTAAAGGTTAACAGAGTAAAGTTGTTCCTTTCATGTTTAGTTTTATGAGTTTTAATACGTATGCATATATGACCAGCACCATAAAGTGCCACCAATCAAGAACTTTTTGTGTTATCCCACTTTTAAATTGATGTTATGCTTAGCATACAAAGAAATGTGTTTTCCTGGGGTATTTTCATATGTATACATCATTATATATTTTTCTTAGTCACCTTGTATTTTCCCTTTGTTATTTTTTGTAGTGTTTTAAACTATAAACTGCCATGCATTTTCAATTTTTATAATTTTTAAACTTAGTACACAAGTAACTAAATATCATTACTGTATTTTTGAACTAAAGTGTATTTTAGTAGATTGCCTCTCCTGCCTATTCAATTTTTATGTGAACTTTAGTTTTTATTTCTTTGAAATAAAACGCCTAGAAGTGAAACATGTAGATCGCATGGAAAGTATTCAACCTTAAAAGGAAACCAAAAACTATTTGCATTATTTGATGTATTACTATGCATTCACCTTAGCAATATATGACAATTCCAGTTCCTCTGCATCCTTGCATTGATACTGCTATTTCTTTTACCTTAAATACATCAAATCATGTGTAGTGTGTCACACTGATAGCATTTCTCTAAGTGGAACAAATGCTGAACATTTTTCTCATTTTCTTATTTTCCACACCTAATTGTTGTTCAATGGAATATGTGTTCAGGCTCTTTTCCAATTCCCTTTCTTAAACAATTTTACATTTAAATTTTTTCTTATATGTATTAGATGTAAACTCTTTGCTGTGATTTGTGAATACTTTAAGTAGGTTTGTAACTTACCATTTTATCTTCGGTACCAAAGTCTTCTGTGAAACAAGTTTCAAATTTTATCTTTACTTTTAATTTTTTATTTATATGGATGCTTTTCCTACATGTACATGTGTGAACCATGTGGTATGCCTGGTGCCTAGTGTCCATAATAGGGTGTTAGATCTCCTGGAACTGGAATTACAGGTGATTGTAGGCCACCATGTAGATACTGGGAATCAAACCCAGGTCCTCTGAAAGAGCAACAAGTATTCTTAACCACTGAGTCATCTCTCCAGCCCAAGAGTTTCAATTTTTATGGATCCTATGTTTAATGTCATGTCCAAGGAATTATTTAATGCATTTTAATTTGTGTGTAAAATTATACATACTTAAGGGGTACCATATTTTCTTCAAGAGCATGAATACACTGGAGAGTATTCAAATTAGGATAAACATATCTATTCCCCCAAACTTTCATCACTTCTTTGTGGTAAAAACATTCAAAGTCCCTTCTTGTTCATATTTTTTCAAGTACACTGTGTATTATTTTTACCTAATTATCATGTTACTGTACAATAGAATATACAAAATCATTTCTCTTACCTAATTATAACTTGGTACCCATTAAAATACTTCCCCCCATACCTCTCTCCCTGACTCCAGATCATAATATTTATCCCCTCTTTTCTAAAGTTTTATAATTTCATGTCTTACATCTAGCCTTGTGGTTTGTTTTGTTTTATTTTTATAGGGCATTAGGTTTAGATCAACATGTATTTTGTTGAAGACATCCACATCTCCACTGAAATTATCATTATTTTTCTCACAAGATGATTCATGGCTGGACTGACATTGCTACATGCCAACACTGGCCTTGAACTCCTGTTTTTCTGTCTCCATTTTCCCAAGTAGGATTACAAGCATACTCCATCATTTCTTGCTCCAATTAAATTTATTGAAAAAAATGGTTCTTTCTCCATTGAATTGTATTTTGACCTTTGTCAATACTCAGTTAATTTTGGTATGTGTATGGCCTCTCTTGTTCCATGCACTAGTATCACACAGTCTTTAATATGTAATTTATAAATTTAAGTGCTTTGATTTGCCTTTATTCATTTTCCAAATTTCTACCTATTCTTGTTGTACTGCCTCTCCATAAAAACTCTTGAAAAGAAACTCTACACTTATATTTTCAATGATATTTTGACAGAAATTTTGTTAAATATGTATAAATTTTTAGAGCACTGACATTTTACTACTTTAAGTCTTTTCATCATTGTGGGTGGCTGAGACTCTCCCTTTATTTAATTCTTCTTTGATTTTTTTCACTACCATTCAATAGTTTTCACCATAAAATTCCAATCCCATTTCTATGCATTTGCACACATTTGGGTTTGAGTATTTTTCAGCATGCTATACTTTTTATTGTAGTTTGCACTTTTTCCAGAACACAGTGATATAGTTGATATAGAGACCCTATATCTGAGACACTAAACCTACCCTTTGTTTTACTTCACATCAGATTATCTTGCTTTCATAATGCCCAAAAACTGGCTATCACATAAACTTTATTACAAGGAAATCTTTAGGGCATTAGCTACTCTTTACAAAGGTCACGCTTCTAACAGTGTCCAAATGAACTGACATCCAACACATACATCCTTCATGTAAATTTGTCTCAGAGAAGAAACATGCCCTGATTAGGCCATTTTTTTTAACCTGATACAGCAATTGTTACTGACTTAAAGATGGCACTGTGACCCTGTCAAAGAGCTCATCAAATTAAAAAAAAATAGTTTGGGAAACAATCTGACCACACAGACATTGGTGTTAGAGTTGTCAAGTAAATAGAACTCAAAGAATTTTCTAGAATAGAAACTTAGGGAAGGTGCTTTAAAAAAAAAAAAAAGAAACATTAGAGTAGAATGATTTTTTTAAACTTTGTTTATCAATGACTATAGCACTTATCTAGGTTTCTCTTGTGTGTGGGACAAAATCCAAAGACAAATTAAGTTCTGTTAAATTTCTATAAAATAAGTATCCTTCAACTTAATTAACTCCTTTCTAATTTCACCAATTTGATCAGACCATCCCTGTTATTGGCTGATGAACAATATCTCTGTGCCCTTTTCTTTTTAGCTAAAAATTCCACCCCACAGTAATTCCTGGTTTCCACATCAATAGCATCCTTCTATCAAACACTAATCTACCCAAGTAAACTTTCAGATTGCACTTCCTCCCAGTTCTTCTGTTCTTCTACACACATTCATACCTCTGTCTTAGACACTGGCTCTCATTTCTACTAACCTGGTACTTTCTATTCACCCTGTCACATCAAACTTAATTTCCACTAAAATGCCTTCATTAAACATTCAAGCCTATCAGGCCACCCTCTTACGTGGCATACTCTCTGTTCCAATAAAACAATATGTAGATTGGGGTGTTTTACTTAATGTCTCAATGCTTCCATTTTTAACTTATAAAATAAGGATACTAATATTAAATCATGTGTTTATTATTGCTGGGAGCACAAAGATCCTTGCACACACAGTTAAGCTCTAGGAAAACCAGTAATACTAAACACACAGAATTGTCTTTTAAAAGGAAGAGATGTATAATCTGTTTCCTGTCCAGAAGGTTGGGAATAAAGGTTACTAATATCCTAGGTGACATCTATATTATTTGAAGGGCCAGGCCATACCTGGCTTCTCCAAAATTTTGCAAGCAAGATAAAACATGGTTGATAATCCAGATGACCTATATCCTATCTGCATGACTGAGACTACACCAGATTTTTCCCTAGGCCCTTAAGATAACACATGTAGCCTATCTCTAGAATCCATTTTCATTATAGAAATGACATGTACTTTGAGAAGAGTTTTTATGTAATTGTGCCTCATTGTGAATATGGAATTGTGTTACACTAGGAAACTTTTTTCCAAATTGTACTGTACTTAAATTTGCTTACAGTAACTTGCCTGGTGTCAGACTAAAAAAAATTGAACCAACATTAGCTACTGAGTCACACTGAGCTGGGCTTCCTTTCTGACTCATTACTCTGCCAGTCCAGTTATTTTAAGAGATGCCCCCTCCCCATAACACACATACATCTGGCACAGAGTGTGAGGCTTAATACTCAAAGAAGATAAGAAAATTTTTCTTTAAATGAAGTCAGAAAGCAGGAGTTGAGTCCTCTCATTCAAGGGATTATGACCATAAGTAAGATAAAGGAAATAAAAATGGGTTCTTCTCTGTTTTCTGAAACAAAGCAGTTTATATAATTTTGGAGATGTTTGAAGATGCAGAGGAGCAAAATATTCAGAGTAAGAGTTTTGCAACTTTGTGCAAGTAACTAAAATTTAATCCTTGGTTTCCTGATCAAGTAACTGTCAATGTTAAATGTCAAGCAAAAAGAAACTAATGGAAAGCCCGTGGAAAGAGAGAAAAACATTCCTGACAATTACTTTTCAAACTGGAGTAGGTTAATGCGTTATTTGGGCCCTCTTAGGAGAAGAAAAAATGGCAGAGTTCCCTGCCAGACACATCTTGATAGGTATTGGCAAAGAAGGTCAAGTGAACTCTGTGGCCATTCTGCTTTCCCATCTGAATCAGGCATGATCAAGACTCACCCTCCCATATGATCTGACTAGAACTAAGAGCCCTCTGCTGCAATGGCCCACAACCCTTTCCACTACCTGGGAGTCTGCTGAATGTAGAAAGCAGTATCTGATGCAACATCTGAGGTCCAAGGAATGGTGGGTGGGGCTCCACTGCATGAGCTTGGACTACCTCAGAGCTTAGTTCTTGCTTGTTTGTTTGTTATTCATTTTGTTTGTTTTTCCTCGTAGCAGGAATGACTCGACATAGATTGACGAATGGTCCCTTCATGTGGAAAAATTAAAATAGGCCCAACATTTAGTACAGGAACAATTACAACGAGGACATAAAGTACCTAAGTTGGTGCTGATTAAACTTCCTGAGGTACTGGTCACTCAGTATATGTATGGCGTTCTCTTCTCCTGCTCATTTAATCCATACTTAAATGAATGCTTAACTTTGATGATAAACTAAAAGAGAAAATGTAAAATTTTGGACCATGTCAATTGAAATTTGGCCTCATTCTTTAAGTTGCTTTCTGTAGCTTCTTGGTTAAATTCTGTAAGAAATATAATACCCAAAGCATAATGAGCTCTTAGCTTATTAAAAAATGTTTCTTTTAAAGTGGTAGCTCATAGAATTAATCCTTTACTTCATCATCAATTACTTATTCTTCCTTTCTCTTCATCACCTACTGGAATTACATACATCAACAAGGTTATAGAAATGTATGCATGCTATTCACAACAATATGTAATTTTATTTACAAGAAACTGTAGAGTCAATAATGATAGGAAGAATATCTCTTACACAACTTACTGGCAAAGAGTCTATATAAATTATTGTGCCACTAAATAAAATGTAGTCATTTGTTCCATACTAACAAATATTTGACAGTTTCCATTAGCATGCTCCTTGGTATCTACAGGTAATTAATAATTACTCAAAAGATCCCCTTTTAAGATTTTTTTGAAGATACTCCATGGGAGTTATCTAAAATTACTTCTAAAAATCTTATAGAGATTGCTTTTAATGCTTTTAGAAATGGCTTTTCAAAAGCACAAGGAGCATATATTTTATATATAAATTCTGTGTGCTCCACAAAGAAGATTGTACCCACTCATGATTGTGTAAGTCAACAGACTAAATTCATTGTAATCAGCTTTAATTTCTCAGCCACTATTTTAACTGACTTCATATGTAAATTAGCACATGAAGGATAGACACGCACTGAGAATGGAAAATGAGAGAAGAGGAATGTTGCAGAAGGGTTGTGAACATAGGGAAGGCGTAGTGGAAGGATAGAAATATTTGAGATGAGGGTTTTTTTTCAAGGATTGACTCTACTAAACAGAAAGTTGTAACGAATGGGACATGAGTAGAAACGGGAGAAATGCTTAGTGCATTCCTTCAGCTGAGTTTTCTTGCCTTGAAAATAAAAGTAAATAAAAAATAATCCAATTCTATTGAAAAATGACAGTAATACTGAACTTCTGGCACCTCTCTCTCTCTAGAGAGCACATACAAGCTTGCCTAGGAGGAAAGCCAGAAATATCCATGGCTGGTGATAATAGAAGTCTGCTCCAAAGAGATGGTGCAATGAACTGTCTGTTAGTAAGACTGCAGGAGATGCTCTCCCCACCAGCGTCTGTTCAAATTATGCATCCATTCTGTGGTACACTCACAGTATTAGCAAAATAAGAATTTTATCATGTCCTTTGGAGCAGAAATGGAGAGTTTTCATTTCAGACACTGAGAGCCCAAACACTACTCAGATTCCTTTGTATTTATGATTACTGAAACTTCATTTTTAAAATATTTATTTTCATACAACATATTAAAAAATTAAAAATAACAATGTCAATGTGCTTGAAATGGATTTAAGAAGAAAAATAGAAGTAAACTGAAATAAAAAAGGGGTTATTTAAAAATATTTCTTTGGAATAATACAGAAGATCAAGAAATGAAAACATAATTGTGTGCTTACTAAAGTCTGTTGGAGACCAGAAGGGGTTAAACCAAAAGTACAACCAATAAGAGTTAGCTTATTTTGAAATTTCCATCTAAAATTAATTTTGGTACAGTCTAAAATCTATTACATTAGATTGCATAATGTAGAAAAATAAAGCCTTCCAGCAAGCTCTTCCTCCATGAAACTGTTATGCTTTGATATTGGCCAAATTTTTGTCTCATTTAAAGTATTACCTGGGTATGTATTTTCTCATACTTACATGGAAAAACCCAACTATTTTCTCCTTCAGGATTTTCTGTGATTATTTCTTATATACTTCTGAGTATCCAATTGCCTGGCAGGAGTCTCCTTGAGCTCAAAATTAATGATTCTCAAATCTTGTATCTTATAGCCTTGAATTTAAATCTTCAAAAGATAATTACCATTAATTGAGCTGTTTTTGTTCATTTATTTGTTTTAGTTTATTTATTTTGTTCTTGACCTTGGTCTCATAAATGGTCAGACTCTGGCAAAGGAAGTTTAAAAGGCTCATGAGAGCCTATCTTCTATTATAGACAATATTTTTACACAACATTCCAAGCTTCTAGTGCCTAATTATGAGTGGACATTAGCTTGACATCTGAAACAACAGCTGTCTGTATCTTCTCTGATGTCATCTGTGTAAAGACTCGCGCTTGGATTTCACTACAGGCATGCACGGCACCTCTAGCTAGTCAGCTGCAGAGTACAGCCCCAGGCATGGAATGGAGCCCTGGGGGTTATAGAAAAAATACTAGTTAGTATGCCTCATGTGGAACTTACACATTTTTCTCTCAAGGATTCCCACTACAACTAAAAACTGGTAATGATCCTGCTTATACTAGCAAATGCTTTAGAGAATTTTGCAGTGTATGGAATATTAATCGTTATTAATATCTCTTGCAGTACATAGGATTAAACTATTGTGGAACAACACCATCAAATGCTTAAATGACAAGATTTAAAAATAAAAAGGTGTATATACACCCACCTAAATCCCTACATACTATTCTACATTTAGAAAAACTTAATTTTTTTCACTTTAAAAGGATGATGTTTCTTCTGATGCCCCAAAGCACTTTGCAGTTATAGAGATACAGCCTGAAGTGTATGCTAAATTAAAAAATTAGAAACTAACCAATGGAAAGGGCCCAGTGCTGTTCTTACATTGAGGCTATACTATGCTTGTGTGGTGGTTTGAATAGGAATGATACCCATGCTTGGCCATAGGGAGCAGCACTATTAGGAAGTGTGGCCTTGCTGGAAGAGGTATGGCCTTGTTGGAGGAAGTGTGTCACTGGAGCTGGGCTTTGAGGTCTCATATATCCTCAAGCCATACCCAATAAGACAGAGTCCTTCTGCTGCTGTGGATCAAGGTGTAGTACTCTCAGCTCCTTCTCCAGCACCACGTCTGCCTACATGGTGCTATGCTTCCTTCCACAATGATAACGGACTAAATCTCTGAACTATAAGCCAGCCCCAATTAAACATTTTCCTTTATAAGAGTTGTTGTGGTTGTGGTGTCTCTTCACAGCAATAGAAACTAAACAACTTGCATCTTTCCAGAAAATGAATAAAGTCCCAAATGGCTCCCACTCTGATGCATCCAACAGGGACAGCATGCTTGAGGCCACCAGACATATCTCTAAAGGCAAATAACAAATCCATCAAAAGGAGACAGCCCAAGAGGAAGAGCGAGCTGATAACTTGGGAAAACATCAACACTCGTCAAGCTGAGACTTTGGGGAAACAACAAGAATACAATACCACTGACCCCAAAAGGATGCTGTTATGTTTACGGACTGTACTGCATGCTAATTCTCAGCTTGTCAAAGCAGAATTCAAATGCTTTCTGTGGAGATAAAAAGCATACCTGTAATAGGAGACAGTATGATGTTGTTTTGCCATGCTAAGGGTTGTTTATATCCTTTAGGACTAGTTCTCTAGACAAAAGATGATGTACAAACATTTAGCAAGCCAATGGGGAATATTTTGGATTAATTATCAGTAAAATGCAATAGTACAGATTTTAGCATAATTAAGTACTCTTTGGAAAGCTCTGATAGTGGAAATTATAGATGTATGAAGATGAAAAAGGGAATAACCTGGGATTTGATTCAAGATGGCAGTGACCACTTGCGCCTGAGAAGCAGCTCTGTGGACACTGAGACCCATGGAGGTTCTAAAGGGGGATGCAATGGGGGAAGAGGCAGTGGAGGAGGAATCTGCAGAATCTGCAATATCTTCATAACAACTGAAAAAACAAAAGGCAGACCTTATGGGAAGATGTTTTTAAAAAGTGGTCTCATGAAATTGGAAGGAAAGATGGTGGAACATAGCAATGTGCAGCAGAGAGTGTATGTGGTCCGGAAGGAACACGTCATTGCTGAACTGGGCTATCTCTGGGCCTACCAGGAGGCACAGGTCAGTGAATCTGACCCTTAGCATGGAGCCTTGACTGATACAGCTCTTGATGCTCACCCTGCTTGAGGAAAGAGAGTTTGGGGCACAGTTCTGCTGATGATCATGCCTGGTGAACCATCAGAGCCACTGGCACAGAGGACAGAGATGTACGTAGTGACCTGAAGCTCAGATTCTGCCCCCAGATGTGCTGCCCAGCCACAAGAGTACCTTGACGCTGGACAACAAAAGAATATCTGAGATGAGTCTCAGCAATAGTCCAGTATTTATGTTGTTTAAGAAGTCAGAAACCTTGAACAAGATCAATGACTTGTTGCAATAAGTATTTGCATGTAAAGCTGTTTGAGCAAAATTATATACATACACACACACATACATATATATATATACACACACACATTTATACTATGTGACACACTGCAGTTTGCAATGCTACTTCAATGAATAAATGTGTAATGGAGAGGTGGGAATGATGGAGGAATGAAGTAATGCTTGAAGAGAGGTGACAGGTATGGAGGGACCAGGTTATTGCTGAGCAGGGCTGACGAGATGGTATGCAGCAGTCTTGTGTTCTTGCAGCCCTGCCCCCAACACACTGACCAGTTACACAATAACCCTGGCTCTGAGCAACAGCAGGATGTCAGAGATGGAGAATGATTCATTTTCTGGATTGGGCCACCTTGAAAGCTCTCCAGGGTCAGTCCTGCCTCCACAGGCCATGTTAGTGGCCATGGACTGTGCTATAGCCAAGAGCCCTGTTGATGCTCATGATCCTTATCACCAGAGGACATGTTGGCATCTGTGGCCTGTGCTGCTGCCTCAAGCCATGCTGATATCAGTGGTCCATGCTGCCTTGTGTGGGGGGGAGAGAGGGAAAGATGCTGGTAGAAGGACTCAGTTATCTTTAAGGGCTGGGCACTGGAAGTTTGACCATGCTCCAGTGTGTGTGTGTGTGTGTGTGTGTGTGTGTGTGTGTGTGTGTGTGTGTGTGTGTGTGTGTGTGTGTGTATGCAACACAAACTGACTTGGTGTATTTTTTTTTCTTTTGAAGGGAGGGCACGTAGGTGGGACAGTGGACCTAGAAGGAAAGGGAAGCAAATGTGATCAGAGTGAATTGTGTAAAATTCTCAAATAATAAATACAAATATTATGTTGAGGAAAAAAGGAATACTGGATGAATTGCTTACTAAAGTTGATATTATTGACCTAGAATAGTGCTATCTGTTGCCAATGGTTTAGAAAATAACCTCTGACTTCATTTGGCACATGGCAGTCAACAAGAACAATCTTTTCATATCAGAAGAGACCTATTTATTCCTGTGGTCCTAAAAATAATCTATATGGCATAGGAGTCACGCATAAACACTATGCACAAATAACAGGCCAACATAGAGTCCACCTGCACCAATATTCATAGGCTTCTCCTAATATTCCTTCCTGTCTGTGGTGTTTTCTATCACATTGTTTATGTTTTAAATGTACTCAAATTCCTCCTTATCAAAATTCCACTTCTAATCATACCTTTCCTTCTGGTAAACAACTACCTCTGGTGGAAATGCTGCTTATACTGCGCTTCCTGCAGGTGAAAAGGTTTTATGTGGGGTAGACTACTTACATCCATTTTTCTCAGTACATCTTTGCAAACTATTAATATAATTAAGAGAGATATCCTCCAAAATTGTGGTGATTCTTCACACAGCTATTCAGTCCTGTAATGGTTGTAGTCACAACAGCTCTTTCATTGCCCATCCCAGGAATGGTTACTGAAATATAAAGAGAGGTTCCAAAGATACTCTGCATGAGTAGTAAAACTACTATATTACAACAAAGCCATTAGCAAAAATTCAACCAAGATGAATTAAAGACCACAGTTTTACAAAATAGAGCTTCTATAGATTATCTGTTGCTCAAGCATAATCAACAATTTTTCTGGCATGTGTTGCTTTAATCTATCAGGTTTTTACCATATATTATGGTTGAATTAATAATTTATAAACAGAGATAGAAAAATCTCTCAAGTGATCTTTGAGTGGACATATGGCTAAGCTGATTTTTCCCTTTCTTTAGTCCTATGTTGCCTATTCTTATAATTCTCTTATGCTTGCCTATATTAATTAGACTAGCCACAGAGACAATGTATTCATCCTTGATCTCTATTACAACCACTATTTTTCTATTAAAACCTAGAAATGGGGACATGTAGAAAGGTACAAGGTCTTTGGCTTACTGAAAAGCACTAGGGAAACCAGGAATGTTAAACACACAGGACTGTCTTTTTAAAGGAAGAGAAGTATAACTTGTTTTCTGCCTAGAAGGCTAGGAATGGAGGTGGCTAATAATCTAGATGACCTCTCTATTATCTGCATGGCCAGGACTTCCCCCAGGGTTTTCAGAAAGAGGACCAATTGTTGATAGCCCAGATGAGCTCTGTGCTATCTGTATTGACTCAGAACTCAACAGATTCTCCCCTAGACCCTTAAGATAACACATGTAGCCTATATCTTGAGTCCATTTTTATTGAAGAAGTGACATGTACTCTGAGAAAAGCTTTTATGTAAATGTACTTCATTGTGCACAGGGATTGTGTTACACTGGGAAACTTTTATCCAAACTGTACTGTATTTAAATATGTCCACAGTATCCTGCCTGGTGTCAGACATGAAGTTTGAACCAGCACTGGTTCATGAGTTGTGTTAAACCAGCTGTGTTCTTGCTTCATGTAGATCATTACTCTGTTGGCCCTGGTGTTTGCAGAGGCCTCCACATAGTATGATGTGCAAATGAAAAGCTCAATGTAGAACACTTAGGACAGTCCTGAGCATGGTATTCATTGCTTAGTATTATTTAATATTATTAGAATGAGTAAACTCATGTGTTGAACTTTATGATTCTATTTTCTCACATGTTAATCTCTTTGAAAGCAGAGGCTGCATGCTTCTTCTATGTAAATGATAATATCTAACAATATTGGCAAATGAGTGAATAAAGCATGGATTACTATACTTCCGTCCTCCATAAACTACCATATATTACCACAGTCTGTACCCTGATCTTCTCAAACAATTAAATCTCAAAACAGCTTCTATCCACTTATATTTTCTTACATTTTCTACAAACTACAGAATAATTTTCAATGGCATAGGTTCTTCTTATTTTTCAGTATTCATAATGATACAGAATACACACACACACACACACACACACACACACACACACACACACACACACACACACACGCGCGCGCGCGCGCGCGCGCGCTCACAGAGGGGTATTGAAGGGGGATTGGAACATAACTGAGGAAACAATGGTGACAAGGAAAGATTCAACACACAATTGTAGAAAACGCAAGCTAGAATTAAGGATCAAGTCTCATAGGGAATCCTGTTACCTAGTTTATCGTCTTTAAACACTGTGCTATAGGAGTTCTAGCCCAAACGTAAAGAATGGAGCTACAAAATTTATTGACAATGGGAAATTTTAAAGACCTTTTCAGGGAAATGTTAAGAGAACTCATAAGGAAAATTTAGATCAGGTGTCTTAAATGTCTTGGTTAAAGCTGAGGAAAAAATATCTAAGGAAATCCCTGTAGGTACCACTCTCTGTAGTGCTAAATCTGGGACTAGATCCAACAATGTACAATGTCCTAGAAATTCAGATTCTCCTATGACTGTTTATACACGAAGGAAAAGGATATTATGAAGTTTAAAAACTAAGGCATTGAGGTTTGTTAAAACACAAGAAAATATGTCCTTAAATATTAATTTTTGTACAAGTGAGTGGGAGGCCTATTCTTAAACTCAATGAGAATCACCAAGCCTAAGCAACTGGCAAATACTTGACTTTGGGTCTAAATATAAACTATCTAAACCCCCATAAGTCCATTTGTGTTTGTCCATGCCTATCATCTCATATTCATAAAGGGTCTTCTCTGTATCTTATCACCTTAGATCACACATTATTATTGCACATCATAGACTATGTATATTTCTATCTCATAAATGGAGTACCTGGCTGGAAAAAAAGTGGAATGTTTGTGTAGTAAGCCTGAAGTTCTAACTTGTGGAGAAAGATTATTATAAAATAGAAGAATAGTTTCCTCATATTCTTTATCCAACTATTTTATCACCTATCTAAAATTTAATTCTAATTAAAATCATAATTCATATATCACTACTAACAGGATACTAAAAAGCACCCCACCTACAGGAAACCTCTTACTACATTCGCTGTATCTTTTTGTGTTAGATTATTCTCAGACTCAATACATTAAAGCCATAGACCAACTGGATACATGTTTTCACTCTTGCTCACAACGCTTCAACCAGGAGATGAACTAGAAGGTATCTCTATTAATATGCATTAGCTACCAAGTCTGGTACTTCCCTGTTCATTCTATCACAAAGTTCATTCCATACCATCTATTATCTTTCCAAAATGACTATGACATCCACCTCCCAAATCACATGATGAACTTTCAGACCAGGTATGAATTATCTTACTCCATTCAACTATTGACTAGTAGAAGCAGCATGCTTCTCTTCTTTGCTAACCTGATGTCAAAGCACATTCTCCAAACTGTAGCGCTTTCTCTGGACTTTGAATCTACTTTTCCCTTTTCTCCTAAGATGCTAGCTTATGGGAGTTTCTCTTAATCCCTGTTGTGTTTAGGGACACACCTGGACAATAGCTTCTTGGCAGCTTAAAGTTTAAGATGCCATGAAACAATTCTAACTAGAGGCAGTACTGCCTAAAAAAGTAACCACAAGATCCAACTTTTAGACATACCTGGGACTCAGCTTTAAGAGCGATTGTAAAAGATGTATCTGATAACTGTTACAGTTCCTAAATGAAGCGTTTCCTCACCCCTCCCTGCGCATTCATTCTCTAACAATGCCCTTAGAGATAGGAAGTAAAATGAGAGAGGAAATAAGACTTAAACAAGAGAGTAAGGGACAATGAATAAAGGCCGTTGAGAATGCAGATTTCTGCCAGCTTCCTGGAGATACAAGGCAGACATGCTTCTATAAAGATAAGAAGGAAGAACATTTTATTATTCTGGCTCTTGTTTCTTCCTGAACTTGATAGAAAGTCCTCCAGTACTAACACACATAGGGAATGCAGTTCTCCATTCCACTCCCTTATCTGGCCTGGTATGGTACTTTTGTAACTAAAAAGACCTTGTATACAAAGGAGCTAAATATGACCATCTTCTTCCTGAACTCTTTCCACCATATAAAACCACAAGCTAAGAGGGAGCTGTTCAATCAAATAATTTCACAAAGGAAACTTGCATATCTGATGTTCAGCAATTTTCATAATGTACCTCCCCTCCTGATTCTGCAACAGAACTACAGTCAGTTACATGTCTGAGATGATAGAAACTGAAACACCCAACATAAAGACCTCAGATCTCTTTCAAATTTGTAGCTGAACATTAATTAGCACTTCAGCCCAACCTAATCTTTATTTGAAAGGATTTCTACAGCTTAGGTTATGACCCACAGGCTTGAGAAGCCTCAGTTGTTTCATGAATACCATCTCAGCCAGATGAGGTCTTGAAATATGACTCTCTACATCTGTTTCAATTCAAAATAAGAATTTACGGCTAGTCTTGTGGGTGATTTTTTTCCTGCTCCAGTCAGTCATATCTGGAGAGTGTCTTCTTGTGGCCTCCAGGCCAGGAATATATAACTCAAAGTGCATTCCAACTACTCTGACACTAGAGGCAGTATTGACTAACAAAAGACAACTTTCCTTCAGGATGTATCTGGAATTAGGCTGTAAGAGAGAATGGAAAGGAAATTTCAAATAAACATATATTTTCCATATAGAGTGTTTTCCTTTCCACTTTCATTTTCTGGGCATCTCACACATCCATCCTCAACATTTCAAAGACTTATCGATCCAACTTCTAACTGGGAATGTGTTATGAGGAATTGGCAAAGGAATATAGAGAAGAACGGAGTGGGCAGGTGCTCTTTTATCTGAATTTTAAATTCAAATTTGCAGTTAGTTTAGCTAAATTATTGTAGTAACATGTAGTTGTAAGAAATAGTATAGATATCCTATAGGCCTTTTACCAAGTTTTCCACTATAGTAACAACATACAAAATTTCAGTAGTTTATCATAAAAATACTGATATTGATATCAAGAGATGTACAATATTCCCATCGCTGTACAGATTCTTCCCGATTCTTTTTAAATACTTATTTTCCTTCTGCCTCATCTCCTCTTTAGACCCTGGTAACCACTAAACTGGTCTCCATTTCTATAATTCTCTTATTTTAGAAATGTTATAGAAATGAAATAACACATGATATAAGCCATTGGGATTGGTACATTTCATGAGCATCATCCTTTAGACCTACAGCCAGGACACTAAATATATCAACTGTCCATTCCTTTTTCCCACACTTCATCTCCTGAAGATTGCAGTCATTTCCAATTCAGGCTATGGCAAATAAAGCAGTTATAACATTCATGCTCAGGTTTCTGTGTGTAGATTAGATTTTGTTTCTCTGGGACGAACCTCCTAGTATAAACTTAGCGAATCACACAACAGCTTCATGTTTAGGTTTTAAAACTTCTCAAGTCTTCCAGAATGGCCTTGTCATTTACACTCCCAATTGCTACATATATAGTTGATTTTCTCCCCATGCTCTTGAGATCGGATGCCACCACTATTTTTTTTTTTTAACTATTCTTATATATACGGAGTCATATCACTTTCTGGATTGAACTTGCAGTCCTCAAGTGCCTTGTACTGTTAACTATTTTTTCATATATGTCTTTGTCATTTGTATTTCATCTTCTTTAAATCTATGAAGTATCTCTTTTTTCTTGGTTTTTGTACTTTTTTAAAGCAGTCCAGTTTTTAGAGGATTAAGTAGGAGATTTTCGTCTGGCTCATTTGTTTGAGAAGCAGGAAATTAAAATTAAGCTTCACATATGCTACATACACCCTGCTGGTTCCTGCCTTCATGTTTCTGCCTTGAATTATTTCTCTGCCTTCCCTCTGTGATGGACTATGATTGGGAGTTATAAACTTAAATCAACCCTTTTCTCCCCGGGTTGCTTTTGGTCGGTGTTTTAATCACAGCAATAGAACACAAACTAGAACAAACCACCTAAACACATCCTAGATCACTGAATGTTTCTTATATACTCTAAATATTATTCCTTACCCCAGCCCATGGGGTCTAAGACTTGGACCTAAGGATGGGCCAGGCAAATAAAGGGACAAGAAACATGAAGAACAAGAGCAAGACAGTATTCTGATCAAACTCTGAAACTTTATTCTCTCAGCAGTGCATATAGTCCTTTAGGGGGAAGGGTAAATCAAAGATTAAGCAAATGAGGAATTCACACAGCTACAGGCTATTCCACTAACAGGATGTCTTCTCATGGAGACCTATTTAATCTTAGCTACTGTTCAACCCCAGGAAAGTTACCTAATTCCTGGGAAGGGACTCAACCAATTAGGCTAACAGCTGAGGAGGCCACCTGGCTTCTAGGGAGAGATTCTTCTAGGGGAAAGGAAGCTTAATATGCTGGATCTAAAATGGCAGCACCACTACTAAGGTTTTTCTAGCTCCTGGAAATTCCTGTATGAGATAGTTATTGAATAGCTTACTTTTAACTCTTTCATGGGGTCTTTTATACAATAGACTTTTAAATTGTTGATGCTATCTAATGTAATTTTTTAATTTATAAACTATACTATCAATGCTACTACTTTAATTTATAAACTATACTATGAATGCTACTACTTTGTTTTTGTCTAATATTTTCAAAAGCCCAACTAAAACATATTTGGGGTTGAATTCTTTGGGTAATATTCTACCTAAGATTCCCTCAGCTTTTTGAATCTATAGTTTGTTTCCTGACTTGTGAGTTTCTTGGCATTATTTCTTTAAATTTTCAGTGCCATGTTCTTCAGTGTTGGGATTTGGATGGCATGATTATAAAAACTTGCCTCATTTGTGTGTGGGGGGGTATGTGTGTATGTGTGTGTGTATGTGTGTGTGTGTGTGTGTGTGTGTGTTTGTTATTGAAAATGCTAGGTAAGCACTCTACCACCACTAAATATAATGTCATCTCATCCTTTTTCATTTTATTTTAAGACACTGTATTATTAAGTTGTCCAAGATGACCCAAACTTGTAAGTCTGCTTGAATGTCCCACAAAGCTGATTGCAGAGGCACACAACCATATCCAGTATCTGAGGCTTTATTTCTACCTATTTTCTCTTTTTGTTTGTTTTAGATTGCTACATTTCTTTCTTTTATATATTTTTCTCTTTTCTGTTTTTGTAAAGCAGAAAAGTCACACTGAAATATGGACAGATATCCAGTGACCCTGCAAGTCTACCTTAGGGATACTGACATAAAGAAAATTAGTAGAAGGCACCCATGTCTAAGCAGTCCACTCCCAGTCAAGGTGTAGTCTCACACACCACTGTTTCATTACTGTCTCTCCAGTAAGAAGGTCTGACAAACTGTAAACATCTTTCAGTAGAAAAGTTTCACATCTGACTAACACAGGCTTTAGGCTTTCTTTTTTTCCAAAGCAGAAGATTCTTTGTAGGGAATTCCAAATTTTTGGAGGTGGGGGTCCTCATTGTTTCAACAGTATGATAGTCAAAGGGAGGGTCACAGTGTCCATCTTCATCTGTGCCATGCTGATTACAGTCTCTACTTCCTATTTCAATGTCCCAATCTTGAAGTTGAATGTGTCTGTGTCGTAAACCGAATGCAAGTATGAACTAAAGTAAGAACATACTCAGTTAAAGTAAGGTAGCCATGCATAATCTCCTAACTTTTAGTTACTTTTTTTAAAAACACTTATTTTAGTTTTGATTATTTGCGTGTGTATGTCTATGTGAGTGCTATGTATACATGAGTTCTCCTAGAGGCCAGAAATGGATGTGTGATCCCCGGAAACTGGAGTACAAGCAAGTGACATCCACCTGACATGGACACTAATAACCAAACTCAGATCTTCTACAAGAGAAGCAAGTGTTCTTAACTGCCACCTGTTATCTATCCACCCCCTCATTATTTTTTGGAGGGCTGGCATAAGCAATTCCATATTGTTGGACTGAGACAAGATCTCCCCATGAAGCCTCAACTGGCCTCAATCTTAACGATCCTCTTCTAGTTTCCAAAATGCTGGGATTTTAAGCAAGCACTAACATGCCCAGCATGACTTCATTTCAATTCTTACAAAATTCTCTCTTCTCTCTGAACAATATTCTCTGAAGACACGGCTATTAAGCTTCTAGTAGTTTGCTCCCTACTGTCACTCATTGCCAGAATAAGATTTTTTTTCTGGTTGGACTGATTTGATCCCACACTTGGGGCTGTGAGAGACACTAGGGACCCCAAACAGAGCCGCCTCGTAATTAAAAGGTATTGGATATCGGTAAATCAGTAAACAAGTACTTAATTAAGCTTATTTTTGTTAAACTTTGTAGCTGGTCTATCAATATCCTGCAAAAAATGTTTGCTTTTGATAATTGT